>CM055119.1:130177148-131567148 GCA_029206835.1 Rana muscosa | reverse complement strand
TGGGGTACACCACTGATAACCTTAGACCATTCAGAGTAAGAATCATTAACCACTACGCTCTGAATTCTGTCTTTTAGCCAGTTTTCTATCCATTTACACACTGATATTTCCAAGCCTGTAGACTTTACCTTACACATGAGCCGTGTGTGCGGAACTGTATCGAACACTTTTGCAAAATCCAATTATACCATGTCCACCGCCACGCCTCTGTCCAAGGTTTTACTTACCTCTTCATAAAAATAAATCAGGTTTGAATGACAACTTCTGTCTTTCATGAACCCATGCTGTCTGTTGTTTAAATTGTTTTTTTTCCAGCAAGAACTCATCTATGTGGTCTTTTATTAATCTCTCTAGTATCTTCCCAACTATAGAAGTTAAACTAACAGGTCTATAGTTACTTGGTAAAGACTTTATTCCCTTTTTAAATATAGGCACCACATTGGCCCTGCGCCAATCCAGTGGTACTATTCCCGTCATTAATGAGTACCTAAAAATTTGATACAATGCCTGTCAGGTCACCTGAAGCCAGGAGACAGATGCACACCGTTGGGGTCAGGAGTGCACCGCTAAGGTAGTGAACCCTATGGCTGACTTCTGCGGATAGAACACTGGGTGATTAAGGAAGGCAGGTCCACTGGAGCACAAATAGGGATCCCACAGGGAGCTAGAGCCCAAGATTCCCCAGGGCGCGGAGTCTAAGATCCAGTAGGTGTTCACCAGAGCCTCTAGTGGTGAGGATGGACTGAGCTGCAACTGGATCCAGGTCGCGGCCCCCAGAGTCCCCTAGCTCGCGCTCCATAGGGTATAGAGGATAGAGGGTGTGAAGATATGAAATATATGGAGTACATATCGTTATCTACTTAGAGTTCCTCTTCTATATGAAAATGTATTTCTTAAATGTTTCTGAATGTTTCTGAATTATTTTGGTATTGCAACACATGTTTGTGTCTCGATTGCTCTCTAGATGACATGAAGTGTTCTGCCAATAACATGATAAAATTCTCGGAAAAAAATATTGTTATGAAAAGCCCCTTTCCATAGTTAATTATTCCCTTGGTGTAATCAATCTTTCTCACTGTCAAACTAAACTTTCACTCACCGCCCTAGTTAGGTCATGATGACCAGATGTAATGTTGAAACAATTAGTAAAGAATGTATTGTGTATTTTATAACTTGGGCATGTGCCCGCCATAGACTACTATGTTAAGATTTCCTATAAAAGTCTGTAACAACTTGTATCCTGTATCACATTCCCTTGGAAGATGTGATCCTCTGTACAGTGCATATTCTGAAGTAAACATACATTTAAGACAAATGCAACTTGATTGGCTTGGATGTCCTTTATTGCAAGGCTCAACTTAACATTTGTGACCCCAAATCGTGTCTTCTTGTCTGCATCTCCACAACCGGCTATCAGCCCACCACAGGAGGGACAGTAGCAAAGAGGCCTCAGGTGAGAAAACCTTTTTTTTCTCATATTAATACTGTCTTTTCTGTGTGGTGTTGAGGTGCCAGGTGGGGAATGCGGCTACAGAAGGTAACACGTTTTCGTTTGATTTTTACTTGCATTCAGTCTATGTGTGATTACTGAGAATGTTAAAAATATGGTACCAGTTAAAATGTGTGCATGCAGAAATAACTATTATAAGTACTTATCCTTACCCCCAGAAATGACAATGTATATATTTATGTAATAAGGGATGTATAGACACAGGTACCACAATTTCTGAGAGTGAATAGAAGTTGGTGGATGTTGAATTTTTTGTATGATTTTTTGTACATTTGTGGTCCTAAGGCGGATAGGTTTGCCTTCAGCGATAGCCACAAATGGGTGAATGACCTGCTGTGTGTTCTTTGGAATAGGGAGCCGAGTTAGAGACTAGCCTATTTCCACTCAGAAAGGAGACGTCCTTCTGAGAGTAGAACAAGTGAGATATCTCAATTTCTGTACTAAGCTGCTGGTACACAGCCATAACGGTAAAAGGTGGAGCTCTCTGTCCCGGAGTTCCAAAATATTGTCATTTCTAGAGGGAGTAACAAGAAAAGCAAGAAAACATGGGAAACATATTTGATAAAAATATTCTACCTGTCATGAATAACTTTGGGTTAACAAAAGATAGAGCCAAAAGGTTATTAAAAATAGCAAAGGCAACAGGGCTAAGCATTGCCAAATTACACCCAAGTGCTCCTATCATTAAAATGATGTTGAGTGGAGACCCAAATGCCCTCAAACACCATGTGAAGTGGTGTAAAATTACTAAAAAGGAGTATAAGGATGATTCTACTAAATGGTGGCCACCAGTGGGATCCCTTATAACACCTACAATTGATGCATTGTTTAACTTGCTTTTTAAAATGTCTGACTGTGGGGGGGATTGGATGTTTAGTGGCTTGGGAGGAAGCATCTAGAAAAGATGTGAAGCCGCCCCCTACAAAATGTGATCAGAAAAAAAAGCGCATAGCTTAAGGCAACTATCTTAAGATTTTCCTAACTATTTCTTAACTATGTTAAGATTTCCTATAAAAGTCTGTAACAACTTGTATCCTGTATCACATTCCCTTGGAAGATGGGATCCTCTGTACAGTGCATATTCTGAAGTAAACATACATTTAAGACAAATGCAACTTGATTGGCCTGGATGTCCATTATTGCAAGGCTCAACTTAACATTGGTGACCCCAAATCGTGTCTCCTTGTCTGCATCTCCACCACCGGCTCTCAGCCCACCACAGGAGGGACAGCAGCAAAGAGGCCTCAGGCGAGAAAACCTTTTTTTTCTCATATTAATACTGTCTTTTCTGTGTGGTGTTGAGGTGCCAGGTGGGGAATGCGGCTACAGAAGGTAACACGTTTTCGTTTGATTTTTACTTGCATTCAGTCTATGTGTGATTACTGAGAATGTTAAAAATATGGTACCGTTAAAAGTTGTGCATGCAGAAATAACTATTATAAGTACTTATCCTTACCCCCAGAAATGACAATGTATATATTTATGTAATAAGGGATGTATAGACACAGGTACCACAATTTCTGAGAGTGAATAGAAGTTGGTGGATGTCAAATTTTTGTATGATTTTTTGTACATTTGTGGTCCTAAGGCGGATAGGTTTGCCTTCAGCAGATAGCCACAAATGGGTGAATGACCTGCTGTGTGTTCTTTGGAATAGGGAGCCGAGTTAGAGACTAGCCTATTTCCACTCAGAAAGGAGACGTCCTTCTGAGAGTAGAACAAGTGAGATATCTCAATTTCTGTGCTGGGCTGCTTGTACACAGCCATAACGGTAAAAGGTGGAGCTCTCTGTCCCGGAGTTCCAAAATATTGTCATTTCTAGAGGGAGTAACAAGAAAAGCAAGAAAACATGGGAAACTTATTTGATAAAAATATTCTACCTGTCATGAATAACTTTGGGTTAACAAAAGATAGAGCCAAAAGGTTATTAAAAATAGCAAAGGCAACAGGGCTAAGCATTGCCAAATTACACCCAAGTGCTCCTATCATTATAATGATGGCGAGTGGAGACCCAAATGCCCTCAAACACCATGTGAAGTGGTGTAAAATTACTAAAAAGGAGTATAAGGATGATTCTACTAAATGGTGGCCACCAGTGGGATCCCTTAATACACCTACAATTGATGCATTGTTTAACTTGCTTTTTAAAATGTCTTACTGTGGGGGGGGATTGAATGTTTAGTGACTTGGGAGGAAGCGTCTAGAAAAGATGGGAAGCCGCCCCCCTACAAAATGTGATCAGAAAAAGCTCCTTTCCACTTAGACAAAGATGAAGAATTGCCCAATGCCTGGGCTTCCCCTTACAACTTAATAAGAAGGGAACTGGTGCTAGCAGGAGCATCTGCTCCTATGATAGAGCAGGTGGGGGCCATAGAAGGCGAACCAGGTACTCTCGATACTTTGGCTACACCAGGGCACCGACAGACTACAGGTAGGTTAACAGAAGAAACCCCACAACAGGAAAAAAGAGACGGACATGTCCCCAAACATATTTCGGAGCGTAGGGGTAGCCTGGGAACATTACTGGACAGAGATGTCACAGTAAAGTTTGATAGAAATGGGGAATTATGGCAATTTACCCCCTCAAGACCAGATGCCCTGGGAAAATTTGGAAGGATAGATAAACTTGCAAAGCCTTTAGCCCAGATTTTGTCACCAGCAATGACTAGACAGAGAGTAAAGGACCTCAGAATAGACCTGAATACCCCAGAAGATCAACGGAAAATAAGGGAGTACTTTAGGTCTGAATTAAAGAAGGACCTAGTAGGACAGATGCCCTTGAGAGAAGTTGCTGTGCCAGGAGAGGTAGATGCAGATGATCAGTATACAGCAAGGATAGCGAAAGTGTATGTCCCTTGGAAGCCTAATGAAATTAGAGCAATTATAACTGATTTGTCAAATATGGAGAAATGTCCAAAAAAGTGGTAAAAAAGGTTAATGTGGATAGAGAGGACCCAGCAAGCCACATATTTAGATATGTGGATCCTGATTTGATTGTGCAATACCTGAGAAATATGTGGATGTATGGAATGTATTTGCAAAGAATAAGGGTGCTTGTGAGCAAGGGATAATGAAGGGAGAAGATCAACAAGCTGAGTATGAAGAAAAGATTTAAAGGCTGAACGTAGCAAAGAATCTTTAAGATTATTTTAAGATCTTGAAGATTATAGAGAGAAAAATAAAGAAAGAAGCATTATAAAAGGAAAATAGTGATTGTACAACAAGTTCCTGTACCTAAGAAAGCATCACTGTATATGGAGAATATTGAGTTGCAGGTCTCAGCTTCTCAGCTGTTCAGGTTTCTCCATAAGGGATGCCTGTGGCTACAACCACAGGCCCACCTTTAAGAGTAGGGTATGATTCAAACTATGGAAACCCTGATATTTATTTGTATTTATTTTATGTATGTGAGCTAAGCCCAGCAGAGCTAAAATTATGTCAGAAGTGCCCCAAGGGTGGGGGCTCAGTTTCAGCAGATGAACTCACAGAGAAGTAGGAGATGAGGTGGAGTATGGTGATATGGTTGGTGAAAATGTAATTCCTTCCCCAGAGCTTGCTGTCTTGAATTTGGGACAAAATTCAGAACCAATGATTGATGTGTCAGTTAATGGTTTATCTATCCTGTATTTAATAGATAAAGGCAGTTTGAAGAGTTTGCTAATTTATGTGATAACGATTTTCCCACTTTGAATCAGCAGGTATCTTTGGTAGGGGTAAGTAATTATGTAAGTACTGCCAAAGTCACTGAACCTCTATTGGTAAGATAAAGGGTATTGAGAGCATGCACTGGTCATATAAATTGATCAATAGGCATCTACATCCCTAGTAGAGAAATATAGGTAAAGAACCCCATGTCCGAGGCGAAAAGATGGGATTTTGGGGATGCCTATTGGATGGAATAGGATTACTATCCATTTGAGAAGTACAAATAATATATGCATAATACAAAATAATTGCAGTTAAAATATTAATTTTATTCACAAAAGTACAGTGTAGTTAAAAAGGAATACAAAAATACACCATAATGCATTTGTTCCTACAAAGTTGCATGCTGCTGGTCCTACATTTTTCACCTATATTCAGGCTTCTTCAGGGACCCAAACACTTTAACAAGTCTATAGTAATACAGAGAATATATTAATAATACATACATACATCTAAAAAAAATTACATAAATCTGAATTTTTGTGAAAATACATCAATATAGATTACAAAGACTCTCTCTACCTGCAAGGACAGATACCTTGCGGCTAACGAAAAATAGAGTCCTCTATGCGGGCTAGGGTGTGTGCCCTCTCATTGTGGGGGGCATAATCATATGGGTCACCCTACATGGGTCTCACGGCTGGAAGCACACCAAGGGAAATTGTACACAAGGAAGTATCCAAGTTCACATACATGTCCTGAGTGAAGAAAAAAGGAAATGTTTGGATGTTTTATAAAACTAGCTAAGGTCTAATGATGATAATCAGTAAAATTATTGTAGGTCTGAAAGTAATGAACAAATATCACTTACATGTATGTTGTCGGAGATGTTAAATGGCTGGGGAGCCTATCATACACAGCTGGCCCTGGCAAGAACCCAGATCCAATAGATGTATTGGAAATCTCACAAGCAGCTGGTATCCATGAGTAAAAAATATATATATGCATGACATGAATGGGGAAGATAAAAAGAGACAGGTTTGTATTAGTTGCACGTCGCTCTGCCTTGCAGACTTCTCAGAGACATGGACCACAGAATACTACTGTGGTTCCATAAGTGTCAGAGATAAAGTAAAAAACATACCGGTAGTTACCTTGACTTCATAAACTTCATACATGATTATGTAATCAAAGCGCATAGGGAAGACTGTCCATTGCCATCTGCAAGAGAGCAATCAAAGGGATTAACCATTAAGTAGATCCTCAATGGGAAATGCCCAAAGACAGTAAACCATAGGTGCTGGAGACAAAGTCTCCTAGATACAGCTTTCCATGTGGCCAATTTACCTGTGCTCTGCTGTGCATGTCGCTTGGCTCCCTCACCCCCCTCGTGTCGGCACTGACAGGACGCTTGGGGCTTGATATACTTCCTGTATAGCGGTCAGCTGACCGCCCCTTGTGTGAAGTGGTCACGGCGTACGTACGGGCGCTGTGTAGTGACGTATACAAGGAGAGGTGGCCCACTGGATGGTCCTGGGACAGGTGTGCATGCGCTGGACATTCGGATGATGCAGCACCTCGCCCTGGGTAGAGGTGGGGCAGAGTCATCACTATGTCCATGGTGGGTGGCGCCACATATCCTCACCTCAATTGCCTGCACTCTCCGGACCAACATAGCATCCTTGCCTCCGCAGGGATTCAGTATCTAAGGCTGTATTGATGGTGGCCCCTACGCGCCCGTATTGGGTCCTATGGGTAACGTCCAAGTGTGGAACCTGATGTAGGGAAATAGCCCATACCTGTGTGAACACCAATGTGTGTCCCAGGATATGCCCTAGTGTGTGGACACAGATGGAATTTGTGTCCTCCACAATGCCTGGCAGGAGGCTGGCCTGTGAAACCAGGTCAGACGTTTTGGAAAGTCCAGGGCATGGATGCATGTCCTGCTTTATAGAGCGAAAGGAAAAACACAGATAAATATAAACAAAACAATCAACAACCCAAAATAAAAGAAAATAGGACTACTGGATTGTTGCTATCTAGAGATATATGCATAATTTGAAGGCAAAACCAGGAAAGCATCAAATGAGAAGAGTGTCTATCTCACCAACCCGGACCCATGGGCGCCGTGCGGTCCCATACTTGTGATCCGGCTGGTGAGAAGGCACTCTAGCCTGACACAGGCGACCCTGTGGGCCTAGTTAGTATTTGGACCACCCTCGCAAAAGTAGCGTGGGTGGTAGGTGATACGGATAAGGAGGGATAAGGAGGAAAGTGAAATACATTGCATAATGCCAGTGAAGTCCCGAAACTCAAAGACAGGGCACTGATGATGTAATGGCAAGAATGGTACATGAAGTACAGTACAAGCAAACTTATAGAAATGGTTTATAACTGATATTTTCATTCAGGCCTGGGTGTTTGGTGGCCTGAAGACAATATATCCATTTCGCCTCTAGCTGAAGCAGGCATCGATCTGCATCTCCTCCTCTTTCATTAAGGGAGATGTGTTCTAATGCAAAAAAGCCTATCATTTTTAAATTATGGCCGTGAAAGAGACCCATGTGTCGACTAATGGTTGTCTCCAGAAGTTTTTTGGAGATAAATGACACATGGTCTCGTATTCTACAAAAAAAAATAAAAAATTGTCTTGCCCACATAAAATGCTCCACAGTTGCATTTCATTAAGTAGATGATACCTATTGTCTGACATGTGGCTCTAAATCTTGGCTCGCAGGTGTTACCATTGGGTAGACCTATACTCGGGCCTCCTAATATATAGTGACAGAAATTGCATTTGCCGCAGGGATAGGTGCCTGTTTTGGTTGGTTTAGGAATGGTCGAGGTAGTATAGTGACTAGAGACTGCAGTGTCTCTAATAGAGCGGGAAGGTTTGAACGTTATCTCAGGATAAGTTTTTATATATTTGTTAATTTTGTCATCTGAGGTTAATAAGTACCACAATTTGTTGTAAATTTTCCTGATGGACGCATGTTGCCTGTTATATCTAGTAATAATTCTGGTGGAGTTTGACTTTGAAGATTCCTTGGATTTATATATAAGTGTGTTCCTATACAAATTCCTAACTCTGTTATAGGCTTTGCACAGGCATGTTTTAGTATACCCTCTCAATCTGAGGCAGTTGTAAAGTTGATTTGATTCCCGTTTGAAATCAACCTCTTGGGAGCAATTCTGTTTCAGTCTGAGATATTGGCTGAACGGAATGCTGTTAATCAGTGGCTTAGGATGTGAACTGGTGGCATGTAACAAAGTATTGCCTGCTGTCGGTTTTCTATAAAGTGTGGAACAAAGATTCCCCTTGTCGTTCAAGTACAATTCAACGTCTAGGAAGGTGATCCTTTCCTGGCTGATATTGTACATGCATTTCAGATTGTAGTTATTATTCTGTAAACCTTCTAGAAAGCAAACAAGTTCTTCTTTTGATCCCCCCAGGTACAGGTTGGCATATGAGGGGGCACAGCCAGCCCCCATAGCCATGCCCTGCACCTGGAGTTAATGAGCGCGCTTGAAGAGAAAAATGTTGTTGGTTAAAATGAATTCAAGCATTTCTGCTATGAAATTATTGTATTTACGAGAGTCCTTGTCCCGCTCGTTTAGAAAGCGGCGCACTGTCTGTACCCCCAATGAATGAGGGATAGAGTTGTACAGCGCCTCTATGTCAATAGCTACAAGCCATGCTTTTTTGGGTATGAGTAGGCCATCTGTAATTTTGAGCAATTCTATGGTGTCCTTTACATGTGAGAAAAGACTTTGCACATGTGGATACAAGTATTCGTCTATAATCCTGCTTATGTTTTCAGTTAGAGAGCCGCAACTGGAGACAATAGGTCGTCCAGGCGGCGGTGTTACCCCTTTGTGCACTTTAGGAAGTGCGTAAAAGGTTGGTGTGAGGGGGCTTTCAATGTTCAAAAATTGAATAGTGTTGGCATCTATGACCCCTGTTCTATGTGCCCTGTTAAGGATTTCTCTATATTTTTTATTCCTCTGTGACAAAAAGAATGCAGGTATTGGTCTATACCAGTCTCTGTTCAAGAGTATATCATAGCAAATTTTTTCATAGTTATGCCTATTCATTACTACCACATTGCCTCCTTTGTCTGATGGCTTCACAATTAAATCATCATTGTTGCGTATGGTGTTAAGGGCTGCTTTTATTCTGGGACTGAGATTGGGTGGGGACCTGTTTTCCAATTAGTGGCCTCAATTTCCTTGGTTACCTGTAGGACAAATGCCCAAATATTGGGATTGCCCTGCAGAACAGGGAACAACCGTGATTTTGGCTTGTAGACCTTGGGGGTGACGTATACAAGTTTATTAGATCTTGATTGTACAGAACCTCCAGGTAGCACTCCTGGTACCTGGTAGGTCCAGCCTTCTTCTTCAGGGTTACTTTTGTCACATAGGGACATAAGATCCTGTAGTGCTTGGAGTTCCCGTATAGAGACATTGTGGAGGATAGAATTATAATTTTCTCCAGAAGTGATTGTATTTTGTTTGTTGTCATACAACACTTTATACATGAGCCGTCTGGCAAATAGATGTAAATCTTTGACTAGCTCAAACTTGTCCGCTTCCACATCCGGGCAAAATGACAGGCCTAAGCGCAATACAGTTAATTGATCATTGGTTAAAGAGTGCGTTGAGAGATTGACAATATCAATATTGTCCCGGCCATCATTGTCTTGGTGGTCGGGACATGTTATTTTAGCTCCTGCTGATTAATTAGTGGGGTCACTGTAGTTTTTTTGTCTGATATAAATATTGGTGCAGTTCTCAAGTCTGGTATAAGATTGGAGCCAGACGCAATAGATTCTTGGGTCAGTGATAGTGTAAGAGGAGCTGCTGGGATAGAAACAGCATCAACACCCATGGATAAGGGTATTAATGACACTAAGGTATTGTTGAGCACATTGGTTGTGCTGGAGGTAGAGGTGTTGGTCTTGCGTGACCTCTGTGATCGAGACCGCTTATCCTTAAGTGGAAATTGCGACCTCAACATTTCTTGTATACTACTGTCTGTGTCATTTTTCCTTTTTTTAGTAGAATCAGTTTCTGAACGCCGTCCTATGGGGACATAGGAGGACGAGGAAACAGATGACGTATCTGATTCTCTTCTATCAAAAGCATTCGAAGAAAACTCTTTATTGTCAAATGTTTTTTTTTTAAGTATTGCGTTGTTGACTGTGTGTAGTAGTCCATCTATAGGCCTGGACATTATCATAAGCCTGTTTGTCACGTTGGAATTTGGTTTCCTTAGTTTTGATTAGACTGGTCGCGTATTTTGTTAAGTGCTCTTTAAGTTTTTTTTTGCAGGCCGCAAAGCCTGTATATGTAGCTATATTGCTATTGCTTTCCTAATAATTTTATTTTATTTTGGGTTGTTGTTTGTTTTGTTTATATTTATCTGTGTTTTTCCTTTCTCTCTATAAAGCAGGACATGCATCCATGCCCCGGACTTTCCAAAATGTCTGACCTGGTTTCACAGGCAAGCCTCCTGCCAGGCATTGTGGAGGACACAAATTCCATCTGTGTCCACACACTAGGGCATATCCTGGGACACACATTGGTGTTCACACAGGTATGGGGTATTTCCCTACATCAGGTTTCACACTTGGACGTTACCCATGGGACCCAATATGGGCGTGTAGGGGCCACCATCAGTACAGCCTTAGATACTGAATCCCTGCGGAGGCAAGGATGCTATGTTGGTCCGAAGAGTGCAGGCAATCGAGGTGAGGATATGTGGCGCGGCCCACCATGGACATAGTGATGACTCTGCCCCGCCTCTACCCAGGGCAAGGTTCTGCATCATCCGATTGTCCAGCGCATGCGCATCTGTCCCGGGACCCTCCAGTGGGCCACCTCCCTTGTATACGAATACTACACAGCGCCCGTACGTACGCCGTGACATGACCACATCACACAAGGGGCGGTCAGCTGACGGCTATACAGGAAGTATATCAAGCCCCCAGCGGCCTGTCAGTGCCGACACGGGGGGAGCTGAGGGAGCCAAGCGACGTGCACAGCAGAGCACAGGTAAATTGGCCACAAGGAAAGCTGTATCTAGGAGACTTTGTCTCCAGCACCTTTGGTTTACTGTCTTTGGGCATTTCCCATTGAGGATCTACTTAATGGCTAATCCCTTTGATTGCTCTCTTGCAGATGGCAATGGAGAGTCTTCCCTATGCGCTTTGATTACATAATCATGTATGAAGTTTATGAAGTCGAGGTAACTATGTTTTTTACTTTATCTCTGACACTCATGGAACCACAGTAGTATTCTGTGGTCCATGTCTCTCAGAAGTCTGCAAGGCAGAGCGACATGCAACTAATACAAACCTGTCTCTTTTTATCTTCCCCATTCATGTCATATATATATATATATTTTACTCATGGGTACCAGCTGCTTGTGAGATTTCCAATACATCTATGGGATCTGGGTTCTTGCCAGGGCCAGCTGTGCATGATAGGCTCCCCAGCCATTTAACATCTCCGACAACATACATGTAAGTGATATTTGTTCATTACTTTCAGACCTACAATAATTTTACTGATTATCTTCGCCATACAATAGGTGAAGTGGAGCGCTGAGATCATAATTAGACCTTAGCTAGTTTTATAAAACATCCAAACATTTCCCTTTTTCTTCACTCAGGACATGTGAACATGGATACTTCCTTGTGTACAATTTCTCTTGGTGTGCTTCCAGACGTGAGACCCATGTAGGGTGACCCATACGATTATGCCCCCCACATCATGAGAGGGCACACACCCTAGCCTGCATAGAGGACTCTATTTTTCGTTAGCCACGAGGTATCTGTCCTTGCTGGTAGAGAGAGTCTTTTTAAATCTATATTGATGTATTTTCTCAAAAATTCTGATTTATGTAATTTTTTTTTATATATGTATTTATGTATTATTAATATATTCTCTGTATTAATATAGACTTGTTAAAGTGTTTGCGTCCCTGAAGAAGCCTGAATATAGGCGAAACATGTAGGACCAGCAGCATGCAACTTTGTAGGTACAAATGCATCACAGTGTATGTTTGTATTCCTTTTTAACGACACTGTACTTTTGTGAATAAAATTTATATTTTAACTGCAATTATTTTGTATTATGCATATATTATTTGTACTTCTCAAATGGATAGTAATCCTATTCCATCCAATAGGCATCCCCAAAATCCCATCTTTTCGCCCCGGACATGGGGTTCTTTACATATATTTCTCTACCAGGGATGTAGATGCCTATCGATGATCAATTTATATGACCAGTGCATGCTCTCAATACCCTTTATCTTTATATTCCAGGGTTGTTTAAACACCCGTTCAATGCATATTTAGAGCATTGCACACAATTTATAGGGTTTGAAATATATAAATTGGTTTATTTATTTAATGTATATAAAAATCTGTTGTTTATTTGTATGTAGATGTAATAATCTCGTACTCAAATTTTTGTTCTTTTAATTTTTGTTCTATAGGTATATCCGTTAGGACTCCTCCTGTACCCCCAGTGGGACCACTGGCAAACTAGAGGCAACTCGTTGGGAACCCTAAGGGATGGCGGGATATTCTGGTAAGGAGTGGGAGGGTTTTGTAGCAGATGTCAGGAGGTCCAGATTCAAAGACGAGGCATCCGAGGAGGATGCCAACAAATTTTGTTCAGGGCTTACAGAGATTGGTGGAAAAAAAGACTCAGCTTTTCTGGCACAAAGATTTTTTTGAACAATACATAGAAACTAGAATAGTTCCCTGGGGGCTAAGGATACAAATCTTCCCCAACATCAAAAAGGTAGAAAATAACATAAAGGTAGCTTGGGAAGCCAATCTTCAATCATGTTCCATCAAAATGATGCGAATTCTGTGCGACCAATATAGTACTGATATAGAGAACATAGATATCGAAATACAGGAATGGCAGGAAAGCAATAGCAATATAGCTACATATACATGCTTTGTGGCCTGCGAGAAAAAACTTAAAGATCACTTAACAAAATACGCGACCAATCTAATCAAAACGAAGGAAAAAAATTCCAACGTGGCAAACGGGCTTATAATGCCCAGTCCTATAGATGGACTACTACACACAGTCAACAACGCAATACTTAAAAAAAAAAACATTTGACAATAAAGAGTTTTCTATGAATGCTTTTAATAGAATAGAATCAGATACGTCATCTGTTTCCTCGTCCTCCTATGTCCCCATAGGATGGCGTTCAGAAACTGATACTACTAAAAAAAGGAAAAATTACACAGACAGTAGTTTACAAGAAATGTTGAGGTCGCAATTTCCACTTAAGGATAAGCAGTCTCGATCGCAGAGGTCACGCAAGACCAACAACTCTACCTCCAGCACAACCAATGTGCTCAACAATACCTCAGTGTCATTAATATCCCCATCCATGGGTGTTGATGCTGTTTCTATCCCAGCAGCTCCTCTTACACTATCACTGACCCAAGAATCTATTGCGTCTGGCTCCAATCTTATACCAGACTTGGGAACTGCACCAATATTTATATCAGACAAAAAAACAACTACAGTGACCCCACAAATTAATCAGCAGAAGCTAAAATAACATGTCCCGACCACCAAGACAATGATGGCCGGGACAATATTGACATTGTCAATCTCTCAACGCACTCTTTAACCAATGATCAATTAACTGTATTGCGCTTAGGCCTGTCGTTTTGCCCGGATGGGGAAGCGGACAAGTTTGAGCTAGTCAAAGATTTACATCTATTTGCCAGACGGCTCATGTATAAAGTGTTGTACGACAACAAACAAAATACAATCACTTCTGGAGAAAATGATAATTCTATCCTCCACAATGTCTCTATACAGGAACTCCAAGCACTACAGGATCTTATGTCCCTATGGGACGAAAGTAACCCTGAAGAAGAAGGCTGGACCTACCAGGTACCAGGAGTGGTACCTGGAGGTTCTGTACAAACAAGATCTAATAAACCTGTATACGTCACCCCCAAGGTCTACAAGCCAAAATCACGGTCGTTCCCTGTTCTGCAGGGCAATCCCAATATTTGGGCATTTGTCCTACAGGTAACCAAGGAAATTGAGGCCACTAATTGGAAAACAGGTCCCCCTCCCAATCTCAGTCCCAGATTTAAAGCAGCCCTTAACACCATACACAACAATGATGATTTAATTGTGAAGCCATCAGACAAAGGAGGCAATGTGGTAGTAATGAATAGGCATAACTATGAAAAAATGTGCTATGATATACTCTTGAACAGAGACTGGTATAGACCAGGGATATGCAATTAGCGGACCTCCATCTGTTGCAAAACTACAAGTCCCATCATGCCTCTGCCTCTGGGTGTCATACTTGCTGATGTCAGAGTCTCGCTATGCCTCATGGGACTTGTAGTTTAGCAACAGCTGGAGGTCCGCTAATTGCATATCCCTGGTATAGACCAATACCTGCATCCTTTTTGTCACAGAGTATTAAAAAATATAGAGAAATCCTTAACAGGGCACATAGAACAGGGGTCATAGATGCCAACACTATTCATTTTTTGAACATTGAAAGCCCCCTCACACCAACCTTTTACGCACTTCCTAAAGTGCACACAGGGGTAACACTGCCGCCTGAATGACCTATTGTCTCCAGTTGCGGCTCTCTAACTGAAAACATAAGCAGGATTATAGACGAATACTTGTATCCACACGTGCAAAGTCTTTTCTCACATGTAAAGGATACCATAGAATTGCTCAAAATTACCGATGGCCTACTCATACCTAAAAAAGCATGGCTTGTAGCTATTGACATTGAGGCACTGTACAACTCTATCGCTCATTCATTGGGGGTACAGACAGTGCGCCACTTTCTAAACGAGCGGGACAAGGACTCTCGTAAATACAATAATTTCATAGCAGAAATGCTTGAATTCATTTTAACCAACAACATTTTTCTCTTCAAGCACGCTCATTAACTCCAGGTGCAGGGCGTGGCTATGGGGGCTGGCTGTGCCCCCTCATATGCCAACCTGTACCTGGGGGGATGGGAGCGCAACCTCTTTGCTGAAGAGGGTGAGGACTAGGCTTGTGCAATTCGTTTCGTAACGAATTGAAATTCGTCCGAATTTAGCAACTTTCGGACATTCGGAAGCATTCGAATTTCCGAACAAAGCAATTACGAATAAGACCGAATCCGAAATAAATTATACCGCAAATAGCGAATGCCCGAATGTCTTCGGCATAATTCGTTATGAAAAAGTTACGAATGTACGAATCCATACGAAGCACAATAACACTCACTCTGCTCTGCTCTCTGCTTCTCCCACACCGTGCTGAACTCCCTCTCAAAATGGTGTACAGGGGCGGAGGTTATAGCCGCATGTAAAAAACGAAAGTAAAATACGAGATTTCGAATCCATTCGAAGCACAATAACACTCACTCTGCTCTGCTCTCTGCTTCTCCCTCACCGTGCTGAACCCTCTCAAAATGGTGTACAGGGGCGGAGCCTATAGCCGCATGTAAAAAACGAAAGTAAAATACGAGATTTCGAATCGTTACAAATAACCGCTATGTATTTAGAAAAGTACAAATCCATTCG
The DNA here is from genome assembly GCA_029206835.1 of Rana muscosa. Lineage (NCBI taxonomy): Eukaryota > Metazoa > Chordata > Amphibia > Anura > Ranidae > Rana > Rana muscosa. The sequence goes on along the minus strand of CM055119.1, from coordinate 131,551,392 downwards.
AAGCACATTAGGCAGCGTCGTTGTGAGAGAGACACGGAAAATTACGAATCAACGAACCCAAAAAAAGTTACGAAAGTAGGAGTTGTGTCCAGAATCAACGAAAAACAACGTACTCTACCGAAAGTACGAATTATAAAGCAACAAAAAATTCAACGAAAAATGTCGCTTGCAAAAATACGAATGAGTCCGAACACGAAAAATCCCGTCTAGCAAAATTACGAATGATTACGAATCAACAGGACCGGAAAGAAACGAACCGAAACGGAACAAATTTTTCCGTTGTGCACAAGTCTAGTGAGGACACTAATCTAGAGAACATCTTAACATGGCATCAGTATATAGATGATGTCCTAATGATCTGGGAAGGATCAAAAGAAGAACTTGTTTGCTTCCTAGAAGGTTTACAGAATAATAACTACAATCTGAAATTCATGTACAATATCAGCCAGGAAAGGATCACCTTCCTAGACGTTGAATTGTACTTGAACGACAAGGGGAATCTTTGTTCCACACTTTATAGAAAACCGACAGCAGGCAATACTTTGTTACATGCCACCAGTTCACATCCTAAGCCACTGATTAACAGCATTCTGTTCAGCCAATATCTCAGACTGAAACAGAATTGCTCCCAAGAGGTTGATTTCAAACGGGAATCAAATCAACTTTACAACTGCCTCAGATTGAGAGGGTATACTAAAACATGCCTTTGCAAAGCCTATAACAGAGTTAGGAATTTGTATAGGAACACACTTATATATAAATCCAAGGAATCTACAAGGTCAAACTCCACCAGAATTATTACTAGATATAACAGGCAACATGCGTCCATCAGGAAAATTTACAACAAATTGTGGTACTTATTAACCTCAGATGACAAAATTAACAAATATATAAAAACTTATCCTGAGATAACGTTCAAACCTTCCCGCTCTATTAGAGACACTGCAGTCTCTAGTCACTATACTACCTTGACCATTCCTAAACCAACCAAAACAGGCACCTATCCCTGCGGCAAATGCAATTTCTGTCGCTATATATTAGGAGGCCCGAGTATAGGTCTACCCAATGGTAACACCTGTGAGCCAAGATTTGGAGCCACATGTCAGACAATAGGTATCATCTACTTAATGAAATGCAACTGTGGAGCATTTTATGTGGGCAAGAATACGAGACCATGTGTCAGTTATCTCCAAAAAACTTCTGGAGACACCCATTAGTCGACACATGGGTCTCTTTCACGGCCATCATTTAAAAATGATAGGCTTTTTTGCATTAGAACACATCTCCCCTAATGAAAGAGGAGAAGATGCAGATCGACGCCTGCTTCAGCTAGAGGCGAAACGGATATATTGTCTTCAGGCCACCAAACATCCAGGCCTGAATGAAAATATCAGTCATAAACCATTTCTATAAGTTTGCTTGTACTGTACTTCATGTACCATTGTTGCCATTACATCATCGGTGCCCTGTCTTTGAGTTTCGGGACTTCACTGGCATTATGCAATGTATTTCACTTTCCTCCTTATCCCTCCTTATCCGTATCACCTACCACCCACGCTACTTTTGCCAAGGGTGGTCCAAATACTAACTAGGCCCACAGGGTATCCTGTGTCAGGCCAGAGTGCCTTCTCACCAGCCGGATCACAAGTATGGGACCGCACGGCGCCCATGGGTCCCGGTTGGTGAGATAGACACTCTTCCCTTTTGATGCTTTCCCGGTTTTGCCTTCAAATAATGCATATATCTAGATAGCAACTATAAGATATATAATGTTAGACTTATTGTACCACAATCCAGTAGTCCTATTTTCTTTTATTTTGGGTTGTTGATTGTTTTGTTTATATTTATCTGTGTTTTTCCTTCTTCTCTATAAAGCAGGACATGCATCCATGCCCCGGACTTTCCAAAATGTCTGACCTGGTTTCACAGGCCAGCCTCCTGCCAGGCATTGTGGAGAACACAAATTCCATCTGTGTCCACACACTAGGGCATATCCTGGGACACACATTGGTGTTCACACAGGTATGGGCTATTTCCCTACATCAGGTTCCACTTGGACATTACCCATAGGACCCAATACGGGCGTGTAGGGGCCAGCATCAGTACAGCCTTAGATACTGAATCCCTACGGAGGCAAGGATGCTATGTTGGTCCGAAGAGTGCAGGCAATCGAGGTGAGGATATGTGACGCCGCCCACCATGGACATAGTTATGACTCTGCCCCGCCTCTCCCAATGCAAGGTGCTGCGTCATCCGATTGTCCAGAGCATGCACACCTGTCCCGGGACCATCCAGTGGGCCACCTCCCCTCGTATACGTCACTACACAGCGCCCGTACGTACGCCATGACGTGACCACGTCACACACGTCGCGGTCAGCTGACCGCTATACAGGAAGTATATCAAGCCCCCAGCGGCCTGTCAGTGGTGACACGGGGGGAGCTGAGGGAGCCAAGCGACATGCACAGCAGAGCACAGGTAAATTGGCCACATGGAAAGCTGTATCTAGGAGACTTTGTCTCCAGCACCTATGGTTTACTGTCTTTGGGCATTTCCCATTGAGGATCTACTTAATGGTTAATCCCTTTGATTGCTCTCTTGCAGATGGCAATGGACAGTCTTCCCTATGCGCTTTGATTGCATAATCATGTATGAAGTTTATAAAGTCAAGGTAACTATGTTTTTTACTTTATCTCTGACACTCATGGAACCACAGTAGTATTCTGTGGTCCATGTCTCTCAGAAGTCTGCAAGGCAGAGCGACATGCAACTAATACAAACCTGTCTCTTTTTAACTTCCCCATTCATGTCATGTATATATATATTTTTTACTCATGGATACCAGCTGCTTGTGAGACTTCCAATACATCTATGGGATCTGGGTACTTGCCAGGGCCAGCTGTGCATGATAGGCTCCCCAGCCATTTAACATCTCCGACAACATACATGTAAGCGATATTTGTTCATTACTTTCAGACCTACAATAATTTTACTGATTATCTTCGCCATACAATAGGTGAAGTGGAGCACTGAGGTCATCATTAGACCTTAGCTAGTTTTATAAAACATCCAAACATTTCCTTTTTTCTTCACTCAGGACATGTATGTGAACTTGGATACTTCCTTGTGTACAATTTCCCTTGGTGTGCTTCCAGCTGTGAGACCCATGTAGAGTGACCCATATGATTATGCCCCCCACACCATGAGAGGGCACACACCCTAGCCTGCATAGAGGACTCTATTTTTTGTTAGCCACGAGGTATCTGTCCTTGCAGGTAGAGAGAGTCTTTGTAATCTATATTGATGTATTTTCACAAAAATTCTGATTTATGTATTTTTTTTTTATATGTATGTATTATTAATATATTCTCTGTATTAATATAGACTTGTTAAAGTGTTTGTGTCCCTGAAGAAGCCTGAATATAGGCGAAACATGTAGGACCAGCAGCATGCAATTTTGTAGGAACAAATGCATCACAGTGTATTTTTGTATTCCTTTTTAATGACACTGTACTTTTGCTCTATTGGTAAGAGTCATAGGGCAGTGTCATAAACCTTCATTTGTTGTATTTCCATACTCCCCTGACAGTCTGCTAGAAAGGGATCTACTAACAATTATAGGAGTAACTATAGCTTTAACCCCTGAAGGGATGGAAGTAAGCATACTTGAATCAGTAAAGAGGAAAACTTAACACAACAGGAGAGGTTACAGAAGTCTACAAGGGGCTTGTTGATCCAGTAGTCTGGTTTGCTGGAAATTATCACCAGGCTATATGGAAGTTGCCCCAGTGGAGATCCTCCCCTTAACAGATGGCTACACCTGAAGATTCAATTTCCCTGATGAATTTTCTGGCCATAATCGGACAGAAGGTAGATGCAGCTAAAGTGCAGTGGGTTAAAATTAAAGTTCAATATTTAGGACACTGCGTTTCCCAGCGAATCAAACATTTAATAGACACACGGAAGACAGTGATTCTGCCTATACGGTGGGAATCCTGCATAGCTTTGCTCAGCTGTGGGAGGAGTGAGGTTTCCTAACTACAGCAGGAACTCCCATACAGCATAAGGAGTTAATTGTCAGATTACTGGCGGCGGTACAGTTACCCCTTAAGGTTGCTGTAATCAAATGCAAAGCATACACTCGTTCTGATGATTGTGTATTAAAGGGCAATGCTTTAGCTGATGAATATGCTAAAGAAACTATACACACTTATCAGGCATCTGCAGTTCCTGCATTTTTAGTTATGGATCTTCAAATAGATCTGACCGTTCTCTCAGCGCTACAGACAGACTCACCTCACAAATCATCTTGGACTGCGAAAGGAGCTGTTTGTGAAGAGGATGGTCTGTGGCGATTGAAAGATAAACTGATTGCTCCCCCAACTCTATTTCCTTCTTTGTTTGCTTTGAGCCATGGGCCTTGCCATGTCTCAACAGGAGGGATGAGTCGGGTAGTGAACAAGCAATGGTGGGCTCCAGGATTTTATACATATGCTGCTAAACAGATCCATGACTGTGCTGTATGTCAAATGCATAACATTGGGAAACCAGTACCCAGGCCTATGAAGCATATCCCACATACTGAGAAGCCGTTTCAAATTTTGCAAATTGACTTCTCGGATATACCCCCTTGTGGCCAATTCAAGTACCTTTTAGTTTGTGTGGACCAGTTCTCGGGTTGGGTAGAAGCATACCCAACTGTGAGAAATTATGCCAGAACTGTGGTAAAATGTCTCACAAGGGAATTAATCCCCAGGTTTGGTATAGGGGCCATATTCTCTTCAGATAGAGGTCCGCATTTTCATAACAAACTAATGGCAGAAGTGGTGAAAATTTTGGGACTAAAACAACAGTTGCATACCCCTTATAGGCCACAGGCTAGTGGGATGGTGGAACGCAGCAAATTAAACCCTAAAGAGGTATTTGGCCAAGATAACTGTTAATGGAAAAAGCACATGGGTAGAAGCATTACCAATAGCCTTAGCGGCCATCAGAACCACCCCTAAGGAGAAACATGGACTATCACCTTTTGATATACTCTTTGGGCAACCACCTAAGAGACTTCCTATAACCCTTGTACAGCCAGAAACAGTGACTTTAATAAATGGTCAAGATGCCATGCTAGATTATGTGCACAAATTGGCAAATGTGTTTTCTGATACCTTTTCCAGAGCCAAAGCAGGACAACCTGTGGACACGAGGGAAAAGACTCATGGACTAAATGCAGGAGATTGGGTGTGCATCAAGAATCACACATCCATCACAGAAGAAATGTTATAACTTGGACCGATTTCAGATCCTGATCAAAGATTAAGGAGAGATATACATGAGTACCAGGCTAAGCTAGCAGAACATTTCCATAATTCTTTTGTGTCTATGCACCTGCAAGCAGCCAAGAAACTGAATATCATTAACTGTTGGATATGCACACATGCACCTATCTCTCATAAGACCATACCCTTGTTAGGCATTCCTAGTACTTTGGCTGAGATAGAAGACAGTGCACACTTTGGTGATGTTAGCAAGACAATGGTTGACAAAGCTATCTCACTTTTACTGTTTACAAATGCTCCAATGAGGACACCTGCAGTCTGCATTAACTTTACCCAAATCTACTCGCCTGAATTACTTGCCCAGGGTTTTCAGAGTACTACTCGATCCATTTCGGAATTCCAACTGCATGGACAAAGCTGACATCAGGTATTGGTTTGATGGTAAGGATACGGCATGGAGTACTGACCGATACCAGGAACTACATGACCAAACACATCGTCAGCATTCCGGCAGAATAATATGAAACTATTGATGTGTTTGCAAGGATACAACTTTAATAAAGCTTGTTCAGCCCCTCCAGGGGAATTATTTTGTATGCGGAAAGAAGGCTTATTCCTGGATTCCATTAAATTCCATGGGGGTTTGTTATTTTGGGAGAGTAATACCTGCCACCTGGTACATGAGTGACAATGAATTTAAGGAAACACAGTTACATACGATTCCCATACACTTTATTAAAAGAGATCTTGCTGTTCAGTCTGCCCCTCGAAAAGAAGAAGAAAATGACTCTGGTAAGGATGAGGACTCTGAAGTTGGTCAGGAGGATGAGACTAACCTCGATAGGCCCCCACTTTATCCTGGACCAAATGATGAGGACACAAACATTGAATCACATGATAGGGAAAATAAGCCGGTATTCCCTATACCTTGGGTGAATAGATGTTGTATTAAAAAGACTTTTAGTTTCATCATTGATTTGGCAGACCTAATGGATAATATTACTGCCCTGTATGATAGAAACTTTATAGCCCTAGCTACAGAACTAAAAATGATTAAAAAAGAGGTTTTGCAACATCGGCTGGTGTTGGATTATCTCACGGCCAGTCAAGGAGAAATATGCACAATAGAGGGAACTACCTGCTGCAACTACATTGGAAATGATACTAAGGCTGAGGATGCCATCATTTCACATGTAGAAAGGGTGCAACAGTTAAAGGTCAATTTTCTCAAAGAATATACTGAAACCGCTTAGGTCGAGGGTAGCTGGGAGAGCTGGCTCTATCCCCTCAACTGGTTTTCTGGTATTGGAGGATGGTTTTCTGATATTTTACATGGTATTCTTTATATTGTTGGAATTATTGTACTAATAATCCTTATAATCAAATGTGCACCCATGCTGTGCAAGTGTTGCCTGAAGATGACTACAAATGCTTGTGATGCTTGTATTAATGCTGGTTCTTTTGAGCCCTCAAGGTCCGAGTAAAAACTGCTCATGAAATGGTAACCCGTATACCTGGAGATCAACCTAAAGACACAGAGGAAATTTAAACACTAAAGGATGTGGCTACCAAAGAATTCTAAACACAGGAGGGACTGTGAAGATATTAAAAATATGGAGTACATATCGTTATCTACTTAGAGTTCCTCTTCTATATGAAAATGTATTTCTTAAATGTTTCTGAATTCTTTTGGTATTGCGACACATGTTTGTGTCTCGATTGCTCTCTGGATGACATGAAGTGTTCTGCCAATAACATGATAAAATTCTCGGAAAAAGATATTGTTATGAAAAGCCCCTTTCCATAGTTAATTATTCCCTTGGTGTAATCAATCTTTCTCACTGTCAAACTAACCTTTCACTCACCGCCCTAGTTAGGTCATGATGACCAGATGTAATGTTGAAACAATTAGTAAAGAATGTATTGTGTATTTTATAACTTGGGCATGTGCCCGCCATAGATGTTAAGATTTCCTATAAAAGTCTGTAACAACTTGTATCCTGTATCACATTCCCTTGGAAGATGTGATCCTCTGTACAGTGCATATTCTAAAGTAAACATACATTTAAGACGAATGCAACTTTATTGGCGTGGATGTCCTTTATTGCAAGGCTCAACTTAACAAGGGGAAGCAGCAGCTCAGGATACAAGAGATAGTGAGGGGACAAGCCAAGGTCAGGGCGACAAGCAGACAAGGATAAAAAAAGGACAAGCCAAAGGTCAAGGTCACAAGCAGACGTAGCACACGGCAAGCAGGAACCCAAACACACAATGCTTAACAAACAACGTTGATCAGCAAGGCAGACTTGCAGTGCACAGGTTAATATAGAGTTCTCTGATAGGGCCTGGGGTGGGGCCATGCCAGGAGAAGAGATTATTTAAACCGCCAACATATCCATGAGAATGGCTTTGAAATTACAGAGCTCAATTCTTTTAGGATCCGTGGGTGTATGCCATCTGGTCCAGGTGCTTTATCCACCTTTATTCTGTCTAAATATTTCTGAACCACACTTTTGAGCCATTGTGGATCAAATGGGGCTGTGTCACTACCACCCCCATTTTGGACATGAACTCCCCTATGCTCCGTTGTATACACAGAGCTGAAGAAAGTATTTAATAAATTAGCCTTCTCTTTGTCCCCAGTCACCCACTCTAGATTATTTTGTAAAGGGCCTAAATGCTCAGATTTGACCTTTTTACTATTATTATATTTGAAGATTTTTTTGGGGTTTGTCCTACTATCTTTTGCAATCTGTAGTTCGTTTTGAATTTTTGCATCCTTGATTTCCTTTTTACATATCCTGTTATATTCTTTGTAACATTTAAATCATTACATCATGGTTCCCGGATAATGTTTGCACAGCCTTGTATCCAGTAGGTGTTAGATTGCTTGGTATATGCCCATATCTGGGTGTCCTGGAGTGGCAGATGGCTAGTAGGCCATTCCTTTTTATACCATGTGAGTTGCAATGTATGTGTAATTTACTGGTACTTTTCATACTGCACTTTGTTTGGTGCCCTCTGTTGTCATCTCAGTTTTACAGAAATACCAAGCCAGCAGCCCTTTGAGTGTACCGGGACTGAATCCCTGCACCCTGCCCCACTGAGGCATCCATCTACCAGGCCACACTTTGAATATAAGCCTTTTTTAACCGTCAAACATGTGAGTTGCCATTTTAACAGTAAATATTTGTATTACTGCACTCAGACCGCACACTCTGTTGTTTTTATCTGATATCTTAGAGATCTCCTCAGTCTCTGGAGGTGCTGCGTAAGGTATCCTAAAAAATAAGCAAGAGTTTACCGTTGGTGTATCAATACAGACTTCTACGGACTTTTTTCTGAACTCATGTAGTAGCCATATACTAGTTTACAGCACATTCATTCGCACCATATCATTATCAGTTTTGTACTATATTTGATGTTTGTGTCTCCTTGTCCTGGTGACCACGACCCTCCTCATTTCTTGTCCTGCTGTCAAAGATCATCAGAGGGACAGGAAGTAAGGTGAAATTAGCCCAACAGGGTTTCTGACATCACTTACATGACATCTGACATCAAAAAAAATGTTTACAAAAGTGGTTGATTTTTATTTTCTATCCAAAGTTAAAAATGTAAAGATTTGTCAGAGGTTGGACTTTTTTTTGGCAGTACTGCTAAGTTTTATTTTAGTTCCCTTTATAACATAGACTTTAAAGCGCACCAACAGAAGCTACAAAACAACTAAAGTGCCCTACACTAAGGACCACAAAGAAAGATTATATTTAGAGAAATGAGAATTCTCTCCTCGGTATTTCACTTTGACTCTAAACCTGATTAGATACGTACCTAAACTCTGCATGCTGGGATATGCTTCTTGATTTATTACATTACCGGGGACGCCCTGCTATAGACAGTTTTGTTTTATAAAACTGGCAGCTTAAATGAATTCCCTCTTACTAAATCTATTCTATGTATATTTTATCTCTCTCCTAACAAATAAAAGAAGATTAGGTAATTCTGGAAATTAAATGGGAATTTGAGGCTGCGGCAGAAAGTCTTGGATGTTAAATTCTCAGTGACAGATTTAAAACTTGAAAAACAAAGCTAAAAAGACTCTCAAACAAGGAAAACAGTTAATCTGAGATATTGTAGAGGTTCGGAAATGGGTGTCCAGAATGTTACCTCAAGAAACGAAACACACTATATTGTGCTTTCACCTCTTAAGATGCATTATACTAGCAGAGCAGAATTTTTGATGTCCTTATCGCACTATCCCATTTAATTTGAGGTTCATTATTGCATGCATGCAGTATTTTATACATTAACATGTGTTGCTTTAAGGTAGTTCTTTCATTTAGGAAGCTGCAGCTGCTGACTTTTTAAATAAGGACACTTACCTGTCCAGGGCGTCCGTGATGTCGGCACCCGAAGCCGATCTATCCCTCGGCTCTCAGTTGCTGCTGCCGCCGCCATCTTCGGTAAGGGAATCAGGAAGTGAAGCCTTGCAGCTTCTCTTCCTGGTTCCCTACTGCGCGACACGCGCTACGCGTTGCCACTGGTCTCTGCTATCTTCTGGGACCCGTGTGTCTCCCAGAAGACAGAAGGGGGGGAGAAGGCGCCGGAAGGGGCGTAGACACCCGCGGGTGTCTGGGGTATTTATGCCCGGAAGTGGGAGAAGAATACCTGTATTAGACAGGTATCTGATCCCCTCACCCTGAAAGGTGCCAAATGTGACACCAGAGGGGGGGGGAACCGGAAAAGCAGAAGTTCCATTTTTGGGTGGAACTCCGCTTTAAGTGCTGTCTCTACCTTCTGGTTTTAGTGGGGGGCTCCTTTCCCTTGTTGGGTCCAATAGAATCAATTATGCATACACACTTACAGCCTCCGGAGACTAGAACCAAACATATAAACATGCAATCCCTTGGTAAGACTCTCCCTGTTCACTGTGCCTCCCTCCATCAAGCTAATTGATGGGCAGCTGCTGGATCCTGCACTTGATACCTGAAGTTGAGGGAAGCTGCAATGAAGGACCTGGAGTCGGCAGGGGTGAAAAGTATCTTATGTAAGTGTTTGTGCCCAAACCTAGAAAATTATGTATAGGGAATACTAACTAGGCTGCTTAGAAGGCATTCTTTGAAAAAAACGAGGGTGTTTAAAACTATTTTAAAAAAATTGTCTATTATCAATAGCAACACATTTTTAGATACATTGAGGTTGATTTACTAAAGGCAATTAGGCTTTTCACTTTGCAAGAGAATTTTCACCTAGAACTTGAGGCTAGTTCCCAACACAAAACGCACCCCAGATCCGTTTTGGATGCGTTTCTGCATGCGCATTTTTAATGTGTTTTTGACACATTCTGATGCATTTTAGATGTGTTTCTGGATGCATTCCAGATGCTTTGTTTCTTCTTTTTTCTGTTTTATTTTTTACACTGCACTGAGGTCCGGTGCATTTTTGATGCGTTCCAGTGCAATCCGGTGCGTTTTTGATGCGTTTTACCACGTTCAGGTGAAATCCAGTGCAGGAAAGATGCAGCATGTTCTACTTTTTTCTAGAACTGGAAAGCTCTGGAACTGACCGCACTGGTGTGAACTATGCCATTGGAAACCATATAACCTACTTTCCATGTGTTTTTGATGCAGAAAAAAACCCCACACTGGACTGCATGTGGTGTGAACTGTCTCTAAGGCCTGGTTCACACCTATGTATTTTTTTGTGTGTTTTCAGTTTAGCAGAAACACACTACCGTCCATTTAACATGGTTTCCTATGGATGTAGGTCACATCTACGCATTTTATGGAAAGGGCCAGGGACTTTTTTCTGGTTTTTGGTTCCATAGACTTCAATGGATCAAAAACGTGTATTGAAAAACACAAAATACACCTGGGATATGAGGTGGAACTCCGCTGACTTCAATAATCTAAACACATGAAAGCAAATTAGCAATTTTTTATATTTTCCTTGCATGTGATTGGGTATTCTATGCAAAGTAAAATGTCACCACCTTTACTAAGCTCCGGGGAATATTCCTTTGTAAAGTGCAACATTACTTGCAAAATAAACAGGCTATTTGCCTTTTATTAAATCAACTCCATTTGGTCTTATATACAGTATCTTCCATATAAGGAAGCTTTTTATCTCACACACTCAATGCAATTTACAACTTTAATTAACAAAAGCCTTGAAAATAGTAATCACGTATACATGAACAGCAACCCCAGTCCCCAGTTAAGCCTCGTACACACGACCGAGTTTCTCGTCCAAAACTGGCAAGAAAAGTGCCGCGTGAGCTTTTTTGTCGAGAAAACCGTTCGTGTGTATGGTTTTATGACGAGAAAATAGAGAACCTGCCGTGAATCTCGACGAGAAAGTAGAGAACCTGCTCTCTATTTTCTCGTCAGGATTCCAGATTTCCTCGTCGTGTTTCTCGTCGGCCGGTTTTGTGACGAGAAAATGGTTCGTGTGTATGCTTTTACGACTCTTCCAAAAGCGCGCATGCTCACAAGCAACTATGAGACGGGAGCGCATCTTCTGGTAAAACAAGCCTTCGTAATGGAGATAGCACATTCGTCACGCTCCAAATTTTTGCATCGTTTAAATGTTGTGCATTGAAATCTTCGTTAGAATGTGACATTAATCCAAACGAATGAACTTCTTTTGCTGCTGATATTCACACAGAGTTATGACTATCTTTTTTTAACATTTTTCTTGTTGCTCTTAAGAAGATTTATGTGTATTATATCGTGCAAGTTTTTAGGAATATTAAAAAATTAGTTATTTTTCTAACTGATGTTAATTGTAATTTCGCAATGTTTTGGTAGTGATCTCCCATTGAATCTTTTAATATATATTATTTAAATTTTACACACTTTTTTGGGAAACACGATTTAGTTATTTTTTTGGGGGGTTGTTATCTGTCCCTTTTTTTGTCAGTCAAATGTATCTGCTTACTCCAAAGCTAGATTTTACATTTTTACAAATACACATAGTCAAGTATGAACTTAAAGAAAAATAACATTTATTCATGTTTGAACTAAAATAAAGAGAAGGCAGCGCTGGAGAAGCTGCTGCCATTTGTGCATCCCAGGGACCCCAGACCACACAGCAACCCTGTGTGGACACTAAAATTGGGAGCTTAAGAAGGCCAACATTTCTGAACACAATCTGATGCTGGCCTCCCAGAGGTCAGGAACAGCAGCAGGTGATATATATGTCCCAAGTGTGTGGTACTACAATAGGCTGCCTTCTGCCTGACCACAATGAAGCAAGGCCATCACTTCCTCGTCTTCCTGGCAACCTTCCCTGCAACCTTTCCTGAAGCCTTCCCTGCAGCCTTCCTTCTTCGTTTGGCTGGAGGCTGGGCCACTGGAGGGGTACTCCTGTCAGGAGGAGGAGGAGGTGGAGGAGAAGGGGGTGGCGCAGAAGAACAAGGTGGAGGTGGAGGAGAAGGGGGTGGGGCGGAAGAACAAGGTGGAGGTGGAGGAGAAGGGGGTGGGGCGGAAGAAGAATGTGGAGGTGGAGGAGGAGGTTGAGGTTGGGACAGTTGTGCCACCTCACAAATGGCGGTATTGGGGGTAATTTTTTCCATCACCCCCTTGTTGAGCAAGGTGATGAGCAGGGGCTCACATAGGAGGCGTTGCTCCATGCTCATCACCTTGAACTTTGCCTCCACTAGGCCGGCAATGGCCTTTTCAGGGGATGTGGGCTCTTTGAGGGTGGCATGGGCCTCTTTAATAAGGGCCATTGCTGCCTCACTGGTGGTCCTGTTCCTCCTGTCTCTTTTGGGAAGCCGGATGGGAGGCACCTGGGATCTGGTGAGTCTCCTTTGCCCTGCCACCTCCTGGCTGCCACTGGGCCCTGCCACCTCCTGGCTGCCACTGGGCCCTGCCACCTCCTGGCTGCCACTGGGCCCTGCCACCTCCTGGCTGCCACTGGGCCCTGCCACCTCCTGGCTGCCACTGGGCCCTGCCACCTCCTGGCTGCCACTGGGCCCTTCCTCCTCCTGCCTGACAGTTTCTAGACCCTCCTCCTGGCTGATTTCATCCTGTGTATGAAAAAGGGACATAGTTTAATATGTTGTTTTAATCTTTGCATCAAACTTTATAAACATGATTGAAGCAATTAGAATGTAAATCCAGAAATCATTTTTTCTAATTTACACCTACATCAGATTGACTATTTAGCACCCAATTAAGTGCAGACTAATGTCTCGAGATCTTGATTTCACTTGTGGAACCCAAAATATTGTATGTTTCTCATCTTGACATATTTGTCAAACATTAATTTTATCCCAGTGCAATTTCATTTAATACTATACCTGGCTCCAGATGGCCAAATCAGGATCATCCAGGATGGCTGCCTCCTCTTGCTCCAGAGAAGGCTCAGGTTGGCTGCAGGGAAGTCTGGGGGGAAGAGTGGAGAGTGATGGCCTTGCCTCAAAGTGGTCATCCAGGAAGGACATCCTGCTGTAGTACCACAAAATCGGGACATACACATCACCTGCTGCTGCTCCTGACCTCTGAGAAGCCAGGACCTTAGAGCGTTCAGTCCTGTAGGTGCCTCTCAAGCTCCCAATTTTAGTGTCCACTTGTTTTGCTGTGGCTGTGGGCACCTTGGTCTGCACAAATGGGAGCAGCTTCTCCAGCGCTGCTTTTCTCACCCCTCTTTTTTTATGGATGGGGTTTTTCGTCTCCCACAGAGCGGGCAGCTCCCTTACCCGGTCAATAAATTCCGCCAGGAACTCTTTGTCGCTAATAAAGACATTCATATTGTATCTGCAAGTTTAAGAAATAATATATAACTAATGTGAGGCAAACAGTCTAACCTCCTTAACATCGTAGTCACCATATATATCCTACAACATTATCAAAACAGTATAGGCCAACAATTTGTACAAGTCACAAAATCACATACCTTCGTTCGCACGTCCGTCACTTGAACTCCTCTCTCCGCACACCGAACGTACTATAGTCACATGTGTGTTTGCTATATACACACCACGCATGCGTCAAAATTCGAACACGTCGCTCCGCACACGTCGCCCGCCCATGACGTTCTAACTAACATATTTTCCCCGCCCCTTCTCTTTCAGCGCGCAGACAGATATGGTGGAGTTACAGCAGGTGTCTGATAATTCCGCAACTAACGAGGAGGAGACAAGCCCGGAGACCGAGGAAACGTCACGATCAAGGAGGAGATTCAAGGCATCGAATATGTCTTTTGCGGAGATGGCAGAGATGGTGGACATCTTGCTCAAGTCTGATTATGACGCAAAGCATGGGTCGTATAGCAAACCAAATAGAAGGAAGGCCAAAATCCTCACTAAAGTCGTGAAGAGTCTGAAGACGAATTTCGGGGTGAAACGCTCAAATGAGCAGCTCAGAAAGAGGTGGTCAGACCTCAAACTGAGGGAGCCAGAGCAGTTAAGGAGCATTAAGAGAATGCTTGCAAAAAGTAAGTAAAATGTACACTTTTATGCTATTAATCCTTTTCTAAACTGACATGTTGCTGGTTTTTTTTGTTTTTCTTATTGGACTCCTTCCAAAATGTTAGATTTTGAACTTGGTTGGGCACAGTATCCGTTCGTTACGTTACAGACACTTCGTTCGGCCACTTTTGGATTATTTTACAGCCACAAAAGTAATTAGACATCTGCCATTTTTTCGCAAATTTGGGGCACAAAGTTTTAGGCTAGATGATGTGTTTGTAAAGAGAATGAAATGCAGACTTTTGTCAGTGTAAAGGAGAGGACACTCAGCAGCTGCTTCCACATCTGTACTTTGGAGCACTATAGTGTGGGCCACCAGACCCGCCTTTTTTGGGTGTCCCACACAGGTGCTTCAGAGAATTTTTGTGTTGCCTACATGTCTAAAAAATGACAGACAAAGGTGAATACTAAGCATATTCTTGGTCAGAAATAATGCATTCATCTTTAACTTCCGCTCAAACACACACTTGTACCCCACTTCCAAGCAATTTAGCCAGTTTTTTTGTTTAACATAGAGAATTTCTGTGTGATAACTCTACCTTTTGTTTGATTCTCATAGGGGAGAGAAGACTGGGAGTAGGACACTTCAGGGAGCACAAGAACCCCACAGCTTCACAACAACCCCAAACTCCCAAAGACCCACAAACGAAGGATGTAGAGGAAGTTGAGGTGGAGGAAGGAGATGTGCAGGAAGGAGAGGTGGATGACGTTGTGGAACTGGTCACCACAACAGGTCAGTATCTGTCACCACAGCTTCAGGTAAGAGAGGTAGGCCTGCAGAGTTATAATACCTTTTTATTTTGTTTTTAGGGGATGTGAATGTTGGGGTGAAGGATAGTACAGGTTTCTCTGCTGACAGTGCCCTCCGCCTTATCCAGCAAGTGATGGAATGTAGCACGGAACTGGACAAAATTAAAGAAAGAATTCATGTGATGGATCAAACATTTAAAGACATTCTCGATGTTTTGGGGAGAATTCAATAAGGCATCCCAACCCCCTTTTTTTTCATGTTTGTTCTTCAACTTTTAAAAAACTTTTTGACAATCAAACCAGCCAAAAATTGAATCTGCACACAGTGTGTCAACATGTGCTATCTACCATCAGGGGATATCCATGTACGTCTTTTGGGGGTGCAACCCCTTCCTCGTATCTAAAGTAGGTGAACTGAGGAAGGGGTTGCACCCCCAAAACACGTCCATTGATCACCCCTGATGGCAGATAGCACATGTTGACAATAGGGATCAGGAGTCTAAAATCCCTATAGGAAAATAATCCCAATTGTGTGCATATTCAATTTTTGGCTGGGCAAGGGGTGGCAGGACCCCATATTAGGACGGGCACATAGAGACATATAGTTTGTGTAAGTGAATGTCTCAGATTGCTCCGAGGTATCCAATTTTGTAATTTTTGGAATGCAACTGTTGTTTTTGTATTTTCCTAAGAAAACAATTGCCGGTTTGTGGCCAGGCAAACAAAAAATGTAAAAAAAAAAAAAAAAGTGTGTGAATTTGCACATAGTAAAAGATTTGAACACAAACAACGTGTAGCTTATTTTTCTAATATGCTCTAACCTTATTTGGTAAATTTTTTAAGGTTACATAGTGAAATGGTTGGTATTTACTAAAGGAAAATACACTTGGCACTACAAATGCACTAAGACAAACTAGGAGACAGGAAACCAAGAAAAGTTAGAAGTTTAAACAAGATTTTTATTTGGATCGTTAGACAGCAATCTTTAGACATAGCCTGGCATAGGAATTGCCCCCCTACCCGTGAAATAGTCCATGTATTTGTCCCGAACATCACGGGCATTTTGGGGGGGCAAGCCAGCACGGGCAGATTCCAGGCCCGGCAGGGGATTATCAGGGGAAAGTCCAGCCTCAGGCAAAACTGAGGCCATATATGAATTAGATTTGCGGCAAAGAAAATTGTGTAGCACACAGCAGCATAACACTACATAGTTTATTTTGTAGTCCGCCAAGTGGATGGGAGTCCTAAAAAGGCGGAACCGGCTGGCCATTATGCCAAAGGCATTTTCAACGACTCTTCGGCTCCTGGCCAGCCGGTAATTGAACACCCTCTTCTCTGGGGTCAGGGTCCTCTGAGGAAATGGCCTCATAAAATGTGGTCCGAGCCCGAAGGCTTCATCAGCCAAAAAAACAAAGGGGAGTCCTTCAATATTCCCTGCATCCGGTGGCAATGCAAGGTCGTCACTCTGGAGATGGAGGGCAAACTCCGTCTGGATGAAGGATCCCCCATCGGACATCCGGCCATTTTTCCCTACATCAACATAGAGGAATTCATACCGTGCTGACACCACCGCCATCAGCACAATGCTATGAAACCCCTTGTAATTGAAGTAGTAGGACCCAGAACGGGGTGGCGGCACGATGCGGACGTGCTTCCCGTCTATAGCACCACCGCAGTTGGGGAAGTCCCACCGCGTGGCAAACTCCGATGCCACAGTCTGCCATTCCTGTGGCGTGGAAGGAAGCTGTGGAGTCAAACAAGATGAAAAAATATTAGAATACACAAATCAAACATTACAAGTATATTCTAAGAAAATACATTAGAGGCCAACATCAAGCAAAGTCTACGTTTATTAAGGTGTTTTAAATAAGTATAATGGAAGGCTCATGTATCATATTCATCACCCCCTATGATGGTCCATTAATAAATTATAATGGGGAGGGGGGGGTTAGATGTGTTTGGCCACAGGATAGCATTGCAGTGGCGGTGCGTCCAGAGTGGGCGCTGGAGCACTGCCCCCTCTCTCCTGTGCCCGTCACTCAGAACAATACATAGGTTTATGCCTTGCATTAACCTATGTATTGTCTATCCCGCCCACTATTCAGGTGGATGGCCCCCTGTTAAGCGACCGACATATGAAGAACTGCGGCATTTATGGGCTTAAAATTGCATATCAGAAACAGTAAGGAAAATTGTCTTGCACATTACAGCCTGAGGGATGTAATTGGCTGCAGAAAAGTTAAATAGGGGACGCAGGGGGGGGGGGGGGCATTCCTTGGGTAAACACTGACAGGCTGCTCTGCCAATCATGTTCACCAAGTCTGTTTAATGGTAACATGATTTGCTGATGCAACATCAAGGGAAGGAGAAGACATCAAGGACAGAAGAAGGATGGCGCTGACCACAAGAAGGTAAGTGCAGGGCTGGGGGGGAACTGGCTGCATTGGAGGGGACAAAATGGCTGCATTAGAGGGAACAAAATGGCTGCATTGGAGGGGACAAAATGGCTGCATTGGAGGGAACAAATGGGGACGTTTAATAGGCACCAGAGCAAAAAAGGAGGAAGTTTATTTCATAAATTGGGGTTTGAACCCCCAAACATTTGGAGCAACAGGCGCCCCTGCTGGAAAGGTTAGTGAAGGGAAATATGCATGGAGGAGAAAAAAGGGGCAATTTAAAGCTTCAGGCATACATGAGGACAAAGGGGACATTCTCAGCATATTACAATCATGGTAATTAGGGAAGGATGAAAGAAATACAATACATTAGCATACATGTAATACATAAAATGTGATGTTAATGGAGAAAACTTACCCTAATATAGTCCTCCTGCAGGACTTGTATAATGGCAGAACAGGTGTCTGGGATTATGAGGCCCAGAGCCTGGGGGGAGATGCCTGTCGTGAACTTCAAGTCCTGAAGACTTCTCCCTGTCACCAGGTACCGTAAGGTGGCGATGAGCCTCTGCTCAGCACTGATGGCTTCCCGCATAACGGTGTCCTGCCTGGTAATATAGGGGGACACCAAAGCCAACAGTTCCTGAAAAACAGGGTCAGACATCCGCAGAAAATTCCTGTAGTCCTCAGGATTATTCTCGGCGATCTCCCGCAGCAGAGGCATGTGGCAGAATTGGTCCCGCTGGAGCAACCAATTCTTGGTCCATGAACTCCTCCTCACACCATTCATGGACTGGTCTTGTTCCAAAACAAGCAGACCAACACCAAGCGCACACACAGCACGAACTCGACGACGAGAACGTCCAGGCGACATGGCTAGGAAACGGTCGTCTTATCAGAACGTACAGAACAGAACGCACTTTAGAACAGCAAGGCCTATGAATAACGAACTGAAAAACAGAAAGGAACAGGCAAGAACGCACTGTAAAACAGATACGACCTGCCTAGACGCCCTGAAAGTCAAGATACGAACCCACAAGCACAAACTGAACCGCAGAAAACGATCTGAAAAGTACGAAGACTGAAAAGCGCGAATCGTCTCTTCCCAAACTTTTACTTCACACGCGGTAACACGAGATCAGCAAAAGCAGCCCAAGGGGTGGCGCCAAGAAAAAAGATCTTCCCCTTTATAGTGCCGTCGTACGTGCTGGACGTGACCGCGGAGAACAACGAGGAAATTGGGAAATGTCAGTGTGTACGCATGGAAAGCTTGACGAGAAAATCGACAAGCTTAACAAGAATCTCGTCGAAAAAAACGACGTGTTTTTTACGACGAGAAACTCGGTCGTGTGTACGAGGCATTAGTCTTTTGATCTCTCCCTAAAAGAAATAACATAGAGTCCGAAAACTGTGATTAAAGCCTTCAAATCATTACTGCTATGGTCCTACAACATGGAATGCTATGGATCTATGATGTTTTATCCTATAGAAGGCAGTATATGCTTGTTTAGTAGAACTTTAATAAAAATTTAATGTTGTAAATTCACAGCATGATTTCAAACTAGCGCAAATTCTAAATATCTCATTATCTTGAACATGTTCACTGCGTGTAAATGCTCTTTAGCTAATAAAAATGCTGTTATGGAAATATCAACATAGTGTTATAATGAGCTGCAAACACAATACACTAAAGATCAAGGATGATATTTCCATATGGAAATGGTTTAGAGATTGTATGAAACACAAATCTAGAAATTGTATGAAACACAAAGCTACTGTTAAGCCCTGTACACACGATCGGATTTCCTATGGATTCTAATCTGATGGATTTGTCCATCGAATATCCAATGAAACTGTTTTCCATCAGTCTTGCCCACACACCATCAGTCAAAAAACCGACCGTTCCAAACGCGGTGACGTAAAACACTCCGATGAGCCGAGAAAAATTAAGTTTAATGCTTCTGAGCATGCATTGACTTGATTCTGAGCATGCGTGGGTTTTTTATCCGATGGACTTGCCCATAGACGATCAGAATTTGCTATTGGTTTTGGATCCATCGGAAAAATTTAAAACATGTTCTATTTTTTAAAACCAATGGAAAAAAGACCGATGGGTCCCATACACGATCGGTTTGAAAAAAATCCATCGGACGGTTTTCATCGGTAAAACCGATCGTGTGTACAGGGCTTCATACTTTCAAGCAACATAATTCTAGTGATTTGGTAACAGCCACTCTTTAACAGCTTCAGAATGGAAATGTTTTTAATATAAAAACGTACAAATGTTTTCTCCTGGCCAATCAGGACAGGAAGCGGCCGTGACCTGGATGGGGTAGGTGCAGACCTGGCGGGGAGGGGGGGTTTGTTTGCCACTAACTCCCCCCCCCCCAAAAAAACAAAATGGAGCACCATCCGCTACTGAATAGGACTCAGAAAAAATATGTTTTCTGTGTGTCCTAGCGTGTGACTAGCATTCTTCCAGTGTGGAGAAATGCCAATCTCAATATTATGTTTGAATTGACCCTTATGCTGCGTACACACGATCGGACATTCCGACAACAAAACTGTGGTTTTTTTTTCCGACGAATGTTCACTCAAACTTGTCTTGCATACACACGGTCACACAAATGTTGTCGGAAATTGCGAACGTCAAGTACGTGGTGACGTACAACACTACGACAAGCCGAGAACAAAATTGATTCCGAGCATGCATAGAATTTTTGTGCGTTGAATTGAAAATTTTGTTGTCGGAAAATTTGAGAACCAGCTCTCAAATTTTTGTTGTCGGAAATTCCGACAGCAAATGTCCGATGGAGCATACACACGGTCAGATTTTCCGACAACAAGCTCACATCGATCATTTGTTGTCCGAAATTCCGACCGTGTGTACGCGGCATTAGTCAACAGCCTTGGTGGCCATTTTATGAAGGAAATGTTTGTTAAAAAAAGTGGAAGTGAGCTTAAACAATAAAAAAAATATTATTACTGAATGTATTAACAGATTACCTTCATCTCTATTTCTGAAAAACTTTGATCAAGGATTTATAAACATGCATTACAAAATGCACAATCAAGGAGGGTACATCAAGATCAATATTCAATAGGATAAGCTAGGACTATAGAAGACAAAACCATAATCTGTATTCTTAGAGCACTCCAATGAAAAAACCTGTAGAGCAAGTATAAAGAGTAGGGAGATTTAAAAGAGAAGGAGTTAGGACAGTCTGGGCGTGCAGGGTAGGTTAGAGATGAGCGGAGGGAAAATCTTCCAGTGATGGGTATGAGCCACACGTTAACCTGACAGGTGGCCTAGTGTCAGGGCTGCGTTCAGCCTTTCCTTCTCTGTGCTGGCAGCTCAGCTGTCAGCTAATTGCCAGCTTCCATCTCTCCAGTGATCCACCTGTTGATGATCCGCTCATCAGCTGCCTACTTAAGGACTTCCAGTTCATTTGCTCTTCGCCTGTGTTAACATCACTACAGACTTTCTCCTGCGTTGCTGTTGAAGACCTGCTTGACTACGTTCCCTCTGGCTACAGATCCTGCTTGTTGGACTCTACCTTTATCCCTGGTTCTTGGACATTGGCTTGGCTGACTACCCGATCCGGTTACCGAACTCTGGCTTGTTTTACTACGCTTACTCTGTTTGCCTTTTTATTTTTATTATTAAACAAGTGTGATTTAACTGTACTTCTTTCTCAGTCTGATTCATAGTTCCTGACACCTATCTGACTAGATGAGATAGCCAGAGAGTGAGTGGTCGAAATCTCTATGTAAATAATGTTCAATCTAGGAGGTCCATATCCATTCAAACTTACGCATGCAATGTAATTTTTTCTTAAGAGAAATCATGCCATTTTTTCTTAACCTGTGTCACTGAGACCACCAAGTGTTGGCCAAAACTTGTTTTACCACCATAAAAAGGAAAGTAAGGAGGCTAAAATGGGCATTTGTACAGATCCTGGGCTTCAAAGTGAGTAGAACTTCCTTAGGATTATCTTCATTTCAACCCACAGCCATTTGTTAAATTCTGACTGAAAAAAAAACTTGTCCTTGCAACCATGATAAAGTAATGAGTCCATAGGGTGGATTCCCCAAGGTTGTTATAGTCTTCCCCTGGATTGAGCTCAAAACCTCATGTGGTATAGAAATTGAGGTCAAATTATAGGCAAGCAACCAGTTTACTGCACTGGAAATACTTTTGCTTCATGTCAAAAAGGGAGCTGGGGGTAGGGTGCATCATATTATGATACCAGCCAAAAGTTTTTAAGTATCAGCTTATCTCCATAAGAATTTTATGGGGATATGGAATATCAACAGTGGTATAAAAGGGATGTTTTAAGGTATTCTGGAAGCCATTTGAATGTCCTGGTTCTCTGGTCTGGGACCACTGGCATAGTATTGCTCACACAAAATACCAAAAAGACTGGTTTTCAGGGAAATCAAACTATCAAGAAGCTATTCTGTCTTTTATGTGTTATTGGAGACAGTAGTCTTCAGATCAGGGGCTATGTGGGCCCCCCAAATACTGTATAAACACATGACATGTATTGTGTCTTGTGTTTGGTAGAGAAGTTTTTTATAAGTCTCCTTGACATTGTTTGTATATGGTCTCTATATCATAGTAACTGTAAAGCACCTACCATTTTACGGTGATAAACCTAAGGTGAGAGGGTACAGGTCTTCATCACGTTGTAAGTATATAGCATTAACAGGTTTTCCTTGGCTGTACCCTTGCTGGTAGAGAAAGAGGCCTCAGGTAGGGGTATATTTTATACTGTATATCACAACTTAAATACACACATAGCACACACCATGCTAATGAAGAAGTGTAGTGCTCAGGTCAATGAATACATAATCTATATATGTTTGTAGTCACATGTTATTTAAAATATTGTAGGGGTCAGCTTTAAGCTTGGGTAGTTGCAGAACTTTTTAATGTTTTACAAGGTCCACACCAATTCTATGGTTTTCTATTTTCTAACAAAACCCTGAGGCTCAACCAAAGCTTCTGTCTGTCAACCCTGATTTGATAAAGGGCCACGCCCGAAATGCATTGTCATGACTACAGCCTGCTAACAGCCTTCCATCTTCTACTGCATCTTCCTTCTATCCGAAGCCTCGTTGTGGTGAGTTGGTCTGATATCAGTGACGTCACATCCGGAACACAGACCGACTACACCAGTTTGCACCATCCAGCAGTTTGGAGTCCTCTGCCTGGTCCATTGGGGGCCTCTCTTCACCACTGACCCTTAGGGGTTGAACCAGTGGTCTGTCATGCCTTCCATTGGGTGGGTTCCCATGCAACATCTGGCACCTACACACCTTTTGGCCAAACCCAGCACTGCCTGAGTCAGCCTGCTGAGGTTTTGGTTAAATTTGAGGTTCATAATCAAGCATGATGTTTAACAATGATTGTCTGTCATTCATATTTCAATCCTTTCCATTCTTGGAATCCTTTGACTTTGATTCCACAATAAATATTTTAATCACAAACCGTGGCATAGACATTTTTATCACTTTTTCACTGTATGCCTCAAATGGTTTGTAGCCTTCACCCCCCCCCCCCCCCGCGCTAGATTAAGAGGAATCTTTTGTTGTTTTGTCTGTCAACCCTTATGATACAATCTGTTGAAATCTAGTCTCTCTTCCTCAGAATCAGGCATCAGAATGTGACAGACATGGACCTGGGGACAAAAGGGACTGGGAGGGGATAAGTCTACAAAGACAGAGGTGAGGAGGAGGAGAATTATATGATGATGGGGACTGTGGATAGAGGACAGAGTGACTACAGAAAAATAACTTGGTGCTCCACTGAGAGATGTCACTGGCAGTTGAATGAGGAAAGGGAACAGACTTGGAATTAGAGGCTTAGAAAGAAGTGGGCGCAAGGTATGGCGGGATAATTGTAAATGGAAGAAGGATAGGCCAAGACTTCACTTGCATTTCAAAGATATCAGTAAGCAGCGTCTGAGAGGGCACTGATGGTGTGGAGATGGAAAGGAAAGGAGGGCTATTGCATATATAGTGGGGTCACAGCGATCCCCTCTGTATAACCTCCACTTGACAGATCAGAAATGTGACCACCGGTCCCTACAAGAGGAACGGTGGTCCCCCCCCCCCCTATCAGCGTCCCTGTGAAAAAATGATAATACAATTCTAATGCTCCTAAATGCTCCTTAAAGATGCTAAATGCTACTAAAATGCTACCAGAAGCTGGCACAAAAATGCTATTATTAGCATTTATCATCCAGCATTTTTTCTAGCTTTTTTTTGAGCTCATGAAAAACGATAGTGTGCACGGAGCATAATGCAGTTTTATCTTTTAGATTTAGCAGGAATTCTGTGAGTTATGTTGTATTATATATTTTTAGCAAAATATAGCTTTACTATTTTCTTGGGGGGGCTGTCAGATAATCTGCACTGGGCCCCGTGATTTCATTCAGCAGCCCTGTTTATGTACATTTAGAATTTACTGTAAGATATACTTTTCTCATGCTGTTTGTTGTGCAGAGCTTGTTATTCAGAGTAGCACCACCCATGTGTGGGTTTTCTTCCTTCTTGTTCTACATGAAAGTCTGTCTAATATAGGCAGAGGAATGAATTGTCCCATAGATGCAGAAATAGTATATTCCAGTAAACTAATTTAGTTGTAGTTTAATGATACAACTCATTAGTATAAAATGTGACTCAGTGCTGTATAGAAACATGTCAAAAGAGTTCATAAAATACAACAATTCCTCCAAGAAAACATGGTCAATGTAAGATACAGCATTAACAAGCTTCTTTTTGTTTACACTGCTTTTGGAAAATATTTTAAACAAAAGCTGAGATTCAGGCAAATATAAAGGATAAAAATAAATGCAGCACTGTATTAATTTATAAATATTTAAATGTAATTTTGTTAATGCAGGCAGTGTAAGAACCTGAGTTTTACTTACTAATAGCACCTTACGGTCCCTGTACAGCTCAGACTGGGAAGAGGAAAAGCAGCCCAAGGAGACAAGTTGTTGTACTGCAGTACTCATATGCTAAAAGAAGCATACTGATAGGGGGAGAAAGCAGAGTGAGGAAGAGATAAGCTTATATGTGTGTTCCGCCTCCCTTCATTATTCAGTAACGTGGTGAAGGTAAGAACTTGTAAGTGATAGTTAAACTGCAACCCTGCCATACAGAGTCATGTTGTGTGGCAGAGCTGTTAATTTCAGGACTAGATGAACAGAATTACAAATCCTTTTTCAGGTAAAATAGTGTCATGTTTGTATTCTTTCTGTGTATTTAAAGTGTAATTTAAACCCACATCATTAAAAACTGTCAGTACATGTTGTATTGCATTCTGTCCATACGCAGGCACTATGGAATTTTTTTTGTACAAAAAAACTGGTCGATCCTGCTGTTAACTGTCTCTCCCTCCTTGTCTGTGTCCCCACTACAGCCTGAGATTGCGTAGACCAGTCTTTGCCACATCTAGTGAGCATGCTCCAGTTTCAGTTTCCTTGTAGGCTATTCATTCCTCCTTTTTCTTATCTCTGTGTCACAAATGTGGGTGTATAAACAGTGGTAAATGATTGCCCACTCCCTCCATCCATGTCCACTAAACAGCTAAACACAATAGGAGGAGGATATTACATGTTGTTTGATGGAGGCTTCATCTCCCTGTAATTTTAAGCATAAACAAATAATAGACACAGACTGGAGGAGTGTTATACAGGCTGTGATTGGCAGAACCTTTCCTAGATAGCCCACACCATGTTTTTGCACAAAAATATTAAAGATTTGAGTTCAAATACATATTTGTATGACAATTTAGAATGTTTATTTAATATGAATTATGCTCCAGAAATAGAAAGAGATTAAAAAAAAAAAAAATAAGACATGAGGCGTAGACACGATAAATATCCCTTAATCTTCCAAAGGGAAACATGAGGTTATACAGAAAAGAGAGGATAAACTACAACATTATTAAGATTATGTATCTGAGTAAAGCTATGTGAAGATTGTGGGGGGTGGTCTCACCCTCCGGCACCTCCCCCTGTCCCCCCCGTAAGCGGGATCTCCAAAGAAGAAAGAGAAAGGAATATTTGATTATTATTTTTTTCGTAGGTAGGGAGGAGAAAGGGATGGGTCACCTCACAATACACACCATAGTAAAAGATAAATAAATGTGCACATTTAAAACTGATTCAGAGGGCACAATAATTAGATTGATCGGCCCCAGTGGAGCCAAAGGAACGGGGAGGGGGGCACACACCCCCTTTTTTTCTGATTAGGTGGGGGTTGGGAGGGAAGGGTCACTTTGTAATATACACCAAAGTAAGTAGATAAAAAACACACATATTAAAAGTAGCATGGAGAGTATAACAAATAGACCGACAGGTCCGAGTAGATTACATTTTTACAATATATTTAAGGGGTGGGGGGGGTTTGGGGCCTACAGCGTCGGGATAAGAGGGGTGAGGATTAAACCGGTAGAGGGAGAGCCACCCCCCCATAAGTAAAGTGGATATATGGATTGTAATATGGTATGTTTAAATGTTATGAATGTTATATGTAAAGAAAATCTTTAATAAAAGTAAAATTATTAAAAAAAATATGAATTATGTATTTTACCTTTTTGTATTTTAAAGGCTGTTTATTTTTAAATGTGGCCAGCAGCAGAGGCCTAGAAGCTCCTACTGCTGATGTTTCCCTGCAGATGGGCTGGGAAAGAACTGGGTCACATGACAGCTGTATATAGATTATGTAAATTAAACAGTGTTGGGGTTTAGTACTACTTTAACTATTTGCCTGAAATTCAACTTGAACCAATAGTTTGCAACACCCCTTGTATTGCAAAGGTTTGCTATACATGTTTGGGGGTAACATTTAAGCTACAGGCAAATGGGCGGATACAAAAAATGCTACGCCACCTGTACCCAAAACTCGCTATAAAGCTAACAGGATTCAATGTTTTTTTTTGCACATGTTTGCATAATTTTCTGCATCCATCTCTTATAAGTACAAAACTTTACATATAGATCCGACACAAAAATGTGGCAAGATACTGCAAATCCTCACAGCTTTTCTTGTTTTGTTTGAAATATGGAAGGCTAAAGCTTTATGGCTCTAGTTCAGTCTGTAAGACAGCAGTGAGCTTGTTTGCTGCAATGCAGTTAAATATTTAATAGTGAAAATAAACTGAAAAATGTTAAAGTGGAAAAGCACAGACTTTTAAATATCTGCTTATATTGAACCAGACCACAATTTATGACATTGGGTATTTATCTGTGTTTATAAAAATAAAGCTACAGAGATCTGTATAAGTTATTAGTTCATTTAGGTAAACCCATCATGAGAGGAAAAAAAAACCAGAAACCGCTGAACTGGATGGCGGTATGCCACACCACTGTGGATCAAAAGGCTGTCAGCATGTGCACAGAGCCCTCTGCCCCACTAAGTGGGATCAATGCTGCAAACTAGGAGGGCTGGGAGGGCTGGGAAGCACTGAAGTAATACTTACAAGTTTTCCTCACTCCCCCAGCCTGGGACCGTGCAACCAAAGGAGATGTAGCAGACTGACAAGCTCATCTTTTTGCTCTCTCCTCCTATCAGCATATTTTTTCATAGCACATAAGTAGGTATGAGCATAGGTTTGGTATGAGCTTTGGCTACGACCGAACCTATAATCAAGCTGTCACTCTCATCAAATTAGTGCTCAATCAGACGCAACCAGGGCATTCCCCGTCCCACACCTATGTGTAAAAAAGGGACAAACAAAACGGGGATGCTTGTGAGATAATGTACCTAATATGACCAAATGGGCATTTTCATATTGACTGTTCAGCAGTAGGGTTGGCTGATGCCTAGTACACAAGACCATTTTTCCCGGCAGGAAAAAAACTGACGTTTTTCCTGACGGGATTCCTGTCAAGCCTGCCTTGCATACAAACATTCATGCCAAATACCGGCCGTCCAAAGCGCGGTGACGTACAACACGTATGACGGGATTATAAAGGGGAAGTTCCATTCAAACGGCACCACCCTTTGGGCTGCTTTTGCTGATCTCGTGTTATCGCGTGTTAGTAAAAGTTTGGTGAGAGCCGATTCGAGGTTTTCAGTCTTCGTGCTTTCCAAATCGTTTTCTGCGGTTCAGTTTGTGCTTGTTGGTTTGTATCTGTTTTTTCAGTGCGTTCTTGTCTGCTTGTTTCAGATTTTCAGGTTGTTCTTCATAGGCCTTGCTGTACTTCAGTGCGTTCTGTTAGTTCGTTCTGACCAGCCGACCGTTTTCTAGCCATGTTGTGGTACGTACTCGTCGTAGAGTTTGTGCTGTGCTGAGGCTTGGTTTGGGTGTTTATGCTTTAACCCAAGTCCAATCCATGAACAGGGTGGTGAGGAGTTCATGGATCAAGCATTGGTTGCTCCAGCGTGACCAGTTCTGTCACATGCCTCTGCTGCGGGAGATCCAGGAGAATAACCCTGATGACTTCAGGAATTATCTCTGAATGACGGACCCCATTTTTTACCGTCTGTTGGCTTTGGTGTCTCCCTATATCACGAGGCAGGACACCGTCATGCGTGAAGCCATCACTGCCGAGCAGAGGCTAGTTGCCACGTTACGCTACCTGGCGACTGAGAGAAGCCTGCAGGACCTCAAGTTCTCAACAGGCATCAGGCATCTCCCCCCAGGCTCTGGGGATCATTATACCAGAGACCTGTTCTGCCATCATCCAAGTTCTGCAGGAGGACTATATTAAGGTAAGTTTTCTCCTTTAACATCATATTCTATGTAATTCATGTATGCTAATGTATTGTATTTCTTTCATCATTTCCTAATTACCATGATTGTAATATGCTGTGAATGTCCCCTTTGTCCCCATGCATGCTGTAAGCTTTTAATGCTCCTTTTTTGGCCTACATGCATATTTCCCATCACTAACCTCTCCAGCATGCTATCCTGGGCCCATACACACCTAGCCTAGCCACTTACCAATGTATTTTGTCAGCTCCATTGTAGTGCTTTACCCTAAACACCCCCTAAAATGTGTACACATGTTTTTCTTATCATTAATTTCACAGAGTGCCAGAGCCTTTTTTTTAGAGGACCCCAAACTCATCTAGGACCCCCCCCCCTCAAATTTTTACAGTTGTCCATCAGACAGGTGAGAAATCTGATAAGTGAAATTTTTATTTTTGTCTTTAAATACTCCTTAAAATAAATGTTATACAGATTTTGGCCAAGAATGTTTTTTTTTATAATCTGCTTGCAATGTTATTTTCAAAAGTACTAATATCTTATTTTTATCTTTCACTCCACAGTTTCCTTCAACGCCACAGGAATTGCAGAATGTGGCATCCCAGTTTTTCCAGCGGTGGGACTTTCCCAACTGCGGAAGGGCAATAGATGAGAAGCATGTCTGCATCGTCCCACCACCCCATTCAGGGTCTTATTACTATAATTACAAGGGGTTCCACAGTATAGTGATAATGGCGGTGGTGTCGGCGACCTATGAATTTCTTTATGTGGACGTGGGGAAAAATGGCCAGATGTCCGATGGCGGAGTCTTTTCCCAGACGGATTTCTCCCGACGTCTACGGAGTGGTGACCTGGCATTGCCACCTGCGTCAGACAACGCGAAGGGACTGCCGTTTGTCTTCGTGGCAGATGAAGCCTTTGGACTTTCCAACCATCTGATGAGGCCATTCCCCCAGAGGACCCTCACCCCTGAGAGGAGGGTGTTCAATTACTGGCTGGCCAGAGCCAGAAGATTGGTTCGAGAATGTGTTTGGCATCATGGCCAGGGGGTTCCGCCTATTTCAGACCTCCATAAATCTGGCGGAGTTTAAACTTAATCATGTCGTAATGGCGTGCTGTGTGCTGCACAACTTTTTGAGGAATCAGTTTCCTAATTACCTTGCATCAGTTGGGCCTGAGGCCGCACTACCGGACCAAATCCAAGTTCCGTCCCTGGAAGCTGTCCCTACAGGCTTGCCCCCCCAAAGCGCCCATGATGTGCGGCAAAGCTATGTTAACTATTTTATGGGTAGGGGGGCAATTGCTATGCCAGAAGAATCATGATTATTCTTACAATAAAAATCTAATTTTGTCCTGAAAACATCTTGAATTTGTGTTATTGCTTGTGTTTCTTTTATTTAGCTGTCTCCTAGGTTCTCCTAGTTCACTTGTAGTGCCAAGTGGATTTTCCTTTAGTAAAGAACCCCCATTGACACTGTAAACAACAAATTAATTAAAAACATTTTTATTGACCATAGAAAGAAGAAGCCACACATTGTAGATTTTCAACATTTTCCTACGTGCACATTCACATGTGCATTTAGAAAATATATTTTTTATATATAAAACTGTTTATTTATGTTAAAATTTTGAGGGGTTTTGTTTGCATTAACAGGCATGTTTCCAAAAATAAAACATACAAAACTCTGGAACTTACAAAGTTCAACGTACAAAATGTAAAGGCAATATCAGACATTCTAGAATGTCAACAAGGTGTTGCTGTTGCCTTCATTATATGGGGTGATGTCACCCCTGTCCAAGCCAAATTTAGAAGATGCACACAAATATGGATGTGAAATGTGGATTTCCTTCCTGATTCCATGCCTAATGTAAACATGTGCTATCTGCCATCATGGGGGATCAATGGACGTGTTTTGGGGGTGCACCCCCTTCCTTTCACCTACTTGAGTAGCGAGGAAGGGGTTGCACCCCCAAAACACGTACATTGATATCTCCTGATGGCAGATAGCACATGTTAACACACTGTGTGCATCTTCTAAATTTGGATGGAAGAAAGTAGTAAAATATTATACAACTGCATAAAAGAACAAAAGGGGTGTTTTTTTATTTTTCTTTATATTCGCCCCAAAACATCAATCGTGTTCTTACATTTTTGATTTATATTCTTCGTCATGTTGTCTAGTTCTTGACTACACGCCATGATTTCCTGGATTAAAATTTGTGCACTAGCACTTGAGAAATTAGGAGTTTCTTGTTCACCAACATGTTCATCACCTAAAAAAATCAAATAAAAATGGTATTATAAATATGCAGACCTACATCTCTTACCTGAAGCTATGGTGACAGACACTGACTTGTTGTAGTGACAATTTCCACCACGTCACCCACCTCTCCTTCCTCCACCTCTTCATCTTGTTGGTGTTCTCTCTGGTCCCCTTCTTTAGGAGGTGTGGGGTTTCTGGTGTCCTTTGAGTGGTGTCCTCCGAGTCTTTGCTCACCTATGAGAATGAAACACAAGGTATACTTAGCACACAGATATTTGAGGCCAGAAAGAGGAATATAAAACATTGCTTGGAAGTGGGGTACAATTGTCTGTTCCAAGCTGAAGATGTGATAATGTCCCTTACCAAAGATGGAATACTTTGCTTTTGGGGCCAAGTTTCACACATGGAGACCCCCCAAATATCCACTGGAGCACCTGTGTGGGACACCATAAAAAGGTTGTTCTGGTGTCCCTCACTAGTGCTCCTGAGTCCAGATGTATAAACAGCTGCTGATTGACCAATTGACATTACCAAAAGTAGTTAACCCTGTATCTGCAACCACATCGTATTAGTAGTGGCCGAACAATGTTTACTCCGACCGGTTAACAACTGTACAACAGTAAACTAAAGCACATGGAGCCACATGCAAGTAATAATAATAATATGAACACAGGACAAATACTTACTTTTTTTGAGCATTCTCTTTATCCTCAGATACTGATCCTGCTCCCTCAGTTTCAGGTCTGACCAGTGTTTCCTCAGCTGCTCCTTGGATCGTCGTACCCCAAAATTACAGTGTAGATTCCTCACAACTTTCTTCATAATCTTAGCCTTTCTCAAATTAGGGTGTGTATACGGCCCATGCTTTCCATCATAATCTGTCCACTTCAAGATGTCCACCATCTCCGCCATCTCTGCAAAGGACATATTTGAAGCCTTATATCTCCTCCTTGATCGGGACATTTCTGGCTCTGGGCTTCTCTCGTCGTTAGTGGAATTATCAGACACCTGCTGTGACTCCACCATGTCATCTCCCACTGCATGCCGAAAGAGAAGGGGCGGGGAATATTCTAGAAAGAACATCATGGGCAGACGACGTGTGCAGAGTTTCACGCATTTGCAGTGTGTATAAAGCTAACACGCATGTGTCATAACTAAGTTCTGGTTGCGGAGGAAGGAGTTAGCGCCGAACGTGAGATCGTGGGTAACATTTTAACTTGGATCATCAGTGGCCTATACTGCTTTGATATTGTGGCCTGTATATGGGGATAAAGATTAGTAGAGTCTGGACTGACATTAGTTTTTTTGTCTTGTGTTTTGTCTTTCACAGAAAATATGAATATATTTAAGGATCCAGACTTCATGTGTGAGTTTCTGGATAGGTACAGGGGGCTTCCTGCTCTTTAGGAAACTAAAAGTTCAAAAAACAAAAAAAAAGGATCAAGGATTTGTGCAGACACAGGTCCCCAGTGCAACCCTCCATGAAGTGGACACTAAGATTGCGACCTTGAGGGGCACATACAGGAAGTATCGCAATAAGGTCCTGGAGTCACAGAGGTCAGGAGCAGCAGCAGCTGATGTGTATGTGCCTACAGCAAATTGGAATTTCTGAATGACCATCTGGAAGTGAGGCCATCACTTTCTACCCTTCCCTCCAGCCTTCCCTCCAGCCTTCCATCCAGCCTAGATGAGCCTTCAGAGGATCAACCTTATCTCCTGGAAGAACCGGATGTGGACTTCTTTAGTATTTTACTAAATCTTTCTTGTCCTAAAATTAATGATGTGAAATAGATGTTAATATATTGAGAATAAATTAATGTTTGAAAAAAAACAGTTTTACATATCAATAGACAGTAGTGGCCAAAAATGATTGTGACAAGAATGAAAACTGCTGGGGTCAGTATTTATTAACATTCAATTTGCAACAGTCATGAGATGAAAATTGTGTGTGATTGATGAAACAAGAAATAAAACTAGGTCCCTTTTTTATACACAGGATGACGTCAGCCAGGACGAGGGGCTGGAAATTGGCAGCCAGGAGGAGGCAGGGGTCTGTGTCAGCCAGGAGGAGGCAGGGCCCAGTGTCAGCCAGGAGGAGGAAGGGCCCAGTGGCAGCCAGGAGGTGGCCGGGCCCAGTGGCAGACAGGAGGTGGCCGAGCCCACTGGCAGAACAAGGTCTCAGATACCTCCCATCCGCCTTTCAAAAAGAAGGGCCAAGAGGGGTAGGTACACAGAGGAGGATGCACTTTCCCTCATTAGGGAGGTTACTTTGGTCCTCAGAGACCCCCCTACCACTGAAGAGGGCTATGGCGCCCTAATGGCAGCCAAGATGAAGAGGATGGAGATGGGCTAACGCCTCCTCTGTGAGAACATTGTATGTAAGGCCATAAACAGGGGTTTGATGGGCCAACTTACCCTATATACTGACCTTGCGGAGGTCGGCCATCCTCCTCCTCCTCCTGCCACAAGCCCACCTCCAGAGGCACAGGCTACGAGGATTTATGCAAGGAAGACTACATGGAAGGCTGCAGAGAAGGCTGCAGAGAAGGTTGCAAAGAAGGCTGCAGGGAAGGTTACAAGGAAGACAAGAAAGTGATGGCCTTGCTTCCAGTTATGGTCTGACAGAAGGCACAGGCTGTTGTAGTACCACAGACTGGGGACATATATATCATCTGTTGCTGTTCCTGACCTCTGGGAGTCCAGGACCACAATGTGATACCAATTGTATGTGCTTCTCAAGGTCCCAATTTTAGTTTCCTATTATTTGATGTGTGCCCTGGGGTCCAAAGGCTGCACAAATTGCAGCATGTTCTCCAGCGTTGCCTTCATATTTATTTTCTTATATACCAGAATAAATGGATATTTAATTTTTACAGTACATACTTGCCTATGTGTTTTCCTTCAAATATGACAGTTTGTTTGTGAGTAGGCAGGTACATTTCAAAAATACAATGTGTAATTAACAAGAGACACCAACCAACCTCCTTGAGGGTAAAAAATACAAGATAATAATGTTGTTGTGGTAACTTGACACACAAAACTAATAAAAATATATATGAAGAGCAGTAGAATTTTTTTTAATAATACACAACAATGCAGATCTTGATTAAAATGTTATAAAATATAAAGTTAAAAAACAAAAAAAAAATATTATTATGGAGATCTGGCTTGCAAATAAAAATAGATTATTCATGAATAATAAACAAACAAGTTTGTCAGAAGTCCGTGTGAATATCAGCAGCAAAACAACGTCATTATTGTCGCATTCTAACGAAGAAAAGCATGCGCTGCATTTAAACGATGCAATAATTTTCTGCATGCCGAATGTGCTATCTCCATTACGAACGCTAGTTTTACCCTAAACAGCGCTCCCGTCTCATACTTGATTCTGAGCATGCACGTTTATTTTCCCTCGGGAAAGCATACACACAACCGGTTTTCCCGACCAAAACAAGTCCGCGGCGGGAAAATAGAGAACAAGTTCTCTTTTTTTTCCCCGCAGTTTTCCTGCAGGGAAAACTGCGATTGAGCATACACACGACCGTTTTTCCTGGCGAAAAACTGTCATGGCAGTTTTCCTGCCAGGAAAAACGGTCATGTGTACAAGGCATTAGAGTCTAGAAGACTTCATGTCATGATCACATTATATTAAGGGGACTAGTTGGTGGGAGATACAACCTGCAGGGCTGGATAACCAGTCTTCACCCCTGGGAGAGGCACCAGTGACTTAGAGGACGTAAACCCTGATAGGTTTTACTTCCTCTTTGTTTCCTTGCAAAGGTAAAGTATAATGGGCTACTATGCATCCTACCACTGAAAAGGGCTATGGCGCCCTAATGGCAGCCAAGATGAAAAGGATGGAGATGGGCTAACACCTCCTCTGTGAGAACATTGTATGTAAGGCCATAAACAGGGGCCATAAACAGGGGTTTGATGGGCCAACTTACCCTATATACTGACCTTGCGGAGGTCGGCCATCCTCCTCCACCTGATAGGTTTTACTTCCTCTTTGTTTCCTTGCAAAGGTAAAGCATAATGGGCTACTATGCATCGCATAGTAGCCAATTGTGTGTCCATTAACTGAAACCGAAGCCTGCGATGTCACCGCTGACCCCATCTTCCTTCCGGGTATCGCGTCGTGACTGGCGCGTGGGAGCCGCCAGTCACGGCACGATCTGCTTTAGAAACGGCACGCTCCACTTTAAAGTGGACCTCTTCCCCATGACAACATTTCACAACAAACAGAATCAGTTTTTTTTTTTAACACTCACAAAAGACTTTTATATTACATTTTACTATGTAAATTCACTATGTAAAATAGGTGGCAGCTGTCAAGGGGAACAAAAGGATTAAAATAAATTTGAATGCAGTAGAATCTGGGTAAAAAATACCAATAAAGGCATAACTAATGATTTGCAGCCCCAGGTGATTGAGATCAGGGAAAGATCCATGGACGGGTGCACACTAATAGCCAGGGCACTGGATAAATAAAAAAAGTCATAGTTTATTAAAATATCACTGGAAGACTTACATAACAGTCTCTCTAAAGCACTTCAAAGGTAAAACTGTGAAGCTGTAAGCAGCAAGCACAAACCAGGAACCACTGAGCTGGATGGCGGTATGCCACACCGTTGTGGATCAAGAAGCTGTCAGTATGTGCACAGAGCCCTCTGCCCCGCTCAGTGGGATCAATGATGCAAACTAGGATGGCTGAGTAGCACAGGAGTTGGACTCACAGGGACTCAGGACAGCAAGGTGAGTTGGGGATCCACTCAACAGCAGTGTGAGAAGTAGGACCACTGGACCAGGAGATGGAATGCTGGACCTCCAGGTGTAGACCACTGTTAGCATGTGAGGCTTTCCTCTGGACTGTTAGAAGAGACCAAAGTCAGTGGATTTAATGGGCGGACGAACATGTTTCAGGGACCTACAAACAATACCCAATGTATTATATATATCACTTTATTTGTATTTCCA
This sequence comes from Rana muscosa, assembly GCA_029206835.1. Lineage (NCBI taxonomy): Eukaryota > Metazoa > Chordata > Amphibia > Anura > Ranidae > Rana > Rana muscosa. Next base: position 131,515,532 of record CM055119.1, on the reverse strand, counting down.
TGGTTGTATTGTACCTTTCAATACATGGTTTTTATTTTTTTGTTTAATTAAATGATACTTTTTATCTATTCTTGACTACTAGTAGTGCCAATTAGACTTGTGCACAACGGAAAAATTTGTTTAGTTTCTATTCGTTTTTTGTGCACAATGGAAAAATTTGTTTAGTTTCGGTTCGTTTCTTTTCGGTCCTGTTGATTCGTAATCATTCGTAATTTTGCTAGACGGGATTTTTCGTGTTCGGACTAATTCGTATTTTCGCAAGCGTCATTTTTCGTTGAATTTTTAGTTGATTTATAATTCGTACTTTCGGTAGGGTACGTTGTTTTTCTTTGATTCTGGACAACACTCCTACTTTCGTAACTTTTTTTGGGTTCGTTGATTCGGAATTTTCCGTGTCTCTCTCACAACGACGCTGCCTATTATGCCTAATGTGCTTCGAATGGATTTGTACTTTTCTAAATACATTGCGGTTATTTGTAACGATTCAAAATCTCGTAATTTACTTTCGTTTTTTACATGCGGCTATAGCCTCCGCCCCTGTACACCATTTTGAGATGGTTCAGCACGGTGAGGGAGAAGCAGAGAGCAGAGCAGAGTGTTATTGTGCTTCGAATGGATTCGAAATCTCGTATTTTACTTTCGTTTTTTCATGCGGCTATAGCCTCCGCCCCTGTACACCATTTTGAGAGGGAGTTCAGCATGGTGAGGGAGAAGCAGAGAGCAGAGTGAGTGTTATTGTGCTTCGAATGGATTCGTACATTCGTAACTTTTTTCATAACGAATTATGCCGAAGACATTCGGGCATTCGCTATTTTGCGGTATAATTTATTTCGGATTCGGTTTTATTCGTAATTGCTTTGTTCGGAAATTTGAATGCTTCCGAATGTCCGAAAGTTGCTAAATTCGGACGAATTTCGATTCGTTACGAAACGAATTGCACAAGCCTAGTGCCAATATAGTCCCAATCCTGGAGGGTATTGTTTGTAGATATCTATATCAGGGATGATGGCACCCAGCTAACTATAGCCAGATCTATCTTCTAATAATGTTTCCGGGATCTGCCCCTTTGTCAATGTCATGCCACTCAGGGTAAAACAAGGCTATTTAAACCAGCAAACGTAAAGATCTTCAAATTAACATTGCTCTTTATATAAAACACTATTTTTAAATCTCTATTCAGTGACAATTTTCTACAAAGCAGTAATATTTACTCATAATATGAAATCCTACTATACGTTTTTGTAGCAATTTCACATTTTCACTGAATTCAACAGGTAAAGTGGACTATTTTTAAAACTGACAAGTACTTGTTATTTGTTAAACATCTGTAAATGCTGCAACGATTTAACAAATTTCTATTTTTAAAACAGATCATGGGTTGTTTTTACTGTGTGCTAAGGAACATTTTTCCTCCACTTCTACACTATTTATGAGGTGGGAGACCAAGCTTTTTGGATTTAGTACCTTAGTTAGAACATTTTCTTTGCAGAAAAAGAGTACTATTACTAAGTATACTTTTCTGATGTGTAAAACAAATAGCAATAGCAGATAATTGTAATGTTGGTTAGTATACACCGATCCTCTATAAATTTATGATTGACCACCCACCTAATATTGAGTAGGTCCCCTTTTCGGCCATCAAAACAGCCCTGACCTTTTGAGGCATGGATGCCACTAGACCTCTGAAGGTCTGCTGTGGTATTTCGCACCAAGCCATTAGTAACAGGTCCTGTAAGTTCAGGGGTGAGGCTCCACAGGTTGGTATTATTTTTCCAGCACATCCCACAGATGGTTGGCTAGATTGAGATCTGGAGAATTTGTTGCGTTCCTCAATTCTTGAACCATTTTTGCAGTGTGGCAGGGCACATTATCCTGCTGGAAGAAGCCACTGTCATCATGGAATACTGTTTCCATGAAGGAGTGTACTTGACCAGCAACTATGTTTAGGTAAGTGGGATGTGTCAAGTAACATCCACATAAATTACAGAACCCAAGGTTTCCCAGCAGAACATTGCTCAATGCATCACACTGCCTCCACTGGCTTGCCTTTTTCCCATACCAGATCCTGGTGAAAGTCGCAATTTGTTTAAAGGGCTTGTAAAGTCAGAAGGTTTTGCATTCAAATAAAAAAACGTCTGTGTGCAGCAGCCGCCCCGGCACCCCCTAATACTTACCTGAGCCCCATCTCTGTCCAGCGATGTCCACAAATGCACACAGCAGCAGCGCCATTGTCCCCCACTGCTGTCAATCAAAGTCAGTCAGCCCATCAGGAGAGACAGGGGGCAGGGCCAGGCCGCAGCTCCATGTCTGAATGCACACAGGGAGCTGTGACACGGCTCGAGTGTCCCCATAGCAAGATGCTTGTTGTGGGGGCACTGAACAGGAGGGAGGGGCCAGGAGCACCAAAGAGGGACCCGAGAAGAGGGGGATCTGGGCTGCTCTGTGCAAATCCACTGCAGCAGAGCAGGTAAGTATAGACACGTTTGTTATTTTTATTGGAAAAAAAACAAGACTTTACAATCACTTAAACGCTGCTCGCTGTGTGTTTAAAGAGGAACTGCAGTCTGCTCACATAATTTGTAATAAAAACATCTTTGCTATTCTGAAGCTTCCCTCCAACCACTTTGCATATTTTATATATACCGTGATTCTGTACTTGCCAAATATGCTGCAGAAATCTCCCTCCACTGAGTCTGGCTGCAATCATTTTAACTGTGGGCAGCTGAAGCTGCTGCTTGATCACTTCCTGGATTTACATAGACACACAGAGGCATACATCCAGCTCTGCAGCTCTCATTGGCCCTCTCTCACAAGAGTGAGAGAGCTGTGCATGATGTCATAAGCCTAGGCTTTTTTCTAGAGAAGAAACAGGAAGTGGGCTGTATAATGTATTTACTGGCAGAAAAAAAAATGTTTTACTATCCAAAGTTAAAACAACAAGGGCAGAAGATTTAATAGATTGAAAGATGCAAAAATTACTGAAGTTCCGCTTTAATTTATCCTTCTTTCACAACTATAACACTGGATGTGTTATTCAGATTATTATACATATACACATATACTTTGGGGATGTTTAGAAGATTGTTTTCATGTATATTATTAGTGTACTTCAAATGAAAATTAATGATAGGATTTGTCAGTTTTGTAATTATTATTATGCATGTATAAGGGGAAAGCCGCAGCAACATATATTTACTTGGTTTATTGGACTGAGATAATTACTTTTTTTTACTTAACCTGTCAGTATTTGTAAAGTTATCGCTGACCGGTGTATCTGGATATGAAATTGGTGTAGCTGGATATATAAAAATAACTAATACAGTACATATCAAAGCTCAGGTACCCATTAAAATGTATACACAAACTTAAAATACTATCCCAAATGTTGGAAAGTTAATGTGGTTTACTGTTATTAATGCTTGTATATAATTATTTGCTTTGAGAGTCACATCATTTCATTCTTTGCAACCTCCCTGTTATTCTCTATTGTGTGTGGGTAAGGTTGCAATAAGTTAAGATTGAGAATAATGCTTGAACCATGGAACTTGGATTTTCATAGGTTACCATTTAGGGTCATTTAGAAGATAAGGAAATTTAATCTTCATGGCAGACATGAAAAGAACACCAATGCCAGGATAAACATTAGAGCCAATCCACAGGCAGCCTGAATCCCCTAAGCCAATTTAAATGTAAATTATATTCAGACAGCAGTTTGCATTTTAAAGCATTATGAAAGACAGCATTTAGAGGCGGTTGCCACAAGTGGTCAGCCGAAGGGCTGTACACAGCTACATGCCAGACATCAAGAAAGAAAAAACGCTGCTTGTTTTGTGATCTAAAGCTTGTCAGCACAGGCACTCCACATAGGAATCAGGAGACAAACTGCTGTGACTACATATATCATTTGTACCTCTTAAATAATTAACTGTGAATGCCCTCCAGACTTCTAATTAAATTCATACATAGAATACATGCATAAATAAATAAACACGGGATTTATTTACAAACAGTGATATTGAAATACCAAAGATAAAAAAACACGTTACATAGCAGGATTTGTAATGTAGCACTTAAAATTGCGTTATTAGTCAGTAGTTCAAGAATGGAAAGCATGTATTACCAGTTTATACTGTAATTATTGGACTCTGTTATTTCAGTGTCAAAACTAAGATTCAAAAAGAAGAATTCTTTATTAATAATATGCAAAGGGGAGGAGGAACAGCTGCACACATTATGAAAGTCAGAACTTTCTCTACAGATCATTGCTGTGGCAGCCGTGGACTAAGGGGGTTAGTTTACTAAAGCAAAATAGGCTGTTCACTTTGCAGGGGAAGTTTCCCTAATCCTAGTGGAGGTAGTCAAAATTTACTTTGCTAAGAATACCCAATCACATGCAAGGAAATAAAAAAATATATATTTTTCTTGCACATGATTGGATGATGGAAGTCAGCATACTGTAGTTTCACTATATTGAATAAGTTACTGTAATGCCTTGTACACATGATCAGAATTTCCAAGGGAAAAAGTATTTATAATATATTTGTATATCTATAAAAAATATTTTGCCTTTCATTTCTATTTTAAACTAAATTGGTAATTGAGGAGCCTGGAATTCTGGTGAGTTAGAAATCCAGCTGGAACATTTGAAGATAATTCATTCTCATAATTCACCATATAGAGTCAACTTTATGAACTTTTATCAATGTTTTTACACCTATTACAATATTGTAGCACTGTATTAGGGCATTATTTATGCTATTTAGATTTATAGCGCTGTATTTATATATTTAGCTTAGCAATAGAAGCAGGTAAAAGGGTAAAGGCTTCTTCTTAAGAGCAGCAAGAGCAGAGTCCCTTCACAAAGATAGAACTAGATAGACTGAGCTCTTTAGTACACCAGCCAATGTCCTCCTTAAAAAAACACACACAGCTGACTCTCTAGCACAAGAGGGGATGGCAGCAGCCCAAAAGTCTCTAAGATCTCTCACAGCAGCCTGCACTACCAAATATCCAGGTAAAGTTTGTTGCATCCTTTTAACATCCATGTGACACCTTTCTCTACCAGACAAGATCTTCAGCAGACAGCCCCTCAGTCAGCTGTCTGTAGCTTGAGCATCCAGGCCCTCAGGTCACCCACCTGAGGCCTTAATGAACAGTAAGCACATGGCAGCACTGCAAACCCTCCAGGCTGTGTTCCTTTCCTGAAAGAAAATACCAAGCAGTTTTGTGTCTTGGAATATTTATACAGACTCCCAGCAGCCTTCAGAGCCACCCTGCTGGGATTGGCCAGGGCTGTATACATATTCATACTGCTATTTACACTGCTCCACACATATGTTCCAGAGGATTCTACTTCTTTCTGGAGAGTAGAGGAAACAGTCAAACTAGCAGCAGATAAATCAATCAGCAGACCTAAGTAACCACATGCAGCTGCATTGATTACAGTGAGCACAACTAAATTTACCTAACACATCAATTCCAGCCACACTGATTACAGTGAGACAAGCTAAATTCACCTAGCAAACAAAAATAAAGCTCCACTGAACACAGTGAGCCAGCACTAAATCTAACTAATCCTAACATCTATCTAGGAGGGTGCAACAAAATATCACAGAACGCAATTACAAAATATGTAAACACCTGTGTATTTTTCCATGGTAAAATACATTTGGTTTGTTGCAGTTAGATGTAAAAATGCAGACAGTTTGTATCTAACGAAAGTGGAGCTAACTAAGACCAACTTTCTTTTTGGCATACATAGTTTTGTGAAAGTATCTCAATGCTTTCTAAAAGTGGCACAGCATGCGCCAAATTCAAGTACAAATTCTAGACAGGCACATGAATTTGGTGAACGCTGCCCCACTTTTAGAATGCATGTGAGACACTTCTGTCTGCTTCAGTCTTTTTGAATTCCAGGAACTGACTGTGGAATGACTTGTATACATCACTGTGTGGCAGTATATTGTGTTTTTAGAAGTTTCTGAATGCTGCATTATTGTTATTGATTTTTTTTTGTGTAAATATGTGTGTATATATGCGAGTGTGTAATGTTTTACTAATGCATATCATTTTCAAGGATTAGGTATTTTAATTATTGAATGTATTTCCTCCAATTTTACGCAATAGCCCAAATTCACAAAACTTTAACACAAAGTTAAAGAGGAACTTTACTCTCGCAATCAATAATGACTATTTGTAATCCTTATACTGCTAGCCTTAGTAAATAGATACAAATCTATATCATATTTATTTATTTTAAACTTTTTTTATTTTACATTTCTTGAGTTACTTCCTGGTTTTAATGACTAGTCAAATGATGTCATACATCCCACAAATCTTCTAGAGCAGAAGAGAGGGGTTTTCTCAGCTAAGCACACCCTCTTGCCTGCATGCATGTGCTAAGGGCAGATGGATTCCAGGAAGTAAATGCTACATGAATCTTCTGCCCTTACTCAAGATGGCCATGGCCAGAAATGCTGGGTAGGAATTTCTCAGCAAAATAAAGCATGGAGACATGAATGGCTTGGGGAGTTTGCTTTGAATATTACAAATGAATTAAATAGTGTTTTTGGTTTGTAGTGCTCAGAGTGCAGTTCCGCTTTAAGCATCTTTATTTTAGCCATGTGACTATTATTTTCAAATCTCAGTGGACTAAACCAAAAATACCTGTCCTTTTTTTTTTGTTTAATGCGTATCCTTGTTCTGGTGTGTTAAGTTTTGTAATCTGAGTCTAAAGCATGGACAATAAACTACAATTACTTACATCCTTTAACTCTTTTTTTCCCCCACCTCTCAGTGGGGAAAAAATCCCAGCCATGTCCATGCTTGCTGCTCACTTTATTCATTCCAGTGGCTCAGACCATATTCATGCCAGAGAAGTAAATCCTTAGTCATAGAAAAGAATGGGACAAGCGGAGTGCATGGACTGGAGGGACTCGATGCAGCTGGGACTTTTAAAGTAATTGTAAAGTCTTGGTTGTTTTTTCTATAAAAATAACAAACATGTTATTCTTACCTGCGCTGTTGCAGGGGATTTGCACAGAGCAGCCTGGATCCCAAGAAGAGTCACAGCTTTCTGTGTCCATTCAGACATGCAGCCATGGCCTGGCCCTGCCCCCTCTCTCTCTTGATTGGCTAACTGATTTTGATTGACAGCAGCAGGAGCCAACGGCACCGCTGCTTTGTCTCAGCCAATCGAGAGGGAGAGTCTCAGATGTCCGAGACACCCGAGGACATCGCTGGACAGAGATGGAGCTCAGGTAAGTATTAGGGGGTCCGAGGGGGGCTGCTGCATACAGAAGGCTTTTTATCTTAATGCAAAGAATGCATTAAGATAAAAAAAAAAACTTCTGGCTTCACAATCCCTTTAAGTATAAAGCTTGTGCAAGAAAAAGCAGGTCTGAAAGCATTTAGCAATGTGGAAAGATTTAAAGGTCAACTTGACTATAAGTTGTCCTTTAAACTTAGAAATGCTTATTATGTGAATTACGGGGTATGGTCAGAAGGAGCTGAATATTTATCACAGGCAAACATAGTAGAAACTTAGTTGTCAGTTAATGCAAGAATATGTGCATTTTATTGTTGGTGGCAAACATTCATTAATAGCGGGAGGTCAACATGAAAGGAACACCCATTTTGTGTTGAATTACAGGCATTTTCAAACCTTTGCTGTCATTAACTGCTGCATTCATTCTCTTTTACCCTCTGCACATCTCGTTCTCATTTCATATATACAGTAAGCTACTTTTGAACAGATACTTTGAGTCATAAAGTATGATGCTTTGAGAAAGGGAAGTGAAATAGTTGGGCCAGTGGGAAGCAAACACTTGAAAGACAATTTTTCTCAAATGAATGGCTCAAAATTTTCCCGTTGTCTGCAACTTTCCTAATATAAATGTTCTGTTGTTGCTAAGAAACCTTTTTGTAGAGCCCTGTCCTTCAGTTGAGTAACATTATTAGTGTGTGTTTTTTGCTGTTAAACTTTGTGTTTGTTACTTGCTACTGAGGTTGAACTTTGAAACGTTAATTAAATTACTTAGAAATGTCTGTAAAAATAAAACCAAAATGATCCGAAAGACATATAAATGAGAACGTTAGTTAAAAAATATCAGCCATTGAAATGTCCTGACAATTAAGATTATCTCTCTATATTTTGAGTAAGAATGTTGTAGTATAGGGAGTCTGGGTTCACCAGCCACTTATAAAAGTCAACAGCCTTTGTTGGGTTCTCAAAATAAAGCAAAAACAGTTTCCTTCAGCAAAAGTAAAGGCAAACAGTTCATAATCCTGGTATAATTACAACAACATAAAGCAATTCCGCACAGGGGTGGAGGGTTCTCATCTGCTTTCAGGGAATTGCAAAGGCCACAGGAGCTCAGCAAACAGATGTCTCAGTTGACAGACAGTCCACACCTGCTTAAAGCTGTAAACTATTCCACTCCAAAGCACTGTTAGGGACTGTCTCCCTCCTGCTTACTTTTCAGGCCTCCCCTGCAGGCAGGTTAACCCTTTTGGGACCAAAGTCCCCGTACTCAGGATTGGAGGCTCTTTCCCAATCAAAATCTCTCTGATCCTCTGAATTACAGGTTCAAAATGAGGATTTACCAATCCAAACAGCACTATAAATCAGTCCCCTCCTCTCAGACTGGACTACCCTGGAACCTCTCAACTAGCATGAGTGAGAACCCTTGAGTACTCAAAGCTGTGTTCCTGTCATCCCCCACAACCCAAATAACTGGAGCATATATCTCCTGTCCAAGACCACTTTGTGGTGTCCTCTACAATGCACACACTCCTTCACAAAGGGTACTGTAAGGCAGTGGTGTGATAGAAAAATTATCCATTGGCCCAAGGTCTCACGCTTTCAAAGGTATTAGGCACAGGGCACTTTTAACAACTTTAGCTGGAGACAGCCATGCTAAAATTTTAGTTCAGATTTGGGCACTAGTTTACACAAAGGATGTTGTGGAAATTAAAAGAGTGAAAAGAAGGACAATTAACTTTACAAGGGACATGGAGGCTCCCAACTATGAAGAAAAATTAACAGAGAGGCCAATGACCTTTTCTGGAACTTGTATTTGATTTTTACAGTGGGACAGCTGGTTCTACCCGACCACCGGAATACCTCTCCGCCTAACCTCTACCCCTCCCCTCTTGACCTCTGATGCATTCACCCCTTCTTCTTACCATTTCTTAGTTCATTCCCTTTCCCTTCTCTCTCCTCCTTGCACTCTCACCCTCCCCCTTTTGTTTTATCATTCTCCTTCCTCCTTTTAACCCCCCCCCATTTTCCTAGGTCCGCCTACTATAGTATGCCACACCACCAATAAACTAGCCTAATCTAAAGGGGTTTTGATCCTAATTTCTTGCCATCTTTCCCTACAGATCTCTGATTCCTTGGCAGACAAGCATGCAAGATACCTCTTCCTCAAAGGTACGCTATGGACTACGCCAATCACACTTGCAAACATTTACTTCCTTTCAGACGGGACTACTTGTCCTGGGAGGTGATTTGAACCTACCTATGGATCCCTTGCTTGATACTTCCACTGACACGTCGGCATTGACCTACAGAGCCCTACGCCACATCAAAGTCCAACTCCATGACCTTTTTGTCCACAACACTTGGAACACTCTTTTTCATAAAGACCGTGACTATACATAGGGCTGGGAAAAAATCGATTTTAATCTTGAATCGAGTTTTGAGTTCAAATCGATTCAGATTTGAAGAAAATCGTTATTTGTTTTTTTATATATATTTTTTTTCCTTCAAAGTTTCCGTAGCAGGGCTGCAGGGGGCGTATCCGGAATGGCACTGGGTGGCGTTACCCCAATTACATCTACTCGCCGCAGCCGCCACGAGTAGATGTAATGTAACACTAACTAACCGCAAGCCGCCGTCTGCCTACCTGATCAGCGTGTCATGCAGACAGACGGCGGCCATTGCAGTGTTAAAAAGCCGCGCCTCCCGAGTCCTCGTCGTCTGTGATAGGCGGAACACTCAATTTCACAGCAGGCAGTGTTCAGCCTATCACGGACATCCTCTCATCCTCGTCTGTGTTATGAGAATGAGAGGATGTCCATGATAGGCGAAACACTGAATGCTGGGAAATTGAGTGTTCCGCCTATCACAGACGAGGAGGATGCACGGCTTTTGAATACTGGAATGGCCGCTGGTGTAGCAGTAAAATCCGTATCCCATGAAAATCTGCATCAGGTACGGGCACAGTGATTGAAGCACGGGCACAGTGAGGCATTGGGCACAGTGAGACACGGGCACAGTGAAGAATGGGCACAGTGAGGCACGGGCACAGTGAGGCACAGGCACAGTTCAATTCAACTAAGAGTAACCTCAAGATTTTTTGTTGCTTTATTAGCTAAATCCAAATACAGTATTAATAATTTGGATGTTTAACAATCTTTGTTGCACACTGACTTTGCAGTTAGAGAAAGGGTTTGCCTGTGCAATTTTCTTTGTTGATGCACTTTAATTAATATAATAAAAAAAAAAAATCGAATCAAATCGTAAATCGAGTTTTTTATAAAAAAATCGCAGATTTTTTTTGGGGGGAAAATCGCCCAGCCCTAACTATACACACTATTCTGCCTCCCACAAACGTAATGTAAGATTGGACTACTTTTTCCTATTGCAAAGGGACCTGCTGCTTTTAAAGCAAGCCACCATAGAATCTATGTTTTTATCTGACCATCATCCAATAATATTGACATTAGCTTTTTCAGAAGTGATAGTACGCTCACCGCTCTGGCATTGGCACTTAAACGCAATGCTTTTGACAAACAAAGTAACATCCAACCATCTGCGTTCTCACATTCGAGCATGCTTCCTAGGAAATGACACTCCCAATGTTCGTAAACTCAATCTAAAGCACACAATAGTGTGTTACTGCGAGCCCTAGCTGCAAAATGGAAAAAAAGCATTCCAAGCCCGTCTGACTGACCTGACCGATTTTATTGAACTCCTAGAAACAGTGCATAAGAAAACAAAGCAAAGAAAAATTATTTGGAAGTCATGAATACCAGATTCATTTTACTAGAAGAATTGGGCGTAGATTTGTTCTGTCAAAAAAATTATTCTACAAACAAGGCAATAAAAGTGGGAAACTGTGAGCGATAGCATAACATTCTTGATTCCACGGGTACTTCCTGGGCTTCCAATGAAGACACAGCTGCTCAATTCACATGATTCTATTCAAAACTTTATAACTTGCCTTCTCATTTGGACACAGCAGTGGATGTAGAGAGTTGTCCCTGTCAAATCGTTGACTTCCTCCATGACTTCTGCCCTAAACCCATCTTGACCACAAATCTTGAGCGCCATATCACAACAGAGGAACTCACTCAAGCCCTCAAGGAACTGAAAGTGAGGAAAAGTCCTGGCCCAGATGGGTTTACGGCAGCCTACTACAAGACTTTTGCAGATGTACTAACTACAGACCCCTCATTCCTGTAGCTTATTGGAAGTATACAACACTGTAATTCCAATCTCTCATCTCCAACTATAGACCGATCTCACTTCTCAATGTAGATATCAAACTTTTTTTCTAAGATTTTGATGAACTTCCCTTGCTCCCTTCGCTCATCATTAATGTTTAAAAGGCTTTTATTCCAGTTAGGGAAGCCAGGGATAACACTTTTAAAGCTCTAAAGCCCTAAATATACACCATTGGCTTATGACACATAACCGGAGAAGCTTTTTCTTATCCTTGGATGCAGGGAGGCATTTGATAGAGTGGCCTGGGATTATATGGAAACTGTTTTGTGGACCATGGGTCTTTGTGATCACATGTACTACGTACAGAGTAGCAGCCTTTGCTGGTGACATTCTTTTCTTTCTCTCTGGACCTCTTGTTACCATACCAAACATACTTCAAGATTTTACACATTTCATAATCTTGTCCAATCTTCAGATAAACTTTTCCAAATCATTTGCCCTTAATATTACTCTCTCCCCGAGAGTAAGTGATTTTTCCATTTACCTGGAAGCAAGATGCAATCCCTTATTTAAGAATTCAACTTCCATTACTCTCAGATCTCTATTCTCTGAACTTCTTATTGGCTCTACGTTACCTTCAGGCGTGGAATAACCTCTTTTTTCCATGGTTCGGTAGAGCTGTAGTTATTAAAATGAACATACTCCCAAGGTTACTCTACCTGATGCAAGCAATTCCAATTAAGTTACCTACAGCCTTTTTTACTTCATAGGTATCAGCCTGTGCCACCTTTGTCTGGAGAGCTGGGCGTCCTCAGCTCAGCTTTGCTAAGCTAACCCTTCCAAAGCTGAGGGGTGGCATTGGTCTCCCCGATCTCGAAAAAATACCACTGGGCTTGTCACCTTATCAGGCTAGTAGACTGGAACACACATGTTCATCGCAAAGCCTGGGTAACCCTTAAAAATGCTTTTAACACTACTCCATTGCACTTGAATCCCTGGCTGACTTTGCCACATGTTTCCTCCGACTATGGAGACAATCCACTGCTAGATGTCACCCTATCTTGTTTCCATAAAATATACGCTAAATTCTCACTTTGCTCTTCCTTGGGTCCTCTAACCCCTATCAATCATAATCTGGCCTTCCCCCCGGATTGGAACCCCACTTTTTGACTGACATACTGTATGGCTGTATGATCAAATTACTGCTTTTTTGTCAAAGGCTCCTTTCTTAGTTATGAAGCCCCGATAAACATGCACTATTTCCCCTTTTGGACATATGTCAAATTAAGGCACTTTTCACCCATCCAAACAGGCTTTCTGCGTGGACCCAACCTAGCACACTGTTTGAATCTCTGTGCTCAGTGTGGGAATCCTATCTCATCTATACTGTATATACTGTACGCTTCTTTTCTCTGATAAAGAACTGACCTGTAATTTAGCCTGTGGGAAATGGGAATGGGACCTATCCCTTGAATTGTCTGCTGAGGAATGGAAGCAGATCTGTGAATATTTGCACAAAGGTACAGTGAATGTCTCCCTATAGGAAAATGGCTTTAACATCTTCTCCGGATGGTATAGAACCCCCCTCTTGATACACAAGTTTTTGCTGGGGGCGGGGACTGACCTCCTGCACATCGGCGCCATGCACTGACGTCCCGCTCGCGGCGTCAATCGACGCCTCGATATTGTGGACGGTCCCTTCCATCTCAAGCTACAGACGAGGTGGGCGAGGACCCGCTGCTGGCAGAGATGCCGTGCAGACTGAATCCGCCCCCGCCTCCCTCGTGCTGTATTGCTGTGTCACGCATGACGCTGGCGGGACTCAGCCCTTGACTGTGGATTAAGCCTGAGTCAGCTGGTGGCTCACTCTGCATGATTCCATCAATTTGTAAGGATAACCAGACATGAGTTGATCCATGAACTTTTCATCACAGGTATTCATTCATTCCTACCACTTTTCTCACATCACTGTGGAGGGTGTATTTCTGGGACATTTCCACATGTTTAGTGAGCACATTCACATCCATTTATCACTCACATGTAGTCCCCTTGAGGGAACACTTAGCTGACCCTCACATTCCACTATTATTAACTAACTTATACTTACCCTATTATCATTTATCCATGCAGGACACTTAACACGTTAAGCACACATATCACACTGGATTTTGCTGTGGTCATCCGGCTTTATTTTGGCTGCTTCCCTTTGCTCTTGGAAGGTTTTCCCGCCTCAACCTCTAGGAAGATACCTGAGACCCAGACTAATTCCCACGTAGAGGTTGGACCCAGTTTTGGGGCGAGTTGTAAGTCATTAGCTTGTCGCCATCTCTTTGGAAATATTTTTTTCTTTCCCCTCTTCACAGGGCCTTTTTTAATTCTTTCAATTGTTGATTCTTTACAGTTATACTGTCATATTACACTCCTGATGAGTGGCGGTAACGCCATGAAACACGTTGAGTGCTATTATATGTCAAGATACAGCTGGTTTCCTTATGGATATATGTCTGTGTATCAATTTATTGTTTATGTCATGTCAATCCATTTATGTAATTTATGCTATGAGCAGTATGAAATAAGTGTAAGTCATGTGACTACCAATTTATGTCTATTTAAGAGTTTTGATATGTACTTTAGATTTTATTAAACAATGAATTTATCATATTTACATGTATGTTTTTTGCTCTATTTGATATGGCGGGCCTCATTCAAAGTCCCATTTTTCTCTTTTCCTGCAACTTATATCAGGGATGGAGGCCTGCCATTCGGCTTTGCCAGGTCACGGCCCACTTTAATTGCATTCTTCATATTGTTGTGACATGTTTTATATTCTGTATTTCTTTGTCTCTTTGATCTTTAATAAAATTCTTTGGAACTAAAAGTCAGCAACTAAAGTAGCTACTGACTTTTAAGTTTTGCAAACCACTGTCTCACAATAATATACAATACCTTCATTTATGGATAAAATGACACCTGAAAAGCAGAAGAACATTCATCAAGCTCTTGCAAGAGCAATATATGCTTCTGAATCAGCATTGTCAATAACTGAAAATAATATTGGCAGGAAGCGTTTAAATTATTATGAGGAAAGGGGGTGGTTATCTGTTCTCATGCATAGTTGAAATGTTCGCAACATACAGTATACAGTCCTTGTTATTCTAATTGTAATAAAAAAAAAAGTTTGGTTTATTTACTGAATAAGCTGTGCTTTTATTTCAAGCATAATACTTTTATATACACTGCATTTCACGTTCCCAGTGTAACAAAATTACTTTCAATTTGTAAAACTACTCTACACTGAATTTTTTTTGTAACTTTTCAGCAAATTTCCGCAAAAACAGGGGAATTTTTTTTTCCCATGGGTTTAACATTTAACATGTCTGGCATCCACTCATTAAAATACAAGTGATAATTGCTGCTCTGTGCTCCTTACATTTTTTGTCACCCTTAGTGGCTTTGGGGTATAAAATGAAGAGTGTCCTGTGTAAAGTATAACAACAAAATACCAACCATTGCTACTGTCTCCTTCCTTATATAATCTCTTGGCCATTATCATAGACGTCCATATGATGTCATCATGCTACATTACGCACGTCTAAATATGCATGCATGTCAATTAGCCAACATAATCATGCATGCCAAATATCACATCTTATGCTGGCCATACATTATATCATTTTCTTGTACAGTTTTCCTTTAGATATACCAAAACCATATGATATGAGGTCAGACCTAAACACTATTAATTTGTCTGCAATCAGGCAGGCCCTTATACTACATAGTTGAGGGAAAATATGAAGGAAATTGAATAAGAAAATTGTATAAATTATGGTCAGCCTTACTCTCCTCACTCAGATGTGCCATTTTGAGCCCTTCCCATTTAAACTACGAACAGTAGGTTATTGGTCTCCTAGGGAATTTGCTATTGATTATTAGCTTGCCAATTAAAATATGTTTACTCTGTCTATCTTTTTGTGTATTTATTTGTATTTGTACTAAATTGTCTTCTGCAACTAAATATTTTCAATATTTAATTTATCAGTTTAAGAACTATCATTATTAATTTATTCCTCATGATTTTTTTATTTACAGTTCACTTCAAATTAATATCTATTTCATCCTTCTGATATTTATTAACAGTTATCTTTAGAATTATGTATTTCTTAACTTACTATCATAAACTTATTCCATGAATGTTAAATAATGTATTGTCCCTATTCCATGGATTTAAATAATTTGTTGAACCTATTCTCTATCCATAATTTAATCATGTTGATAACTTGTATATGGATCTTACATACTGTACAGTTTCATTGTTGACTTTTCATATCTATTCATGACTCTTCTTATCATTCCTGAATGTCTATAGGGAAGTTCATTAATTTAAACTTCTTTCCTAATAAATTACCGTATTTATCGGCGTATAACACGCACCGGCGTATAACACGCACCCCAAGTTTAGGAGGAAATTTTAGGGAAAAAAACTTTTAGCAGGGAAGTTTAAGGAAAAATAACTTACATTTAAATGCAGCCTTGTCAGTGTCCATTGCAGCCTTGTCAGTGTCCATTGCAGCCTTGTCACAGTGCAGCCTTGTCAGTGTCCATTGCAGCCTTGTCACAGTGCAGCCTTGTCAGTGTCCATTGCAGCCTTGTCACAGTGCAGCCTTGTCAGTGTCCATTGCAGCCTTGCCCCAGAGTCCATTTCAGCCTTGCCCCAGAGTCGCCGTGCAGCCTTGCCCCCAGTGTCGCCGTGCAGCCTTGCCCCCAGTGTCGCCGTGCAGCCTTGCCCCCAGTGTCGCCGTGCAGCCTTGCCCCCAGTGTCGCCGTGCATCATTTTAAAATTGGCGCCGAGACTGTGTGAACGCCGGGGACGCAGGGGACGCAGGGGACGCAGGGGACGCAGGGACTGGGCGGAGCCGCCGCCGAGATACACATAGCCGAGTGTACTCGGCTATACTCGGCTTTTCTCGGCTCCGCTCACAGTCACGCCGAGTCCCGCCCTATGATGGACATAACACAGGTCCAATGGCGGGACTGGGCGTGACTGTGAGCGGAGCCGAGAAAAGCCGAGTATAGCCGAGTACATTCGGCTATGTGTATCTCGCTCCGCTCCGCTCACAGTCAGCGGAGACAGCTCAGGGATGACAGTATCGGCGTATAACACGCACCCACGATTTTCCCCTGATTTTCAGGGGAAAAAAGTGCGTGTTATACGCCGATAAATACGGTACATGATTCTCCATCTCAATTCGAGCTCATACATTTATCTACAAAACATTTTTTTATTTATTTTTACCATAGACAAGATATGCATTACCTTCATTCAGACCATTGGGTGGTATTGTATTAAGTCCAAAGATCCACTGAAAGCCCCAGTTTGTAATAAACTACTGTCAAAGTCTCATTTTCCTGGACCCAATTTTTTTGTCCTGAATTACAGTATAAACAATCTGGTCCATCATTCTGTCCATAGATCTTGAAGGTCAGTATCTGTATCTGGTCTATCTAGCGCTTAGGCGCAGTTCATGAACTGTATTTGGCGCTTTACAAATAATAAATCAATAGATACAGTATGTTTCATATTGTTGTGGAATGCTGTCAATACAGTATATGTTTTAATGAGAATACATCCCTCTTCAACATAATATCATCCAAATGTCAAAAACGGGACTGCCTTATTGCCTTTTCCCAATATAGAGTTTTGAACATGGACAGCTAGCAGCATACATCTCTCTCGAAGAGCTACTTCCAAAGAAAGATCTAATTTTCATTATCTGCTAAAGAAAGATCTATTTTCCATCATCTGTCTATTTTTCGGCTTTATCAACTATTTTAACCATGAGAATAGCAAGAACAAATATGTGAACTCCTTGGAATTAACTGATATTCTGCAGTAAGTCACAACAATAGACAAGCACAATGTGATTACTCTGATAACACACAACCAATTCTTATTTCTAATGTTTTTATTTACACACTCATTAAATATTAACAGTACTGATGAAAAAGCAAGTGAACCCTTGGAGTTAATAGCTGGTCGAACCTTGGCAGCAATGATGTCAAGCAAGCGCTCTTGGTAGCTCTGGATCAGACCTGCACAATGTTCAGGAGGAATTATTGACCATTCCTCTTTACAAAACTGCTTCAACTCAGACACATTTGTACGATGTCTGGTGTTAACAGCTCTCTTAAAAACATTCCACAGCATCTCTATGGGGTTAAGGTTTGGGCTCTGACTGGGCCACTCCAAAAAGCTAATTTTCTTTTTCTGAAGCTAGTCTGTTGTGGATTTAATTTGATGTTTAGGGTCACTGTCATGCTGCATTGCCCAACTTCTACTTATCTTCTGTTGGCAGATAGCCACCCTGACATTTATCTTGTAGGATATTTTGGAAAATTTGGGAATTAATTTTTCCCTCAATAATGGAAAGTGGTCCAGACCCTAAGGCAGTGTTTCTCAACCGGTGTTCCGCGGAACCCTAGGGTTCCGCAGGAAGTCCCCAGGGGTTCCGCGGGAAATCTACATAATGGCGGCGGATGTATACCACTGAATTTCATTTTAATGTTATCCTTCATGCGCGCTGCTGCTGTCACACAGCGCGCATGAATACCCGATGATTCTTCTATAGTTCCGGCTCCTATAAGGTCAGGGGGCGGAGCAGAGGAGAAGTGCAGAGCGCGGGAATGGGAGTCGAAGGAGGAGGTGTTACATGACAACGCTGACTGGGAGGATACACATGGCTCAATCGGAAGGTGAGCTCTTACAGTGGCTCTCTGTCTGCCTCCCTCCTGCACTGTGCTCCGATGGCTCTCTGTTTCCCCTGCACTCTGTATTACCACAGCTATAGCTGCAGCAATGCAGAGTGCAGGAGGGACAGAGAGCCATCGGAGCACATGGCTGGAGGTTAGTGATGGGGGGGACGACAGAGCTGGCAGGGGCATGTGGCTGACTCCAGTGTTTCTGAGCAGGGGCTGAGTTTGAGATGGGGGTGGGGTGGTGAGGTAGACGGAGCTGGCAGGGGCACATGGCTGCATTGGGACACGGGAGCTGCAGGAGGCACAGAGCCAGCAGGGACAGAGCATGTGGCTGGATCGGGAGGTGAGAGCTGCCAGAGTGTGTATGTGTGTGTGTCAGAGAGCACATGACTGGATCGGGAGGTGAGAGCTGCCAGAGCAGTGTCTGTCTGTCTGTCTCAGCGAGCACATGGCTGGATTGGGAGGGGAATGCCTTACTAAAGCCAGGATCTATCTCTGCTTGAGACCTCCTTTATCCCCAGCCCTCTGCCACACTGCTGAAATCAAAAGGTAGGGCTTTGTGAAAAGGGATCTGTGTGATTGGAGGGCTCTGAGAGAGGGGGGGTATGTATGACTGGGGGGTTTAGGATTGGGCTCTATGTGATGGGGGGCGTCTGATGCAATGGAGAGGCTTCAATGTAATGGGGGGGACTTGTGTAAAAGGGGCCTCCTAAGTATAGGGGTGACTTTGATGTGATTGAAAGTTCTTGTGTATAGGGGGACTTTGATGTAATGGGGGACCTCTGCTGTGATGGGGAGACTCATGTATAGGGGGGACTTTGATGTAATGGGGGGCCTCTGATGTGAATGAGGGACTGTAATGTGATGTGGAAATCTGACACTAAGGGGCCTCTGATGTAATGGGGAGACCTCTGACATGGGGGACCTCTGCTGTGATGAGGAGACTCATGTAAAGGGGGCCTCTTATGTATAGGGGTGACTCTGACGTGCCCCTGCTCTTTGATCCCCCTTTCTGCATTCAGCACTGACAGGATGTCATCTCCTGATCCAGCCACGTGCTCCCGCTCTCTTCGCTCCTCTGTGGGATCAAGGAGATATAAGGCATATTACAGCAGCTTTCCTGCGCTGCTCTGCATGTGGATGAAAGCAACTCCTTGTACTGTGCCCTGGTGACCCCCACGTTGTAAAAGCAAGCCCAAGTTTCACATTAAGGTGGTAAGTGTTTTTACAATATCTATTCTATTATTTGATACTGTTTCTTTATTGCTGTTATATCTACAGCTCGCTGATCAGATCCAATGATCCGTGAGCTTTAGATCTGAATTTTTTTTTCAGGGGTTCCCCGAGATCTCAAACTTTTGCCAAAGGTTCCCCGAAGGCAAAAAGGTTGAGAAACACTGCCCTAAGGCATCAAAGTCAGCCCAATTCATAGGGTTCCCTCCATCATATTTCACCATTGGGATTATGTTTTGATGTTGGTAAGTTGTGCCCTTTTTTGCACCATACATAGTGCTGAGTATTCTTCCCAAACAATTTTACTTTTGTTTCATCAGTTCACAGGTCAAACATTTTTCCAGTAGCATTGTGGTTTGCCAAGGTGCTCTTTGGCAAACTTCAGGTGCACAGCAATTATTTTTTTGGAGAGCAGCTGCTTCCTTCATTTTGTTTTGCCATGGACACTGTACCTGTTCAAACACTTACGGTACGCATGCTAGACTCATATGGTAGACTCACGAACAAGGATGTTTTCCAGTTTCTGTGCTGTCTTCAAGCCTTTAGTTGTTATTCGTGGGTTATTGTCATAGAGGATTCTGCAATGTGCTTTGGGAGTCATCTTGGCTGGACCCCCTACTTCTAGGAAAGGTAGCCACAGTACTAAGCTGTCTCCATTTTCAGACAATTTGTCAAACTGTTGATTGATGGATGCCAAAGCATTTTGAGATTCTCTTCAGAGAGCTTCTTTTTGTGAGGCATGGTTTACATCAGCTCATGCTTATTATGAATGGCCATCTAATTGAACTCCATGTGTGCAAATTACTGACTCCAATTAGCATTTGTTTAAGTAATTATTTTATGGGATCACCTACTTTTTTCTCCAGTACTGTGAATCTATAATGGATGTGTAAATAAATTAGAAGTGTTTGTGAGTTATCACCTCAAGCACATTGTGTTTGCCTATTGTTGTGACTTAGATAAGGATCAAATCACATTTTATGGCAAATTACTGCAGAAAAACAGTTAATTTGAAGAAGTTCACATTTTCTTGTCACGCTTTGCAATGCCCAAATATGAATGAACCTTATGGATCACTTTTTTGGTTGTTTTGATTTATAAGAGAGCTCAAATATACTTTGTAAAAAAAAATTAACTAATTGTTCCCTTTACATCTTTCTTCATTGTCAAGTTAAAAACAGTATGGCTTCCTTACAAATGTCACTCTTAAAGAGCATCCCATTTTTATTCATATTTAGATAGATCTGATAAATCTGACCCATAATAACACATGGGATGTGTACCTCTCCAACTTTTTCAGTACAAAATGAAGGCAACCCCCACTATCCCAGAAATAGATTAGCAAAAGTGTTTTTGCATGCAGATGCCTTTGCCATTTCTATCAGTTGTTTATAGGCAGTGCTCTGAAAAAAAAAAGTAAATGTGAATAAGAATAAAATGTAGAATCTTCAATACAAATTTTTTATGTTTAGAAGAGCGAACTCCTCTGGTTCTCAAAATGTTTTTACACACTTTTACTTCTAGTTCATGATTAAAATAACTTTACAAAGCCTTAAAGTGTCACCAAACCCACATCATAAAAAACTATCAATAAATGGTGTATTACATACTGTTCATACTCGCTCAGTCACAATGAGATTCATTTTCTGCAAATAACCTGGTTGATCCTGCTGCTCTCCATCTCCACCTTCTGTTCATGTCCCCAGTTCAGCTAGGGATTTTGCAGCTGTGATGGCAACTCTGCACATGCTCAGTTTTCAGTGAGTTTCTATGTTGAAAATTTCCTCCCTATCACATCTCAACAGCCCATATGACTATAGAGACACACATGAGGGCGTATACACAGTGGTAAATGGCAGCCCACTCCCTCCCTCCTCCATGCCCACTAAGCAGCTAAACATAATGTGGTGGGATGTAACATATTGATTAATGGAGGGAGTTCACAACCACTTTTTCTAAGACACAGGCTGGAGGGGCCTATGACTGGCAGAAATCTGCCCACACCATGTTATTTCCACAAAATACTAAAGATTTCAAATATGATTGTATGATGATTTAAAACAGTTAACTGATAGTATTTTTTATTTTTTGCTTTACTCTGTATACTAAAGACTGTTTTTCTTTATTTTGAGCATTTGACCAGCAGCAGAGGACTAGAAGCTCCTCCTGCATTTGTTTCCCTGCAGGCAGGCTAAGAAAGATCTGGGTCACGTGACAGCTGTATATCGAATAGAAAAAAGTTACTTAGATGTTTTTTTTTTTTATATAATTACAGTGCCATCATCCACATACAGAAAGAGAAGGGACAATGTCAATTAAACAGTGTGTGTTTAGTATCACTGTAACATCAAGGCTCACTAAAAGAGTATTGTTTGCAACTGTGGAATCTTGCACATTTTTTTTACAAGATCATGTGTATCTGCTATGTATGATGGTGAAGTTTGTACATAGGGCCATAAGATGGTGTTTATATATCAACTCAATGCTTCAGTCAGATGTGATTACCAGAAACATTTGGACACTTAGAGGATCCCACATTTTGAACAATTAATACAATGTTGCCAATGTTGAAAGGTTTTAACATATACAGTATCGATATTCTTCCTTTAATATCACTTAACTCTATACAATATATACTGAAGGGCATGTTTATACCTCCTGCGAAATCAAAGGAACTATTTTTTCTTTGTTCATATTTTCTATTTTCAACACTAGTTTCCTAGCAAACAGGTTCAGATCTTTAATCCTTTCAAGGAGATAAAAAATATAATTTTTTTTTCCTTGGAGCAACAGTCAGCTCTCCAAAAAAAATTATGTATTTATATAGCAGGAGGAAATTACAATTGAAAGAATATTAGAGTCTCTACAAAAGAGAAAGTTAACCACTTCAGCCAAGGACCATTTGGCTGGCCAAAGACCAGAGCACTTTTTCGGCACTGCGTCGCTTTAACTGACAATTGCGCGGTCGTGCGACGTGGCTACAAAACAAAATTGACTTCCTTTTTTTCCCACAAATAGAGCTTTCTTTTGGTGGTATTTGATCACCTCTGCGGTTTTTATTTTTTGCGCTATAAACAAAAAAATAGCAATATTTTTTACTTTTTGCTATAATAAATATCCCCAAAAAATATATAAAAAAAAAAAAAATTACCTCAGTTTAGGCCGATATGTATTCTTCTACATATTTTTTGGTAAAAAAAATCGCAATAAACATTTATAGATTGGTTTTCTCAAAAGTTATAGCGTTTACAAAATAGGGGATAGTTTTATGGCATTTTTATTATTTTTTTTTTTTTACTAGTAATGGTGGCGATCAGCGATTTTTATCGTGACTGCGACATTATGGTGGACACATCGGACACTTTTGGCGCTATTTTAAGACCATTCACATTTATACAGTGCTATAAAAATGCATTGATTACTGTGTAAATGTGACTGGCAGTGAAGGGGTTAACCAGGAGGGGGCGCTGAAGGGGTTAAGGGTGTCCTAGGGAATAATTCTAACTGTTAGGGGGCGTGGCTATGTGTGTCATGACACTGATCACCGCTCCCGAATACAGGGAGCTGTGATCAGTGTCCTGTCACTAGGAAGAATAGGGAAATGCTTGTTTACATCAGCATTTCCCTGTTCTTCCTCTCCGTGCGGGACCCGCAATCACAATCATGGAGTTTGCGGCGCGCACACCCACAATGCCGCGTCCTAAAGGTGATGTATAGGTACGTTAATATGCCTGTACGTGCCATTCTGCCAATGTATATCTGCGTGAGCCGGTCGGCAAGTGGTCAATATGACTTATCAGTACTAAAATTAACATTAGCTGTCCATATTAAAAGGATTTCACACCACCATTTGCACCTGGAGGGAATGTTCAATGTTTTTGTTAAAATGATAAAAAATGTGTTAATAGTATTCTCCATTACCCAAAAACATGTGAGACATAAACATATTTTAACATACAAATAGAGATTGACATTGAAAAATAAAGACATAATGATAAAGCCAGCCAATAAAGATAGTAACATAGCTGTAAACGGTAGAGGAAATGTTTGAAACAGTGTCTACCAATTTTAGACATATACTGACATTTATCAAGTACTGACTTATGATCTTACCTGTGAGTATGTACAAACTGTTCATGAAATATTAGAACAGCTAGATTTAAAAGTATTATAAAAAGGAATATATAAATACATGTTAAACAAAAATCCAACATTGGCAACATTTTATTCATTGACAAAAATGTATAAAAACGAGAGGGAAGGTACACATGCATGCAGCTCGCCAATATGGCTTCCTAACTGCCAACCTGCTTACTGAACTGGCTGAAGGAGCTCTCCCATACACCCTTGCTCTGTTAGATGGCTAGAGCAACGGAGAGGAGAGCCCGCTCCAGACCCCCACCGGCATCCTGCTCTACAGCAGATGCAGTGAAGATGGCTGCTGTGGCTCCATCACAGACACATGGCCTGGAAGCTGCAGGAGGTTCACAGGACTGTATACCGACACTGTCTTTTTGACTTGAAAACATATCTCCTGTATGTAAAACCTTTCCTGGGAGGGCATTCCGGTCTCCACTGAGTCCTAGTCTCTGAGCTACTGTACAATTGATTGGCTAACATAGCTTTACAGATTACTTCATACATCAAGGCTGACATCAGGCTGCTGGGCACACAAATTGTGGTCGCCACTGATGGAAAGGGAAAACTGTGTGCATTGACCGCTGCCACTCCAATTAATGGTATTAAACCAATAGACAGTAATTTAAAAAAGGAAAAAAGTTGCGGCGCTGGTCTATATTCTCTTTTGTGTCTAATGTGGGTAAAATAGTGACCTTGTTATAAACATGTGCAATGAAATATACTGATACGTGATCAATTGAAACCAAATTGTGTTTTACTAAATATGCACAGTGAATACCTACAGGCAATAAACAAACCTTGTAAATAAAGTGCAAATGCATCCATAAATTAACTGTACATTTATTACATTTACTTATCTACCCTCTGGTACACTTATATGATCGTTCTAAGCTTGTGCTAGGCAATAGTGTACTCTTTACCCCTTCAATGTTGCTCTGTAGCGGGACACTAGACTTGGCATGCTTGGTTCCTTTTTTTTTTGTACTCTTAGCATTATTTTTTGCCAGGGACCTTTATATGACGGTGTTATAGCTACTTGTCCCACTTAGTATCTGGATCTAAACTAGTTGGATATCATTTTCCCTTTCTGCCATGATACAGGCTTTATACCTTTGTTATGATGTCTGCTTCTTGCTTAATTTACAGGAGTTGTTTTGGCTTTTTTGTGTTTCACTTACAACTGTTTTGCTGGCTAACTTTGATTGGCTGTTGTACCTCCCTGCTTGCTCCGATATTATGCTATTTTGTTCATGGCCTGGCTCACATTTTTGCTGATCCTGGCAATCTTCCTTCTTGCGGCTGGATGAATTACCATCTCAAGTGCATGGAGCATATGGTTTCTGTGATCATGGGGTTTGGTGAGTACTGCACTGTTAGATCTGAATATCCTTCTCCTGGTCCATAGCTATGGCTATGGGCCAGGAACTACATCTTGTCATATCATTTCACATAATGCCCAAGGCCTTAAATCCCCAATAAATGATCGGGAGACACTTTAATACTATTTTATTATTTGCAATGAGTTGATGTGCTCTTACTCAAGGAAACTAATTTCCCACCTTTCTACAAACACACTTTTCTCCGTAAACATTACCTGTTTTTTTTTTACTTGGCTAATGCCCCCGGACAAAACTAAGAGAGTGGCAATCTGTTTTGCAAATCTCATTTGGAATACTGGGATTCCATGGGTCAGTTTCTCCTAGTGAATGATCTTGTTGGAAAACAGCTATGCTCTGTTACATCATACTACGCCCCTAATAAGGGTTAAGCCACCTTTTTTTATGAGATATTTTGCATTTTGTTGTTGTACCTGAAGAAAGTTATAATTTCTGGAGGTGATTCCAATATCGCTTTTGACTTAAACCAAAATAAACCTAACCCAGGCAAATCACAATTTAAATGCCCTCCTAAAACTAGTACTTGGATAGCTAATCTGTTCCATTCTCTAAACCCCACAGTTACCTGGAGGGAGCACAACCCCTTAATGGGAGATTATACATTTTTCTCTGCTCCTTATTCTACTTATTCACATATAGATCTAATTTTTATATCATCCGCCCAGATATCGACCCTTTAACATGTCTCATGTCTCTTCTGAGTGTCCCCTGTTAAGATCAGCAATTTTGGAACTGTGGGGGTTTGGCCCTCTTTTTTTTGCATATATTGAAATCCTTATATTCCTCTCCCGATGCCAAAGTAAAGTTACTGGGACATCCTTTTGATCTGCTAGCAATCACCAGGGGTACCTGACAGGGTTGCTCCTTTCATTATCCCCACTTATTTTTGCTATCACAATTGAGACTTTAGTGATAGCTCTAAGAGACAATCCTGATATCAAGGTAGTGACGTGTGGTTATAGAATTCATAAGTATAACTATTTGCAGATAATTTGCTTTTGTTTATTGCTTCCTCATTATTGTCTGTTCAAAATATTCTACACGTTCTAGGAGATTTTGGCAAAGTTTTGGACCTTTAGGTAAACCAGACAATATTCATGGCCTTAAATATTAATATTCATTTTAAATGTTTTAGCTGGGCTGCGAGAACACTTTCCTTTTATTTGGCAAGAGTCTTTGCTCTCATATTTGGGTGGCCACCAATCCTCCCCTCTATCACAGCTCTATCATCCTAACATCTTGCTACAGTACATATACCTAATACTGTATATATAACTTCTGGAGGAAGAATTTACTAAACGGTCTCTATTTGATTTATACTGGTTTGGTCGGATCAAAAATGACCATTCTACCCAACCTTTTATATGTCTTTTGCAACCTCCCTATAGTGATTAACCATTCGGACTTGATGTGATTCCAATTGAAAATAAACCATTATATATGGGGAAAGGAGGGGCATAGGCTCACAAAAAGGATATTGTTTGCTTCCAGGTCTAAGGGCGGACTTGGTGTTCCCAACCTTTGGTCATACTAGCAGGTGGCAAAATTAACGCAATTATTGGTTGTATATTTAAAGATGGAAAAAACCCACCGTGTCACTATGAAACAGCAAGCTATTCAACTTTTTACTATAGACTTTGTAATTTGGAAACCACCTAAAACTTGTTCCCCAATTATGACCCCAAAGTTATCAAATTTGTTGATGTTATTGGACAGACTAGAGAGCCATGGGAATCTTATATCCAGGTTTACTCTATTGGCACATCTGTTTAACAATCCCAACTTCCCTCCAGGTATAAACGCAAGGGTGTTTAAATGGTGGTTTGACAGGGGTTATACTGTATTATTTTTTTTCTGACAGGACCCTTTAAAACACTAGCTTGCTAAAATGGACATGACTCAATGTGAAATCTTTTCTTTCCACCAAATCTCCCATTTCATATGAGAAATGATGCACCAATGACAAGGGCCATAGAGGAGGAATATCTCAAATGTATGGCCCATTATTTAACTCCTCACAAAAACTTCCATATATAACAGAATAGGACAATGATCTCTCAATTAAATCAGATTTGGAGCAGTGGCACAGTCTATCTTGATCTTCTTTTTGAGACATCCTGAATGTCTCTCTAGTAATTTGTTGGTAATTACCAGATAGTATCTTGTCCCATCCCACCTAGTGAAAATATACCCTGGTTCATCTCTGCTCTGCTTCCAAGGCTGTGCCTTATGGAAAAAGTTTTAGGGAGTTCCATAAAAATCAGAGGATTCTGGAATGGTATTTTTTTTTATTTGGTGGGTCATGGGCTTAAGTATTATT
Organism: Rana muscosa; assembly: GCA_029206835.1. Lineage (NCBI taxonomy): Eukaryota > Metazoa > Chordata > Amphibia > Anura > Ranidae > Rana > Rana muscosa. Next base: position 131,488,237 of record CM055119.1, on the reverse strand, counting down.
TTTATTATTATTATACAGGATTTATATAGCGCCAACAGCTTACACAGCGCTTTACAATAAAAAAGGGAGACAATACAGTTACAATACAATAAAATACAAGAGGATTAAAAGGAGCCTGCTCAGCTCAGAAGAGCTTACAATCTAATAGGGTGGGGCAGGTGGTACAAAAGGTTTTAACTGTGGGAAAGGAGCTGATGGAAGTGGTAAAAGATTAGTTGGAGACGTCATAGGCTTCCCTGAAGAGGTGAGTTTTCAGGGATCGCCTGAAGGTAGCAAGAGTAGGGGATAGCCGGACAGGTTGAGGTAGTGAGTTCCAGAGGATGGGAGAGGCTCTGGAGAAATCCTGGAGACGAGCATGGGAGGAGGAGACGAGAGAGCTTGACAGTAGGAGGTCTTGAGAAGAGCGGAGAAGACAGTTTGGGATATGTTTGGAGACAAGATTGGTGATGTAGCTCAGGGCAGAGTTGTGGATTGCTTTGTAGGTTGTGGTTAGTATTTTGAATTTAATTCGCTGGGTGATCGGGAGCCAGTGTAGGGATTGGAGGAGAGATTTGGCAGACACTGAGCGGTTGGTAAGGTGGATAAGTCTGGCAGCAGCATTCATGATAGACTGAAGAGGGGATAGCCTATATAGAGGCAGGCCAATAAGAAGGGAGTTGCAATAGTCAAGGCGAGAGATAACAAGGGAGTGAATGAGGAGTTTGGCGGTTTCATTTGTTAAAAAGGGGCGAATTTTAGAGATGTTACGGAGGTGAATTCTACAAACTTTTGACAACAATTGGATTTGATGCTGAAATGACAAGTCAGAGTATAGGATTACACCTAGTACCCTGGCGTGAGGGGAGGGACTGATAGTTGCATTGTTGATTTGTTGTTTTGATGGAAAAGTCATGGCGGGGGGGCACGGGCAGGGGGGAATATTAGTAACTCAGTTTTAGAGAGATTTAGTTTAAGGAAGTGGTGCGACATCCATGCTGAGATGTCAGTTAGTAAGTTAGTAATGCGAGAGGAGACTGAAGGAGTGAGGGGAGGAGTAGACAGATAGATTTGGGTGTCATCGGCGTATAGGTGGTATTGAAAGCCATGGGCGGTTATCAAGGGACCAAGGGAGGAGGTGTAGATAGAGAAGAGAAGTGGTCCAAGAACAGAGCCTTGGGGGACCCCCACAGAAAGGGGCAATTGAGAGGAGGAGACAGAGTTGTAGGTAACATTGAAGGAGCGCTGTGATAGATAGGCAGAGAACCAGGATAGAGCAGAATCTTGGAGGCCAAGGGAATGGAGTTTATTGAGAAGGAGCAGGTGGTCAACGGTATCAAAGTCTGCAGAGAGGTCGAGTAGAAGGAGTATGGAGTACTGGCTGTTGCTTTTAGCAGTTAGTAAATCGCTAGTGATTTTTAGTAAGGCAGTTTCCATGGAGTGCTGCGAGCGAAAGCCGGACTGTAAGGGGTCAAGAAGGTTATTTTCACTGAGGTAGGAGCCAAGACGGTTGTAGACGATGCATTCTAGAAGTTTAGAGGTGAATGGGAACAATGAGATGGGCCTTAAGTTGTTCAGGTTGGTGGGATCCAGTGAGGGCTTTTTAAGTATGGGAGTGATCTGTGCATGTTTTAGAGGTAAGGGGAAGGTGCCACTAGAGAGGGAGAGATTGAAGATGTGAGTGAGGGAGCATAGGATAGAAGAAGAGGGTGACCGTAGTAGTTGTGAGGAAACAGGGTCCAAGGGACAATTGGTTAGGTGGGCATCTGAGAAAAGTTGTGTAACCTCTTTAATAGTAGCCAATTCAAAAGAGGAGAGTGTTAAATGTGCCGTTAGGCAAGTTATGTTGGGTGGTGAAGATGTACGGAAGTGGAGGTGTCCTCACGAATTCCATCAATCTTGTCTTTGAAGTGATTGGCAATCTCTTGGGCAGTGAGTGAGTTAGTGGGTAGAGGGGGTAAGGGACGAAGCAGAGAGTTAAAAGTTGAGAAGAGCCGATGGGGACTGGATGACAAGGTATTAATAAGAGAGACAAAGTAGGCTTGTTTGGCAGCATGGAGGCAGGAATTGTATTTTAGAAGGGCAGATTTATACAGGGTGAAGTCCTGCAGGCATTTGGTTTTACGCCACAGTCGTTCAAGACCACGGCAATGTCTCTTGAGATTTCTAGTGTTGTCAGTTTGCCTGGGTTGTAACGGTCAGGGCCTGATTCTGCGTGTGGTTAGAGGAGCAAGTGTATTTAGTGATGATGAGAGTGAACTGTTGTAGACAGAGGTGGCCAGGTCAGGACAGGACAGGGGAGAGATTATGTTGTAAAGGTGGTCAGTAGCAGAATAGAGAAGAGAAGGGTTAAAGTTGCAAAAGGTTCCTACAATTAATTGTTTGCTGTCTGGAGGGATGGTTGGTTGGAGGCAAGGATACAGTGAAACTGATGAGGTTGTGATCAGAGAGAGGAAAGGGGGTGTTGGTGAGGTTGCCAGGATTGCAGAGATGGGAGAATACAAGGTCAAGGGTATTACCATTGGAGTGAGTGGAAGTATGTGTCCATTGGGTAAGGTCAAAAGAAGAGGTTAAGTTGAGAAGTTTAGCTGTAGTTGGGCTATTAACATTGACAGGAATGTTGAAGTCACCAAGAATGATAGTGGGTATTTCAGAGGAGAGATAGTAGGGTAGCCAGGCAGCGAAGTCATCAAGAAAGCGCGATACTGGTCCGGGAGGCCGATAAATTGCTGCAATCCTCAGAGAAATAGGAGAAAACAGACGGATACAGTGCATCTCGAAAGAAGAGAGGGATAGAGAGGGAGGGATAGGAAGGAATTGGAAGGTGCTTTGTGGGGATAGAAGAAATCCAACTCCACCTCCTTTCTGTCCGTTAGGTCTGGGGGAGTGAGTCCAATGGAGGCCTACATGGGATAAGGTAGCAGGAGAAGCGGAGTCCAAATTTTGAAGCCAGGTTTCGGTTATGGCAAGTATGTTAAAGCCATGAGAGATGAAGTGGTCATGTACCGATGTTAGCTTGTTACAGATGGAACGGGCGTTCCAAAGGGCGCATGAGATTGGTGGGCTGCTTTGAGGAAGCAGGGAGATAGAAATTAAACTGAGTGGATTGTAGTGGTTGCTAGAGAAGGGGTATTGGATATGTGGCTTGCAGTTGGAAAATGGCGGACCTGGATTAGGAGAAATGTCACCTGAGACTAGGAGAAGGAGGAGGGTGATGAAGGCACGATGGGAGTGGGATGTGCATAAGTGCACGTGTCTAATGCCCCTGGTGTTTATGTCAGCATGTGGGTGCAGCAAATGCAGGAGATGATGGGTGCAGTAGTAGGGAGAGGGTAGGAGTGAGGGTGATATTTGCATGCTGCAGGGTAGAGAGGAGGGGTAGAGTGAAGATAATTTGAGGATAGAAGACACAGATGTGAGAAGGAAGAGAAGGAGCATTATATTGGATAGAGAGTGGGAATCTGACTTTATATAAAATGTCAAATGCTGGCTTGCTTGTAGTCTCAGAGTGAAGCAGAGTTCTTGTTGTATCTTCATCCAGCTTTAGTTATCCTGCTTTTGTTAAACTGCAGCGGTGAAACTGCGCATCACTCGTGACAGAGCCACTCAGGAAAGAGCCACACTGTCTGCGCCTTGCCCCCGTCTGCACCACCCCATTGACTGCTTTAAATTTATAGGGAGACTGAGCAGGCATGCATTTCTTAATTAGTCATTATGGGGTCAGATTTGAGACACCTGAATATGGAAGAGGAAATGGCCAATACCAGACCAGCTACAGACACAGGCTAGAGTATACAACAACAGCCCCAAATTGCCTTACTAAATGAATCTGTGCCCAATGCACCTGATAGCTTGCTTTTTCATTCATCTTACTACTAAATGCACAATAGCAGGAGCATGGGAAAATCCTCAGTTTCCTTAACTTGAACCAAACACAAAATCTCATGCATCATGGTCCAGAAGGGAATTGCTAGTGTATTTAATGATAAGGTTAAGCAGTTTGAAAAAAACATGGGACTGTGGGTTGAGTATATGAACCTCCAGCTTGATGATTAACCCACAGTAGAATTAGGCATTCACAGAAATCTCTAGGTCTATTTTCTTCTTCCCTATTGTTCTTAATTTCCTGTTTTTTTCTTTTCTTTGGCTTTCCTTTCTACCTGTTGACCTAATGGGACATTGCCTTTATGGCACTAACTATCACTAGGAAAGTTCTGATGGCATGTTTCCTATTGTTTACTAGAAATAAATAAGAACTAGCTTTGTAGATACATTTCTAAATTTGAAGTAAGATCCATATGAAGTTATCTATATTATTAAACTAAGGATAAGAAATATAGTCAACTCAAAAAAAAAATTAAATCCATTGAATGTGGCCAACACATTATTCTGAATTCATATTGTTTTATGACATACGATTAGGAAAGACATGATTCTGAAACTAATTGTAAATAATTAACAGAAGGTTAAAATATATATTAATTTGAAGTGAACTATAACTCACTTGAGAACTGGGCTGTGGAGGGGCTGGGGACAGCTGGCCCAGGCTCTCAGCAGCTGGCTGAAAGCATGAGCCGGGTGGCGGTCCAGGGATCTGGGTGGATCCTGACCATATGGCCCCGATCTTTCCCCAGCCTGGACCGCCTTTGTGACGTCAGTAGCATGCTGTCTGTTGAGCATGGGTCACAGGAATGCAGAACAAATTACACTCCTGTGATCCACAGGAGAAGTATTGTCAAATGAGCTTTGGCTGTACTTCTCCTTTAACTGGCTTGAGGGCTTTGCACAGCCAACACAATGTTACACTAAATATGCAAATGACTGGCAAGTAAGGATTCCGAAAAAAAATTAAAACCTGAGACTTTTATTAAAGAAATAACTATAAAGGCATGTTTATATCTAGTGGCTAGGATACATGAGAATATGATCCGCATAATATTCCAGTAGTAATTTTAAACAAAGAGATTGCCCAATATTAAAATATTTAACCAAATTTGTGAAAAGGGTTCTCCACTGAAGCATGCTGGCAGAAGATAGGCTTTTTCCACGGTGGCTTTGGCTGCTTTCTATTAAAAAAAACTGTATTTCTGAACCTTTTTATTTGATGCACCTGGAATGTGTTTTTTTTTTTGCAAAACAGAGTTTCTAAGGCCCCTTTCACACTGGGCCGGGCATGTGTGCTGGCGGTATAGCGGCGCGATTTTTAGCACCGCTATACCGTCGTATTTACCGCAATATTTGCCCGCTAGCGGTGCGGTTTTAACCCCCGCTAGCGGCCTAAAAAGGGTTAATGCCGCCCGCAAATCGTGGCTACAGCCGCGGTTTGCGGGCGGTATTACCGCGGTGTCCCATTGATTTCAATGGGAAGGAGCGGTAAAGGAGCGGTATACACACCGCTCCTTCACCGCTCCAAAGATGCGGCTTGCAGGAGATTTTTTTTTCTCCTGCCAGCGTATCGCCTCAGCGTGAAAGCCCTCGGGCTTTCACATTGAGAATGCTGGGGCAGGAGTATTTCAGGCATTATTTATACGCTTTTTTAGCGCTAAAACGCCTGAAATACGCCTCAATGTGAAAGGGGCCTTATTGAAAAAAATGTAAAAACAGTACAAAATAAATATAAACAAGACAATTTGACATGATGATCATAGTACAGATAAGCATATAAAACTTACAAGTGAGAATTCATCCAACATGTAAGCAGATTGTCTAAACCTGGTTAAACATATAATGAGCATTACTGCGTCAGATACAATTTTTGGGATAAGCCCAAGTTATGTGAAACTGACAGTAGGGAATTAAGGGGGCAGGGGAGCCAGAGGGGGAAAGGGGAATGGAGGGTGTGACCCAAAGGTGTACGGCCTAGGGGTCAGAAATGGTACACAAGCGCGTGATGCTCAGGGAATCATATTTCCATGGACAGGCTCTATTTATATAGGTGAGCTTATACATAGGAAGAGCAGCATTAATCATGGCCTCTCAGAACGACACCGTAGGAGGGTCCACCAAAGTCCACCTCAGCAGTATTTCTTTCTTAAGCCGGATACACACAGGCCAAATGTAGGGAGACATTGGTCGGTTAAAAAAGAAACAGCCAACATTTAGCCCATGTGTATGTCGGTTTGTCGGACATGCATGCTGGAAAACCAGCAGCAGCCGACAAACTCCTAATCAGCACTCTCAGCCAATGGCAGAGAGCGCTGATCGGAGTGTTCTGGCGGTGGGGGGGGGCGTCCCCCTGTCAGAACACAACTGCTCAGTGGGGAGAATGCTGTATAATGTTGGATGGTAAGTACAGCGTCTCGGAACGGAGCTGACAGTTTTTTTTTTTTTTCGTTTCAACCCACTGGGTTGCCCAAAAAACCTGTAGTGTGTACCTTGCTTTTCCATAGTATAAGAGATAAGATATCAAAATATGAAAATATGATGGGACCATTGGTCATCTTTATGAATGCAAAACAAGGCCATCTTGAGCAAAATAGGTAAAGACAGTTGCAATTGACGGTTAATCACATCAAAAACATCAGACTAAAAGTGGTGAGTTTGAGACATACCCAGCACATGTGTATAAAGGATCTCAGGTATAACAAGCAGTGGGGATAAGTAGAATCACATTCTGGATACATCCGATGAAGCTAATGTCATGGATATGCATTAATGTCTGTCTGCCATCTTACCTTCCTCCTCATGTGTTCATCTAGAGACCAGACCTCCTTCACCTGGCTTCCTTTATAATCTCCTCCCTGCCTGACTCCACCCCAGGCCCTATCACAGAACACTATATTAACCTGTGCACTGCAAGCCTGCTTTGCTGATCAACGTGTTTGTTAGGCATTGTGTGTTTGGGTTCCTGCCTGCCGTGTGCTACGTCTGTCTCTCTGTTACGTTATTGGCTTGTCCCCGACTACCCCTGTCTGCTCGTGACCCTTGACCTTCGGCTCATTCTTTGTTATCCTTGTCTGCTTGTGGCCCCTGACCTTCAGCTTGTTATTCGGTTCTCTCTTATCGTGTGCTGCTGCTTCCCCTCTTTTCCCCTTATCCTACGGGGCGTGAGCTAGGAAACTCCAGGGGCCGCGACCTGGTCCCAGCCTGCAGCTAACATCCTCACCACTAGAGGCCCTGGAGAAGACCAGCTGGGTCTTAGACTCCGCGCCCTGGGGAATCTTGGCTCTAGCTTCCGTTTGGATCCCGGTTGTGCTCCTCTGGTCCCGCTTTCCACAACCACCCAGTTTCCTATCCGCAGAAGCCAGCCATAGGGTTCACTACCTCGCGGTGCACTCCTGTCCCCCTACGGTGTGCATCTGTCACCTGGCCACAGGTGACCCTGACAGCTAATAGGGTTATAATATACCCTGTATAGACTCTTGACCTGTATAAATTTGAGATGACCAGCTTGGGACCCTGCTCCAGACAATCTTCCCAGTCCTCGCTATCTAGGGAGGGGATATCTTCAATCCAAATTTCCCACAATCACTCTATCTTAGAGGAGTTCACACACAGCAACGCCCCCCACAGCACACAGCAGTTCACACACAGCAACGCCCCCATAAAATTAACCAAGGGACAGAGATCTCCCTTGGTTAATTTTAACTGAAAGTTCAATTGTTCTTTAAGGGAAGATATAATTACCTTGCATAAATAAACAAATGTTTCATATAATAACCTTGATGTAAAATTGTTTGTTTTAAGACCATTGAAAAAGAGAAGGTCACACTTTTTACGCCAACAAGAAAATGAGATTACCCTCTGCATATGGAAATGGTTCCTTTTATTCCAAGATAGCCAAACTGAAAAAGAAAACACTTAAAGTAGTGTAGTAGATCTGATGGTCAACCATCCATAAAGGAATAGAAATTTAATTTATTAACAATTCTAATCAATGATCAATTATATGCTTGTATTTTTATTTTGCTTTGTTTCTTGTTTATAGCATTCTATGCCAAGAGTATTTGTGCTGATGCTATGACTGAATATCTAAATAAAGGGCATGTAACACAAAAAGTTAACAGTAAAATTATGAAGAAAATTAATAATGTGATTGGAGATACAGAAAACTGAATTTGAAGGCAATTTGAAAATGGCTGTTACAAAATGTATTAACTTAACTTCAAAGATAATAGGGAAAATTCCAACACTAGAAACGTTATGTAATAAACTATAAAAGCTAGGAAACATGCAACACAAACCAATAAAAGGAAATTGAAAAAGTTACTTGTATTATAGGTTTATAGTTTCACATTAGAAATTCACACTAGGTATACAGACTCAGAAGTCAAAGGTCTGATACTGGAACATGCACACAGAACAGACTGAATAAAGTTGCAGTTGATGACTAAACAGAGAACTATATCAAGGTTGTCTTGAATGTGGTCAAGCATGAGACAGTTATATAGTAATACATTAAAATAATCTAAAGCCAAAACTGATCTTTTGTTTTAGATAGTGTGGAAGTGTTAGAACCCCAATCAGGTTGTGATTGCTGTCTCTGTGGCCAATGGGGAGATTGGCTCTCTCTATTTTTTTTCCTGGAGTTCATTGTTTTTGGGACAGAAGTCTATGGAAAACTCAAAAGTTCACAGTTATCGCCAGGACAGGAAATCTTCCAGTTTCAATGGCAGCTCCCTAAGAGAAGGTTTCCTTTACTTTGGAGTTATTTCCTATATTTCCTGTTGTATCTACAGGACAGGAAGTAAATGGATATCTTCCAATGGAATACAGATAACAAAGAAAAAAAAAAACAGGGGTGTTGATCCTTTTCTACTCTAGTTAAAAAATTGGGGCTTTAGATACTGTATATGTTAAACTGACCATGAAACATTTAAAGAAAGCAGCTAACATACTAATAGTTATGAAAGAAAATGTATTCTCTTTTTCTATATTAAGTAACTTGTAAGCAATATTGTCCTTTGAAACCTGTACAAAGTATAGTAGCTTAGAAATTCCCTTTTCTAATGTCACTCTAAGTCAAGTCAACAGCTCTACTGACAGGGGATTGAAGAAACTTTAGCATCTGCCAAGTCACCTCTCCCCAAAGAAACATAGGCTGATTCAGCTGTGGTCACACTAGCATGATTCATTGGGGAAACCATGACTTTCTCCTCTACAACATCTGTTACAAAGACAAACTGAACCCTGACAATGTCACACCTCCTGTACAAGGCATCAAGAGAAAAAAAATCTACTGGTATACTTAAATAATGTAAATAAAAAATAATAATAAATAATTGCTATACATTAAAAAAAAAACAAAAAAAAACATGTCATATGTGAAGCAAAGTCACAGTAATGTAGAGATAGTATTAAATAATACATACATCACTTTTTTTTCAATTCATGCAGCTACATAGTTTTGGATTATCGGTTTAGAAACTCGAAAGCAGAAACTGCATGGGACTGGGAATTCTTAAAACCTATCTTCAGGCAAAAAGAAAAATTATTTATAAAAGGAAAAGAGAAAGGTGAGAACTTTTTCCAGTTATCAATTTTCCCTTTCCTGTAGAAACCCTGTCAAACCCTGACACAAAGGGTGTCACTGGAATGGGAAGTGGGGGAATTTACCCCATGACATAGTAAGATGTTCTAGTTGCACACTTGATGGTACTCTGACCAAATAGTGGCGTAGTGGCTCCACGGATGGCTCTCTTATAGAACAAAAAATTATTTTATGCCACCAACACAACCCAATCTAACACTTTTCCCAGTGAAGGAACAGGCAAGAATTAAAAACTCAGAATAATTCTTTGTGCACATGTTTGCACTTAGATGTACACCCATGCAAAGGGCCACACTTTCCCACATGGGATGCACTGGTGTTGCCATCATCCTCCTGCAGGTAGTCCCATTCATGGCAATTGGAACTCAGTGGCTGCATGAACACAGCCGCTGTTCCCAATTGACATCCATGTGAGTGCGGGTGTGTGTCTCCAAACTCACACTGTCTGCATTTGGGGACACACACCTGCACACACCCACAACCACATGGATATCAAATTTGGAGCAGTGACTGATGTCATAGGGATTGCTTGGAACACCTGAGCATCCCATGCAAAGAAACATGGCCCTTAGTAGTAGTGTACACTTAAGTATGCCTGTGTGAATGAGGCTTAAGTCCCACACTTCTCCTATCCAACACAAAAAACGTTAACTGTAGTTTGTCAATCATACCTATAATTCTAAAACATTAATGCAAAACTGTACGTTCATACAGTTATCCTTTAAAACCCTCCAAAGTCTAATGCCGCGTACACACGATCATTATTCACGGCGGTTAAAAAACCGCTGTGAATAATGACATTGAAAACGAGGGAACGGCTTGTTCCCCACACACGGTCGTTTTTCACGTAATTTTTTCTCTTGTCGAGAAAAACGACCGTCTGTGGGCTCCGCGGCAGTGTTTCCCTATGGGAAAACTGCCGCGGAAAAAAATGTTGAGAAAAACGACGAGAAAAATTAGAGCATGTTCTAATTTTTCTCGTCATTTTTAATTCCATTTTTCCCGTCGGGAAAAATGACAAAATGCCCACAGACGATCGTTTCTCTCGTCAAAAGGAAAAAATTTAATTTTTCTTGACGAGAAAAACGGTCGTGTGTACACGCCATTATATTTACTGCAAGATCTGTGCAGTGCAGCCAATGCAGAATCACACAGCTACCATTGCAAATGCTCTGGCCGATCCCTGCTTTTGCCCATGCATGAAACAATCCCATCATATGCAGAGGCTGCCCATCTTACTCCCAACAATAGACAACCCCTTCATGAGAACAAATATAATTTTTCATGCATGCACAGAAGTAATTGAGAGTTTGCAGCAGTGGTTATGCAGCCCTTTGTGGACCACACTGTGTGAATCTGGCAGGAACATGGACAGGTAAGTATAGGACTTGGTGGGGTGGGGGGGAAATAAAAGGGTAACTGGATGAAAGTACATCTATCCTTTGTTTGTTTTTTTAATCCTTTGCACGTGCCATCTAAGGCGACACTGGCTCAGATGATAGGTTGGATTAGACAAGTATTAAACATACAAATCCCAATGGGTAGGGGTGGATATTTTGTGGTTTGCTGTTGATTCAAAGGTGGCAAATGAAGGAACTATTTGCCAAGGAAATGTGGCTCCAAAAATTAGTAACAGCAATAAAACTAACTAAAAACCAGAAGTTGGGAGGTATTTACTCTGCTCTAGGGAAGGTTATTGAGAATCAAGGCAGCAGCATTTTATTGTTGGTAAATAGACATTGCTGGTACACTGAGACCCTGGCACTACTGTCTGCTAAACAGTTAAAGCAGGCCATACATTTTTTAAATGTGCCTCCTCTCCTTTGCTAAAATGTTTTGTAAAACTGTAAAACAAAATCACCTGTAGAGGGAGGATATTATACTTACCTTTTCTCCAGCTTCTGTAGTGCATGGAGTGGTGTCGTGATCTTGCTGACGAGGTCTAGGAGAATGGTAGATGCGCTAAGCCTCTTGAGTAGACTCTGCAGCATAGTGCTGAGAGCATCTCAGCAAGATTTAGACTACTTTACATTCTCCAGATCTCAGCAGGACAATGACATTACTCTCACCTAGGTGCTGCAGTCATAAGCTGGGGGTAAAGTAAGTATATTTGAACTGCTATTTTAATTGGAGGGAGCATATTTAAAAAGTGTACCTTGCATCTTAGGTCCACTTTACATTCAAACTCCACTGATCGTGAGCTAAGCTCCAATGCAGTTTCTTGAATATAAAGGGTTGTAGAGAGGAGGCGTGCAAGATGTTGCTCTCAGCATAGGAGATAGGAGAACTGACAACGCTGCTTTGTATATTGGATAGTGTCATGGGGCAGTGTTGTAAGCTCACAACAGAAAGCTAGGAGATTACTAGATCTCTGGCAGAAGTCAAATATGTTTCTGTACTTGCAGCATTTTTAAAGAGCTAAAACATGAGGCAAGTATTAAAGAAATATACAGCATGTTTTTTCTTATTATTATTATTCCTACACATACATGTTAAGGCCTTTAAAAGAAAAAAATTATGCCACTAAGATATTTTAAGAAAACAAGGACAGAAGGCGCACCAGCCTTTGTGACACAGATAATTTACGGTATTAAAAATAAAACAATATACTCACAAACGAGTTTTAAAAATCAAGCACTTCCTCAGAGCTCTGAGGAAAAGGGGTCACCCTTGAAACACGTCAGCTCAGTTTGGACTTTTTCATCCCACCTAAGGCCCGGATGAGGCCAATGATGGACTTTGCATATGTGCTTGATTTTTAAGACTCTTTTGTGAGTATATTATTTTATTTTTAATAAATTCTGTGTTGCAAAGGTAATGCACAAGGCTGGTGTGCCTTCTGTCCTTGTTTTCTTTTAAAGTTATTCCTGGGTTTCCCCTGACCTGATGAGAGTGGCAGCACAGCCGCCACAGTGGCGTGATTTGTGAAGAAATTTCCCTTCCCCCTTGTCTTCAATTCACACAACTGCTATCTTTCGAGCGCAGGGGCATTTGTTTTTTTTTTTGTATCAAGATAAGGCTTTGGGCTCATTCATGTGGATCTATACCCATATCTTTACTCACATGGAAAGCACAGGTGTCCTATGCAGACCCGTATAGGCAGCCTGTTCAAATCAATGACATGCAGCCAGCTGCACAGATCTCCATGGGTGATGATGACCCCCTTACCTAGGTGTATGGATTGGTACACCCATATAAATGAGCCCTTAAGGAAGAGAACATGCAGTTGTAGAAAGAAAATTCGAATAAAATTGACCTTGCAATTATTCTGTGTTATCTGACTGAGCATTAATGAAAAATGTATAATCTAACTAGTGTGCCCTTTTAGCTCCTGTTATTTATACATTTTTTTTTCTTTTAATCTAATTTTGGATTTGTGTGCTACAACAAAAATGTACAGTATTGAATTTGGTATAAGGCAGCAATCTGGAAGCTGATAAAACTTCTATATTTCATTCTGCGTTCTGTTGTAGCATTGTACTTTTCGTTTTCGTCTTTGCTTTACTGTATTGTACTAAAAGACCAAAGACACATAATTCTCTGCAGGCAGCAGCAGATAATTGTCTGTTTGCATCAATAGGGAGCAGAGAAAAGCACAAACAGATGCTGCACACTATCACTGAGATACTTCTAATTTTTGCAGAAATGCTGCTTTACAGTACTTATTAGCTGGGTTCTGCTTGTTTACTAACTTAATGGAAAAAAAGAAAAACACATCATTCTCCCTTATACATTGTGTCTTTGGTAGATCACACAAGTCTAAGAAAACACATAATGTGAAATGTAACAGTACTTTTAAGTCCACGCCAGTCAAACAGGAACACTTTGCAGTTTAACTCAGATTGCCTACCTACTGAATGCCTCCAATTATCATGACTTTCATATTCTACAGCTTGGGCTTGTTAAAGGTGCTAGATCACACGTTTATTAAAGTGGGACTCCAGCAAAACAACTAACCACGAAGTTGAAACAAACCCATGTAAAAAGATTTGCAATTATCTTCAGCCAGTCTTGGGATTCACCCGTACTTCCATACTGCATCAGGCATGTGACTCCACATTTTCTATTTCACCTTTCCATGTCTGAAGTCTGATTGATGATGAATTTAGAATCTATACTATCATCCTGCTGATTCATTATCAAATGAGCAGGAGAGTGACATAGATGTAGGTGAAATAATGAAACAATATAACTTTTTATGTAGATTTGTGTGAATCACAGGAACGCCTAAACAGAATTACATATTCACATACGTATCCACACTGTGTAGTCAGACAGGTGACACCACTATTGCTCTTTCACTTTTCTGTGTCACCTTTCTATTTTCAGATTGCTTATTGGACAATGGATCTGCGTCAGGGCATGCTATTTCACAATGCATATAGCAGGTCAATGACAAATAAAACTGTACACGTAAATCAGCAAATAATGGAATCGTTTTGCTGGCTGTACAGACTGGCATCATTAGGTGAATCCTAAGGGTTATTGAACATTTTACACAATATTAACACCATAGGCATGTGCACAGGGTGTGTCTGTTGTGCCTGGGCACACCCTAATCACCCCATACAGTGCAGATTCCCAATGCCTGACATCAATCTCTGCCCTACTGACACTGTCCACTGCTCTACTTACACCGTCCTCTGCCCTACTGACAAAGTCCACTGCGCTACTCACAAGGTCCATTGCTCTACTGACAGATTCCCCCTGACTGACACAATCCACTGTCCTTCTGACACCAGCCTCTACATTACTGACACCGTCCATGTTTTAATACATTTTTAAATGTTTGTTTACATTTATTTATAAGAGTTTGTGTGTCTGTGTGTATGTGTATGCGTGCACACATGAGCTTTGAGGTGCACGCCCTAATGCAATAGGTTGTGCACACCTATTACACACAGCACAGCACAGCAAGAAACAAAGTCAACACCACTCTTTGCCTTTGTGTCAAGAATGCAGTGGTGTTTTCTCTCCTTCCTTGGTCTAATATTGGACAGTAAAGGAGCAGCGGGAGATTGGTGAGGTTGCCCCAATGCTCAATCTGCTTTCTTGCATGAAGCAGACTTGACTGGCTCCTGGTGCTGTCCCTTCCTTTTCCATTCTTAGTACTGTTGAATGCAAACTCCAGATTGCAAGAGACTAATTTTAGTCAAATTCATTCAGATATTTATATTAAATGTTTTAAAAAAAAAATACATTTATAGGGTAACTCAGTTTTTGTGGGAAAAAATATAGCAAATAAAAAAATTATATAGCATATACTGTATAATTACCAAAAGCCATATTGCAATTTAATATTAATAAGAAAATATGTTTACATTTTAATCTGCAGCCCTGTCATTTTATATATAAGTCAATGCAATATGGCAACCTGGAGGTGTTCTGTACAACATTGGTGTACAGCAGGCCTCCAAAATGTTATTTCCTGCTTATGTTATTGGCTCACTGATTTTGGCAGAAGTGATATTTTAGGCACCCCCTGCAACCGAAATTTCATTTTTGGTGAGATACTCTTTAAGGGTTATTTACTTCTAAGGGGACACAGACACTGCAACTTTTTTCATCAGAACAATGGGGGTAGACCAACTGGTCATAATGAACTAGACCCTGGTAAAATAAACAGCAATTTCTTCAGAGCAGAAACAGGTAAGAATCAGCAACAAAGTTGCACCCAGAGGGAATTGTTTTTTCTCAACAAAGGTGAAGTTGCTCTTTAATGATTTTTTCAATATACAGAGCTGCATTTATGTGTATTTTCTATCTGTTTGCATATTGTTGCCCTTCAATTGTAGGGTTGGGTTGCATTTTTTTTAACACAACTGCAATTATGCTTTAAGTCAACAATTAAGATTTAAGGGTCTTTAATAAAATTTAATTTGATTTAAAGTACAGAGAATATTCATATCCCTTCAATTTAATTTCAATGGTAAGTTGGTACATTTCTCTTCTGCTAAATTAACAGTTTGTCAAAACATGAGAATATTAAGATAGCATAAAAAAGCAACCATCAATCTCTGTTATTATATTTAACTGGCAAGATCCTTAAAGCAAAAATGAATTTGTATAAATAATATGTAAATGTTAGATTCCATATTAAAATACATTTTCGGGCTTGATCAGCACCTCTTTGAAGTTAAGACATGTTATGTGCAAAGTATCATTTCTGGTTCCCTGATGGTTTTATTGCTGCTTATCAAAAGGGACAGTCGTCTGTTGAGACTTCCATCATTATGTAGAAAAAAAATACATGCACATTAATAAATAAATAACATGCAGTCTGAAATATGTTTGGGAGCCAGCAGAAAATGAGAAACCTCTGCCCTAGTTCGTAGATGATTCTTGCTAATTACAAAAAAATAAAAAAAATAAAAATCAAAAAAAAAAAACAATGAAAAAAACCTAACACTATCTTAAGAAGTTTTCACTCCCCCAAAGGTATCTCTGCTTTGATGAAGTTTTTGGAGCATGGTGGTCAAATGATTCTGAGTGATTTACTGGCAGAAACATAATCATCATGAGCTGTAGCATTAAAAATACTTTTGATGGACACATGGAAAAATGATGTACATTATTATAATTAAATAATAAAAAAAATCAACAAAACTTGAACTGTTTTCATCATACTGATCTAAGAATATTAATTTCTAAATTTCAACATCCAAAAACAAGTGCAATAACTTGGTATATGCAATCCAGACAACCTCAACAAATGCTTTGCTCAATAGAGGGGGCTAAACTCTGTAATTCAGGGCTTAGTAGTCTTCCTACAACTTAAGGAAAATTGACTCTCCTTCAAGTACAACTGGTTTGCATGAAGGAGGCCATATACCGTATATACTCGAGTATAAGCCGACCCGAATATAAGCCGAGGCACCTAATTTTACCACAAAAAAATGGGAAAACGTATTGTCTCGAATATAAGCCTAGGGTGTCCATCTGCATGCCTCACTGTGCCTCACTTTGCCTCACTGTGTCCATGTGCATGCCTCACTGTATCCATGCCTCACTGTGTCCATGCCTCACTGTGCCCATGCCTCACTGTGCCCATGCCTCACTGTGCCCATGCCTCACTGTGCCCATGACTAGACTGAAGTTTAACATGGGAGCCTATGACTGGCCGGTACCGGGTCCCCAAAGTCACCAGAGAAATTACTGTTTAACATGGGAGTCTAACTTTGCACACTTGTAGAGGAAGTGTGAGGCTACATGTGTGTCAAGTTTGGGATCCAGGGGACCTACGGCCGGCCGTTAACGGGTCCCCAAAGTCCGGAAGAGCAGGTGCAAAAAGGTGACTCGAGTATAAGCCGAGGGGGCATTTTCAGCACAAAAGAAGGTGCTGAAAAACTTGGCTTATACTCGAGTATATATGGTACCTCAAACTGGAACAGCCATCCCTAAATCAGGGCTGGATGACTGCAAAACCAGCTATCATTCACTTATCGTTTTCTTTAAATGTCTCTATCACAGTGCTTTGACAACATTTCCACCTCCAGCCTTGAAATTTTAACAATTAACACTATCTCAGGCTTCATGGCTACATGGGATAGCATTATGTAATTAGAACAGGTTGATTTCACAAGCTTTCACACTTCTAATGTTGTTCTTGGACAATCAACACCTACCTTGGAATATACCATGGTGACTAAATAATGGGTACTGAGTTATCTGTGTGACTATAAATGGAGGGGTATGTCCCTGACACTCAGAGCTGAGGAAGCTAATTGGATATGCAGTCAAATATCTGCAACATTACAGAACAAGGCCAGTTGAATGTGATGAATTACTACTTGGTATACCATGTAACTGAGAATCTATACAGGAACATTACCGTATGTCTCCATCATGGTTGTACACTAAAGCCCTGTACACACAATCGGATTTCCATTGGAATAAAATCCGATGGATTTTTCCATCGGATTTCCGATGAAGCTGACTTCCATCAGTCTTGCCTACACACCATCAGTCAAAAATCCTAACGTCCCAAACGCCGTGACGTAAAAAACTCAGAAAAATTAAGTTCAATGCTTCTGAGCATGCTTCGACTTGATTCTGAGCATGCGTGGGTTTTTTCTCCGATGGAGTTCCACACAGACGATCGGAATTTGCTATCGTTTTTTTTTCCATCGGATAAATTTAAAACATGTTCTATTTTTAATCACCGATGGAAAAAAGACAGATGGGGCCCAAACACGATCGGTTTGTCCGATGAAAAAAGTCCATCGGACTGTTTTCATCTGTAAAACCGATCGTGTGTACAGGGCTTAACACTTGTAAAGCTGCTGTGTGGTTGGTGTAGATTTTAGTTTTATTATTCTTTATTGAAAAAAATGTGTATTCATACTGATAGACAGAACAATATGTCCTTAAGGTAATAAGTTGCATTGCAATATATAAAAACACAGAATGATAAGCCTTTCCATATCAAAAAGAAGGGAAGAGATTACCATTGCACACAGTGATATCAGACGGATTATAATAAAAAAGGACAGGTTTGGGAAAGGGTTAGGGAAGACAGGTAAGGGGAAAGGAGGTACAGGAACAAGTAAAACTGGTGTTAGACATTATATAATTCATTACAAAGAACAGTGAGGAACTTAGCAGATATATGAGGAATTTCTAATGAATACAATTGTATTGTTGAGCTCCCAGGTAGCCACTAGGCTATGAGAGAGGTATTGCCTTAAGCAGGTTATAATGCGTTACTAATACAGGGGTTCGGGTGTGGAAACCATATTACGGCATAAGAGAGCAATTAGGGTTATTTAACCAAGGGGCCCATTGGCACAGAAATGTATGTTGGCTGAGGTGGGCCTTCACAAATAGATATTCAAGGTGAGCTTGTTCGTTCAGAATTTGTATCACACTATATAATGTGGGTAGAGTATCTTTTTTCACATTTTGGCAATAGCTAATCTATCTGCAACTTGCAAGTGTGTGAGAATAGTGTATGATGATGGCTAAGCATCAATACCCACTCCCAAATGTGCTAACCTAGGATCTGGAACACTTACAGAAGCAGTTAGAGTGGAAATCAAAAGAAAAACAGTTGACCAAAAGTTGTGAAGTTTTGAGCTGCTCCGTCAAACATGAGCTGTTGCAAAAGATGAGCTCCCAAAGTCAGACAAAATTGCTGTTTGTTCGATTTTGTGGCATTAGTAGTCAGAAGATGCGCACCACCACTGATCGGATTGAGCCAATATAATTTAATTGTAATATTTGACAATGTCTGGGACTCCTATTCCTGCATGGTGTGTTGAGAGGTAAAGGATGTTACTTCGGACATGGGGTTTCTTATAGCCTCAAATATAAGAGTTGAGAACTTGCTGGAGTTTATGCAGGTGTGATGATAGAATAGGAAGAAGTAGTGAGTGAAACATGTAAAGAATTTGCAGCAATGGAAACATTTTGCACAGAGAGAGTCCACCCAGTAAGCTGTAAAATGTTTAAGGCCAGTAAATGTGCCTTGAAGTTTGTTTAGGAGAGTAGAGTAGTTTAGGGGAAGGATCCTGCTGCTGGGTGTAGTCACTTGGATACCTAAGTATTTAATCTTCGACAAGGGTGCCCATGAGAAAGGAGCCACATGAAAAACTTGAGAGATTGTAAGGGGGGTCTAACCCTATTGCCAGCATGTGATACTTTGTAATGTTAACCTAGTATAGAGAAATGCCTCCAAACCAATTTAAAAGGTCGTAAAGAGTGGGTAAAGAGAAGGTAAGGCTGGTTAAAGAGACTAGGACGTTGCCTGAATATAAACCAATTGAATTGTGTACATTTCCCTCCTGAATGCCTGAGTTTTTGCACATTGGCAGGAATATGCTCCACCAGGGGTTCCATAAATAGGGAGAAAATTACCATTAGTAATTGGGAACCAGGAGGAAAGGAAACCAGAGGTTCCAAATTCTGGCACTGAGAACCGTATACACACTCAGTTAGTCCAAAATTAAGGAGAACCGCTTTGGGGTAGGACCATTGGAGCAGATAGGAGCAGAGAAGGTGCTTGATGGTGCCCAGGCCACTGAAAAAGATTGATAAATCTTCTTGTGCCATCGGAAGATTGTCGCCGAGTTACAAAAACGACTTGGTCAGTGTGAATTAACATAGGGATATAGATGGCTAGTCTATTCACAATCAGTTTAGCATACATATTTTAGGTCTGTGTTTAGGAGAGCTATTGGACAGTAATAAACGGGGTTATCTGTATTTTTGCAAGATTTTGGAAGCGTGATAATTAGGGCTTCAAGCGATTCTCCAGGTCAGACACCTGACTCAGCTGTATGGTTAAGAGAAGTGGGGTGTGAATTTGTCAAAGTTTTATAATAATTGTTAATAAGGCCATCGGGAGCTATGGTTAGGGGTACGTTTTAAATAATCCATTTTAGTTCAGACTCAGCAAAAGGGGCTGAAAGTTTTGCCTGTTGGTCTGGTGCTACAGTTCTGAGGACAACCCAAAATTTTAATTTTAATTTTAATTTTATTTTTACTTTTAATGATAACAGTATACAAAACAAATCTTCCTAATGGGAACTAACCAAAATGTAAAAAAATAAGTTTTGACTTTAGTTATACGTTAATCTATAGCATTTATATATTGTTCAGTAGTAAGTAATAAAATATATTTTTTATTAGCTTTTTTGGAAATTTAAATCATTGCAAATGGATGCTTTATATTTTCCAGCAGGTGGAACTATATGCAATGTCTGCTTGTGGATGGCTCTTTCTTAAACCCTTACACAACACTTTTACCTACAGGTAAGCCTATAATAAGGCTTATCTGTAGGTACTGTGAATATCTCCTAAACTTGCACTTTTTAGGAGATATTCACTGTATCAGCATGTGCCGACGTCATCCGCACATGTGCACTGAAGAAACGGCTTGCACGAGCCATTTCTTCAGCTGCTGTGCCATATACCGGCAGCTCCCATGGCATGCGCGGAAGTGACGTCATCGCGACTCTGGCCAATCACAGCGCCAGAGCCCACGATACCTGGAAAAAACATTGTCGCCAGCCACAGCGGTGTGTCGAGCCCGGGGCTTCGATCTAAGGTAAGTATTTTATAATGAGCTAGTATGCTATGTATACTAGCTCATTATGCCTTTGTCTTGCAGGCTTTTTTTAATTTGTGGGTTTACAGCCACTTTAAAGGGGTTAAATGGATCTGAATGAAGAAAGATAAAGAAACATCTAGACCCAATCCCACTTCCTAGCAAAAATGACAAGCCTTTCCTAATCAAGTCTGCCCAAAAATATTGGTATGCTTGGCTTTCTTAAAATGTACAACATGTTCAGAAAATGTATTGTTTTTTTTTTCCAAAATTTTTTTAAAGAGGGATACAAAAACATTAACTGAAAATGGTCAAATAGAATTATCCAAAACCATTTGTAGTTTCCATTTCCATTTAAATTCAGGTACACAGCTACCTACATGCTTAAAGCCCAGATACACTTGTGTTTTAAAATCCATATGTGTAAACTGTTTTTTATTTAGAGAAGGATTTGGACTGATTTACACTTTAATGGTCTGTTTCATCAGCGTGACTTACTCAATATAAATGGGATGCCAACACACGACGATAGAGCAAAAAAAAACCTATGACCATTCTCTACCAATGTAGTGCATCACAATGTATGTGGGGAATGCTGTGGCTCGTTGTGTGCTGCACTCTACTGCTCAATGTATTGGGTTGCCATTCACTATGACTTGTACCATAAAAAAACACACACATAAAGGTAATGCTTTGCCATACGCTTGGTAACATGTATTAGCTTGTGCGTTTTAGTGCGTGTTGTCACAATGCATGGTTGTAAATGGGCCCTTTATAATTTTGGAATTTTTGAGATTAATGTACTACATAGCCAGTTAGGTGACACTCTTTCCTACTATCTCTTTGCATCTTCTTGTGTCATCTACCTGCTCACAGAGCAATGAAACAATATAGTCACCCAAAATGATTCATGCAATCAGCAAGCAGGAGACACAGGATGTCACAAAAAACAAACAAACAGTGGGGTCACTCTGCTGGCTATTCAGTATAGCAGATGTGTGACTTACAGGGATGGAAAAACAGAATACCACTTACGGTAAAACTTTTTATCCAAAGAGAAATATTTTTTTAGTTGTTTAACACATTTGATGGTTTTTACCAGCAAGTTCTCCAAGTTGAAAGAACAAACGAATATAATAAGTACCTCTGTGTAGGATGTTTCCAGTGTCCCTCTTGAAGATGTCGATCTCTCTCTGGGCTTTGATGAGATGATGTTTACAGCGGGTGGCTGATTGTGTAAAACCGACGTTAGACAAAGCTGAACTGTCTCTTTCAAGGCTTTTAACTGAGATTCCTGTGTAGAGGAAATGCCTAAGTTGATTTTACAAGTAGCCAATTATGATTTAAAAAAACCAGTGTTTTCTTCATAACAATATATAGTTATATTACAGACTAGGCACAATAAAAAAAAACATGCACGTCTGTGGCATCTCCTGTTTCGAACTGAAGCACTCTATATAAATGGAAGCCCTTGACAATGAAATGCAGTTTCAAGTAAAGAAAAAATGCCAACTCTTTTTAAACATAGAAATTGTGGCTTTCATTGCAATGCTCACTTTGGGGTTGATTTACTAAAGGTAAATAGACTGTACACTTTGTAAGTGCAGTCGCTCTGCTGACCACCATCATCCAATCATGTGCAGGTAAAAATGCAATTTTTTTTTATTTAGGAGGACTCCATATGATGTTCCCCCCAGGATTGGGCCACACTCCAATGCGATCTGTCACCCGACGTGTCCACCAAACAAGGCTGATGACAGATCACTGTACCAGCCAGCTGCCGGTACCATGTAACCGCTGTGGCCAATCACAGCAGATCAAATGACAGTTGTACACGATGAAAGGCTTTGTTACATGCCTTTCAATGTGTACTATTGTGATTTTAATATCTCAATGATTGGTCACAGTCATCACATGGTACAGACAGGACCAATCAGAGTCCCGTCTGTACCATGTGATTAGCTGTGACCAATCACAGCTAATCACAATATTAAACAATATTAAACACTGAATGAGTAGCTTCCATTCAGTAGAAATGTTTGCTTATAACTCAAATGCACAGTTAAGCAATCAAAGAGTGTAACAAAAAAAAAATCCTGATCACCTCCCCAGAGTAGTACCATGTTACTATGGTAACACTCTATTGTTCTTGTCACTGTATGTAAAAAAAAAAAAAGCAAAAAAAAATTAATAAAAATAAATTAATACATTATTCTTATCTTAATTTTTTTTTTTCTTACTTACTGTCACCAGTCAGTGTCCCTGATCACCGCCACACCAGTCGTATGATGACGTTGTACTGCACTGGTGACAGTATGTAAAAAATTGCAATTTATTTTTATTTTTTATTTCTTAGATTTCCAAACAATTGTAACAAAAAATGACAACTTCAAAAAACTCGCCATGCCTCTTACCTCTTGTCAGTCATTTTTAATTTATTTTTCGAAAAAAAAAAAAAAAGCAGTGGTGATTAAATGTTTGGCCTTTTTGCACAGCCTTACATTTGACCTTTTTGCACAGCCTTACATTTGAACTCTCTTTCTTTACGTCCCTTCTAAAAATGTAGTCCTATTTTGTCTGCCTACCAACCTGAACCACCAGGTCCACTAGATATGGAGTCCATACAGACCTTTGCAGAACATCAATCATCCAGATAGCAGAAGAAATAAATAAATTGGGGTGGCGTGAATGCTTTTTACTGGTCAAATTGTGTAAAATATACATCAAGGAAACTAACAAACATTTCCTGGCAGCCTGAAGCACTGGGATCTGTTGTGCTTTACATTCTTTTTTGTTTATCTTTGTATACATCCAGTTATTGCTTCCTAAAAAGAAATCTGTTTGAATTTAGAGCAAATAAATGTCCAATACTTCCTGGCAGGCTAGAGCAAAGGTTGTCTGCAAAATATTGCTGCTGTTTTCCTTATGGGAATTAATCATATATGAGTTCTGTTTACATCTGATCTGTTTACTCCAAAGTCATTATGAGCACCTTTTTGATTATTTGCTTGCTTTTTGATTATTATTTTCTTACTTATTTGTTAATTAGATCACCTTTTGCTGCTAGCTGGTAATTAGATCACTGTTAGATGTTAGTTAGACGCTGTTGATTAGCTTCCTGTTAATTAGATCACTGTTAGCTGTTGGCTGTTCATTAGCTGTACTGATAATATTACTGTTTACAGTAAGTATTGTTTAGGATAATGTGGTCAAGCTCTTACCTGATTTTGAGTGGTACATATTCTATGTTCCAGTCTGCACCTAAGCTAGTGTTGTCTAGTTCTTGGGTGCAATTCTCAGCTATAATACCTGATTCTTGGTTCCAGAGTGGAGGAAGCTGTATCCTGGTGGAGGCACCCAGGCTGGGTGCTAGACGGTCCGTCACATATGTTTATGTATACCATAAAGCCAGCTTGCTAGACATTGTGTAGCAGCTCAGCTTAGGATACTACTAAAATACATAAAGGTGTACTGTGACATTCCAAATTACTTAGCCTAAAAATTACTGTTGGTGACTAGGTGGTTTAATAGCCATCAACAGGAATGCTTGACATATGGCATCTAGCCGTATATAAGGAACAAAGTAGTGATGCTATAGCTAGCATCCCATTGAATCCAAACATGTTTACAATTGTTAATGGAATGGAGTGGTGAAAAGAAACATTCTAACCATGGATAACCTGCTTTAGGCTGATGTCACACTGGTGATTTTGTAGCAGAGGTTAATCACTGCTACACATGACTAATGAGAGTGATTAACAGAGATTTGCAACTAGCAATTTAATTTCTAGAGTTGTGGTGATAGTGTTACAGTATTGGGTTGCACTTTGCTACAAGTCGCTCTCCTTCATTGATTTTTGGCTTAGCTATAGAGGTTAATAAAGAGCAATTGCCTCTGGTAAATCATGGAACACCGATGAATTTTGATCAAGGACTGAGCTACAAATCACATTCAAACTTGAAGAGTAAGAAATTTCATAGAGAATTATTACAAATTTCTTAGCAAGAAATCTCTAAAACAATACATAGATGGGGGCAGGGGTAATCACTGTGAAACAATTGCCCTTGTGACATCAGCTGATTGTAATCTTAACTTAGGAGAGCTGCAAAAGATTTGTTGGATTTTTTCTTCATCCACGGTTCTCTATACTGTGACTGTTCCTACATGGACTCTATGGATAATAAGGATAATAGCTACACTGTGAGGATCGCAGGTTAATGGTGTGCTCCATGCGTGGGTACTTTATATACTAGTTGTAATATCTACATAGTTTTGATATAAGGGGCTGCTTGATTATTAAAAACTTTTCATAAATATAGTTATTTTTCATAAAAATAAATGTAAGTTGAACTCAAAGGCAGATGTAAATGACACACATTAATATAGCTCTGCATTTAATAATACATCATTACTGTAGTCACTGTACAACTGCAGTCAAACTAGTGGAGGGAGAAGGAGTCAATTAACTGTACTACAGTGCTCATGTGCTAAAAAGGAACATGCTGTTAGGAGAAGAGAGCAAAGTGGGATGAGTGCATCAATGTTCTGCTTCTCCTTGCATTGTCCAATCACAGGCTAGAGAGGGAAAATACCTATATGTGTAATTTAACTACAGCAGGGGAAAAAATGGTCTTCTGCCCTGCCTTGCAGGGCTGTGCTGTGTGACAGTATTGAGATGCCTGTAGATCACCTTGCACACCATGCATTGTGGGTACAAGCGTTCTTGCTTGCGTTCTTGAATGTGCAATTTTCACACGATTCCCAGTGTCATGCATATGCATGTTTGTCTCCCAAAAGAAGATCCTGCTCCTTTTTTTGGGTGATAAGCTTCATGCTAATTTTAAAGACGCATTTTTCCACTCAATTTGTTTATTCAACAATCACAGCAAAAATCACACAGCATTTGGAGCGCCATTTAGAATGAATAGCACCTAAAACACGCATTGCGTGTTTTGCAGTGATTGCCGTGCGATTTGAAATCAACAGAATTGCAGCTTTTCCATGATTCCAAATCCCGAAGCGTGAACAGGGCCTTTATAAAGAATGTTTGTATATATTTTTATCATGATAGATTAACATGTGCTGACAAAAAAATCTGTGTTTTTTTAAATAATTTTACAGAAGCAGAATAAGGTAAATTTATGGGTTAAAAAACTCAGATGTTCAGTTGGTCACTGCACTCAGTCAAGGGATGAGCTCTTCGTTCAATTCTCCTTTAAAATAAACAAACTTGCATACATTATAATATATAATAAATGTCCTTACATTGTCCAGTGAAGCTATTTCCATTTCTTTTTTTGCCACTGTTAACTTTTGCTCAAGGTCTGTTAGCTGTTGTGCCTGCAAGACAGAATTAAAAGTAATCTCAGTCACACACAAAGTCAGACATAAACTGATTCAGCCAGCCCTGGAATGTAATGCAAATGCCTGTGTAACTCATAAACATGTATGGCCATTTATAATAAGCTATTTAATTAACTAATTATGAACCCACATCTGGTGGCTCTGAATCCTGCCTCCCTCTTTCTCCAGGAAAGTCTATTAAAATGATTTGTACTCTCATAAGTAAACAACTTAAAGCTTAGCATTTCAAAAGAATATACATATTATCTTCAGGGAATACACCTGCCTCATTTCAATTCAATAGTGCAATGTTGTCAGTAATAGTTGAATATTACACATGTTCATCCCCTGCCAGTAAAACATTATATACCGTATTTATCGGCGTATAACACGCACAGGCATATAACACGCACCCTAACTTTAAGAGGGAAGTTTCAGGAAAAAAACTTTCTACAACCCCCTGCGTATAACACACAGGCACAGTTTACCCTCTATTTTCAGGGTAAAAAAGTGAGTGTTATACGCCAAAAATACAGTATTTACATTTTTTTAATAAGCTGTAAACAGTTGTTTTGGACTTGATAAAATGTATTATATTTAAAAACTAAGTTTAGTTTTTTTTTACAAATCAGCACAAGGGACAGTACAGGCGGTCCCCGGGTTACAAACAAGACAGGGTCTGTAGGTTTGTTCTTAAGTTGAATCTGTTTGTAAGTCAGAACAGGTTATTTTTTAAAGTGTAGCTCCAGCCAAAAAAACGATTTTTAAGCTTTTTGGAAAATATAGGGAAGGGTTATCACCCCTGTAACATTTGTTTTGCTGTCTGTGCACCTGTTCAGAAGATTTCACCTCACTTTCTGTCCCAATGACAATTGGATTTTGAAAAATTTGGGTAGTTTTGGAAACAAGCCTTGGTGATAAAGCTTCAGTGGAGGTACCTTTTTCCCTTAAAGTGGAGTTCCACTCAAAAATGGAACTTACACTTTTTGGAATCCCCCCCCCTCCAGTGTCACATTTGGCACCTTTCAGGGGGAAGAGAGAGCCCACTTCCGGGCATAGATCACCTCGGTGATCGAGGTGACCTATGCCACTTCCGGCGCCTACTCTGTCCTCCTGGGAGACACACAGGTCCCAGAAAAGAGCAGGGACCAGTGAGGACGTGCAACGCGACTCGCGCATGCGCAGTAGGGAACCAGGAATTGAAGCCGCAAGGCTTTACTTCCTTATTCCTTTACCGAGGATTGTGACGGCAGCAGCCGAGAGCCGACTGACAGATCGGCTTCGGCTGCCGACATCGCGGGCGCCCTGGACAGGTAAGCGTCCATATATTAAAAGTCAGCAGCTGCAGTATTTGTAGCTGCTGACTTTTTTTTTCTACGGACCTCCGCTTTTATAACACTTACAGGAGTGAATTTCCCTTCCTAGGGGTAGATTTCCTCTCACTTCCTGTTGTCTCCTTCCGTTTGTAAGTAGGAGTCGTTTGTAAGTCGGATGTTTGTAACTAGGGGACTGTCTGTATTTATATTTAATGAAAAATCCTAGTTTAAATCTGAAGTCCTCTGCCCTCATACCACTGTAGCCATAATCATCTGGTATTGCAGAGGTTAATAGAGCAAAAAGGACCTGTCACAGGCACTCATCAAGAGTGCCGACTATGCCTGTCCTTTCTGACCCTTTCATCCATTTATTGAAGCTGTACTATAGCTTCCATCAATAAAAAGCAACCTGTGATTTGTGGTTGAGCAAATGAATGAAAGGTCCTCCTTCTCCTTTCATAGAGCACTTTTCATTCATGGAACCTATAATACAACTTCCATGAATGGGGGAGGGGAAGCAGAAAGTGTGGGCATATATATTGTTTAAGGGGGTGACCTATACAAGTCATACATTTTTGTAAGATTGCAGCACCCTGAATTGATCACCTTTTCCTGGACATATAGTATCTTTGTTATCTCTTTAGGTTTCCTGATTAAGGATTAGTTAAACTGAGAATTTTCATTTCCATTAACCACTTTAGCCCCGGAAGGATTTAGCCCCTTAATGACCAGGCAATTTTTTGCGATGCTGCACTGCGCTAATTTAGCTGACAATTGCGTGGTCATGCGATAGTGTACCCCAAAAAAATTGATGTCCTTTTTTTCCTCACAAATAGAGCTTTCTTTTGGTGGTATTTGATCACCTCTGCAGTTTTTATTTTTTGCACTATAAACAAAAAAAAAAGACCGACAATTTAAAAAAAACAATATTTATTTTTTCTGCTGTAAAACATACCAAATACATTTTTTAAAAACATCTAACGTCTTCATCAGTTTAGACCAATATGTATTTTGCTACATATTTTTGGTAAAAAAACCTCCAATAAGCATAGCGTATATTGATTGGTTTGCGCAAAAGTTATAGCGTCTACAAAATAGGGGATAGATTTGTGGCATTTTTATTATTATCATTATTTTTTACTAGTAATAACAGTGATCAGCGATTTTTAGCGGGACTGCGACATTGCGGAGGACAGATCAGACACTTAACTGACATTTTTTACACTTTTTTGGGAACCAGTGGCATTATTACAGTGATCAGTGCTAAAAATATGCACTGACTGACATTGTACTAATGGGACTGGCAGGAAAAAGGTTAACATCAGGGGCGATCAAAGGGTTAACTGTGTTCCCTCAGTGTGTTTACTAACTGTATGGGGATGGGCTGCTTGGGACAACACACAGATCTGTCTTCCTGCATAGCAGAAAGACAGGATCTCTGTGTGATCCCGTCAGAACTGAGATCTGCCTTGCTTACACGGGCAGATCCCCGTTCTGTCTCTGCGGGGAATGATCGCTGGCGGCCAGTTGAACATCGAGTCCGCCAGACCCGCTGCTTGGCTCCCCTGCTGGCCAATGACCCACAGAATGCCTTGTACGAGCCTGATGTACACCTATGGCGATTTGCGCAGCTGAGCCAACCTGCCGCAGTATACCTGCCACTGCTGATCGGCAAGTGGTTAAAAAGAGGCAAACATTTTCTTTTCATTTTTGGATAGCATAAGGGAAAATTATAACCCCGTCAGTTTTTTTTCCCCAATCTGTGTCCTATTGGGGAGATTTTTCTTCACTTGCTGCCCCACAGCCAAAACAGGAAGTGAAATTAAAGCCCTTCAAAGTGAGAGAATCCTTGGTTATCGCCCAAACTAGTGTCCCCATTGGAAGATTTTCCCTCTATCTTTTGTGGGAAAAAAACCCAAATTTGGGATTTTCTTATACATTTTATGGCAATGATACAATGACAAAGAACAAAAGGGTGAATCTCCCGAAAGGAGGCACAGGCAGCTATAAAAATATGGTAGCTGTTCTAATTCTTCTCTACTCTGTACAAAAATAATAAAAAATAAAGTTTTGTCTTAAGTTATAATTAAAATTTTGGTTTAAATCAGAAGTATTTAGTAGAATTTCACAATTTTGGAGTCAATTTGGAAATTAAAGCCAAGATGGTGTTTGATGGTTTTTTAGGGTTGCAGTAAAAAAATGTAAAAATTGAAAACAACGGTGCAGAAATATGCATTATAGCAACCATTAAAAAAAACACAAATACAAAAGAAGACAAAACTACCCTAAATATACTCAGAAACGCAATCTATGAATCAAAAAATGTGTTGATCAAGCAAATATTGCAATAAAGCAAATTTAAGGATTTACACTTTTGAAACATTTTATTAATGTGAGATGACAAAGCTGGTAATTTTGAAGCAAAATCTATTTAATCCAATATTAGTACTGTTTCTGAAGCCTCATACACACGGGCGGGAATCCTGTCGGAAAAAAAAAACGTTGGTTTTCTCGACAGGATTCCTGGCAAGCTTGTCTTGCCAAGCCCTGTGTACACACGCGCCATTAGAAAGAACCGCCATTCTTTTGAATGGCAAGAACGCAGTGACATCATCGACTACGATGAACCTGCGCTCGTCACATTCGATGCCATTGCCGCCATCTTGCTACACCCTACACTACCCTTGTATGCTACCGCGCATGCGTCAAAGTCTCATTGAGCATGCGCAGGTTTCCCTGGACAGGTAAGCATACAGACGACCGTGTTTCTCGGCAGGAAACACTCTGCCGAGAATCCCGATGAGAAAAATAGAAAGCAGGTATTTTTCTCGTCAAGATTCCCGGCAGTTTTCCTGCCGAGAAACCATACACACAAAAGTTTTTCTCGGCAAAAAGCTCTCCCAGCAGTTTTCTTGCTGAGAAAACCGGTCGTGTGTATGAGGCTTGACTCCTGATCCTTTACATTAGACCATAAAAAAATACAAGGGTAAGTTTCTACCATACTTAGCCATACTCTAAAGACATACTGATAGGTTACTTGGCTCCTGTCTAAATTGTCCCTAGTGTGTATCTATGCATGTGACATAGGGACCTTTAATTGTAAATTCCTTGAGGGCTGGAAATGGTGTGAATGTATAATATGTAAAGTGCTGCGAAAGTTGTTGGTGCTATAGAAATACCTGTAAAAAAAAAAAAAAAAATGCTTGGTATTTCCTTTTTACATTCAACATTTTTATTTTCATTTATTCCTTTTCTATATTTTTTCCATTAAACTTATTTATTCTTTGCATTTTTTTTTAACCTCCTGACACATACTGTACATCAGCTGGATTTGTAGCACTATACCATTTATTGTTGCCTTGGGATACATTCTAAAATGACCAGATTCTTATTGGTTGCTTACTCATTTTATCCTTTTATGCTACCTGGAATAAATCACTTTGCTTAGTCGTGTTGAACAGTTACCATCCCTAGACATAAAGATTGTGCTTTATGATTGCTTTGTAATGCGTTTCAGTGAAAATTATCCTGCGTTTTATGTTCAGTTGCTGTAACCATAACCATTATTATTGAGAAAAAGTGATTGTAACTGAAATTATATCTTATTTAGAAAAATGTATTTGCTTATAAATTTTGGATAAAATATAAACCTAATTTATTGCGCAAAACAAATTCAGATATTTTTACTAGGGTTGCTTTTTATGTTCTGGAAAACAGTAAAAAACATCATGGCTAAATTTTCCAAAGGCTAAAACAGAACATCTGACATTTACTAAACGTAATCAATGGCATCATCTGAGATTCTCATTGGTATTACCACAGAATCTTTAATTTACCAGCTGAAATGTGGCATGTACAGATTTGTGGGCAATGAGTCATCATGACTGAGGTGGATTACATTGCTATTTAACCCTTTGTGGGAATGGGTAAGGGGTACTAATATGCTGGTCATTATTATAAAGGGGGTTTTCAGATTCCATCATAAGTCAAACCCACATTACGTCAATTCCTCTTTTGGGAAACACAGAGGTGAGGAAAAGGTCCTTGATTGGGATAAAGGTGCCATACAATGAGGGTAGGCTTTCCCGCCCCCCCCACCAATATTGAAAGGCATGTGACCTGGTATGGTACAGGAAAGGGGGGCAATGCTTGCTGCCCTCTCTTTCCAGTAGGGGTGAACCGAATGGAAATTTTGGAGCCGAAACCGAAAATGAAGGACGCACTAGGTCAAAAACCGAAACTGAAACCAAAAATGACAGTTTTTAAAAAATACTCATATTTTAAATTTAAAATTGTATTATATTCGACTTTTTAATTAATATCATCAATTTTAATTAATATAAATTTATTGTTGGCCATTATTGGCACCTTTAGTGCAAGAAAAGCTCAAGAAAAATGCAGTCTGCAGTCTCTAACCATCTCTTGTATCATGTCCTCAGTCTCTAACCATCTCTTGTAGCATGTCCACAGTCTCTAACCATCTCTTGTATCATGTCCACAGTCTCTAACCATCTCTTGTATCATGTCTGCAGTCTCTAACCATCTCTTATATAATGTCCCCAGTCTCTTACCATCTCTTGTATCATGTCCACAGTCTCTAACCATCACTTGTATCATGTCCACAGCCTCTAACCATCTCTTGTATCATGTCTGCAATCTCTTACTTAAACTTAAACACACTGCTAATAATATTAGCAACATTTTCATTCGGTGCACCTCTAGCAGACATGATTGAGGAGACGGTCAGAGACTGCACACGTTATACAACTGATCAATGCAGCCTCACCAGTGTCCATCAAATGCAACTTCACCAGTGCCTGTCAGATGCAGCCTGTCTGTGCCCGTCATGCAGCCTCACCAGTGCCTGTGCCCATCAGATGCAGCAGTCTGCATGTGTCCTTTATGCAGCCTCACCAGTCCCTGTGCCCATCAGATGCAGCAGCCTGCCTGTGCCCATCAGATGCAGCAGCCTGCCTGTGCCCATCAGATGCAGCATCCTGCCTGTGCCCATCATGCAGCCTCACCAGTGCCCATGCCTTTTAGATGCAGCAGCCTGCCTGTGCCCGTTATGCAGCCTCACCAGTGCCTGTACCCATCAGATGCAGTATCTTGCCTGTGCCCATCAGAAGCAGCAGCCTGCCTGTTCCCATCATACATCCTTACCAGTGCCTGTGCCCATCAGATGCAGCAGCCTGCCTGTGCCCATCAGAAGCAGCAGCCTGCCTGTTCCCATCATACATCCTTACCAGTGTGTGTGTCCATCAGATGCAGCAGCCTGCCTGTGCCCATCAGAAGCAGAAGCCTGCCTGTGCCTGTCATGCAGCCTCACCAGTGCCTGAGCCCATCAGATGCAGCAGCCTGCCTGTTCCCATCATGCATCCTCATCAGTGCCTATGTCCATCAGATGCAGCAGCCTGCCTGTGCCGGTCATGCAGCCTCACCAGTGCCTGTGGATGCAGGCTGCCAGTGTCTGGATCAGAGCGGCAATCTCCATGTGTCACGGAGATAGATTTTAATTGCCTGGGCCGCAGTAGCAATGTCCCGCCTCCTGTGATCATGTCACACTATTGTTACTACAGCCCGGACAATTCAGCTTCATGACACATGAAGATCGTGGCTCTGCAATGAGAGAAGGGGAGGAGGAGGAGGGGAGGGGGAGGAGGGAGGGAAAGAAAGGGCCTTGACCAGGATGACACTCCGCAATGATCGGCACCCGGCAACGGGACCACTGCGCATGCGCGAATATCGGCGCAATTATAAGCATTTTCTTACTTTTGGCATCATGCCGATAACAACATTTTCAGCCGAAATTTGGGTGCATCCCTACTTTCCAGTCCCTTAATGAATTAGAACAAACAAATACTCAAGTAAATCCAAAGTCAATCACAGTGCCCAGTGACATAATTCATGTCAATCACAATGACCCGCCACTGTACATGCCACACTCCCACTGGTAAATAATAGATTTCTAGAAACAGTGATTGATAGACATGTGCATTCCTTTTCGTCCGAATGCATTTTCGTCCGAATTTTGGGGATTTTCGCTTTCGTTTTAACAAACGATAACGAACATGCAGAATCCAAAATTTGAAAGATCCGACATAAAAAATGCTTTATTTTTATTTCGTTGCAACAACAGTTCGATATAGATAGAAGATTCAACATAACAGTGACAATAGAGATCTGTGTCTATCGAACCTGCGGTCAAATGTGCCTAACCTAACTTTATTATTCCAAGATTAATCGACATTGAGAGAAAAGATTTGACATAGAGAGAAAAGAAGATTCGACATTATAGCGACATGAAGAAGCAGCTAAAAACATACGATCGCCACAAACGGATATTTATGGTCAAATGCTCCTCCTAGGCTATTGAAGAATTCTAATGTTGGCTGACTAGTAATAATTATTAATAAATATAATTATTACTAGTCATACAACACTAGAATTCTACTATAGCTTGTGGGTGGAGCATTCAACCAGAAATGTACAATTGCGGCGTCGCACAGTTTAGCTGCTTTGTCGAATCGTCTTAGAACATTTGACGGACACCATAAGCCTTCAATGACAGATTCGACCTTAATTAATTCGGATTTTGCATTTTTTAACGAAACAAAATAAATAAAAACGAATTTCGGGAGTAACTAAATAAATGTATTTTTCGGACGAAAACGAAATTCCGAAACAAAATATTTCAGTGTGCACATATCTAGTGATTGATGTAGATTTACTCCAGGAAACAATATTAAACTTTATTTTAAAAGCAGGTAAGTAAGTATGTGTTTGTGTTTTATTTCATTCAAGGTTTTGTTGGGGTACTGAGTGCTGGTATTCAGCAACAGCAGGGGTAATAAGATCAGTGTAGCTATACTTAAAGCGGAGGTCCACACAATTTTTTTTTTTAAAAGCCAGAAGCTACAAATACTGCAGCTGCTGACTTTTAAAAAATGGACACTTACCTGTCCAGCACGCCCGCGATGTCGGCAGACGAGGCTGAGCAATCGGTCCTCGGATGCTGCCGCCGCCATGCTCGGTGAGGGAATCAGGAAGTGAAGCCTTGCGGCTTCACTGCCCGGTTCCCTACTGCGCATGCGTGAGTAGTGCGGCGCGCGGTCACTGGTCACCGCTCTCTCCTGGGAACAGTGTGTTTCCCCGGAGACATCGGGGGGACGGGAAGTGGCGTAGACTACCACGGGAGTCTATGCCCGGAAGTGGGTGCAAATACCTGTCTTAGATATGTATCTGCACGCCCCTCCCCCTGAAAGGTGCCAAATGTGTCACCGGAGGGGGGGAGGGTTCCGAAAAGCGGAAGTTCCATTTTTGGGTAGAACTCCGCTTTAAGGAAACTGAAACCAAACTATTTATGATCAAAGTAAGATTTATTAAGAGAACGTACCATTCAAGCCAAAAACTATACCAACCCACAGCTGGTAATTCTTTTTTACATTATAGTAGCTGTCTATCCTCCGAAAATGGATCAAAAAAAATTCAAATGAGACAGTTCTGCAATCTCAGACAGAACTGTACAAACAATTCAGACTGCATCACACAAAGCATTTTCTTAAAAAAAATGTATTTACAGACAAAGGATATCCTGAAGACCTAATGGACACTGCTTATCGTACCTCCTTAGAGGGAAAACCACCTAAAATGACAACCAGTAAAAATGGAAATCCGGTCAGATTTATTACACGCTTCCACAATAAACACCATAAGATGGAATCTATCACCCAGAAACATTGGTCTATCCTCCTTCAAGACCCCCATCTACAAGATGCCATTGTCAAAAAATCCGAAATCACATACAGAAGGGCTCCTAAAATAGTTCAGAGCAAGCTCAAATCCATGACTCAGCCCTACCTAATCCCTTTAAAAGGCACGTTTCAATGCCGTAAACCACTGTGCAAAACCTGCAAATTCGTCCATCATGGACAAAAAAACTTTACAGCACAAGAGAAAACGTACCCGATCAATGACTTCCACTGCTGTTCGTCCGACCATGTAGTATATTGTCTCACCTGCCCATGCAGCCTTTTCTATGTAGGTCGTACCATAATACCCCTGCAAAAAAAGATTTGGCAAAATATTTTGGGAAGGATATACAAAGTGTTCCCCGTCACTTGGCTGAGTTTCATGACAAATTAACAAAGGGCCTACAAGTCTGGGTCATTGAAGCAATGCCCAGGAATCTCCCCAAGGCAGAGCATTTCATCAATCCTTGATACCCTCTTTCCTGGCGGAAAAAATATTTTAGTATCCTGACCTCCCATCACCTCACATACCCATACTGTCATCATCCTTTACATATAGCACCCATAGTAACTAATAGAAAATGTATAATAAGAAAATATATAATTTGAAAAGATTTGATATATTTAATACATCTACATCCATAAATATTAGCATTCGCATCACTTATTAAGTGATCAAAAGTGAACAAAAGTGAGTACACCCTTCACATTTTTGTAAATATTTTATTAAAACTTTTCATGTAACAACACTGAAGAAATTGCACTTTGCTACAATGTAAAGTAGTGAGATTGTACGGCTTGTATAACAGTGTAAATTTGCTGTCCCCTCAAAATAACTCAGCACACAGCCATTAATGTCTAAACTGCTGGCAACAAAAGTGAGTACACCCCTGAGTGAAAATGTCCAAATTGGGCCCAAAGTGTAAATATTTTGTGTGGCCACCATTATTTTCCAGCAAACTTGGGCATGGAGTACACCAGAGCTTCACAGGTTGCCATTGGAGTCCTCTTCCATTTTTCCATGATGACATCAAGGAGCTAGTGGATGTTCGAGACCCTGCGCTCCTTCACCTTCCATTTGAGGATGCCCCACAGATGCTCAATAGGGTTTAGGTCTGGATACATGCTTGGCCAGTCCATCACCTTTACCCTCAGTTTCTTTAGCAAGGCAGTGGTCGTCTTGGAGGTGTGTTTGGGGTTGTTATCATGTTGGAATACTGCCCTGTGGCCCAGTCTCCGAAGGGAGAGGATCATGCTCTGCTTAAGTATGTCACAGTACATGTTGGCATTCATGGCTCCCTTAATGAACTGTAGCTCCCCAGTGCTGGCAGCACTCATGCAGCCCCAGACCATGACACTCCCACCACCATGCTTGACTGTAGGCAAGAAACACTTGTCTTTGTACTCCTCACCTGGTTGCCGCCACACACACTTGTCACCATCTGAACCAAATAAGTTTATCTTGGTCTCATCAGACCACAGGACATGGTTCCAGTAATCCATGTTCTTAGTCTGCTTGTCTTCAGCAAACTGTTTGCGGGCTTTCCTGTGCATCATCTTTAGAAGAGGCTTCTTTCTGGGACGACAGCCATGCAGACCAATTTGATGCAGTGTGCCGCGTATGGCCTGAGCACTGACAGGCTGACCCCCCACCCCTTCAACCTCTTCAGCAATGCTGGCAGCACTTATCCGTCTATTTCCCAAAGACAATCTCTGCATATGACGCTAAGCATGTGCATTCAACTTCTTTGGTCGACCACGGCGAGGCCTGTTCTGAGAGGAACCTGTCCTGTTAAACCGTTGTATGGTCTTGGCCCACGTGCTGCAGCTCAGTTCTAGGGTCTTGGCAATCTTCTTATAGCCTAGGCCATCTTTATGATATCAGATCCTCAGGGTGTTCTTTGCCATGAGGTGCCATGTTGAACTTCCAGTGACCAGTATAAGAGAGTGAGAGCGATAACACCAAATTTAACACACCTGCTCCCCATTCACACATAAGACCTTGTAACACTAACAAGTCACATGGCACCGGGAAGGGAAAATGGCTAATTGGACCCAATTTGGGGTGTACTCACTTTTGTTGCCAGTGGTTTAGACATTAATGGCTGGGTGTTGAGTTATTTTGAGGGAACAGCAAATTTTCACTGTTATACGAGCTGTACACTCACTATTTTACTATGTAGCAAAGTGTATTTTCTTCAGTGTTGTCACATGAAAATATATAATAAAATATTTACAAAAATGTGAGGGGTGTACTCACTTTTGTGAGATACTGTATTACTTACTCATTATTCATGCTACACAGTAGATGATCTAAATTGTCCTACATCCATTGTGTATAATATATTAATTATTCTACTTTCACTTTACGTTGTACCTCAATTGTCATAATTATGCTGGTTTTCCAACCTTCCCTTTATTCTATTTTATATGTATATGCTCTTATATCAACATAAAATTGCATCCCCCCCACCCCTTCCTTATGATTAATAACCACCTTTCCCATCCTCCATTTACATATTTATACATAGTACATATTCATATATAGTGCACACATACCTTTTTTTAATTGTATTTATGAATTGTTATTATAAATGTGATTTATTCATTCATTAATATTTTTAAAAGTTTTATGAATAATTTGTATTTTTTAATATAATTTTTTTTTCCATATCTGCAATTACTGTATATAGTATGCTGTTTAAACAAAGTGTTTCTGTTTACATCAAGCCAGCCCCAATTTCCGGCAGGCTCATTTAAATTCAGTGCTCACATAGACATTCCTCATGTCAGGATCACTTAAGTGCTCCTATTCCTCATTACAGCATCCGGGTTTTGACTATTGCATTCTCCCTGTCTTTGTCCACCTGCTTGGTGATTGATGTGGTCAGTCACCTGTTATAAGCAAGCCAAATACTCAGACCCTTGCTTGTGATAACGAGTGATACCTGTGTTGTTCCTGATCAAGCTCCATGTCTCCCTTCCCTGCTTTGCTAGTTTGGATTTCCCTGTGAACAACTTTGGACCGGATTATTGGACTATTCCTTGAACTCAGTCTGTCCTTTTACCTGGATTGCCATAGAACCACGCTATCTGTCTGCTAACTGCTGTTGCTTTGCTCAGTTCGCATCTGTCCTGGTGTGGTAGCCAGGCACTATAGCAGTGTGTATAAGTCCTGGGGTCAACCAAGTACCGGTAGGCCTGCTTGCCTTAAGGGACAGGGGGCTTCTATAGGTGAAGCACACAGTAGCCAGCTATAGTGTATGACCACCTGCGTTGGGGTACACCTCAGCTTGAGAAAAGAGTGTAAATGTTTCAGTACAACTGAAACATGTTGCATTACATCCTGGTCCTGCTGACATCATCCCGCTTCCATGCAGCTCTCCACACTGCACTCAATGCTGCTGTCCACTGAGGATGTGAGAGACTTTCTCCACCTCACCCTGGGGGGCGCACACAGCAATCCACCTGGCGGCTGCGCAGACTTTTCCACCATCTGACATCCTGGACCTCCATCCATGATGAGCTTGTTATTTACCTTTATACTGTGAGTAGCCATTTAGGGGGTTCTATTAAATACTACCAATCCTACTGCACTTAGTGGCGCTTCTCCTCTTTCTTTTTATTAATAATGAAGCAAAAAACAATTTAACACCAGCATACAGAATACAAGTAAAAAGTGAAAATACATGTGAACTCTAAACCAAGTAAAAGAATAGTCCGGGGCTGGATGAGTTGGGCTCCTTGTCCAGTAGGTGAAGCAGTCAGCCTGGAGGGTTGGGCCCTCCCATGCTACCCAGCACTACTACCAGAAGCCCAGCAAAGCCCCTCAGCTAACTTGAGGCTGGGGCCCTATTTTCAGAGAGACTACGAGTTAAGAATGGGGAAGTCCACCTAGGATCCAGTCTGAGGACATCCACTACACAGCTGTCTGCCTAATCCTGAGGCACCCTAGCACCAAAGGACTTATGGGTACAGACCTGTGAGCAGGATCTGGTGAATGCTGTTCATTATTCCCTTGGTGCATTAAGACTGAGGTTTGCCCAGCCTGGCATATTGCTTTTGTGCTCGGCCCTGTCCACTTTCCAAGAGATGTTCTTAAGAGACTTTTCAAGAAGAATTAGTTTCTAAGAGACGGCATCTCCCTGCTTTTATTCTACAATCTGGAATATTCCACGGCTCTCTCTATCCCAACCAAATTCTACAGCTATAAATTCGAAGAATGCAATCCCTAGACTACTTAATGAGCCAGAAGTGGGGAAGATACTGTGTGCCTGGCTGCTCTTACACTGTGGGAAAGGTGCATATTGGATCAGATAGCAGGACCAGTCAGAGTGTCTGTGCTACAAATATATACTATAACTACAATAATTTCCCTTTGGGATTATAAAAGTATTCTGAATCTGAATATACAACAAAGGGCAGAAAATAGATAAGCAGGGTAAGAAGATGCAAAGAACCACCAAGTGGACAAATCAGGAAGGGGACCAGAACTGGGATGAGGAACAAGGGGAGCAGATGAGGTAGCAGTGTACAGGTACTGGAAAAGGATAACAGTAGGAATAACAATCATGTTTCTGACAATCAGCCTTTAATTATATTAAAAACTGCATTGGTATAGATATACTGTATATACAATTCATTTAGTAGTATTTAGGAGTAGGGAATGATTGAAATCTTTTTCAAGCTTTATTTTTTCTACCTGTTGTTCTATTGGGTTAATTCCCATCACTTACTGCCCCAAACCCAACAGGAAGAGAGTAGAAAACAATCTAAACCAAGTAGAAATCCCTTCTTAAACAGATGACCCTTTAATAGGTGCCCCTCTACACTTGTTCAATAACATTGATTCATTGTTGGCATTTCCATAATTTTTGACCTTTGGTGACAATTCTCACCAGGATTAACCAACAAAACGGGCATACAGTGCCTTGAAAAAGTATTCATACCCCTTGAAATTTTTCAAAAAAACGTAAATGTATTTTATTGGAATTTTATGTGATAGACCAACACAAAGTGGCACATAATTGTGAAGTAGAAGGAAAATGATAAATGATTTTTAATTTTTCTTTGCAAATAAATATGAAAAGTGTGGTGTGCATTTGTATTCATGCCCCTTTACTCTGATACCCCTAGCTAAAATCTAGTGGAACCAATTGCCTTCATTACCTGTGTGTCATTTAATCTCAGCATAAATACAGCTGTTCTGTGAAGCCCTTAGAGCAGGGGTAGGGAACCTTGGCTCTCCAGCTGTTTCCAAACTACAAGTCCCATGAGACATTGCAAGACCCTGACAATCACAGGCATGACTCCTAGAGGCAGAGACATGATGGGATTTGTAGTTTTGAAACAGCTGGAGAGCCGAGGTTCCCTACCCCTGCCTTAGAGGTTTGTTAGAGAACCTTAGTAAACAAACAGCATCATGAAGGCCAAGGAACACACCAGACAGGTCAGGGTTAAAGTTGTGGAGAAGTTTAAAGCAGGGTTAGGTTATATAAAAATATCCCAAGCCTTGAACATCTCACAGAGCACTGTTCAATCCATCATCCGAAAATGGAAAGAGTATGGCACAACTGCAAACCTACCAAGATATGGCTGTCCACCTAAACTGACAGGCCGGGCAAGGAGAGCAATAATCAGAGAAGCAGAGAAGAGGCCCATGGTAACTCTGGAGGAACTGCAGAGATCCACAGCTCAGGTGGGAGAATCTGTCCACAGGACAACTATTAGTCGTGCACTCCACATATCTGGCCTTTATGGAAGAGTGGCAAGAAGAAAGCCATCGGTGAAAGAAAGCAATAAGAAGTTCCATTTGCAGTTTGCGAGAAGCCATATGAGGGGCACAGAAAACATGGGGAAGAAGGTGCTCTGGTCAGATGAGACCAAAATTTTACTTTTTGGCCTAAAAGCAAAACGCTATGTGTGGCAGAAAACGAATACCGCACATCACCCCGAACACTCCATCCCCACCATGAAACATGTTGTGTGGATGCTTTTCTTCAACAAGGACAGGGAAGCTGGTCAGAGTTGATGGGAAGATGGATGAAGCCCAATACAGGGAAATCTTAAGGAAAACCTGTAATGCCCCGTACACACGATCGTTTTTAATGTCATTTTTTAAACCGACGTTTTTCTCCTCGTTTTTTTTCATGTTTCCTCTCAAGCCTGCCTTGCGTACACACCATCATTAAAAAAAACGATCAAGCAAAGCGCAGTGACGTTCAACACGTACGACGGCACTATAAAGGGGAAGTTCCGTTCGAATGGCGCCACCCTTCATGTTAGTAAAGTTTGTTGAGCGACGATTCGCGCTTTTCAGTCCGTTACTGTGTAATGAATGTGCTATCTCCATTACGAACGCTAGTTTTACCAGAACGAGCGCTCCCGACTCATACTTGATTCTGAGCATGCGCGGTTTTTTTCACGTCGTGGAAGCATACACACTATCGTTTTTCACGTCGTTAAAAAAACGACATGAAAAATGACGTGAAAAAAGAGAGCATGTCCGGAATTTTTAATGGCCGTTTTTCACGTCGTTAAAAATGCTCTGGAGCCTACACACGATCATTTTTAATGGCCATTTTTTAAAATGGCATTTTTAACGGCATGAAAAACGATCGTGTGTACGGGGCATTAGAGTCTGCAAAAGACTTGAGACTGGGGTGGAGGTTCACCTTCCGCAGGACAACGACCATTAATATACAGCTAGAGCTACAATGGAATGGTTTAGATCAAAGCATATTTATGTATTAGAATGGCCCATTCAAAGTCCAGACCTAAATCCAATTGAGAATCTGTGGCAAGACTTGAAAATTGCTGTTCACAGACACTCTCCATCCAATCTGACAGAGCTTGAGCTATTTTGCAAAGAAGAATGGGCAAAAATGTCACTCTCTAGATGTGCAAAGCCGATGGAGACATCCCCAAAAAGACTTGCAGCTGTAATTGCAGCGAAAGGTGGTTCTACAAAGTATTGACTCAGAGGGCCTGAACATAAATGCACGCCATACTTTTCAGATATTTGTAAAACTATTTGAAGACAATTTATCAATTTCCTTCCACTTCACAATTGTGTGTCTCTTTGTGTTGGCCTATCACATAAAATCCCAATAAAATACATTTACGTTTATGGTTGTAACAGGACCAAATGTGGAAAATAGCAAGGGGTATGAATACTTTTTCAAGGCACTGTATTTAATTAATATGCTCACAATACACTGTCATGGTTGTTAGTTTATTCTTTTTTTTAACAATACATTTTTATTTATGTATAGTAAGTAACAATACAAATATAAAATATCATTTACAATATTCAACAATGATAGTGTTAACTATAATATAATGGAAGGTTGGTATAGGATTATTCAGTTCTTGGTGACCTGGACAAGCCTTCCCCTAATGGGTTCAAACTGTATGCCTGAGATGGTCATCAAGTTAAATCTATAGTTATATCCACTTAAACTTAAAATAGGGAAGAAAAAGTAGAGAAAGGAAAACAAAAATGATAGACTACACAAAATTATACTCAAATAATTGTTCAGAGTATTTTAAACTGAGGGTTTAAATTACAAGTTACATTCCTTTAAGTAATTAGAAGCTCTAGGGTGAGATACCTGTAACCAAGTGCGATTTTTTTTTTTTGAAGGTGGTGGTGGAGTATTTCTTGTATGCTAGCATCAATTTGAATTGTGCTTGAGCATAATGAATGTCCATTATTTATGCCCTTGCCATAGTTGAACTATATTTTTTGATAGGTATCACTTACCTACCTCAATACACAATTGCATCACATACTTGGTGTAGGTGTGGTTAATTGCCCCATGATTTTTTAATAGGATTTTTTAATAGGATTTTGTAATAGGACACACCCACTCAATACCAGGTACATAGGTAAGGCCGAAGAGCGATTAAGGGTCCATCGCCCTTCAGAGGCCTTTTTGCACACACACCACTGGGGTTTTTTAACCCAACCTATTGGGTACGTTTATTTATTTTTCTTTTGTTAGCACTTAGAGCCCATTCACACAGGGGCAACACGACTTCCAGCACGATTTTATGAGGCAACTCAGACACGACTTGAGAATGAATCACAGCACGACCTGGAGCTACTTACAAGGCAACTCCAAGTTGC
The DNA here is from genome assembly GCA_029206835.1 of Rana muscosa. Lineage (NCBI taxonomy): Eukaryota > Metazoa > Chordata > Amphibia > Anura > Ranidae > Rana > Rana muscosa. The sequence continues at coordinate 131,445,182 of CM055119.1, read as the reverse complement.
CTGCAGGACAGGAGACATTCCAGTGGCCAATCAAACAAGAATCAGCTCTGTGGGAGGGAGGGGGGAGAGAGAGTTTTGCAGGAGAAAGGTATGTTTTCTTCCTGGAGAGTTGCTCCTATTAAGACAGTGAGAGGCGACTCCCATTGAAATGAATGGTTACAGGTCGCCTAGGAGTCAGATTGAAGTAGTACAGGGACCTTTTTTGAAGTCGGAGCGACTGCAGTAGTGTGCATAAGGACGGCTCCATTAACTTACATTGATTTCTTCAGCCAGCGCGACCTGAGGCGACTAGGGGCGACCTGGGGCGATTTGGAGTCGGATCCGAAGACGCCCCTGTGTGAATGGGCTCTTACACTCTCACTATCATCTGTCCAGTGTGAGGCACCATCAGTGTTATTCCTTCCTAATATCTAGTTGGCACCATCTGGGTGGTTATATGTAGGCTAACAGGCAGCGCCACCACCCCTACTAGGTTCACTGTTTTTATTTCTGGATTTCCACCTGGTTACTCTTACAAAGGGGGGCAGCAGTCTTATATTCCATTGAGCGCGGACACCACTGTTTTATTTATATCCAGGTTTAAACCCAATAAGGCTGTAGCAGGAGTAAGCCTAGATAGGTTCCCCATAATATCTGCTATGAAGGATGCTTCTGATTTCCAAAAGCTTTGCAAGTTTTTACAGCTCCATAAAAGGTGTAGAAGGTTACCAATTTGTTCATTGCATCTCCAGCATATATCGGATGTGGAAGGGTATATTTTGGACAGTTTGTATGGAGTTAAATACCATCTGTTTATTATTTTTTGTGCGTTGTCCCAATGTTCGATACAAGAGGATGTTTTACTGAATAATTGTATGGATTTCTTCCACTGTCTTTCTCCCATGTTATCATATGTGCGTTTTTATTATTTGAAAGACAGATCAACAGTTCATAGAAAAGGGAAATTCCTTTTCTTTTTTGTTCCTGTTGTTGAGTAAGGAATTTCCACATTGAGGGAATTTCTATATGGTTTTTGGGATTGAATTCTTTTAAGCAGGTACATTTTCCAAGCTTACTCGGAACTACAGACCTGAAGTGCAAAGGTAAATTTTTGTACAAATGTTCAGGATTTCCGATGGAAAAAATCAGACGAAATATTTTCATCGGATATTCCGAACGTGTGTATGCCCCATCTGACTTTTTCCTTCGGAAATTCGGACAGATTTAAAAAGAGAACATGTTCATTGGAAATTCCGTTCGTCTGTATGGAACTCCGACGGAGAAAAAAACATGCATGCTCGGAAACAATTTGACGCATGCTCGGAAGCATTGAATTTCATTTTTCTCGGCTCGTCGTAGTGTTGTACATCACGCGTTTTGGACAATCAGAATTTGATGTGTCTGTGTGTATGCAAGACAGCTTGAGCGGAATTCCGTCGTAAAAAAAAAATCCATCATGCCGCGTACACACGATCATTATTCACGGCGGTTTAAAAACCGCCGTGAATAATGACATTTTAAACGAGGGAACAGCTTGTCATTTTTTAAAATGACGAGAAAAACGATCGTCTATGGGCTCCGCGGCAGTGTTTCCCTATGGGAAACACTGCCGCGGAAGAAATGTCAGGAAAAACTACGAGAAAAATTAGAACATGTTCTAATTTTTCTCATCGTGATTAATGCCGTTTTTCCCGTCGGGAAAAACGGCAAAAAGCCCACAGACGATCGTTTTTCTCGTCCAAAGGAAAAAATTTCTTTTTTCCCGACTGGAAAAATGATCGTGTGTACGCGGCATCAGAGTTTATTCCGTCGTAAAAACCGGTCATGTGTACGAGGCATTAGCCTTGTTTGATCCAATCTACAGATGAGCAAATTCTTCAATAATTTATTTCTCCTGTTGGGATAGATACTTTGCATCAGATTTCTATATTTTTCGTTTTAGAAGGGATGTGCTTGCATGCTAATATTGTAGATTTGATGTTGTTGGTTTATTCTAAGGAATGTTTTTATTCAAGAAAACAGCAAGCACAATATCACAACCTATAATTATCTATTTTGTTCTCTTTTGATTGTACACAGTCATAAAAAATTTATTATGCCCTTTGGGAATAGTCTACAGAATGAACCATTGTCTAAGGATTGATACCTGTGTATTATGCACACTAGAGATGTTAGGGAAAAAAAAAATCTATGAATAGCTCTATAAGGAATGTCTATTGTAATCAGTGAGGCAATGGATATATAAGTTTTAAATAGCAAGCAAGAATGTGCAATACAGTAAATAATAATGATCAATCATGAGTCATCTCCCACTGGAGAGAATAGTTTGCTGAAATCTGATTGCTATTAGTCTTCGTGGTCTATACCTCAACAGCTATATTTGTTGCTCCAGTCATTCCTTTGAATTTCCAACCACCCATTTTGCCTTTCTGTAATTTCCACTTTTACAGCCTGGAGGAAAGAGGGTGATGACCTGACTGTGACTGTCTCTCGGCAATTGGAAGCAAGGGCAAAATACTGGCAAGGGCAATAATATTACTTTATCTGCTACTTTAGGGTGATTGTAAATGGGCAGTAAGACGTAAAAGGTTCTACAGTACATTTGTAACCAGCAGTTCGGTCTTGACTAGAAAGAAGAGCATTGTGATGTAAGCATGGGGTGGACCACATCAGCCTTAATGTAGCAGCCTTCAAAAACTTAGTTGAGACTTGCCTCTTAGAACTGTACTAGAGGTGAAAAACATTGGAAGATGTAGTTCACAAAGGCAACAACTTGTAAACTCTAATCTTAAGAGCTTGCATACAGAAGCATTTACAAAATTTTTCACGAAAATTTCCATAATAAACATTTTAGCTTTCTGCGGATTTATAATCAATTTTATTTGAAACTGTTAATTATAACATACTTTTTTTTTTCACAATTTGTCATTAAACTGTATAAATTAGGAAATAGAGGTAATTGAATAACCTAGACTTTACTAGGAGTTCATATAATCTGTTCCCAAAGTCCTATTAGCTAAACTGCTGTTGTCTTTAATCTTACTTTAAGTATAGCCAAAAGTCTGGCAAGGGTGGGCTTATGTCCATTAGCATTATTCTAGTGTTTGAAGAGAAATGAATCCCATAAAACAAAGTGCTCTGAAAATACTAGCCCAGTACCGAAAGGCATCAAGCTTTTACATGCCCTCATTTAGACGAATTGGAGGGATTTAATATAGTGTATGTGGAAACAGGCATGATGAAGGGAGTTTCTACGCCAAAACTTTGCCCATTCAAAGTACTCTCCTCTTTTTTACCATGATAACATTTATTTGTTATGAGGATATTTCTATTTAATATTTTTACTTGATGCCTCTTTTTTGCCATTTTTTAATATACCATACTTATGTCTGTACATGCTTACACTGTATGCTGCTATACTGTATTTTGGTATTTTGCTTCTGCTGACATGAGTATAACTTTTGTGTGGATTGTATTAAACATTTTTAAATATAAAATAATATATCTGCAGTACATAATGTTTTGTGGAATGCCTATGAAAACTTACAGTATATACATATTCCTTTTAGGGTTTTAGGGGATAGAACCAATTCAAGCACCCTGAGTAATATAAGCATTGAATGCCTTTATACTGTAAGTGGTTATAGAGGTTATAGCTTTGAGCCCCACACCTCATTTCCACCTGTCCTTCTAAATATGGTCCTGGAAGAGACAACTATCGTATATACTCGAGTATAAGCCGACCCAAATATAAGCCGAGGCACCTAATTTTACCACAAAAAACTGGGAAAACGTATTGACTCGAGTATAAGCCTAGGGTGTCCATGTGCATGCCTCACTGTGTCCATGCCTCACTGTGCCCATGCCTCACTGTGTCCATGCCTCACTGTGTCCATGACTAGACTGACGTTTAACATGGGAGTCTATGGAAGTCTACACTTGTAGAGGAAGAGTGGGGCTACATGTGTGCCAAGTTTGGGGTCCAGGGGATTTTACAGCCGGCCAGTACCGGGTACCCAAAACTCCGGGAGATCAGGCGCAAAAGATGACTCAAATATAAGCCGAGGGGGCATTTTCAGCACAAAAAAAATGTGCTGAAAAACTTGGCTTATACTCGAGTATATACGGTACTCTCATAAAATACTTTAAAAAACCTGCAAACTATTCTTTTTTCTGTGGCTTCCAGCTATAGACGGAAGTAAATCTCTACTAGATTCTTGGTTTTGTATTCTGCTTGATTCTCGAGCTCCGTTAAAGCACTAATGCATTATTAAGCAACAGTAACCTTCAAATGTATAAATGTAAAAGCATTGTTTAAAATAATTTTAGCTTAATTTCTATTGCTGTTGCCTATCTATCTATGACAGCTACCTACAGTATTAATAGAACCGGAAAAATAGAAGAGTGTAAATTTGATTCTATACTGTATATAATATGCATATTAAGCCTGTAATATGTGGGGTTGGCTGGAGGCAAAAATGAATCTTTGTAATCATTTGCAGTAATGTGATTTACCAGTCAATGTGATCATTTAGGTGAATGATATACTTACCGTAATCTACGAGTAGTTTCCATGTATATTGTGTTATTAAAACCTTGTATTGTGACAGAATCATTGACTATGTAAATTATATACATTACCTCTATTATTGCTTTAAAGCAGTGGTTCTCAACCTTTTTTAGTGCCGTGACCCCTTGATAAAATTTTCCAAGTTGTGGGGACCCCTAACAGTAAAATTTTCGTAGAGTGTGTTGTCAGCACCCAAGGCAAGACAAGTAATTTGCGCCCCTAACCCACGGACATTTCACGCTCTCTTAATCCCTTTCACTCGTACAGTATTAAAACCCCTTATGGTAAATTTGAGGATGTACCACTCTCTCTTTGTCCTCCTTTCTTTCCCTTTTTATCTCTCTCTATCCTAATTTCTTGTTTTTTTCCCCATCCCCCTCTCTAGCCGTCTTCTTGTTCTTTCTCTTATTCTTTCTCTCCCTTTTTATTTGTTCCTCCCCCTCTTTTCCTCTCCCTTCTGTGCATTCTCTTTTTATTCCTTTTCTTACTCCTTGGTGGGGGTAATAGGATGAGTGGCAGTGCTGGTGGGGAGTTGGGATGAGTGGCAGTGCTGGTGAGGAGTTGGGATGAGTGGCAGTGCTGGTGGGGAGTTGGGATGAGTGGCAGTGCTGGTGGGGAGTTGGGATGAGTGGCAGTGCTTGTGGGGAGTTGGGATGAGTGGCGGCGCTGGGGTGTGTTCTGATTAGCCAACTTAGGTCTTGATCAAGGTCATCTGCTGATCTGAGAACTGTAGTGGGGACTTTTAATGGCAACTCTAATCCCAGGTAGAGTTACTCACTGTGTCTCCGGCTTCACTGTGTCTCCAGCTCTGTGGTATCTCGCAGCAGTGACACCTATGCCGAAATCAGGAGATAGGGTCTCCTCCAGCCCCTCCCATTTCATGTTCCTTACCAGTCAGCTGACCTTTAGTCTCTGCCCCCCAGCCATACCGTGAACTGTGTGGGCGGCTGCGAAGAGGCTGAATGGGCCTGCCGCGGGCTCCAGGAACAGCCCAGCTGGGCGGCCACAGGCCCCAGGGACAGCCCAGCTGGGTGGCCACAGGCTCCAGGAACATCTCTGCTGGGCGGCCGCGAAAAGGCTGGGAGAGCGGTGCGGGCTACAGGAACAGACCAGGATTCTGTGACCCCTGGCAAACCGTCATTCGACCCCCAGGTTGAGAACCACTGCTTTAACCACTTAACGACCGCTCACTGTATATATACGTTGGCAAAATGGCATGGACAGGCACAATCACGTACCTGTACGTGCCTGCCTTCGTATGGGTAGGGGGTCCGATCCTCCGGTACAGTGAGCGGTCGGTATCGCTCCGGGAGCGATCCATGATGAGGGGGCGGCCATTGGTTTCTGGCACCCCCTCGCGATCGCTCCCGGCGAATCAAATGCTTCCTTTGCCTGTGTAATGTATACACAGGCAGGAGGAAGTGATGTCATCTCTCCTGCGGCGCTCACATAGACTGGAGCGCTGTGGAGAGAAGACATCAAGTAAGTGCACCAAAAGCCCACTGACACATAGGCACACATAGGCACACAATCGCCCCCCCCCCCAGCCACCCCAAGATCACCCCCCATATCACCCCCCAGCCCCCAGTCACAGTGTCACTGATTGCAGTGATCATTTATTTACTGATCACTGCAAACAGTGACATTTGTAACTGTAAAAGTGTCAGGGCAGTTAGTTTTAGGTCCAGGGTAGCCCCCTAACCCCCCTCTAATAAAAGTTTAACCCCTTGATCGCCCCCAGGTAACCCTTTCACCCCCTAGCACCACTGTCACTAAGCGATCGTTTTTCTGGTCGCTGTATTAGTGTTGGTGGTGCCGCTAGGTAGTCAGTTATTTTTTTAGGTTGGCCGCCAGGTTTTTATAGCGTCAGGTACCCCCATATATTACCTAATAAAGGTTTAACCCCTTGATCGCCCCCCAGGTAACCCTTTCACCCGCTTTTGCCAGTGTCACTAAGCAATAATTTTTCTGATCGCTGTATTAGTTATGCTGGTGCCGCTAGGTAGTCAGTTATTTTTTTAGGTTCGCCGCCAGGTTTTTATAGCGTCAGGTACCCCCATATATTATCTAATAAGGGTTTTAACCCCCTGATTGCCCCTAGAGTTAACCCTTTCACCAGTGATCACCGTATAAGTGTCACTGGTGACACTGGTTAGCCAGTTTGTTATTTCGTTATTTAGGTTCCCCGTCAGGTTTTTATGTAGCATCATATATTACCTAATAAAGGTTTTAACCCCCTGATTGCCCCTAGTTAACCCTTTCACCATGGATCACCGTATAAGTGTTACGGGTGACGCTGGTTAGTTTGCTTTTTATAGTGTCAGGGCACCCGCCGTATATAACCCAATAAAGGTTTAACCCCCTGATCGCCCGGCGGGTGATATCAATTAGGTTTTAGCGTCAGAGAGGGTCTGCGTCACACCCCAGGCAGCGTCAGGTTAGTGCCAGTAGCGCTAAAACCCACGCGTGAAGCATACACCTCCCTTAGTGGTATGGTATCTGAACAGATCAATATCTGATCTGATCAGATCTATACTAGCGTCCCCAGCAGTTTAGGGTTACCAAAAACGCAGTGTTAGCGGGATCAGCCCAGATACCTGCTAGCACCTGCGTTTTGCCCCTCCGTCCAGCCCAGGCCACCCAAGTGCAGGATCGATCGATCACTGTCACTTACAAAACACAACACATAACTGCAGCATTCGCAGAGACAGGCCTGATCCCTGCGACTCCAGTGCTGTACGAGGTGATTTCACCACCACAGTTAAAAAAAAGAGCATATAAGCCGAAGCATGGGGGCAGCAAGGGCGGAGGAGCGATTTTTGCTCCTAATGCCACGTACATACGGTCGAAATTCCGACGGAGGCTTGCCCGTGAAAAAGTCCGACCGTGTGTACGCGGCATAACTTTTGCGGGAGGATGCCCGCATGCTTTGGCATATATAAATGGTGCATGTATGCCCATCATTAGAAGTGGGTGAATGAAGGGAGGTATTTTAATGGTGGGCATACCCACCAATCAATCTGTTCTTTTCGTTCAGCCAACAGGCTGCATGAAAAAAAAGATTACAATACATGTCCAACAAGGACCAGCAATGTACTGGTATGTTGCTGGAATTTGAATGGTTATACCAGAATGATGCCTGCGGGTTTAGGTATCATCTTGGTATCATTCTTTTCAGCCAGCGGCCGGCTTTCATGTAAAAGCAATCCTAGCGGCTAATTAGCCTCTGGACTGCTTTTACAAGCAGTGGGAGGGAATCCCCCCCCCCCGGATATAAACAGCGCCATTGGGAAGTTGGGAAAGCATTTTATCACACCGATCTTGGTGTGGTCAGATGCTTTGAGGGCAGAGGAAAGATCTAAGGTCTTTTTTCAAAAAAAGAGTACCTGTCACTACCTATTGCTATCATAGGGGATATTTACATTCCCTGAGATAACAATAAAAATGATAAAAAAATAAATAAATATGGAAGGAACAGTTTAAAAATAAAATAAAAAAGCAAAATAAATAGCAAAAGAGCTAAAAAGAAGTTAGCGGAGGCCCGGCGGAAGAAAGAAAGAACCGGAGGGGAGAAGGCGACGGAGAAGACCGGGCCTCCGCTAGCAAAAGAGCTAAAGAAGTTAGCGGAGGCCCGGTGGAAGAAAAAACCGGAGAGCGCGGCGACGACACCGGAGACCCCCGAAGTCGGAAGAAGACCCCCGGAGCTGTGCAATAAAATACTTTAAAAAGCTGTTTGTGTTTTTTTTCTTGCAAATTTTTTCCACCAGGTGAATGGGTAGGGGTACAATGTACCCCATACTCATTCACATAGGGTGGGGGGGCCGGGATCTGGGTGCCCCTTTATTAAAGGGGGCTCCCGGATTCCGATAAGCCCCCCGCCCGCAGACCCCGACAACCAACGGCCAGGGTTGTCGGGAAGAGGCCCTGTCCTCATCAACATGAGGGCAGGGTGCTCTGGGGTGGGGGGGCCACAGGTCGCCCCCCTGCCCCAGAGCACCAAACCCCCCCATGTTGAGGGCATGCGGCCTGGTAGGGTTCAGGAGGGAGGGGGGCCGCTCTCTCATCCCCCCTTTTCCCCTGCGGCCTGCCAGGTTGTGTGCTCGGATAAGGGTCTGGTTTGGACCTTGAGGGGGACCCCCACGCCGTTTTTTCGGCATAGGGGTTCCCCCTCGAATCCAGACCAGACCCAAGGGCCTGGTATGCTCCTGGAGGGGAACCCATGCCGTTTTTTTCTTTAAAAATTGGCATGGAGTTCCCGCTCAGGATTCATACCAAACGCAGTGCCTGGTATTGGCGGGAATCCACGTCGGATCCCCGCCTATCGGCAATGCGTGTCGCTCATCGTGAAAGGAACATTTTTCCTTTCCCAATGACGAGACAGCTCGGCGCTGGCTCTCGCGATGGAGCTCATAGGGTGTCAATCTCGCCGCTAGAAGTGGCGAGATTGACACAATATCGGCGGCACCTACTGTATGTGGAATTACACCCCAAAATACATTCTGTTGCTTCTCCTGAGTACGGGGATACCACATGTGTGAGACTTTTTGGGAGCCTAGCCGCGTACAGGACACCAAAAACCACGCACCGCCTTCAGGCTTTCTAAGGGTGTAAATTGTTGATTTCACTGCTCACTGCCTATCACAGTTTCGGAGACCATGGAATGCCCAGATGGCACAAACCCCCCCAAATGACCCCATTTTGGAAAGTAGACACCCCAAGCTATTTGCTGAGAGGCATGGTGAGTATTTTACAGCTCTCATTTGTTTTTGAAAATTAAGAAAGTAAGACATTTTTGCAGATCTCGCTTTTTGTCACAAAGTTTTGAAAATTGAAAAAAGAAAAAAAAAAGAAAAATGTCTTTCTTTCTTCATTTTCATTTGTATCGATGCAAAAAGACGTAGGTGCGGTCTGACATACCGAGGGGGCGGACCTGATGGGGAACTTCCTTCACTGTGTAATTCATGTATAGACCCGCCCCTTCTCATGTTCCACATCAGGTCCTCAGCCTTACACCGAGTCATTGGCTGAGCGGACCTGATGGGGAACTTTAGAAGGGGCGGGTCTATACATGTAATAGACTGCGGAGGAAGTTCCCCATCAGGTCCGCTCAGGCTCAGCCAATGACGGACAGAGCTGGACATCGGATCACCACGGGACACTGGATTTCACCGCTGGAATGTTTTTATTTTTATTTTTATTTATTTTTTAATAAAGGACTTTTCCAAGGTGTTTGTGTGTTTTTTTTTTTTTTACACTTTCTTCGTGAAATGGTAGGGGTACAAAGTACCCCTTACCAATTCACATGGGGGGGGCGGGATCTGGGGGTCCCCTTTGTTAAAGGGGTCTTCTAGATTCGGATAAGCCCCCCGCCTGCAGACCCCCACAACCACCGGGCAAGGGTTGTGGGGATGAGGCCCTTGTCCCCATCAACATGGGGACATCCTCCCCATGTTGAGGGCATGTGGCCTGGTACGGTTCAGGAGGGGGGGGGCGCTCTCTCGTCCCCCTCTTTTCCTGTGGCCTGCCAGGTTGCGTGCTCGGATAAGGGTCTGGTATGGATTTTTGGGGGGACTCTACGCCATTTTTTTTTTTATTTGGGGTGGAGTTCCCCTTAAAATCCATGCCAGATCTGAAGCAGTGGCGTAGCGTGGGGGGGGCAGGGGGCGGTCGCCCTGGGCGCAAAATTTTGAGGGGCGCAGCAGCAGGCGGCAGGTTACCTGCAGCTCTTCTCCTGTGCTGTGCAGTCTAGGAGACTGTGAGCTCTTCCGCTTCGCTATGAGAAAGAAGATGTGGTGCAGTCCCGGCTTAGGCTCCAGCGGTGACACTGACACAGCAGTGAGTAAATGAACACTGAAGACCATCCATGATGATCCCAGGGATTGTGACCGTGCGGAGACTGGGGGGAAGGAGGAGGGCAGGCGACTCACGAGGCATCCTTTCCATTACACGCCACTCCCCACACACGAGGTCCAGGATCCCGGCACGTGCGACATGCTTTCCGTCCACTTATCCCGCCCCACAGCCCAGACTTCCGAAAACCGCTGCTTCTCCTGAGTCTGCCTGTGCCTGTCAGTGAGCTGCTACACGGCCCCAGTGTTTCTCAACAGGACACCGGCACTCTGACCCTGCACCAACCACCCAGGACTGGAGGAAACCGGGGCCAGGAGGAAGAGGATGAGGCATTATCCACACAGACAGAAGCCACTCCTCACCGGCAGTTGCACGGACATTGTGAGTCCTCCTCCACAGAGGAAAGCTCTCTACGGGATGATGTCAGCCGGAGGGGGGCTGGGGCTGAGCTCTGAACTGGAATCTGTGGGAAAGAGAGCTTTCTATTTGGGGGGGAGAGATGTACACAGCGCACCCCCCCTCAACCCTGCACTCCGCACACAGCGCACCCCCCTCAACCCTGCAAGTCACACACAGCACACCCCCCTCAACCCTGCACGCCACACACAGCGTACCCCCCTCAACCCTGCACGCCACACACAGCGCACCCCTCTCCACCCTGCAAGCCCCACACAGCTCACCCCACTAAACCTTGCAAGCCACACACAGCGCACCCTCCTCAACCCTGCAGGCCACACACAGCGCACCCCCCTCAACCCTGCAAGCCACACACCGCACACCCCCCTCAACCCTGCAAGCCACACACAAGGCACCCCCCTCATCCCTGCAAGCTACACACAGCGCACCCCCTCATCCCTGCAAAGCACACACAGTGCACCCCCCTCATCCCTGCAAGCCACACACAGCGCACCCCCCTCACCCCTGCAAGCCACACACAGCGCACCCCCTCATACCTGCAAGCCACACACAGCATCCCCCTCAACCCTGCAAGCCACACACAGCGCCCCCCCTCAACCCTGAATGCCACACACAGCGCACCCCCCTCAACCCTGCACGCCAAACACAGCGCACCCCCTCAACCCTGCACGCCAAACACAGCGCACCTCTAAGCCCTGCATTCAGTACACAGCACACCTCTCAACCCTGCACTCCATACACAGTGCACCTCTGAACCCTGCATTACGTACAAAGCACATCCCTCAGCCTTGCACTCAATACACAGCGCACCCCTCAACCCTCATTGCTAATAATTAGCTCTAGTTCTTCTTTTCTGCCTATTGGCGGGTCCCGTCACTTCCGCAGTCTGTGGTGTGCAGGCAGTGAGATGATGTGTTGTAACCTTAAGAAACAAATCAGTGGGTTGTAATGATGTGCTGTAACCTCTAGCAACCAATCAGTGAGCCGTAATGATGTGCTGCAATGTCTAGCAACCAATTGGGGAGCATTAATAATGTGCATTAACCTCTAGCAACCAATCAGTGGTAATGATGTGCAGTAACCTTCAGCAACCAATCAGTAAAGAGTAATGATCTGCTGTAATCTCTAGCAACCAATCAGTGAGCAATAATATTTTGCAGTGACCTCTAGCAACCAATCAGTTTGTAGTAATGATGTGCAGTAACCTCTAGCAAACAATGGGTAAGTGGTAATTATGTGCAGTATCGTCTAGCAACCAGTGAGCAATAATAAGGTATGTAGTGGACAGTGTAGGAATCAGGTGGGTCAGTGTAGTGGTCAGTATAGCAATCAGATAGGTCAGTTTAGTGGTCGGTGTAGGAATCAGGCAGGTCAGTATAGGAATCAGGTAGGTTAGTATAGTGGTCAAGTAGGTCGGTGTGAGAATCAGGTTGGTCAGTACTACTGTACTAGCTATAGGGACTCAGAGTGCTAAAAAGCTGTGGGTTAGGGGGCGCAAATCTCTTGCCCTGCCCCGGGCGCTGACAACCCACGCTACGCCACTGATCTGAAGGGCCTGGTATGGATATTTGGGGGAACGCATTTTTTTTTTAAATTTGCGGCGGGGTTCCCCTTAACATCTATACCAGACCTGAAGGGCCTGGTAATTGAATTCTGGGGGACCCCCACGCTTTTTTTTTTTTTATCAATGACTTTTCTATGTATTGCCGGGAGCCGACAATTCATTAATAGCCACGAGTGAGTTTTAAATGACTTTTTTTCCTTCAAAAATGACATTTTATGCAGGGACAGTTCTAAGCACGGGAAACATGCGCCACTTTACATGCATATCATACACACCCCCCAGGTACGAAATTTAAAGGAATAATTCACTTTTATTGTTTCACTTTAAGCATTATTAAAATCACTGCTCCCGAAAAAACGGCCATTTTTAATACTTTTTTTTGCATTGATACATGTCCCCTGGGGCAGGACCCAGGTCCCCAAACACTTTTTATGACAATAACTTGCATATAAGCCTTTATAATTAGCACTTTAGATTTCTCCCATAGACTTTTCAAATTTGCCGCAAACACCCCAATTTGTTCGCTGTTGAGCGAACGGGCGAACAGGCAATGTTCGAGTCGAACATGAGTTTGACTCGAACTCGAAGCTCATCCCTAGTTTTGATGTATTTGTGAGTCTTTTGTGATGCAGAGAAATAACGAATGCTATATCTAAACGAATGGAATGCAACGAATATAAATGCATCCGAAGTTATGAATTATCCGAAGTAACGAATGCCAAATCTAAACAAATGGAACAGAACGAATACAAATGCATGCGAAGTTAGGAATGATCCAAAGTAACGAATGTCGATCATGACAAATAATCCGATAAACGAAAAAAAATGAAGTGAAAAGGAAACAAAAGAACATTTCCGGTACTGCACCTGTCTAAATAGCAATAAAAGTTCCATAAAGTTATGATCTATTTATTTGCACATAAACTTCTGGACTTACATATATTATTGTTTGCACATACCGTAATTTTTGCGGATGAGATTTCACTTTTAAAACCGTATTTATTTTGCTTTATATATTTTATTTATTGTATGAATTTTTCTATGTATCTTTAAGGCTGGAGATTTTTGCACATTAATTGCTTTTTATGCTCATGAAATTCTGTAAAGTGATAACTGCACCTGTTTACTAGGTTTTAACGGTAGCTATGTTTTTGCATTTTAAGTACCATAGAATCACTAGAGAAGAAAAAATTACCAGACCCAAGTACCAGATGTGCTAGGTACGTCATTGTATACAGGAGCCCCAAAGATGATTCATTGGCAAGCGAATTACTTTAATGGTCACCTGAAAAATATATGTGTATATCTTTTGAGGTTAGATAAAAAAGGATTAGTCTCCATCTGTGACAATGTTTAATTTATTGTGTATGCTACAAAGATGTGACTTAAAAAAAAAAATACCGGTATATTTCTTCAGTTTTTTTTTTGGTTTTTTTTATAAAAAAAAGCAGAAATCCTATCTGTCAAAAATCTGCCCAGAATCTTGCCAGTTTTGATGGATTTAGACTTGTAGTGTACTGTTTTCTTAAAGTGGAGTTCCACCCAAAAGTGGAACTTCCGCTCATTTGTCTCCTCCCCCCCTTCGGTGCCACATTTGCACCTTTCAGGGGAAGGGGGGACAGGATACCTGTCTTTGACAGGTATCCTGTTACCACTTTCAGGAGCCATGGCCGCAGCTATTGACGTCACTGCTCAGCGTCCCTCCTCGTCCCACTGTCTCCGGGCCAGTAGGAGAGGGGAGCGGAGTGGAGCCTGGCGAATGCACAGTAGGGTTCCTGGCATGAAGCCGTTATTGGTGGAAAGTGGTTGGTAATGCCCATCTTTCATTCTTATTTTACACCCTGTCAGAGCCGGAATAAACCAAATGGTGTATTGTGAATCAACCTGTGTTGTGTCAATCATTTGTATACGCTGTTTTATATGCATAGAAGAATTTGAGTGTGATCAACAAAATCAGCCGGTGATGAGGTACTTGTAATTAGATAATAAAAGTGAATAGTCAGGACTAGTGGTTATAGGCAAAGGTGCATCCTAACAGCTGCAGTATGTGTAGCTGCTGGTTTTAATTTTTGCAGCGGTGGGCGGACCTCCGCTTTAAAGTGGTTCTAAAGGCTCAAGTTTTTTACCTTCATGCATCTATATATAAAGATAAAAATCATTCCGTCCTCCCAGAACAACAGTGCGTCCACCCGGCCATCATTGTACTATAGGTTGGAAGGTGTTAAAGAACCCACAACCTTATACATACATATCTACCCAGCCACATTTCCATGCTACTTCTCCATTGCAGTGTCCCCACCTTTCTAACCCCGATTGTAAACAGGTGTGAGAGCTTAGACTGGAGGATGATGCAATGCTACCCACATGACACTGTTCAGGCCTGGTAATTGACTGCCCAGGGCAATGCACAATCACATAAGGGAGGTCATATGCTGCCCTATACCTGAAAGCTTCATTCTCTTAGCGAAGGAAGGGGAGGGAGCGGGGGAACATTAATGATCAAGTATACCTGTCTGATAAAAATGGTAGATACTGTCACTTTGGCATTTGATCAGTGTCTGTTTAGGATGGAATTAGTCTCAAATGTTAAACTAAAGCAATTTTTAAAAAATTGCTAGGCTGAATTAACAGTAAGCGGGCAAAAATCCTTGTTTTTCTCTAGAGAAAATGTTATTCCCCATTTTTCAAACATAGTAGTTTCAAGACTTTTATTTTTGTCTGTTTACTCAACCCAGAAAGCTCTGCAAGACTGGTAACTAGTGGTGCGCCGAAACATATTGCACGAAAATTGCATTTTCGGCTGGTGGCCAAAATAAAATAAATGCCGATAATGAAGCCGAAAAGGGGTGGGGTCCGCCCTGCTGGGTTCTGCACATGTGCCATCCTGGCTCGCCCCTGTCAGGGGCCTCACCTCCTTCCCGCTCTCCTTGTGAGTGTCAGATTCAGCCTCATCAGTGCCTGGTAGTGCGATCTTATGCTGTGTCACGGAGCTGGATTGAATCACCGGGCAGTGCTGTAACAATGTCCCGCCTCCTAGACCGACTCTTGTGATAGACGGCACACTGATCCAATGCCGGGAATCATTGTGCCGTGTGTCATAAGAGGCGGGACATTCCTACAGCGGCTGCCCAGTGATTCAGATCCAGCTCTGTGACACAGCGTGAGATCGCACTACCAGGCACTGGTGGGCTGTATCTCATGGCACTGGTGGGCTGCATCTCATGGCACTGGTGGGCTGCATCTCATGGGCACTGGCAAGTTGCGTCTCATGTGCAATCACAGGTTGTATCTCATGGGAACTGGCTAATTGCGTCTCATGGGCACTGGCAGACTGTATCTCATGGGCACTGGTGGGCTTAATCTCATGACCAATGGCAGGCTGTATCACATGGGCACTGGTGGGCTTCACCTCATGGGCACTGGCAGGCTGCATGTCAAGAAGGGCAAACCAGTAATGTAAATGGTGGAAGAACGTCTGTGCGTGGGTCTCCCGCAAGAAGTGCCGTGTGGCGCATGCGCAGAAGCGTGATTAGCGGCACACGGACGTGGGGGTATTTAAAGGGACTAATGCCTGGGCTCCTTGCTGTTCAGTCTATAGCGTTTCCTGAGACCCACCTGCTACCTGTTGAAGTTCTGTTTACCTGTTCCTGTGACTCTGGCTTATCCCCGACTACTCCTGCCTTCTGCCTGCCTTGACCCCGGCTTGTCTGACTACGCTTCTGCTTCTTCCACTGATCTGCCTGCTGCCTGCCCTTTACTGACCCGGCCTGAACCATAACTCTGCTTTTGCTTCTGAATCTATACCTGATCCGCCCGCCTGTGTATGACCCGGCCTGCCTGGACTTGCTTGTGCTCTGATCTACAGAACACCTTCCCCGCTGTTTGCTGCTTCCAGCTTCCAGTGCCTCTACCCTCAGTCTGTCTGCTGCACCAGCCATCTCCTACACTGCTGGCATCCCCGCAGAGTCTCCTGAAGCTCAACTCAGCTCCTGCACCAGTGTTCCTGCCAAGCGCTTGTGCAACTCGAGCTCCCTGTCTGCACTATCAGGGTTCCTGAGTCAGAGGTGTAAAAGAAGCCGCTCCCTGCATATTGGGCTCTACCATCAGGTATGTTACAGTACCGAACAGCCATGTCCGAGCCCTATGGAGGAACTATGTCAGCATCTTGATGGTTTAACTCAGGCCGTCAGGAATCTGCAAGAGGGCTACACCCGACTAGAGGGTCGAGTCCAGGCCTTTTCCTCTCTGGCCTCCACCTCTGCTGGGACTTCTACTTCACCCTCAGTAATAATTTTGCCTCCAGAACCCAAGGCCCCTACACCTGAGAGATTTTCAGGAGAACAAAGTAAATACAGGGCCTTCCGAAATGCCTGCAAACTCTTTTTTGCTCTGCAACCATGGACTTAAGACCACTCAGGTAGGCTTCGTTATCTCCCTCTTGTTAGGCGAGCTACAAGCTTGGGCTCACCATCTCCTGGAACAGAAGGACATCTCCCTTACCAACCTGGGTACCTTCTTCCAGGCCATGTCTCAATTATATGAGGACCCTAACCAAGCCGCCACTGCAGAAGCAGCTCTGCATGCTCTCCAGCAAGGCCGCAGGGTGAGAGAGGATTATGTATCTGAATTCAGGAGATGGAGTTCAGACACAAATTGGAATGATGCCGCATTATGTTACCAATTCCGCTTGGGTCTCTCAGAATCAATTAAGGATGAACTGGCACGAGTGGGTGTTCCTGGGACGTTAGATACCCTTATCAATCTGACCATTCAAATAGACAGATGCCTAAGAGAATGCAGGTCAGAACGGGCGTCCGGTCCGTCTCGCCCAGTTTGGTTGTTGCCTCGGGTACCCAATTTTCCTAACCCGGCTCCCCCGACTCCAGTGATTTCCACCACCAATAATCCAGAACCTATGCAGTTGGGCTTACTCCGCCCCTCGCTCACGCCAGAGGAGCATCAATGCGGGCGAATCAACAACCTTTGCCTTTATTGGAGGGAATATCCAGGTCAAAGCTATAATTGACTCTGGAGCCTGCGGCTGTTTTTTAGACTTTTATTTTGCCACCAAGTATCACATTCCCCTGTGTCCCAGGGCTAAGGGACTCTCCGTACACTTAGCCGATGGATTAGTCTTAAAATCCGGACCAGTCACACAAGAAACTTTGCCCTTAACCACGACCATTGCCAGTAATCATCAGGAACTATTGTGCCTGGATGTCATCAAGTCTCCCCTGTTTCCCATAATTCTGAGCATGCCCTGGCTACAGGCCCATAATCCTCAAATCGATTGGATCACTGGGAAGATCAGTTTCTGCTCCCCCTACTGCCAGCAACATTGCCTGCAGGAAGTTATGTGTACCCCTCCCTCTTTGCTCTGCCTGGATTCTGATACCGAGACTAGGGATGAGCTTTGAGTTCGAGTCGAACTCATGTTCGACTCGAACATTGCCTGTTCGCCCGTTCGCCGAACAACGAACAAATTGGGGTGTTCGCGGCAAATTCGAAAAATCTATGGGAGAAATCTAAAGTGCTACTTTTAAAGGCTTATATGCAAGTTATTGTCCTAAAAAGTGTTTGGGGACCTGGGTCCTGCCCCAGGGGACATGTATCAATGCAAAAAGAAGTTTTAAAAACGGCCGTTTTTTCGGGAGCAGTGATTTTAATAATGCTTAAAATGAAAAAATAAAAGTGAAATATTCCTTTAAATTTAGTACCTGGGGGGTGTGTATGATATGCATGTAAAGTGGCGCATGTTTCCCGTGCTTAGAACTGTCCCTGCAAAAAATGTCATTTTTGAAAGAAAAAAATGCATTTAAAACTGACTCGCGGCTATTAATGAATTGTCGGCTCCCGGCAATACATACAAAAGTCATTGATAAAAAAAAAAAAAAAAGCGTGGGGGTTCCCCAGAATTCAATTACCAGGCCCTTCAGGTCTGGAATGGATATTAAGGGGAACCCCGCCGCAAATTAAAAAAAAATTGACGTGGGGTTCCCCCAAATATCCATTCCAGGCCCTTCAGATCTGGCATGGATTTTAAGGGGAACTCCACCCCAAATTTTTTTTAAAAATGGCGTGGAGTCCCCCTAAAAATCCATACCAGACCCCTTATCCGAGCACGCAACCTGGCCGGCCGCAGGGGAAAAGGGGGGACGAGAGAGCGCCCCCCCCCTCCCTCCTGAACCGTACCAAGCCACATGCCCTCAACATGAGGAGGATGTCCCCATGTTGATGGGGACAAGGGCCTCATCCCCACAACCCTTGCCCGGTGGTTGTGGGGGTCTGCGGGCGGGGGGCTTATCGGAATCTGGAAGACCCCTTTAACAAAGGGGACTTCCAGATCCCGGCCCCCCTATGTGAATTGGTAAGGGGTACATTGTACCCCTACCATTTCACGAAGAAAGCGTAAAAAAATGTTTAAAAAAACACACAAACACCTTGAAAAAGTCCTTTATTTAAAAAAAAAACAAAAAACATTCCAGCGGTGAAATCCAGTGTCCCGCGGCGATCCCGATGTCCAGCGCTGTCCTTCATTGGTTGTGCCTGAGCGGACCTGATGGGGAACTCCCTCTCAGTATTTTAAATGTATAGACCCGCCCCTTCTAATGTTCCCCATCAGGTCCGCTCAGCGGACCAGATGCGGAACATGAGAAGGGGCGGGTCTATACATGTATTACCAAAGTGAGAGCAGTTCCCCATCAGGTCCGCCCCCTCGGTATGTCGGACCCGCCTACGTCATTGGCTTGAGCGGGGAACTTCCTTCACTGTGTAATTTAAATTTACATAGTGAAGGAAGTTCCCCGCTCAAGCCAATGACGTAGGCGGGTCCGACATACCGAGGGGGCGGACCTGATGGGGAACTGCTCTCACTTTGGTAATACATGTATAGACCCGCCCCTTCTCATGTTCCGCATCTGGTCCGCTGAGCGGACCTGATGGGGAACTTTAGAAGGGGCGGGTCTATACATTTAAAATACTGAGAGGGAGTTCCCCATCAGGTCCGCTCAGGCACAACCAATGAAGGACAGCGCTGGACATCGGGATCGCCGCGGGACACTGGATTTCACCGCTGGAATGTTTTTTTTTTTTTTTAATAAAGGACTTTTTCAAGGTGTTTGTGTGTTTTTTTTAAAAAAAAATTTACGCTTTCTTCGTGAAATGGTAGGGGTACAATGTACCCCTTACCAATTCACATAGGGGGTGGCCGGGATCTGGGGATCCCCTTTGTTAAAGGGGTCTTCCAGATTCCGATAAGTCCCCCGCCCGTAGACCCCCACAACCACCGGGCAAGGGTTGTGGGGATGAGGCCCTTGTCCCCATCAACATGGGGACATCCTCTCCATGTTGAGGGCATATGGCTTGGTACGGTTCAGGAGGGAGGGGGGGCCGCTCTCTCGTCCCCCCCTTTTCCCCTGCGGCCGGCCAGGTTGCGTGCTCGGATAAGTGGTCTGGTATGGACTTTTAGGGGGACTCCACGCCATTTTTTTTTTAAATTTGGGGTGGAGTTCCCCTTAAAATCCATGCCAGATCTGAAGGGCCTGGAATGGATATTTGGGGGAACCCCACGTCAATTTTTTTTAAATTTGCGACGGGGTTCCCCTTAATATCCATTCCAGACCTGAAGGGCCTGGTAATTGAATTCTGGGGAACCCCCACGCTTTTTTTTTTTTTTTTTTTTATCAATGACTTTTGTATGTATTGCCGGGAGCCGACAATTCATTAATAGCCGCGAGTCAGTTTTAAATGCATTTTTTTCTTTCAAAAATGTCATTTTTTGCAGGGACAGTTCTAAGCACGTGAAACATGCGCCACTTTACATGCATATCATACACACCCCCCCAGGTACGAAATTTAAAGGAATATTTCACTTTTATTTTTTCATTTTAAGCATTATTAAAATCACTGCTCCCGAAAAAACGGCCGTTTTTAAAACTTCTTTTTGCATTGATACATGTCCCCTGGGGCAGGACCCGGGTCCCCAAACACTTTTTAGGACAATAACTTGCATATTAGCCTTTATAATTAACACTTTAGATTTCGAACGTTCGAGTCCATTGTATTTAATAAGGTTCTAAAGTTTACACGAACATTTTGTCTGTTCGCAGGTTCTGGTGCGAACCGAACAGGGGGGTGTTCGGCTCATCCCTGACCGAGACCCACCAGTATGTTCCCGAAGTGTACATAACTTTTTGGATGTCTTCAGCAAAAAGGGGGCCGAGACTCTTCCCCCACATAGGTCTTATGACTGTGCGATTGAGCTCCTCCCCGGGGCCGAAATTTCCTTCGGTAGAAATTTTCCCTTGTCGGAACTTGAACTTGAGACTTTGAAAACTTACATTGACGACAACCTTAAAAAAGGGTTTATCCGTCCATCCACCTCACCGGCAGGAGAAGGGATTTTCTTTGTCGAGAAGAAGGATCACACACTTCGGCCCTGCGTGGACTATAGAGAACTATAAGGTGACAATTAAAAACCGGTACCCTCTCCCTTTGGTACCTGAACTGTTTCAGAGACTGGGGGCTGCGGTTATCTGCACGAAACTGGATCTTTGTGGGGCCTACAACTTGGTGCGCATCCGAAGCGGAGATGAATGGAAGACTGCCTTTCGCACCCGCTTCGGGCACTTCACATATTTAGTGATGCCTTTTAGACTTTGCAATGCCCCTGCTACATTCCAGCATTTCGTGAATGATATTTTTAGAGACTATCTTGACCTGTTTGTCATCATATATCTGGACGATATCATCATCTTCTCCCCTTCTCTGGACAGACATCGTGAACATGTCAAGAATGTGCTCAAGCGGCTTCAAATGCACGGTCTATATGCAAAGCCCGAAAAGTGCGAATTCGAATGCCAATGTATTCCGTTCCTGGGGCTAATCAGAAAGTTACTGCTACAGTATTCTCAACTGGCCGGTACCGGTGGACAAGAAGGGTATTCAGCGCTTTGTTCGGGCTTTGTTCGGGTTCGCAAATTTCTATAGGAAGTTCATCAGAGGATTTTCAACCATCATCGCTCCCATAACCAACTTAACCAAGCAGACTGTCCGGTTTCTTTGGTCCCCAGAAGCTCAAACTGCTTTTGAAACCCCCAAGAACTTGTTCACGTCCGCATCTGTCCTAAAACATCCTGACTCGGCCCTGCCTTACATCTTGGAGGTGGATGCCTACAAAACGGCAGTTGGAGCAGTCCTTTCCCAGAGGCAGGGACCCAGCCCGGTTGCCTTCTTTTCCCGCAAGCTATCAGAAGCAGAAAAGAACTATGATGTGGGGGACCGGGAGTTGTTGGCAATCAAGGCGGCACTTGAGGAGTGGCGGTACCTCTTGGAGGGCGCAGCACATCCGATCCTGGTCTATACAGACCATAAAAACTTGGAATACCTGAAAGTTGCCAAGAGGTTGAAACCACGCCATGCCAGGGGGGCACTTTTCTTCACCAGATTTTCATTCCACATAACGTATAGGCCGGGGTCGAAGAATACCAAGCCTGATGCCCTCTCATGCATGTTCAGTGACTCAGAAACCCCTACAGCTCCGGATACCATCCTGTCTTCAGGGAACTTTCTTCTGCTACAAGGGGACCTATTGTCCCGGATCAGGCAAGCTTCCTTGGGAACTTCCCCTTTACCAGGTACTGATCTGCAACCAAAGGATGCTGCACCAGTGTTCCTGCCAGGCGCTTGTGTGACTCAGTACCCTTGAGTTCCCTGTCTGCACTATCAGGGGTTCCTGAGTCAGAGGTGTAAAATAAGCCTCTCCCTGCATATCGGGCTCTACCATCAGGTACGTGACACTGCATCTCATGGCGCTGGCGGGCTGTATCTCATGGGTACTGGAGGGCTGCATCTCATGGGCACTGGCAGGCTGTATCTCATGGGCACTGGCAGGCTGTATCTCATTTGCACTGGCGGGCTGCATCTTATGGGCCCTGGCAGGCTGTATTTCATGGGCACTGGCAAGATGCATCTCATGGGCACTGGCAGGCTGTGTCTCATGGCACTGGCAGGCTGTGTCTCATAGGCACTGGCAGGCTGTGTCTCATAGGCACTGGCGGGCTGCATATTATGGGCACTGGCAGGCTGCATCTCATGGGCACTGGGGAGGCTGCATCTGATGGGCACTGGTGAGTGAGGCTGCATTTGATGGGCACTGATGAGGCTGCACTGATCTCTTGTATCATCTCTGACCGTCTCCTGTATCATGTCTGCAGTCTCTGACCATCTCATTCGGGTGCACCCCTACTGGTAACATAGCTTTATGGTAAAATTTTGAGTAGAGGTCCTCTTATATAAATCTTAAATTAATAATGTTTGTTAGGGTGAATAAACAGTTGCAACATTGTAAAAAAAAAAAATCATATAAAGAAAAATATGAACTAGATGACAAAAGAAAAAACTGTTGACCTTGCCAGTAATTCAATGTCCTTGGCACATTGTGTGAGCTTTACTGAAGCAAAAACACTGTTGTCTTCCTTCTGTAAAATACTAATCTTGCCATCTATGTATCGGAGATGAGCAAAGGCAGACATGCTTGAAGTCCAGCCTGGTTCCCTCCACAGAAACGTTAGTGGAGTGAGAGTAACCACTCAAGGACAGGAAGTGTGATATCTAAAGTATTACCAGGTGAAAAATAAAAGGAAAGATGTCTGAAAATTAAAACTAATGTAGCCACTACATCTAAGGGTTGGAAAGCTGCAATATATTACATTTTCATATCTGGTTTTAGATACCGATTTAGATTTAGAGTCCCCATCAAGAAAACTGCATGAAGTCTCTATCTACCCTTAGTTTATATAGGTGCCTTCCATTTGAATTTGTTTCCTCACACAACCCAAAAAAAACAAAAGAAACAAAGAGTGAAATAAATTGTCTTCTAGCCAAACTATCCCTCAGAGGGTTGTGTGAATGTGGTATGACTGTAAGAACATAAGGATGAGAATTGATGTGAATGTTTCTATGTATTCTGCAAAGAGCCAATAAATGTATTGGCACTGCATGTAAATAAAGGTAATAAAAATAATGACAAAATCTGTCCAATCCAGTTTATTCATCCCTAAATATGAATAATAAAAAAAAAACAGACCACGTCTGCAGCATCAAACATACCTTGCGGAAGAAATGTCTCTTATAATTTACACAGTCATCAACACACACAATAAGCCATCTTATCAGAATGGTGACTGCTGCGGCACTAATATTAAAAAATGTATTATATACAGAAGGCATGTTTGTCGATTTAATGGTGACAAACTCAGTGATTTCCTTGTCACATTACCTTTGGGGTAAACGAAGGACAAAAGAACAAGGATATTGGACCAGATGGTTATCTGTTTTTAATTTAAAATTAAAATGAAGCACAGAGCAATTTATGCAAATGAAGGGTTGTATGGAATTCTAACTCATCATTCAAAAAGAATGAAATGCTTAAGGGCTTAAAGTTTTTTTATTATTATTTTTTTCGAAAAGAACATTCTTTTTTTTTCCTCTGTGCCTGTGCTGTAAAATGACAATAAAAAAATATGCATACACTGTCACAATGCATAATTCAGATGCAGCTTGCCTGACGAGACTGGTATATTGTAAAGTATAATGTTCTTGATATAGGATTCCATATTTTAGAAATTTACAATGACCCAAAACTGTCTGAACCTGGTAAAACATGAGTGGGGGAAAACAAGAAAGATTATTTTCTTTTGGATGTTGTTCAAAGAAATAACCTATTGTTAGTTTATGTTATAATTATTGTTAGTAATAATGTTATTATGCTATACAAACACACAGATATGACTTAAAAAAGTCCAGGTTTAATTTCACTTTACATATTTAATTTGGCCAAGCTGGCCAAAGCAAACTTCCATTACAGAGCAATGTGGCTGTTGTGTGTACTGGGATGGATTCTAGTAGCGTTAGCTATCTGGAATTCTAGGCTTTGGGGATGGTTAAGTACCTCTTTTATAAAGCGCTGGATTAGGAACATAGGAATCATTGTCACAAAAGATTTTAGTTGGTCTTTACTACTATTATGCAAAGGCTTAAAGTGGATGTAAACCCCATTCATGAAACCTGTCCTGGGCACACACAGTACGTATATTTGTAGTGTTTACTTATTTTTCTCCAAAGACCTGAGTCCTGTGTCTTTCTGCTGCTCCGTTCCTCTGTTATCAGCATGATAACTTCTGACAAGCTCTCCGACACATGAGATAAAAGCAGTTGGAAATTTGTGTCAGGGAGGTAACTTAGAGATAGATAAGTAGAGAGCTTATCTATTCACAGCATAGCTCTGCAAGTTTCTTTGTTTCTGTGCCTATGTAGAAGGGGGGGGGTGTGCCTTTCCTCCAATCAGCTGCCACACAGAGTATGCCCAGACTGCCCTCCCACTGCTAAAACATTAAGAAAATTTTCTAACATGATGTGCACTTTCTAAAGGATATAGAAAGCTGAAGACAGCAGATATAGATGTACAAATGGTGTATCATCTGAGGCTGTTCTCTTCACTGGGTACGTGTGAGGGTTTACATCCACTTTAATCCTCACTTCCTTTCCACCTTGGCCAACTATCTCATGCTGTTTCCCTTCTACCCCCATTGACTAACTGAAGCCCAGTGAAGAAACTGAGGACAGCGCTGGATCCTGGAACCGGTGAGTGTCTATTTATTAAAATTCAGTAGCTACAGTTGAGAAATCCATAGATACATAATATTTAAAGTCTACTTCCTTAAAAATATGCCTTTTTTTGTTTCCTTTACAGTGCGTGAACAGTCTGTTGTCCCCACTACTCCTTGTTGTGGGTGTCTCCTTTAGCTAGCCAGCTGTAAAAGAGACACCTGTGCACGTGCATTCCTGGTTAGGACTGTGTGGATCCATTCATACACACAGCACCTGGTAAGTTGTACCCTTGCCCTCTCCTCTCAGACAGCTACAGGAGCATATCACTCCCCTACCCTCACTATCTCCTCTACAACCTGTACGTTTAAGGAACAGTGCACATTGTAAAGGACCTGGCAGCAATGACAAGGAACAGTAAATAAGTATTTGGGACAGATAGTTGTAAATGTACTTTTTGCCTTAATGCTTTAACAGCTTTGCATAGTGATGCATAAAGAGCAATAGAAATGCAAAAATATTAGATCAGCTAAAAATAAATTGAGCGTTGCTAAAGAAAGCACTGCTCCAGACTCCCTCCTGTGATCTCAAGGATCACACTTTTCAGATCAGCATATCCTGCCCTTCAGCAAAGTTCACATGACCAAGTCTCTAGAATATTTGTCACATGAAAGACACAAGACAAGTGCATTGTTTTCAGTGAGTCAGTTGACTCATAGACCTGCATGGTGGGAAGGAGTACAACCATTGTGCAGTAGCAAAGATTAGGAGAAGGGATGGACAACTCTACCTTGAGTTCTACAAGAAGTTGTATGTAAACTTATATTTATTTATCTCTCTATCTGTACTTGATACATGCATTGTTGTTATGTAATTGAAGTTTTGAAGTTGTTGGAGCTTAGCAGGTTTACTGTAGGTTCCTTCCCAGGGGGGCATGGCAAGGACCATGGAAAGGTGACATTCTTCCCCATCCCTGTCAATTATCACTCTCTGGGTATTTAGTGTCAGGAATCAGAGTTTCTATTGTCATTCAATAGTAGGTCTACAGATTTATGTATGTTTTGAATTTCATGATGTCTACACTACCTATTCTCATTCCACACCCACCAACTGCTATTCCATCACTCACCTCATTTGAACATGAGTGCATCTCTGCCACACCTATGGCAGGCATGGTCTCTCTGTGGCTTACTCCGTGTTGACCTCCCCCACAGATAATTATGTTCCCTCTTTCCTCACTGAGTGGGAAAAAGCTTTGGATTTACACCTGACACCTGAACAAAAATAATTCATCCTCTTCTTTACACACATTGCCTCCTGTTCCTTCAGACAGTAGAGATCTGGATACAAGATCTTGGCCCAATGGAATAGGGTTCCAGAGAGACAACACCACATATATCCCAAATGTCACCCCCAGCTTCTGGAGATGTGGCATGGCTAGGGGGTCAATACTTCATATATTCTGGTCATGCCCACAGTTTCCACCCTTCTGGTGGGATGGATGTGCCTTAATCAATGACCTTACTGACATGTCTTTAAAGCAGAACCCAGCTGCATACCTCCTGCACCTCAGCTCATTGCCCAAATGAAAGTACCACTACTCTCTAGTGTGACATCTCCTCAATGTGGCCAGGGAATGTATCCCAGTTCTTTGGAAGTTCCCGTCACCCCCCACTGTACAACAGTGGATAAAGTCAATGAATGAGATAATGAAGGAACTCACCTTGTCCTTGAGGAAACGGAAAACTGCTTTCACAGAACATGATTCTATTGGACCTAGTTCACCTTTACTGAGAGATACCATGAGCTTCTGGCCTCCAGTTCTATGTGATCTGATAACTGACGAGTTTGGGAAAGACCATCTGTTACTTCGGCTCCATAACAATATTCTCCAAACAATCCCCCCCTTGGGAGAGTTCCCGTCCATTTTTTTTTTTTTCGCACTTCCTTTCTTCTGACTATCACACTTTCCGGCCTCCCAATTTTCCCTCTCTTACACTTCTTTACTCTGTATTTTTTTTAATGGGAATTGGGATTATCTTTTCTACTTGCATCACTTGCCCCTGTTGGCATTTACAATCAGTCTTTTAATGTAGAAACAATATCGGTTGTCCTGCTTAAAGCAAATTCACCTGTTCAGTTTTCTCCAATTATTAATGAACAGGCTCTTCTTACAGAATACTACCACTTCTGGTGTACTGCACCCCATTTCCTGTGTTACTAGTTCTTTTATGGCCTGATCTGCTACACTGATGCATGTAAAGTCTATCTTTATTACATTTTTTCTGTTTTTCTTTTCCTGTATACTTTGTTGCTGTCAATAAAGAATTAAAAAGAAAAACAACATTTAAAATATCTTCCTATTGAAGACAAAGTCATTCTAAAATGCTGTCTGCTTATACATTTCTCATGTGTGAAATTTCTTAAATGTTACATTTATTTTGACCCAGAGATGGGAAAAATTGTAAATAACTGGCCCTGTTCAGATTAATAGATATATAAGAGTGCAGCGCCAAATAATAAACTCAATGAACATGAGAATCAATGTATGTGTACTGTGATTCCTAAATACCATAATCAAAAATAGGTACAAATAACTAATAACCATAAAAATATGAAAAATGTGCTGCTAATAATCCACAAACAATTACTGCTTTCACAGTAAAACGTGCATAAAAAATTAAGAAAAAAACAAACAAAAAAAGTTCATATGTGTAGATATCCAGTAGATATTTTCCAGTGTAGAGACATGGATATAATCTTTCAAGTGTTGTACTACCCGCCATCTTAGGTAAAATTGAAAGCTTACCACAAAGCCTGCGACCGCCCTTATTCAGGGGGGTCATACAAGGCTCAGAAGATGCGCAGGCGCGAACCAGAAGCCTTTTGATGTGATACAGAGCTTTTTAAAAAGCTTGCAAGGAACGTTTTTATGCACTAGGACTTGGTCCTATTTTTGGAAATTCTTTTAAATAAAGACAGTGAAGGAACCTCTACACTACTGGATGCTTTTATTTTTATTTTTCTCTACTCAAAAAACTATGGTTATCTATTGGATGTCCGTCCTATCACCCATGGAAGTCAATGCTCATTGATGTGAATGGATAGCCCCTTGGAAGTGTGTTATTGATCTGGCCAGCGGATTACCTGTGGAGGAATCTCCCGAAGTTCCGGTGTGGATCCCATCTTCTGAGCCTTGTTTGACCCCCCTGAATAAGGGCGGTCGCAGGCTGGCGGGTAGTACAACACTTGAAAGATTATATCCATGTCTCTACACTGGAAAATATCTACTGGATATCTACACATATGAACTTTTTTTGTTTGTTTTTTCTTAATTTTTTATGCACGTTTTACTGTGAAAGCAGTAATTGTTTGTGGATTATCAGTAGCACAATTTTCATATTTTTGTGTGTTATTAGTTATTTGTACCTATTTTTGATTATTTAGGAATCACAGTACACATACATTGATTCTCGTGTTCATTGAGTTTATTATCTAGCGCTGCACTCTTATATATCTATACCTTTTGTGCCCCATATCAGAGTTATAGTGTCCAGCTGCAAGATATCTATCACGGATTTTGTCATAATTATTTTCACTATTATCACACACCTAGGCTAGCGCAAATTTGTCCTTTTTATTTCTGTTCAGATTAATAGTCTTAGAGATTCAGGCAGTACAGGCTAAATAACCAGCTGTCTAATCTGATTTGCTAATGTATTCCCCTTTTAGAAATCATTTTTCTATATTACAATTTATAAACTAACTCAATGTCTGACCATCTCCCAAATTCAAACTGATTAAATCAATTCTGTTTTACTCATCTCACATACATAGCTTTCTTCATGGATACCCTAACGACGCAGCAATAAGAGGAAAATATCATGAACTAGTCTCTAGTTTGGAAAGGAATGCATTGTGGCAAAGAACATATTTAATTCTAGATCACCAATATAAAAGGTCTATTAGACAGTTCAAGTACAATGGTAATCTGCATACACAGAGCACCTTCAGCAGTAAACATCTTGCAGTGAAAGTTAGCGGAGTAATTATTTTGTTTTATAATGACAAATTGCCACATTAGACACACTGAGGAACTGATGTGACTGTGGAAGTACACAGGGAATAGTAATGAAGTCAAAAGCTTAGTATATTCAACATCTTATTAGTGCATAGGGCCTGTGTCATGCTGCATTCTTCTTACAGTCTCATATCAAGGTCACACATATTAACATGAAACTGTACTTACCGTATATACTCGAGTATAAGCCGAGATTTTCAGCCCTTTTTTTTGGGCTGAAAGTGCCCCCCTCAGCTTATACTCGGGTCAGTGTACCTGGAAATATTGAGAGGCTGCGGGCGTCCATCATTTAAAACTTGCGGTCTCCTCCTGTCTCTTCCGTAATAGGCGGAACTCTGTCTGCTGAGAATCATCTATCATGAACGTTCTCCCATCCTCACCCATCCCAGCAGACACTGTGTTCAGTGTTCCGCCAATCACGGATGCCTTTTCATCCTCGGACAAGAGGACGTCCGTGATTGGCAGAACACTGATCACACTGTCTGCTGGGAAAATGAGTCAGAGGTTACGAGAACGTCTGTGATAGGCGTTTCTCAGCTGACACAGTTCAGCCTATCACAGAAGGGACCAGGAAGAGACCGCAAGTTTTAAACAATGAATGGACACCCGCAGCCTCTCAATTTCAAGGTACAGTGAGTATGGGCACAGTGAGTATGGGCACAGTGAGTATGGGCACAGTGAGTATGGGCACAGTGACGAGGGGCACAGTGAGGTTGCAAATGGGCATTGTTGACCCTCTGCATTCTCACCCTCGGCTTATACTCGAGTCAATACGTTTTCCCAGTATTTTGGGGTAAAATTAGGTCCTCGGCTTATACTCGGGTCGGCTTATACTCGAGTATATACGGTAGTTTGTTTAGTAACTAAAGCTTAATTCAAGTGAAGTCAAGTCAAGCTTTATTGTCATTCAACTACACGTGAGGACATATGGTAGAACGAAATGTCGTATCTCACAGGGCCAAGGTGCTACATACAAATGAAACATAATAAAGAATAAAAACACAGCGAAGAACTAAAAAATAAAAATAAAAATAAATTACCAAAGTGCTACTGTGAACTACTGTGTTTAATGGTCCTCTGGCATAAAAATTAAGCTTTAATTGCAGTGGGGCTCACATGCAAATGCTGGGGCCATCTTACATAGTGATCATCATTTTGCCTTCTGGTTAGTTAGTTCTACTCATTGCTTTGCCACTCTTGCACAGATATTAAATGGCTATGTATCCAGAAGAATGAATAACACATTTTCATAGGAGTCTGCCACAGATGGGACATTGACTTGAGTGCTGCAAAAAACAGTCCATATTCTAGTACCTTACTGATGGAGAGCAAGGCAAGTGCACGATGCTGAAGACTGGAGTCTACAGGCTGTACTTAAATAGAAAACAAAAATAAGAAGTGAGCGCTATAAAAACTGCAGCAGCTGGCATGTAAGGGTGAACCTACAACCTTCCAAAAGTAATTAAAACATATGAATGGTGTGCAGCGCTCCACTACAATACACAAACTACAAAGTATAAAAAATGTGATACAAAATGAATTGGTACAGTCCCAAAATATTATTGTCAAAACAGTCCGTCACGTGACTTAAGAATTCTCCATGTGTTTAAAGGAACATCCAGTGGTACAGTGTAATGTATCTAACCACTCACCAGAAACAAGTGAAATTGCAGCATTAGATTGTCATTGCACTCCACCCGGTATAGTGATTTAATCTCAACAGCCGTATGCCTCCACCAATCTAAACACTCACCAGAAGCCAGACAAAAGTATGCCTTGAACTGCTTGTATGGAGCGAAGTGGTATCCCAGCCCAAAATACTTTGCTGGACACTTTTTTTTCTGGATCCCTCCATCTAATCGCATAACAAGGCTGGAATACCTCTACGCTCCATAAGGCCAGTTTAAGGCATACTTTTGTCTGGCTTCTGGTGAGTGTTTAGATTGGTGGAGGCACACGGCTGTTGAGAGTATTTTCCCTATACCGAGTGTCTTAAGTTACGGACTGTTTTGGCAATAATATTTTGGGACTGTACCAATTAAATTTGGTTCACATTTTTTATACTTTGTAGTTTGTGTATTATAATAGAGCACTGCACACAATATACCTGTATATTTTTTGTACTTAAATAGACCCAGGGTTTAATTACTAAAGGCAAATAGGCTGTTCACTTTACTAGGGAAGTTTTACTTTGAAAGTGATAATCCCTGAAGTTTAGTGAATGTGATGCATATTCACTTTGGTCTGCGAAGTCACAGTACCATTTTTAAAGTATGTTTCATGCTATTTAATTTGAAATATTGCTGTAAAGGAAATTTGTATGTTCTGGACATTATTGTATTTTATTTTGTATACATTGCACACTGCGCTCACTGTGCACACGACAATAATAATGTTTTCATTACATGTTTGCATTCTTTTGAGTCCTGATTAGAATTAGCCTGCCTATGTTACGCCCTTGTTACCATAAAAGTACAATTGTAAAATTATTGTGATACCTACTTAATTGTGTGTATAAAAACCTTCAATTGCCTCAAATAAAACAGAACAGTTATTTTGGAAAGATGCTGAGTTTATCTTTGATGTCTCTTCCCTACTGCAATAATTATTATTCATCTGGAACCACTAATCAATATGAGGATAGGAGTTGCCTATCTATAAAACATCCATAACAATTGTATATACTGAACTGCTGGTTGAAGATAAAAAAAAAAAACACACAAACTAGTGCACTGGTCTAATCCACTACCAGAATGAAAGAAGTTGCTCTGGATCAATATACAAACAATGGGGTACTGCATTTCTCTGTTAAGTCCACTGGGTGGTGGAAGAATACCAGAAACAACACAAAGGAGAAAGGATGCACATCCACCCTGGTGTAATACAGTTTATTTGGAGCAACAATAATAAAACCTTTATCCAATACACTCACATTTTGCAGGGCCTGTGAAGACCCTCCTGGGAGATCACTGTAAGATTTGCATATGGGAAACCTCTAGGAGGCCTGCTGACAGCCTGAGTCTATACCAGGGCCATCGGAGCTGAGCACCGGTGTGCCTGTGCAAGTGCGCAGGCACCCGGTCCAGTGTTAACAGGGAGAGTCCCACCCCTTAAATCCCACCCTCCCAGAGCCCTGCTTTCTGTAAAGTGATTAATTTACATATGGGAGGAAACACCTTCATAATACCCTCCCATAGCCCTTCCTTTGTAGTCTTGCAGTAAACCATTATTCTTTGGCATGCTGCAAGACAGGAATGACACAGGAGGAGGTATGACTCATTAACACCTTTCACCACTCACTTGAAGGCCCAGAAACACCCACAGTAACCCTAGGATCCACCCACATCAACTCCCAGAACTGGTACAAGTGACTCCCATAGCCTGTCCTTAAACTACAGAGGCTCAAAGGATGATGGGACATGTAGTATCAGGACTGAAGAAGGAAGGAAACAGGAAGTAAGAGGACTTGGAAATTCAGCCAGGAGGAGGAGTGACATCACAGACACAGAAATCTGCTATATACAGCTAAAGGAGATAAGTTACCCAAAAAATGACAGCAGGGTTGTGATTCATTTACATGCACAATGCATCTGTTTTTTAGGAGGTAAAACTGGAGTTCTTTTTTAAGAACAGAAACAGGTGGGAATATGCAACAAAGTTTGTTAAAATCCTTGCAATGTAAATAGACAGTTTTAGAAAATTACAGCAGCTTTAGATTGAGATGGAAAGTTTATTTTTTTAAAACAGTAAATTACAAAATAATGAAGTGGAATAACCATTTAAGAGAGTTTGTATGTTGTTTTCTTTGACATGTTTATGATGAGAACAGAAACAATCTGTCCACAAAAGTACACAATTGGTCGAAAGGTGGATAAAGGGGGAGCCACTGTACTTGTTCATACAGCTCCTGATGATCAGGGATAGCCAGCACTGTGACAACGGAAAATGATCAAGTGTTGAAAACCTTGTGCAATAAAAGATGATTTGATGATAGAAATGTTTAGCAAAGACAGTCAGGAAGTACAGCACTGACATCAACCATATCAGTCTAAGATCAAACCCCACCACTGTCCAAAGTTTTTGGGCTTGATGTTGATGCTCTACTCCCTGATTACCTTTTTTTTATTTATTTTTTATTAAGTTTATCAAGCGTACAGGGTCAGTACAGACATACTTAATACAAAGGGCAGTACACATTTCAGGGTACAAACAACATGTCACAGGTTCAAAAGCTTGTCCATATACAAGATTTCTGAAAGACATCATATAATAATGAGTTCAAAGCCAACAGCTTCTCATAAGTCCTTTTCAAATGAATAATACCAACCACTTCTGATATATTTGGTGCTAAGTTGATTTCCACTGTCTGAGGATTAAGGAATGGGTTGCAAGGAGGATATTTGTAACAACCTGACGGTGATCTTTCAGGTACTTATCTATATCAAGGTTGAGTAGTGCTAAAGCTGGACAGGGGGAAGTTACCAACCCTGTACAGGTAGATATAAGCTTAAAAATGTGCCTCCAGAAGCTAGTTAAGGTGGGGCATTCCCAAAGGATGTGTAAAAGATTTCCTACTTGGCCGCAGTTGCGCCAACATAGGGGGGAGCAGGAAGAGGACATTTTTGCCATCCGAAAAGGGGTGTAGTACCATCTGTTGGTGATTTTACAGTGTAATTACCCAGTGTGAGACACAGTGGGTGGCCCTGGAAATCAAGTAAAATGCATTCCTTCACTGGCTAGGGTGATAGACTCTACTCCCTGTTGCTGTGTGTGTTTTAAGGCATTTCTACTGTTAAATCATCTTTTAACACATGAGGTTTGCAGTGTTATGTTTTGCTTTATTTTCTACTGCTGTTTATGTACTAAAAAACAGCCATTGTGTTAAAATCATAAATAGTTATTTGCATTAGTTAGAAAGCTTAGTACCATTTTTTTTTCTGTTTTCCTTTTAAACTGGATTACCATTGGGAATTCTCTAAACTAAAATGCACCATGCAACATCTCTGCCTACAATAAACCACAGAGGGCTTTTACTCCCACGAGGCCCTGCAGTGTGATCTTTACCATGCTGTTCATGTTCTCTCTAAGTCCCAGGAGACATAAAGGATAATAATAGGATCATAACAATCATTGAGCAAGGAGAAAGTACAGGATGGGAAACTTCTCTGCCCCGGTATCAAGTCTCTGCATAGTTAAATTTAACTATCTCTTTCATAACTGTGCTCACTTTTTGCACTTCACATGGCTGAGCCAATTTTTCAGTTTTTCATCTAAACTTATGAAATAGAAATTCAGTTCTTTGTAGTTAAATACATTTCACCTGAATTATATATTTGCTCTGAGCAAGAAACAGATCTATTAAAATCAAGTATCCCTAATGGCATTCTTTTAAATTTTTATCAAAAATATGATTTTTAATACAGTGCACACAAACATAGGTAATCTCCAAAAATTCTACTAAATGTAAAATGCGAAATTGTGCAATAAAAATATAAGCAAGCTTAGTCAGTGGACAGAAAAATAAAAACTCCTGATCAGTATAGTATTCAAATACCTCAAGTCCTGCCACATGGTACTGGGGACTCAAAAAAGGTCTTGTAGCAGCTTTGAATCAAAGCCAATCACATAGACATCAATTAATTTCCCAACTACCCAAGGGTGATGGAGATTCTTTTTACAGATGAAATTACAGGGGGTCCCCGGGTTACAAACAAGACAGGGACTGTAGGTTTGTTCTTAAGTTGAATTTGTTTGTAAGTCGGAACAGGTAAATTTTTTAGGGGTAGCTCCAGCCAAAAAAATAGTTTTTATACTTTTTGGATAACATAGGGAAGGGTTATCACCCCTGTAACATTTGTTTTTCTGTCTGTGCCCCTGTTCAGAAGATTTCACCTCATTTTCCATCCCAATGACAAATGGATTTTGAACATTTTTGGTTGTTAGGGAAACATGGACTGGTGATAAAGCTCCAGTGGAGACACCTTTTTCCCATAAAAATGCTTACAGGAGTGAATTTCCCTTCCTAGGGGTAGATTTCCTCTCACTTCCTGTTGTCTCCCTCCGTTTGTAAGTAGGAGTCGTTTGTAAGTCGGATGTTTGTAAGTAGGGGACCGCCTGTACAGTTAAATTGTATGTTTCAATTCTGCTAAGTTCAGGCACAAATGGAAACAATTGGATTCTACGTAGTCAGACATAGTAAGGTATGGCAAGTATAGGAAAACAAGCAGAAAAACACTCAAATATGAAAGAGAACCAATAGTCAGAGTCAACAGCTGGGAGGCCTTCCATGACAACATTCCATCACACTGGATTGACATTGAAAGCTGCAACCACATAATGAGATATTGTATAACAAATGCATCTGTAAAAATATAAAAAAAATAATATGAAGTGTCCTTAAGTGAGATAATAAATAAAAAAAGTCCACTTGTGTAGATATTAAAGCCAAGTCCCAAATATAAGTGAGTAATTCAAACTCCACCACCACCACTCGCTGGTGAAACCACCATCTTGAACAGTAGACCCTCAAACTAAAGAGCAGTCAATAAGGACTCATATAGTAGTGATCCAGACCACATCACTTCCACTGGCGCTGTTTAAAGATTTCCACAATGAGTATCCCGTGTATCCTCCTCACCTCTCCTTCTCATTTCTCCTTACCAGCATAAAACCCTTTTTGAAACATTTAATTGTGCTTAAAAAGTCACTCACAGGACATAAAAAGCAATTGTGCAATGGTATAAGGCCTTCCAGGCAGCATACACTACATTTACTGCCACCTCTGGGTTACGCCATACGTGTTTTATCACATCTGATTTCTTCTGAGGCACAGGCGCCATGCTGAATCATCGCCTTATATATCTACAAGATTGTAACCAAGCCTCGTTTTTAACTGCCCTGCAAGAACGAACCATACTGAACAAACCTCATTGTGAAAGCTGCTGCGACACTGGACGCCCATTAAAACAACAAAAACCAATCACAGCTGTGGAAACAAATTAGCAAAAAAAGGAAATAGAAGCCAAATGGATGCCATCAAGTGGACAGAGAAAATGTATAATCAATGACAAAAGAATAACTGTAATGCCCTGTAGACACGATCGGATTTCCAATGGAATAAAATCAGATGGATTTTTCCATCGGAAATCCGATGAAGCTGACTTTCATCAGTCTTGCCTACACACCATCAGTCAAAATTCCAACGGTCCAAAACGCTGTGACGTAAAACACTCTGACAAGCCGAGAAAAATAAAGTTCAATGCTTCTGAGCATGCGTCGACTTAATTCTGAGCATGCGTGGGTTTTTTCTCCGATGGAGTTCCACACAGACGATCGTAATTTGCTATCGGTTTTTTTTCCATTGGTAAAATTTAAAACAGGTTCTATTTTTTTATACCGATGGAAAAAAGACTGATGGGGCCCACACACGATCGGTTTGTCCGATGAAAAAAGTCCATCGGTCTTTTTTCATCCGAAAAATCGATCGTGTGTACGCGGCATAAGCTTAAACACTTGTGTACATACAAAAATATAGCAGGCAATATATGAACAATAAAAGCTCATAAATTCATAAGGAGCAACAGTTCTTAGAGTGAGGTGGAAGGCGGTTGCTGTCCTCAGAGAAATGCCAGCTCTGTAAGCAAGATGAGAGAAGAGGGAAACAGGAAGCACCACCTGAGTGTAGTATGTTAAATACAATTTATTAGCATGGTAAGTAATGCACTTACAGGAAACAAGATAAAATTATGCTCGTCTGTGTGAAGATGTGAAGTAGGTATCGTCTGGCATCTGAGACGAGCGTTCACTGGTATGGTAGTTGTTATGAGAGCCGCAATCCATCCTGTGGCCACCAGGAAGTTGGCCTGGGCCGGCGTGGAATGCACGGAAATGACGTAACCTGAAGCAGAGAAACATCAAGGAAAGAATGGCTGGACAGGCAAGGAAGACTAAGCGCTCGAAGCATCAGCTCCTTTTACAGCTCCTTTTACAGGCCTTCACATCATTTCCATGTGTTTCACGCCAGCCCAAGCCGACTTCCTGGTGGCCACAGGACGGATTGCGGCTTTCATAATAACTATCATACCCGTGGGCGCTCGTCTCAGATGCCGGACGATACCTACATCACATCTTCACACAGATAAGCATAATTTTATCTTGTTTCCTGTAAGTGCAATAATTACCATGCTAATAAATTGTATTTACCATACTACACTCAGGGGGCGCTTCCTGTTACCCTTTTCTCTCAGAGAAAATGTATAAGAATGCAAAGCAATTCTCCAAGGAAGGCTGGATCATAATGTACAATACATATGCCACATAAATAAATAATTATCTTTCCGTACATAGCTCTTCCTAACAGCTCCAACATACTCAAAATATGCACTTATTATGGAAAAGGGGCTGGGCTATTCATTGTGTTCCAATTTTTTGCTCTCATGACTTAGCTGACAGGGGTAAAGACTATGCAGTGCATATAGGTTTGTAAATTTTTTAGGCAGTAATCTGCAAAGTTTTTGGTCAAAAGTTAGCGATTCGCCAATTGGGAGTTCACTGCAAACCCATGGTAGGGGCAATGCTGAATTTGGTTTATATTGATGATTTTTCATTCTGAAAATACTATTTTTCATGGTCGTTATGGTAATCCAATGGCTTCAGTGGTTTCTAAATCACTGATTCAAAACAAGTATGAGATTTGGAGTTCTGACTTGACTGTAAATAACCTGATTAGCATATTTGTTTCAGGTCTGTGAATAAAAAAAAACTGAAACCACAGACAATCCGTCATAGAAAATTCCATATTTCACTCAGTATGGATTTTCATTTAGAAAAAAAGCTCCATTCTTTCAGTTAAAATCGAAAAATATATATTTAGCAATTTGTAAATAATCTATGATTTTACTAATCAAGATAATTCTAGGTGACTGACAGAAAATTCTTACCATTCTGTTACTGCCAGTTTCCAGTGCAAGATTTTAAAATGTTATATTGAGCCTTTTACTGAAACCTTTAAATTATTCTATACTGATCCATATTTGAGCTGTCAAATTAGATTCTGTTCTAGTTTCCAAAATCTCCCATGCATAAAACGTGGCACTTCCAACACATCGAGAGCTGTAAATGTAGAACAATTCCCTTATGACTCAGTGGAGTAGACTGGATACATTCTTCAGGATTTGTATGTGTATTTTGGATAATAGTCACATGTTTTATTTATTTACTTTATTAAACAAAGAAGGTGTCATGCAGGTCTTCACTCTTTTGTTGACTGTTATGTAACACATAAAAGCATTAGCACACTGTCTTTCTGTTGTAACCAGTTTTTTCACCTACTGCAATAAAGCTTCAAAAGGAAAAGGAAATACTATTGCTGTACTGTATTAAAAATATCATAAAAAGTACTCAAAATATCATATAAATATATACAACATACAATGTACTCAAATATATCATACATATAATATACAATAAAAAAAAATGAAATACTGTATTAAAAAATATCTTATAAAGAATAATTTTAAAAATTAAGTAAATACCCTAAGGGGTATATGTTTGAAGAATTTACTATGAATAGTGACTCCTTTACTGGCATTCACCTAGATGACATTCCACTGCATCTACCTTGCATACCCGGCAGGCCCGGGCATTTTAGACTGAGCAGCCCGGGGGGGAGGGGGGGCACGGCAGCGGCACTTCACAGCTGAGGTTAATGATGGGATGTGGGGTTCCAGCACCTTGTTCCTCTGGACCCCTTTACATTACACAGCACCCTGCAACTCTGGACCCCTTTACATTACACAGCACCTTGCACCTCTGGACCCTTTTACATTACACAGCACCCTGCACCTCTGGACCCCTTTATATTACGTAGCACCGCACCTCTGGACCCCTTTACATTACACAGCCCCCCACAGTTTGTTACACAGACACCCCCCTAACAGTTCTGGACCCCCTGCATGTTACACAGACCTCCTTACAGTACAGACTCCCTCCCTACAGTACATACCCCCTCTCTACAGTACAGACCCCCTCTCTACGGTACAGACCCCCTCTACAATACAGATCCTCTCTACATAACAGACCCCCCTACATTGCAGACCCTCCTCTACAATACAGACCCCCTCCCTACAGTACCCCTACAGTACAGACCCCCCTACAGTACAGACCCCCCTACATTACAGACCCCCCTCTACAAAACAGACCCCCCCTACAATATAGACCCCCCTACAATACAGAACCCCCCCTACATTACAGACCCCCTACAATACAGACCCCCTACAATACAGACCCCCCTACAATACAGAACCCCCCTACATTTCAGACCCCCCTACAATACAGAACCCCCTACATTACAGAACCCCCTACAATACAGAATCCCCCTACAATACAGAATCCCCCTACAATACATAACCCCCTATAATACAGAACCCCCTACAATACAGAACCCCCCTACATTTCAGACCCCCCTACATTACAGACCCCCCTACAATACAGACCCCCCCTACATTAAAGACCCCCCTACAATACAGAACCCCCCTACAATACAGAAACCCCCTACAATACAGAACCCCCCTACAATACAGACCCCCCTACAATACAGACCCCCCTTACATTTCAGACCCCCCCTACAATACAGAACCCCCTACATTACAGACTACCCCCTACAATACAGAACCCCCCTACATTTCAGACCCCCCTACAATACAGAACCCCCCTACATTTCACCCCCCCTACAATACAGAACCCCCCTACGTTTCAGACCCCCTCTACAATACAGAACCCCCCTACATTACAGACCTCCTACAATATAGAACCCCCCTACATTTCAGACCCCCCTACAATACAGAACCCCTACATTACAGACTACCCCCTACAATACAGAACCCCCTACATTTCAGACCCCCCTACAATACAGAACCCCCTACATTTCACCCCCCCTACAATACAGAACCCCCTACGTTTCAGACCCCCTCTACAATACAGAACCCCCCTACATTACAGACCTCCTACAATACAGAACCCCCTACAATACAGAACCCCCTACATTTCAGACCCCCCCCCTACAATACAGAACCCCCCTACATTACAGACCCCCTACAATACAGAACCCCCCTACATTTGAGACCACCCTACAATACAGAACCCCCCTACAATACAGAAACCCCCCTACAATACAGACCCCCCCTTCAGACCCATAATGTACCTCAGATCAGTGCGGGACTGCATGTCGGGTCCCCTCCCCCTGTGTAGACATAAAGGAGGAGGGGGAGACGGCTTCACTCTGCTCGGCTGTGTTAGACAGCTGAGCCGAGACTGATCAGATCATCAGAGCTGCGGCCCCGTGCCAGAGAGAAGGGGATCGTTGCGGGTCCTGGCCCCCTGATGTGTCGACGGGTGTCACTCGAGTGCGGCTCCGACTCGCAGCTGAGAGTGCACTGGGGGGAGATGTGACATGCGGCCCGCGGGCCACCGCGGGCCATCACGGGCCGCCGCGGCCCACGGGGCCTATGCCCGGTATGCCTTATGGTCAGTCCGGGCCTGATGCCCAGTCATATTCACCTCATTTGCAATAGGACGAATGTGTACGTGTGAAGGTGAATGTAAGAACTGACGAACAACCATCAAATATCACTGGCAGAATAAGCCATCAAGTAAAACAAAATAGAGCAATCTGTACACTGAACTATCTAAAACCATTTAATGTTCCAACCCGCCCCATTTAGGGGGGAAATGGACTGCAATTTCTGTGATGTCATCTCTTCAATTCATGAAATAACAGCATCAGGCAGCTCTGGGAGGAAGTGCAAATCCAGGCATGCACATCACATCCTGTTTGTTCACACTGTACCTTTGAGAAAATGCAGTTCCCACCATGCAGTGGAATTTGCTGAGAATGGGCAAAATTGAGGGCATGAATGTGGGTGGGTACATTTATAATGTTATTATTGGAGTGACTGAGCCTGTTCAATCACCTGTGAACCTCCAGCTGTGCACCTTTCCCTTCCTGGAGAGCTTTGACAGACCAGGAGACTCCTGGCCTTTCAGTCATTGTATGAGGTCATAAGAGGCAGGACCTCTTGGCATCAAATGATGCTGTATCACTGGGCAGTTCATACCGGAAGTCTCAGACTCCTGGGTCTGCCCACTAACGGTCTGAATTCGGTGTGACAGTGTGTATGCAAGACAGCTTGAACGTAATTCCGTCAGAAAAACCAGTCAGAGTTTATTCCGATGGAAAATCCTACCGTGTGTACAAGGCATAATTGTTTTATTTTTTAAGAAGAAAAAAGTGCTCCCTATACCTAGAGCTAGGGATGAGCTTCGTGTTCGAGTCGAACATACGTTCGACTCGAACATCGGCTGTTCGATCGTTCGACGAAGATCGAACGATTTGGGCCGTTCGCGCCAAATTCGAGTGACGCAAATGGCCCACAATGCACTACGCCATTGCAGTGTCATCCAGGCGCTGTGATTGGCCAAGCATGCACTGTGACCCCGATTGCTTGGCCAATCACAGCGCCGGCAGCGAGGAGAGCAATGATTGGCCACAGGCAGGATGCTTTAGGGAAAGAGAAGGATAGGTAGGGAGAGTGTCAGTGTGTTTTACTGTGCGAGTCCTTGTTTCTAGGGACAAAGAAGGAAAGTGAGGGGATTTCTCCTTGTGCTATAGTGTGCTTTAAAAAAACATTTTTTCTAGGGACAGAAAACTGTAGGTAGGGAGAGTGTCAGTTTCTTTCACTGTGCCAGTCCTTGTTTCTAGGGACAAAGAAGGAAAGTGAGGGGATTTCTCCTTGTGCTATAGTGTGCTTTAAAAAAAAAAAATTTCTAGGGACAGAAAACTGTAGGTAGGGAGAGTGTCAGTTTCTTTCACTGTGCCAGTCCTTGTTTCTAGGGACAAAGAAGGAAAGTGAGGGGATTTCTCCTTGTGCTATAGTGTGCTTTAAAAAAACATTTTTTCTAGGGACAGAAAACTGTAGGTAGGGAGAGTGTCAGTTTCTTTCACTGTGCCAGTCCTTGTTTCTAGGGACAAAGAAGGAAAGTGAGGGGATTTCTCCTTGTGCTATAGTGTGCTTTAAAAAAACATTTTTTCTAGGGACAGAAAACTGTAGGTAGGGAGAGTGTCAGTTTCTTTCACTGTGCCAGTCCTTGTTTCTAGGGACAAAGAAGGAAAGTGAGGGGATTTCTCCTTGTGCTATAGTGTGCTTTAAAAAAACATTTTTTCTAGGGACAGAAAACTGTAGGTAGGGAGAGTGTCAGTTTCTTTCACTGTGCCAGTCCTTGTTTCTAGGGACAAAGAAGGAAAGTGAGGGGATTTCTCCTTGTGCTATAGTGTGCTTTAAAAAAACATTTTTTCTAGGGACAGAAAACTGTAGGTAGGGAGAGTGTCAGTTTCTTTCACTGTGCCAGTCCTTGTTTCTAGGGACAAAGAAGGAAAGTGAGGGGATTTCTCCTTGTGCTATAGAGTGCTTTAAAAAAACATTTTTTCTAGGGACAGAAAACTGTAGGTAGGGAGAGTGTCAGTTTCTTTCACTGTGCCAGTCCTTGTTTCTAGGGACAAAGAAGGAAAGTGAGGGGATTTCTCCTTGTGCTATAGTGTGCTTTAAAAAAACATTTTTTCTAGGGACAGAAAACTGTAGGTAGGGAGAGTGTCAGTTTCTTTCACTGTGCCAGTCCTTGTTTCTAGGGACAAAGAAGGAAAGTGAGGGGATTTCTCCTTGTGCTATAGTGTGCTTTAAAAAAAACATTTTTTCTAGGGACAGAAAACTGTAGGTAGGGAGAGTGTCAGTTTCTTTCACTGTGCCAGTCCTTGTTTCTAGGGACAAAGAAGGAAAGTGAGGGGATTTCTCCTTGTGCTATAGTGTGCTTTAAAAAAACATTTTTTCTAGGGACAGAAAACTGTAGGTAGGGAGAGTGTCAGTTTCTTTCACTGTGCCAGTCCTTGTTTCTAGGGACAAAGAAGGAAAGTGAGGGGATTTCTCCTTGTGCTATAGTGTGCTTTAAAAAAACATTTTTTCTAGGGACAGAAAACTGTAGGTAGGGAGAGTGTCAGTTTCTTTCACTGTGCCAGTCCTTGTTTCTAGGGACAAAGAAGGAAAGTGAGGGGATTTCTCCTTGTGCTATAGTGTGCTTTAAAAAAACATTTTTTCTAGGGACAGAAAACTGTAGGTAGGGAGAGTGTCAGTTTCTTTCACTGTGCCAGTCCTTGTTTCTAGGGACAAAGAAGGAAAGTGAGGGGATTTCTCCTTGTGCTATAGTGTGCTTTAAAAAAACATTTTTTCTAGGGACAGAAAACTGTAGGTAGGGAGAGTGTCAGTTTCTTTCACTGTGCCAGTCCTTGTTTCTAGGGACAAAGAAGGAAAGTGAGGGGATTTCTCCTTGTGCTATAGTGTGCTTTAAAAAAACATTTTTTCTAGGGACAGAAAACTGTAGGTAGGGAGAGTGTCAGTTTCTTTCACTGTGCCAGTCCTTGTTTCTAGGGACAAAGAAGGAAAGTGAGGGGAATTCTCCTTGTGCTATAGTGTGCTTTAAAAAAACATTTTTTCTAGGGACAGAAAACTGTAGGTAGGGAGAGTGTCAGTTTCTTTCACTGTGCCAGTCCTTGTTTCTAGGGACAAAGAAGGAAAGTGAGGGGAATTCTCCTTGTGCTATAGTGTGCTTTAAAAAAACATTTTTTCTAGGGACAGAAAACTGTAGGTAGGGAGAGTGTCAGTTTCTTTCACTGTGCCAGTCCTTGTTTCTAGGGACAAAGAAGGAAAGTAAGGGGAATTCTCCTTGTGCTATAGTGTGCTTTAAAAAAACATTTTTTCTAGGGACAGAAAACTGTAGGTAGGGAGAGTGTCAGTTTCTTTCACTGTGCCAGTCCTTGTTTCTAGGGACAAAGAAGGAAAGTGAGGGGATTTCTCCTTGTGCTATAGTGTGCTTTAAAAAAACATTTTTTCTAGGGACAGAAAACTGTAGGTAGGGAGAGTGTCAGTTTCTTTCACTGTGCCAGTCCTTGTTTCTAGGGACAAAGAAGGAAAGTGAGGGGATTTCTCCTTGTGCTATAGTGTGCTTTAAAAAAACATTTTTTCTAGGGACAGAAAACTGTAGGTAGGGAGAGTGTCAGTTTCTTTCACTGTGCCAGTCCTTGTTTCTAGGGACAAAGAAGGAAAGTGAGGGGATTTCTCCTTGTGCTATAGTGTGCTTTAAAAAAACATTTTTTCTAGGGACAGAAAACTGTAGGTAGGGAGAGTGTCAGTTTCTTTCACTGTGCCAGTCCTTGTTTCTAGGGACAAAGAAGGAAAGTGAGGGGATTTCTCCTTGTGCTA
Organism: Rana muscosa; assembly: GCA_029206835.1. Lineage (NCBI taxonomy): Eukaryota > Metazoa > Chordata > Amphibia > Anura > Ranidae > Rana > Rana muscosa. The sequence continues at coordinate 131,400,810 of CM055119.1, read as the reverse complement.
TAGTGTGCTTTAAAAAAACATTTTTTCTAGGGACAGAAAACTGTAGGTAGGGAGAGTGTCAGTTTCTTTCACTGTGCCAGTCCTTGTTTCTAGGGACAAAGAAGGAAAGTGAGGGGATTTCTCCTTGTGCTATAGTGTGCTTTAAAAAAACATTTTTTCTAGGGACAGAAAACTGTAGGTAGGGAGAGTGTCAGTTTCTTTCACTGTGCCAGTCCTTGTTTCTAGGGACAAAGAAGGAAAGTGAGGGGATTTCTCCTTGTGCTATAGTGTGCTTTAAAAAAACATTTTTTCTAGGGACAGAAAACTGTAGGTAGGGAGAGTGTCAGTTTCTTTCACTGTGCCAGTCCTTGTTTCTAGGGACAAAGAAGGAAAGTGAGGGGATTTCTCCTTGTGCTATAGTGTGCTTTAAAAAAACATTTTTTCTAGGGACAGAAAACGGTAGGTAGGGAGAGTGTCAGTTTCTTTCACTGTGCCAGTCCTTGTTTCTAGGGACAAAGAAGGAAAGTGAGGGGATTTCTCCTTGTGCTATAGTGTGCTTTAAAAAAACATTTTTTCTAGGGACAGAAAACTGTAGGTAGGGAGAGTGTCAGTTTCTTTCACTGTGCCAGTCCTTGTTTCTAGGGACAAAGAAGGAAAGTGAGGGGATTTCTCCTTGTGCTATAGTGTGCTTTAAAAAAACATTTTTTCTAGGGACAGAAAACTGTAGGTAGGGAGAGTGTCAGTTTCTTTCACTGTGCCAGTCCTTGTTTCTAGGGACAAAGAAGGAAAGTGAGGGGATTTCTCCTTGTGCTATAGTGTGCTTTAAAAAAACATTTTTTCTAGGGACAGAAAACTGTAGGTAGGGAGAGTGTCAGTTTCTTTCACTGTGCCAGTCCTTGTTTCTAGGGACAAAGAAGGAAAGTGAGGGGATTTCTCCTTGTGCTATAGTGTGCTTTAAAAAAACATTTTTTCTAGGGACAGAAAACTGTAGGTAGGGAGAGTGTCAGTTTCTTTCACTGTGCCAGTCCTTGTTTCTAGGGACAAAGAAGGAAAGTGAGGGGATTTCTCCTTGTGCTATAGTGTGCTTTAAAAAAACATTTTTTCTAGGGACAGAAAACTGTAGGTAGGGAGAGTGTCAGTTTCTTTCACTGTGCCAGTCCTTGTTTCTAGGGACAAAGAAGGAAAGTGAGGGGATTTCTCCTTGTGCTATAGTGTGCTTTAAAAAAACATTTTTTCTAGGGACAGAAAACTGTAGGTAGGGAGAGTGTCAGTTTCTTTCACTGTGCCAGTCCTTGTTTCTAGGGACAAAGAAGGAAAGTGAGGGGATTTCTCCTTGTGCTATAGTGTGCTTTAAAAAAACATTTTTTCTAGGGACAGAAAACTGTAGGTAGGGAGAGTGTCAGTTTCTTTCACTGTGCCAGTCCTTGTTTCTAGGGACAAAGAAGGAAAGTGAGGGGATTTCTCCTTGTGCTATAGTGTGCTTTAAAAAAACATTTTTTCTAGGGACAGAAAACTGTAGGTAGGGAGAGTGTCAGTTTCTTTCACTGTGCCAGTCCTTGTTTCTAGGGACAAAGAAGGAAAGTGAGGGGATTTCTCCTTGTGCTATAGTGTGCTTTAAAAAAACATTTTTTCTAGGGACAGAAAACTGTAGGTAGGGAGAGTGTCAGTTTCTTTCACTGTGCCAGTCCTTGTTTCTAGGGACAAAGAAGGAAAGTGAGGGGATTTCTCCTTGTGCTATAGTGTGCTTTAAAAAAACATTTTTTCTAGGGACAGAAAACTGTAGGTAGGGAGAGTGTCAGTTTCTTTCACTGTGCCAGTCCTTGTTTCTAGGGACAAAGAAGGAAAGTGAGGGTATTTCTCCTTGTGCTATAGTGTGCTTTAAAAAAACATTTTTTCCAGGGACAGAAAACTGTAGGTAGGGAGAGTGTCAGTTTCTTTCACTGTGCCAGTCCTTGTTTCTAGGGACAAAGAAGGAAAGTGAGGGGATTTCTCCTTGTGCTATAGTGTGCTTTAAAAAAACATTTTTTCTAGGGACAGAAAACTGTAGGTAGGGAGAGTGTCAGTTTCTTTCACTGTGCCAGTCCTTGTTTCTAGGGACAAAGAAGGAAAGTGAGGGGATTTCTCCTTGTGCTATAGTGTGCTTTAAAAAAACATTTTTTCTAGGGACAGAAAACTGTAGGTAGGGAGAGTGTCAGTTTCTTTCACTGTGCCAGTCCTTGTTTCTAGGGACAAAGAAGGAAAGTGAGGGGATTTCTCCTTGTGCTATAGTGTGCTTTAAAAAAACATTTTTTCTAGGGACAGAAAACTGTAGGTAGGGAGAGTGTCAGTTTCTTTCACTGTGCCAGTCCTTGTTTCTAGGGACAAAGAAGGAAAGTGAGGGGATTTCTCCTTGTGCTATAGTGTGCTTTAAAAAAACATTTTTTCTAGGGACAGAAAACTGTAGGTAGGGAGAGTGTCAGTTTCTTTCACTGTGCCAGTCCTTGTTTCTAGGGACAAAGAAGGAAAGTGAGGGGATTTCTCCTTGTGCTATAGTGTGCTTTAAAAAAACATTTTTTCTAGGGACAGAAAACTGTAGGTAGGGAGAGTGTCAGTTTCTTTCACTGTGCCAGTCCTTGTTTCTAGGGACAAAGAAGGAAAGTGAGGGGATTTCTCCTTGTGCTATAGTGTGCTTTAAAAAAACATTTTTTCTAGGGACAGAAAACTGTAGGTAGGGAGAGTGTCAGTTTCTTTCACTGTGCCAGTCCTTGTTTCTAGGGACAAAGAAGGAAAGTGAGGGGAATTCTCCTTGTGCTATAGTGTGCCAAAGCATTCCTCATCAACCATCTTTGAAATCCTTGTTTTTTGGACAGTCAGGGAAATTGTCGTTGTGCTATTCTGTGCAAAAGCAATAATCCTCAACCATATTTAGAAATCCTTAAGTAAAGGGACAGAGAAGGACACCTGAAGGTAGCCCTTATTGCTTTTTTCCCATCTCCCTGCAGGCCATCTATTAGAATGTCTGGAAGGCAAACAAGGAGAGGCAGACAGTCAGGAGGCAATAAAAGAGGGCAAGCAGGCTCTGTGTCTGGGGGCAACAGTGCTGGTCGTGGACGTGGTGCATTGTCATCAGCACATGGCCATGGGACACGCTTGTCCTTCTTTTCGGCAGCTGGACATGTTGAGCCACATCATGCCGAAGACTTGGTAGAGTGGATGACCAAGCCCTCCTCCTCCTCCTCATCCTCTCTCACCCAGGCTCAGGGTACTGGCAAAGCAGCTGCCAAAGCGTCCTCTTCCCTGGTATCAATGTCAGACTCATCATCAGTCACTCCTTCCCTAGACCCACCATGTCCTCCTCCTGAGGAGTCCCCCGAACTGTTTGAGCACAGTGTTGGGTACATGCTCCAGGAGGATGCCCAGCGTTTCGAAGGGTCTGATGATGAAACCCAGCTACAGGAAGGCAGTAGCGTGAGAGCAGACAGAGGGGATGCTCAAGAAGGACACCAATCTGGCAGTCATGTTCCAGCAGCTGCAGCATACTGCCAGATTGGCTCCAGTGATGAGGAGGGAGGGGATGATGAGGTCACTGACTCCACGTGGGTGCCTAATAGGAGAGAGGAGGAGGAGGAGGATGAGGAGGAGGCACATCTCCAACGAGGCAGGATGCCCTTTGGTGGCCAGCGTAAGGGCAGTACACCGACGGAATCACACCGCAGAGCTCCGCCTGTGCAGGGCGCTGCCTCTGCCCGTCATTCAAAAAGTTCCTTGGTGTGGGCCTTTTTTGAGGCTAGTGCATCAGATCGCACAGCTGCTGTTTGCAACATATGTATCAAGCATATATCGCGTGGCCAAAACATCAGCCGCTTGGGTACCACATGCCTGACCAGACATATGTTGACCTGCCATGCAGCTCGTTGGCAAGCCTACCTCAAAGACCCACACCAAAGAACAAAGCGGACCTCTCCTTGCACCGCATCAGCTGGGATCTCCAACCCCACTATAACTTCAGTCCTCTCTGAAACATGCACTGAGAGGAATGAAGGTGTAGAATTAGGTGTGTCACAGCCAAGTACTTGCGGCCACTCTGCTAGCAGTACACCGACGTCCGATTCTAGCAGGCAAATTTCCCTGCCCCAGCTGCTGGACCGTCGAAAGAAGTTCACTCCCAGCCATCCACATGCCCAGCGGTTGAATGCTAGCTTGGCTAAATTGCTAGCGCTTCAACTGCTGCCTTTTCAGTTGGTAGACTCGGCCCCCTTCCGTGAGTTTGTGCAATGTGCGGTTCCTCAGTGGCAGGTTCCCAAACGCCACTTTTTCTCACGGAAGGCTATTCCGGCTCTCTACATGTGGAAGGCAATGTCTTGGCCTCGCTGGACAGGGCGGTCAGCGGTAAGGTGCATATTACCGCTGACTCATGGTCCAGCAGGCATGGACAGGGACGTTACCTTTCTTTCACGGCCCATTGGGTCACTCTTTTGGCAGCTGGGAAGGATGCAGGACAAGGTGCAGTAGTGTTGGAGGTTGTTCCACCGCCACGCCTCCAAAATGCTACTACTGGTTGTGACACACCTCTCTCCTCCACCCCCTCCTCTTCTTCTTCCTCCATGGCCTCTTCCTGTGGTTTGTCCTATGAACCAGCGGTGCTCCGTAGCCGTTCACGGGGCTACGCAAGTACGCAGGCAAAAAGATGCCATGCCGTGCTTGCGCTGGTGTGTTTGGGGGACAGAAGCCACACTGGGGCAGAGGTCCTGTCTGCTCTGCAGGGCCAGGCCGAGAGGTGGTTGACGCCACGCCAGCTTAAGCCAGGAATGGTGGTTTGCGACAATGGCACCAACCTCCTCTCCGCCCTCCGACAGGGACAACTGACCCATGTGCCCTGTGTGGCTCACGTCCTTAACCTGGTGGTGCAGCGGTTCTTGGGCAGGTACCCGGGCTTACAGGATGTCCTGAGGCAGGCCAGGAAAGTCTGTGTGCATTTCCGCAGATCTTATAATGCCAGTGCTCGCCTGGCTGAGCTGCAAAAGGAGTTGAACCTGCCCAAGAACCGCCTTATATGTGACATGCCCACCAGGTGGAACTCAACGTTGGCCATGCTGCAGCGGCTGCACACGCAGCAGAGGGCCATCAATGAGTACCTGTGCGACTACGGCACCAGGACAGGGTCAGGGGAGCTTGGTTTTTTTTCTCCACGCCAGTGGGGCATGATCAGGGATGCATGCACTGTCCTGGCACCATTTGAGGAGGCCACGAGGATGGTGAGCAGTGACAGTGCATGCATCAGTGACACTGTACCTCTTGTCCACCTGTTGGAGCACACGCTGCGTGGAATAATGGACAGGGCACTTGAGGCAGAACAGAGGCAGGAAGAGGAGGACTTCCTTGCCTCTCAAGGCCCCCTTTACCCAGACAGTGTTCCTTCTGTCCCACCCATCGCACAGGAAGAGGAAGAGGAGGAGGAGGAGGAGGAGGATTGTGTCAGCATGGAGGTGGAGGCTGGCACTCAGCATCATCAGCAGCAGTCTTTTAGGGATGATTTACAGTCCCAAGAAACCAGTGGACTTGTACATGGCTGGGAGGAGGTGGCTGCGGATCATGTCGTCCTTAGTGACCCAGAGGACTCCGGAGCGAATGCCTCAGCAAACCTACGCTGCATGGCCTCCCTGATCCTGCAAAGTCTGCGGAAGGATCCTCGTATTCTTCGGATCAAGGAGAGGGACCATTACTGGCTGGCCACTCTCCTTGATCCACGGTACAAGGGTAAGGTTGCGGACCTTATGTTACCTTCGCAGAGGGAGCAGAGGATGAGACAACTCCGGGAGGCCTTGCAGAAAGGTCTGTGCAACGCGTTCCCAGAGACTGGGAGGTTACAAACTCCTGGTCCTGGACAACGAGTTGCTGAGGCTTCGGGCAGTCAAAGAAGGAGCGGTGGGGAAGGTGGCCGTCTGACCGATGCGTTCAGACAATTCTTTAGTCCGCAGCCCCAAAGTATGATCGGTTCCAGCAACCATCGCCAGCGTCTGATAAACATGGTGCAGGAATATCTAGGGGCAAGGTCAGACTTGGACACCTTCCCCACCGAAAATCCTCTGGCTTACTGGGTCTTGAGGATGGATCACTGGCCAGAGCTTGCACAGTATGCAATTGAGCTACTGGCCTGTCCTGCATCCAGCGTTCTTTCGGAACGCACATTCAGTGCTGCTGGAGGATTTGTCACGGATCACAGGGTGCGCCTGTCCACCGACTCGGTTGATCGACTGACTTTCATCAAGATGAACCAGTCTTGGATCACCACCAGCTACCACACACCTGATGCTGATATAACAGACTAATTGATTTTAACATGTCACATCCCTTCAAGACTGATGCTGATGCTGAGTGCCTGTGCTGTTATGTTGACTGGCTATCCTCCTCCTCCGAGTCCTCAATGATACGATTGATGATGATAGCTTGGAAGATCATTTTTGTTTATGGGTGCCGCCACCAGTGGCTAAGGCCCAATTTTTCAGCCCCTGTTTTACAGGGGCGTGTAATTACAATTTTTTTAGCAATAATTTGCCATAGGGCTCATTGCTGTGCTCCAAGTACAGTATCTGTGAGGGGTTGGAGTGTTGTGGCACCAGTGCCTAAGGCCCAATTTTTCAGCACCTGTTTAACAGGGGCGTGTCATTACAATTTTTGAAGCAATACTTTGCAACAGGGCTCATTGCTGTGCTCCAAGTACAGTATCTGTGAGGGGTTGTAGTGTTGTGCCACCAGTGCCTAAGGCCCAATTTTTCAGCCCCTGTTCAACAGGGGCATGCAATTACAATTCTTGATGTAATAATTCACAGCAGGGCCCATTGCTGCAGCCACCAAGAGTAACTCTGAGGGCTTACAGTGTTGTGGCAACGCCACCACCACCACCACCACGAAAGGCCCAATTTTTCAGCCCCTGTTCAAAAGGGGCATGTAATTACAATTCTTGATCTAATAATTCACAGCAGGGCCCATTGCTGCACCCACCAAGAGTAACTCTGAGGGCTTACAGTGTTGTGGCAACGCCACCACCACCACCACCACGAAAGGCCCAATTTTTCAGCCCCTGTTCAAAAGGGGCATGTAATTACAATTCTTGATCTAATAATTCACAGCAGGGCCCATTCCTGCACCCACCAAGAGTAACTCTGAGGGCTTACAGTGTTGTGGCAACACCACCACCACCACCACGAAAGGCCCAATTTTTCAGCCCCTGTTCAACAGGGGCATGCAATTACAATTCTTGATCTAATAATTCACAGCAGGGCCCATTGCTGCACCCACCAAGAGTAACTGTCAGGGCTTACAGTGTTGTGGCACCAGCACCACCATCAAAGGCCCAATTTTTACTACCACTGTTCAACAATTATATGTAATTAAAATTCCTTATATAATAGTTGACAGCAGGGCGTTCCAGCACCAACCAAGAGTAACTGTGAGTGCTTACAGTGTTGTGCCAACACCAACAACTAAGGGGCCTATTTCTGCAGAGTATATACGGCAGGTCCCTACTTTCAAACATCCAACTTACAAACGACTCCTACTTGCAAACGCAAGAAGACAACAGGAAGTGAGAGGAAATCTACCCCTAGGAAGGAAAATTCTCTCCTGTAAGAATAAATATGGGAGAAAGGTGTCTCCTCTGTACTGATGCTTTATCAGCAATCCTTGTTTCAAGAAAAACACCACATTTCAAAAACAGTTGACATTGGGACGGAAAGTGAGGTGAAATGTTCTGAACAGGGGCACAGACAGCAAAACAAATGTTACAGGGGTGATAACCCTTACCTATGTTTTCCAAAAAGTTTAAAAATAGATTTTTGGGCTGGAGCTACACTTCAACAATGTACCTGTTCAAAATTACAAACAGATTCTACATAAGAACAAACCTACAGTCCCTGTCTTGTATGCACCGCCTGTATACGGCTGTTCAGAGTATATAGGGCCTTTTTTATTTTATGTGCGGGGTTCCCCTTAATATCCATACAAGACCCAAAGGGGCTGGTAATGGGCTGGGGTAGGGGGGGGGTCATGGGGTAGCTATGCCATTTTTCTTAAAGATTTTCATCCATATTACCGGGACCAGACATTACATTAAAGCCGCAAGCAGTTTTAAATGGCTTTTTTTTCCTTTAGAAGTGTCATTTTGTGCAGGGACAGTTCTAAACACGGGAAACACGTGGCACTTCACAGGCATACTTTAGACACCCCCCAGGTACGATATTTAAAGGAGTATTTGACTTTTTTTGTTCACTTTATGCATCATTAAAATGACTGCTCCCGAAAAACGACCGTTTTTAAAACTTCTTTTTGCATTGATACATGTCCCCTGGTGCAGAACCCGGGTTCCCAAACCCTTTTTAGGAGAATAACATGCATAATAGTTGTTATAATTAGCACTTTAGAATTCGAACGTTCGCATCCATTGTATTTAATAGGGTTCTAATGTTCGTACAAACTTTCGGTCCGTTCGCGGGTTCTGGTGCGAACCGAACCCGGGGGTGTTCGGCTCATCACTACCTAGAGCTAACCAGCGTGAAATACCAAGGATGTTGGCTGGTACCTTAATAGCAAGAGGGGCACCAAGTTCAGAACTTAAAATATAATAGAAGGTAAGTGTGACAATAGATCTCTCAGCCTCTCTATGCACAGAGATCAAGGCAGCAATCACAGGTCTAGCAAAGACAGCCAGGTAGAAAGGTCTCAGGTGGTAACAGGGTACAACAACAAATAAGGCCAGGATGGCAACACAGTACAGCAAGCAATAAGTCCAGCAGCCCAAAGCCCCACTGTGGAAAGGCAAGAATGAGTCCAAAGTCACAGCGATAGTGGTCGGAGGTGCAGCTAGGGTTAATCCAGTGGGATCACAGGCAGTGATAAGGAACAGCAAGGGGATAGGTTCGGGTTCGGGGACGGGGGGATAAGGGCTGGGGTCTGGGCACAGCAGTGGCCAAGAGAAACAAGATACAGAAAAGCATTGAGTCCAAGGTCATAGGATATGGATCCAAGCACAGCAAGGGGCAAATAGAAACAGGGTACAACAAAAATTGTACAGGGGACTTCTAGGTTACAAGAGATCCAGAAAAATGTGTATATCCAGGGCGCTTCAAGCATTTGAGTCCTGACAGATAAAGTCTGTGTTGGAGAGGGTAGCAAATCTTCACACACTTTAGGCAGCACTCAGGGAGACAAGCAATCTCTAATGGAAACAGAAAAACAAACAAGGCGCCTCTAAGTGCAGAAGTATACAACTTTTAATATCCCCAAAAGGGTTAAAAACACTTACAAGATAGTGGATGAAACAGGCATGTAGCAGGTAAGTGCGTCCAGGAGATGTTCCAGTGGCAGGGCAGTCCCAGTCTGATGGTAAAGCTTCCAGGGAAGTCCACAAGATAATAGCTAATTGTGCTGTGAATGTTCAGAGGACACAGTAACGCTGGAGCCTGGGGATGACGTCAGAGGAAGCGAGACAGAAACCAGCATGGAACACAAACAGGAAGTGAACAGGAAGTGTGTCATAGAGGCACAGCAAAAAAGGTATTTTGTGACCTGGCCTCAACTTAAGGTTCACAAAAATAGCACATCCCAGGAAGGGATTACAACAGGAAGGTACTCACAAGGATTCAGAATCACATGGCCTGGCCTCAATTTAGTGCCCACCCAGGTAGTACAATGTAGTAAGAGAAACACTGTCACAGCAGGAAGGTCTTGTGTGGCTTGGGAGCCTTTAATTTAGGGTCTGTGCAGCCACATTTCATGAGGTAAACACAGCAAGAAGACATGGCAGCAGTGTCACGGGGTCTTTGTGTGGTCTGGCCTCAACCCAGGGTCAATGTCCATGTACGTAGCACATTGCAGGAAGGGGAACACAGCAGGAAGGTCTTGTGTGGCTTGGCATTAACTCAGGGTGCATGCGGGTAGCTTATTGCAAAAGAACACAGCAAGAAGGTACTCAGGGCAGCAGATTCACAAGGTCCTTGTGTAGCCTGACCTCAAATCATGGTCCATGCAGGTAGCACGTCACAGTGGCAGAAATACACAGGTGGTACACACAGGGCCAGAGATTAAAGGGCATTAATCACAGGGCAGAAGATTAGAGAGCAGCAGGTCACAGGTCCTGGTGTTGGTGGAAGTCCTGTGTGGTCGGCCCCAGCTTCTGCATCCAGAGGGTAAGCAGGGTGCATGATTCACAAAGTAAAGTATTTAGTCTAATTCTCTTTTTGCCCTTATAAAAACTGTCTTCTTTTACATTTTTCAAAGCTGTTTTAGTTTAGTTGGAAATGTTTGTTTTAGTGAGCAAATATGAAGTACCTGAAAGTGGGTGGTCTTATGATGGTTCCCACCTGCAGTAACAGTGGCTGTGTTCAGTTCTAGTGTGAAACAGCCCTAAGACCTGTATTTTCAATCACCCCAAACATTGAGGTAAAGATCCCCAAAATAAAATCCATACATTTTTTCTTTAGATGAAAGGAAATTAGCAAAGCTAAGGATGATGATTTGTAAAAGCAGTCAATCAAAAGTGATATTAGCATCGCTTGTAATCCTGCAAAACTTATCAACGCATACAAAAAAAAAGTTAAAAATACAAAAAAATAAATACCAAAAGAAAGAAAAGAAGAAGATTATATATATATATATATATATATATATATATATATATATATATATATATATACACATACATACACACACACACACACACACACACATACATACACACACAAGTCAACAATATTGAAAACAATAAAGGCTTGAAAAGAAAGACAAAGTTCTAAAAATTTAAAAAGAAAAGACCCAAAACATAATCAACACAAAACAATTATAACACCTGGTTTACATATAACAGCCTTCTGTAATAAACACAACTGCTACAAAATAAAGAAAGTATAATGCCTTGTACACACGACCGTTTTTTCCGACTGGAAAACTGCTATAAGAGATTTTGGCCGGGAATCTCGGCCGTGTGTATGCTCCATCGCAGTTTTTCCAATGGGAAAACTGCCGGACAAAAAAAAGAGAGCAGGATCTCTTTTTTCCCATCAGGAAAAAAATCCTGGCGGGAAAACCGTTCGTCTGTACCCTTTTCTGAGGGGAAAAAACGCACATGCTTGGAAACAATTCGAAGCATGCTCGGAAGCATAGAACATATTTTTGTCAGCTCATCATAGTCTTTTATGTCACGCGTTCTTGGCAGTCAAAAGTTCACCCGACTTTTGTCTGAGCGTTTGTATGCAAGGCAGGCTTGAGAGGAATTCTGTCGGGAAAACCGTTGGTTATTTATCCGAAGGAAAAACCGGCCGTGTGTACTAGGCATAAGTTTATAGTGTATTTAATGAAGCCATCATCAAAAAAAAAAAATCCAGTACCGCCACTAATAGACAACAATGACAGGCATGAACAGAAGAGAGGGCACAGCTACAGAAACTTCACAAACACATTAATACCAGCGGGGGGGGGCACACTCTGCATGAGCTCCCGGCATACACATGCTTCATACAGATAGGGCACTCCCACACCACATTATGGCAATGTGGGCGGTGCTACTTGGGAGTCCAGAACCAGCAGGAGGTGCCACGCTCCTTACAAGCAGGCAGATGATTTATAGTCCCAGAGGTCGCTCCCACACACCAAATCATGGCAATGTGAGTGACGCTACTCGGGAGACCGGAAATGAACTGGCGCTGGGCTGCACAGGGATACCATACACAAGCCACAGAGCGAGGTGTACGGTATCTAAGGAAGAACAGTACTCAGAATGAAGGACCATGTGGACTGCAAACACTAAAGGTAGTTTATCTACAGAGAAGCATTAAATGACCATATTAATCAAGGAAAAAAGAAATTAAAACTGGAATTACCTTTTAAAGACCTGAGCTTGAGCACAATCCCATGACCAATTATTGGTGTCAGGTTTTACTGGTGACAGGTTCCTCCCACTTCTACCCTGGTCTCATCAGGAGCTAAAGGCAAGCCCACTATATCTGGTGGGAACTGAAAAGCGTGGGAAACAGGGCCATGCTGTGCTGTCCAGGAGGCAATGAGGTTCTGGGGGAAAGGAAATCTTTAGCCTGCATATAATAACTCCACATGCAAGTCTCAGCTGGGAGGCAGAATGCCCAGTGCCCCCCATGAAGGTGGGGTGATGTGTTGTGGCAGGATCTATGTACAGGCACTGGGGAACAGAATGACAGCTGACTAGGTATCTTCTCCCCCTGCACACAAGTAGTGTGGGTTGTAAGTGAGACGTGTGAGGAGTGGGGTAATAGGGTGCTCATGACATATGTCTTTTTGCATTATTACATAGTTTCAATGGATAATAAATAGCTTAAGAGCTGCAGTTTAGGCCATCTTTTCTGGTCTCTAAGAAATGCAGTTGCTTGCATGACATGTTCCCCTCTCTGCTCTCCTTTGTTGAACAAACTGGGTCTTGATCAATCTGTTTATCATATACATGATAGCGAATATATTGCCTCACAGCTCCTGAAAAAGCAATTTGTGAAACATGTTGAGCCAACAGGCAATTATATAGCTTTATCAGCTCTATATGCACTATATTTTTTATTATGTTGTGATATTTTTATAAATGTTTGTCTGTATATGAGAGTCAGCATTTGTTTACTCCCTTTTTATACTTTTCTATTAAAAAAATATTGTTATACTTTTTATCAAATTTGTTGTTATATTTGTGGCACCATTAAAATCTCCCCTTTTCCAGTTCCTTCATTATGCTGCTAACTACTGTTTATGTTACTTCTAGAAATATGAATTTATTTTTACAATGGATATTAGCAAGCCTGCTTATAAAAGACATCCTGCTTTTTTTTAGTTTAAAGATAATGTACTATGAAAGGTCTCGCCGGAAGTTTTCTTTATTTGATCTGCCACAACTGGTTGTATTCTAGTGTAGGTGGTTTATATTGAATGTTTCAGGTCTCTGCTTGCCCCTACTATGCAATATTTAGATTAAATGGTGTGTTTCAGACTTTTACATTTTGGAGAAAAGAGGGTGCACTTTGTTCAGTACAGCCCCCATTTCCTGTACTCAGTTTGGGGTTCACCAGTCTTCATTATTTTCACAGTGGTTTAAAAGTTGTCTGGATTTAGATTTTTCTTGTTTTAATTATGGTTTCTACTTTTTTTTTTTTAAAGGGTATATTTTATTCATTTTCATAGAAAAACAATAACACAGGTTACATTCCATGGAGCATAATCAATATATAGGAGATTATCATACAGGTATCAAAACAGAAACCAATACTCCCAATATCAGAAGCATGTAACTATGACACATATTAGACAGAGAACGATCAATTATTTGCAGGCGGGGCCAACCCCCCTATCTCCAGGTATATACCCCTACGTATGCTGACATAGGGAAGAAATATGCAACCGGTAACAGGAAAAGAAAAGAGAAAGGAGAGAGATAGAGAAGAAGAGAGAAAAAAAAGAAGGAGGGGGGTGGGAAGACAAAACAAAACCAGAACAACGGGAAACCCAATTCCACAAGAACCTTGCAACATATGATCTTCCATCTGTAGAGGCCAAAGTGCTTGATCAACATACCCATGTTACTATCTATCATGATCTTCTGATAAAGATCAGGACCCTCTATAGTCTGTCCAGACCACCTGACACCTCTATCTCTCCTGACACCGATTTGATCCATCCAGCCCATACTTTGTTGAATTTTTTCGGGCACCCCCTGGATATGTAGGTCAACTTATATTTTGGGAGGGCTCCATTAACTAAGTCAATCCAAAGCTGGAGTGACGGAGGCCTATCATCCTTCCACTTCAAGGTCAATGCTTTCTTAGCATGGAAGAAAAGTGTTCTCAGAAGAGTTGTTTTGAGTCAGACAATTCCTCATCCCCAAAGACACCCAATATGCATCTGGCCGGATCACATATATTCGGGAGACCCATCCTCTCCTCCAGAAATGACATAACCCTCGACCAGAATCCCCTCACCTGCGGACAGAGCCATATCATATGAAAGAAATCACCTATCTCCACCCCACACCTGTTGCAGTCAGGGGACTCTGCCCTGCCCATCCTATGAAGCCTCTTTGGAGTGTAATATACTCGATGCAGAAAGTTGAATTGGATGACTTTATCTCTGGCCGAAATCACCGACGGCAACAATGATGCGGTGACTGCAGCCCAGGATTCCTCAGTGAGAGCTGGAATATCACCTCTCCACTGCGCCTCCACCCTTTCCATCCTAGGGGATGAGGTAGTCATTGGAGAGAAATAATATCTTGATACTAGTTTTGAGTGGTCTTCCTCCATCAACATCCTCTCCAGCTCTGAATTCTTCAGCTGGACCTCCCGCAGGCCAAATTGAGCCACTACAGCATGGCGCAGCTGAAGATACCTATAAAAGTAACTGTTGGGGCACTTATACTCAAACTGAAGGTCCCTGAATGTCCTAAAAGTCTGGTTCCTAAACAACTGATGCAGGTACATGAGACCATACTTAGCCCAGCATGCCCCATCAGGGATCTTACAGATCTCTGCGAGTTGAGGATTATACCACAAAGGTGCGTTCGGGGATAGAGTCAGCGGGCCACCCCCATTCGTTTATTACAGATATGAAAGATTTTATATGAGAGTTTAAGGATCTCCGCGCCCTGAGGTGGGTATGGGCCATTCCTATATAGTAGATTGACTAGTGCCTCAAACGAGTGCACCAGGGCCGCTTGGGTCTCCACCGAAGCCACCTCCATCTTAGGGAAAAAACCACCAGTGGATATGAGTCAGCTGTGCTGCCAAATAGTAGCACTGTAAATTTGGTAACGCCAGTCCACCACTCTGGACTGGCAAAAACAAAGTGTCCAAGGATACCCGTGGTGGCCTATTGCCCCAGAGGAAGGAGGCCAAGATGGTATTGATGTCCCTGAACAATTTTTTGGGGACATATATTGGGGCATGCCATAATACATACAGAAATCTGGGTAAGTAGATCATTTTAAATATGTTAATACGACCTAAGAGGCCGAGGGGTAGCCCAGACCAGGTCTGTAAGCTATCCTTCAGGCGCACTATCATCGGACGCAGGTTGTTTTTAATTTACACTTTCAATGGCAATTGCACCTCTACCCCCAGGTACCGAAATTGGGAAACAACGCTCAAGGGAACCTCAGCTGGGAGATTCGGGGCATATGTAGAGTCAATAGGGAAAATCACTGACTTATCCCAATTGACACTAAACCCAGAGTACCTACCAAAGTCTGTAATCCTAGCGAAAGCCGCCTTCAGGGAACCCCCCGCCTCCGCTAGATACAAGAGCATGTCGTCTGCATATAAAGACATTTTTTCTTCCTTAGAGTTTATCCAGCAGCCCTTCACCTCCACATCTTCCCTCAGCTGGACCGCCAATGGCTCTATAGCCAGAGCAAACAACAGGGGTGACAGAGGACCCTAGCTATTTCAAAGGTTTCTGTCACCGTGCCCTTAACCCTCAACCGCGCCAGTGGTCTAGAGTACAACAGCTTTACCCAGCTGACAAATTTAGGGCCGAAGCCGAATCTTTCAAGGGCCGCCCATAAGTATGGCAATTCAATAGAGTCGAAGGCCTTATGGGCATCTAACGACACTACAATGCGGGTAGGAATAAAAAAGTCTTCTGGACTGCAGCACTCCAAAATAAAAGCCTTTATTAAAATAGGAAATCCAAAATGCACACTGTACAACGGTACACAGGTCAAAAAAATCTGGCTAACATGTTTCACACTGTGCTAGTGCTTATTCATAAGAATTATTCATATTATTCAACTGTGTACCGTTGTACAGTGTGCATTTTGGATTTACTATTTTAATAAAGGCTTTTATCTTTGGAGTGCTGCAGTCCAGAAGACTTTTTTGTTCCTGTTTGCTGTTAGTAGCATTGTCTGCACCCTTGGCTGCTGGGAGGAGGTGATTGGAGGATTCCCACACCTGAGCGGCTCCCTTTTTTTCTGCCACTACAATGCGGGTGTCTGGAACCGGGCCTGCAGATTGTAATACAGTAAATAGTCTCCTCAGGTTTATAGCCGTGGATCTCGTTGGGATGAAACCCGTCTGATCAGGGTGGACAATGGTCCCTATTACGCCGTTCAAACGCTGAGCTAGGAGCTTGGCTAAAATTTTGGCATCTACGTTAATAAGGGATATGGGCCTATATGACTCACACTGTTCATGGTCTTTATGGGGCTTTGGGAGCAGTACAATCAGTGCCTCCCGCATTGAATCAGGAAGTATCCCCCTGTTCATAGCGTCCTCATATACCTCCAGCAAAGTGGATGCCATAAATTCTTTATAAGTGGTATACCACTCTGCAGGCTACCCATCTAAGCCAGGCGTCCTATTAGGGTTCATGGAAAGCATTGCCGATAGTACTTCTTCAGTACTGAAGGGAAGGTCCAAGTCATCCGCTACCTCCCTTGACAGCTCCTTCACAGGAACTGGCGCTAAAAACTGACAGACCTCTTCCTCCTGATAATCAACCCTAGTCTTATAAAGGTCGGAATAAAATTCTAGAAAAGCGGCAGCAATATCCTCTTGCCCGGTACATAAAAGGCGACTTTTGTTATATATCCTGGGAATAGAGGCCGAAGCCTGTTGCGAGTGGGCCAAGTATGCTAATAATTTACTATTTTTGTCACCGAACTCAAGGATACGCTGAGATTGAACAGTTTCTTTTGGGTTTTTTCCACTACCACCAACTCCAACTGCCTGGCCTTATCTCTCCATTCCCCAAAGTTGTGGGGAGTAGGATTAGCAATATACTCCTCCTCCGCCTCCCTAGCAACTTGTTCACAGTCCTTCACCTTCCACTCCCTGTCAGCTCTTAATTGTTTTATTAGCCCCGAGATAGATCCCCTAAGGGTGGCCTTAAATGCATCCCAGGTAGTCCCGAACGGCACCTCCCCTCTGTTTTTCAACCAGAAATTAGATATTTCCTTGGCGGTTGCCCTTTCAAAACACTCCTCCTCCAGCCACATGGGGCTCAGCCTCCAAGGCTTGCAACTCTGAGACCTACCCATGGTAACTGAAACCATCAAGGGGGAGTGATCCGAAATAGCCCTTGGAAGGTACCGCACCTCATCCACCCTCTGCAATACCTCCCCCGTCACAAAACACATATCCAGTCTAGATAAAGTACCATATGTAGAGGAAAAACAAGAAAACTCTCTGACATCAGCGTGTTTCCAACGCCACACCTCCACCAGGCCGTAGTGATCCATGCAACCAGCCAATGGAGATGTGCAGCCGGACACCGTTTTGAGTCTATCCATGCTAGGTGACAGTACAGCATCAACATCCCCTGCTATAATAAGAGGCCCTTGGGCCACCAGGAGAACCTTCGCCAGTATCATGTCCCACAATGCAATGGTAAACGGCGGCAGTATATAAAGTGCCACAAAAGTATGGGGGGTGTTATCAATATTGAGAATCACTATGACATATCTGCCAAAGGGGTCAGTTACTATCTTCTCCACGGTACAAATTAGCGATTTGGTTATTAAAATAGACACTCCTCTAGCATAGTTCGAATAGGTGGAGTGAAAGCCATGTTTTACAAACGCCCTCTGTAAGGCCAGAACCCTAGAGCCTACCAGATGAGTCTCCTGCAGGAAAATAATTTGTGGCTTATGCCTCTGAATATAATTAAAAACAAGTGCCCTCTTAACTTTTGAGTTGAGACCTCTCACATTCCAGGAGAGAAGTTTAAAAGTACTAAGCCTGGCCATCATACCAAGAAGTGATTGCATAGTGGGACCTGGAATACCAGGACAATAACATACAGTTCTTCCCCATTATTGAGGGATGATCGGCAAACATGAAATCATGCTCATCACATAAAATGACAATGGGTAAATGTGGAATAACAAGAGCTTGAGTCCCCAAAAGGAAAAAAAAAGAATGGAGAAAAAAATAAAATAAAAAATGTGTTGTACTTTGAAGAAAAGAAAGTCAGAAAAAACAATGTCCCCATCCATAAACGTGATGGTCCAGAACATTGAAACACAAACACCCCACCCCCCTCCCTGCCCGCAGTCCCCAACATTCCACAAGCTTTTTTATTCCCCAAACATAAACAATAGCTTCACCCTAACAGGGGGAGCCCTTCCTTATCCAGCCGGACAGCAAAGGGAGGGTGATAACTTAGTGAGCTACAGAGCTAACCACAGACCGTGAACTGAAAAAAGGATGAGTCAGTGCTGCCATACCACAGTGTAGCTATGCAGTCAGAGAGCAGAACTCCCAGACTAAATGCAGAGTTTGAAAAGTAATGTGTCCTACACAGAATAATGCAGCCGTCAAGCTGAGCCTAGCGATTCCAGCCACCTGTTGGCTTCCTTGGGAGAAGTGAAGAATTGCACCTGGCCCTTGTGGACCACTCTAAGCTTTGCTGGGTACATCATGCTGTAGGGCAGGCTTCTTTCACGTAGGCGCTGTTTGACACTTTGAAATGCCGCTCTCTGTTTTTGTGTTGCGGCCGAAAAATCTGGGAAAATTGAAATGCGGCTATTGTTGAAGAATAATTCCTGCATATTGCGGGCTTTGAGTAGGATAGTTTCCTTATCACGGAAATACAGGAATCGCGCCAACATAGGTCTGGGAAATCGTCCCGGCGGTGGGGCCCGCAAGGGCACACAATGCGCCCTTTCTATGGCAAAAAGGTGGGAGAAGGATTCGTTTCCAAATGTATTTTTGAGCCATGACATGAGGAACTCCTCTGGCTGTTTCCCCTCCGTGCCCTCTGGGAATCCTAGGAAGCGCAAATTGTTCCTACGGAGCCTATCCTAGATGTCCCCGAGTTTGGCTTGCTGGGACTTGTTGTCCGCCGCTACCTCCCTGACCGTTAGCATGAGCGGAGACAGATCATCTTCCACGGCACTAATCCTTTGCTCCGCAGTTCTGACCCTTTCCCTGACTTTGCGGACATCATCTTTCAACAGTGCAAAGTCCACCCTTAGGCCTTATGCCCACGGACGTTTTTACAGCTGCGTTTTTGAGCGTTTTTTACAGCTTAAAAACGCCTGTCCATGTTAGTCTATAGCTTCATGCCCACCTAGACGTTTTTGAGCTGCAAATAGCATAGACGTTTTTAACCACTTAAGCCCCGGACCATTTCGGGCCATTAGGACCAGGCCTGTTTTTGGGATTCGGCACTGCGCTGCTTTAACTGTAAATTGTGCGGACATGCAATGTTGTACCCAAATGAAATTTGCGTCCTTTTCTTCCCACAAATAGAGCTTTCTTTTAATGGTATTTGATTGCCTCTGCGATTTTTATTTTTTGCGATATAAACGGAAAAAGACCGAAAATTTTGAAAAAAAATGATATTTTCTACTTCTTGTTATAAGAAAAATCGAATAAACTCAATTTTAGTCAGACATTTAGGCCAAAATGTATTCAGCCACATGTCTTTAGTAAAAAAAATGTCAATAAACGTATATTTATTGGTTTGCGCAAAAGTTATAGCGTTTACAAACTAGGGTACATTTTCTGAAATTTACACAGCTTTAAATTTATGACTGCCTATCTCATTTCTTGAGGTGCTAAAATGGCAGGGCAGTACAAAACCCCCCCAAATGACCCCATTTTGGAAAGTAGACACCCCAAGGAAATTGCTGAGAGGCATGTTGAGCCCATTGAATATTTTTTTTTTTTGTCCCAAGTGATTGAATAATGACAAAAAAAAAAAAAATTACAAAAAGTTGTCACTAAATGATATATTGCTCACACATGCCATGGTTATATGTGGAATTGCACCCCAAAATACATTTTGCTGCTTCTCCTGAGTACGGGGATACCACATGTGTGGGACTTTTTAGGAGCCTGGCCACGTACGGGACCCCGGAAACCAAGCACCGCCTTCAGGATTTCTAAGGGCGCAAATTTTTGATTTCATTCCTCACTACCTATCACAGTTTCGAAGGCCATAAAATGCCAAAATAGCACAAAACCCCCCCAAATGACCCCATTTTAGAAAGTAGACACCCCAAGGAAATTGCTGAGAGGCCTGTTGAGCCCGTTGAATATTTTTTTTTTTTGTCCCAAGTGATTGAATAATGACAAAAAATAAAAATAAAAAATAAATTACAAAAAGTTGTCACTAAATGATATATTGCTCACACATGCCATGGTTATATGTGGAATTGCACCCCAAAATACATTTTGCTGCTTCTCCTGAGTACAGGGATACCACATGTGTGGGACTTTTTAGGAGCCTAGCCGCGTACGGGACCCCGAAAACCAAGCACCGCCTTCAGGATTTCTAGGCACAAATTTTTGATTTCACTCCTCACTACCTATCACAGTTTCTAAGGCCATAAAATGCCAAAATAGCACAAAACCCCCCCAAATGACCCCATTTTGGAAAGTAGACACCCCAAGCTATTTGCTGAGGAGGCATGGTGAGTATTTTACAGCTCTCATTTGTTTTTGAAAATGAAGAAAGAAAATTTTTTTTTTTTTTTTTTTTTTCAATTTTCAAAACTTTGTGACAAAAAGCGAGATCTGCAAAATACTCACAATACCTCTCAGCAAATAGCTTGGGGTGTCTACTTTCCAAAATGGGGTCATTTGGGGGGGTTTTGTGCCATCTGGGCATTCCATGGCCTCCGAAACTGTGATAGGCAGTGAGAAGTAAAATCAAAAATTTACACCCTTAGAAAGCCTGAAGGCGGTGCTTTGTTTTTGGGGTCCCGTACGCGGCTAGGCTCCCAAAAAGTCTCACACATGTGGTATCCCTGTACTCAGGAGAAGCAACAGAATTTATTTTGGGGTGTAATTCCACATATGCCCATGGCATGTTTGAGCAATATATCATTTAGTGACAACTTTGTGCAAAAAAAAAATAAAAAAAAAAAAATTGTCTTTTTTCCGCAACTTGTGTCAACATATAAAATATTCCATGGACTCGACATGCCTCTCAGTATATAGCTTGGGGTGTCTACTTTCCAAAATGGGGTCATTTGGGGGGGTTTTGAACTGTTCTGGCATTTTATACACAACATTAGGAAGCTTACATCCACTCTTCTAACCACTTGCAGACAAAGCCCTTTTTGACACTTTTTGTTTACATGAAAACATATTTTTTTTTTGCAAGAAAATTATGTTGAACCCCCAAACATTATATATATTTTTAAAGCAAAGGCCCTACAGATTAAAATGGTGGGTGTTGCATTTTTTTTTTCTACACAGTATTTGCGCAGCGATTTTTCAAACGCATTTTTGGGGGAAAAAATACACTTTTTTTAATTTTAATGCACTAAAACACACTATATTGCCCAAATGTTTGATGAAATAATAAAGATGATCTTAGGCCGAGTACATAGATACCAAACACGACATGCTTTAAAATTTCGCACAAACGCGCATTGGCGACAAACTACATACATTTTTAAAAGCCTTTAAAAGCCTTTACAGATTACCCCGTTAGATTTACAGAGGAGGTCTACTGCTAAAATGACTGCCCTCGATCTGACCTTCGCGGTGATACCTCACATGCATGGTGCAATTGCTGTTTACATATGACGCCAGACCGACGCTTGCGTTCGCCATTGGGCAAGAGCAGGGCAGGACAGGGGTGCTTTTTTTTTTTTTTTTTTTTTTTTTATTATTAATTTTGCTTTTTTATTTTATTTTTAAATTGTTCCTTACATATATTTTTTTTTTTATAATTTTTATTGTTATCTCAGGGAATGTAAATATCCCCTATGATAGCAATAGGTAGTGACAGGTACTCTTTTTTTGAAAAAACTGGGGTCTATTGGACCCTAGATCTTTCCTCTGCCCTCAAAGCATCTGACCACACCAAGATCGGTGTGATAAAATGCTTTCCCAATTTCCCAATGGCGCTTTTTATATCCGGGGGGGGGACATTCCCTCCCACTGCTTGTAAAAGCAGTCCAGAGGCTAATTAGCCGCTGTGATTGCTTTTACATGAAAGCCGGCCGCTGGCTGAAAAGAATGATACCAAGATGATGCCTAAACCCGCAGGCATCAATCTGGTATAACCATTCAAAGTCCAGCAACATACCAGTACGTTGCTGGTCCTTGTTGGACATGTATTGTAATCTTTTTTTTTCATGCAGCCTGTTGGCTGAACGAAAAAAGAGATTGATTGGTGGGTATGCCCACCATTAGAATACCGCCCTTCATCCACCCACTTCTAATGATGGGCATACATGCACCATTTATATATGCCGAAGCATGGGGGCATCCTCCCGCAAAAAAGTTATGCCGCACACACATGGTCAAACGTTTCCACGGGCAAGCCTCCGTCGGAATTTCGACCGTATGTATGCGGCATTAGGAGCAAAATTGCTCCTCCGCCCTGCTGCCCCTGCTGCCCCCATGCTTCGGCATATATGCTTTTTTTTTTTTAACTGTGGTGGTGAAATCACCTCCTACAGCACTGGAGTCGCAGGGATCAGGCCTGTCTCTGCGAACGCTGCAGTTATGTGTGTTGTGTTTTGTAAGTGACAGTGATCGATCGATACTGCACTTGGGTGGCCTGGGCTGGACGGAGGGGCAAAACGCAGGTGCTAGCAGGTATCTGGGCTGATCCCGCTAACACTGCGTTTTTGGGAACCCTAAACCGCTGGTATAGATCTGATCAGATCAGATATTGATCTGTTCAGATACTATACCACTAAGGGGGGTGTATGCTTTACGCGTGGGTGTTAGCGTTACTGGCACTAACCTGACGCTGCCTGGGGTGTGACGCAGACCCTCTCTGACGCTAAAACCTAATTGATATCACCCACCGGGCGATCAGGGGGTTAAACCTTTATTGGGTTATATACGGCGGGTGCCCTGACACTATAAAAAGCAAACTAACTAACCAGCGTCACCCGTAACACTTATATGGTGATCACTGGTGAAAGGGTTAACTAGGGGCAATTAGGGGGTTAAAACCTTTATTAGATCATATTTGGGGGTACCTGACGCTATAAAAACCTGCGGCGAACCTAAAAAAAATGACTGGCTACCGATTGGCATCACCGACACGAAGACAGCGATCAGAAAAACGATCGCTTAGTGACAGTGGTGATAGGGGGTGAAAGGGTTACCTGGGGGGCGATCAAGGGGGTTAAACCTTTATTAGATAATATATTGGGGTACCCGACGCTATAAAAACCTGCGGCGAACCTAAAAAAAATTACTGGCTACCGATCGCCATCACTGATGCTAAGACAGCCATCAGAAAAATGATCGCATAGCGACAGCGGTGATAGGGGGTGAAAGGGTTACCTGGGGGGCGATCAAGGGGGTTTAACCTTTATTAGATAATATATTGGGGTACCTGACGCTATAAAAACCTGCGGCGAACCTAAAAAAAATTACTGGCTACCGATCGCCATCACTGATGCTAAGACAGCATCAGAAAAACGATCGATTAGCGACAGCGGTGATAGGGGGTGAAAGGGTTACCTGGGGGGCGATCAAGGGGGTTAAACCTTTATTAGATAATATATTGGGGTACCCGACGCTATAAAAACCTGCGGCGAACCTAAAAAAAATTACTGGCTACCGATCGCCATCACTGATGCTAAGACAGCCATCAGAAAAATGATCGCATAGCGACAGCGGTGATAGGGGGTGAAAGGGTTACCTGGGGGGCGATCAAGGGGGTTTAACCTTTATTAGATAATATATTGGGGTACCTGACGCTATAAAAACCTGCGGCGAACCTAAAAAAAATTACTGGCTACCGATCGCCATCACTGATGCTAAGACAGCATCAGAAAAACGATCGATTAGCGACAGCGGTGATAGGGGGTGAAAGGGTTACCTGGGGGGCGATCAAGGGGGTTGAACCTTTATTAGATAATATATTGGGGTACCCGACGCTATAAAAACCTGCGGCGAACCTAAAAAAAATTACTGGCTACCGATCGCCATCACTGATGCTAAGACAGCCATCAGAAAAATGATCGCATAGCGACAGCGGTGATAGGGGGTGAAAGGGTTATCTGGGGGGTGATCAGGGGGTTAAACCTTTATTAGGGGGGGTTAGGGGGCTACGCTGGACCTAAAACTAAACTTTAGTGACACTTTCACAGTCACAAATGTCACTGATTGCAGTGATCACTAAATAAATGGTCACTGCAATCAGTGACACTGTGACTGGGGGCTGGGGGGTGATCTGGGGGGTGATCTGGGGGTCCTGGGGGGGGGCGATTAGTGTTCCTATGTGTCCTGGTGTCAGTGTAGTGTTGTGCTCACTGACCTGATGTCTTCTCTTGTACGGCGCTCGGTATATGTGAGCGCCGCACAGGAGATGACATCACTTCCTCCTGCCTCCTCTGTCTGAAACAGACAGAGGAGGCATTTCCATTCGCCGGGAGCGATCGCGAGGGGGGGGCCGGAATCGAAAGGCCGCCCCCTCATCTGGGATCGCTCCCGGTGAAGTAACGACCGCTCACGGCACAGAAGGGGGGTCCGGATGGACCCCCCAACTGTACAAAGGCAGTCACGTAGATCTACGTGATTCTGCCTGTCCGTGCCATTCTGCCGACGTAAATCGGCGGTGGGCGGTCGTTAAGTGGTTAAGCTGTAAAAAAAAAAACAGCGTCGGAGTTAGGCAGAAAAAAACGCGAGCGTCAAAAAATGCCCAAAAACGCTCAAAAACACGCAAAAACACGCACTAACGCGCACTAATGCGCGGTCGCGTTTTTTAGCTCCGACGTTTTTAAAAAAAAAAAAAATAATAAAAAATTTACAATAACATGGACAGGCGTTTTTAAGCTGTAAAAAACGCAGCTGTAAAAACGTCAGTGGGCATGAAGCCTTATAGTCTCTATCTGGGTGGACAGGGAGGCATGGCAGCTCTTAATGGTCGCCATGATCTGTGCCAGGGACAGTTCTCCTATCTGAGAGCCTGAAGCCTCCTCATCCGAGGGTGGGACCGGGCTTGCTGGGGGATCAGTATCATCCATCCACTCTGACTCATCCGCAGCCACTTGCCGCTTGTCCGGGGAGTTCGCGCGCTGTTCACCCTTCTGTTGCTGGCGGGCGCCATCTTGGCTGGCTCCATGTGCAAAACGAGCCAGCCTCTCTGCCGGCGACGGGTCCACACTCGGGCCGTATTTGACCATCGTGTAGCTCCTCGGGTGTTCCCCTCCTCGCCCAGGTACTTTTTGTGTGGAAAATCACGGTGTGTGGCAGCACAGGATACTGAAGGATTCTAGCACGGTCCGGAGCTCAGAAGAAACCCTGCTCACATCCCGGAAGTCGACACGCCCCCCCATGGTTTCTACTTTAAAGGGAAGCTATACTGGTTTAAAGTCAGTTTTATTTATTTAAGATATTTATTTTACAAATTAGCATTTAATACAGCGTGCACCTTGGTACAGGGTTCACAGATCCCTGTGGATTTTCTAATGACAGAAAACAATAGAAGCTGTTTACCTTCAGACTCTCTCTTTAAAAAAACAAATACCTTGTAAAAGGCAGGAACCAACTGAACATTTTTTTTTTATTATCCTGTTGTGGAGGAGGACAAATAGGGTGAAACAAAATTTAAAAAAACTGATGAGAATCTAACTATTGCCTACTCTGTCCAAAACTAAAAAACTTTTGACAATATATACATTTTAATTTACAGGTACCATAAATGTAGTAAAAAAAAGTTGCATACTTTAGTTTGACCTCTTCAGTCAGCTCTTATTTATGGATGTCCCCATTGTAAAATAAGCACAAGATAACTCATGTGATATTTGATGTTTTTCTTAGATGTCAAATATCTAAGCTGTAAAGTTTCTCATTTGATTTAAGAATGTTATTATTTATTCTTATCTCTTTGCCTGTATTAAAATTTCCTTCCCAGAAGTAACAATGTGTGGCCTCCCTGCTATACAGATTAACAGATCTAGCTGAGATTTGTGTTGTCAGACTGCCTCCAACAAGAGTCCTGGGAGAGGATTAATTGCTTCTAGTTTAGGCACAAGTCATTTTAGTTTTATTTTCTCGCTCTGCAGCTTCATTCATTATCCAAAAATGTTTGTTATTTCTATTGCAATTATCCCAGCCTGATTTTTCCCACTTTCATATTGAACTGACATATTTAGCCACTAAATGATTGTAGCAGTCAAGTATTTTATGAGCAGTTATCTCAGTCTTCCTTTAGTTTGAGAAAATCTTTTGTAATTTTTATTATACAAAAATCAATCTTATATATACATCTCAAGCTCACTTTGATTATTCACGTTGATCACCACCAGTCCTATTTTTTATATTACATTTAAAGCTGAACACTAGTCGAAGAGCTAAATTCATGGATAAAATACATGTAAGGTTACCTACCAAAGGATGTGTATTTCTGTCCATCCAGTTCTGAAATTTGCACTCTTCTGCTATACAGCACAACCCTGACTTGCAGGGTAAAAGTCCTAATTTTTCTGTGCTGCATTTAAGTAACATTTAAAGGGGTGCTAAAGGTTTGCAGATTATTTAAAAAAACAAAAAACAAACATGTCATACTTACCTCCACTGTGCAGTTTGTTTTGCACAGAGAGGCCCCGATCCTCGTCTTCTGGAGTCCCATGGCGGCTCTTGCGGCTCCTCCTCGCAAGAGCTAGCCCCCTCTGGGAAGCGCTCTCCCAAGGGGGTTAGCTTGCGGGCGTGCTCTTGTGCCATACAATCGGTGTCCATAGACGCCAATTGTATGACTCGGCCCGCCCCCCGGCGGCCACGTCATTGGATGTGATTGACAGCAGAGGGAGCCAATGGCTGCGCTGCTATCAATCATCCAATGAATAGCCGGCAAGACCAGGGGGAAAGCAACGCAGGATCGCGCCCATGGAGATTCAGGGGTAAGTAAAACAGGGGCTTGGGAGGGCCGGTGACTGCAAGGTGTTTTTTCACCTTAATGCATAGGATGCATTAAGGTGAAAAAACACAAAGCTTTACAACCACTTTAACCACTTGCCTACTGGGCACTTGCATCCCCTTTCTGCCCAGGCCAATTTTCATCTTTCAGGGCTTTCAATGACAATTGCGTGGTCATGCAACACTGCACCCATATGAAATTTTTATCATTTGTTTTTCACACAAATAGAGCTTTCTTTTGGTGCCATTTAATCACCACTGGGTTTTTTATTTTTTGCTAAACAAATAAAAAATTATCAAAAATGTTTTAAAAAAAATGTTTTTCTTAGTTTATGTTATAAAATTTTGCAAACAGTTAATTTTTCTGCTTCACTGATGTGTGCTGTGAGGCGGCACTGATGGGCACTGATGAGGGGGCACTAATGAGGCTGTACTGATGGGCACTAATAGGCGCCACTGATGGGCACTGATAGGTGGCACTGATGGGCACAGGAAGGTGACACTGATGGGCACTGATGAGGAGGCACTGATGGGCGGCATTGATGGGCACTGATTGGCATCTCTGATGGGCATTGATGGTGCTGCACTGATAATCAGGACACTGTTGGTGCCCTATTATCAGTGTAGATGTCCCCTTTCACACTAGCCAGTTAACGTCTCTCCTCTCCTTACGCTGTGACAGTGCGAGGAGAGGAATGCAAGTGTGTTTACATTCTGATCAGCTGTGATTGGGCACAGCTGATCACACAGTAAATGACTGCTGTGAAAGGCCCTTTACCCCGATCTGTGATCAGCTGTGTCCAAAGGACACAGCAATCACAGAGCGCCCTGGATGCGTGCCACAGTTGGTGGGCAGGAGCGTGGTTCTGGGAGGACATCCATAGACGCCCTCCCAGAACTGGATGATCACGCTGTAACCATCGTTCGGCGGTTAATGCGGTTAATAAGTGGTTAAAGGTCTTGTACCTTTTCCAGGCTGGGACAGGGCAGTGAAAGAACAAGTGGCAGATAAAGCTCATCTCTCTGTTACTCTGCTTTCTGCTCCTATCAGCATTCCTTGTTAGAACAAGAGCAGTGGAGCATAACTATTTGGCTTATTGTGCTGGTTCTCCCTCTCCCAGTCTGAGCTCTGTTATGTGGGGACCATTGTGTCAAATTCTGGTATGACGTGCATTTAAAAAAATTATTTAAATCAGCAATTATACATATATTCAGTTCAGTTCAAGTGATCAAAAAAAGAGTTAGTGTTAAAAAAAATAATAATAATAATAATAATACATAAAGCACCCCCATCCCATGAACTTACTCATTAGTCCTGCATGCATATGTGAATGGCGATCACACCACTCATATGAGGCATCCCCATGAATTTTATAGCAAGAGGAATAATTCTTGTACCAGACCTCCTGTGTAACTCAAAACTGGTAGCCTGTAAAGGCTTATAAAGTGTTGTCTATGGAGATTTTTATATATCGTACTTTGGTGCTGTTCCACGAGCATGCCCAAGATTAACCGCTTAAGGACAAGCTGCCGTCATTATACTGTGGCAGGTTGGCTCTCCTGGGGGAATCGGCGTAGGTATACGTCGGCCACTTTGAGAGTGATAGGGGGCACGCGCAACGCCAGAGCAGATGCGCATGGCAGGCAGCCGCGATGTCCGTCGGCCACCCGCGATCACTCCACAGAGAGCCAGAATGGGGATCTGTCAATGTAAACAGACAGATCCTCATTCTGACAGGGGAGGAGAGACACATTTGCTATTCCTAGTGATTAGGAACAGCGATCTCTCTCCTTCTCCAGTCAGTCCCATGCTCCCACAGTTATTAACACCTCCCAGGGAACACATTTAACCCCTTTATCGCCACCTAGTGTTTACCCCTTTCCTGCCAGTGACATTTACACAGTAATCAGTGCATTTTTATAGCACTGATCGCTGTATAAATGTCAATGGTCCCAAAAATGTGTCAAAAGTGTCTGATCTGTCCGCCACAATGTCACAGTCCTGCTAAAAATCACATATAACTGCCATTACTAGTAAATAAAATTAATAAAAATGCCATAAATCTATCCCCTATTTTGTAGGCGCTAAACCTTTTGTGCAAACCAATCAATATACGCTTATTGAGATTTTTTTACCAAAAATATGTAAAAGAATACATACTGGCCTAAACTGATAAAGAATTATTTTTTTGGGGGTATTTTTATTAGCGCAAAAAAAAAAAAAGAAAACGCAGAGGGGATCAAATACCACCAAAAGAAAGCTCTATTTGTGGGACAAAACAGACATCAATTGTGTTTGTGTACAATGTCACACAACCGCGCAATTGTCAGTTAAAGCAACGCAGTGCCGTATCACAAGAAATTGCCTGGTCATTAAGGGGGCAAGTCCTTCCTGTCCTTAAATGGCTAAAGCATGACATGTTACATATCTACAGTATTTACATCATCTTTTATAATTTACCAAACAATTGGGTACTTCATTGTGTTTTTTTGCATTACAATTCACAAAAGTGTATTTTTTCTGAAAACAACCTGCGTTTGAAAAACGACTGCACAAATACCATGTGCCATAAAAAATT
Organism: Rana muscosa; assembly: GCA_029206835.1. Lineage (NCBI taxonomy): Eukaryota > Metazoa > Chordata > Amphibia > Anura > Ranidae > Rana > Rana muscosa. Next base: position 131,371,430 of record CM055119.1, on the reverse strand, counting down.
GCAACACCCACTATTTTATTCTCTGGGGCCTCTGCTTAAAACATATACAGTATAATGTTTTGGGGTTTAAGAAATTTTCTAGCCAAAAAATGTCGATTTTTACATTTAGGAGAGAAGTGTCAGAATAGGCTGGGGGTTGAAGTGGTTAAAGAGGATATGGACTGAAGGTACTATGTTGCCTTCTTTTGACAATCTTTTTTCATAAAATGATAACTGCCTGGCTGCAGTTATCAACAGTTATCAAATAATTACTCAACAGCTTCAGTGTTCAGAAACACTGGCTGAAACAGGTATGAAATGATGGAGTTCTGCCTTCAGGATGACCGTCTAAATTTTTTGTCCTAATAGGTGTCAGAGAAATGGTGGAATCCAAACACAAAGCAATTTTAGAAAGAAGTCAGCAATGGCAGGTTACAGATTTATCTTCATAGAAATTTCCCTTAAAGCATTTTTAGAGAAATTAAAAAATGCAAGGCTGGACAGTAAGATTAACAACTCAGTAAGGGCCATGTCTAAGTTGGGATTCTGCCACTGGTGCAGCTATAACACTACCTACTTGAAGTCACTTTTTTGCTTGTTAAAAACTTAAAAAAAAAAAAAAAAAAATAATTACTATTGATAGAGCAGAAACGGAGCAATGTCTCATTGGTTTGGTCAGCAATGGAGAAACACCATAGGAGAAGGTAAGTGGACATTTAACACTTCTGTTGCCATTGACAGAATCCCTAGTAAGACATGGGTCTATTGGATATGATTTAATAGATTGATAGATAGATAGATAGATAGATAGATAGATATACTAATCTATATTATATCTCTCTATGTTTAATACAGGGTCATAGAGAGAAGACAAATACACTAGTGAAACAGATACATGTCTACTGTTTTATTACTAAAATATGTGTTTTTCTAAGTTAGTAGGGAGGGGGAAGGAAGGGGAGATCACAAAGTATTAACGTGTTCTTGCTGGCTGTGCAGTAAGGCAATGAACGGCTGAACAATATTAGAAATGACTGTGAATCCCAGCATTCTGGCGAGCTGCCTTTTGACAAATACATGTTTAACTGAAACAAATGGAATTACTTGTAAAATGCACTATATACTCATCATTGCACATGCATTGTAATGTACACATCTGAAAAGAAATACAGCTATTACCCTGCTCCTTGGGAAATGTAAAAGACATGAAAACTTGCTTAAAACCAACAAGCACACCACATTGCTCTAAAAAATTCATGTGAAATGACTATACAAGATTTAAGCACCAGAAATGCTACAATGTTCACACTTCACACTTTCAAATTGCCATTCTTTTGGTGCTCTGATTTTTTTATGTGTTTTCAATCATATTTTTAAGCATATTTTATATTGTTTCTAGAGACGGAGAGAGAGAGAGAGAGGGAGAGAGTACTTATGGTTAGTATAGGTTCTGTATCTAAATTACGTAAAATGCGCATATTTTTCATTCAATATGCATACGATTGCATTTATAGAAAAAATGAGGCGACACAGAACAGTGACAGCAGAAAAAAATAGTCCATTGGGTCTGTCTCATTTTATTGTTTTTTGTTTCTTGAAAGAAAGATTATACAATAACATACAATACAAAGAGTCATTGTGTAGACTTATGTTGTGATTTACAGCACACATAGAGATATCAGATCAATCAATTATTTTACCAAGCTGACACCTCATGTTGTGTCATCAAACATATTCAGTAAAAAAGGAAGGATTGTAAAAAACAAAAAAATTGCGCATAGAGAACAAAATAAGCAGCCAACACGTCACTACACATACAGTGCAAAATGGAAATAAAAAAAACGAAAGTGTGGCGCTAAGTGAGCAAGTAAATAGTGTGTGAACCTGAAATGGTGAGGTAGGCAATGAAAAATTTAATGTGAACAAAACCAAACCATAAAAGTCCAAAGTGAATAAAAAACATCTGTGGAAGATCCGTTAAAGTTAAAAATTTTGTGAAAAGGTCTTTCTTAGATAAGCCGGGATGAATCTTGAAAATACAGTCAAAATGGTAGTGTTCACACTTATACCAGATTCGATGGACACACGTACCATATAGCACGTTGGTCAAACAGGCACTCTTGAGGGAATGACCTCAAACAGGAACTCCCACCAATGGAACAATGGTAAGAAAGATTCCACCCAATGTTGAATGGGGACTGTCAGGTATCCATGATGGACTCCAAAACATGCGATGAATCACATCAAATGGAGTGCATGAAAAACAAATGATCTGCACATAGTGTGATAGATACTGTTTGACATTTAATGGTAAAAAAAGGGGGGGGGGTACTCTTACAGCAAATCTGATAACACAAGCTTGTAAATAAAATTGAGTATAGGCAATGATTCCAAAAGCATCATCCGATGCATTTCGTCCTATTGTACATCATCTGGGATGTTTTTTATTAAACATATTAAGAACAGATTAAGAATGCATGCTCTACAGACATGAAGAAGATATAAGAATCAATGACAATCCCTGTTTGTAGTAAAAACAGTTGTAGCAGGGTCTTTAAATTTAGGTGGGGTACACCTGGGTGGAAGTTCAGGTGTGTAGGTATGGGAGTAATGACCATTTGTATTCGTGGAGGATTGGGCGGTGTAATAATCTCCTTGGCCGGTGGGTGGTGAGTGCCCGCAGGCTCAAGGTAGATTCACTGCCATAGTGCTGTCCTTTTTGTCCCTTCTCGGAGATGGTACGGCGAGGGCGGGGAACCTGCCGTGGCGTCATTGGAGGGGATAAAAGGGGAGACACCCTGGTCACGAGGTCTTGCTCTTCTGGAGATTCTTCATCACGCGCCCAGGCACCTTAGGCCTGGGTGCGGGCGGTTCCGGCTCAGGTGCCCTAGGCCTGACCGGAATGGAGTTGGAGTCCATCCCAGGCACCTTCAGCCTGGGGTGAGGTACTAAACCAGGAGGCCTGGGGCCCAGTGACTTCGAGTGGGTCCCGCGAGGGTGGAGAAGTCCGAGGGTCCCTGAAGTGGATGGGGCCCATGTCTGAGGTGAGGAGGCCGGGGAGGTTACCCATTCGGAGAGTCTGGAGCAGCATCAACCTAGTGATGGATGGGCCTCTGGTAACTCCCTTGGAGGGACATCTTCCCCTGATAGGGGCCGCAACGCATCAAAGGTACTCCTATCTACGTTCTCTTGAGTCGCTGGTAGAGACTCTCAAGTTCTAAGTCCTTTCAAGCTATGGCTATAGTAACCGCTGGCGAGATCGCAGTGGTTTAGCTGATAATTAGGACAGTGCCTCGACCTGCTCATCCCCTGTATCAAAATGTTATCAAGTCGCAACCAGTTGGCTACTGAAGCACTGTTTATTGTGAGAAATGCAATAAAACAAGAGTTGGACTGTGATCGGTGTGTGGAACTCTGGTTAATGGGAGCAAAGGGAAGTGTTGGCACAGTAGGACTTAATCCTTTACAGAAGCACACAGGCCCGAGGAAATATCTAGTACTGGCCTTCACCTCACCCACAGCTATGGGGAGGACATGGGCCATAGCGCATCTCACCCTATCGTGTGTGATACCCCTAGAAGAAAGAGAGATGGGGTGAGGTCGCTACACAGTTATAGGTAAGCACCTCTTAAGGGCACATAGAAAGTACTCCAGAGGAGAAGAAAAGGAAGAGAGATAAAAAAGAAAAGAAGAATAGGAAGAATTGGCCATTGGTGCTGGAGTTGTAGTCAGAGAAGGAGATAACTGAATGTGCATATATTTGGTCCAAGTCCTTTTGAATTGTTACATCTTATTATTATTTGTGTGATCTGTCTTTTCATGAATAATAGTCCAAGAGATCATATGTTTTACCTTTCTCAGGGAGACAGAGCAAGAAAAATACAGAAAATGAATCGCTAAGTACTGCGAGAGATCTCAGGTACCGACTTATTCAACAATGCCATTTGGGGCTGCTGCTGTATCGACAATCTAGTTACTCAGAAAAGCAGAAAAGTTTCCTTTAAAGAAGATCTAAAGCATTGATACCATGATTTTGAATCTAGATCCACTGAAAGATTCAGATCGATATCTGTCATGTATGATCATTTTTGGAAAGAGATGAGGGGAGAAACCTGTACATCACAGATTATATCATGATCCTTAGTACACCGTTTTTCGCATTTTGTGAGAATGGCATGTTCCGATGGGTTCAATAATAAGGATTTAAAAAAATTAGAAATATCTTGGATTGGGGCATCTCAAGATTCATAAGTAGGGATGAGCTTTATGTTCGAGTCGAACATGAGTTTGACTCGAACATTGGCTGTTCGCCCATTCAGCGAACAATTTGGGGTGTTCGCAGCAAATTCGAAAAGCCGTGGAACACCCTTAAAAAGTCTATGGGAGAAATCAAAAGTGTTAATATTAAAGGTTAATATGCAAGTTATTATCATAAAAAGTGTTTGGGGACCTGGGTCCTGCCCCAGGGGACATGTATCAATGCAAAAAAAGTTTTAAAAACTGCAGTTTTTTCGGGAGCAGTGATTTTAATAATGCTTAAAGTGAAACAATAAAAGTGAAATATTCCTTTAAATTTCGTACCTGGGGGGTGTAAAGTAGCGCATAATATTTTTTTGTAGTCACTTACATCAAATTCAACCTATTCTCACATATAATTTATAGTAACTATATATTTTTTTATATTTTTATTTAATTTTTGAGTACCGTATATACTCGAGTATAAGCCGACCCGAGTATAAGCCAAGGTACCTAATGTTACCACAAAAACCTGGGAAAACTTACTGACTCGAGTATAAGCCGAGGGTCAACAATGCCCACCCATTGCAACTTCACTAAGCCCATTGCCACCTTACTGTTCCCATCCTCACAAGTTCCTATCCTCACCTGTGCCCATCCTCACCGTGCCCATCCTCACTGTGCCCATCCTCACTGTGCCCACCCTCACTGTGCCCACTCTCACTGTTTCCCTAGAATTATAATTTAACATTGTAAAATTGTACCTGAAGGCTGCGGCGTCCATCGTTTAAAACTTGCGCTCTCTTCCTGGTCTCTTCCGTGATAGGCGGAACTGCCTGCCTGCCTCCCGTCATTGGGCAAGCCGGGGTTTACTCAATGACGGAGATGGGTGACCCCGCCCCCTCTTACGCATCATGGGGGTTTCGTGTGGAGTGGAGACTGGAGCATCGCTGGAGAATGGATCACCACGGGACATAGAGAATGGAGTACAATGCTGGACAGACTGGATTACATCGCTGGAATGTTTTTTTGATTTTTGTTTTTTTGATTTTGACACTTTCTTGTCAAAGAAGGGTCTGAAGGGTCTGGTATGGATTTTTGGGGGGAACCCAATTCCATTTAAAAAAAAAATAGCACGGGGTTCCCCTTAATATCCATACCAGACCTGAAGGGCCTGATGTGGAATTTGGGGGGACCCCCACGCTTTTTTTTTTGGTTCGGGTTCCCCTTAATATTCATACCAGACCCAAAAGGCCTGGTAATGGACTGGGGGGGAACCCCTGCCATTTTTTTCAATGACTTTGATCCGTATTGCAGGGACCCGACAATTCATGAATAGCCGCGAGTAGTTTTAAATTACTTTTTTTCCTTTAGAAATTACGTTTTGTGCAGGGACAGTTCTAAGCACAGGAAACATGCGCTACTTTACAGGCATACTATACACACCCCCCAGGTACGAAATTTAAAGGAATCTTTCACTTTTATTGTTTCACTTTAAGCATTCTTAAAATCACTGCTCCCGAAAAAATGGCTGTTTTTAAAACTTTTTTTTGCATTGATACATGTCCCCTGGGGCAAGACCCGGGTCCCCAAACACTTTTTATAACCATAACTTGCACATTAACCTTTAAAATTAGCACTTTAGATTTTTCATGTTCGTGTCCCATAGACTTTAACGGTGTTCGCGTGTTCGAACAATTTTTTTCCCTGTTCGCATGTTCTGGTGCGAACCGAACCGGGGGGGGGGGGTGTTTGGCTCATCCCTATTCATAAGGCAATGAAATATGGTAAAGGGTCCCGTGCAGGTGAAGACGTGCCTAGTGCGGTATAGACCTCTGTCTAACCAGCACTGGAACACTCTTACGTCTGAACGCAGAGTAAATTTGGGGTTATTGAATATATGAGCTAGTGGGTAAATTCAGAAATAAGGGATGTATGGTTCCGAAATTTATCCCAGAGGACTAGAGAATGCAACAATGTTGGGGCCATAAACAGTTGGTGGGCAGTCTTTAGGGGATTTCTACATTATAAAGTCTACCATTAAATGTCATATGGCTTGCTGTTCTATAAATACCTAGTCTTGTTTTTACCACTAAGAATAAACCATGACAAGTTGCATTAGCTGGGCAGCATGGAAATAGCTCCAAAGATTGAGTGCACCCATTCCCCATGTTCTTGGTGCAAATAATATTCTCTTTGCAAGCCTATGACCTTTCCTCCCCCAAATACAATAAATCATCTTCACCTGAAACTACATTCAATTATCACAATGTAATGACACTCCCAAGGGTCAGAAGAAATAGAGACTTTAGGTAATATAATATTGCCATTTTGGGTGCATGGATTCTTCTGATCCAAGACAGGTCAACCATCAACTGGCTAGAAAAATGTTCCTCCAGATGTTTATATGGGGAGGATAACTAAGCAAATATAGATATGAGAGAGGAAGAAATATGGACTCCCAAGTATGGCATCTCATCATTTTGCCAGAGAAAAGGAAAGTGGTCCTTTAATCTTAGTTGTGTTTCTGCCGGAATGTTGACATTCAGGGCCATTGATTTTGCCTGTTTTACCGAGAGCCCAGATACAGCACCAAACTAACGTAAAGTCTGGAGTATATAGGGATGAAAGTTATTGGTGAAGTTACAAACAGAAGCAGGTCATCTGAAAATACAACACGCTTATGCTCTCAAGGACCACGCACTACCCATTTGATGTTTGGGTTACCTCGAATAGTAATTGCTAAAGTTTCAATTGCTATTGTAACTAGAGTTGAGCGGGTAGCTGGATATTCGGGTCCGGCGGGTTCGGCCGAACTTCGGAAAAAAGTTCGGATTCGGGACCGAACTTTAACCCGAACCCGGACCCGGACCCCATTGAAGTCAATGGGGACCCGGACTTCTGACGACTAAAAAGGCTCTAAAAAAGTAATGGAAAGGGCTAGAGGGCTGCAAATGGCAGCAAAATGTTGTTAAGAACATGGCAAGTGCTCTGCAAACAAATGTGGATAGGAAATAACTTAAAAGAACATAAAAAAAATTAAAAAATAAAAAAATATGCTGGAGGCCCCCTTTTCAGCAGAAGAGGTACAGGAAGTCATTAAGAACCTCAGAAACTCAACGGCACAATGCCACACATATGGTGGGAATGCCCCAGAATACGCCCTTTCTGGAATAAATTATTTAATTTAATGGATAAGCTAGTGGGAAAATAAAATACTTTGAAATAAAAATGTAGCGGGGTGCTAAATTTAAGGAAAGTGTTTGAGTGGTAAATAGGCTCAAATACCCTAATTCTGTAGGATTCATGGACCATTTTGTCCTCGGGGGACAGTATTGGTGTGCAGTTCCCTGCGGCCTACAGGTGGCGCCTTTTGTGTCCCCTCTTGGCAGTAGTACAGCGGGGCGGGGAACCTGCTGTGCATGCCGGGAGAGCATATAAAAGGGGCAGACCTTTGGCCTGGGGGCTGATGTCCAGTGGGGTCCGCGCCCAGGTGCCTTCGGCCTGGGTGCATGTGTTCCTGTTCCATCTCGGGCACCTTTAGCCCGGGGTGAGGTACTATCCTGGAGTTCTTGCTGCCCTGGGTATGGAGGCCTAGGGGCGGGAGTAAAGCCTGGAGTCCAGAGCCGCCTCGTGTAGGGGACCCTGTTCCAGGGAAGGGAGGATCATTCTGATGGACCAATGCGGGAGTCACGGTGAAGGAATGGTCTGTTGACTCCCTGGAGAGATGTCTTCCCCTTGATATGGGCTAGGTTCGTAGAAGGAGAAGCTCAAGGTCACCTTGACTGTATCAGAGGCCTTATTCAACCGGCCCGTGGCAGGGGCCTTATACACCCTGGTCTGTGGCTGAGACCAAAGTTCTCCAGGCCCGTGGCAGGGGCCTTGTACACCCGGTCTGTGGCAGAGACCAACCTCAATGTCTGTGGCAGAGACCGTGCGCCAAAAACTGTTTGAGAAACCTAAGCAGTGAAGTGAATGTGCTACGTTTGTGCCTGGACCTCCTCCACACCTTAAGCTGTCCTGTTTCTTTGCTCTAACCTTTTCTATCTGAGTACAGTTTATTTTGCCATGAGAGAATAAGAGTTGGAGTTTCAGCTGGTGTGGACATTGACTTTACTGGCAATTAAAGGACTTGCCTCTACCTACAGTAGAGGTGAGAATCATCCTCTGGAGGAGTTTTGACTCCGGCTGTGGACACGGCCCGTCAAGTACACCGCTCAACCTCTTTATATAGGATGATACGGGCTGGTAGTGCGGTGTGCCTTTCTCCCTCCTGCGAAGAGCCAACAACATAAAGGCAGGTAAGGGGGAAAGGATCTGTGCGCTACAAAAAAATAAAATAAAAATTTTAATCTTGGCCTAGCAGGACGAGGTCCATATGGAGTAGGAGGTTGAGGTGGCGGTGGATGTGGCTGTGTAGGTGGAAGCGGCGGTGGAGGAGGACGAGGTAGCCAACACTGGTTCAAAAATACAACAATGGCTGGGTAAGGCCGGTGATGTGTCGAATTCTGTCCCCTGTCGAATAGTGTCCGCCCTGTACTGCGCTTGCTGAGTATGTAGGACAAGGGGATTTCGAAAATCTCCCAAGACTAACGGCGCCTGCGTGTTGAGTTCAGGTGAAGGCCACACCATCCGAGGTTCAAGCCGAGCCAAGCAAGGCCGCGATCGAAGCGAGCCCGTGAGGGGCCCTGTTACTATGTGCTACCGTATGTCCTCTTGGATGGTGGGGCTTGAACCTGCACTCACAGCGCAGGCGCCGTTCATCTTCGGAGATTTTGTGAATCTCCTTGTCCTCTGTACTGCGCAAGTGCTGCGCCTGCGCAGTACGGGCCGGGCACAATCCGATGGCCGGACAGTTTTTGTCACAACACCGGTATACATGTCTATTCTGCACAAGGTACGGACAAGTCCTGTGGGATCCATGCCTGGTTCATTTTAATGAACGTGAGCTTGTCCACATTGGCTCTGGACAGGCGGCTGCGCTTGTCTGTGATAACGCCCCCTGCCATGCTAAATACACGTTCAGATAATACACTGGCTGCAGGGCAGGCCAGCACCTCCAAGGCATAAACGGCAAGCTCAGGCCATGTGCCCAATTTGGAGACCCAGAAGTTAAAGGGGGCAGACCCGTCATCCAGTACGTGTAGGCCTGTGGACACATACTGCTCAACCATGTTGGTGAAATGCTGCCTCCTGCTAAGACGTTCCATCTCAGCTGGTGGTGCTGGTTGTTGTGGCGTGCTGACAAAGCTTTTCCACATTTCGGCCATGCTAACCCTGCCTTCTGAGGTGCTGCCGGTGCCCCGGCTGCGTTGGCGACCTCTTCCTCCTCCTCTGCCTTCGCCTTGTGCTTCCACCGTACGCCCGCTTTCAGGTGGGAATGCCACCAGCAGCGCGTCTACCAGCGTGTGCTTGTACTCGCGCATCTTACGATCCCGCTCCAGTGAGGGAATTAAGGACGGTACGTTGTCCTTGTAACGGGGATCCAGCAGGGTGGCCACCCAGTAATCAGCACCAGTTAAAATGTGGGCAACTCGGCTGTCGTTGCGGAAACACTGCAGCATGTAATCGCTCATGTGTGCCAGGCTGCCCAGAGGCAAAGAAAAGCTGTCCTCTGTGGGAGGTGTATCGTTTGTGTCCTCTGTATCCCCCCAGCCACGCACCAGTAATGGCCACGAGCTGGTCTGAGTGCCACCCTGCTGTGAACATGGCTCCTCCTCCTCCTCCTCCTCCTCCATCTCCTCCTCCACCTCGTCATCCTCCAGAACTGTGCCCTTTCTGCCGGACAATTGTGTACCTGGCGTTTGTTGGTGCAGGAACCCACCCTCGTAGCCACTTGTGAAAGACTGCCCTGAAAGCCTTTGAAATGATCCCGCTTCCTCCTCCTCCTCCTCATCCTCCTGTGCCACATCCTCTTCCATCATTGCACGAAGCGTTTTTTCAAGGAGGCATAGAACTGGGATAGTAACGCTGAGAACGGCGTCATTGGCACTGGCCATGTTGGTGGAGTACTCGAAACAGCGCAACAAGGCACACAGGTCTCGCATGGAGGCCCAGTTATTGGTGGTGAAGTGGTGCTGTTCCGCAGAGCGACTCACGCGTGATTGCTGCAGCTGAAACTCCACTATTGCCTGCTGCTGCTCGCACAGTCTGGCCAGCATGTGCAAGGTGGAGTTCCACCTTGTGGGCACGTCACATATGAGGCGGTGAGCTGGAAGGCCGAAGTTACGCTGCAGCGCTGACAGGCGAGCAGCAGCAGGGTGAGAACGCCGAAAGTGCGCACACACAGCCCGCACTTTCTGCAGCAGCTCTGGCATATTGGGGTAATTTTTAAGGAACCTCTGGACCACCAAGTTCAGCACATGCGCCAGGCAAGGGATGTGCGTCAAACCGGCTAGACCCAGAGCTGCTACGAGATTTCGCCCATTATCGCACACCACCAGGCCGGGCTTGAGGCTCACTGACAGCAACCACTCATCGGTCTGTTGTTCCATGTCCCTCCACAACTCCTGCGCGGTGTGGGGATTTTCCCCCAAACAGGAAAGTTTTAAAACTGCCTGCTGTCGTTTACCCCTGGCTGTGCTGAAGTTGGTGGTGAAGGTGTTACGCTGAATGGATGAGGAGGCGGTAGAGGATGAGGAAGCGGAGAAGGAGGAGTTAGCAACAGGAGGCAAACTGAAGCGCCCTGCAATCCTCGGTGGTGGAAGGACATGCGCCAAACCGCTATCTGCCTCAGGCCCAGCAGCCACTGCATTTACCCAGTGTGCTGTTAGGGAGATATAACGTCCCTGACCGTGCTTACTGGTCCACGCATCCGTAGTTAGGTGGACCTTGCCACAGATGGCGTTGCGCAGTGCACACCTGATTTTGTCCCCCACCTGGTTGTGCAGGGAAGGGATGGCTCGCCTGGAAAAGTAGTGGCGGCTGGGCACGACGTACTGCGGGACAGCCAATGCCATCAGGCTTTTAAAACTCTGCGTCTCCACCAGACGGAATGACAGCATTTCAAAGGCCAGGAATTTTGAAATGCTGGCATTCAGGGCCAGGGATCGCGGGTGGCTAGGGGGGTACTTCCTCTTCCGCTCCAATGTTTGGGAGATAGAGAGCTGAACGCTTCCATGGGACATTGTGGAGATGGTCGGTGACCCAGGTGGTAGTGTTGCTGGCAGATCCTCTGTTTGCGGGGTGACAGGTGCCACTGTCACTACAGAGGTGGATGAAGAGGCCGAGACTGCAGCAGAAGAGGAAGCAGGAGGAGCCAGAGACCTTTCTTGGTTTCTGAGGTGTCTACTCCACTGCAGCTCGTGCTTTGCACTTAGATGCCTGGTCATGCAGCTTGTGCTCAGGTTGAGAACGTTTATGCCTCGCTTCAGGCTCTGATTGCACAGCGTGCAAACCACTCGTGTCTTGTCATCAACACACTGTGTGAAGAACTGCCACGCTAGGGAAGTCCTTGGACCTGGCTTTGGTGTGCTCGGTCCCTTGCTGCGTTGGGCAGTAGCAGATGTACTGTCTAGGGGACGAATGCTCAGTTTTTGCACCCTGCTCCCTCTTCTGCTGTGCTGGTGGCTCTGTGCGACCACCGCCTCTTCCTCCGAACTACACTGGTCACCTGCATAACGTTGATTCCATGTGGGGTCGAGGACCTCATCGTCCTCAACATCATCTTCCACCCAGTCTTCACCCCTGCCCTCCATGTCTGTCTGCACAATTGCGAAAGCAGCAGCAGTTGGCACCTGTGTTTCATCATCATCCGAGACGTGCTGCGATGGTCCTCCCATGTACCCATCATGAAACATAAGTGGTTGGGCATCGGTGCACTCAATCTCTTCCACTTCTGGGGCAGGGCTAGGTGGATGGCCCTGGGAAACCCTGCTAACAGAGTCATCGAAAAGCAGAAGAGACTGCTGCATGATTTGGGGCTCAGACTGCTTGGCTGATTTGCAAGGGGGTGAGGTGAAAGACTGATGGACATGGGCTTCAGGTGCCAACTCTGATCTTTCAGCAGAAGAGTGGGTGGGAGACAATGTGAAGGAACCCGAGGCACTGTCAGCAACCCAATCTACTATCGCCTGTACTTGTCCTGGCCTAAACATTGGTACAGCCTCATTAGGCGTGACAAAATACCGCCGCAGGCTCGGTCGCCTACTCGCACCTGAGGAAGGTGTTTCACTTGTGCGTGTAGCTGGCACAGATCCACCACGTCCTCTCCCTGCAACAGGAGCTCCACCAGCAGCACCACGACCGGGGCCACCACGTCCCTTTGACCTTCCCCTCATATTTTCCAAATTTAGGATCTTGCCCTAAATGGCGTTTTTTGGAAGACCACAACACACCCACAGTACGTAATGGCTGAAACGCACAGCTACAGAACTGCAGAAAATGCTATTCAAAAAAAAAAGGTTTTTTTTTTTAGTATAGCACAGTACAAGGAAAATATATATAAATTGTTTTTTTACACACACCTCCAGATGTGTATTTCACACTGCAAAATATTTTCTGTGGCCCTAAATGGCGTTTTTTGCCAGACCACAACACACCCACAGCACGTAACCGCTGAATCGCACAGCTACAGAAAATGCTATTCAAAAAAAAAGGTTTTTTTTTTTAGTATAGCACAGTACAATGAAAATATATAGAAATTGTTTATTTTACACACCTCCACATGTGTATTTCACACTGCAAAATATTTTCTGTGGCCCTAAATGGCGTTTTTTGAAAGAGCACAACACAACCACAGTATATAACCGCTGAATCGCACAGCTGCAGAGAATGCTATTCAAAAAAAAGTTTTTTTTTTTTTTTTAGTATAGCATAGTACAAGAAAAATATATAGAAATTGGTTATTTCACACAACTAGAGATATACACTGCAAAATATTTTCTGTGGCCCTAAATGGCGTTTTTTGAAAGAGCACAACACAACCACAGTATTTAACCACTGAATCGCACAGCTATAGAAGTGCAGAGAATGCTATTCAAAAAAAAATTTGTTTTTTGTAGTATAGCACTGTACAATATATAGAAATTGTTTATTTTACACACCTCCACATGTGTATTTCACACTGCAAAATATTTTCTGTGGCCCTAAATGGCGTTTTTTGAAAGAGCACAACACAACCACAGTATTTAACCACTGAATCGCATAGCTATAGAAGTGCAGAGAATGCTATTCAAAAAAAATGTTTTTTTTTTAGTATAGCACTGTACAATATATAGAAATTGTTTATTTTACACACCTCCACATGTGTATTTCACACTGCAAAATATTTTCTGTGGCCCTAAATGGCGTTTTTTGAAAGAGCACAACACAACCACAGTATTTAACCACTGAATCACACAGCTATAGAAGTGCAGAGAATGCTATTCCAAAAAAATGTTGTTTTTTTTTAGTATAGCACTGTACAATATATAGAAATTGTTTATTTTACACACCTCCACATGTGTATTTCACACTGCTAAATATTTTCTGTGGCCCTAAATGGCGTTTTTTGAAAGAGCACAACACAACCACAGTATTTAACCACTGAATCGCACAGCTATAGAAGTGCAGAGAATGCTATTCAAAAAAAATGTTGTTTTTTTTAGTATAGCACTGTACAATATATAGAAATTGTTTATTTTACACACCTCCACATGTGTATTTCACACTGCAAAATATTTTCTGTGGCCCTAAATGGCGTTTTTTGAAAGAGCACAACACAACCACAGTATTTAACCACTGAATCGCACAGCTATAGAAGTGCAGAGAATGCTATTCAAAAAAAATGTTGTTTTTTTTAGTATAGCACTGTACAATATATAGAAATTGTTTATTTTACACACCTCCACATGTGTATTTCACACTGCAAAATATTTTCTGTGGCCCTAAATGGCGTTTTTTGAAAGAGCACAACACAACCACAGTATTTAACCACTGAATCGCACAGCTATAGAAGTGCAGAGAATGCTATTCAAAAAAAATGTTGTTTTTTTTAGTATAGCACTGTACAATATATAGAAATTGTTTATTTTGCACACCTCCACATGTGTATTTCACACTGCAAAATATTTTCTGTGGCCCTAAATGGCGTTTTTTGAAAGAGCACAACACAACCACAGTATTTAACCACTGAATCGCACAGCTATAGAAGTGCAGAGAATGCTATTCAAAAAAAATGTTGTTTTTTTTAGTATAGCACTGTACAATATATAGAAATTGTTTATTTTACACACCTCCACATGTGTATTTCACACTGCAAAATATTTTCTGTGGCCCTAAATGGCGTTTTTTGAAAGAGCACAACACAACCACAGTATATAACCGCTGAATCGCACAGCTGCAGAGAATGCTATTCAAAAAAAAGTTTTTTTTTTTTATAGTATAGCATAGTACAAGAAAAATATATAGAAATTGGTTATTTCACACTAGAGATATACACTGCAAAATATTTTTTTTGCCCAAAAATAGGTCTTTTTTGCGCACAACAAAGTGCCTTTTTTTTTTTGCAACAGCACAATAAAGTGCCTTTTTTTTTTTTTTTGGGGCCCAAAAATGGGTCTTTTTAGCAAAAGCACAATAAAGTGCCTTTTTTTTTTTTTTTTTCTGACCAAAATAGGTCTTTTAGCAAGAGCACAATACAGCCACAGTATGGAATAGGTGTATCACTCAACGTAATGCAGTGCTGGTGCACTGAGCTTGCAACACAAACAGATAAACCTATGCAGATCGCTGAGCTATTATATCTCTCAATCTGGACTCCTATCTAAATCTCTCTCCCTGAAAGCACAAACAGGATCCTGCCCCTACACTACACTACACTACACTGTCTCCCTATCTTTTCTATCAGTAGATTTCAGAATCAGGACTAACTCCTATTCTCTCCCTCACAGCAACAGCAGCCAGGATCCTTTCCCTACACTGTCTAAAAGCAGAGTGACGATCTGTGCTGTGTGCCTCTTTCTTATATAGAAGCTGGTCACATGCTGGGTCACATGTTGCACTGACCAATTACAGCCATGCCATTAGTAGGCATGGCTATGATGGCTTCTAAGGGCACACCAGCTAATCAAATGGTGATTGGCTGGCCCCTGAAGCATTTCTAACTGCGCCATTAAATTCCCGAATCCGAACCCGAACCCGGACTTTAGCGCAAAATCCGGGTCCGGGTCCTGGGTCGGGAAAACGCCAAAATTCGGTACGGACCTGAACTTTACAGTTCGGGTCCGCTCAACACTAATTGTAACTATTAACCATAATAATGGGCAGCTCTGGCAGATGCCTCTACATATTCCAATGGGTTCAGATAGATGCCCCTGCAATTTGACTTTGGCTCGGGTTTGGAGGTATAAAGATCTAAGCATTTGTAAGAAAACTTGGTCCAAATCCCTGTCTAAGATCCAGAAAAGATAGAACAAGGACAAAGACACAGAGTCAAATCACCATCTCATCGAGATTGCAATATGAATATAATGTCAATTGCCCTCCTCATTTGGCCAGGGTCTTGTCTACCTGGCACTGAGGAAGAGGGATACCCCTCAAAATGCCTCTATTTTCTTTGGACCTCTATCTCACACTTGGGACTTGTCTAGCAGACCAGACTGGTCGGAGCATTTCTTGGACTTTGTTATGCCTGATTCATGTTATTGCTTGTGAGTATATACCTATATTATTTTTAACATTAAATTATTGCAATGGTAATGTGCTAGGCTGGTGTGCCCTCTGTTCCTTATCTTTTACAGTCTTTCATTTGGGTTCCTGACCTATTATGAGTGGCAGCTAAATGGTTTTAAGCTTAAACAGCAGCTACAGTCGCCTTTTCTAGAATCACTCCGAACCTTACACAGGTTTCTATTGGCCACAGCAAAAATGCTTAAATGAAAAACGCCAATATTATTTACAAATCTGCTCAAAAAACTCTCAAAATGCCTGAAAAAAAACCTCGAAAAAACACCTGAAAACGCTCAGCATAAGTGTGAAGGTAGCCTAAAGGTTTGAGGAGCCGTGTATGTCACTTGTGTGAAATTGCTTGTTATTGTCTATTTTGGTTATTCAATAAAAAAAAAAATGGTTTAGTACTCAGAGAATTTTGATTTGTCACATTTCCAGTTCCCCATTTGCTAACTGTTTTCCATTTTTTTTTATTGCTGCTGTTATTGGAATACACCAATTTCTAGAGAGACACACGTGAACTTTGAAAATAAAAAAAGTTTGCAAGTACAGCACTATGCCCATAGCAAATGTAATAATTTGTAATAAAGCCTCTTCCTCCAAAGATATGAAACTTATATCTGAAATTACAGCACTTTTGTTCAGAATTTTTAGAGACTGCTTTACAATTTTCCCAGTATGCCAGTTAGCTATCCTCCTCCATTTGTAAATAAAGCCCACTATAACTATACTGGCATAGGTCTTATTTCAAATTATTGCACAGTTTGTTATGCATTTAAGTGCACCACAAAAGCACAAGACTTGAGAAACGTGTGAAAATATGCAAAGAACTTGGCAACACAGTGTTCTAGACATATGAATCAAAATGAGATAAAGTGAAATAATTATTCCCTGCACACTTGATTGAGTATTCAAGGTTGAATTCCTGAAATATCTACGCAGATGGAACTCATCCCATATAACTTCTAATGTAAGCTGTGTACATCTGTCAGTTTTGTTATCGGAGCTATGAGGCTACACTAGTTTCATAATTGCCTTTGTGGGGAAATTAGTTCTAATACAAAAGCTAACTAAGCATACATAAATATATTTGATGGTGAAAGATACACAAGATTGCCGTTTATTTCACTGACATGGTGTCAACAATGAACATATATGACAGGGTTTGAGGAAAGAACTGTCCATATTGCCAGTAGAACCAATACCAACAAATTTGGATTGTTTTATTTTTATTTATTTATATTTATTATGATTTAAAATTAAAGATTAATTGATTACCATCACCCAATGTGACACCATGTTTTGTATATGTTAAAGGGGCCAATCTACCCCAATCTGTATTTTCAGTTTTTGGTTGATGCTGGAGAGTTAAACCACCCAACACGTTCTTATACATCCTGAGATTCTGTTTGTGAGATCTTTGCTTGAATTCCTGAGTCTGTAGACTTGTTGTGGCCATTATGAGAGGGACCTGCTGGCTTTTTTTATTTGTTTTATATCATGGAGAATATAGCAGGAGGGTCTGGAACACACAAAACTCCCAGTAGACAGGAATAGAGTTGGTAATTATTACAGGAAGATTGTACTGATGGAGTATCAAAGATATTAGAATGCATGGGCTTCTTTAGTCTCCCAGACTAACTCCAAACTAACTTTAGGGTTTTATGCACAAATGTAAAGTAAATGAGCAATAAGTGTAGTAAATAAGATGAAGCTGTGTTCATTTTAATTATCCAATCATGTGCAAGGAATATTTAAAAAAAAATGTTTTTTTGGGCTTCCGTCGTTTCTGGATCTGTCTCTGTTGCCCCCATAAGTTGGACATGGAAGGGTTCATTTGTTATATAATATATACTGTATATATATATATATATATATATATATATATATATATATATATATAGCCACATATACAATAGCAAAAAGCTTACAGAGCTTGTGGCTTGTGACCCTTTTCCTTTCCCCGAAGAAGTTGAGTTTTGATTTGACAATTTTGTCTCCTGGCTAGTGTAACACTACCCCTGCTGGAGCTGCTGGTGAATGAAGGTATCTCCCACCCTGCAAAGCCAGGCACACATAATTTTACACCACACGCTGGAGACAAGAATCAGATCTTGCAGCTTTGTTTTGGTATTTTATTAGGGGAATTGAACTTGTATAGGGTTGAGGGTATTATGGGATGCCCACTTGTTTAAAAACAGAACTCTTCAGGGACACAAGCTATATACAGCCTGTATATACACTTCTTCTTCTACCTTCGGTACTATCTTGCTTGTAGAACAACAACTCCCAGGACCAGCTCTCACTGTAAGGATTCTCTGACAAGAGTGCAATCATATGCCCTTTACAGACAGGGACCACGGGCCCCTTTGGTATTGTAGCAAAAAGAAGTCCCAGTGCTCAACTGTCCTCCTCCTGTGGCTACTAATCCCAGCACACCTCTTCAGGCACTGCCAGTCCACCTGGCAGCAGCTGCCCATTTCACTAGCCCTCCTGGCTAAGACTCCACAGTCTTCCCAGGTATGCCCTTCAGTCCCCTGACTGCAACACTCCTTCCAGGAGATTTGCCCTGGCAGTGTTCTCCTGCTGTCCTCAACCTTGCTCCTGTGCCTCCTGATCAAAGCACCTCTGTGTTTCGTTAAGACTAGGGGCTGCCTCAAGGGCCACCGAAAGCCTAACACTCCATCTCCATCTTACAACAGAACTCCACTGCCCCCAGCTGGGCTGACCCTGAATATTTGAGAGGGCCCGCCCCCTGCCAACCCATCTTTTGGGTATTGGTCAGGGCCCTCAGAATACTCCGGGCAGCTCCTCCTCACCTCCTCACCTCCACTCCCATTCTTTTGAATCTTCTTCACATTTCTGGAAGCTGGGGGAGGCCTCAGAGGTGCTGCCTGTGAGTTATACCAGCCTCCCTGAGTCACGTAAACACTGACACATAAAAACACACAGACTTGGCTGCCAGCCAAGCCTGAAAATTTACCTACACTGCACAGAGAGAAAAAAATCTCTCTCTCTCTAGCATACTAACTAGAGGGTGCTACACTAGCAAAGCAAAGCTTGGACACCCATCTATCTACCTTCACCACTGATGTTAGATCTTTCTAGCTCAGACTAAAGGGGGCTGGAATTGGGGGTGAGCTAAGTGTTCGGTCCAAACATACATGCAGACCAAACACTCAATGTTTGGATGTCTGAATTCCAAGTATTCAGGGTGTTCAGTGCGGACAAACGTGAGGGCTTCTGACTGTTAATCATCTGCTACAGAATTACCAGGTGCTCGCACCTGCCACATCCTTAACAACCACTAATGCTACCTGGCCCATTCATTTACATTGCCAGGAATCCTCATCTAAATAAGCAAAGGGACGGAGATAGGCCATATTTGGGAAATTATGTTACCACAATTACCACCCCTTCCTTTATATTGCTGTCATTTGAAAAGTGGAATTGTCGGATGTTTTTCCAGTGGGCATTGGGCATCATAGATGAACATCAAGGTACAGAGAAATGTAATTTGCTGGTGATTTAAATGTGATATTCAGTGCTTTAAAAAAAAAATCCCTCCTCCCAACCGAATATAATTTTTTTAAACATTTTGTTTGCCCTGATACAAGTTCCCCAGAGCAGTGCCCACCTTCCCCAATGCTAAAAATGCCCCAGAAAATGGGTATTTTTGATTTAGCAGATACAGCTGCCATTGATTTCAGTGGGACTTGGGTTTGGCATCTGAGCAACTTTAATATATGTTAAAACCCTGCTTTAACCAAACTCAGGGCAGTTCGGCTCATCCCTAGATTCCTAGTTGAAATGATCTCCTGAGAATTAGATGTAGAGGAGATTTTCAAAAGGGTGACAAGTGTTTTTTAAAACATTGAGCCATTCAGCTAACAGGACATTTTACACACAGCAGAACAGATACATAGCTGTATATGTGAATTCATATCCCCATTGTGTTCGTAAGTATATTGCTTGCTCGAAGGGCAGTATAAAAGTTATAATTGAAGTCTGCTCCTCAGTAACTTCTGGGCATATCTTTAAAATTTTCCCTTTTTTGTTATTGACCCAGTAGAATCTTTCACAAGGGACAGATTTATTGTGTACAGTAAAGTTTTATTATTATCATAGCATAGCATTTATACTGCCTAATAAGATTTTAGTTGTTCCATAAAAGTGAATCTTTGTTTTCCGGCCATTGATAATCAATGTTAGCAGAAATGTGCCCACTAGGTCACACATCACTGGAATGTCTTTATTGATTTCCATGTAAAATTCTTTGACTGAGGTTCAGAGCAAATTAAAGGCTTTGGTTATGTTATTAGATGGGCTGTTAATCAGCCTCAAAGAACATGTCAATAAAATTTCCACTATATGATTTTGAATGACTAAACCTATATTTATATGTACAATTGAATATATAGTGCTATTTGTGCCTCGGCAGACATTTTAATGAGGAAAAAAAGCATATTAATAAATGTACAGTATATAGATTACGGTAGTTATTTTTTATTAATTTTTTTCCATATGATAGAAATGATAGTTTACACACAGTGCACATGGAAATATCAGCAGGATATTGTATTCAAAGAAACTAAACACGTGGAATACAATCTGTATTAAGGTCTCAAAAATACACTGAGAAGGACTTCCCTAGAGAGGGTGAGTCTCAGGGGCAAGAGTGGATTGTACACATCGAATAATACAAAACCAACTCCATGGTAGGTGGGCCAAGAAGCAAAACAAGCAGAGGAAAGACTTTAAAGAAAAAAACTTGAAGAAGAGATGGTGGAGAGAAAAGATGGGGAAGGGAGCAGGAAGAAATTAGTCAAACTTGTTAAGGGCGTGGCGCCGCCGTGCACCCATTCCTTCAAGAGGTTGTAAATTTCCAACCCCCCCCTCCCCATAAAAAAAATCCTGAAAAACAAAGGTATAATGAGCTAGTATGCAAAGCATACTAGCTTGTTATAAAATACTTACCTTAGAACGATGCCCTGGATCGGCGCTGGCACACCGCTCACACAGCCGACATGTTTCCTGGAGATACTTCCGGGTCCACGGGGCTCCAGCACTGTGATGGTCCGGAGCTGTGATTACGTCACTCTGCATGTGCGTGGGTGCCGCTAGTCACGGCATGGGCCCTGAAGAAACAGCATGAGTGGGCCGTTCCTTTAGTGCGCATGAGGCAATGACGTCGGCTGCAGCGTATATAGTAAATATCTCCTAAACAGTGCAAGTTTAGGAGATATTTAAAGTACCTATAGGTAGGCCTTATTATAGGCCAGTGACCAATGGTGACCAATGGTGCTGTGGGGCCCAAGCACCAGCATCATGGCAACAGATGATTCTTAGTGGCCAGACGCTATCATCTTAGTAACCAATGATGCTGTGAAGCCCAGCAGCCCCCCCCCCCCCAGTGTCCTAGCAGCCAATGTCTCTCTGCAGCCCAACTGCCAGCATTACCAGCCCAACTGTCAGTTACCTATGATGCTATGCAACCTGGCCGTCAGAGTCCTAGCAACCACAGACACTGTATAGCCTAGCTGCCAGTGTAATAGCAACTAACGATGCTGATAAGCTAGGCCACCAATGTCCTAGCATTATTAAAAAGACAGAGGGGCTGGAGCTGAAACATCTCCTCCTTTGGCGTTCCCATTGATGATACTTGTTTCAAGATCCATTAGTTAGGCATCTCTTTGCTGACTGCATGGTCAGACAGTGGTTGAGTGCACTCTGATGACCAATATAGCTTAGCCTGGAGACCATATAGAAAGACAAGACAAAGTACTATATGTACTTTATTCCCTTGGGGACAGTAGCAGCAAATGTTAGTGAGACAAATTATTAGATGATATGGCACAACTCAGAATGTACATAAGCAAATCATCCTCAAAATAACCTCAAATAAAGTAAAATATTTCAAAAGAGTCCATAGTAGTCCATATTAGTAATACTGTTAAAATAGTCCATGAAAACTTCTGCCACAAAAGTTGAAAGCTCCACTAAGAGACAGGAATCGACCTCTAGAAGAAATAGTAGGCCACACAAGGGGGCGCCACTAAGTGCAGTATTAAAAATCACTTTAATAAAATGCCAAATGCACACTCACATGGTTCTCAGTAGTTAGCACTTATAAATGCAATAACGTCTCTGCTGGGATTGTCCGCACACTGGACACTAAATAATGAGAACTAGGGATGAGCCGAACACCCCCCCGGTTCGGTTCGCACCAGAACCTGCGAACGGACCGAAAGTTCGCGCAAACTTTAGAACCCTTTTAAATACAATGGACGCGAATGTTCGAAATCAAAAGTGCTAATTATAACGGCTAATATGCAAGTTATTGTCCTTTGGGGACCCGGGTCCTGCCCATGGGGACATGTATCAATGCAAAAATAAGTTTTAAAAACGTCAGTTTTTTCGGGAGCAGTGATTTTAATGATGCATAAAGTGGAAAAAATTGAAATATTCCTTTAAATATCGTACCTGGGGGGTGTCTAAAGTATGCCTGTGAAGTGGCACATGTTTCCTGTGTTTAGAACTGTCCCTGCACAAAATGAAATTTCTAAAAGGAAAAAAAGTCATTTAAAACTGCTTGCAGCTTTAATGTAATGTCTGGCAATATGGATGAAAATCATTGAGAAAAATGGCATGGGTCCCCCCCCCCACCCACTACCAGCCCCTTTGGGTCTTGTATGGATATTAAGGGGAAACCCGCACCCAAATTAAAAAAAGGCCCTATATACTCTGAACAGCAGTATACAGGTGGTGCAAACAAGACAGGGACTGTAGGTTTGTTCTTAAGTAGAATCTGTTTGTAATTTGGAACAGGTACATTTTTTAAGTGTAGCTCCAGCCAAAAAATCTATTTTTAAGCTTTTTGGAAAACATAGGGAAGGGTTATCACCCCTGTAACATTTGTTTTGCTGTCTGTGCACCTGTTCAGAACATTTCACCTCACTTTCCGTCCCAATGACAAATGTTTTTTGAAAATTTGTTTTTTTTATTGAAACAAGTATTAATGATAAAGCATCAGTAGAGAGGAGACACCTCTTTCCCATATTAACTCTTACAGGAGAGAATTTCCCTTCCTAGGGGTAGATTTCCTTTCACTTCCTGTTGTCTTCTTCCATTTTCAAGTAGGAGTCATTTGTAAGTTGGATGTTTGAATGTAGGGGCCTGCCGTATATACTCTGCAGAAATTTGGCCCTTAGGTGTTGGTGTTGCCACAACACTGTAAGCCCTCACAGTTACTCTTGGTGAGCGCTGGAATGCCCTGCTGTGAACTATTATATCAAGAATTGTAATTACATGCCATTGTTGAGCATTGGTAGGAAAAATTGGGCCTCTGGTAGTGGTGGTGGTGCTGGTGCTGCCACAACACTGTAAGTCCTCACAGTTTCTCTTGGTGGGCGCAGGAATGGGCCCAGCTGTGAATTATTAGATCAAGAATTGTAATCACATGCTCCTGTTGAACAGGGGCAGAAAAATTGGGCCTTTGGTGGTGGTGGTGGTGGTGGTGGTGGTGTTGACACAACACTGTAAGCCCTCACAGTTACTCTTGGTGGGCGCAGGAATGGGCCCTGCTGTGAATTATTAGATCAAGAATTGTAATTACATGCCCCTGTTGAACAGGGGCACAAAAATTGTGCCTTAGGCACTGGTGCCACAACATTGCAACCCCTCACAGATACTGTACTTGGAGCACAGCAATGAGCCCTGTTGCAAAGTATTGCATCAAAAATTTTAATTACACGCCCCTGTTAAACAGGGGCTAAAAAATTGGGCCTTAGGCACTGGTGCTGGTGCCACAACACTACAACCCCTCACAGATACTGTAGCCACTGGTGGCGGTGCCCAGAACCAAAAATGTTCTTACAAGCTACAGTAGGTGCCGCCGATATTGTGTCAATCTCGCCGCTTCTAGCGGCGAGATTGACACCCTATGAGCTCCGTCGCGAGAGCCAGCGCTGAGCTGTCTCGTCATCGGGAAAGGAAATATTTTTCCTTTTTACGATGAGCGACACGCATTGTCGATAGGCGGGGATCTGACGTGGATTCCCGCCAATACCAGGCACTGCGTTTGGTATGAATCCTGTGCGGGAACTCCACGCCAATTTTTAAAGAAAAAAACGGCGTGGGTTCCCCCTGCAGGAGCATACCAGGCCCTTGGGTCTGGTTTGAATTTGAAGGGGAACCCTACGCCGAAAAAACGGCGTGGGGGTCCCCCTCAAGATCCAAACCAGACCCTTATCTGAGCACGCAACCTGGCAGGCCGCAGGGGAAGAGGGGGGATGAGAGTGGCCCCCCTCCCTCCTGAACCGTACCAGGCCACATGCCCTCAACATGGGGGGTTTGGTGCTCTGGGGCAGGGGGGCGACCTGCGGCCCCCCCACCCCAGAGCACCCTGCCCCCATGTTGATGAGGACAGGGCCTCTTCCCGACAACCCTGGCCGTTGGTTGTTGGGGTCTGTGGGCGGGGGGCTTATCGGAATCCGGGAGCCCCCTTTAATAAGGGGGCCCCCAGATCCCGGCCCCCCCACCCTATGTGAATGAGTATGGGGTACATCGTACCCCTACCCATTCACCTGGTGGAAAAAAATGGCAATAAAAACACAACACAGTTTTTAAAAGTATTTTATTGCACCGCTCCGGAGGTCTTCTTCCGACTTCGGGGGTCTCCGGTGTCGTCGCCGCGTTCTCCGGTTCTTTCTTCTGCCGGGCCACCGCTATCTTCTTCCAGCTCTTTTGCTAGCGGGGCCCGGTCTTCTCCGTCGCCTTCTCCCCTCTTCTCCTCTCCGGTTCTTTCTTTCTTCCGCCGGGCCTCCGCTAACTTCTTTTTAGCTCTTTTGCTAGCGAAGGCCCGGTCTTCTCCGTCGCCTTCTTCTTCTCCCGCTCTCCGGTTCTTCTCCCGCTCTCCGGTTCTTTCTTCCGCCGGGCCTCCGCTAACTTCTTTTTAGCTCTTTTGCTAGCGGAGGCCCGGTCTTCTCCAGGGGGCTCCCGGATTCCGATAAGCCCCCCGCCCGCAGACCCCGACAACCAACGGCCAGGGTTGTCGGGAAGAGGCCCTGTCCTCATCAACATGGGGGCAGGGTGCTCTGGGGTGGGGGGGCCGCAGGTCGCCTCCCTGCCCCAGAGCACCCAACCCCCCATGTTGAGGGCATGTGGCCTGGTATGGTGGTGATCCAAGACTGATTCATTTTTATGAAGGTCAGTCAATCGACCGAGTCTGTGGACAGGCGCAGCCTGTGATCGGTTACAAAGCCTCCAGCAGCACTGAATGTGCATTTCGGAAAAAGAATGCTGGATGCAGGACAGGCCAGTAGCTCAATTGCATACTGTGCAAGCTCTGGCCAGTGATCCATCCTCAAGACCCAGTAACCCAGAGGATTTTCGGTGGGAAAGGTGTCCAAGTCTGATCTTGCCCCTAGGTATTCCTGCACCATGTAAATCAGACGCTGGCAATGGTTGCTGGAACCGATCATACCTTGGGGCTGCAGACTAAAAAAAATTCTGAACGCATCGGTCAGACGGCCACCTTCTCCACCGCTCCTTCTGTGACTGACTGAAGCCTCAGCAACACGTTGTCCAGGACCAGGAATTTGTAACCTCCTAGTCTCTGGGAACACAATGCACAGACCTTTCTGTAAGGCCTCCCGAAGATGCTTCATCCTCTGCTCCCTCTGCAACGGCAAGATAAGGTCCGCAACCTTACCCTTGTAACGTGGAACAAGGAGGGTTGCCAGCCAGTAATGATCCCTCTCCTTGATCGCATGAATACGAGGATCCCTCCGCAGGCTTTGCAGGATCAGGGAGACCATGCAGCGTAGGTTTGCTGAGGCATTTGGTCCGGAGTCCTCTGGGTCACTCAGGACGACATGATCCGCAGCCACCTCCTCCCAGCCATGTAGCAAGTCTATGGGTGTCTTGGGACTGTAATTGATCCCTTAAAGACTGCTGCTGATGCTGAGTGCTAGGCTCCACCTCCATGCTGACACAATCCTCCTCCTTCTGTTCCTGTGTGATAGCCAGGCCAGCAGGACCACTGTCTGGATAAAGGGGGCCTTGAGAGGTAAGGAAGTTCTCCTTCTCCTGCCTCTGTTCTGCCTCAAGTGCCCTGTCCATTATTCCACTCAGCGTGTGCTCCAACAGGTGGACAAAAGGGACAGTATCACTGATGCATGCACTGTCACTGCTCACCATCCTCGTGGCCTCCTCAAATGGTGCCAGGACAGTGCATGCATCCCTGATCATGGCCCACTAGCGTGGGGAAAAAATCCAAGCTCCCCTGACCCTGTCCTGGTGCCATATTGCAACAGATACTCATTGATGTCCCTCTGCTGCGTGTGCAGCCGCTGCAGCATGGCCAACATAGAGTTCCACCTGGTGGGCATGTCACAGATTTGGCGGTTCTTGGGCAGGTTGGATTCTATTTGCAGGTCAGCCAGCCGAGCACTGGCATTATATGACCGGCGGAAATGCCCACAGAGTTTCCTGGCCTGCTTCAGGACCTCCTGTAAACCCGGGTACCTGCCCAAGAACCCCTGCACCACCAAGTTAAGGACGTGAGCCAAACAGGGCACATGGGTCAGTTGTCCCTGTCGGAGGGCGGAGAGGAGGTTGGTTCCATTGTCGCAAACCCCCTTTCCTGGCTTAAGCTGGCATGGCTTCAACCACCTCTGAGCCTGCCCCTGCAGAGCTAACAGAATCTCTGCCCCAGTGTGGCTCCTGTCCCCCAAGCACACCAGCTCATGCACCGCATGGCATCTTTTTGCCTGCGTACTTGCGTAGCCCCTTGAACGCCTACAAAGCACCACTGGTTCCGAGGACAAAGCACAGGTAGAGGCCATGGAGGAAGAAGAAGAGGAGGGGTTGGAGGAGAGAGGTGTTTCAGAATCACCAGTAGTAACATTTTGGAGGCATAGTGGCGGAACAACTTCCAACACTACTGCACCTTGTCCTGCATCCTTCCCAGCTGCCAGCAGAGTCACCCAATGCGCCGTGAAAGATAGGTAACGTCCCTGTCCACGCCTACTGGACCATGAGTCAGCGGTAATATGCACCTTACCGCTGACCGCCCTGTCCAGCGAGGCCAAGACATTGCCTTCCACATGCTGGTAGAGAGCCGGAATCGTCTTCTGTGAGAAGAAGTGGCGTTTGGGAACCTGCCACTGAGGAACCGCACATTCCACAAACTCACGGAAGGGGGCAGAGTCTACCAACTGAAAAGGCAGCAGTTGAAGTGCTAGCAATTTAGCCAAGCTAGCATTCAACCGCTGGGCATGTGGATGGCTGGGAGCGAACTTATTTAGGCGGTGCAGCAGCTGGGGCAGGGAAATTTGCCTGGTACAATCTGACATCGGTGTACCAATAGCAGATTGCCCGCAAGTACTTGGCTGTGACACACCTAATTCTACACCTTCATTCCTCTCAGTGCAGGTTTCAGAGAGGACTGAAGGTATAGTGGGGTTGGAGATCCCAGCTGATGAGGAGCAAGGAGAGGTCCGCTTTGTTCTTTGGTGTGGGTCTTTTAGGTAGGCTTGCCAACAAACTGCATGGCAGATCGACATATGTCTGGTCAAGCACGTGGTGCCCAAGCGGCCGATGTTTTGGCCACGCGAGATACGCCTGAGACATATGTTGCAAATGGCAATGGTGTGATCTAAAAAAAATATATATAAAAACAACAATTAAAGTGAAGTTCCCCTGGCCTTCTTTCACTATCCCAGCGCTAAAGAAGCTCACAGGTGACTTATAACAGACTACAATAAATACGTGACCGTATTCATTTACCCAAATGTTCACTATATGTATCTATATCAGCAGCCGCTTAAACACAACAAATATTTTTGCAGAACATAAAACGATAAAACTTATAAAAAACACAATCAAATCCCTGGGTAGGATAATGAAAGTTTTCTATAGCAGCGCTCAGGTGGTCAATACACTCCCTTGTCCACTCACTCTTATTTACAGTTCATAAGAGTACATATAGAACTTATGAAAAAAATGTTGTTGTAAACGACATATAGCTCCAGATGTCTTCTTAATATGATCCACTTTAAATCATCAGTTGTATCCCCTTTCGGGTGGGTACTCACCACACACAGGATTTAAACAGGCACCTCACAGATCCCATCCGATGGTCATCCGATCATCCTAATCCTGGTTCTGATTACTCCTTCTAAAGCCTCCAGAGATCACCCGATAATCACCAGCAGATGTTCAAAGTGAAAAGAAAGAGAAGCCACCAATAGTGTAATCCCATAGAGTATCTTTTAATCAGTCTATAAAAATTGTTTCCACAACATATCTTCCATATGGTAAAAATCAAGCAGTAAAATAGCAGCAGTGTAATTCAAAACCGCCGTGCTGTTCCCCCAGGCTCCTAACAGTTGCAGTGTATCAGCTGGTACAGCTTGTGTTTAACCAGACTTACTGCCGCTTCCTGTGTTTGGAGTGCACCTGGAACGCACCGACGTCACTTCCTTTCAGCCGCAAAGTCACACCCTGACGTTTCGTCTTCTCGACTTCCTCTGAGGGCGTGACTCTGCAGCACGGCTCACAGGAATATATACACACACAAGTGATTGAGAGACAAGTTTAACCCCTCCTATATGCTAATCAATGCCATTTAATTACTCAAATCGGCAGAACGCATTGTAGTCACAGGGGTCTCGTCATTTTAAATCACTTAACACATTAAATCAACAATAACCTCTTATACATTGATCTTGAAAAGCGTTATTAAGATAATAATAACATATTCGAATAGTTAAAATAATCCAATAAAAGCTGAGTCTCCATAATATGATTCATTATCACAGATAAGCGCCCAGCACTAGCGCCATCTTGAGTATGAATACCAAACAGCAGTCTAAATTTCTACAAAAATAGGAAAAATATATATATATATATATATATATATATATATATTGTGACAGCAGGAAGGTAAAGTCACCTGGTTGCATCCAGGGGGGTAGATATATTTTGCCCAGATTCAGGCTTTACGCCGACTTATACAACTAGGTGGAGAGTTGTATAAGGCTAGTGGGCTCATGGATGACTCATACCTCTAGGGTGAGTGTGGGGCGTCGTGCAGACAGAGATGAGGAGACCAGCTGAACCTTGTCAGCTCATTTAGGCCTCTATAAGAACTCCCAGCTTCATTAGATGTTAGCTCATGCCTGGAACCAGACCTGTGTGGACTGTCTAGGGAGAGTGAACCCCTGTGCGGTGAGACAAAGCCTGTGTGGCTATTTGCTTGGACATTTAAAACCAGGGACTTAGGGACTAGGACAGCACTAGGCTGATCCCAGTTGTTAGTTAGGAAACCTGTATGTTTAGTCAGAGGTCAAGTTGACCAGGATTTATTTTGTTTATGTTTCTTTTGCTTTGCTGTGTTTTGTCACTGTAAATAGAAAATAAACCGCACCTTTTTGATTTTGAAAACCACAACCTCCGTTTGCTGGGCCTGTTTTTGTGTGGGGAGCCCATCTCGGGGGTCACACACACCCGCTGCCGAGCTAACCCCCTCACAGTTGGTGGAGAATGCGGGCAGTTTTTTTTTTAAGCCAGCATGGAGGAGATACTGAAGCAGCTGGCTCTAGCAAATGCCAATCAACAGCAGACAAATGCAGGTTTGCAAAAGAACTTCGCAGCCCAGCAGCAAGCTCATCAACAGAGCCTTGCAGCCCAGCAGCAGACAAACGCAACTTTGCAACAGAGTCTGAAGGCTCAGCAACAAGCCCAGCAGCAATCTGAGGCCCGCTTCATAGACCTGTTGCAGAAGCAAGAGCAGAGACTACAACAACAGATGGAAGCAGTAATGCAGCAACGTCCGCAGACCAGTGAGGAAAGCCGTCCCACTAATACCGCGTCCTTTGGGGTGAGTCGTTTATTGACAAAAATGACTGGAGAGGATGATCCAGAGGTATTTTTGACCACATTTGAAAGGACCGCTGAAAGAGAAAAGTGGCCTGAGGAGCAGTGGGCTGGACTGGTGTCTCCTCTGTTAACTGGTGAATCGCAGAAAGCTTACTATGACCTAGAGCCTAACCAAGCAAAAGACTATGTGATGCTAAAAGCTGAAATATTGGCAAGGCTGGGTGTCACCCAGGCTGTCCGGGCTCAGCGTGTGCATAACTGGACTTTCCAGCTTGGAAAACCCCCCAGGTCTCAAATGTATGATCTCATTCACCTGAGCAGAAAGTGGCTACAGCCAGAGACTTTGTCCGCACCAAAGATTGTGGAACGTGTTGTAATGGATCGGTTTTTGAGAGCTCTTCCTACTGCCATCCAAAAGTGGGTAAGCCATGGAGACCCAGAGACGGCCGATGGTCTTGTGGATCGTGTGGAGAAATACTTGGCTACAGAGAACCTGACGGCCTCTTCCAGAGACACTCGGACTTTCCACCCTAAGACCAGACCATCCCCAGGGGCGGATAAGAGGATTCCAAGGGGTGAGGGTGGAGAGAGTGAGAGGGTGGGAGCTCTACCCCAAGTTTGGCGAGAACAGCCTGGGAAATCAGCGGCTCAAGAGGCCGCAAGAAGGATCGTTTGCTACCGCTGCCGGCAAGCGGGACATATTGCAGCCAATTGCCCGGTTGTGGAGGAACCCATGCAGTGTGACTTTCTGACGGGCAGACGTCAGTCGCTGTGTGCGACAGTCGCATGCACTGCCATTCGAGGAACTGAGAAACATTTATGCAAAATGTGTGTTAATGGTAGAAATGTTGTGGTATTGTTGGATTCAGGTAGCCTTGTGACCCTGATAAAGGCTGAGTTAGTTAAAACAGAGGTCTCTGGGAATAGCAAGGTAGCTGTTATTTGTGTGCATGGGGACACCCGAGAGTATCCAGTGACTACAGTGTGTTTCGAGACCCCCAAAGGTACCCTCTCTCATCCAGTGGGCTTAGTATCTCAGTTACCGCATGACGCCATTGTGGGAAGGGATTTTCCGAAGTTCTGGGAACTGTGGGATGATCCTGAGCCCCCCACTGGTGCCCCTATGTACCAGGAATGTGATAGCCAGAACTCCCCTGAGAGTGGTGAGGACTCTCCGGAATTTCCCTTATCAGTATTGGCAGGGGAGACTCAAGAAACTGGAGAGGAGCCCACCTCCTCAGACGAAAACCTACCGTCTGTGGAGTTTTCTGATCTTGAGGTTCACAGGGAAAACTTTGCCACAGAACAGTTGAAAGACCCCACCCTAATAAAGGCACGGGAAAACGTAGTGAAAATAGATGGCGAGTTAGTGAACCCAGATAATACCTGCACTTACCCATACTTCAGCGTAGAGATTCTATTGGCCGGGGGTGATGAAGGACATAGAAAATTATTGTTCCTCCTGCCCTGTGTGTCAGAGGTCGGCCCCGATGCCACATTTCCGTAGCCCGCTGGTCCCTCTACCCATCATTGAGGTCCCGTTTGAGAGGATCGCCATGGATTTGGTAGGTCCTATAATCAAGTCCGCTAGGGGGCACCAGTACATATTAGTTATAATGGACTATGCCACCCGTTATCCAGAAGCGATCCCTCTCCGAAATACCTCGGCCAAAACCATAGCCAAAGAGCTATCTCTTGTGTTTAGCCGGGTGGGTATTTGTAAAGAACTGCTTACGGACCAAGGTACACCCTTTATGTCCCGGGTTATGAAGGAGCTGTGTAAATTGTTCAAAGTGACGCAATTACGTACATCTGTGTATCACCCCCAAACCGATGGGCTGGTTGAAAGGTTCAACAAAACCCTAAAACAAATGTTGAAGAAAGTGGTGGATAGAGATGGAAAGGATTGGGACTGTCTACTTCCTTATCTGATGTTTGCTATTAGGGAGGTGCCCCAATCCTCTACGGGATTCTCCCCCTTTGAGTTACTGTATGGGAGACACCCAAGAGGGCTGTTGGATATTGCCAAGGAAACTTGGGAAAGTGAGAGTTCTCCCCACAGGAGTGTGATTGAGCATGTCGCCCTGATGCAAGACCGAATTGCACAGGTAATGCCCATCGTGAAGGAACATTTGGCCCAAGCGCAGTTAGCACAGCAGAGAGTGTACAACCGTGGAGCCAAGACCCGTACCTTTTCCCCGGGGGATAGGATACTGGTACTTGTCCCTACGGTTGAAAGTAAATTCCTTGCCAAATGGCAAGGCCCCTACGAGATAATGGAAAAAGTGAGCGAAGTGAATTACAAGGTCAGACAACCAGGAAGGCGAAAGCCCGAACAGATCTATCACGTTAATCTGTTGAAAGCCTGGAGGGATAGAGAGTCCCTAGTCGCAGACACTTGGTCACCAGCTCAAACTGGTTGCGTGATTCCTGAGGTTGGAATAGCAGCCACCTTGTCACAACCCCAACAACAGGAGGTTAAGGAGTTTGTGCTTCGCAACAAGGAGGTATTCTCTGAGCTGCCGGGACAAACATCTGGGGTAGAGCATGACATCATTACCCCGCCCGGTGAAAGGGTGAAGTTAAAACCCTATCAGATCCCAGAGGCCCGACGGGAGGCAATACGGGAGGAAGTACAGAAAATGCTGAACTTAGGGGTGATAGAGGAGTCCCAAAGTGATTGGTCTAGTCCCATTGTGTTGGTGCCTAAACCGGATGGGAGCTGGCGATTTTGTAACGATTTTCGTCAGTTGAACAAAGTTACAAAATTTGACACCTACCCCATGCCACGTATAGATGAGTTGATCGACCGGCTGGGAACAGCCCGATACATGACGACTCTTGACCTCACAAAAGGGTATTGGCAAATCCCCCTGGCCAAGTCGGCCAAAGAGAAAACCGCATTTGTAACCCCAGACGGGGCGTTCCAATATAAAAGAATGCCGTTCGGGTTACAGAATGCGCCGGCCACATTCCAGCGGAAAATGGACCAGATGCTGAGGCCCCATCGGAAGTATGCTGCGGCTTACCTGGATGACATAATTGTCCATAGCACAGATTGGGCCTTACATCTGCCAAAAGTGCAAGCAGTCCTGGACTCTGTTCGGGAAGCGGGGTTTACGGCTAACCCCAAGAAGTGTACCATTGGGCAGGAGGAGGCCAAATATCTTGGGTACACCATTGGGAGGGGAGTAATAAAACCCCAACTCAACAAAGTCGAGGCCATCCAGAGTTGGCCACGTCCCAACAGCAAGAAGCAGGTACGAGCCTTTCTGGGAATCGCTGGGTATTATCGGCGATTCATTCCCCACTTTGCTTCTAAGGCTGTGCCCCTAACCAACCTGACGAAGGGGAAAGGGTCGGTCATGATTAAATGGACCCCCGAGGCTGAGGCAGCATTCCAATTCTTGAAACAAGCCTTATGTAGCCAGCCAGTGTTGTACTCACCCGACTTCTCTAAAGACTTTGTCGTACAAAGTGATGCGTCAGATGTGGGGTTAGGAGCAGTATTGTCCCAGGTCTGGAACGGGGAAGAGCACCCAGTCATTTACCTCAGCAGGAAGTTGAAGTCCCATGAGGTAAATTACGCCACCGTTGAAAAGGAGTGTTTAGCGGTGAAGTGGGCTCTAGATTCCCTTCGGTACTACCTGCTAGGTAGGCACTTTGACATGGTTACGGATCACGCTCCGTTAAAGTGGATGGCTCAAAACAAGGAAACAAATAGAAGAGTGAATAGGTGGTTCCTGGCCCTCCAGGAATTCAACTTCACAGTAAAGCATCGCCCTGGCGTTCAAATGGGGAATGTGGATGCTTTGTCTCGAGTACATGAATGCCTGATTGCTGGTGTTCCAACCCCGAGGTTAAAACAAGAGGGGGGGGTATGTGACAGCAGGAAGGTAAAGTCACCTGGTTGCATCCAGGGGGGTAGATATATTTCGCCCAGATTCAGGCTTTACGCCGACTTATACAACTAGGTGGAGAGTTGTATAAGGCTAGTGGGCTCATGGATGACTCATACCTCTAGGGAGAGTGTGGGGCGTCGTGCAGACAGAGATGAGGAGACCAGCTGAACCTTGTCAGCTCATTTAGGCCTCTATAAGAACTCCCAGCTTCATTAGATGTTAGCTCATGCCTGGAACCAGACCTGTGTGGACTGTCTAGGGAGAGTGAACCCCTGTGCGGTGAGACAAAGCCTGTGTGGCTATTTGCTTGGACATTTAAAACCAGGGACTTAGGGACTAGGACAGCACTAGGCTGATCCCAGTTGTTAGTTAGGAAACCTGTATGTTTAGTCAGAGGTCAAGTTGACCAGGATTTATTTTGTTTATGTTTCTTTTGCTTTGCTGTGTTTTGTCACTGTAAATAGAAAATAAACCGCACCTTTTTGATTTTGAAAACCACAACCTCCGTTTGCTGGGCCTGTTTTTGTGTGGGGAGCCCATCTCGGGGGTCACACACACCCGCTGCCGAGCTAACCCCCTCACAATATATATATCTCAACACTCAACGTTAAAATACAATATTAAGATTAAATATATAAAATTTACTTCTAAAAAAAATCCTAAAAAATACTACATAAAAATGTTTCATAATTATGTTATTAATACCTAAAGGTTTATAAATAAATTCCACATATATATAATATAAACCTACTAAACGGTAAAACAAATAATAACACTAAAAGTCACTAATGAAACAATTTATATCTAACTCGACGTTTAACCCTTTGGGGGTGAGGGTATCCAAGGAATAAATCCAAAAAGTTTCTCGTTTGGATAATTCCCTTACCAAATTACTTCCTCTCCATGTAGGTTTAATATGGTCCACCCCCCAAAATTTCAAACCTATAGGGTTTTGATCATGATGTAGCTTAAAATGGAGAGACACATTATGGTCTTTAAACCCCAATTTAATATTCTTAATGTGTTCTCCAATCCTTACTTTATGGCATCTTTTTGTCCGTCCCACATACATTAACCCACATGGGCATAATAACACATATACCACATGTGTGATATTACAAGTTATGAACTCTTTGATGGCGAATTCTTTTTTATTTACTGTGGATGTAAAGCAGTCAATACCTCTTATGGGTTCAGCTATTTCTCTAGAACTGGGATCATACTCAACAACAAAGTTTAAGGAGAACAGAAAACGAGGATGTAGAGCAGGAGCACGAATCCAGCAAAAAAAGGAGGCTGGAAAAAGACTAACTGGTATCTATAACCTCAGTGGGGTTGATTTGACACACAAAGAGACCAATATCCTAGAATTAGGTCTGAAATGTGGTTTGAAAAGATCGATAAACAAATTCGATGTATATATTGATATTCATAGATACATGAGGAAACTCAGTATCAAGAAATATTTCTTGAATAAAATGTCAAACCCAGTGAGTGAAAACATTGGATCATCAGTGGCGGTTGATATTTAACCCCCCAAATACGGCAATTCATCACCTTGAGGTGTTTAAAAGTTTAGTATTACGAGATATGGAGAAAATTATTCCCAAATAAGGAGTTAATCCTCGATTTATTTGCGATGGCATAGAAATGTTGGAGAAAAGAAATGATGTAGTAGTCAGACCAGCAGATAAAGAAGGAGGTGTGGTGGTCTTGTCGAAAGATTATTATGTTGGCCAATTAACAGAAATGTTGGCTGACACTGATACATATAAAAAATTAAGTCACGACCCTACACCACAATATAATGTAGAATTGGGCCTCTTGGTGGAGTATGGATTTAAAGGACATACTTTAACAGTTAAAGAGAAGCGTTATTTGACACCAAGCAGTACAAGGATTCCTACAATTTATACGCTGCCCAAAATACATAAAGACTCCCAGAATCCCCCAGCCAGGCCAATTGTGAATGGGATTGGCTCTGTAACCTCAAGGATAGGGGAGTACTTGGATCGGTTTTTGCAGAGTAGTGTCAAAACAACAAAAGCGTATCTGAAGGACACCAAGGATTTATTACAATTATTATTATTACAAACAAGAAACTTTTTGGATTTATTCCTTGGATACCCTCACCCCCAAAGGGTTAAACGTCGAGTTAGATATAAATTGTTTCATTAGTGACTTTCAGTGTTATTATTTGTTTTACCGTTTAGTAGGTTTATATTATATATATGTGGAATTTATTTAAAAACCTTTAGGTATTAATAACATAATTATGAAACAATTTTGCCGATTAGCATTTTTATGTAGGATTTTTTAGAAGTACACTTTATATATTTAATTTTAATATTGTATTTTAACGTTGAGTGTTGAGATATATATATATTTTTTTTTCCTATTTTTGTAGAAATTTAGACTGCTGTTTGGTATTTATACTCAAGATGGCGCTAGTGCTGGGCGCTTATCTGTGATAATGAATAATGTTATGGAGACTCAGCTTTTATTGGATTATTTTAACTATTCGATTATGTTATTATTATCTTAATAACGCTTTTCAAGATCAATGTATAAGAGGTTATTGTTGATTTAATGTGTTAAGTGATTTAAAATGACGAGACCGCTGTGACTACAATGCGTTCTGCCGATTTGAGTAATTAAATGGCATTGATTAGCATATAGGAGGGGTTAAACTTGTCTCTCAATCACTTGTGTGTGTATATATTCCTGTGAGCCATGCTGCAGAGTCACGCCCTCAGAGGAAGTCGAGAAGACGAAACGTCAGGGTGTGACTTTGCGGCTGAAAGGAAGTGACGTCGGTGCGTTCCAGGTGCGCTCCAAACACAGGAAGCGGCAGTAAGTCTGGTTAAACAGAAGCTGTACCAGCTGATACACTGCAACTGTTAGGAGCCTGGGGGAACCACACGGCGGTTTTGAATTACACTGCTGCTATTTTACTGCTTGATTTTTACCATATGGAAGATATGTTGTGGAAACAATTTTTATAGACTGATTAAAAGATACTCTACGGGATTACACTATTGGTGGCTTCTCTTTCTTTTCACTTTGAACATCTGCCGGTGATTATCGGGTGATCTCTGGAGGCTTTAGAAGGAGTAATCAGAACCAGGATTAGGATGATCGGATGACCATCGGATGGGATCTGTGAGGTGCCTGTTTAAATCCTGTGTGTGGTGAGTACCCACCCGAAAGGGGATACATCTGATGATTTAAAGTGGATCATATTAAGAAGACATCTGGAGCTATATGTCGTTTACAACAACATTTTTTTCATAAGTTCTATATGTACTCTTATGAACTGTAAATAAGAGTGAGTGGACAAGGGAGTGTATTGACCACCTGAGCGCTGCTATAGAAAACTTTCATTATCCTACCCAGGGATTTGATTGTGTTTTTTATAAGTTTTATAAAAACAACAATAACTGGCGCTGAGGATAATAAATGGTGAAAGAAATATAATTCCCGTGAGAAATGTTAATTCCGTGAGAAATATTTTGCGGCTGCTGCGCAAAAAGTGCTAAAACTTGAACTATATAAAACTAAAATTAAGGTGCAGCGCTGGCAATATTGAAAACTTTCCAAGAAAACAATAAGTTCGACAAAAAAACAGGTGCTGAGTGTAACACATATATATTAGCCGCAGCTAGTAGGTAGAATTAAAGTCCAAATCAAAATAATGAATAGTGGTGTGTATATTCAATACGATAAATGAATTGGGCAGCAAATCTTCAACTGAGTCCAAACAACAAACAAACAAGCTTATTCCCATCTGAAGTTCCACTCACCATTTGATGCTAGTCCTCTGCTCCTCGGACGGTGATCATGGAGTAAGAATGGTAAAAGCAGGCTGAATGAACTTGCTGGGTGCTCAAAGATAGAACAAAAGCATGGGAGAAAAAAGAAAATTTCTGGACAAGTCTACAAAAGACGTTGACTAAGCGCCAGTAGC
Organism: Rana muscosa; assembly: GCA_029206835.1. Classification (NCBI taxonomy): domain Eukaryota; kingdom Metazoa; phylum Chordata; class Amphibia; order Anura; family Ranidae; genus Rana; species Rana muscosa. The sequence goes on along the minus strand of CM055119.1, from coordinate 131,333,813 downwards.
AATGGATGGCAGAGGCAGGCATTCAGTACAAAAAAACGTACACGAGCGCTGCTCAAACAGCGTGCGCTTCACGGAAGCAGGAAATACGTCAGTGGTTTTGCCATAAACCGGAAGTGTATCGACGCGTTTCGCCCCTCATCCAGGGAGTCATCAAAAGAGATCTGCTGCACACATCTGAAAAAAGGCCCACACCAAAGAACTTTTGGAATAACGTGCAGAGACAGCAGCGCCCTGCACATGCGGAGCTCTGCGGTGTGATGCAGTCGATGTGCTGCCCTTAAGCTGGCCCCTGGAGGGCATCCTGCCTCGTTGGAGATGTGCCTCCTCTCTCCTATCAGGCACCCATATGGAGTCAGTGACCTCATCATCCCCTCCCTCCTCATCACTGGAGCAAATCTGGCAGTCTGCTGCAGCTGGGGGAACATGACTGCCAGATAGCTGTCCTTGTTGGGCACCCTCTCTCCCTGGGCTCACGTTACTATCCCCTCTCTCTGGGCTCACGTTACTGCCTTCCTCTAGCTGGGTTCCATCATTGGAGCCTTCCAAACGCTGGGCATCCTCCTGGAGTATGTACCCAGCACTGTGGTCAAACAGTTCGGGGACTCCTCAGGAGGACATGGTGGGGCTAGGGAAGGAGTGACTGATGCCATTGAGCCGAGGGAAGAGGCCACTTTGGCAGCTGCTTTGCCAGACAAAGTACCCTGAGCCTGGGTGAGAGAGGAGGAGGAGGACGGCTTGGTCATCCACTCTACCAAGTCTTGGGCATGTTGCGGCTCAACATGGCCAGCTGCCGAAAAGAAGGAGAAGTGTGTCCCACGGCCACGTGCTGATGAGGATGCACCGTGTCCACGACCAACACTGTTGCCTCTAGACACAGAGCCTGCTGCTGTCTCTCTCTCTCTCTGTAAGCTTTCTCTTTAACCAACACTGCAACACACTACACAAGGCCGCCACGGAGGCGGCCTTATATAGTGTGGGGCGTGTACTAAACCCCCTGAGCCATAATTGGCCAAAGCCACCCTGGCTTAGGCCAATTACCGCTCTCTGTTCAGACGGTGCTGTAATTAGCCAAGCATGCGGGTCATAGTGCATGCTTGGCCAATCATCAGCCAGCAATGCACTGCGATGCCGCAGTGAATTATGGGCCGTGACGCGCCACTCGAATTTGGCGCGAACGGCCCATAATGTTCGCAATTCGACGTACAACCGAACAGGCGATGTTCGAGTCGAACCTGGGTTTGACTCAAAACTCGAAGCTCATCCCTACTGAGAACCATGTGAGTGTGCATTTGATTAAAATAATTTTTAATACTGCACTCAGTGGCGCCCCCTTGTGTTCCCTACTAAATATTAGTGAGATGACTTCTTTAAATTGCTCACAGTAAGATTTATAATAGAACATTACAAATATTATAAATTCCCTTTAAACTCCAGTTTGCTGGGATTGGTACACATGGTTTGCTTTTTCAGAAGGTGACATTAAAATCATAGTGTTGTATTATTATACAGCCTGGTATTATATTTCTGACTCCTGCCATCAGAACTGAATCAAATGTTTTAAATATGTATGTCACACAATATTCAAGTTGGGTCACAATCAAAATTAACTTCAAAGGTATGTCAAAAATCCTTAAGGCCACTTCATGTGCTTGTGGAAAACTTTTAAATTGGATTTTGCAGTTCATTAAACATGTAATAACATTTTTATTGCTCAGGGCTGCTTTATGAAACATATGCAACAATTTGCCAGTGGCTTGAGTTGCTGAGCATAACAATTACAGGCAGGGGTTTTAACTGGCTATACTTCAGCAGGTTGGGTTGGAAAAGCTTTACACTTCCAACAGTAGTTGGAAGTCTTTTCATTTAAATAAGTGATTATGTGATCTTTCTGTTCTGTAGAATTAAAGGTTGCTTCAAAGAATTAAAGAAAATTACAGCTAAAGTAAAAGTTAATTGTTGTATAAAATGTACTGTCATAATATCTGCAATGTTTAGCTTTGAATTTAAAATGTATATTTTAGTTCCTTAACACATAACATTAGGGGCTCTATTTATGTTTTCAAGCAATATTCACACAACTTTAACCCAGGATTCATCCTTTTTAAATTGAATCTCAGTAGAAAAATGTGTGAATTTTGGGTGGAAGTTGTGCACAGTAATTTATACATAGACTTGTTAATTAAAGTCTAATCATCAGCTTCAGTGCACTTATGAAAAAGCATTTACCAGTAGGGATGAGCTTCGTGTTCGAGTCGAACATACGTTCGACTCGAACATCGGCTGTTCGATCGTTCGACGAAGATCGAACGAATTGGGCCGTTCGCGCCAAATTCGAGTGACGCGAACGGCCCACAATGCACTACGCCATCGCAGTGTCATCCAGGCGCTGTGATTGGCCAAGCATGCACTGTGACCCCGCATGCTTGGCCAATCACAGCGCCGGCAGCGAGGAGAGCAATGATTGGCCACAGGCAGGATGCCTGTGGCCAATTATTGCTGAGGGTGTTTAGTACACGCCCCACACTATAAAAGGCCGCCAGCAAGGCGGCCTAGTGTAGTGTGTTCCGGAGCAGGGATAGAGCAGCATAGGCAGGGACAGTGACTTTTATTTCTTTCTTGCTTAACCTGGATTCCTTTAGTTTAGGGAAAGAGAAGGATAGGTAGGGAGAGTGTCAGTGTGTTTTGTGCTTGTGCTATATTGTGCTTAAAAAAAACATTTTTTCTAGGGACAGAAAACTGTAGGTAGGGAGAGTGTGTCAGTTTCTTTCACTGTCAAAGTCCTTGTTTCCAGGGACCTGGAAGGACAGTGAGTGAATTCTCCTTGTGCTAAATTGTGCTTAAAAAAAACATTTTTTCTAGGGACAGAAAACTGTAGGTAGGGAGAGTGTGTCAGTTTCTTTCACTGTCAAAGTCCTTGTTTCCAGGGACCTGGAAGGACAGTGAGTGAATTCTCCTTGTGCTAAATTGTGCTTAAAAAAAACATTTTTTCTAGGGACAGAAAACTGTAGGTAGGGAGAGTGTGTCAGTTTCTTTCACTGTCAAAGTCCTTGTTTCCAGGGACCTGGAAGGACAGTGAGTGAATTCTCCTTGTGCTAAATTGTGCTTAAAAAAAACATTTTTTCTAGGGACAGAAAACTGTAGGTAGGGAGAGTGTGTCAGTTTCTTTCACTGTCAAAGTCCTTGTTTCCAGGGACCTGGAAGGACAGTGAGTGAATTCTCCTTGTGCTAAATTGTGCTTAAAAAAAACATTTTTTCTAGGGACAGAAAACTGTAGGTAGGGAGAGTGTGTCAGTTTCTTTCACTGTCAAAGTCCTTGTTTCCAGGGACCTGGAAGGACAGTGAGTGAATTCTCCTTGTGCTAAATTGTGCTTAAAAAAAACATTTTTTCTAGGGACAGAAAACTGTAGGTAGGGAGAGTGTGTCAGTTTCTTTCACTGTCAAAGTCCTTGTTTCCAGGGACCTGGAAGGACAGTGAGTGAATTCTCCTTGTGCTAAATTGTGCTTAAAAAAATCATTTTTTCTAGGGACAGAAAACTGTAGGTAGGGAGAGTGTGTCAGTTTCTTTCACTGTCAAAGTCCTTGTTTCCAGGGACCTGGAAGGACAGTGAGTGAATTCTCCTTGTGCTAAATTGTGCTTAAAAAAAACATTTTTTCTAGGGACAGAAAACTGTAGGTAGGGAGAGTGTGTCAGTTTCTTTCACTGTCAAAGTCCTTGTTTCCAGGGACCTGGAAGGACAGTGAGTGAATTCTCCTTGTGCTAAATTGTGCTTAAAAAAAAAAAAATTTCTAGGGACAGAAAACTGTAGGTAGGGAGAGTGTGTCAGTTTCTTTCACTGTCAAAGTCCTTGTTTCCAGGGACCTGGAAGGACAGTGAGTGAATTCTCCTTGTGCTAAATTGTGCTTAAAAAAAAACATTTTTTCTAGGGACAGAAAACTGTAGGTAGGGAGAGTGTGTCAGTTTCTTTCACTGTCAAAGTCCTTTTTTCCAGGGACCTGGAAGGACAGTGAGTGAATTCTCCTTGTGCTAAATTGTGCTTAAAAAAACATTTTTTTCTAGGGACAGAAAACTGTAGGTAGGGAGAGTGTGTCAGTTTCTTTCACTGTCAAAGTCCTTGTTTCCAGGGACCTGGAAGGACAGTGAGTGAATTCTCCTTGTGCTAAATTGTGCTTAAAAAAAACATTTTTTCTAGGGACAGAAAACTGTAGGTAGGGAGAGTGTGTCAGTTTCTTTCACTGTCAAAGTCCTTGTTTCCAGGGACCTGGAAGGACAGTGAGTGAATTCTCCTTGTGCTAAATTGTGCTTAAAAAAAACATTTTTTCTAGGGACAGAAAACTGTAGGTAGGGAGAGTGTGTCAGTTTCTTTCACTGTCAAAGTCCTTGTTTCCAGGGACCTGGAAGGACAGTGAGTGAATTCTCCTTGTGCTAAATTGTGCTTAAAAAAAACATTTTTTCTAGGGACAGAAAACTGTAGGTAGGGAGAGTGTGTCAGTTTCTTTCACTGTCAAAGTCCTTGTTTCCAGGGACCTGGAAGGACAGTGAGTGAATTCTCCTTGTGCTAAATTGTGCTTAAAAAAAACATTTTTTCTAGGGACAGAAAACTGTAGGTAGGGAGAGTGTGTCAGTTTCTTTCACTGTCAAAGTCCTTGTTTCCAGGGACCTGGAAGGACAGTGAGTGAATTCTCCTTGTGCTAAATTGTGCTTAAAAAAAACATTTTTTCTAGGGACAGAAAACTGTAGGTAGGGAGAGTGTGTCAGTTTCTTTCACTGTCAAAGTCCTTGTTTCCAGGGACCTGGAAGGACAGTGAGTGAATTCTCCTTGTGCTAAATTGTGCTTAAAAAAAACATTTTTTCTAGGGACAGAAAACTGTAGGTAGGGAGAGTGTGTCAGTTTCTTTCACTGTCAAAGTCCTTGTTTCCAGGGACCTGGAAGGACAGTGAGTGAATTCTCCTTGTGCTAAATTGTGCTTAAAAAAAACATTTTTTCTAGGGACAGAAAACTGTAGGTAGGGAGAGTGTGTCAGTTTCTTTCACTGTCAAAGTCCTTGTTTCCAGGGACCTGGAAGGACAGTGAGTGAATTCTCCTTGTGCTAAATTGTGCTTAAAAAAAACATTTTTTCTAGGGACAGAAAACTGTAGGTAGGGAGAGTGTGTCAGTTTCTTTCACTGTCAAAGTCCTTGTTTCCAGGGACCTGGAAGGACAGTGAGTGAATTCTCCTTGTGCTAAATTGTGCTTAAAAAAAAATTTTTTTCTAGGGACAGAAAACTGTAGGTAGGGAGAGTGTGTCAGTTTCTTTCACTGTCAAAGTCCTTGTTTCCAGGGACCTGGAAGGACAGTGAGTGAATTCTCCTTGTGCTAAATTGTGCTTAAAAAAAACATTTTTTCTAGGGACAGAAAACTGTAGGTAGGGAGAGTGTGTCAGTTTCTTTCACTGTCAAAGTCCTTTTTTCCAGGGACCTGGAAGGACAGTGAGTGAATTCTCCTTGTGCTAAATTGTGCTTAAAAAAAACATTTTTTTCTAGGGACAGAAAACTGTAGGTAGGGAGAGTGTGTCAGTTTCTTTCACTGTCAAAGTCCTTGTTTCCAGGGACCTGGAAGGACAGTGAGTGAATTCTCCTTGTGCTAAATTGTGCTTAAAAAAAACATTTTTTCTAGGGACAGAAAACTGTAGGTAGGGAGAGTGTGTCAGTTTCTTTCACTGTCAAAGTCCTTGTTTCCAGGGACCTGGAAGGACAGTGAGTGAATTCTCCTTGTGCTAAATTGTGCTTAAAAAAAACATTTTTTCTAGGGACAGAAAACTGTAGGTAGGGAGAGTGTGTCAGTTTCTTTCACTGTCAAAGTCCTTGTTTCAAGGGACAGAGAAGGACACCTGAAGGTAGCCCTTATTGCTTTTTTCCCATCTCCCTGCAGGCCATCTATTAGAATGTCTGGAAGGCAAACAAGGAGAGGCAGACAGTCAGGAGGCAATAAAAGAGGGCAAGCAGGCTCTGTGTCTGGGGGCAACAGTGCTGGTCGTGGACGCGTTGCATTGTCATCAGCACATGGCCATGGGACACGCTTGTCCTTCTTTTCGGCAGCTGGACATGTTGAGCCACATCATGCCGAAGACTTGGTAGAGTGGATGACCAAGCCCTCCTCCTCCTCCTCATCCTCTCTCACCCAGGCTCAGGGTACTGGCAAAGCAGCTGCCAAAGCGTCCTCTTCCCTGGTATCAATGTCAGACTCATCATCAGTCACTCCTTCCCTAGACCCACCATGTCCTCCTCCTGAGGAGTCCCCCGAACTGTTTGAGCACAGTGTTGGGTACATGCTCCAGGAGGATGCCCAGCGTTTCGAAGGGTCTGATGATGAAACCCAGCTAGAGGAAGGCAGTAGTGTGAGAGCAGACAGAGGGGATGCTCAAGAAGGACACCAATCTGGCAGTCATGTTCCAGCAGCTGCAGCATACTGCCAGATTGGCTCCAGTGATGAGGAGGGAGGTGATGATGAGGTCACTGACTCCACGTGGGTGCCTAATAGGAGAGAGGAGGAGGAGGAGGATGAGGAGGAGGCACATCTCCAACGAGGCAGGATGCCCTTTGGTGGCCAGCGTAAGGGCAGTACACCGACGGAATCACACCGCAGAGCTCCGCCTGTGCAGGGCGCTGCCTCTGCCCGTCATTCAAAAAGTTCTTTGGTGTGGGCCTTTTTTGAGGCGAGTGCATCAGATCGCACAGCTGCTGTTTGCAACATATGTCTCAAGCGTATATCGCGTGGCCAAAACATCAGCCGCTTGGGTACCACATGCCTGACCAGACATATGTTGACCTGCCATGCAGCTCGTTGGCAAGCCTACCTGAAAGACCCACACCAAAGAACAAAGCGGACCTCTCCTTGCACCGCATCAGCTGGGATCTCCAACCCCACTATAACTTCAGTCCTCTCTGAAACATGCACTGAGAGGAATGAAGGTGTAGAATTAGGTGTGTCACAGCCAAGTACTTGCGGCCACTCTGCTAGCAGTACACCGACGTCCGATTCTAGCAGGCAAATTTCCCTGCCCCAGCTGCTGGACCGTCGAAAGAAGTTCACTCCCAGCCATCCACATGCCCAGCGGTTGAATGCTAGCTTGGCTAAATTGCTGCGCTTCAACTGCTGCCTTTTCAGTTGGTAGACTCGGCCCCCTTCCGTGAGTTTGTGCAATGTGCGGTTCCTCAGTGGCAGGTTCCCAAACGCCACTTTTTCTCACGGAAGGCTGTTCCGGCTCTCTACCGGCATGTGGAAGGCAATGTCTTGGCCTCGCTGGACAGGGCGGTCAGCGGTAAGGTGCATATTACCGCTGACTCATGGTCCAGCAGGCATGGACAGGGACGTTACCTTTCTTTCACGGCCCATTGGGTCACTCTTTTGGCAGCTGGGAAGGATGCAGGACAAGGTGCAGTAGTGTTGGAGGTTGTCCCACCGCCACGCCTCCAAAATGCTACTACTGGTTGTGACACACCTCTCTCCTCCACCCCCTCCTCTTCTTCTTCCTCCATGGCCTCTTCCTGTGGTTTGTCCTATGAACCAGCGGTGCTCCGTAGCCGTTCACGGGGCTACGCAAGTACGCAGGCAAAAAGATGCCATGCCGTGCTTGCGCTGGTGTGTTTGGGGGACAGAAGCCACACTGGGGCAGAGGTCCTGTCTGCTCTGCAGGGCCAGGCCGAGAGGTGGTTGACGCCACGCCAGCTTAAGCCAGGAATGGTGGTTTGCGACAATGGCACCAACCTCCTCTCCGCCCTCCGACAGGGACAACTGACCCATGTGCCCTGTGTGGCTCACGTCCTTAACCTGGTGGTGCAGCGGTTCTTGGGCAGGTACCCGGGCTTACAGGATGTCCCGAGGCAGGCCCGGAAAGTCTGTGTGCATTTCCGCAGATCTTATAATGCCAGTGCTCGCCTGGCTGAGCTGCAAAAGGAGTTGAACCTGCCCAAGAACCGCCTTATATGTGACATGCCCACCAGGTGGAACTCAACGTTGGCCATGCTGCAGCGGCTGCACACGCAGCAGAGGGCCATCAATGAGTACCTGTGCGACTACGGCACCAGGACAGGGTCAGGGGAGCTTGGTTTTTTTTCTCCACGCCAGTGGGGCATGATCAGGGATGCATGCACTGTCCTGGCACCATTTGAGGAGGCCACGAGGATGGTGAGCAGTGACAGTGCATGCATCAGTGACACTGTACCTCTTGTCCACCTGTTGGAGCACACGCTGCGTGGAATAATGGACAGGGCACTTGAGGCAGAACAGAGGCAGGAAGAGGAGGACTTCCTTGCCTCTCAAGGCCCCCTTTACCCAGACAGTGTTCCTTCTGTCCCACCCATCGCACAGGAAGAGGAGGAGGAGGAGGAGGAGGAGGATTGTGTCAGCATGGAGGTGGAGGCTGGCACTCAGCATCATCAGCAGCAGTCTTTTAGGGATGATTTACAGTCCCAAGAAACCAGTGGACTTGTACGTGGCTGGGAGGAGGTGGCTGCGGATCATGTCGTCCTTAGTGACCCAGAGGACTCCGGAGCGAATGCCTCAGCAAACCTACGCTGCATGGCCTCCCTGATCCTGCAAAGTCTGCGGAAGGATCCTCGTATTCTTCGGATCAAGGAGAGGGACCATTACTGGCTGGCCACTCTCCTTGATCCACGGTACAAGGGTAAGGTTGCGGACCTTATGTTACCGTCGCAGAGGGAGCAGAGGATGAGACAACTCCGGGAGGCCTTGCAGAAAGGTCTGTGCAACGCGTTCCCAGAGACTGGGAGGTTACAAACTCCTGGTCCTGGACAACGAGTTGCTGAGGCTTCGGCCAGTCAAAGAAGGAGCGGTGGGGAAGGTGGCCGTCTGACCGATGCGTTCAGACAATTCTTTAGTCCGCAGCCCCAAAGTATGATCGGTTCCAGCAACCATCGCCAGCGTCTGATAAACATGGTGCAGGAATATCTAGGGGCAAGGTCAGACTTGGACACCTTCCCCACCGAAAATCCTCTGGCTTACTGGGTCTTGAGGATGGATCACTGGCCAGAGCTTGCACAGTATGCAATTGAGCTACTGGCCTGTCCTGCATCCAGCGTTCTTTCGGAACGCACATTCAGTGCTGCTGGAGGATTTGTCACGGATCACAGGGTGCGCCTGTCCACCGACTCGGTTGATCGACTGACTTTCATCAAGATGAACCAGTCTTGGATCACCACCAGCTACCACACACCTGATGCTGATATAACAGACTAATTGATTTTAACATGTCACATCCCTTCAAGACTGATGCTGATGCTGAGTGCCTGTGCTGTTATGTTGACTGGCTATCCTCCTCCTCCGAGTCCTCAATGATACGATTGATGATGATAGCTTGGAAGATCATTTTTGTTTATGGGTGCCGCCACCAGTGGCTAAGGCCCAATTTTTCAGCCCCTGTTTTACAGGGGCGTGTAATTACAATTTTTTTAGCAATAATTTGCCATAGGGCTCATTGCTGTGCTCCAAGTACAGTATCTGTGAGGGGTTGGAGTGTTGTGGCACCAGTGCCTAAGGCCCAATTTTTCAGCCCCTGTTTAACAGGGGCGTGTCATTACAATTTTTGAAGCAATACTTTGCAACAGGGCTCATTGCTGTGCTCCAAGTACAGTATCTGTGAGGGGTTGTAGTGTTGTGCCACCAGTGCCTAAGGCCCAATTTTTCAGCCCCTGTTCAACAGGGGCATGCAATTACAATTCTTGATCTAATAATTCACAGCAGGGTCCATTGCTGCACCCACCAAGAGTAACTCTGAGGGCTTACAGTCTTGTGGCAACGCCACCACCACCACCACCACGAAAGGCCCAATTTTTCAGCCCCTGTTCAAAAGGGGCATGTAATTACAATTCTTGATCTAATAATTCACAGCAGGGCCCATTGCTGCACCCACCAAGAGTAACTGTCAGGGCTTACAGTGTTGTGGCACCAGCACCACCATCAAAGCCCCAATTTTTACTACCACTGTTCAACAATTATATGTAATTAAAATTCCTGATATAATAGTTGACAGCAGGGCGTTCCAGCACCAACCAAGAGTAACTGAGTGCTTACAGTGTTGTGCCAACACCAACAACTAAGGGGCCTATTTCTGCAGAGTATATACGGCAGGTCCCTACTTTCAAACATCCAACTTACAAACGACTCCTACTTGCAAACGAAAGAAGACAACAGGAAGTGAGAGGAAATCTACCCCTAGAAAGGAAAATTCTCTCCTGTAAGAATAAATATGGGAGAAAGGGGTCTCATCTGTACTGATGCTTTATCAGCAATCCTTGTTTCAAGAAAAACACCACATTTCAAAAACAGTTGTCATTGGGACGGAAAGTGAGGTGAAATGTTCTGAACAGGGGCACAGACAGCAAAACAAATGTTACAGGGGTGATAACCCTTACCTATGTTTCCCAAAAAGTTTAAAAATAGATTTTTGGGCTGGAGCTACACTTCAACAATGTACCTGTTCAAAATTACAAACAGATTCTACATAAGAACAAACCTACAGTCCCTGTCTTGTATGCACCGCCTGTATACGGCTGTTCAGAGTATATAGGGCCTTTTTTATTTTATGTGCGGGGTTCCCCTTAATATCCATACAAGACCCAAAGGGGCTGGTAATGGGCTGGGGTAGGGGGGGGGGGGGTCATGGGGTAGCTATGCCATTTTTCTTAAAGAATTTCATCCATATTACCGGGACCAGACATTACATTAAAGCCGCAAGCAGTTTTAAATGGCTTTTTTTTCCTTTAGAAGTGTCATTTTGTGCAGGGACAGTTCTAAACACGGGAAACACGTGGCACTTCACAGGCATACTTTAGACACCCCCCAGGTACGATATTTAAAGGAATATTTGACTTTTTTTTTTTCACTTTATGCATCATTAAAATGACTGCTCCCGAAAAACGACCGTTTTTAAAACTTCTTTTTGCATTGATACATGTCCCCTGGTGCAGAACCCGGGTTCCCAAACCCTATTTATGACAATAACATGCATAATAGTTGTTATAATTAGCACTTTAGAATTCGAACGTTCGCATCCATTGTATTTAATAGGGTTCTAATGTTCGTTCGAACTTTCGGTCCGTTCGCAGGTTCTGGTGCGAACCGAACCCGGGGGTGTTCGGCTCATCACTATTTACCAGACTTCAAGCCCTAAAAGCACCCTTAAAGCATCAATGTTTTCACCCAAATTCACACAGCTGTTACCCAAGATTCATACATTTTTTAAACAAAATTTGACATTAAAAATGTGTCAGTCTTGGTTGAACGTTGTGAGAATCTTGGATGAAAACATTGATAAGTTGTGTTAGCTGCAGATTTAAGCAAGCTTAAAGAGGAATTCAACCCAAAAGCAAGTACAGAATTTATATTGCAGTTTACCAATTCTTTTATTTATTTTTCAATTCTTTTTATTGAGTTTTAAATTTTTAAGATACAAAACAGAGCCTATGGGGCAGACCCAGGCTCAGCACGTAACATTGCAATAGAACAAACTATATAACAAATAACCTTAACAGTAGTGCCACTATTGGCACTAGAAGAAAACTACATGCTCCAATAACAGGTGAAGTTGTTGGTATATTATAGGTATCAGCTACTCAGGGATAGCATTAAGTAAAAGTAACCAGATGGAAGTCACAACTCTAAAGCCCTGTACACACGATCGGATATTCTATGGATTCTAATCCGATGTTTTTTTCCATTGGAAATCCGATGAAACTGTCTTCCATCAGTCTTGCCCACACACCATCAGTCAAAAAACCGTCCGTTTCAAACACGGTGACGTAAAACACTCAGATGAGCTGAGAAAAATGAAGTTCAATGCTTCTGAGCATGCGTCGACTTGATTCTGAGCATGCGTGGGTTTTTTTATCCGATGGATTTCCACACAGACGATCGGATTTTGCTATTGTTTTTTTTTCCCATCGGATAAATTTAAAACATGTTCTATTTTTTCACACCGATGGAAAAAAGACCGATGGGGCCCATACACGATCGGTTCGTCTGATGAAAACAGTCCATCGTGTGTACACGGCTTTAGAATCGCAGTTTACCAATTCTTAGATGCTGTGGATGCATTGTTTTTTCTTTTTAAGGCTTTCTTTCCATTATTTTCACATGGTGATCCAGCCAATAAGTCTGTTCTTTTTTAACAGAACAAGCTTTCCAAATGTCCAACGGTGCTCCTTCATCCAGAATGGAGGCACACAGAGGGTGTGTTACTTACCAGGCGAAAACAGATGGAAAAAAGCTAAAAAAAGAAAATGAATGCAGCCAACACATCTACGAATAAGCTGCAATATATTTCAATTTAGGTTTTGGGTTTAATACTGCTTTGAGGCTTTGGTAAGCTTAAAACATGATTAACACTGCTGAAATCTGCTAAAAGCTTGATTAAAGAAACAGTCAGTTATCCTAATAAAGTGAACCTGAACCCAAAATGGTAAAGATTTGCTATTTAAGATAAACATCTAGAAATGTTAGTTGTGCCTAAGTGGTACCCTGAAAAACCTACCCTTTGGCTGAAATTCCTCCCAAAAAGACTTCAGTAATGAGGATTTGGTAAGTTCAGTTCATCTTTAAAGCCCAAAAACCTTTGCATTACCCCCCCCCCCCCCCATCCCAATACACACACACTGCAAGGGTTAAATGTTTGTTAACTCTAGGTGTAGCAGAGGAGGCTATATAGAACCTTACCCCTTGCTCAGGCAGACCTTTTTTATGTTTTAGCTCATTCTGTTGCATTCCTAATATTATGAAAATGTAAAATACACAACAGAGAGGTAGAGTGAAATATGGGTGCCTGAGCTTGTTTATCTGGCTGTAGCCATTATAAAGATATAAATGTTACAGCAGGTGTCCACAAGCAGACTGTAAAAAAATCCCAAGCAGGGCTGGACTGGGACAAAAATTTGGCCCTGGACTTCATCCAGACCGGCCCACTTTAATTTTGCAAAACGCACAAAAACAAGCTAACAACCCGCTCGCAGCACACTCCATTCATTCCACATACACCCCCTATACTCGAAGCGCACTCCATGCATTTTCTATGCACCCCTATACTCGCATTACAAGGAAGGGAAGAGGGGGGTGGGTGTACAGATTGCATGACTCATGTATAGGAGGTTATGTGAAATGTATACAAAGAAGCTATCACTGTAGTGACACATAAGTATAAAATTAGTGTATAAAAAAGGAATCGGAACGCAGAGGTGTGAACACCCATGCGATCTGATTCTATTGCTGACCAAAACGAGCAAGGCCTGTAAAGGCCTGAATCCTTCTGCAGATTATTACCATGACATCCCCTGCTGTTACCTCACTCCCTCATTTTTTGCACTAGACAGAACTAAGATTATTTCTATGCTGAGACCAATATACACCACAGATAAAATTATATAACACAATGTATATGCATTAATGTAGATGGGTCAATGTTGGTGACATGTCAGATGACCCCCTCCCCCCATGTATTCTTAAGACTGTCCCAGTATGACCCCAGCAGCCCCTATCAGCCCCCCAGCCTTACCTATGCCACTCGCTGCCATCTCACAGTCACTGCAGCGCGGGGTCTCCTCTTCTTCCTCCTAGGTCTGGCCTCCAGGGACCTCAACCCAGATCCCTTTATTCTCAGGCTTCCCTACACCGGCCTCCCCAGGTCCCACTCCTCACTAAGAGCAGAGTTTGAGTCCCATCCAGTCTGCTCCTTCCCGGCCAGTCCTCCGGCTTCCACCTCCCCGAACAGCCTCCAGCAGCAGGCGGTAAAGGTGGTGGAGCAGGCGGCCCAACCTGGGGTCGGGCGTCCTGCGGTCCTTCTTCTTGTTCATGATGGTCTGGGTGGAGAGGGAGGTCAGGGTGCTGGAGCTTCTCACAGCCATCTGCAGGGGGGATGAGGAGGAGGATGATGGGAGAAGGGGAAGGGGCTCAGGCTGCTGGGAATCCCTCAGAGGATTGGATCACTGAGGAGAAGGCAGATGACAGCCCATGCAAGTCACTGGGGGATTATTCAATCCACTTAACCATGTATGTTCGGGAATGGGCGCACAGGAATGCTGGGGCACGTCTGCTGTCACCACCAAGTGTGATCCCAGGATCTCATCTACAGTCTTATACCAGCCGCCGTGGCTGCGCCCCTGACAGGCTGCCACTGAAGGCGGCCCACCAGGAAACTCCCGGTAGTCCCGATGGCCAGTCCATCCCTGATCCCAAGTGTAGATATCTCACCTTTAAAAGAAGTTGCCAAGTTGTGCAACTCTTCTGCATCTTACAAAGACTACAATGCCAACACTTTAAAAGGCATAATAAATAAATAATGATGCGCTATAATATGTGAATACTACAGATAAACCAATACATAAATATATAAATATAAATAAATATGTAGAAAAACAAAAGTGCAAACTGCAAACCATGTGCAACCTGCAAAACATGTGCAAATAATACAACAGTGCAAAAAATGACCAAAGTGCTAATAAAGGACCCTGCACACATATATGTGCAATCCTGTGCAATACAAGCAGCCTATGGACAGACACTAACAAAGTCAATGCTCCTCAGTAGTTATGTGAAAATACACACACACGCAGTTCTCAGTCCTAGATAGAGACCAACTTGGTGTTCCTTAATATGTCCCTCTCATCCAGCTGATCAGAGGCTGGGACGGTTATCAGTTGTCTGACACAAGCAGTCAAAGCAGTGAGCTCATTTCAAGTAGGCAAAACATAAAAAGAAAGGAGAAAAGATCATTGCGCAACACTGTATGAACTACAGGCAATAATATTTCATTGGTGCTTTCACTCACGTGACCGCGATAAAAGTTAATGCATAGATAGCCACAATTCAGCTTAGTTAAGCGATCTTCCTGACTGCCCCGGGCTTCTGAGTCCTCAGAATACTGCTGGTAGCGTGACTAAGCTCCTCCCCTACGCGTTGCGTCACACGTCACGTGACTTAATCATGGGTAGCCATGTGACAGGAAGAAACAGTGTATTTATACACAAAAAGTGGCGTGCTGGTTGCCATAACAGCAACAGGGATCATTAGAACATCATCGCTGACAGGCGCTATGCATTTACAGCTTCTAAATTTAAAATATACAAAGAACATGAACAACTTTTCTCGTCTATTACTAAGACTCCAAACGATAGTAAAAATAGATTAAAAACATATTAAAACATGTACTATAATTTCACTAGTTAGAGGTATGTAGATTGTCTTACTCCCTCCAATGGTGTATAATGGTACTGCATCTTACATATTACTCATGAATAATATATACCATATTAAATATCCAGGTATCACACATCTATCATCTGGACACTACCAAAATTCCATAAAATACTCAGATAAAATATGCTGCTTTCCATAATTAAAATAATAATATAAAAATAGAAAATACACAAAAAAACATAAAAACATAAATTTTAGATCAAGAATGGGGAGGACAAATTAATAATTGGATATGAAACAATTGAGATCAAATTCTATATTCAAGCCATTGGGCGCAAGAGTACGCATTTCGTGTATCCACCTGGACTCACTGAGTGGGAGGAGCTTGCCATTTATGAAAATATACCTGAACAACTACTAACGCTATACAGGAGATTCATTGATGACTGCATAGTAGTCTGGGATGGGGATGAAAGTACCCTAGTCCAATTTTTGGAAAAGTTGAATGAGAATGAACAAAATATAAAATTAACATATACAATCAGTAATAAAACTATACAGTTCTTTGATCTGGAAATCTGACTGGAAGAAAATACAATAACCACTAAAACGTACTTCAAACCAGTGGAAAGAAACAGCTACATCCCAGTGGACAGCTGCCACTTTGAACCATGGCTTATCGATATACCGAAGGGACAGCTGATTAGACTCCGTAGAAACTGTACGGATGAACAAGTATTCCTGGAACAAGCAACCATATTTTAATTATGGAAAGCAGCATATTTTATCTGAGTATTTTATGGAATTTTGGTAGTGTCCAGATGATAGATGTGTGATACCTTGATATTTAATATGGTATATATTATTCATGAGTAATATGTAAGATGCAGTACCATTATACACCATTGGAGGGAGTAAGACAATCTACATACCTCTAACTAGTGAAATTATAGTACATGTTTTAATATGTTTTTAATCTATTTTTACTATCGTTTTGAGTCTTAGTAATAGACGATTAAAGTTGTTCATGTTCTTTGTATATTTTAAATTTAGAAGCTGTAAATGCATAGCGTCTGTCAGCGATGATGGTCTAATGATCCCCGTTGCTGTTATGGCAACCAGCACGCCACTTTTTGTGTATAAATACACTGTTTCTTCCTGTCACATGGCTACCCATGATTAAGTCACGTGACGTGTGACGCAACGCGTAGGGGAGGAGCTTAGTCACGCTACCAGTGGTATTCTGAGGACTCAGAAGCCGGGGCAGTGAGGAAGATCGCTCAACTGAGCTGAATTGTGGCTATCTATGCATTAACTTTTATCACGGTCACGTGAGTGAAAGCACCAATGAAATATCATTGCCTGTAGTTCATACAGTGTTGCGCAATGATCTTTTCTCCTTTCTTTTTATGTTTTGCCTACTTGAAATGAGCTCACCGCTTTGACTGCTTGTGTCAGACAACTGATACCCGTCCCAGCCTCTGATCAGCTGGATGAGAGGGACATATTAAGGAACACCCAGATGGTCTCTATCTAGGACTGAGAACTGCGTGTGTGTGTATTTTCACATAACTACTGAGGAGCATTGACTTTGTTAGTGTCTATCCATAGGCTGCTTGTATTGCACAGGATTGCACATATATGTGTGCAGGGTCCTTTATTAGCACTTTGGTCATTTTTTGCACTGTTGTATTATTTGCACAAGTTTTGCAGGTTGCACATGGTTTGCAGTTTGCACTTTTGTTTTTCTACATATTTATTTATATTTATATATTTATGTATTGGTTTATCTGTAGTATTCACATAGGGTTGATTTTATAGTGCATCATTATTTATTTATTATTCACTTTTTATGGTACCAGATTATCTTTTGAATAATTGCAGCTTATATCATTTAGTTATCCGTGTTGATCGGTTTCACTATTTAAAGTTTTACACATCATTGTGCACCATTTTAGCGCTTCAGTACACATATTTACTTTAAAAGGCATGTTCACCCTAAGCCCATCAGTTCCAAGTGGACACTAGCAGGTTTTATCATCTACTTATGTTTTTAAACTCTCAGATATTCAAAGGGAGAATATATTCATTGAGATGGCAGCTCCACCCCACCCCTCCATGACTTTGAGACAATAATAAACCTTCAGTTTACCCAATAACCTTTCATGATATGGTTCTCTAAGTTTCTATAAAGCTGGCCATTGATGGTTCGAATCTCGAACAGTTCAGCAGGGACTAGTGATGAGCCGAATACCCCCGGGTTCGGTTCGCACCAGAACCCGCGAACGGACCGAAAGTTCGCACGAACATTAGAACCCTATTAAATACAATGGATGCGAACGTTCGGATTCTAAAGTGCTAATTATAACGACTATTATCCATGTTATTGTCCTAAACAGAGTTTGGGAACCCGGGTTCTGCACCAGGGGACATGTATCAATGCAAAAAGAAGTTTTAAAAACGGACGTTTTCCGGGAGTAGTCATTTTAATGATGCATAAAGTGAAAAAAAAAAAGTCAAATATTCCTTTAAATATTGTACCTGGGGGGTGTCTAAAGTATGCCTGTGAAGTGCCACGTGTTTCCCGTGTTTAGAACTGTCCCTGCACAAAATAACATTTCTAAAGGAAAAAAAAGCCATTTAAAACTGCTTGCGGCTTTAATGTAATGTCTGGTCCCGGTAATATGGATGAAAATCTTTAAGAAAAATGGCATAGCTACCCCATCAACCCCCCCCCCCCCTACCCCAGCCCATTACCAGCCCCTTTGGGTCTTGTATGGATATTAAGGGGAACCCCGCACACAAAATAAAAAAGGCCCTATATACTCTGAACAGCCGTATACAGGCGGTGCATACAAGACAGGGACTGTAGGTTTGTTCTTATGTAGAATCTGTTTGTAATTTTGAACAGCTACATTGTTTAAGTGAGGCTCCAGGCCAAATACCTATTTTTAAGCTTTTTGGAAAACATGGGGAAGGGTTATCACCCCTGTAACATTTTTTTTGCTGTCTGTGCCCCTGTTCAGAACATTTCACCTCACTTTGCGTCCCAATGACAACTGTTTTTGAAATGTGGTGTTTTTATTGAAACAAGGATTGGTGATAAAGCATCAGTAGAGAGGAGACACCTTTCTCCCATATTAATTCTTACAGGAGAGAATTTTCCTTCCAAGGGGTAGATTTCCTCTCACTTCCTGTTGTCTTCTTCCGTTTGCAAGTAGTAGTCGTTTGTAAGTTGGATGTTTGAAAGTAGGGACCTGCCGTATATACTCTGCAGAAATTGGCCCCTTAGGTGTTGGTGTTGGCACAACACTGTAAGCACTCACAGTTACTCTTGGTGGGTGCTGGAACGCCCTGCTGTCAACTATTATATCAGGAATTGTAATAACATATAATTGTTGAACAGTGGTAGTAAAAATTGGGCCTTTGATGGTGGTGCTGGTGCCACAACACTGTAAGGCCTGACAGTTACTCTTGGTGGGCGCAGCAATGGGCTCTGCTGTGAATTATTAGATCAATAATTATAATTGCATGCCCCTGTTGAACAGGGGCTGAAAAATTGGGCCTTTGGTGGTGGTGGTGGTGGTGGTGGTGTTGACACAACACTGTAAGGCCTGACAGTTACTCTTGGTGGGCGCAGCAATGGGCCCTGCTGTGAATTATTAGATCAATAATTATAATTGCATGCCCCTGTTGAACAGGGGCTGAAAAATTGGGCCTTAGGCACTGGTGGCACAACACTGCAACCCCTCACAGATACTGTACTTGGAGCACAGCAATGAGGCCTGTTGCAAAGTATTGCATCAAAAATTGTAATTACACGCCCCTGTTAAACAGGGGCTGAAAAATTGGGCCTTAGCCACTGGTGGTGTCACCCATAAACCAAAATGATCTTCCAAGCTATCATCATTAATCGTATCATTGAGGAGGAGGAGGAGGATAGCCAGTCAACATAACAGCACAGGCACTCAGCATCAGTCTTGAAGGGATGTGACATTTTAAAATCAATTAGTCTGTTATATCAGCATCAGGTGTGTGGTAGCTGGTGGTGACCCAAGACTGGTTCATTTTAATGAAAGTCAGTCGATCAACCGAGTCGGTGGACAGGCGCACCCTGTGACCCGTGACAAATCCTCCAGCAGCACTGAATGTGCGTTCTGAAAGAACGCTGGATGCAGGACAGGCCAGTAGCTCAATTGCATACTGTGCAAGCTCTGGCCAGTGATCCATCCTCAAGACCCAGTAAGCCAGAGGATTTTCGGTGGGGAAGGTGTCCAAGTCTGACCTTGCCCCTAGGTATTCCTGCACCATGTATATCAGACGCTGGCAATGGTTGCTGGAACCGATCATACTTTGGGGCTGCGGACTAAAGAATTGTCTGAATGCATCGGTCAGACGGCCACCTTCCCCACCGCTCCTTCTTTGACTGCCCGAAGCCTCAGCAACTCGTTGTCCAGGACCAGGAGTTTGTAACCTCCCAGTCTCTGGGAACGCGTTGCACAGACCTTTCTGCAAGGCCTCCCAGAGTTGTCTCATCCTCTGCTCCCTCTGCGACGGTAACATAAGGTCCGCAACCTTACCCTTGTACCGTGGATCAAGGAGAGTGGCCAGCCAGTAATGGTCCCTCTCCTTGATCCGAAGAATACGAGGATCCTTCCGCAGACTTTGCAGGATCAGGGAGGCCATGCAGCGTAGGTTAGCTGAGGCATTCAGTCCGGAGTCCTCTGGGTCACTAAGGACGACATGATCCGCAGCCACCTCCTCCCAGCCACGTACAAGTCCACTGGTTTCTTGGGACTGTAAATCATCCCTAAAAGACTGCTGCTGATGATGCTGAGTGCCAGCCTCCACCTCCATGCTGACACAATCCTTCTCCTCCTCCTCCTCCTCTTCCTGTGCGATGGGTGGGACAGAAGGAACACTGTCTGGGTAAAGGGGGCCTTGAGAGGCAAGGAAGTCCTCCTCTTCCTGCCTCTGTTCTGCCTCAAGTGCCCTGTCCAATATTCCACGCAGCGTGTGCTCCAACAGGTGGACAAGAGGTACAGTGTCACTGATGCATGCACTGTCACTGCTCACCATCCTCGTGGCCTCCTCAAATGGTGCCAGGACAGTGCATGCATCCCTGATCATGCCCCCCTGGCGTGGTGAAAAAAACCTGAGCTCCCCTGACCCTGTCCTGGTGCCGTAGTCGCACAGGTACTCATTGATGGCCCTCTGCTGCGTGTGCAGCTGCTGCAGCATGGCCAACGTTGAGTTCCACCTGGTGGGCATGTCACATATAAGGCGGTTCTTGGGCAGGTTCAACTCCTTTTGCAGCTCAGCCAGACGAGCACTGGCATTATAAGATCTGCGGAAATGCACACAGACTTTCCTGGCCTGCCTCAGGACATCCTGTAAGCCCGGGTACCTGCCCAAGAACCGCTGCACCACCAGGTTAAGGACGTGAGCCATACAGGGCACATGGGTCAGTTGTCCCTGTCGGAGGGCGGAGAGGAGGTTGGTGCCATTGTCGCAAACCACCATTCCTGGCTTAAGCTGGCGTGGCGTCAACCACCTCTCGGCCTGCCCCTGCAGAGCAGACAGGACCTCTGCCCCAGTGTGGCTCCTGTCCCCCAAACACACCAGCGCAAGCACGGCATGGCATCTTTTTGCCTGCGTACTTGCGTAGCCCCTTGAACGCCTACGGAGCACCGCTGGTTCCGAGGACAAACCACAGGAAGAGGCCATGGAGGAAGAAGAAGAGGAGGGGGTGGAGGAGAGAGGTGTGTCACAACCAGTAGTAGCATTTTGGAGGCGTGGCGGTGGAACAACCTCCAACACTACTGCACCTTGTCCTGCATCCTTCCCAGCTGCCAAAAGAGTGACCCAATGGGCCGTGAAAGAAAGGTAACGTCCCTGTCCATGCCTGCTGGACCATGAGTCAGCGGTAATATGCACCTTACCGCTGACCGCCCTGTCCAGCGAGGCCAAGACATTGCCTTCCACATGCCTGTAGAGAGCCGGAATCGCCTTCCGTGAGAAAAAGTGGTGTTTGGGAACCTGCCACTGAGGAACCGCACATTACACAAACTCACGGAAGGGGGCCAAGTCTACCAACTGAAAAGGCAGCAGTTGAAGCGCTAGCAATTTAGCCAAGCTAGCATTCAACCGCTGGGCATGTGGATGGCTGGGAGTGAACTTCTTTTGATGGTCCAGCAGCTGGGGCAGGGAAATTTGCCTGCTAGAATCGGACGTCGGTGTACTGCTAGCAGAGTAGCCGCAAGTACTTGGCTGTGACACACCTAATTCTACACCTTCATTCCTCTCAGTGCAGGTTTCAGAGAGGACTGATGGTATAGTGGGGTTGGAGATCCCAGCTGATGCGGTGCAAGGAGAGGTCCGCTTTGTTCTTTGGTGTGGGTCTTTAAGGTAGGCTTGCCAACGAGCTGCATGGCAGGTCAACATATGTCTGATCAAGCATGTGGTGCCCAAGCGGCTGATGTTTTGGCCACGCGATATACGCTTGAGACATATGTTGCAAACAGCAGCTGTGCGATCTGATGCACTCGCCTCAAAAAAGGCCCACACCAAAGAACTTTTTGAATGACGGGCAGAGGCAGCGCCCTGCACAGGCGGAGCTCTGCGGTGTGATTCCGTCGGTGTACTGCCCTTACGCTAGCCACCCAAGGGCATCCTGCCTCATTGGAGATGTGCCTCCTCCTCATCCTCCTCCTCCTCCTCTCTCCTATTAGGCACCCACGTGGAGTCAGTGACCTCATCATCCCCTCCCTCCTCATCACTGGAGCCAATCTGGCAATATGCTGCAGCTGCTGGAGCATGGCTGCCAGATTGGTGTCCTTCTTGAGCATCCCCTCTCTCTGCTCTCACGCTACTGCCTTCCTCTAGCTGGGTATCATCATCAGATCCTTCGAAACGCTGGGCATCCTCCTGGAGCATGTACCCAACACTGTGCTCAAACAGTTCGGGGGACTCCTCAGGAGGAGGACATGGTGGGTCTAGGGAAGGAGTGACTAATGATGACATTGATACCAGAGAAGAGGACGCTTTGGCAGCTGCTTTGCCAGTACCCTGAGCCTGGGTGAGAGAGGATGAGGAGGATGAGGTGGGCTTGGTCATCCACTCTACCAAGCCTTTGGCATGATGTGGCTCAACATGTCCAGCTGCCGAAAAGAAGGACAAGCGTGTCCCATGGCCACGTGCTGATGACAATGCACCGCGTCCACGACCAGCACTGTTGCCCCCAGACACAGAGCCTGCTTGCCCTCTTTTTTTGCCTCCTGACTGTCTGCCTCTCCTTGTTTGCCTTCCAGACATTTTAATGGATGGCCTGCAGGGAGATGGGAAAAACAGCAATAAGGGCTACCTTCAGGTGTATACTGTGCAAGAGGCTTAGCAACAAAGACACTGACACTGTCCCCTGCCTATCCTTCTCTGTCCCTAAACACAAGGATGTGCAATATGCTTCAGCAAGATAGGTTTAGCACAGAATAGCACACTGATAGTTTCCCTCACTGTCCTTCTCTGTCCCTACAAACAAGATTTAGCACAGAATAGCACACTGATAGTTTCCCCGAGTGTCCTTCTCTGTCCCTAAACTCAAGGATTTCAAATATGGTTCAGCAAGATTGGTTTAGCACAGAATAGCACACTGATAGTTTCCCTCACTGTCTTTCTCTGTCCCTACAAACAAGATTTAGCACAGAATAGCACACTGATAGTTTCCCCGAGTGTCCTTCTCTGTCCCTAAACTCAAGGATTTCAAATATGGTTCAGCAAGATTGGTTTAGAACAGAATAGCACACTGACAGTTTCCTTGAGTGTCCTTCTCTGTCCCTAAACTCAAGGATTTCAAATATGGTTCAGCAAGATTGGTTTAGCACAGAATAGCACACTGACACTTTCCCTCACTGTCCTTCTCTGTCCCTACAAACAAGATTTAGCACAGAATAGCACACTGATAGTTTCCACGAGTGTCCTTCTCTGTCCCTAAACTCAAGGATTTCAAATATGGTTCAGCAAGATTGGTTTAGCACAGAATAGCACACTGATAGTTTCCCCGAGTGTCCTTCTCTGTCCCTAAACTCAAGGATTTCAAATATGATTCAGCAAGATTGGTTTAGCACAGAATAGCACACTTAAAGTTTCCCTCACTGTCCTTCTCTGTCCCTACAAACAAGATTTAGCACAGAATAGCACACTGATAGTTTCCCCGAGTGTCCTTCTCTGTCCCTAAACTCAAGGATTTCAAATATGGTTCAGCAAGATTGGTTTAGCACAGAATAGCACACTGATAGTTTCCCCGAGTGTCCTTCTCTGTCCCTAAACTCAAGGATTTCAAATATGGTTCAGCAAGATTGGTTTAGGACAGAATAGCACACTGACACTTTCCCTCACTGTCCTTCTCTGTCCCTACAAACAAGATTTAGCACAGAATAGCACACTGATAGTTTCCCCGAGTGTTCTTCTCTGTCCCTAAACTCAAGGATTTCAAATATGGTTCAGCAAGATTGTTTTAGGACAGAATAGCACACTGACACTTTCCCTCACTGTCCTTCTTTGTCCCTACAAACAAGATTTAGCACAGAATAGCACACTGATAGTTTCCACGAGTGTCCTTCTCTGTCCCTAAACTCAAGGATTTCAAATATGGTTCAGCAAGATTGGTTTAGCACAGAATAGCACACTGATAGTTTCCCCGAGTGTCCTTCTCTGTCCCTAAACTCAAGGATTTCAAATATGGTTCAGCAAGATTGGTTTAGAACAGAATAGCACACTGACAGTTTCCCCGAGTGTCCTTCTCTGTCCCTAAACTCAAGGATTTCAAATATGGTTCAGCAAGATTGGTTTAGGACAGAATAGCACACTGACACTTTCCCTCACTGTCCTTCTCTGTCCCTACAAACAAGATTTAGCACAGAATAGCACACTGATAGTTTCCACGAGTGTCCTTCTCTGTCCCTAAACTCAAGGATTTCAAATATGGTTCAGCAAGATTGGTTTAGCACAGAATAGCACACTGATAGTTTCCCCGAGTGTCCTTCTCTGTCCCTAAACTCAAGGATTTCAAATATGGTTCAGCAAGATTGGTTTAGAACAGAATAGCACACTGACAGTTTCCCCGAGTGTTCTTCTCTGTCCCTAAACTCAAGGATTTCAAATATGGTTCAGCAAGATTGGTTTAGGACAGAATAGCACACTGACACTTTCCCTCACTGTCCTTCTCTGTCCCTACAAACAAGATTTAGCACAGAATAGCACACTGATAGTTTCCCCGAGTGTCCTTCTCTGTCCCTAAACTCAAGAATTTCAAATATGGTTCAGCAAGATTGGTTTAGGACAGAATAGCACACTGACACTTTCCCTCACTGTCCTTCTCTGTCCCTACAAACAAGATTTAGCACAGAATAGCATACTGATAGTTTCCACGAGTGTCCTTCTCTGTCCCTAAACTCAAGGATTTCAAATATGGTTCAGCAAGATTGGTTTAGCACAGAATAGCACAATGATAGTTTCCCCGAGTGTCCTTCTCTGTCCCTAAACTCAAGGATTTCAAATATGGTTCAGCAAGATTGGTTTAGAACAGAATAGCACACTGACAGTTTCCCCGAGTGTTCTTCTCTGTCCCTAAACTCAAGGATTTCAAATATGGTTCAGCAAGATTGGTTTAGGACAGAATAGCACACTGACACTTTCCCTCACTGTCCTTCTCTGTCCCTACAAACAAGATTTAGCACAGAATAGCACACTGATAGTTTCCCCGAGTGTCCTTCTCTGTCCCTAAACTCAAGAATTTCAAATATGGTTCAGCAAGATTGGTTTAGGACAGAATAGCACACTGACACTTTCCCTCACTGTCCTTCTCTGTCCCTACAAACAAGATTTAGCACAGAATAGCACACTGATAGTTTCCATGAGTGTCCTTCTCTGTCCCTAAACTCAAGGATTTCAAATATGGTTCAGCAAGATTGGTTTAGCACAGAATAGCACACTGATAGTTTCCCCGAGTGTCCTTCTCTGTCCCTAAACTCAAGGATTTCAAATATGGTTCAGCAAGATTGGTTTAGAACAGAATAGCACACTGACAGTTTCCCTGAGTGTCCTTCTCTGTCCCTAAACTCAAGGATTTCAAATATGGTTCAGCAAGATTGGCTTAGGACAGAATAGCACACTGACACTTTCCCTCACTGTCCTTCTCTGTCCCTACAAACAAGATTTAGCACAGAATAGCACACTGATAGTTTCCCTGAGTGTCCTTCTCTGTCCCTAAACTCAAGGATTTCAAATATGGTTCAGCAAGATTGGTTTAGCACAGAATAGCACACTGATAGTTTCCCTCACTGTCCTTCTCTGTCCCTACAAACAAGATTTAGCACAGAATAGCACACTGATAGTTTCCACGAGTGTCCTTCTCTGTCCCTAAACTCAAGGATTTCAAATACGGTTCAGCAAGATTGGTTTAGAACAGAATAGCACACTGATAGTTTCCCTCACTGTCCTTCTCTGTCCCTACAAACAAGATTTAGCACAGAATAGCACACTGATAGTTTCCACGAGTGTCCTTCTCTGTCCCTAAACTCAAGGATTTCAAATATGGTTCAGCAAGATTGGTTTAGAACAGAATAGCACACTGACAGTTTCCCTCACTGTCCTTCTCTGTCCCTACAAACAAGATTTAGCACAGAATAGCACACTGATAGTTTCCACGAGTGTCCTTCTCTGTCCCTAAACTCAAGGATTTCAAATACGGTTCAGCAAGATTGGTTTAGAACAGAATAGCACACTGACAGTTTCCCTCCCTGTCCTTCTCTGTCCCTACAAACAAGATTTAGCACAGAATAGCACACTGATAGTTTCCACGAGTGTCCTTCTCTGTCCCTAAACTCAAGGATTTCAAATACAGTTCAGCAAGATTGGTTTAGAACAGAATAGCACACTGACAGTTTCCCTCACTGTCCTTCTCTGTCCCTACAAACAAGGATTAGCACAGAATAGCACACTGACACTTTCCCTCACTGTCCTTCTCTGTCCCTACAAACAAGGTTTAGCACAGAATAGCACACTGACACTTTCCCTCCCTGTCCTTCTCTGTCCCTACAAACAAGGTTTAGCACAGAATGACACACTGACACTCTCCCTACCTATCCTTCTCTGTCCCTAAACACAAGGAATCCAGGATTAGTAAAGGAAAAAAATGACACTGTCCCTGCCTATGCTTCTCTTTCCCTGCTCCGGAACACACTACACAAGGCCGCCGCACTGGCGGCCTTTTATAGTGTGGGGCGTGTACTAAACCCCCTCAGCAATAATTGGCCACAGGCATCCTGCCTGTGGCCAATCATTGCTCTCCTCGCTGCCGGCACTGTGATTGGCCAAGCATGCGGGGTCACAGTGCATGCTTGGCCAATCACAGTGCCTGGATGACACTGCGATGGCGTAGTGCATTGTGGGCCGTTCGCGTCACTCGAATTTGGCGCGAACGGCCCAAATCGTTCGATCTTCGTCGAACGATCGAACAGCCGATGTTCGAGTCGAACGTATGTTCGACTCGAACACGAAGCTCATCCCTAGCAGGGACCAGCCAAGATTCAAACCATCTATGGGCAGGCTGAAAAATACTCAAGTGGATCCATCAATTGACTTGGGTACAACCAGCATGTTGGATTTTTTGGCATACACCTATTGCCAGTGGCTACAGGCACTAGCAATAATCACTGTGTTCTCCTGGTGGGGGGGATAATACTATAGGTCCCCACTGACTGTGTTAATGTAGGAATCAAACAATTTTCTTACCTACAACCTCCATGTGTGGCCTACCTAAACCTTACTTTTTCTTGATGTTTCATCAAAGCAAAAAGGCATATTGCCAGATTATATGCAAAGTATGGAAACCCATAGGCCTCAATCAAAAATCATCTCTTGCTAAAGTAAAACTAAAATACCAACCCTTCAAAGACAAGTTTACACAAAACTAATCAGTTCTAAGTGGACCCAAGCAGGTTTTATCATTGTATTCAGAGCAAGAACATACTCATTCAGACTGATAACTCCATACCACAATGATAATAATAAACCCACATTTCACAATAATTTTCCATGGTCTGGTTCTCTAAGTTTGCATAAGTCATTATTTTCCTTGTTGTTTAATCAAAACAAGAAGGTGTATCCCCATATTTTGTGCAAAGTATGGAAACCCAAAGGAGCCAATCAAAAACCATCTCCCACCAAATGAATGCTCTTTGTACTGCCTTACTGAATAATGATAGTATATGTAGAATTCATTATGTGAAAATGCTCTACTGATATATACCGCTACATATTCCCTAATAAGATTCATCAAAAATTCATCATGAAACTGTATACTCGCACAGTTCAGTTTAAGCAGCAATTTCAAAATTAAAGTTATCTATGTACATGTCGAAAAAAGCACTCTGGGGCATGCCAAGGCAGCTAAGACAGCCTTATAATGAGATTCTATAACTTATTAGAGATGCAGGTGTGATTCTTCATGCATCTTGATGGTTATTAGAATGAAAAAGTGGATCGAGAGAGACTCTAAGCAACCCTTACATAGCACAGCATGTATGTGCGGTGTGTCTTCGTGTAACAGGTATTAATCATCTAGACATCTATCCATCACCAAATGAAATACAGAAGGGAGCACTCTCTAGACACTTTCAAGACCTAATAATATATCCATGAAATCAGAATAAACAATGCAGCCATAAAGGGTTTTTGAATAATCATGGGGAATAAGAACCTACTACAAAGAAATATAATTATAATTATAAAGTTGAAATAAATAATCTATAAAACCTACGGCTACAGAGACCTGCACTTTTGAACCAGAAATACCATTTACAAGATTCACAACCCAAGAAGAAAAATATTGTTCAATGGGCTCTCAGAGATAGAAGTGGTACATACGGTTTTTTATTCAAAGAGTTAAATAGTAACAAAAGTGGAGACAAGTTGTGAGTTTCCCTTTAATTAACAATAGGCTCCATTAAAAAAGCAGTGATTTCCTCTTTAAAATTTGCAGTAAAATAGCTCATAGTGTTTTTCCATTTTTTTTTCAGCAATTCACAAAAAAACGCTACTGGAATACCGAATGCGATATTTCATTAAAATATGCAGTACCATATTTATATCATGAAACAATGCAGTATTTTATCTCATGTGACATTCAGTGGGATGGATACAGTGGAGAAGAATTAGAACCCTTGTCAGTTTTTATTGCTAATAAAAAGTTAAAATGGTTTAAATCGTAGAAATATGCCAACTCACTAATCAGTGGGGTCATATGTATTAACACAAAAGAAATAGGTGACTAGAACACTAGTCAAAGGTGAGGCGGTATTCACAGACAGAGTTGCCAAATGTGAAGCCCTCTGGAGTATCCCCACTACATGTGACATATGTTTGGAGTGATTGGAAGGTTTGCAGCAAATGATGGATATGCTTGTATATACACAAAAAAAGTCTCCAAAAAACAGTCAAACTGACCGTAGAAAATAGATATATTTCACTACATGTAATGGGGTGGATTTACTAAATGTAATAGGGTTGATTTGCTAAACGCACATACTGTAGACTGAGGACTTTGCAAGTGCAGTTAGTCCAGAGCTTAGTAAATGGGGGATATCTTTGCTGACTTTCATCATCCAATCATGTGCAAGCAAAAATGATTTTTCCCTGAGGAAGTCACGTGGGCGGTGACATCAAGCATAGGAGGAGCTGGGGGATGCCGGTGCCACCAAGTGCAGGATTGCGGCTGTTACATTGAGCTTAAAGGCATATCAACTCATTTTTAATGTGCATTTCTTTTAAATAAATTATGGTTTGAGTTACATACTACACTATGGGCATCCACCTGTGTTTCTTTTAGTAACCATGAGCAAAGGAAAAGGGACAAAAGGCCTCCTAAAGAGGTACTAGCCTGTTACTACTACCAAATTATTTCAATGCCTAGAGAACATTTACATTAAATGAATACCTGCCTATTCATACCCACAAGGGTCTAAAGCACATTTGACCTAAGAACGTAAGTGTAGAGAAGGGCGACCAAACTGATAAGAGGCATGGAGGAGCTCAGCTATGAGGAAAGATTAGAGGAACTGAATTTATTCTCTCTTGAGAAGAGGAGATTAAGTGGAATATGATCAACATGTACAAATATATAAGGGGTCCATATAGTGAACTTGGTGTTGAGTTGTTCACTTTACGGTCAACAAGAGGACAAGGGGGCACACTTTACATCTAGAGGCAAAGAGATTCTGGCTCCAAATACGGAAAGGTTTCTTCACACTAAGAGCTGTGAAAATGTGGAATAGAATCCCTCCAGAGGTGGTTCTGGCCAGCTCAGTAGATTACTTTAAGAAAGGCCTGGATTGTTTCCTAAATGTACAAAATATAACTGGGTACTAACATTTATAGGTAAAGTTGATCCAGGGAAAATCTGATTGCCTCTCGGGTATCTGGAAGGATTTTTTTCCCCGGCTGTAGCAAATAGGATATTGCTTTGCTGGGGTTTTTCGCCTTCCTCTGGATCAACTGTGGTGTGGGATTGGGTTAATGGGATTTGTAGGATATTCGTTTTATTTTTTATTTATTTGTTTATTTTTATGGTTGAACTGGATGGACTCGTGTCTATTTTCAGCCTGACTAATTATGTAACTATGTAGCTATGTAAGTTCTTAGGTCAATGTCCTAAGGTGAGCACATTGGAGTGAAGGTGGTGGGATCGCACTTGCATAATAGTGGAGACATATTGAAATTTGTAATCACAAAGTGGATCATTCACCGTGGGACTTGATTCGACTAACATTTTAGCCATAGACATTCATGAACTTTTATCACATCATGTTAGCTGTGGTGACTTTAAGTGGTGTGGCGTATCATACTGTATTACCATAATTCAATTATTTTGCACTTTAATATTTTTTGCACTTAATAGTTTGTTGCACTTTATTTATTTATAGCAAAAGTGATGTACACATTTTCATATAACACATAAGGTATTACAAGGGAGCACCACATAATCAGCCATAACCACTACTTAATTATCGCTTGCATTTAGTTATTTATTTTCTTCAGTAAATTGACTTTAATCCCTTTTCATGCAGTATTTACTGACAATTTTGAGCATTGTGCGGTAAATACTGCAAAACGGTATAGTGAAATAACAGTTGCAGGATAGCATTCAATATTTTGGGAAAATGTGCCCGGACACCTACATACCGCATGTAATCTAGTTCTGTGAATGGAACCCAATAGCCCTATCCTAAGAATACCAATAACAGTATAAAAGTAAGCAGACCTTCTTACCTTGCCCTAAAAAAAAAAAATTGTGTATAGGAAATCAAGTTTAATTACATTTAGTAACAAGCTGCTTACTTCCATACTTTACTCATCCATGCTGTCTGTCTTCCAAATTTTGTACTGCCATTAGAAAAAAAAAATTGGTGGCCCTCTTCTACTTCTTTGTTCTCTGTGCCAACCCATCATTAACATCTGCAGCAGATATAACTTTTCCCCTGAAATCTTCTTTTCTTCTAGCCTTTTCCTTAAGACCTCATAGTTTGTTTCTGGGGTCTGGAAGGCACTGACTATGTCACCAGTGTCTAAGAAGATCAGGAAGTAGAATACATGAAAAAAGCACATTCACAAATAATTATTTTATTTTACATAGGCATGTAATGTGATTAGAGGTCATCATTAGGGATGAGCTTTATGTTCGGGTCTAACATGAGTTCGACTCGAACACATTTTATTTGTGAAATGGTAAGGGTACAATGTACCCCGTTACCAATTCACATATGGGGGGCAGAATCTGGGGGTCCCCTTTGTTAAAGGGGGCTTCCAGATCCTGATAAGCCCCCGCCCGCGGACCCCCACAACCACCGCAAGGGTTGTGGGTATGAGGCCCTTGTCCCCATCAACATGGGGACATCCTCCCAATGTTGAAGGCATGTGGCCTGGTACCGTTCAGGAGGAGGAGGAGGGGCGCTCTCTCGTCCCCCCTCTTTTCCTGTGGCCTGCCAGGTTGCGTGCTTGGATAAGGGTCTGGTATGGATTTTTGGGGGGAACCCCACGCCATTTAAAAAAAAAATGGCACAGGGTTACCCTTAATATTCATACCAGACCTGAAGGGCCTGATATGGAGTTTGGGGGACCCCCACACATTTTTTTTTTTAAATTTTGGTTCAGGGTTCCCCTTGATATTCATACCAGACCCAAAGGGCCTGGTAATGGACTGGGGGGGAACCCCTGCCATTTTTTTCAATGACTTTTATCTGTATTGCCGGGACCCGACAATTCATTATAGTCGCAAGTAGTTTTAAATTACTTTTTTTCTTTTAGAAATGTCATTTTGTGCAGGGACAGTTCTAAACACGGGAAACATGCGCTACTTTACAGGCATACTATAGACAAAATTTAAAGGAATATTTCTCTTTTATTGTTTCACTTTAAGCATTATTAAAATCACTGCTCCCGAAAAAACTGCAGTTTTTAAAACTTTTTTTTGCATTGGGGGCATGTCCCCTGGAGCAGGACCCAGGCCCCCAAACACTTTTTATGACAATAACTTGCATATTAACCTTTAAAATTAGCACTTTTGATTTTTCATGTGCGTGTCCCATAGACTTTAACGGTGATCGTGTGTTCAAACAAATTTTTTGCCTGTTAGTATGTTCTGCTGCGAACCGAACCGGAGGGTGTTCTGCTCATCCCTAGTCATCATGCAGAGCCCCATGCACCTTTGCATTTTAGGGGGAAATATAGGGGAAAGATCCACTTTATAACTTAGGCTTGTTGGCCCATAACCCCAAAGGCATATATAAATCAAAAATACACAACAAAAGCAACATGACATTTTAGCTTGCGAATAGGCTTGTGGATGTCAATACCATTTTTTTTGCTTTGTTTCTGTATCATAAGCATTTGTAATAACAAAGTAGACATACCACATTTTGCCCATAGGAAATCATTTTCTTTTCAATATTTTTATTGGTTTTACAATATACAAGAATACATGTTACTAACAATTTAGTAAATCATTTATTTAACCACACTTTTGCGGTGCATTTTTTGCCTATATTAGCTAAATTTTAGGCCTTTTATGATGAATGTCACCAATTTATGTAATTGATGACTAGATGCTCCTATTTGCATGCCTAAAATTTTGGTATCTTTTTTTAAAACATGTAAGGCCTTTATTTTTTACACTGTTTAAAAAAAACGCTGCTTTTATGTTATAGGCTTAAAAAGGCATAAAAATAAAATATGCTTTTAAAAATGATAATTAATTTATTATTATTTTTAAATACAGCATAAAATAGACATAAACAGTGGATAGAATGCTAATGTTTTGCTCAGGTTGCTCTAATAAAGTTCAAGTTTCCAAAGTTGTATGGTAGATATATTTTAAAACAAATCGTATTTTACAGTGTATATAATTTCTTCTTTTACTCATCACTATGCAAATCAGCATCTTTTTGGCCCTTCCCTAATGATATCACAACTCCAGTACACAGATTGGTCTTTCCCCTATGAGATCCCACCTCCAGCAAATGCACATTGGTCTTTCTCCTCTGTCCATCCTCCTGTGCACACGTGCATTGGTCGTTCCCTTGTATCCAGCACAAGCATCGGGGTTGATTAACTAAAACCAATACATGCATCTGGTTCATCTCTGCAAAGAAACCAATCGGCTTCCAGGTTGTATTGTCAAAGCTTAATTGAGCTAGACATGTGCGGTTCGTTTCGGTCCAAACTAATTTTTGTTTTTCGGAAATTCAGATGTATTCGAATTTCCGAATTACAATAGTACCGAATTAAAAAAAAACAAAATAACAAAAAAAATTTGGACGAAATTTAAATAATTTTGAAATACTTTTCGATTTTTATTTTTTATTCAATTAGTGAAAAGTTTTGAATAGTTTGCAAATTCGAATACTTTTCGATTTTCCAAAGAGAATAAAATAGAATAGAAAAAAAACTATTAGAATAGAAAAGAATAGAACAGATAATTGAAATTCGTATGAATTTTCGGAAATTCGGATATATCCAAATTTCCGAATTAAAAATAGTACCGAATTTAAACAAATCCAAAATAACGAAAAAAAAATAATAGAATTTGAATAGTTTTTGAATACTTTTCTAATTCAAATATTTGCCTTTAGCAACCCCCCATGAATCTGTTTGCCACCCCTCCCTCCCCTTTGTTTATTTTACACTCCTCCTGTTCCAGTTGTAATATCCTCCACACTGCCTTCACAGTCAATGATTCTGCTGACACCATCCCCGCAAACTCCACTGTCACAGAATAAAATGCTTCAGTTTTAGCAAGCCCATTTCCTCCATATTGATTTTACCCTCTATCCCTCCTCTTTGAAACCCTCTGTGTGAAGAGTAGGGATGAGCTTCGTGTTCGAGTCGAACATACGTTCGACTCGAACATCGGCTGTTCGATCGTTCGACGAAGATCGAACGATTTGGGCCGTTCGCGCCAAATTCGAGTGACGCGAACGGCCCACAATGCACTACGCCATCGCAGTGTCATCCAGGCGCTGTGATTGGCCAAGCATGCACTGTGACCCCGCATGCTTGGCCAATCACAGCGCCGGCAGCGAGGAGAGCAATGATTGGCCACAGGCAGGATGCCTGTGGCCAATTATTGCTGAGGGTGTTTAGTACACGCCCCACACTATAAAAGGCCGCCAGCACGGCGGCCTAGTGTAGTGTGTTCCGGAGCAGGGATAGAGCAGCATAGGCAGGGACAGTGACTGTTATTTCTTTCTTGCTTAACCTGGATTCCTTTAGTTTAGGGAAAGAGAAGGATAGGTAGGGAGAGTGTCAGTGTGTTTTGTGCTTGTGCTATAGTGTGCTTAAAAAAAACATTTATTCTAGGGACAGAAAACTGTAGGTAGGGACAGTGTCAGTTTTTTTCACTCTGCAAGTCCTTGTTTCCAGGGACCTGGAAGGACAGTGAGTGAATTGTCCTTGTGCTATATTGTGCTTAAAAAAACATTTATTCTAGGGACAGAAAACTGTAGGTAGGGAGAGTGTCAGTTTATTTCACTCTGCAAGTCCTTGTTTCCAGGGACCTGGAAGGACAGTGAGTGAATTGTCCTTGTGCTATATTGTGCTTAAAAAAAAACATTTATTCTAGGGACAGAAAACTGTAGGTAGGGAGAGTGTCAGTTTCTTTCACTCTGCAAGTCCTTGTTTCCAGGGACCTGTAAGGACAGTGAGTGAATTGTCCTTGTGCTATATTGTGATTAAAAAAAACATTTTTTCTAGGGACAGAAAACTGTAGGTAGGGAGAGTGTTTTTTTTCTTTCACTCTGCAAGTCCTTGTTTCCAGGGACCTGGAAGGACAGTGAGTGAATTGTCCTTGTGCTATATTGTGCTTAAAAAAAACATTTTTTCTAGGGACAGAAAACTGTAGGTAGGGAGAGTGTTTTTTTTCTTTCACTCTGCAAGTCCTTGTTTCCAGGGACCTGGAAGGACAGTGAGTGAATTGTCCTTGTGCTATATTGTGCTTAAAAAAAAACATTTTTTCTAGGGACAGAAAACTGTAGGTAGGGAGAGTGTTTTTTTTCTTTCACTCTGCAAGTCCTTGTTTCCAGGGACCTCTAAGGACAGTGAGTGAATTGTCCTTGTGCTATATTGTGCTTAAAAAAAACATTTATTCTAGGGACAGAAAACTGTAGGTAGGGAGAGTGTCAGTTTATTTCACTCTGCAAGTCCTTGTTTCCAGGGACCTGTAAGGACAGTGAGTGAATTGTCCTTGTGCTATATTGTGATTAAAAAAAACATTTTTTCTAGGGACAGAAAACTGTAGGTAGGGAGAGTGTTTTTTTTCTTTCACTCTGCAAGTCCTTGTTTCCAGGGACCTGTAAGGACAGTGAGTGAATTGTCCTTGTGCTATATTGTGCTTAAAAAAAACATTTATTCTAGGGACAGAAAACTGTAGGTAGGGAGAGTGTCAGTTTATTTCACTCTGCAAGTCCTTGTTTCCAGGGACCTGTAAGGACAGTGAGTGAATTGTCCTTGTGCTATATTGTGATTAAAAAAAACATTTTTTCTAGGGACAGAAAACTGTAGGTAGGGAGAGTGTTTTTTTTCTTTCACTCTGCAAGTCCTTGTTTCCAGGGACCTGTAAGGACAGTGAGTGAATTGTCCTTGTGCTATATTGTGCTTAAAAAAACATTTATTCTAGGGACAGAAAACTGTAGGTAGGGAGAGTGTCAGTTTATTTCACTCTGCAAGTCCTTGTTTCCAGGGACCTGTAAGGACAGTGAGTGAATTGTCCTTGTGCTATATTGTGATTAAAAAAAACATTTTTTCTAGGGACAGAAAACTGTAGGTAGGGAGAGTGTTTTTTTTCTTTCACTCTGCAAGTCCTTGTTTCCAGGGACCTGTAAGGACAGTGAGTGAATTGTCCTTGTGCTATATTGTGATTAAAAAAAACATTTTTTCTAGGGACAGAAAACTGTAGGTAGGGAGAGTGTTTTTTTTCTTTCACTCTGCAAGTCCTTGTTTCCAGGGACCTGTAAGGACAGTGAGTGAATTGTCCTTGTGCTATATTGTGCTTAAAAAAAACATTTATTCTAGGGACAGAAAACTGTAGGTAGGGAGAGTGTCAGTTTATTTCACTCTGCAAGTCCTTGTTTCCAGGGACCTGGAAGGACAGTGAGTGAATTGTCCTTGTGCTATATTGTGATTAAAAAAAACATTTTTTCTAGGGACAGA
Organism: Rana muscosa; assembly: GCA_029206835.1. Taxonomy (NCBI): domain Eukaryota; kingdom Metazoa; phylum Chordata; class Amphibia; order Anura; family Ranidae; genus Rana; species Rana muscosa. The sequence continues at coordinate 131,297,874 of CM055119.1, read as the reverse complement.
AAACTGTAGGTAGGGAGAGTGTTTTTTTTCTTTCACTCTGCAAGTCCTTGTTTCCAGGGACCTGTAAGGACAGTGAGTGAATTGTCCTTGTGCTATATTGTGCTTAAAAAAACATTTATTCTAGGGACAGAAAACTGTAGGTAGGGAGAGTGTCAGTTTATTTCACTCTGCAAGTCCTTGTTTCCAGGGACCTGTAAGGACAGTGAGTGAATTGTCCTTGTGCTATATTGTGATTAAAAAAAAACATTTTTTCTAGGGACAGAAAACTGTAGGTAGGGAGAGTGTTTTTTTTCTTTCACTCTGCAAGTCCTTGTTTCCAGGGACCTGTAAGGACAGTGAGTGAATTGTCCTTGTGCTATATTGTGATTAAAAAAAACATTTTTTCTAGGGACAGAAAACTGTAGGTAGGGAGAGTGTCAGTTTATTTCACTCTGCAAGTCCTTGTTTCCAGGGACCTGTAAGGACAGTGAGTGAATTGTCCTTGTGCTATATTGTGATTAAAAAAAACATTTTTTCTAGGGACAGAAAACTGTAGGTAGGGAGAGTGTTTTTTTTCTTTCACTCTGCAAGTCCTTGTTTCCAGGGACCTGTAAGGACAGTGAGTGAATTGTCCTTGTGCTATATTGTGCTTAAAAAAACATTTATTCTAGGGACAGAAAACTGTAGGTAGGGAGAGTGTCAGTTTATTTCACTCTGCAAGTCCTTGTTTCCAGGGACCTGTAAGGACAGTGAGTGAATTGTCCTTGTGCTATATTGTGATTAAAAAAAACATTTTTTCTAGGGACAGAAAACTGTAGGTAGGGAGAGTGTTTTTTTTCTTTCACTCTGCAAGTCCTTGTTTCCAGGGACCTGTAAGGACAGTGAGTGAATTGTCCTTGTGCTATATTGTGATTAAAAAAAACATTTTTTCTAGGGACAGAAAACTGTAGGTAGGGAGAGTGTTTTTTTTCTTTCACTCTGCAAGTCCTTGTTTCCAGGGACCTGTAAGGACAGTGAGTGAATTGTCCTTGTGCTATATTGTGCTTAAAAAAAACATTTATTCTAGGGACAGAAAACTGTAGGTAGGGAGAGTGTCAGTTTATTTCACTCTGCAAGTCCTTGTTTCCAGGGACCTGTAAGGACAGTGAGTGAATTGTCCTTGTGCTATATTGTGATTAAAAAAAACATTTTTTCTAGGGACAGAAAACTGTAGGTAGGGAGAGTGTTTTTTTTCTTTCACTCTGCAAGTCCTTGTTTCCAGGGACCTGTAAGGACAGTGAGTGAATTGTCCTTGTGCTATATTGTGCTTAAAAAAACATTTATTCTAGGGACAGAAAACTGTAGGTAGGGAGAGTGTCAGTTTATTTCACTCTGCAAGTCCTTGTTTCCAGGGACCTGTAAGGACAGTGAGTGAATTGTCCTTGTGCTATATTGTGATTAAAAAAAACATTTTTTCTAGGGACAGAAAACTGTAGGTAGGGAGAGTGTTTTTTTTCTTTCACTCTGCAAGTCCTTGTTTCCAGGGACCTGTAAGGACAGTGAGTGAATTGTCCTTGTGCTATATTGTGATTAAAAAAAACATTTTTTCTAGGGACAGAAAACTGTAGGTAGGGAGAGTGTTTTTTTTCTTTCACTCTGCAAGTCCTTGTTTCCAGGGACCTGTAAGGACAGTGAGTGAATTGTCCTTGTGCTATATTGTGCTTAAAAAAAACATTTATTCTAGGGACAGAAAACTGTAGGTAGGGAGAGTGTCAGTTTATTTCACTCTGCAAGTCCTTGTTTCCAGGGACCTGGAAGGACAGTGAGTGAATTGTCCTTGTGCTATATTGTGATTAAAAAAAACATTTTTTCTAGGGACAGAAAACTGTAGGTAGGGAGAGTGTTTTTTTTCTTTCACTCTGCAAGTCCTTGTTTCCAGGGACCTGTAAGGACAGTGAGTGAATTGTCCTTGTGCTATATTGTGCTTAAAAAAACATTTATTCTAGGGACAGAAAACTGTAGGTAGGGAGAGTGTCAGTTTATTTCACTCTGCAAGTCCTTGTTTCCAGGGACCTGTAAGGACAGTGAGTGAATTGTCCTTGTGCTATATTGTGATTAAAAAAAACATTTTTTTCTAGGGACAGAAAACTGTAGGTAGGGAGAGTGTTTTTTTTCTTTCACTCTGCAAGTCCTTGTTTCCAGGGACCTGTAAGGACAGTGAGTGAATTGTCCTTGTGCTATATTGTGATTAAAAAAAACATTTTTTCTAGGGACAGAAAACTGTAGGTAGGGAGAGTGTTTTTTTTCTTTCACTCTGCAAGTCCTTGTTTCCAGGGACCTGTAAGGACAGTGAGTGAATTGTCCTTGTGCTATATTGTGCTTAAAAAAAAACATTTATTCTAGGGACAGAAAACTGTAGGTAGGGAGAGTGTCAGTTTATTTCACTCTGCAAGTCCTTGTTTCCAGGGACCTGGAAGGACAGTGAGTGAATTGTCCTTGTGCTATATTGTGATTAAAAAAACATTTTTTCTAGGGACAGAAAACTGTAGGTAGGGAGAGTGTCAGTTTATTTCACTCTGCAAGTCCTTGTTTCCAGGGACCTGGAAGGACAGTGAGTGAATTGTCCTTGTGCTATATTGTGATTAAAAAAAACATTTTTTCTAGGGACAGAAAACTGTAGGTAGGGAGAGTGTTTTTTTTCTTTCACTCTGCAAGTCCTTGTTTCCAGGGACCTGTAAGGACAGTGAGTGAATTGTCCTTGTGCTATATTGTGATTAAAAAAAACATTTATTCTAGGGACAGAAAACTGTAGGTAGGGAGAGTGTTTTTTTTCTTTCACTCTGCAAGTCCTTGTTTCCAGGGACCTGTAAGGACAGTGAGTGAATTGTCCTTGTGCTATATTGTGCTTAAAAAAAACATTTATTCTAGGGACAGAAAACTGTAGGTAGGGAGAGTGTTTTTTTTCTTTCACTCTGCAAGTCCTTGTTTCCAGGGACCTGTAAGGACAGTGAGTGAATTGTCCTTGTGCTATATTGTGCTTAAAAAAAACATTTATTCTAGGGACAGAAAACTGTAGGTAGGGAGAGTGTCAGTTTATTTCACTCTGCAAGTCCTTGTTTCCAGGGACCTGGAAGGACAGTGAGTGAATTGTCCTTGTGCTATATTGTGATTAAAAAAAACATTTTTTCTAGGGACAGAAAACTGTAGGTAGGGAGAGTGTTTTTTTTCTTTCACTCTGCAAGTCCTTGTTTCCAGGGACCTGTAAGGACAGTGAGTGAATTGTCCTTGTGCTATATTGTGCTTAAAAAAAATATTTTTTCTAGGGACAGAAAACTGTAGGTAGGGAGAGTGTCAGTTTCTTTCACTGTGAAAGTCCTTGTTTCAAGGGACAGAGAAGGACACCTGAAGGTAGCCCTTATTGCTTTTTTCCCATCTCCCTGCAGCCCATCTATTAGAATGTCTGGAAGGCAAACAAGGAGAGGCAGACAGTCAGGAGGCAATAAAAGAGGGCAAGCAGGCTCTGTGTCTGGGGGCAACAGTGCTGGTCGTGGACGCGGTGCATTGTCATCAGCACATGGCCATGGGACACGCTTGTCCTTCTTTTCGGCAGCTGGACATGTTGAGCCACATCATGCCGAAGACTTGGTAGAGTGGATGACCAAGCCCTCCTCCTCCTCCTCATCCTCTCTCACCCAGGCTCAGGGTACTGGAAAAGCAGCTGCCAAAGCGTCGTCTTCCCTGGTATCAATGTCAGACAAATCATCAGTCACTCCTTCCCTAGACCCACCATGTCCTCCTCCTGAGGAGTCCCCCGAACTGTTTCAGCACAGTGTTGGGTACATGCTCCAGGAGGATGCCCAGCGTTTCGAAGGGTCTGATGATGAAACCCAGCTAGAGGAAGGCAGTAGCGTGAGAGCAGACAGAGGGGATGCTCAAGAAGGACACCAATCTGGCAGTCATGTTCCAGCAGCTGCAGCATACTGCCAGATTGGCTCCAGTGATGAGGAGGGAGGGGATGATGAGGTCACTGACTCCACGTGGGTGCCTAATAGGAGAGAGGAGGAGGAGGAGGATGAGGAGGAGGCACATCTCCAACGAGGCAGGATGCCCTTTGGTGGCCAGCGTAAGGGCAGTACACCGACGGAATCACACCGCAGAGCTCCGCCTGTGCAGGGCGCTGCCTCTGCCCGTCATTCAAAAAGTTCTTTGGTGTGGGCCTTTTTTGAGGCTAGTGCATCAGATCGCACAGCTGCTGTTTGCAACATATGTCTCAAGCGTATATCGCGTGGCCAAAACATCAGCCGCTTGGGTACCACATGCCTGACCAGACATATGTTGACCTGCCATGCAGCTCGTTGGCAAGCCTACCTCAAAGACCCACACCAAAGAACAAAGCGGACCTCTCCTTGCACCGCATCAGCTGGGATCTCCAACCCCACTATAACTTCAGTCCTCTCTGAAACATGCACTGAGAGGAATGAAGGTGTAGAATTAGGTGTGTCACAGCCAAGTACTTGCGCCCACTCTGCTAGCAGTACACCGACGTCCGATTCTAGCAGGCAAATTTCCCTGCCCCAGCTGCTGGACCGTCGAAAGAAGTTCACTCCCAGCCATCCACATGCCCAGCGGTTGAATGCTAGCTTGGCTAAATTGCTAGCGCTTCAACTGCTGCCTTTTCAGTTGGTAGACTCGGCCCCCTTCCGTGAGTTTGTGCAATGTGCGGTTCCTCAGTGGCAGGTTCCCAAACGCCACTTTTTCTCACGGAAGGCTATTCCGGCTCTCTACCGGCATGTGGAAGGCAATGTCTTGGCCTCGCTGGACAGGGCGGTCAGCGGTAAGGTGCATATTACCGCTGACTCATGGTCCAGCAGGCATGGACAGGGACGTTACCTTTCTTTCACGGCCCATTGGGTCACTCTTTTGGCAGCTGGGAAGGATTCAGGACAAGGTGCAGTAGTGTTGGAGGTTGTCCCACCGCCACGCCTCCAAAATGCTACTACTGGTTGTGACACACCTCTCTCCTCCACCCCCTCCTCTTCTTCTTCCTCCATGGCCTCTTCCTGTGGTTTGTCCTATGAACCAGCGGTGCTCCGTAGCCGTTCACGGGGCTACGCAAGTACGCAGGCAAAAAGATGCCATGCCGTGCTTGCGCTGGTGTGTTTGGGGGACAGAAGCCACACTGGGGCAGAGGTCCTGTCTGCTCTGCAGGGCCAGGCCGAGAGGTGGTTGACGCCACGCCAGCTTAAGCCAGGAATGGTGGTTTGCGACAATGGCACCAACCTCCTCTCCGCCCTCCGACAGGGACAACTGACCCATGTGCCCTGTGTGGCTCACGTCCTTAACCTGGTGGTGCAGCGCTTCTTGGGCAGGTACCCGGGCTTACAGGATGTCCTGAGGCAGGCCAGGAAAGTCTGTGTGCATTTCCGCAGATCTTATAATGCCAGTGCTCGCCTGGCTGAGCTGCAAAAGGAGTTGAACCTGCCCAAGAACCGCCTTATATGTGACATGCCCACCAGGTGGAACTCAACGTTGGCCATGCTGCAGCGGCTGCACACGCAGCAGAGGGCCATCAATGAGTACCTGTGCGACTACGGCACCAGGACAGGGTCAGGGGAGCTTGGTTTTTTTTCTCCACGCCAGTGGGGCATGATCAGGGATGCATGCACTGTCCTGGCACCATTTGAGGAGGCCACGAGGATGGTGAGCAGTGACAGTGCATGCATCAGTGACACTGTACCTCTTGTCCACCTGTTGGAGCACACGCTGCGTGGAATAATGGACAGGGCACTTGAGGCAGAACAGAGGCAGGAAGAGGAGGACTTCCTTGCCTCTCAAGGCCCCCTTTACCCAGACAGTGTTCCTTCTGTCCCACCCATCGCACAGGAAGAGGAGGAGGAGGAGGAGGAGGAGGATTGTGTCAGCATGGAGGTGGAGGCTGGCACTCAGCATCATCAGCAGCAGTCTTTTAGGGATGATTTACAGTCCCAAGAAACCAGTGGACTTGTACGTGGCTGGGAGGAGGTGGCTGCGGATCATGTCGTCCTTAGTGACCCAGAGGACTCCGGAGCGAATGCCTCAGCAAACCTACGCTGCATGGCCTCCCTGATCCTGCAAAGTCTGCGGAAGGATCCTCGTATTCTTCGGATCAAGGAGAGGGACCATTACTGGCTGGCCACTCTCCTTGATCCACGGTACAAGGGTAAGGTTGCGGACCTTATGTTACCGTCGCAGAGGGAGCAGAGGATGAGACAACTCCGGGAGGCCTTGCAGAAAGGTCTGTGCAACGCGTTCCCAGAGACTGGGAGGTTGCAAACTCCTGGTCCTGGACAACGAGTTGCTGAGGCTTCGGCCAGTCAAAGAAGGAGCGGTGGGGAAGGTGGCCGTCTGACCGATGCGTTCAGACAATTCTTTAGTCCGCAGCCCCAAAGTATGATCGGTTCCAGCAACCATCGCCAGCGTCTGATAAACATGGTGCAGGAATATCTAGGGGCAAGGTCAGACTTGGACACCTTCCCCACCGAAAATCCTCTGGCTTACTGGGTCTTGAGGATGGATCACTGGCCAGAGCTTGCACAGTATGCAATTGAGCTACTGGCCTGTCCTGCATCCAGCGTTCTTTCGGAACGCACATTCAGTGCTGCTGGAGGATTTGTCACGGATCACAGGGTGCGCCTGTCCACCGACTCGGTTGATCGACTGACTTTCATCAAGATGAACCAGTCTTGGATCACCACCAGCTACCACACACCTGATGCTGATATAACAGACTAATTGATTTTAACATGTCACATCCCTTCAAGACTGATGCTGATGCTGAGTGCCTGTGCTGTTATGTTGACTGGCTATCCTCCTCCTCCGAGTCCTCAATGATACGATTGATGATGATAGCTTGTAAGATCATTTTTGTTTATGGGTGCCGCCACCAGTGCCTAACGCCCAATTTTTCAGCCCCTGTTTAACAGGGGCGTGTAATTACAATTTTTGAAGCAATACTTTGCAACAGGGCTCATTGCTGTGCTCCAAGTACAGTATCTGTGAGGAGTTGCAGTGTTGTGCCACCAGTGCCTAAGGCCCAATTTTTCAGCCCCTGTTTAACAGGGGCGTGTCATTACAATTTTTGAAGCAATACTTTGCAACAGGGCTCATTGCTGTGCTCCAAGTACAGTATCTGTGAGGAGTTGCAGTGTTGTGCCACCAGTGCCTAAGGCCCAATTTTTCAGCCCCTGTTTAACAGGGGCGTGTCATTACAATTTTTGAAGCAATACTTTGCAACAGGGCTCATTGCTGTGCTCCAAGTACAGTATCTGTGAGGGGTTGCAGTGTTGTGCCACCAGTGCCTAAGGCCCAATTTTTCAGCCCCTGTTCAACAGGGGCATGTAATTACAATTCTTGATCTAATAATTCACAGCAGGGCCCATTGCTGCACCCACCAAGAGTAACTGTCAGGGCTTACAGTGTTGTGGCACCAGCACCACCATCAAAGGCCCAATTTTTACTACCACTGTTCAACAATTATATGTAATTAAAATTCCTGATATAATAGTTGACAGCAGGGCGTTCCAGCACCAACCAAGAGTAACTGTGAGTGCTTACAGTGTTGTGCCAACACCAACAACTAAGGGGCCTATTTCTGCAGAGTATATACGGCAGGTCCCTACTTTCAAACATCCAACTTACAAACGACTCCTACTTGCAAACGCAAGAAGACAACAGGAAGTGAGAGGAAATCTACCACTAGGAAGGAAAATTCTCTCCTGTAAGAATAAATATGGGAGAAAGGTGTCTCCTCTGTACTGATGCTTTATCAGCAATCCTTGTTTCAAGAAAAACACCACATTTCAAAAACAGTTGTCATTGGGACGGAAAGTGAGGTGAAATGTTCTGAACAGGGGCACAGACAGCAAAACAAATGTTACAGGGGTGATAACCCTTACCTATGTTTTCCAAAAAGTTTAAAAATAGATTTTTGGTCTGGAGCTACACTTCAACAATGTACCTGTTCAAAATTACAAACAGATTCTACATAAGAACAAACCTACAGTCCCTGTCTTGTATGCACCGCCTGTATAGGGCTGTTCAGAGTATATAGGGCCTTTTTTATTTTATGTGCGGGGTTCCCCTTAATATCCATACAAGACCCAAAGGGGCTGGTAATGGGCTGGGGTAGGGGGGGGGGGGGTCATGGGGTAGCTATGCCATTTTTCTTAAAGAATTTCATCCATATTACCGGGACCAGACATTACATTAAAGCCGCAAGCAGTTTTAAATGGCTTTTTTTTCCTTTAGAAGTGTCATTTTGTGCAGGGACAGTTCTAAACACGGGAAACACGTGGCACTTCACAGGCATACTTTAGACACCCCCCAGGTACGATATTTAAAGGAATATTTGACTTTTTTTTTTTCACTTTATGCATCATTAAAATGACTGCTCCCGAAAAACGACCGTTTTTAAAACTTCTTTTTGCATTGATACATGTCCCCTGGTGCAGAACCCGGGTTCCCAAACCCTTTTTAGGACAATAACATGCATAATAGTTGTTATAATTAGCACTTTAGAATTCGAACGTTCGCATCCATTGTATTTAATAGGGTTCTAATGTTCGTTCGAACTTTCGGTCCGTTCGCGGGTTCTGGTGCGAACCGAACCCGGGGGTGTTCGGCTCATCACTAGTGAAGAGCTCTTCTCCCATGCTGCTGCTCTATAATTACTCAGTTTTGTAAATGTGAGCCAAATGCATTTTGGGGCATAATTATCCGCCTCTGTCATTAACATGTATAGCTATGACCATATGTTTTTTGTGATTTTGTTACCAATTCTGAAAATATCAGAAACCACCATTTGTGAGTCAAAAAAAGATTAACTTGTTTTGCCGCCGTGTTACCTTCCAAAATTTTCTTCTGCATATCGGCCCACTCTCACACCTTTCGCACTCCTCAACGGGCATATACTACTCGCTAGGACATTTCTTTAGTGATATTTGTCATATTCTCAACATTTCCCGTTCTGGAACGGGCACATTGCTAGTCTCCAATAAAATAAGAACCTTTTACCATAATTTTTCTGCTACTACAAATATTAAATGTAACTTTATTTCCCTTTTTAATGATATATTACCATATTTCCCATTTTATCCTAGGTATCACATCTGTTTTAACCTGTCCATTGGCAATTAATCAAACACAAGAAAAGCTGTATTTACCAAAAATAACAGTTTGATTTTTCCTAAGTAACACTCATGGATGTAAGCCATCAGGACCAGGTGTTTCATACACATTAATCTTGTCTCATTACTTTTACATTATCCCACGTACCAGGTCCAGCTATGTCTGTAGTGTATAGTCTAGTTACTTTGCATCATTCCAGCAGCAACAATTTTCCTTTAAAGAAACCTGTATTGAGATCATTAAACCTGTACCGAAATGTATATGTAGGCTAATGTCGCGTACACACGATCGGAATTTCCGACAACAAAACCGTGTTTTTTTTTTTCCGACAGATGTTGGCTCAAAACTTATCTTGCATACACACGGTCACACAAATGTTGCTTGGAAATTCCCATGGTCAAGAACACGGAGATGTACAACACTACGACAAGCCGAGAAAAATTAAGTACAAAGATTCCGAGCATGCGTCAAATTGATTTCGAGCATGCACAGCACTTTTGTGCGTCGGAAATGGCTACACACGTTTCGGAATTTCCGACAAGAACTTGTGTTGTCGGAAAAATAGAGAACCAGCTCTCAATCATTTGTTGTCGGAAATTCCGACACCAAATGTCCAATGGAGCATACACACGGTCAGAATTTCCGACCAAAAGCTTGCATCAAACATTTGTTGTCGGAAATTCCTATCATGTGTACGGGGCATAAGAACCGTGTGTCATAAGCAACTGCCATTTAAAGAACAAAAAAACAAAACAAAAAAACTTGTTTTAATCTTTTTCCGTTGTATGGTATTTAACAGGCTTGATGCACTAAGCAATATTATTTGTGTTAGTTGCCATCATGGTCATTATTTTCAGCAATGTGACTGTTATTTTTAACACCTACAGTATTGCATATCATTGCTGAAAATATGGCAAATACGATTGTTATAGCTTAGCTTTTTTTTTAGCTAAGTGAATAAAAGGAGAAGTATGGGATACCCAACTAGGTGGATCTGTCCCCCGTCAGCACTAACATTGAAAAGCAAGCGATCAAACACCAACGATCGCTCCCATGCTTTCTGGAGCGCTGGGCTGTGGAGGGGGCAGAAGCGGCCAGGTGAGGCTCTCAGGTGCAGGTCTAGGCATGTGGGTGGATCCCAACCATATGGTCGCGATCTTTCCCGAGACTGGCTCTGTGACATCAGTCGACAGCGGGCTTCAGCCCACTGTCTGCTGAAAAACGGGTCACAGGAGTGCAGAACAAACTGCACTCCTGTTATTTACAGGAGAAGTACAGTCAAACAAGCTTTGGCTGTACTTCTCCTTTAAGCTTTGAAGCTGAACTCTAGACAAATGTAAAAGTCACATAATAATGGAGCTGTGTAGTCATTAAAAATAATGCTTAAAGAAGAACTGCAGTCTGCTCACATAATTTGTAATAAAAACATCTTTGCCATTCTGAAATTTCCCTCCAACCACTTTGCATATTATTTTATATATACTGTGATTCTGTACTTGCCAAATATGCATCAGAAATCTCCCTCCACTGAATATGGCTGCAACCATTTTAACTGTGGGCAGCTGAAGCTGCTGCCTGTTCACTTCCTGAATTTATACAAACACACAGAGGCACACTTCCAGCTCTGCAGCCCTGCAGCCCTCATTGAACCTTTTATGACTCACCCCTCCCTTCTTGGCAGGAAGTGGGCTGTATAAGGTATTTACTGGGAGAAAAAAAATGTTTTACAACAAGGGCAGAAGATTTAATAGATGGAAAGATGAAAAAATTACTGAAGGTTTGCTTTAAAAAAAATTTTTTTAAAGCAAGGGGTGTAAGTACACTAGTTTGATTTGGAATTATGCCCTTGCAGTCCCAATACAGCAGAGCTCAAAGTAGGGGAGGAAGAAGACATTCAGCTGTGCTGCAGGATAAGGAGCCTGCTGATAGGCAGAAAGAGCAGAATGACAGAGAGACAGACTTATTAGTGTGTTTCCTTTCACTGTCTAGTCACATGCTGGGGGTGAATAGAAGACCTACTGTAAGGTACTGAAAAATCAGATTACTTGCCCTGCCAGACAGAGCTGTGCCATCTGGCAGAGCTGTGTAAATCTTAGGACTGGGTGGACATAAAACAGAAACCCTGTAATAGGCAAGACAGTTCTTATATTTATGTTATCTGCATTTAGCAGTTTGCCTGGAGTCCATCATTAAAGAGTGTAAATGACATTAACATTTAATTGTAAAATATTACATGAAATATATGCAATGACATCGGCATCCACCTAACTTTGCTGTCAGCTGCCACACCATTAATATGTTTTATGCCATTACATTTGCCCTTGCCTTTGCATTATATCAGAATCCCAAAATTTAGAGCAGCCGTTGGTCTGACATTTCATATAGAAGACTATTTATTTCTTACTTTCACCAAAGCATTAACTTTCGTATCTGCTGACAGTCTAACAAATGGCACAAAGGCCATGCTATTCATTCTACAAGAGTCGAGTTATTCTTCTGAGATGATTTTTTTTTTATTAAAGAAGAGGCTTAAAAGCAGTGTTTTACCATCCTTTCTTGACACTGTCACACAAATGACAGCTACAATAGCTATTGCAAACAAAGAGTTTCATAATAGTTTAAGGTGTAACTCCAGCCAAATATAATCAGATAAAAAATGAATAGCCCATTAACCACTTGAGGACCGCCGCACGTCGATGTACATCGGCAAAATGGCACGGCTGGGCACATGGGCGTACAGGTACGTCCCCTTTAAGAGCCCAGCCGTGGGTTGCGAGCGCGCCGCCGGTCCTCTTCTCCATGACCGTCCCCGCGGGAACAGCGGACCCGATCGCCGCTGGTGTCCCGTGATCGGGTCACAGAGAGGAAGAATGGGAGAGGTAAGTGTAAACAAACTCCCCGCGCTTCCTAGTGTGCCTGGCACTGATCGTCTGTTCCCTGTAATAGGGAACGACGATCAGTGACGTCACACGCTAAGCCACGCCCCCCCCACAGTAAGAAACACAAATCAGGACACACTTAACTCCTACAGTGCCCCCTCCTGGTTAACCCCTTCAATGCCAGTGTCATTTTTACAGTAACCAGTGCAAAAATGACAATGGTCCCAAAATAGTGTCAAAAGTGTCCGATGTGTCCGCCATAACGTCGCAGTCATGAAAAAAATCGCAGATCGCCGCCATTACTAGTAAAAAAAAAAATTCTATAAAAATGCCATAAAACTACCCCCTATATTGTAAACGCTATAACTTTTGCGCAAACCAATCGATAAACGGAAATTGCAATTTTTTTTACCAAAAATATGTAGAAGAATACGTATGAGGAAAAAAAATGTTTTTTTATATATTTTTGGGGGATATTTATTATAGCAAAAAGTAAAAAATATTGAATTTTTTTCAAAATTGTCGCTCTATTTTTGTTTATAGCGCAAAAAATAAAAACCACAGAGGTGATCAAATACCACCAAAAGAAAGCTCTAAAAAGATGCCAATTTTTTTTGGGAGCCATGTCGCACGACCGCGCAATTGTCAGTTAAAGCGACGCAGTGCCGAATCGCAAAAAGGGGCCTGGTCCTTATGCTGCGTATTGGTCCAGGTCTTAAGTGGTTAAAAGATGAAATCACAAATCCAACGTTTGCTGCAATATTCACCTCCAACCCAGAGCTTTCCTCCAAGTACATTTTTCTACCAATAGCTGTCCTCGGTCTTATGGTCAGCACCATTTATCCTATTTCCTCTGAGCCCAGGTTGTCCTGGACACACCCCAGTCTGTGACTGGACAGTGAAAAGAGGAGCAGCAGAGTGAGGAACTCTTCCTACTATCCTATTGCTCTCTCCTCCTATCAGCATACTTCTTGTCAGCACATAAATTGATTGGATCCTTGTGCTGCTTCTTCCTCTTACACACCAGTCCTGCAAGAGGCTGATATTAGGTTACATTCAGATGCTTACACTGCTTGTAGATATAAAAGGATCAGTGGCGGCTGGTGTTTTTTTTTGGGAGGGGGGAACAACCACCCCCCCTGGCAGCCAGCGGCACCTCAACCCCCCGCCCGCTTGCTGTCTGCCGATCGGTCTGGCGCTCACCCCATCTAGGTGGCAGGTGGTGGGCATCGGGCAGCGGCTCCTGTGTCCTCTCCTCCTCCTTCTTGCTACTGCTGTGCGTCTCCTCCCCTCCTCCTAGGTGTCCAATAGGATCGCCTGTCCTCTCAGCCAATCAGATGATGGGCCTCAAGACCTGCTTCCTGATTGGCCGGGAGGAGGATCAGTGCTAAAATAGTGAATATTCATTCGCTGTTGTAACACACCTGGGTGGGCTAGGAGCACATTCTCTGCACCCTGAGCCCACCCTCTTTAGAAGCCTATTAGAGCCTCTGGCTCTAATGAGGTGCTATAAAAACTCCCCGCCATTGTAATTCATGCATCTGGCGTCCTGAAAGGGGCCGGATGAATGGATAGGGAGGCGGCGCCCATGCGGCCTTAATGGATATAACCTTGAAAAGGATATAACCTTTTACCTGTATTTGATTTCTTCTCACTTCACTTGCAATTGTTTGTATTAGACAGAACAGAACATTTCTCAAGAAGGAACACAGACTGCAACAAAATGCCTTTTTAACAAAATTTTGAAAGATTGGAACCTCTGGAGGATATTACTGTATGTGTCTTCTTGCTCCAGTAACAACAGCCTTCTTCATTTTTTATCCTGTTGTCAAAGGGACTGGAAGTGAGTTGGACTTTAAGTCAGCTTCATCTATAACTTATATTTTAGTGTTCATTGAGCACTGATATGTTGAATTATGCATCACCATCTTATATCTAGAGAGAACACAAGAAAGGGGGTTTGATTTACATACTGACTACAAAACATGGTTGGCTTCCTCTCCAAGGTAAGGAAATCAAGAAACAGAACACTGAACAGACACTGAAAAGCTCTGGTGGCTTTTTACAAAATAACTTCCCTGGTTTCAAGGTAATCATATTGGGTCCTCTGGCCTAGACTATCTTTATCAAGGATAGGTAAGTTGGATTTAAGCCTACTGATTCCTGAACCACCTCCTGGGATTACCAGTGGTAGGAGAGGACTGGGCTGGGGGGCATTTGTCCCATGGGCAATGTTTATAAGATATGTTGGGCTGGTGACCTTGAGTGGAGATTCTTCATAATCCATACATTGATTAGAACAGGGTCTAAAGTCCATGGCACATGTTGAGAATTATAAAGCTACCTGCTCCCCATTCAGACTGATTATCACAGTGATTGGCAGAGTAGTTTTTCCAGCATCTATTCATTTAAAGCTATGAGCTGTTATGTAACCAAATCTTGAGAGACGCAAAAGAAGCTGATACCATGGGATGTGAAAAAGTGTGTCAAAAAAAACATGTCCTTTCAAAACACCCAAATTTCCCTCTACTCACCAGACAATGTGGCACCATTGCCCACTCTGTACAAGATTTCTTTGGCCCACAGAAATCTGTCCAACCACAAAGAGTCTAGTTCCAGGCCAAAGGTTTCCAGTCCTTCTCTGAATGGAAAAGCCATCAGTTTATCAGCAAAGGGCTCACATTTTGAGAGAGTGGCTGTTTTTTGGCTTCCCTCTTGAAACACAAGTTGGCTTCTACACACAAGGCAGCCTGTAGCATAAGAAGCAGTAAACTTACCATTCTGGCAAATTGTGTGTTGAAAACCCATTTCACCGTAACTACCTGGCACTCCTGTGCTCCCTCACACTTTTGTGTAGAATGCTAGCTCCCTGCCACATGATGGGGTTCCAGCTTTGCATTAGTAATAAATACCTAATTATTTTAGCAAATTCCTTGTACTTCCCTATAGTTAGTGGCAACGCTAGAGCAGCCGATCCTCCAGTTATTGTGTTGCAACTCTCAGCAAAAATGCTCAGCCACTTTCCAATCAGAAAACCTTTCACTTCCTCATTTGGCCTCTGAAAGCCATCCTACATCTTTCTGCTAGCTTGCAGGGTGGCTCCAGTAGACTAAATGAAATCAGAGGGCCACTCCCTAATCTTATGTCACCACACACTGATGTAGAGATACATGTGTACAACCAGAGCATTTTTCAGCCATTGATATAGACTGCTGGCTGTGGCGTAATATAATCATCTGTGATTCCCAACTGCACAATGATGCTGATTCTTGGCAGTGTGCGACTCTCTGTAAATGTGTACATTTTTAACGTGGAACTGTAAATGTGTAAATTAAACCCAAAACAAACCTGTGCTTTGTCCATTTAGGTCAAAGGAAAAAGTTTTCATTATAGGGACCCTGCTGCCTGATCATTTATTTCAACAACAATATTTTCATAAAATGCAATGTGCATTTACCATATTTAATACGTGTTATTTACCCCCCTTGTGTAGTCATCCAAAAGCCCCAAAACTGCAGCTTGGTGCCACCATTTTGAATTTGATGTAAGCAGACTCCCATTTTACTCCTCTTCCTCTGGCTGCTACATAAACTGTTACGTAGGGAAGTGACAGGAGGTAGAGTAACTGGGCCAACACAAAGTAATGATACACTACCAGAAGGGGGAGGGCTTTGAGCTGGAAGGAGGGCAAGGGCTGTGCTAGGCAATTGACTATCCTAGAGAATTCACTTTTTTTCAGGAAGTTCAAAGGCACATTGCAAGTAAATAAAAAATATTTTATCGAAAGGAGAAATGCTGCAAGCAAGCGTATAAAATACTTGATTTGATTGTGCATTTACATGCAATTTTTAAAAAGTTAGTAACAGAGTGTCCTCCTATTCCCAGCAACAAATACTTATGCCGCGTACACACGCTCTGAATTTCCGACAACAAATGTTCGATGGGAGCTTTTTGTCGGAAATTCCGACCGTGTGTAGGCCCCATCGGACATTTTCTGTCGGAATTTCCGACAACAAAAATTTGAGAGCTGGTTCTCAAATTTTCCGACAACAAAACCTGTTGTCGGAAATTCCGAGTGTGTGCACACAATTCCGACGCACAAAATTCCATGCATGCTCGGAATCAAGCAGAAGAGCCGCACTGGCTATTGAACTTCATTTTTCTCGGCTCGTCGTACGTCTTGTACGTCACCACTAGGGATGAGCCAAACACCCCTCTGTTCGGTTCGCACCAGAACCTTCGAACGGACCGAACGTTCGCGCAAACTTTAGAATCCTATTAAATACAATGGACGCGAACGTTCTAAATCTAAAGTGCTCATTATAACGCCTAATATGCATCTTATTGTCCTAAAAAGAGTTTGGGGACCCAGGCCCTGCCCGAGGGGACATGTATCAATGTAAAAATAATCTTTTAAAATGGTAGTTTTTTCGGGAGCAGTGATTTTAATGATGCATAAAGTGAAAAAAAAAAGTGAAATATTCCTTTAAATATCGTACCTGGGGGGTGTCTAAAGTATGCCTGTGAAGTGGCACGTGTTTCCCGTGTTTAGAACTGTCCCTGCACAAAATTACATTTCTAAAGGAAAAAAAGCCATTTAAAGCGGAGCTCCACCCTAAAGTGGAACTTCTGCTCATTGGAACTCTCCCCCCCTCCAGTGTCACAATTGACACATTTCAGGGGGGAGGGGGTGCCGATACCTGTCTAAGACAGGTAGTTGCACCCACTTCCGGGAGTCCTCTCTGCGGGAAATCTGCGGGAAGCACGTCACTTCCCGCAGAATACCCATAGTGTTCTGGGAGACACTCGGCTCCCAGAACACAGGAGGACCAGTCAGAACGGCGCAGCATGACTCGCGCATGCGCCATAGGGAACCAGGCAGTGAAGCCGCAAGGCTTCACTTCCTGGTTCCCTCACCGAGGATGGCGGTGGGGGCAGCAGAGTGACGAGCGATTGCTCGTCCTCTGCTGCGGACGTCGCTGGACTCCAGGACAGGTAAGTGTCAAAATATTAAAAGTCAGCAGCTGCAGAATTTGTAGCTGCTGGCATCTAATAAAAAAAAATTGGGCGGAGCTCCGCTTTAAAACTGCTTGCGGCTTTAATGTAATGTCTGGTCCCGGCAATATGGATGAAAATCATTTAGAAAAATGGCATGGCTACCCCATCACCCCCCCCACCCTACCCCAGCCCATTACCAGCCCCTTTGGGTCTTGTATGGATATTAAGGGGAACCCCGCACCCAAAATAACAAAAGGCCTTATATACTCTGAACAGCAGTATACAGGCAGTGCAAAAAAGACACAGACTGTAGGTTTGTTCTTAAGTACAATCTGTTTGTAATTTAGAACAGGTACATTTTTTAAGTGTAGCTCTAGCCAAAAAATTAATTTTTAAGCTTTTTGGAGAACATAGGGAAGGGTTAACACCCCTGTAACATTTGTTTTGCTGTCTGTGCACCTGTTCAGAACATTTCACCTCACTTTCCATCCCAATGACAAATGTTTTTGGAAAATTTGGGGTGTTTATTGAAACAAGGATTGGTGATAAAGCATCAGTGGAGAGGAGACACCTCTTTCCCATATTGGGAGAGGAAAAAAGCAGCGCCTTCTAAGCGTAGTAGTCTGAGAAATTTATTAGGAGATTAAATGATACAGCAACAAGAGATACACTCACAAACGAGTATAATCTAAGGCTTATCTGTAAATTTTGTCATCCGCTCATCCCGGAGGCTGCATATCCTGATGTTGGAAGCTGAAATCCCAGGTTGTTCTCTATGATGTAGTTGTGGTAGACGGAACTCCACACTCGCGGCCGCGGAGATGGGGAACAAACTTCCCTGGGACACTGCTAAAGGAATCGTCACTTCCGGGTAGAAGGTCAGCGGGGGTTGCACGCGTTCGAAGCATGCGTGCTTCTTCATCAGGCCTGATGAAGAAGCACGCATGCTTCGAACGCGTGCAACCCCCACTGACCTTCTACCCGGAAGTGACGATTCCTTTAGCAGACTACTACGCTTAGAAGGCGCTGCTTTTTTCCTCTCCCTGTCTTGTTTCAGATTACTTCCATCTGCAAGCTGGCAGCCTTCCCTGCGGATAGTTTTTATGTTAATTCACACATGGACTAAATGTTATGGACTTTAAGTGTGTGGTTTTATACAGCTGAGTTTAGTTTCCATTCCTACTCTGTCAGTTCTTTTTATATGTTGAGTTACTTTTTATACCCTAATCCAGAGTGCGCTCAAACTATTTATTGTTTACTCTTTCCCATATTAACTCTTACAGGAGAGAATTTGCCTTCCTAGGGGTAGATTTCCTCTCACTTCCTGTTGTCTCCTTCCGTTTGCAAGTAGGAGTCGTTTGTAAGTTGGATGTTTGAAAGTAGGGGCCTGCCGTATATACTCTGCAGAAATTTGCCCCTTAGGTGTTGGTGTTGCCACAACACTGTAAGCCCTCACAGTTACTCTTGGTGGGCGCTGGAACGCCCTGCTGTCAACTATTATATCAGGAATTGTATTTACATGCCACTGTTGAACAGGAGCTGAAAAATTGGGCCTTTGGTGGTGGCGGTGGTGCTGGTGCCACAACAGTGTAAGTCCTCACAGTTACTCTTGGTGGGCGCAGGAATGGGCCCAGCTGTGAAATATTAGATCAAGAATCGTAATTACATGCCCCTGTTGAACAGGGACAGAAAAATTGGGCCCTAGGCACTGGTGCTGGTGCCACAACACTGCAACCACTCACAGATACTGTACTTAGAGCGCAGCAATGAGCCTTGCTGCAAAGTATTGCATCAAAAAATTAGGCTTTAGGTGAATGCTATGCAAAGCACACAGTAGTACACTAAGTGAAACACTGACTGTCTGCAGCTAGCACAATCACCTGCCTGCCTGTCACAGTATAGAGACTAACAGGAACGGATCTAGCTAGACTCAATACAGTGTATAAATATATATACAACACCTAGGATGCATATATATCCTCTACACACTGTAACATCAGCTAAGTGAGTCGCCTGCCTGCTCTATCTAACTCAATATAAATGACATTGTCTATCTCTCTGAAACTGCCTCTTTCACAAACGCCAACACACTACACAAGGCCGACTTCCAGGCAGCCTTATATAGTGTGGGGCGTGTACTAAACCCCCTGAGCCATAATTGGCCAAAGCCACCCTGGCTTTGGCCAATTACGGCTCTCCGTTTTTTTCTGCGCTGTGATTGGCCAAAGAATGCGGGTCATAGTGCATGCTTGGCCAATCATCAGCCAGCAATGCACTGCGATGCCGCAGTGAATTATGGGCCGTGTCGCGCAACACGAATTTAGCGCTAACGGACCATAACGTTCGTTCTTCGTCGAACGATCGAACAGCCGATGTTCGAGTCGAACGTGTGTTCGACGCGAACACGAAGCTCATCCCTAGTCACCACGTTCTTGACGTTCGCAATTTCAGACAACATTTGTGTGACCGTGTGTATGCAAGACAAGTTTGAGCCAACATCCGTCTGAAAAAAATCCACGATTTTGTTGTCGGAATGTCCGATGGTCTGTACGCGGCATTCCTTTTCCTTTTTCCCACACAGCTTCAATCAGGGCTGGGGGACAAAGGATATATTACTCACTCCATGAGATAGCACAGGTCCAATCAGTCCTCTCACACGGGGTGTCCATAGCTCCAATTCATAGTTTGCACAACCCTTTCCCTTTGCCTCTGGCAGCTAATTAGAGCAGGGAAGGAGCAAACATAAGGTAAGTATAAGCTGTTGGGGAGGGTTAAGATACTGTGAACCTTTGCTTTCCCTTGCACTTCAAAACTGAACGCCAGGAAAAGCAAATAATTTCTTAATAGAAGAATTATGTGTATTCTTCCTTGAATCTTGGTGTCCTTTGTGTATTTTTTCCAGATCTGTGCAATCCAGTGTGAAACGTTTCCTCTAAGCGGGAGCATCCTGTAATAAAGACTAGTCACTGTTGCTCTCTCTCTCTTTGAGAGGTCTTGTATGATTGGTCTTGTATCCCCACTTGCAGTTTCTATAGGCAGTCTGCAGTGCATGGGGCCTGCTGGGTTCCTTCC
The DNA here is from genome assembly GCA_029206835.1 of Rana muscosa. NCBI lineage: Eukaryota > Metazoa > Chordata > Amphibia > Anura > Ranidae > Rana > Rana muscosa. The sequence continues at coordinate 131,277,802 of CM055119.1, read as the reverse complement.
ACAGCTCTGCTCTCTGCACAAGCTATGTGGAGCACAGTGAAGCTGTCACTGCTACTTTTACAAAGTAATAACAGTGTTTTTGGTGCACACAATGTGGATGTATATCCATAGGTATGTGCCAGGTGTGCCTGGGCACACCCTAATCACTGCATGTAGTGCTGATCCCTCTATTGCCTGGGCTCCCCCCCCCCGTGTTGCATCCCCTCACAGTGCTGATGACCTCCCTCCTCTCTTCTCCTCCCGCCTCCTGAAGGAGATGTTTCAGACTGGAGAGTGGGGGAAGGGGCCAGTAAATATGTTATATTCCGTCCCCTCCCTTTTCTAAATCAACACAGTGAACACACTCACTGTGTTCCTTCATAAATTAAGCATAGTACCGTGTTTACTATGCTTGGGTTTGTGAATGAACAGGAAGCCGCTCAGCACAGAGGACTATTCCGTTAATTTACTGTCCAGTGCAGCTGAGGCTGCGGAGAAAGGCATGTGTGTTTGAGCTTTGGGGTGCACACCCTAATGCAAAAGGCTGCACACACCTGTGTGTATCCTTTGTGGTTATCGAGGAATATACAGTGCCTTGCAAAAGTATTTACCCCCCGTTGGCATTTTTCGTGTTTTGTTGCCTCACAACCTGGAATTAACATGGATTGTTTGAGGATTTGCATCATTTAATTTACAGAACATGCCCACAACTTTGAAGATGTATTTATTTTTTATTATTGTAGCACACAGACCCCCCCCCCTTTACCTGCCTTCTTCGGCTTCCCGCAGGAAGAGAGGGCACACCGTGCCACATGCCCGTACCCTCCTGTGTGAAGAGGTTGAGCGGTGTTGTGATGGGTCTCCACAGCCAGATTCTCCAGAGAATGGTTCTTATCTCTATAGTCAATAAAAACAAGTCTCTATTTACCCCAATAACTCCAAAGTCCACACGAGCCGTAACTCCAACGTAGAGTTTATTTTCTCTTTAAAGCACAGTCTCTGATAGAAAAGGTTGGAGGGAGAATAGAACAGCATAAGGTGTGGGAGAGGTCCAGGCACAAACGTAATACACTTCACTGCTCGACTTCTCAAGCAGACTTAGCCCATTTGGATAGTCTCCCTAGATAGGGACTAGCAGCCAGAATGGTACTCAAACTAACCGCACAGTCTCTGCCACAGACCTGGTGAACTTGGTTTTCAAAGCTTGGCCTCTAGTAAGGAGAAGACATCCCTCCAGAGAGTTACCGGGCCCCTTCCTTCACTGTGACTTCTCACCAGTCCCTCGGAATGGTCCTCCCCCGGCCTCCTCATCTAAGATACGGGTCCCCTCTTAAGGCGGCACCCTGAGATTCCTCGATCCTAGGCGGGCCCCAGCCGAAGGTGCTGGGCCCAAGGCCTTTAGTTGCAGCCCCAGGGCTAAAGGTACCTCGGACTGATTCACCGACTCCCGCCCCTGGGCCAAAGGTGCCCAGGGCGGACAGGAACACCACACTCCCTGGGAGTATGACGAACGAATCCCTACAGGCAGCGTCTGCCCCTTTTATATCCTCTCCCAGCATGCACAGCAGGCCAACCACGCCCACTGTATAGCTGCTGAAAGGGGACACACAAGGCACAGCACTGTATCAATGATTCAACCCCGGCCCATTATAGCAGCGCCACCTGTAGGCCACAGGGAACTGTACACTGACACTCTTCCTTTAGACAAAAATGGTTGACAAGATCCTGACAATCAGGGTGTTTGAGCATAATTACCACTCAAACACTTCCCCTAAATTTGGCACCCCGCTACATTATTATTGTGAAGCAAACAACAAATAGGACAAAATAACAGAAAAAGTCAATGTGCATAACTATTCACACCCCTAAAGTCAATACTTTGTAGAGCCACCTTTTGCGGCTATCACAGCTCCAAGTCGCTTTGGATAAGTCTCTATGAGCTTGCCACATCTATCTTACCACTGGGATTTTTGCCCAGTGGTAAGGTCTCTGTGCTGCCTCTCTGATTACCGTATATACTCGAGTATAAGCCGAGATTTTCAGCCCTTTTTTGGGGGCTGAAAGTCCCCCCCTCGGCTTATACTCGAGTCATATAAATTTTACATTGTAAATATTACCTGTAAAGAAGTTGCGGCTGCGGCGTCCATCGTTCGAATTCCGCGGCGTCCATCGTTCAAAATTCCGCGGTCTCTTCCTGTTCCTTCCTTGATAGGCGAGTCTCAGCAGACACTCTCCGCCTATCATGAACGTTCTCTCATCCTCAGTTTTCCAGCAGACGTCTGTGATTGGCGGAATACCCAACACAGTGTCTGCTGGGAAAACTAAGGATGAGAGAATGATCGTGATAGGCGGAGAGTGTCTGCTGAGTTTTGCCTATCAAGTAAGGAACAGGAAGAGACCGCGGAATTCGAACAATGGACGCCGCGGAATTCGAACGATGGACGCCGCAGCCGCAACTTCTTTACAGGTAATAATTACAATGTAAAAATTTCTATTTACAGGGAACAGCGAGCTAGGGAACAGTGGGGCATCGGCTTATACTCGGGTCAGTGAGGTTTCCCAGTTTTTTGGGCAACATTAGGTACCTCGGCTTATACTCGAGTCGGCTTATACTCGAGCATATACGGTAATGCCCTTCTTGCCTGATCCGAGAGTTTTGATGTTTGGCCGTCTCTTGGCAGGTTTGCTGTTGTGCCATGTTCTTTCCATTTGGTTATGATAGATTTGATGGTGCTCCTAGGTACCATCAAAGATTTGGATATTTTTTTTTATAACCTTACCCTGACTTGTACTTCTCAACAACATTGTCCCTTACTTGTTTGGAGAGTTCCTTGGTCTTCATGGCAGTGTTTGGTTAGTGGTGCCTCTTGCTTAGGTGTTGCAGCTTCTGGGGCCTTTCAAAAAGGTGTGTATATGTAATGACAGATCATGTGACATTTAGATTGCACACAGGTGGACATCATTTCACTAATTATGTGACTTCTGAAGGTAATTGGTTGCACCAGAGCTTTTTATGGGCTTTATAACAAAGGGGTTAAATACATACGCACATGCCAATTATCTTTTTTTTTATTTCTGAAAAATAGTTTTATGTATATATTTTTCTAATTTTACTTCACCAACTTAGACTATTGTGTTCTGATACATCACATATAATTCAGATTAAAAAAAAACATTGAACTAAAGGCTGTAATGTAACAAAATAGGTAAAACGCCAAGGGGGGTGAATACTTTTGCAAAGCACTGTGCCTAAATGAAAGTGTTTGTGCTCAAAGTTCAAATTTAAACAAAAGGGTTTCTATTGCATTTTAGTCGTATGCCATTGAATTGAAAGTACCAAATAGCCGCAAGCCTGCAAATAAATCTAGTAAAACCAAAGCATTTCATTCCTTTCTCATAGTCATCTCAAAAATGACACACATGCATTTTTTTTTTATTTACTTTATTTATTTATTTATTTATGATAAATAAAAGTGTTCAGCAAAATCACAGGGCAATGAAATATTCAGTAGAAGATGTGATCCAATTACCCGGCCCATATAAATTTTTTAGTGAATATTTGGCTCCCCAAAGGGAGTCTGCAGGCCATAACTTTGTAATAAGACAGCTTGTGGCTACACATTACAGGCATATGTGAAATATGCAAGCTTAGTCCAAAGACACCCCCCAGGCAGGATGTTAGAAAAACAATATATAGACATATTCACAACTGCGAGTATGATAAATTGACTTCAATGTCTATGCTTTATTGAAAGATTATACGGTAAGCACATATTAAAAGTACCTGCCTTTACAAACACAGATGGTTGAGGCAAGCATATAATATATAACATTTTCAAATATAGCAATTTTTCTGATGTATCTGTCATGCCTGTGAGGAAAAGTACATAAATCACTGTATAGCTGTTAATTCTTCCTTTGAATCTGTCTACTGAGAGGCAAAAATGTTGACCAGATACATGGCATGAGGTACCTGCATTTTATCCCTGCTGTTAACTTTAGTAGCACCCTTGCCCATACTATAGACATTAAATATTCACATATTTTATTAGAAAACAAAAAAGCTTTATAACAAGCCATCACTAACCTTTGTAGCTGCATGTTCTATGGATTAATTCACCCTCAAACATTTCGAAAGATTCTAAGGTTGGTGTCTAGCAACTTAGAAACACCTGTTGTGTATATAATATAAGGCTGGTGGGATGCAAGGATCCTTCCCTCAATAGAAAGCAAAGGAAAAAGGAGCTCCAATTTCAGTGCTTCTGTTGTGAAATTTGAAGATGCATTATTCCACACTGCTTAAAGTGCTTGTACTGCTTGTACAGTAGGTCTCTTGTGGGATAGGATATGAGAAAATGCATCTTCTATATGTATAACCCATAATTAAACTATATAAAATGTTTCATGTTCTTGTACAGAACACCAGAGGTACTTTATTCTTGCCTCTTGTCTTTCGAGAAGGAATTTTAACAGTGTGGGCAAATGGATGGAAGGCTTTATCACTTTATTTGGCTGTGCCCCTTGATAAAGGGTTATTAGAAAAGGGTTGCCAACTTGTTACAACAAGCCTTGGGTGTGGAATCCCCTTCAACTCAATCCATTGTCTCTCTTTTCATGGCATATCCAAAAATTCCAAGACATTTTCATGACATGGACTTGATCAACAATATTACAGGGGTTGAAAAGTTGGAAGATTTGACAGCCAGACTTTGGGACAGGATGGGTAAAATCTTACAAATATGGGTCCCATGAGACCATTTAGTCAGTGGTTCCCCCATTCCCCTGATCCCTTCAGATGTGAGTTAGAACCTGATAAAACTCATACACCTAGTCTGTACACGTCAATGACAGGTTGTTGGCATCCACAGGTATTCCTGGCTGTTCATACAGCCAGTGATTACCTGGGGTGATTGCTGTTGGACATGCTTTGTTTGAACAGCCTTGAATAGCTATGGCAGATGACAACCTGTCATTATAGTGTATGGGCTATATGGATATAACTAGCAACTCACACCTGTCATCATAAACAGCAGCAGGAATCGGTAGGTTCCTGTCGCTGCCATTTGTATCTTGGCAAAATGCCTATGTGAATGTAGCCATATGGAGTGGTGTGTGCCTATCTAGTAAAAGTGGTGTTGAGTCCAGCTCTGACTATAAACATAATATCGGATGTACTTAGTTTATTTTGGATAAGTTACAGTTACAGCATTCTATAGTCCTAGGTACTTACTTGCTTTTTGCTTGTTACCATGGCAGCCCAAGAAGATTAAATTACAGATAAAATAACATGTGAAAGGCTCAGCTGTCATTTAGCTCCTTAGAATACAAAACAGGTGAATTTGAAGATATTCATAATCTGGTGTCCTATATAAAACATAAAGTATAATGCTAGATGCAACCCCTCTGAAGTTCCTTACATTATAGAACAGTAAAAGCTTAAACTATCTTCTTTGCGATCAATGATTGCAGCATATCTTTTTCCAAAACATTTCATAAGAACCAGGGCTTTTTTCTAAGAGAGTAAGCACAGGTACTTCCTGCTTCGGAGTCACCTCTTGTCTCCACCCCCTTGGCAATGGTCAGGTCTAATAGTTCATATTTGGCAAAAGTTTCTGGAAATATTGCAAAATTATGGGTTGCTTTAATTGCAAAATTTCAAATGTTTTCAATAGGGTAAGTAGGCTTCAAATGCTCTTTGCTTATCTCTCCTTCTATGAAGCTTCAGATGCATCTGGTTCACTTTGCTTCCTATCCCCACATACCAGAAATACTGGTGAGATGGCATAGAGCTGTTTTCACTCTCTGACTTTAGAGTGTCTCATTGAATCTTCTTTTACAAGCCCCCCAGAGCTGATGCTTTTCTTCCAATGGAATATAGTCTTTATCCTTGTTAGTCACTTTTGCTACAAAATCACTTAAGGCGGAGTTCCACTCAAAAGTGGAACTTCTGCTTTAAGCACTCCTCCCCACTTACATGCTACATTTGGCATGTCATTTTTTTTGGGGGGGGGGTAGGTGATTACTTTAGAGAGGGACTTCCTGTCCCACTTCCTCCTTCTGCCTACGGGCCGCCTAGGCGGCTCCTCCTCTCCCCCTAAGCAGCCCTCCCTCATGGCAATCTTCTGGGACACGTAACAGGTCCCAGAAGATTGCCTGTCCACTGGGAGAGAGCAGCACGACTCGTGCATGTGCAGTGCGCACCAAGTCATGAAGCCGCAAGCTGTCACGGCCGGGTGCCCACAGTTCCAATGGAGGCACCGAGGAGAGGGAGAGGAGAGGAGCTCCGTGCGGTCGCATCGCTGGACTGTGGAACAGGTAAGTGTATGTTTATTAAAAGTCAGCAGCTAAACTTTTTGTAGCTGCTGACTTTTAATAAACAAAAAAAGCCTGGAACTCAACTTTATTGTGCCTAAAGAGGAATTTCACTCTTCCTCACAAAAATACAGTTAATGTGCCATGTACCCTTTGTCTTCTTTCTAAGCTGCATAAACCCAGAAGATCTGGGCTTGTTCTCTTCTATTGCAACACACTTTTCCTATAGGTTCTGACCCATGCTGCCATCTTCTTTTTGTATGCCATTAGGGAATTAATTGTGGGTTCAACTGACCCAGCTGGCTGTCTCTTGCAGCCGCCCCCCTTGTGCCTGTGTTCTAAACTGCTGTGAAGCCTCCTGGGATGTGTGACGTGGGTATCCCAGGAGACTGGTGGCATTCTTGCCTATGTGAGGAAGGCAGATGTGCCAGCTTCTTCGTTGAAAAATAAATAAAAACAAACCGTGAAAGGAGAAGAAACGAGCAGTATTATGTAAACCAGAAAATGAGAGCAAAGTTCCACTTTAAAGAATGCCTTCAAAATTGGCAAGAACTGTCTGCTTCACCTACAAAATTTGATTCCTCCTGCTTACATCAACAGGTTTCAGTTACCGTTGCCCACATACTTCTATCTCTCACTCACAAAAATGGTCACCTAGTACTAGAGATCCATTTGATCAGTGCACACTAACTTTAATTACACAAGGAAAATTCCCAGACCTACCAGAGAATCTCCACAGTGTGCCTTTGTGTCCAACAACAAAAAGACATGTTCCAATTCCAGCCTATTACAAAGGAATTTTGAAAACTCCAGATTGTGTATAAAAAGAATAGAGGAAACATATCTTGCTTCTAAACCATAAACTGAACTTTGAGGCTGTTAAACTAAGCTTTTAATACCATATGTCTCTTCATTAGATGCCTAGTGATGAGGAATGAACACACACAGAGTTGTAAACTTGTGAAAAGCATAATGTGAGCGAACAGTTATATAGCAACCAATAGAGGATTCAATTTAATGAGCCATATCAACAGAGCATTAATAGGATCTCCTAAAATGTTTTTGTCATTGCGGGAGTGAGGAATAACAGCCACAGTGATTAATTGAAGAATCAATTACTCTAGAATATTTAATAATTTGTATGTATGAGGCAAAGCAATGACACACTGACTCTGACAGTGGCTGTAAATTAGTTATTTGAATTTCCACTTTGCAGATCACACATTTACAAGTTGAAATGGGTCACCTTAATGTAGCTCAAGGTAAAACAGTTGAATGCATAAACATTGTCCATATAGAGTTCTACATTGTTGTTGCATAGCAAAATAATAAAATGGCTTAAAATGTAAACTTTTACCTTGACTTTTCACTTAAAGTCCACGTAAACCCAAACATTGAAATCTTGGATAACCTTGAAGATGCAATGTTAATTTCTAAGGTAATTTTCAATATTTTGAAAACTTTAAATAAAGCCTTATGTTTACCTACAAAAATAAAAAATACATATAAATCAGAAGGAGTGTTATTTACCTTCAGGGTAATGTGTCTCTTGTCTTTTAGTTCAGTAGAAATCTTTCATCCTCTGACATCCACCTGCATCCCAAACCCCACCGCCATAATGTTCCGGTGCACTAGGGGTTAATAGAACTGAGTAGCCGTCACAGGCTCTCCTCAAGAGTGTCAGACTATGCCCACCCTTTTCCGCCCAGTGCCTCCGTTTGTAGTCTGAAAAGTGATCCACCCGTTCCCCCATTCATAGATCCTGTTTCATGAGAGCCTATGACTGCTTCTCAGTTCCATAAACTCCCACCACACTGGAAGAATATGGGAGCGGCGGGGACGGGCATCGGAGGATGAAATATTTCTACTAAATTAGAAGACAGATGCACAAGGGACACATCAGGATGAAGAGAAGTAATGTCCCTTATGTGGATGATCTATTTTGTTAGGTAAACTTAGGCTTTAAAGTGTATACTGTATATAGGCAATACTTTTTTTTACACTTTGAATAGAGTAAAGCCCCGTACACACGATCGGTTTGACTGATGAAAACCGTCCGATGGATGGTTTTCATCAGACCAACCGATCGTGTATGGTACCCATCGGTCTTTTTTCCATCGGTTGTAAAAAATAGAACTTGTTTTAAAATTTTACGATGGATAAAAAACCGATGGGAATTTCCGATCGTCTATGGGCAAGTCCATCGGTTAAAAAACCCACGCATGCTTAGAATCAAGTCGACGCATGCTCAGAAGCATTAAACTTCATTTTTCTCGGCTCATCGGAGTGTTTTACGTCACCGCGTTTGGAACGGTCAGTTTTTAGACTGATGGTGTGTGGCCAAGACTGATGAAAAACAGTTTCATCGGATTTCCGATGGACAAATCCATCAGACGAAAATCCATAGGTTATCCAATTGTGTGTACGGGGCTTAAGGGAGGGTTAAAAGTAAAACCCTGTCATTTTATGCTTATGTTGTTGCATACCGTTGGGTAAATTTCTCTTTGCTTCTTGTCCCAGAGATACAAAAGAAATTTAAAAGAATTCTTCTAAAGTGTGGGAGATACTCCCCTAAAATAAATGCCACCATTGGAAGATTACCTCTTGTTCAGGAGACAGCTCTTAAATTTTGGATTTCCACTTACTTTTTATCTCAATTATAAAAAAAAAAGAAAAACTTGGTAGAAAGTCTAGGCCTTCTTTATACAACTCATAACTGAACAAAGGTTTTGCCTAAAGCTGAAATTTCATATATTGCCTGTCTTGGTTTTATTTATGTCTATGTCTCATTGGGAAGATTTCCTTTCATTTAATGCCCTGGAGATGTAACAGGAAGTCAGAGAAAACCTCTACATGGTGCGAAAAATTCTCCTACTAGATAGTTTTTGCCAGAACAGGTATCCCTATTGGAAAATGTTTCAATTAAAATTTTTATTGTTTCACAGATAAAATAGAACATAACAAGACTACCAAAGTAGTTTAAGAGTCCCATTGTTGAATTGTACAAAATAAAATGACATACAGGTCATACAATTAAAAGGGTATCACGTTGATTGAGCTCCTACAACAATTACTGCAGCAGAACTTAAACACATGTAAAGAACCTTTGTTCCAGAGGTTACGCCGGGGCTCCATCCCTCACCGGACACCCCTAAGGGGAACATGCTGTGTCCAGTGAGGGTCAAGGGCCCAACTCCACATGACCTACACCTTCTCGAAGTGGTCACTCATAGACAGAGAAATTAATCCTAAACCTCCTAGGATATCGTGTTCTGGAGTACTCTCAGTCAAAGACCTTGGGTTTACAGTAGGAACACTGTTGATTAGTGAAAAAACATGGACTTTAAAGCAGAACAAAATAAGGAAAATGTTTCCTTTACCTCTTACTCTGGTGACAAGTGTAAAATTTTTGACTTCCCATCACCGGATCCCCTCAACACAGGCACAAACAGCAAAATGAAAATACTTGATAGAGGTTGTAATCCCTTCATACTCTATAAAAACCTAAAAAAAAGTTTTGGCTATAAACATACACACAAATAAAAGGTTGTACCTTTTTAATCTACACACCTACCACACTACCAGTCAGAAACCACTACTCTTAACAATATGAAATCACCAAGCAGTCACATAAAATTAAAACCTGATATAAAATGATCAACCTGTAAAGAATACTGTGTCAATTACAGATGTCCACAAATGACACATGGCCTCCTTATCACTGCGTATATCAAGCCTGGTTTTAAAATGATCCACTCAACATGTTCCACATTGTGGCCAGCTTCCATTTACAACAGAGCAGATTTTTGCAAGCTTACACACTTATAATTTTAATTTCTATCATATGAATCTACTAGCCCAGGCTCCACTGAATCACCTTTTTTATATTGCAATCACCCTTTGAAGCATATCTAAACTCAAAACAAAATAGCCTTTTAGTGAACCAGTCCTTTATTAGTCCTTTGATCTTGATCTTACACTCACTCCTCCACTGTATCTATGAAGGGAATCATGGTTGTCACACAGACTGTTTTCCTAATTTGGACTACAAAAAGGTTTTCCTCTATTCACCTCCACTAGATGGGAAAATGGGAATTGGTAGTTTAAAAAGACAGCTTGGAAGGTAGATACCTATCTTTGTACTAGTACAGATAACTGGAAGTGATAACGGATTAGCCGGTATTTTCTGTACTTGCTCAAATGTTCTTAGACTGAAAAAGTTAAAACAAATGCAGCTACCTAAAGAGGGGTTCCACCCGCGATTTTTTATTTTTTTTAAAGTCAGCAGCTACAAACACTGTAGCTGCTGACTTTTAATAAGGACACTTACCTGTCCTACTTGCCCGCGATGTCGCCCCCCCCCCCGAGGCCGATCCCTTGATCCTGCAGCTCCCGGCGCCGCCATCCTCACTAAGGGAAAAAGGCAGTGAAGCCGTGTGGCTTCACCGCCATTTCCTACTGCGCATGCGCGAGTTTTGCAGTGTTTTCTGAATGGGCCGGCTGCTCTCTGGGATACAGACAGTTCCCAGAAGGCAGCGCGCCCCATTGACCAGAAGACACCACGAGTAGGATGAGGAAGAAGACCAGCCGCGGACGATGAAGAGGCAGATTAGGGACTTCCGCATAGCAACCCTATTTCTGGTAAGTAACTTTTTTTTTTTTTTTTGGTAAAAAAATTATTTTCAGGGTGGAACTCAACTTAAGTTGCAAGATATACAAAATGTTATATGAATTTAGATACTTTATAGGTGTGCATCTTGGTGCCTGCAGTAACTTGGACAGACGATTACAGGGTAGTAAACTCATTAAGGCAGACATTGGTCATCTTGTGGATAAGCAATCTAGAGACTAGCATTATTTGAACTTCTAAAGGTGTAGGGTACCCAGGCAATAGCAGAAGATATAAGACAGAAATAATGTTTGGAGCAGACTGTGTTCCCTTTTTCTCAAAGTACTTTTGGGAATTTTAATTGCCAAAAATAACATTTAAAGCGATAGTAAACTCATACTGGTGAATTTCCGCCATATCAAGTACTAGAAGAACTTAACTGATCTCTGTGTGTGAAACATTTCCATCCTCTTTCTTTTGCATGTAATCCATCCTGTTTCTTTTGCCTACATCCCCGACGCATGCGCATATTTGCCTATTTTCACGGCACAATATTTGTTTATATGCTGGGGCTCTGTCACGGCACAGCTCCGAGATACTGCAAGACTTAATTCCCATTCACAAGCCCTGGCTAAACCCCATGTGACTCGCTTCGTCACAGGGGGTGTAAACATTGCCCACACAGTACGGCACACAAAGGAGAGCACATGCACATGCGTGAGATTACAGATCGGGACAAGTAGAAAGGGCAGAAGTACAGAGCTACTCAGACGCAGAAGACCTTACTTAATATGGTGGCTGCACCCAGAAACGAAGATATGAAATAACACTTTGAAAAAGTAAGAAACATGCAAAGGTTCTTCAAAGTAATGCCAACTGTTTTAAAAAGCTCTACTGTACTTTTTTTTTTAAAAAGGAGCTGTGGAGGGTATGAGTTTTCTACCGCTTTAATTTCACATTTGGCCCATGACATAATGAAAATAGCTACTAGAGACTGTAATATGGATTTCACAAGGAGTAGACATTAAATAGTAACCTAGCACAGATGATGCTGAAGGAAGAGCAAGGAAGATACTGCATGACATTCCTTGACACTCTTGCTATACTATATTATTATATTATATACTTAACTGACAGTAGGGTGTAGATGGGTACGTCATTTTTTTTTTAAATAACATATGGAGCTTGGGTTTTGCCATTTTAGCCTACAGCTTTTCTTTTTTTTTTCATGTATATTGGAATATACGTCATTTTTCCTTAATCATAACACCTACATTTAGAGCACTAATTATGTAAGCAGTACAAAAAGACATTCCACACAATCTATATATACTATTAAATCTACAGTGCGATCAGAGCTTACTAGTCATGCAGGGCAGAGTTTTATAGATTGAGCTCTTGTAAAGTAGTGTAATTAATTCAAATTAAGTCCATTTCAAGAAGCAAAAGTTGTCTTTCGTCATATATTTTCAACGAGGCCGTGAAAAAAAAATTTGTAAGTGTCTCTCTGACTTGCTTTACACCACTTTGGAAAATCACTCTGTTTTATTCCACTCTCTCTTTTTATCTCCATGTTGACGCCTGTCATTTTTTGCTTTAAACCTATTATATATTGTATATCATTTGGGGTTACAGTTACAAAATCATTATAACTATTTCATCCTTCATCTCAGCACAAACTACATATAGCTTAGTACACCAAATGCATTTACCTTTAGTATGCTATGCTAAAGCAGACGCTTTGTTTATTATGCACAAACACAATCTCCGTTTACACCACACCCCCTCTTTCCCACAATCTCTGATTTTAGTGTGCAGTTCCACATGCACATTTACATGCATTTATTATGCATTTGTGGTGCGTTTTTGGGCATTATTTTAGTTTTTTTTGTTTTTTTTTACAAAGTTGCATTTATAACCCCCTTGTGGTGTGTATTTACAAGTGTTCTGGGGCATTTACATGTGAAAAATGTAGCATGCTGTACTGTTTTTAAATATGATGGGGCACAATGGAAGCATTTGATGGGGCACAGTGGGAGCATTTGATGGGACACAGTGGGAGCATTTGATGGCACAGTGGGAGCATTTGATGGCACAGTGGGAGCATTTGATGGGCACAGTGGGAGCATTTGATGAGGCACAGCGGGAGCATTTGATGGTACAGTGGGAGTATTTGATGGGGCACAGTGGGAGAATTTGATGGCACAGTGGGAGCATTTGATGGCACAGTGGGATCGTTTGATGGGCACAGTGGCTGCGTTTGATGGGTACAGTGGCGGCATTTGATGGGCACATTGGCTGCGTTTGATGGCACAGTGGCTGCATTAGATGGTACAGTGGCTGCATTTGATGGTACAGTGGGAGCGTTTGATGGGCACAGTGGCTGCATTTGATGGGTACAGTGGCGGCATTTGATGGGCACAGTGGCTGCGTTTGATGGCACAGTGGCTGCATTAGATGGTACAGTGGCTGCATTTGATGGTACAGTGGGAGCGTTTGATGGACACAGTGGCTGCATTTGATGGGTACAGTGGCGGCATTTGATGGGCACAGTGGCTGCGTTTGATGGTACAGTGGCTGCATTAGATGGTACAGTGGCTGCATTTGATGGTAGAGTGGCTGTGTTTGATGGCACAGTGGCTGTGTTTGATGGTACAATGGCTGCGTTTGATGGGGTTCTTTTTTCAGAATTTTTCAGTTTGTTTGCGCCCCCCCCCCCAAAATGTTGAGCACCAGCCACCACTGCACTGCCTGAAACACAATATGTAAACTGGAGAGACAATCTTTTGACTGTTCAGACTCTTCCCCCATTCACAGATTAGTGTAATTAGTAAAAGAACCTTCCCCCACTGAAGGAGATGGAAGGAGGGTAAGTGTCCCCACTGGAACATCTGTACTGCTGTTCTGCCTAGAGACTCAAAGCTATTAACTATTGCAGCACTGCAAGTTCAGAGACAGGAAGAGGACAGGCATCCCTCCAATGAAAATGTTTCCAGGATCCAGCAGCCTACACAATGTGGAGCATATTTCACTAGAGGTAAGTGATGTGGCTAAAGCTCTAGAGACTCTTTTATTAAGTAAAATACAAGCAACTTAAAGTGCATGCAAAGCCAAAGAGGTAGGAAATGGTTACACCCACTATTTTGCTGTCTTTAGACCACTGGGGAAATATCCCTTGACTTACTTTCCCTGAGACACAATAGGAAATCTCCTAGACAGCTGTCCCTGGAACGAGTGTCCCATTGGTCTGCAGACAGATCTACAACATTCACAAATAAAATTGTACTAGATATACAATATATTTTACTGTGAAAAAGCTGCTATTTTCAAGCCCCAAAAAAAAAAGTGTTACTAAAGCCTTGACCCTGCATTCACTATATCCAGTCTGCCACAGTACACAAACATAGAAATGCAAATGTTTTAGTAAATATAAGCTGATAAATACCTTTTCTCATCAGCAGTTAGAGCAGTATTGTGACTTCTATTACTGTCTGCTTAAAGCTTGTAGGATGAGTTTTCACTTTCCCCTGACCCTCTGTCTGGACAGTGCTGATTGGCCCTGTGCTAATCACATGCACTCTCCCAAGAAAAAAATAACTCTCTAGCAAAACACACCACACTAAGCATGTGCAGCCTGTCCCCTAATGCACTGTTCTATCAGGAAATGGTCTGAAGTCAGTGGAAGAAGAGGGGGATCAGGAGACAGGATCATACAGCCTTTTTACACATTGTAGAGAATTAACCCCTTAGGTTTTACAGTAAGTATAACAAGCATGTTTTACTGCATATACAGACTGATTTTACTGTTGGGGGTTTATTAACACTTTAATTATAAACAACAAACTAATGGGGGGGGGGGTATCTAAAACCGCAGCGTTCAAAATCTGGTGCAGCTCTGCACAGAAACCAATAAGATTCCAGGTATTATTGTCAAAGCTTAATTGAACAAGCTACAGTTAGTAACTGATTGGCTGCCGTGCATATCTGCACCAGATTCTGGGTGCTCCAGTTGTAGTAAATCTACCCCAATATGTCTATAAAGTGAATTGCATCACATCAACACGTAATGCAGTTATAAATACTTAAAATGGAATATGTAAAAATCCAAAAAAGAGTTTTGTGATTTTTCATATGTCTATTATACAAGATTTATAAATGAAAAAATGCCAAATGATCCACCTGATTGTGGGAACAACTCACCACAGGTGGTTGACCTTTTAATTACAGAAGCTCAAACAGTGCAGGATTTTATATATGAAATCCAGATACAGCCTCCTAACATTTACAACATTCAGCTTCATCTCCCAGATCACAGGATAATATTGCACATAATTAAAAAACTTAACCAAACAAGAAACAAGAACAAAGCATAAATATGATTATTAAACCAAAAATCATAAAACGGACAGATCCAATTACATATAACAAGTACACCAAGCAATATGTATATCACATAATGCACTACATCCATCGACAAACTCCACAGACTGGCTTACACTCCTGCTGTTTGTGGTGCACTCACTCACAGTCTATACTTAGTTGGCCCGATCATGTTGCTTAGTGGGATAAGTGCTATAATAGATGCCCGCTTTTATTTTACAAACAGCAAACATCCAGGGATCTGTTATTTTACAACAGTAGTGGTTCCAACTTCCAACACTAAATGACAGATCCCTGGCTGGCATCTGCTTGTCAAAAAAACAGCCATGGATTCTGGATGACGGTTGCTGTATGTAAACAAACTGACCGTAGATCCTGAGCAGTGGCATTGACCAAACATGGTCATGATGTAGTCTTGAGTCAAAACATGCAGGGTGAAGCTACAGCGTTCAAACAGTTCACAAAATAGTAATCCAGGAGTGCCACCTGTTATTCTGATGCCAGCTACAATAACATTCTGTGTCAGGGTAGCACCACATGGCCCAGCGTCCCCAGTGTCCAGATAGTCCTAGCAGTACTAGTTTTCAGATAGCAGCACGCACCCACTTTGGACTTTGCACAATATTTCTAATTGTTTATTAATTTATTATCAATTTGATGACCTTTTGTGGTATATATACGTGATGAATTAATCTTCATGAATTTTCTAAGCCCTCATATGCACTTTATGGTTATTGGTGTTATGACAGTACTTCATTTCAGTATTTCATTGTGATTTTAATGAAGCATTTAAAGCACCCTAATCCTTAATGAAAGTGCAACATTTTTTTTCTTTCCATATATATATATATATGAGAATGCAAATGACTTTAACCACTTGCCGACCGTGTAACGCGCATTTACGTCGGCAGAATGGCTCCTGTGCGCATAGCAACGTACCTGTATGTTGCTTTAAAAAACCTGCCGCAAGCTCCATGACCGTGCCCGCGGGACATCGTGTCACAGAGTGGCAGAACGGGGGGATGCCATTATAAACAAAGCATCTCCCTGTTCTGCCTAGTGACAGGACACTGATCTTCTGCTCCCTGTCATCAGGAGCAGTGATCAGTGTCGTGTCACAGGTAGTCCAGCCTCCCCACACAGTTATAATCACTCCCTGGGACACACTTAACCCCTTCCTCACCCCCTACTGGTTAACCCCTTCCCTGCCAGTGTCTTTTACACAGTAATCAGTGCATTTTTATAGCACTGATCGCTGTATAAATGCCAATGGTCCCAAAAATGTGTCTGCCATAATGTCGCAGTCATGATAAAAATTGCAGATCACCGCTATTACTAATAAAACATTTTTTATAATAAAACAAACTATCCCCTATTTTGTAGACGCTATAACTTTTGAGCAAACCAAATCAATATACGCTTATTGCGATTTTTTTATCAAAAATATGTAAAAGAATACATATCGGCATAAACTGAGAAAGATTTTTTTATATATATATATTTTTTGGGGGTATTTATTATAGCAAAAAGTAAAAATATTTCTTTTTTTTCAAAATTGTCGCTGTTTTTTTGTTTATAGCGCAAAAAATTAAAACCGCAGAGGTGATCAAATACCACCAAAAGAAAGCTCTATTTGTGGGGAAAAAAGGACATCAATTTTGTTTGGGAGCAACATAGCACGACCGCGCAATTGTCAGTTAAATCGACGCAGTGCCGAATCGCAAAAAATGGCCCGGTCCGGGGCTGAAGTGGTTAACATACCATTCTGTTGCTTATCTATGATATCATCACAATCTCCACTGTGTATAAGACACACTACCGACTGCAGAAATTTCAGCAAGACAATTTAATCATTTCTATTTGAGGATATGATGGCTGACCCTGCTATTTTCAGGCACATAGCTGTGATCAGATTAAGGCGATTAATATGATATACTTTTTCAAATAGGTTTAGTGTCAATTTAATACAATATTTTCTTTAGTTTACATGTAATGTAATTACCAATTTTCACAATTTGTAACTCTTTTGATTAGAAAAGTTTTTTATTAAAAGATCATGAACATACATGTAAAATGTCAAATGATCAGACAATCTGAGAAAGGTGGAACATCTCAAGACATGGGAAATATTGAGGACAAGTACGCGGAGGATCAATACAGGCATAAACGATAATTTAACAAATCTGCCAAGCATGGGTATTGTGACCACATATGAAGCTATCCCAGAGGGACAATAGGACATTATAAAAATATGTTATTCAAATGTTTCCATTTATTGTCGTGAATATGCATGGTATCATACAGGGTGTGGTGAATGCGCTCGGATAGCTTAATGGCGTCCATTCTAGCTAGCACTTGCGATCATGAAAGGGCTGAGGTACACCATTTCAGCGCAGTTACCCAATGTATAGCTATGAAAAGCGTGTGGATTAGTTTTACACAAGGTGTAGGGATATCAGGAATGGATGTGAAGCATAGACACATTTGTATGGTGAGAGTAATTAAGCGATCTGCGATGGTAGATACCTTTGAGGCAGATTTCTGCCAGATGGGCTTAAGGTATCTACAACTCCAGAAGATGTGAGTCAAGGTGCCTGACTCGGTACAGCCACAAAAACATAGTGGGGATACCGCAGGGTAGATGGAATGGAGTTGCGTGGGGGTCATATACCACCTCATGTGTAGTTTGACTGCAGTTTCGCGGATGGAGTGTTCTAGTGTTTTTGAATACATTAGTCAGCATTTCTTCCCACTCTGGTGGTTCAAAAGTTTTGCCTATCTCACCTTCCCACCGAAGCATTGGTTCGGTTTTCGCTGCCAGGGCAAACTCGTTGAGCAAACAATAGAGTTTGGAAATAACCCCCTTATCTCTAGAAGAGTGAATACATATGTGTTCATATTGAGTGCTGTGTTTTCGGGAATCTAGGGTGCCCCTACTGTGGTAGAAATGTTTGATTTGCATGTACCTGTACAGCTCAGAGGGGGGAAATTTATGCTCTGCTTGTAACTGCTGGAAGGGTTTGAAGTGACGACCCTCTTTAAAGGATTGAAATGTTGTCATTTTAGTCATACTCCACTGGGAAAATCTGGCTCTATCATGAAAGGCCAGGGGGAAATAAGGATCATCCAGAAAGGAGTATAGTGGGGAAAGGAGAGAGGCCAGGTAGAATTTATGACCATATAGTAACCAAAGGTGTATGGTTTGGCAAACGATCGTGTTCAGTGAAGTAAGTTGGCTAGCTTTGATGGATCTGGACCACAGTAACCCTGAAAGGTGGAAGGGGAGGATAGCGTGTGCCTCAAAAGTTAGCCAGGGTATACCAGTGGGGGACGTGTGCCATTGGGCGGTTTGAGCTAATCTTGATGCTAAATTGTAGCGCCATAGGTCTGGAAGACCTAGTCTTCCAAGGGGTTGGGGCCTATACAACAGAGATTTGTGGAATCTTGTTTTTTTATTATGCCACACAAATTTATTGACATCTCTTTGGATTGAGTCAATATAGGTCCTAGAGATATATCTAGGGAGGGCCCTGAAAAAAAATAACAACTTAGGTAAAATGGCCATTTTTATGGCCGTGACTCTGCCCAAAAATGAAATGTGATATATTTCCCAAGTCTTTAGTGGGGATCTGATATGCAAGACTATAGGGTGATAATTTACTTGAAAAAGAGTCTGAAAGGTAGGGGTAAGCTGTATCCCTAAGTAATGAAAAGTTTCAGTGCACCAAGCGAATGGGAAGTGTTGCCTCAATGATATTTCAAGATCATTTGGTATATTGATCGGCATGGCAGAGCATTTAGCTAAATTAACTCCCAGCCCTGAAATCTTGTGAAACGAGTCTAGTAGGGAGGTTAGGTTGGGCAGTGCTATAAGTGGATTTGTTAGGAACAGGAGGACATCATCAGCGTATACGCTGAGTTTAAATTCATTGGGGCCTTTGTGATAACCTTTACTATTTATATTTTCCGATATGGCTCGGGATAAGGGCTCTATGGCCAGGGCAAAAAGTAGGGGGGATAAAGGGCACCCCTGTCTAGTGCCCTTCTGAAGTGAGAAGAATTGAGAATTGTTACCAGGCAATTTAATACGAGTTTGGGGGTCCCTATATAAGGCATGAAAACCTTGCAGGAATTCACCAGTGATGCCAAATTTGGGCAATAAATGATCTAGGTATGACCAGCTAATGCTGTTGAACGTCTTATGTATGTCAAGGCTAAGGAGAAGTGTCTGTTTAGAGTGTACAATTTGTAAATCTTAATGCCCAACTTACATGTTTAGGTGTGATAATGTCTAGCAATTATGGTACATTCACATGTAAAATATTGTTTCTGTTGAATATTAGACTGAATTCTGTTTTAGCAAGCTAATAGTTATTTGTGATTTGTTGTCATAAGTCTGAGAACATTCGTTTAGCTTGTACTGGACACTTTAATGATTCCAATAATAGAGTATCTGGTGATATCAGATTAAACCCTTTATAATTAATAGGCTGTATTAAAGTTATGAACCCCAGTTTCTTATATAATTTGTGTATGATCCACTGCTAAAACTATACTAATCAAATATATTTAACTATAATAATATTCTCACATTAATGCAGTAAAATATTCAGAACATCAATTAAACAAACTATAATGCCCTGTACACACAATGGACTTGTTTCATCAGAAATTCCGATCGTGTGTGGGCCCCATCAGACTTTTTTTCATCGGTGTAAAAAAATAGAACATGTTTTAAATTTTTCCGATGGGAAAAAAAAACGATAGGAAATTCCGATCGTCTGTGTGAAACTCCATCGGAGAAAAATCCACGCATGCTCAGACTAAATTAGGAGACGGGAGCGCTCGTTCTGGTAAAACTAGCGTTCGTAATGGAGATAGCACATTTGTCATGCTGCAAATTAATGCATCGTTAAATGTAGTGCATTATTTTCTTCTTTCTAATGCTAGAACAAATTGTATTTTTCGCTGCTGATATTCACACCGAGTTCTGACAAACTTTTTTTCTTTGTTTCTTGTGATCTCATGAATCTTCGTATTTTATTTTAAAGCCAGGTCTACAAAATATCTTAATATTTATTTTAAGCGCGAATCGGCTAACACAAAACGTTTACTAACACGCGGTAACACAAAATCAGCAAAAGCAGCCCAAAGGGTGGCGCCGTTGGATCTGAGCTTCCCCTTTATAGTGACGTGGTACGTGTTGTACGTCACCGCGTTTTGGACGATCGGAATTTGGTCTGATGGTATGTATGCAAGTCAGCTTTCAATGGAATTCCAATTAAAAATTCCATCGGATTTTAGCCCATCGGAATTTCGATCATGTGTACAGGGAATAAGTTGTGGAAAACATTTTTCCTAAGTTTCTCAGAAATCAAATGGCATATAAATGACTTTATGTTGAGTGCAAAAAAAAGTATTCTAAATGACTGAAACATAATAGGCTATAAAAAAAAAAAATATATCTACAGCTTCTTACCCCATGTCTAAAGTAATGTTATAGATTACCAGAACCCAACCCCATTTCTTTTTCCTCTACCTGTTCCCTGCTTTTATTTTCTTCTATTTTTTTTTTTTTTTACTGTTCACTTTCTCTCTCTTTTCTTTCAGCCTTATTCCTTTGCCTTTTATATTTCAAAACAACGTATCGATCCCCAGCGTGGCTCTCAGTGTGCCGACTACAACCCCTGCCAAAGGAAACTATATTGTTTATCACTCCCAAACCTTTGACTTATTTAAGTGCTGGAGCTATTCTTTTCTTTAATCACTTGAACGATTCACACTCGCTACAACTGTTTACACAACATATGTTTCCTAAGCCATCCTGAGCCTTGTTTAACATTTTTTTTCTCCTGTTGTATTTTTCTTGTTACTTATCCAAATGTAAACCTGAACTCCAGGCAAAAGGTAAATACGCAACTGAAATAAATGTATATCAATGGTTTTGCTTGTTGGAAGTTTGGTGAATCTATTTAGCAGATCTTGTGATCTAGGCACCTTTGTCAGAGAGCACAGCCAGGTCTTGGACCTCTGTGCTGACTACACTCCTAATAGGCAACAAGGCCTGCTCCAGAAGCCTCCCCGCAATATAAAGTCACAATTGCAGCCATAGTACACTGATTGGGCCATTCATTTGCTCTCCCAATTTGCAAAAATGTTCCTTACAACAACAAAGCCCCAACTGAGTACTGGCCCTTTCTCTCCTACTTTTAGTGCTATGCAGAGGATTACATGAGTCTGAGATTAAACTAATTAATTATACTTCTTCTATGTTCTGCCAAAATTCCAAGTCATTCAGAACTTGGCTCCTGTGGTGGTATTGTTGAAGTTTGCCTGCCCGCTCCAACTCCTGACACAAAAGGTAGGACCGGGGGGTGTTGCCAGCAGCCGGGAACATGGCCACGTTGTAATCTAGCTCCCGGACAGACCTCTAGCTCTTAGCAGCTCAAAGCAACACGAGGGAGCAGGGATAGCTTGAATTGCAGTACGGTGACAGCAGCTACCCTCAGGGCTTAAGATGGGCAAACTAGAATCACGAGAAGGGCCCGCAAGCTCACTGACTTCTTCACGCCAGTCGGAGCTTCTTTCCACCAAGATGGGTTGGAAGTGTCACCTTCAGCCTTGCATGGTAGCTCTCCACACAGAACCCAGTCCACTGCCTTAACTAACTACAGTAAAACCTTGGATTGCGAGCATAATTCGTTCCAGAAACAAGCTTGTAATCCAAAGCACTTGTATATCAAAGAGAATTTCCCCATAAGAAATAATGGAAACTCACCGCTGTCAGTCTGCAATCGTGATCAGGAAGAATACCCTGCAGTAGAGAAATTGAACCGCTCGTGGAGTGCAACATGTGTGGGACGACGTTGATGGTGGCGTGGAGGAGGATGGTTTATGTGGACAGTTTTACCCCGGATGCCTGCATACTTAAGCCTCATACACACGATCAGATTTCCATCGGACAAAGAGTAGGACTTTTGTCCGAAGGGTGTTGGCCATGAACTTGTCTTGCATACAAACGGCAAAGAATTGTCGACCAACAAACACAAAACTACGTGGCTTTTCAGCTCTTTAGCGCCACCCTTTGGGCAACTTCTGCTAATGTTGTGTTATGGTTAGCATTGCTTCTGAGCATACGTGTTTGTACTTTGGATTTTTTTCCGAAGGACTTCTGTACACACGATTAGATAATCTGACAACACACATTTGCTGTCGGAAAATTTTAAAGCATGCTAAATGAAAATCCAACAACAATTGTCCGATGGAGCATACAAACAGTTGGATTTTCCAGCCTGCCATCACACAATTCCCGTCGGAAAATCCGATCGTGTGTATGGGCCTTTAGATGTGCCCGTTTTAATCATTAGCCATATGAGTTGCTAAATGTTGTACCTTCATTAAATGTAACCATATTGCTACACTTAGAGGCACCCCTCTTCTCTTTTATACTCAATTGTGATGTGACGCTACTTGTATATCAAGTCATCGCTTGTATATCAAGTCAAAATTTATTTTAAAATGTTGCTTATCTTGCAAATCGCTCTCAAACCAAGTTAAGCCTCGTACACACGATCGGATTTTCCGACAACAAATGTGTGATGGCAGAGTTTTGTCTGATGGAGCATACAATCCTTACAAATTTATTATGCTAGATGGAATGCATGGTTATCTACAGTATATAAAAATGAGATACAAAGTGGCGATCAAGGAATGGTGTTGTGTTGTGTTCATGTCTGACCTTATAAAGTATAATTTGGCGTATCCTGTTCTAAATGTTTTCAATGTTCTAATTGTTCCACATGTTCTGTAGTTTTTGTTAATTCTTATATCGCAATTCTATTGTAAATTCTTATATAGTGTACACTATTGTGTACTGGTAATAACACAATATTTTTACAATACGATAGCACAATATTTCTACCAGGCTTGTGCAATTCGTTTCGTAACGAATCGAAATTCGTCCGAATTTAGCAACTTTCGGACATTCGGAAGCATTCGAATTTCCGAACAAAGCAATTACGAATAAAACCGAATCCAAAATAAATTATATCGCAAATAGCGATTGCCCGAATGTCTTCGGCATAATTCGTTATGAAAAAGTTACGAATGTACGAATCCATTCGAAGCACAATAACACTCTGCTCTGCTCTCTGCTTCTCCCTCACCGTGCTGAAATCCCTCTCAAAATGGTGTACAGGGGCAGAGGCTATAGCCGCATGTAAAAAACGAAAGTAAAATACAAGATTTCGAATCCATTCGAAGCACAATAACACTCTGATCTGCTCTCTGCTTCTCCCTCACCGTGCTGAACTCCCTCTCAAAATGGTGTACAGGGGCGGAGGCTATAGCTGCATGTAAAAAACGAAAGTAAAATACGAGATTTTGAATCGTTACAAATAACCGCTATGTATTTAGAAAAGTACAAATCCATTCGAAGCACATTAGGCATAATAGGCAGCGTCGTTGTGAGAGAGACACGTAAAATTACGAATCAACAAACCCAAAAAAAGTTACGAAAGTAGGAGTTGTGTCCAGAATCAACGAAAAACAATGTACTCTACCGAAAGTACGAATTATAAATCAACAAAAAATAAGGCTTACATTAATACGAATCATTCCGATTCAACGAAAAATGTTGCTTGTGAAAATATGAATTAGTCCGAACACGAAAAATCCCGTCTAGCAAAATTACGAACGATTACGAATCAACAGGACCGAAAAGAAACGAACCGAATCTAAACCAATTTTTCCATTGTGCATAAGTCTAATTTCTACTATTCTATTCCAGTAGTCCTCTGTGCACTGTGTTAGCATACTCCATAACCAACAAAAGGGAAAAGTGTATTTTTGTTTTGTACTGCTTTGTATAATTGTATACTGCTATGTACTAAAGAAACTTCTAATAAACACAAACTAAAAGAAAAAAGGTAGAACCATTTTTTTAATTTTTTTTTAATATATCATTTTCATTTTCATCTTCGGTGTCCAAAAAATACACAATTTTTTTCTCCCCAATGCTAGATGCCTGCCTATGCTCTCAGACATGGTGGCCTGTCCAACCAGACATTCTAACTGTGATGCAAACCTGTATATCTTTTCCATGTCTGTGTCAAATTCTTAAGACTCTTTTTTCCATACATTTTGCAATAGCCTAGCTCAGTGTTTCTCAACTCCGGTCCTCAAGGCGCCCCAACTGGTCATGTTTTCAGGATTTCCCTCAGATGACACGGCTGTGGTAATTACTAAGGCAATGAAACTGATCAAATCACCTGTGCAAAATAATGGAAAGCCTGAAAACATGACCTGTTGGGGCGCCTTAAGGACTGGAGTTGAGAAACACTGGCCTAGCTGAAGCCCTGAATTTGAATGTATTTCTATAGATCATGAACTCTATAAAACTTCTCAAGTATCCTTGTATCTACTGTTGGGCACTAGACATAATACTTCATCTTGCTCTAAAAATGTTGACTTACCTTAGAAACTAAATCCTTCTTCCCATACCGAAGCTCTTTAAGCTGGGCCTGTATGCGTTTTGACTACAAAATAAAATAAAAAAAAGACATCAATAAACTAAATTCCCTGTAAACATAAATGTAGATATACTATTCATTGTAACAATAGGTCAAGCTTTTTACCAACCTACCGATCAACCAACATATACAATCATCTTAGTGAAATTTGTTTTATTTGAAAAACGAAAAGCAATATTGCTCTGACAATATTTCATCTGAGTATTAGAAATTCATAGACACAGGAATGAATGACTGGCTAAAAGTAGAGTGACAAATACTTTCTATTCAGTGCTGTCTTCATGGAAATCTTTTTCAATAATTTATATGCTAATAGAAATGCACTGGCTTATCAAGACTATGATCTAGTAGTTGGATTTGGTATAACAATGATTTCTCCTTTATGCTGGAGTGTTCAGATATAAGAACACCCTGTGAGCCAATATAGAAATACAAGTTGCTGGCTTTATTTATGATAGGGTTCATCTCCCTGTAAGGTCGGTTTGGCTTCCAACACATGCAGCTTTTTTCAATAAATGTTTGCAAAGTGTTAATGGGGTTAGTGTACTTTTAGTGTGCCTATCTCTTACTGTTTCCCACTCCCTTTTCCCAGAGATTTGGTCAAAGTTTATATTTGCCTGTAGCGCCTCTTATACTAGATCTGTGTTGTGCTGCCTGTTTGATGCCATATGATATTTGCTCTGAACTCTTGAAAAATTCTGCACAGTGATACCCCTTCACGCATAACATGTACCCAATTAACTTTAGTGGAAAGCTTATCTTGTGGCTGTCATTCTGTTGATGGACTTTCCATTTAAGTTAATGGATTCCACAGTGCATATTCAAAAGTAATGCAAACCAGAATTTTGAAGAGCTAGAGAGAAAGACTGTGTGGCACTGGTCAGGTAGTACAGCATAAATCTCACAGAAGCAAGGTTATGTGTAAGTAGAAGCTGGCCAAGCCACTTTAAGGGGAAGGGAGGCAGAAAAAGATATGCAAACTTGTGACGGAACGCCCTGGGTGCTTCCACCAAACAGTGCCTCCTGCTCTCAAAAACCCTTCCAGCAGACCTAGAGCTAATACCAGCGCTTTTACCCCAAACATTGTACACTGTTTATTGAACAGAAATACAGGTTTTTATTCAGTTCAAAGGTGGGTCAGTCTCTACATGAAAAATAAAACTAAATATTACCCAAAACATCAGTTAGATAATGAGGTAAAGTTGACACAAGGCTAATCCCATCATGTAGGAACCTCCAAGAGTTAGCCAAATTAGCCAACAGACAGAAACAATAGGTGACCCAATTAACTAAATTAACAATGGGAATTCACACCTAGACAATGGTTTGATTAACCAGGGACCACAGACTGTCTGGCACCAGTCTACAACTGAGACAAAAATTATAAAATGTTCCAGCAGTCTGAAAAAGTGAAATTATTTTATCTTTATAGATTTCTTGAGGGATATTGCTGATAAATATTTATGTCCCAAGTGAAGGAGCCTCTCCAACCAGTCTGCATGTGGGCCACAATATTCCCTCTTACTATTCATCTGTACAAGACTAATATTACATCTTACCATCCCCTCCAGAAGGGAAGCTTTCTTGTCCTTATTCAGAGAATTAATCCAAGGCTCGGTCTCATCGTTCATTATATTGTTGTCAAATATAAAGAGAATGATCTGCTCTCTATGGGATCAGAGGCTAAACTGAGCTCTTTTCCATGCTCTGACTGGGAGAAGCAGACAAAATCCTCAGTCTCCTCAGTCTCCTCCATGGGCCATAATCAGTGGATAGGAGGCAAGCCCCTAGTCCCCTCCAAAAGCCCCTTTCACAGTTCGGTCTGTCACAAAACTCATTCTTTAAAAGGAATATGTCACTAATATAAAATGTGATAAATAGCATGCTGCAAAAAGCACCAATAAAAATGTACCTCTCTGATGCACAGTGAGTCCCTGACTTGGGGCAGAGTGGCTAAAGGATCTTCAGCATTCAAAATATGAGATGCCGAACTGTGTCAGATACCTGGCCCCCCATCAGGGTTTCATCTGCCATTCTCTACACAACTAGAGGACACAGTAGTGAGGCAGTGGCTAGTGGATGGAACTGCAGTGTACTGTATGGACCAGTCATTTGTGTTTATTGTTGACCACTGTGCCTCAGGCAAAGGAGCCAAAATGGCTCACCATACACTTGACAGGTGCTCAAATGGCCTTGTTAAATAAAACAGGTAAAATGCTGCACCTAGTCCGTCACATTTAAGATGTAATCTTAAAGGGGTAAAGTCACCAGTAGAGCAGTATTTTATTTTATTTTTTTCATCTTAGCAGTGGTGTATTTTCATGCCACTACTCACCACTGTACCTGGTGAGTAGACAATATTAAAGCCTGTAGAAGATTACATATTAATTATCCTGTGAGCTGTAAGTTTGCTACAGCTACAGCCAAATGTCAAATGTCAGTACACTTAAAGTTAAGTTCCAACCTGTATAAAAAAAAAAAAACAGCATCTTCACTAAGGGAAGCAGGAAGTAAATCCTCACGGCTTGACAGTTGATTGCCTACTGCGCATGCACCAGTCGTGCTGCACTTCCTGAATGGCTCTGTTGTCTTCTGGAACCTGTGTGTCTCCCAGAAGGCAGTGGGGGGGGGAAGAAGAGGGGCCTGAAATTTCGTAGATCGCCGTGCGGTGATCTTACCCGGAAGTGGGAGGATTTACCACTCACTGGACAAGTAAGTATTACTGATCTTCTTTTGCAGGGTGATTTTTTTATACATTTATTTTATTGGAGTTCCTTTAAAGGTGTCGTCATTGAGTAGTTAAAGCAAGGCAATGCAATTGGAATACTCTATCTATTTCATGCACTTCAGTGTTGCCTATATTTCATAATATTGTACAGTATCTTTCTTATTATCATAATAGAGTGATTTATCAGGCTATAGGGTGGTAAAGTGACCCAGAAAGTTATTTTAAATTTGTGGCAAATCAGATCATCAGAAACATTATTTAAAATCCTTGGAGGCATATAGAACAGCTTTTTTATACAAAAACAGATACGAAAGATTGTCAGAATAGAAAATAGAGCATACAGCACATAATAAAAGTGTATCAATCAATTCACAGTACTGCCAACATACAATTATCATGGGATATTAGCCGTACAGAGGGAATTGAGCGAGTAAGTAAATAGCCAGTGAATGGGCAAGACAAAACAATATACAGGCATACCCCACTTTTAAGTACACAATAGAGTTTATTTACTATCACTAGAGAGTGCAATATCAGGCTCACTTCTGCAAAGAAACCAATGAGCTTTTAATCCCAGCTTGTTCAATTAAGCCTGGTAATATAACCTGGAAGCTCATTGGTTTCTATGCAGAAGTGAGCCTGATTTTGCACTTTCCAGCGATAGTAAATAAACTCCATTGTGTACTTAAAAGTGGGGTATGCCTGTATCATATAACACATGTAAGCAAGATTGTATTCACTGGGTCTGGTGACAGTGAGATTCCCAGGGTGCCACCCCAGAAATCGAGGGCACTACGCAGGTATCTCACTTAGTGATAAGAGAAAACAAAACAAAAATCAAAAACAAAAAAAAAGAGAGAAAAAAAGGGGGACGGGAGGACGGGGACGGGGGAAAGCACCATGGAATCTTCAAAGGGAGTAGTTAACAAACCTCAACAGTCTAACTTTGGGATAAATGGTCAAGATAGAGTCTCCTCGCTGGAAGATAAGGAAGTGACACCAGGGTTGAGATCTGAATGTTCCCAGATATCCCACACTTTCGAAAATTGAGGAAGAGTGTCGTGCACCATTGCAGTGAGGCGTTCCATTTTACAGATCAGTCCCAATATTTGGAGGACCTGTGGAAGTGTGGGTGGGGAAGGGGACAACCACCGTGAGGGTATAGCCCGTTTTCATGCCAAAATGATATAGGTAGCCAATTTTTGGGTATATTTGGAGACGCCAGGGATCGGCAGGCCTAGGAGGAAATGAACCGGGTCCAACGGGGGAGTGACGTCCAACAACTGCTGTAGAAAGGTCTGGATAGAAGACCAAAATGGGCGAATCAAAGGACGTTCCCAAAAAAAGGTGGAAATGAGAGCCAACGTCACCACGGCATCTCCAACATACGCGAGGGGTCGTGGGATCATATTTATGTAGTATTTCAGGTGTTCTATACCAAAAATATAAAATTTTGTATGCCGTCTCCCTTTGTTCCACACATCGTGAAGACCTGGAAATAGCCTTCCAAATCGTCCGCCATTGAGGAAGGGGGATGGGACGGCCTATTAATTGGGACCATTTGTGCATATATAAGTGGGATGTGTCAGTAAGTGAGGTAGCGTCATGTAAATATTTGTAGATATCAGAAATGAGATGGGTCTGGTATGGTCCCTGAGCACATAAAAGTTTGAACGGGGTAGGTTTATCAAGAGTCAGGGTAGCTGCTTTAGAAGCAAAATAATGTTTAATCTGGAGGTAGGAGTATAACAATTGTTTAGGGATCTGATATTTCCTCTGTAGGTCAGCAAAGGGCAAAAGTGTATGAGTGAGGGGGTGTACAATGTTTTTAAGTTGAAAGATTCCAGCTTGTGTCCACGGAAGCAAGCGAGTATAAGATAGGCTATCTGGGATGTCAGGCTTAAACAACACGTTCAGTAGCGGTGGACATGGGGATGCAAGAGAGAATTGGGGTGAGCATTTTTTCCACACAGAGAGGGAGAACAACATTGGCCCCAAGCAAATACTTCGAATTTGGCTTATAGACGAATCCAGGTTAGCCCAGATCATAGCGCTGGGATGTACTGGTCTAGTGACACTCAATTCGATCTCTGCCCACACACTAGGCGCCATTCTGGAGGACCAAGTAATGATTGGTTTAAGATGGGTGGCGTAAAAATATTTAATGAGATCTGGGGCCCCCATCCCACCTCTTGCCGACACTGTTGTCCTTGGTGCTTCAAAGCTGGCAAGAGTACTTAAAACTTATAGAGGAGTATGTGACTGCCCCCCTATAATGGTATCTATGCATAGCAAACAATTATTAGGCTCAAAGACCGACACATGACTGGGAGAGTGACATCACTGCTTTTTGTGTCATTAAAACAAATAATCTTAGCACCAAAGAAGCAAGAA
Organism: Rana muscosa; assembly: GCA_029206835.1. Classification (NCBI taxonomy): domain Eukaryota; kingdom Metazoa; phylum Chordata; class Amphibia; order Anura; family Ranidae; genus Rana; species Rana muscosa. The sequence continues at coordinate 131,247,870 of CM055119.1, read as the reverse complement.
GCTGCAATGAAGTGTATAAGGGGTTTGGAGAATACCCTTTCTAGAGACAATAGATCTCATTGACTAAAGGCAAATAGACAGTTGCACTCCGTGAGGCCATGTGCTCCAGAGCTTAGTTAATGGGGGGGTGGGCTCTTATGACTTATGATTTGTATGCACACAAAACATTTTGTTTTGTTTTCTTTTCTTGCATGTGATTGCAAAGTAAAGCTTTACCTCATTTACTAAACCCTGGAGCTTAAAGTGCAACCGGACCTGCAAAGTGCACAGTCTATTTGCCTTTAGTAAATCAACCCTACTGTTATCTTGCCCTGCAGGGTGATCATGTCTCTTAAAAAGTCATGAAAAGTCATGAACTCAAGTTTTTACTTCAGGCAGTGTAATTGAACTAGAGAACCACTAGATAGCATAAGAGAGAACATTTCTGCAACCTTCACCCAGGTAGATTCTCTAAAGTAGGTCTCTTTCCTAGCCCTGAGGATGACAAGTTTGACATACTTTTCCTACAGAAGCAGAGTGCTGTTTATCGCCAGGAAGCTCATTGCACACCAATGGATGCAGGCTCTCCCTCCCAGTCTGCAAGCCTGGTGTCATGAATTAATTCTGTATTGCCTTACAAAAAAACGTTTCTATACACACAGAGGGTACCCAACCTGATATAACAAAATCTTGGACTGCTGGCTGGCTGGCCCAGAAAACCTGCCTATAAGTACAAGTTGATACCAAATGTCACCGGTCTATTTTGCAATCATCTGCAGGTCTTCTAAAGCCCCGTACACACAGTCGGACTTTTGGCCAACAAACTTAATTTTGAGCAAGTTGGACCAACAATCCGACCGTGTGTATGCTCCATCGGACAAACTTTTTTTTTTTTTCATCGGACAAAAGTTCGGTCTGCAAACGGACAAACTTTTGGCCAACAAAAGTCTGATGGAGCAAAGTCCGACCGTGTGTACAGAAAACCATCCAATGGACAAAACAAATAATGTTAAAATAAACCAACAATAGCAGAAGTTGACCAAAGGGTGGCGGTAAAGAGCAGAAAAGAGCAGAAAAACCACATGATGTTGGAAAAAGTTTTGGGAAAGTTTGCAGAAAAGTCCTGTGGTGTGTATGCTATGGGTGTGCCCGGCCAACTCCGTTCGGACAAAAATCCACTGAAAAGTCAGATGGAAGTCTGACCGTGTGTACGAGGCTTTACACACTGAAATGTTGTCCTCTTCATATACACTGTATAGTTTGATTTTTCATATTATCTATTTTTAAAGAGAAAGTAAACCCTGATGAGTTTTACTTCCTCTTTGTTTTTCTTGCAAAGGTATACATAATGAGCTACTTTGCATTGCATAGTAGCCCATTATGTATCACTTACCTGAAACCGAAGCCTGCGATGTCCCCGATGTCCCCGCTGGCTGGAACCATCCATCTTCAGCCCTCTTCCTTCCGGGGCCGTGGACTCCGGCTCTGTGACTGGCCGGTGTCGCGTGACGTCAATCCTGCACATGTGCGCGGGAGCCAGCAGTCACGGCATGACCCCATCTAGAAATGGCACAGTGTGCCCTTTCTAAAGTGTGCATGGGCCGAATCCATCGGTGCATGTGCAGAAGAAATCATTGTACGGGGAATTGTAAATATCTCCTAAACTATGTAGGTTTAGGAGATATTTCCAGCACCTACAGGTAAGCCTTAATCTAGGCTTATCTGTAGGTGAAAGTGGTTGTACAGGGTGTACAACCACTTTAATGGAGCAGTTGTGGATGGCTGTCCTTATATAAGTCTGCTGTACTTATTTATTTTGTATGCATTTACACCAGTTGTAATACTATTCTCTTACCGTCATTTCAATAAAACACATTTAAGGCTAGGTTCACACTATTTCGAATTGGATGCGGGGAATTCGCAATAGCAGGAGATTTTGACAGGCTCTCTATGGAGCCGGTTTACATATCCTCGGTGCAATTTTGCACAGGAGCACTGTGCATCTTTTGGTCAGTTTCAGATCCGAATTCAGCCCAAAATTCGGGTTGAAATCGGACCTGAAACAGTGAACGGGTAACGCACCGGACCCCTGCTGTGAGCCGCATGCGAAGATAGTGTGAACCCAGCCTGAAAGTTAAAAAAGAATGAGAGCTTCCAGCTAGAACCCTGGAAGGTTGCAACACTCACCAGGGGGTTAAACTCCATCCATTTATTTATTTAACTAGATGCTACCCCAGGATTGAAAAATGTGTTTATAGTGGAGTTGCACTTTAACACCTTCAACATTTATAGCAGACATTGTACTTGCCTCATTATATGCTTGCCTTTTAGCATACATTTATATCAATGTCAAAAGACAGAGCTGTACATCTACTTACTGTTCTAACACAATGCACTACTTGAAAATCAACACAGAGGAATGTCAAGTCTGATAAAACATGCATTACTTATATGTTCATTCAGAATCTCTAGGTCAGATCCCTTCATAAACATTTCAGTTAGCATTTAGCCATTTAAAGAAAGTCTTACTCACTTCTTCAGCACGGAGACCACAAAGTTTGTTTCCAGATAGTAGTTTGTTCTTCAAGCTTTTATTCTGATAAAAAAAAGATAGAAACTGTTCAGACTGTAATTATAAACTTCAACATTTTGATACTTAAAAGCTAAATTCCAGCCATTTGTAAAATCATCAATGTTTACAGTTAAAGAGTAACTCCACTTTTGTTGAGAAAAAAACATTCCCCTCTGGGTGATTTGTGTACATTACAAGGATTGTAACAAACTTTGTTGCAGATTCCTACCTTTTGTTATTCTGAAGAAATCCCTGTGTGTTTGTCTGTGCCCCTGGCCAAAGTGAAAGCTCTAATAAGGAAAATTGCTGGGTCTGCATCCCTTTAGACGTGCTTTCCTATTGGGAGTATCTTACCAAAATTTACATTTTTGTTAAAGGGGATGCCTGAAATCTGACTTGTATCTTAGTGTAGACTTCTGGGAAAATCAGTGAGCCAATCACACGAGCAGGAAATGACATATCTGGGGGGAATTCTGTACACATTCTGCATTGCATTTTCAGAAAATGACAGAGCTGCAGATTAAAAAAAGGAAAGGTCATTTTTTTAATAACATTCAATTACAATATTACTTGTGTCGCTTTGTTATAAAAAAACAAAAAAACACACACAGTATATATATATATATATATATATATATATATATATATATATATATATATACTGTATATAAACACATTTTAAATGGAAGTTATGTTACTATCCCACTGTCAATGGTTGTTAGGGATGCCAAGAGGTGCAAAAACAGCCAAGTTCATCGCTGGCCCTATTCACTTACATGGCTGGACATCTCTGCTAATGTAAGAAAAGTGGTAGAGTGGTGGTGGAAAAACAGTAAACAAATGTCCATATTTGGTCAGTGATGTCAGCACATCCCTGCCTCCCTGTATATACAACTAAGGGCAGTTCAGCATATCAATAGTTTTATTTTTATTGATTTTTTCAATAAAAGATGGGTTATGTTTATTGTGATTGATGCTGAATTTTAAACACTGTTATATATATATATATATATATATATATATATATATATATATATATAAAAGACTTGTGTGTGTGCTTATTTACAACTGGCTTCTTTTGAAAGGGTAAATCCTCTTTCATGGGGAAAAAAAATTAAAAAATAAAGAAAAAATAATATAGCATATACAATTGCCCTTAAAAATTACCTTTCCTTTTCAATCTGCAGCTGCTAAAATTTTCGGAAAATGCAAAGCAATATGGCTACCTGGAGTTGTTCTGTACACAGAATGTGTACTGACCACCTGCCAGAAATCAAATTTCCTGCTTGTGTGATTGGCACACCAATTTTCCCAGAAGTCTGCCTAAAATACAAGTCAGTTTTAAGGCATCCCTGCAACAAAAAATGAATTTTTTGTTGAGATACTCCCAGTAGGAAAACACATCTATAGGGATGCAGGCCCAGCATCTTTCCTCATTAGTGCTCTGCAGCTGCACAGCTGACTGATAATTATGAAACCACTCCCCTTCGACCAACTCAGTACAGAGGAACAAACAGTGATTTCTTCAGAATAACAAAAGTTAGGAATCTGCAACAAAGGTTGTTATAATCCTTGTAATATACATAGATCACCCGGAGGGGAATGTTTTTTTCTGAACAAAAGTGGAGTTTCACTTTAACTGAGTAGGGTATCATGTGCATCTTACTCATTCACATGGGGGAGAGGATGGTTTTGGAGGAAAGGGGGGCCTTATCCTAAAGTTCCACCTTCACCTCCACAGCCACTGAGCCAAGGTTATAGGGAAGGGCCCTTGTCTTCATCAACATATCAACATGGGTTAGTAGGTTTTGGTTTTCAAGGGGCCCCATGTATGTTTTGTTGCATGTGGAGCCCCACTTGAATGCATACCAGCATCTAGTATTGATTTTAGGGGGACCCCATATAATGTTTTACATGTGTAGCAAAAGTGACACGTAGAAAAAATAACTTAAACCCAAAAGAAAACATTTATTTTTGTTGCAGCTTACTTAGGTTTAGGGAACCTCCCAAGTAGTTTTTTAAAAGGAATTATATTTTTAATGTTGCGCTTTCAGCATTATTAAATTCACTGCTCCCTGCAAAACTGTATTTTTTATTTTGTGTATTTGTTTTGCGTATTTCTACATGTCTCCTGGGGCAGCGTCCAGCCCCCATATACATTTTTTGCCAATCCCTTGGCTATTTTCCTTAAAGATGAAGAAGATTGATTTGACACATTTGCTCAAGGGTTCGATAGTTCAGTTTGGCTAATCAATTTCAATAGGGTTTGGATTTGGCATCTGAACGTCTGATATGTTCAGCCGAATCTCCATGGACCAAACCCAGATGTGTCTGGCTCATCCCTAAAAAGTGCCATGCTGTTTTACACAACTGCTAAGTCAAACTTTTATCTACTGCAGTTATGCAACAGATTCCCCAAAAACTATTTTCTTAAGAAATGTGCACACATTGGGGGTTATTTACGAAAGGCAAATCCACTTTGCACTACAAGTGCAAACTACAAGTGCAAAGTGCACTTGAAATTGCACTGAAAGTGCACTTGGAAGTGCAGTCACTGTGAATCTGAGGGGTAGATGTGAAATGAGGGGAAGCTCTGCTGATTTTATCATCCAATCATGTGCAAGCTAAAATGCTGTTTTTTATTTTCCTTGCATGTTCCCCCGAAATCTACAGCAACTGCACTTCCAAGTGCATTTTCAGTGCACTTTCAAGTGCACTTTGCACTTGTAGTTTGCACTTGTAGTGCAAAGTGGATTTGCCCTTCATAAATAACCCCCATTGTGGCATCATGCCAAACATAGTGGAACGTAAATTTTAAGTTAACATGCATTTTAAGACAACATTTATGGAACTACAGTTGACTTTTATGGTCCATTCACACCAATCCAAATTGCATGTTGATGTGGTTTGTGTTAAAGCTGCCCATTCATTTGAATGGAGCCACAAAGGATCAAAATACGAGGCTGCTCGGAACACAAAGAAGAAATGGCACATGACAGGGTGGACTGGAAGACAGGAAAAGGGTTAAGAATGGGTGGGGAATGGATGAAGGATTTGACGTACAGAGCAGGGAGGAGGTGGTTAAAACTTAAAAACCTCAAGGAGCAAAAGCCATTGAGGTGTGCAATTTGGCACACTTGCCCATCCTCTTGGTAACAGTGTGGATATTGGCTATAAATAGGCGTTCAAATGTTTGGGCAATTTAGGTATGGGAATAGGATGAGGGACTTGTGGAATGGACATTTTTGTCACAGCATTGGACGGCCTTAACCACTTCAGCCCCGGAAGGATTTGCCTCCTTAATGTCCAGGCCATTTTTTGCGATACTGTACTGCGTGGCTTTAACTGACAATTGTGCAATTGTGCGACGCTGTACCCCAATTTTTTTTTTTACCACCATTATAGCTTTCTTTTGGTGGTTTTTGATCACCTCTGCAGTTCTAATTTTTTTGCGCTATAAACAAAAAAAGAGCGACAATTTTGAAAAAAAAAACTATATTTTTTACTTTTTGCTATAATAAATATTTCTAAAAAAAATTCAGTTTAGGCCAATATGTATTCTTTATACATATTTTTGGTAAAAACAAATTGCAACAAGCGTATATTGATTGGTTTGCGCAAAAGTTATAGCATCTACAAAAAAGGGGATAGATTTATGGCATTTTTATTATTTTTATTTTTTTAACTAGTTATGGCGGTGATCTGCGATTTTTAGCGGGATTGCGGCGGACAGATCAGACACTTTTGACACTTTTTTGGGACCACTGACATTTATACAGCGATCAGAGATAAAAAATAGCCACTGATTACTGTATAAATATCACTGGCAGGGAAGGGGTTAACACTAGGGGGCAATCAAGGGGTTTAGTGTGTCCTAGGGAGGTGTTTTAACTGTGGGGGCAGTGTACTGACTGGGAGTAGAGAGACATCGCTGTTTCTAATCACTAGGAACAGCAGATCTCTCTCCTCTCCCTGACAGAAAGGGGATCTGTCTGTTTACATTGACAGATCCTCCATTCTGTCTCTCTCAGGAGCGATCGTTGGTGCCCGGCAGACATCGCGGCCCCTGGGCACGTGGATCAGCTCCTACAATACGCGGCGGGTGTGCCCACATGCCTGCTAAGGCTGTTTAACTGCTTTAGCCCCGGAAGGTTTTACCCCCTTAATGACCAGAGTATTTTTTGCGATACGGCACTGCGTCACTTTAACTGACAATTGCGCGGTTGTGCGACGCTGTACCAAAAACAAACTTTGCGTCCTTTTTTCCCAACAAATAGAGCTTTCTTTTGGTGGTAATTGATCACCTATGCGGTTTTTATTTTTTGCGCTATAAACAAAAAAAGACCGAGAATGTTTACTTTTTGCTATAATATATATCCCCAAAAAATATATAAAAAATGAATTTATTCATCAGTTTAGGCCGATATATTTTCTTCTACATATTGTTGGTAAAAAAAATTGCAATAGGCGTATATTGATTGGTTTACACAAAAGTTATCGCGTCTACAAACTACGGGATAGATTTAGGGGCTTTTATTTCTTTTTACTTTTTTTACTGGTAATGGCGGCGATCTGCGACTTTTAGCAGGACTGCGACATTGCAGCAGACAAATCTGACCCCAAAATACACTTTTTGGGGACCAGTGACATTATTACATTGATCAGTGCTAAAAAAATGCACTGATCAATGTAAAAATTACGCTGGCAGGGAAGAGGTTAACACTAGGGGGCGATCAAGGAGTTAAGTGTGTTCCCTCAGCGTGTTCTAACTGTAGGGGGAATGGGCTTACTGAAACATGACAGAGATCACTGTTCCTGATGACAGGGGACAGAAGATCTCTGTCATGTCAATAGGCAGAACAGGGAAATGCCTTGTTTACACTGGCAGTTCCACGTTCTGCCTCTCCTCACCACGATCGCGGGCCGCCGGCGGACATCCTGCATGCGCGTGCCCGCTGTCCTGCTTTTGCAGACTGACGTACAGGTACGTCAGTTTGCACAGGAGAGACAGTCTGCCTAAGTATATCTGCGTGAGCAGGTCAGCAAGTGGTTAAAGGGCCACAGTACAGCTACAGCAATTTGCCCGGGAGATCCAACCTGCTGCTGTATAACAACGGCAGCTGGTAGGGTAATGATTAATGGTGCCAAAAATGTAATTGTTGTTGATGTTTGGACGAATGGTTTAACTATAATGGACACAAATTTGTATGATTATGTGGTTAATGAAAGAAGTAATTACTGAGGTTTATTCCAGGTGAATTTGTTTTATGTACCCACTGAGATGGGTTTGCAACTGAACATGATATTAGGTGGCATTGTCAAGGACCTGGCTTTTATGGTTGTATTAGATGCCATGCATGTTTTGAAGAACCTGTGTCATAAATTATGTTACTGTTATTATCGATTTCATAAAACCTATGACCATAACACTCAAAAGAAAATATTTTTCTCATTGGGGTTGATTTACTAAAACCGGAGTGTGCAAAATCTGTTGCAGCTGTGCATGGTAGCCAATCAGCTTCTAACTTCAGCTTGTTAAATTAAGCTTTGACAATAAAACCTGGAAGCTGATTGGTTTCTATTCAGCGCTGCACCAGATTTTGCACGCTTCAGTTTTAGTAAATCAATCCCATTGCATTATTTATGATGTTTGGTTTTGATGTTAAGGCCCCTTTCACACTGGGGCATTTTTCATGCGGTTTAGCGCTAATAATATTATACCGCATGAAAAATTCCTGCCCTGTAGCCTTCAATGTGAAAGCCCGAAGGCTTTCACACTGAAGCGGTGCGCTAGCAGGACCGCTCCAAAAGTCCTGCTAGCCGCTTCTTTACAGCGGTAAATGAGCGGTGTGTTCACCGCTCCTTTACCGCGGGTGCCCATTGAAATCAATGGGGCACCGCGGTAATACCGCCCGCAAACCGCGGCAATAGCCGCGGTTTGCGGGCGGTATTAACCCTTTTTCGGCTGCTAGCGGGGGTTAAATTCACCCCCCTAGCGACCGCATACCGCGGTAAGAACGACGGTATAGCAGCGCTGCAAATCGCGCTGCTATACCGCCACCGCTCCTGCCCGCCCCAGTGTGAAAGGGGCCTTAGTATCACTCTGCCCTCTCAGCCCTACCCGGGTTATGAATGCAGTACAGAGCAACACAGGCAGCGCAGCACACGCTAACATATGTTCATTGTCATGAATTGCGCTGCAACACAAGTGCACCAAGAAGGTGCGTTAAGATGAAATTCTGAACAAATGTAACCGCTTAGCACCAATGCATGTAATATGCATTACCACACTGAAATGTTGTAAACAAGCCCTGATGCCACGTACACACGACCGTTTTTCATGACGAGAAAAATGCCATTTTTTTATTTGGTCATTAAAAACAATCGTGTGTGGGCTCCAGAGCATTTTTCTTGACGTGAAAAATGGCCATTAAAAATTTGGAACATGCTCTAATTTTTTCGTCATTTTTGCCGTCGTCGTTTTTCTCGTCATGAAAAATGGGCATTTGTAGGCTTTAACGACGTGAAAAAAATGCGCATGCTCAGAAGCAAGTGTTGAGACGGGAGCGCTCGTTCTGGTAAAACTAGCGTTCGTAATGGAGATAGCACATTTGTCACGCTGTAACGGACTGAAGAGCACAAGGCTGAAAAGCGCGAATCGTCTCTCACTAAACTTTACTAACACAAGGATCAGCAAAAGCAGGCCAAAGGGTGGCGCCATCCGAATGGAACTTCCCCTTTATAGTGCCGTCGTACATTTCGTACGTCACCGCGCTTTGCTCAAGCATTTTTTTTCATGATAGTGTGTAGGCAAGGCAGGCTTGAGAAGAATCACGTTGAGAAAAACATTGTTTTTTTCAATGACATTAAAAACGGTCGTGTGTACGCGGCATTAGAGTAGGATTATTGCCCTTCGAGATAGACAATACTACCAGATTAATGGATATATACAGTAGTTACTAGTAATGCTACAGTATATTAACACTTTAATTGGAGTTTCAGATTCAAAAGTCCACTAGTGACTGTCTTTAAATCAGGGAATCATTTACAATTTTGTACCACTCCCACTTCAAAGAAATTGCACTTAGGATGAACAGTAGTTAGTGTTCAGCACAATAAAATGTTCCATTTGAATAGCAATTCAGAATTCAAGGATGTGGAAAAGTGTTTATTATACAAGGTGCTTATCAGCAAATCACAGAGTATTAAAAGAGCATTCTTAAAATCATTGAATAGTCCAGCGCAGTCTCTACAATATAGATGTTCATCTATATCTAGTGTCTAAGCAGAACATCTGGTACTCTGTGCGAAACAACAAAAAGCTAGCCTGTGTTGAAGGAGCATTCAAGTTAACGTAGACTAGATTTCAAACACTATGTACAGTATGAGTCAGAAATACTGTTTGTAACATATGAACCATTAATTGAAAAAACTACAAGAAAACAAACAAAAGAAGAAAAAAAACACACAAAACAGGGGCCTCATTGTATTGTCACATTCAGTTTTTGTATCTTTCCCCGACTTTACATCCATATCTGCCCTGCACCAGCTTTTCTTTCCACACTTTCCTTCAAGAGTGATCCTTACCTTCTTTCTCCCATCCCTACTCTATAAACCTGATCAAAATAAATGACCATACTTACCTATATCCTTGTGACTTTGTCCTCTTATTTACCGATTTTGGTCCTGCCTCTGTGCTGCTTGGGTCCCCGTTCTCGTGCTGCTTGGGTCCCCGTTCTCGTGCTGCCATTTTGAAAATATCCATGATACTGTGCATGTGCAAGATGAAGTGCATGATGTCATGCATGCAACGTATAATACTACTTGCATCTGTTAGGGAAATAAAACCCTTTCTTAAAATCTCACAAGATCTCTGGGATCTTTTTTGTAATTTTGCATGACACATGTGAGACGAAGCGCATATCATCATGTGATTTAATCTTGCGCATGAGCAGTATGACAATGCTGCAAGATCCAACAGTTTAGGTATGGGATTTGCCTGAAGGCAAAGGTGGCATTGCCTTGCCAGGGAGCATCTGTGTTGCTAGGCCTATGTCACCACTGTCTTCAGGGAAACCAGAAAGTGAAAGAGAAAAAAGTAAGTAAAGCAAAAAACTTTTTAAAAATGTCAGGAGATTTCACATTAGCACCCTTTTTTTATGGAAAGGGGGAAAGGTCCGCTTTAATGTCACATTGACTGTTTACTGAACTTATTCTCTCTGGAGAAGAGACGCTTGAGAGGGGATAGGATTTCAATTTACAAATAAAATACTGGTGACTAGGGATGAGCTTCGTGTTCGAGTCGAACATACGTTCGACTCGAACATCGGCTGTTCGATCGTTCGACGAAGATCGAACGATTTGGGCCGTTCGCGCCAAATTCGAGTGACGCGAACGGCCCACAATGCACTACGCCATCGCAGTGTCATCCAGGCGCTGTGATTGGCCAAGCATGCACTGTGACCCCGCATGCTTGGCCAATCACAGCGCCGGCAGCGAGGAGAGCAATGATTGGCCACAGGCAGGATGCCTGTGGCCAATTATTGCTGAGGGTGTTTAGTACACGCCCCACACTATAAAAGGCCGCCAGCACGGCGGCCTAGTGTAGTGTGTTCCGGAGCAGGGATAGAGCAGCATAGGCAGGGACAGTGACTGTTATTTCTTTCTTGCTTAACCTGGATTCCTTTAGTTTAGGGAAAGAGAAGGATAGGTAGGGAGAGTGTCAGTGTGTTTTGTGCTTGTGCTATAGTGTGCTTAAAAAAAACATTTATTCTAGGGACAGAAAACTGTAGGTAGGGACAGTGTCAGTTTCTTTCACTCTGCAAGTCCTTGTTTCCAGGGACCTGGAAGGACAGTGAGTGAATTGTCCTTGTGCTATATTGTGCTTAAAAAAACATTTATTCTAGGGACAGAAAACTGTAGGTAGGGAGAGTGTCAGTTTCTTTCACTCTGCAAGTCCTTGTTTCCAGGGACCTGTAAGGACAGTGAGTGAATTGTCCTTGTGCTATATTGTGCTTAAAAAAAACATTTATTCTAGGGACAGAAAACTGTAGGTAGGGAGAGTGTCAGTTTATTTCACTCTGCAAGTCCTTGTTTCCAGGGACCTGGAAGGACAGTGAGTGAATTCTCCTTGTGCTATATTGTGCTTAAAAAAAACATTTATTCTAGGGACAGAAAACTGTAGGTAGGGACAGTGTCAGTTTCTTTCACTCTGCAAGTCCTTGTTTCCAGGGACCTGTAAGGACAGTGAGTGAATTGTCCTTGTGCTATATTGTGATTAAAAAAAACATTTTTTCTAGGGACAGAAAACTGTAGGTAGGGAGAGTGTTTTTTTTCTTTCACTCTGCAAGTCCTTGTTTCCAGGGACCTGTAAGGACAGTGAGTGAATTGTCCTTGTGCTATATTGTGCTTAAAAAAAACATTTTTTCTAGGGACAGAAAACTGTAGGTAGGGAGAGTGTTTTTTTTCTTTCACTCTGCAAGTCCTTGTTTCCAGGGACCTGTAAGGACAGTGAGTGAATTGTCCTTGTGCTATATTGTGCTTAAAAAAAACATTTATTCTAGGGACAGAAAACTGTAGGTAGGGAGAGTGTCAGTTTATTTCACTCTGCAAGTCCTTGTTTCCAGGGACCTGGAAGGACAGTGAGTGAATTGTCCTTGTGTTATATTGTGATTAAAAAAAACATTTTTTCTAGGGACAGAAAACTGTAGGTAGGGAGAGTGTTTTTTTTCTTTCACTCTGCAAGTCCTTGTTTCCAGGGACCTGTAAGGACAGTGAGTGAATTGTCCTTGTGCTATATTGTGCTTAAAAAAAACATTTATTCTAGGGACAGAAAACTGTAGGTAGGGAGAGTGTCAGTTTATTTCACTCTGCAAGTCCTTGTTTCCAGGGACCTGGAAGGACAGTGACTGAATTGTCCTTGTGCTATATTGTGATTAAAAAAAACATTTATTCTAGGGACAGAAAACTGTAGGTAGGGAGAGTGTCAGTTTATTTCACCCTGCAAGTCCTTGTTTCCAGGGACCTGGAAGGACAGTGAGTGAATTGTCCTTGTGTTATATTGTGATTAAAAAAAACATTTTTTCTAGGGACAGAAAACTGTAGGTAGGGAGAGTGTTTTTTTTCTTTCACTCTGCAAGTCCTTGTTTCCAGGGACCTGTAAGGACAGTGAGTGAATTGTCCTTGTGCTATATTGTGATTAAAAAAAACATTTTTTCTAGGGACAGAAAACTGTAGGTAGGGAGAGTGTTTTTTTTCTTTCACTCTGCAAGTCCTTGTTTCCAGGGACCTGTAAGGACAGTGAGTGAATTGTCCTTGTGCTATATTGTGCTTAAAAAAAACATTTATTCTAGGGACAGAAAACTGTAGGTAGGGAGAGTGTCAGTTTATTTCACTCTGCAAGTCCTTGTTTCCAGGGACCTGGAAGGACAGTGACTGAATTGTCCTTGTGCTATATTGTGATTAAAAAAAACATTTATTCTAGGGACAGAAAACTGTAGGTAGGGAGAGTGTCAGTTTATTTCACTCTGCAAGTCCTTGTTTCCAGGGACCTGGAAGGACAGTGAGTGAATTGTCCTTGTGTTATATTGTGATTAAAAAAAACATTTTTTCTAGGGACAGAAAACTGTAGGTAGGGAGAGTGTTTTTTTTCTTTCACTCTGCAAGTCCTTGTTTCCAGGGACCTGTAAGGACAGTGAGTGAATTGTCCTTGTGCTATATTGTGCTTAAAAAAAAACATTTATTCTAGGGACAGAAAACTGTAGGTAGGGAGAGTGTCAGTTTATTTCACTCTGCAAGTCCTTGTTTCCAGGGACCTGGAAGGACAGTGAGTGAATTGTCCTTGTGTTATATTGTGATTAAAAAAAACATTTTTTCTAGGGACAGAAAACTGTAGGTAGGGAGAGTGTTTTTTTTCTTTCACTCTGCAAGTCCTTGTTTCCAGGGACCTGTAAGGACAGTGAGTGAATTGTCCTTGTGCTATATTGTGCTTAAAAAAAACATTTATTCTAGGGACAGAAAACTGTAGGTAGGGAGAGTGTCAGTTTATTTCACTCTGCAAGTCCTTGTTTCCAGGGACCTGGAAGGACAGTGAGTGAATTCTCCTTGTGCTATATTGTGCTTAAAAAAAACATTTATTCTAGGGACAGAAAACTGTAGGTAGGGACAGTGTCAGTTTCTTTCACTCTGCAAGTCCTTGTTTCCAGGGACCTGTAAGGACAGTGAGTGAATTGTCCTTGTGCTATATTGTGATTAAAAAAAACATTTTTTCTAGGGACAGAAAACTGTAGGTAGGGAGAGTGTTTTTTTTCTTTCACTCTGCAAGTCCTTGTTTCCAGGGACCTGTAAGGACAGTGAGTGAATTGTCCTTGTGCTATATTGTGCTTAAAAAAAACATTTTTTCAAGGGACAGAAAACTGTAGGTAGGGAGAGTGTTTTTTTTCTTTCACTCTGCAAGTCCTTGTTTCCAGGGACCTGTAAGGACAGTGAGTGAATTGTCCTTGTGCTATATTGTGCTTAAAAAAAACATTTATTCTAGGGACAGAAAACTGTAGGTAGGGAGAGTGTCAGTTTATTTCACTCTGCAAGTCCTTGTTTCCAGGGACCTGGAAGGACAGTGAGTGAATTGTCCTTGTGTTATATTGTGATTAAAAAAAACATTTTTTCTAGGGACAGAAAACTGTAGGTAGGGAGAGTGTTTTTTTTCTTTCACTCTGCAAGTCCTTGTTTCCAGGGACCTGTAAGGACAGTGAGTGAATTGTCCTTGTGCTATATTGTGCTTAAAAAAAACATTTATTCTAGGGACAGAAAACTGTAGGTAGGGAGAGTGTCAGTTTATTTCACTCTGCAAGTCCTTGTTTCCAGGGACCTGGAAGGACAGTGAGTGAATTGTCCTTGTGTTATATTGTGATTAAAAAAAACATTTTTTCTAGGGACAGAAAACTGTAGGTAGGGAGAGTGTTTTTTTTCTTTCACTCTGCAAGTCCTTGTTTCCAGGGACCTGTAAGGACAGTGAGTGAATTGTCCTTGTGCTATATTGTGATTAAAAAAAACATTTTTTCTAGGGACAGAAAACTGTAGGTAGGGAGAGTGTCAGTTTCTTTCACTGTGAAAGTCCTTGTTTCAAGGGACAGAGAAGGACACCTGAAGGTAGCCCTTATTGCTTTTTTCCCATCTCCCTGCAGGCCATCTATTAGAATGTCTGGAAGGCAAACAAGGAGAGGCAGACAGTCAGGAGGCAATAAAAGAGGGCAAGCAGGCTCTGTGTCTGGGGGCAACAGTGCTGGTCGTGGACGCGGTGCATTGTCATCAGCACATGGCCATGGGACACGCTTGTCCTTCTTTTCGGCAGCTGGACATGTTGAGCCACATCATGCCGAAGACTTGGTAGAGTGGATGACCAAGCCCTCCTCCTCCTCCTCATCCTCTCTCACCCAGGCTCAGGGTACTGGAAAAGCAGCTGCCAAAGCGTCGTCTTCCCTGGTATCAATGTCAGACAAATCATCAGTCACTCCTTCCCTAGACCCACCATGTCCTCCTCCTGAGGAGTCCCCCGAACTGTTTCAGCACAGTGTTGGGTACATGCTCCAGGAGGATGCCCAGCGTTTCGAAGGGTCTGATGATGAAACCCAGCTAGAGGAAGGCAGTAGCGTGAGAGCAGACAGAGGGGATGCTCAAGAAGGACACCAATCTGGCAGTCATGTTCCAGCAGCTGCAGCATACTGCCAGATTGGCTCCAGTGATGAGGAGGGAGGGGATGATGAGGTCACTGACTCCACGTGGGTGCCTAATAGGAGAGAGGAGGAGGAGGAGGATGAGGAGGAGGCACATCTCCAACGAGGCAGGATGCCCTTTGGTGGCCAGCGTAAGGGCAGTACACCGACGGAATCACACCGCAGAGCTCCGCCTGTGCAGGGCGCTGCCTCTGCCCGTCATTCAAAAAGTTCTTTGGTGTGGGCCTTTTTTGAGGCTAGTGCATCAGATCGCACAGCTGCTGTTTGCAACATATGTCTCAAGCGTATATCGCGTGGCCAAAACATCAGCCGCTTGGGTACCACATGCCTGACCAGACATATGTTGACCTGCCATGCAGCTCGTTGGCAAGCCTACCTCAAAGACCCACACCAAAGAACAAAGCGGACCTCTCCTTGCACCGCATCAGCTGGGATCTCCAACCCCACTATAACTTCAGTCCTCTCTGAAACATGCACTGAGAGGAATGAAGGTGTAGAATTAGGTGTGTCACAGCCAAGTACTTGCGCCCACTCTGCTAGCAGTACACCGACGTCCGATTCTAGCAGGCAAATTTCCCTGCCCCAGCTGCTGGACCGTCGAAAGAAGTTCACTCCCAGCCATCCACATGCCCAGCGGTTGAATGCTAGCTTGGCTAAATTGCTAGCGCTTCAACTGCTGCCTTTTCAGTTGGTAGACTCGGCCCCCTTCCGTGAGTTTGTGCAATGTGCAGTTCCTCAGTGGCAGGTTCCCAAACGCCACTTTTTCTCACGGAAGGCTATTCCGGCTCTCTACCGGCATGTGGAAGGCAATGTCTTGGCCTCGCTGGACAGGGCGGTCAGCGGTAAGGTGCATATTACCGCTGACTCATGGTCCAGCAGGCATGGACAGGGACGTTACCTTTCTTTCACGGCCCATTGGGTCACTCTTTTGGCAGCTGGGAAGGATTCAGGACAAGGTGCAGTAGTGTTGGAGGTTGTCCCACCGCCACGCCTCCAAAATGCTACTACTGGTTGTGACACACCTCTCTCCTCCACCCCCTCCTCTTCTTCTTCCTCCATGGCCTCTTCCTGTGGTTTGTCCTATGAACCAGCGGTGCTCCGTAGCCGTTCACGGGGCTACGCAAGTACGCAGGCAAAAAGATGCCATGCCGTGCTTGCGCTGGTGTGTTTGGGGGACAGAAGCCACACTGGGGCAGAGGTCCTGTCTGCTCTGCAGGGCCAGGCCGAGAGGTGGTTGACGCCACGCCAGCTTAAGCCAGGAATGGTGGTTTGCGACAATGGCACCAACCTCCTCTCCGCCCTCCGACAGGGACAACTGACCCATGTGCCCTGTGTGGCTCACGTCCTTAACCTGGTGGTGCAGCGCTTCTTGGGCAGGTACCCGGGCTTACAGGATGTCCTGAGGCAGGCCAGGAAAGTCTGTGTGCATTTCCGCAGATCTTATAATGCCAGTGCTCGCCTGGCTGAGCTGCAAAAGGAGTTGAACCTGCCCAAGAACCGCCTTATATGTGACATGCCCACCAGGTGGAACTCAACGTTGGCCATGCTGCAGCGGCTGCACACGCAGCAGAGGGCCATCAATGAGTACCTGTGCGACTACGGCACCAGGACAGGGTCAGGGGAGCTTGGTTTTTTTTCTCCACGCCAGTGGGGCATGATCAGGGATGCATGCACTGTCCTGGCACCATTTGAGGAGGCCACGAGGATGGTGAGCAGTGACAGTGCATGCATCAGTGACACTGTACCTCTTGTCCACCTGTTGGAGCACACGCTGCGTGGAATAATGGACAGGGCACTTGAGGCAGAACAGAGGCAGGAAGAGGAGGACTTCCTTGCCTCTCAAGGCCCCCTTTACCCAGACAGTGTTCCTTCTGTCCCACCCATCGCACAGGAAGAGGAGGAGGAGGAGGAGGAGGAGGAGGAGGAGGATTGTGTCAGCATGGAGGTGGAGGCTGGCACTCAGCATCATCAGCAGCAGTCTTTTAGGGATGATTTACAGTCCCAAGAAACCAGTGGACTTGTACGTGGCTGGGAGGAGGTGGCTGCGGATCATGTCGTCCTTAGTGACCCAGAGGACTCCGGAGCGAATGCCTCAGCAAACCTACGCTGCATGGCCTCCCTGATCCTGCAAAGTCTGCGGAAGGATCCTCGTATTCTTCGGATCAAGGAGAGGGACCATTACTGGCTGGCCACTCTCCTTGATCCACGGTACAAGGGTAAGGTTGCGGACCTTATGTTACCGTCGCAGAGGGAGCAGAGGATGAGACAACTCCGGGAGGCCTTGCAGAAAGGTCTGTGCAACGCGTTCCCAGAGACTGGGAGGTTGCAAACTCCTGGTCCTGGACAACGAGTTGCTGAGGCTTCGGCCAGTCAAAGAAGGAGCGGTGGGGAAGGTGGCCGTCTGACCGATGCGTTCAGACAATTCTTTAGTCCGCAGCCCCAAAGTATGATCGGTTCCAGCAACCATCGCCAGCGTCTGATAAACATGGTGCAGGAATATCTAGGGGCAAGGTCAGACTTGGACACCTTCCCCACCGAAAATCCTCTGGCTTACTGGGTCTTGAGGATGGATCACTGGCCAGAGCTTGCACAGTATGCAATTGAGCTACTGGCCTGTCCTGCATCCAGCGTTCTTTCGGAACGCACATTCAGTGCTGCTGGAGGATTTGTCACGGATCACAGGGTGCGCCTGTCCACCGACTCGGTTGATCGACTGACTTTCATCAAGATGAACCAGTCTTGGATCACCACCAGCTACCACACACCTGATGCTGATATAACAGACTAATTGATTTTAACATGTCACATCCCTTCAAGACTGATGCTGATGCTGAGTGCCTGTGCTGTTATGTTGACTGGCTATCCTCCTCCTCCGAGTCCTCAATGATACGATTGATGATGATAGCTTGTAAGATCATTTTTGTTTATGGGTGCCGCCACCAGTGCCTAACGCCCAATTTTTCAGCCCCTGTTTAACAGGGGCGTGTAATTACAATTTTTGAAGCAATACTTTGCAACAGGGCTCATTGCTGTGCTCCAAGTACAGTATCTGTGAGGAGTTGCAGTGTTGTGCCACCAGTGCCTAACGCCCAATTTTTCAGCCCCTGTTTAACAGGGGCGTGTAATTACAATTTTTGAAGCAATACTTTGCAACAGGGCTCATTGCTGTGCTCCAAGTACAGTATCTGTGAGGAGTTGCAGTGTTGTGCCACCAGTGCCTAAGGCCCAATTTTTCAGACCCTGTTTAACAGGGGCGTGTCATTACAATTTTTGAAGCAATACTTTGCAACAGGGCTCATTGGTGTGCTCCAAGTACAGTATCTGTGAGGAGTTGCAGTGTTGTGCCACCAGTGCCTAAGGCCCAATTTTTCAGCCCCTGTTTAACAGGGGCGTGTCATTACAATTTTTGAAGCAATACTTTGCAACAGGGCTCATTGCTGTGCTCCAAGTACAGTATCTGTGAGGGGTTGCAGTGTTGTGCCACCAGTGCCTAAGGCCCAATTTTTCAGCCCCTGTTCAACAGGGGCATGTAATTACAATTCTTGATCTAATAATTCACAGCAGGGCCCATTGCTGCACCCACCAAGAGTAACTGTCAGGGCTTACAGTGTTGTGGCACCAGCACCACCATCAAAGGCCCAATTTTTACTACCACTGTTCAACAATTATATGTAATTAAAATTCCTGATATAATAGTTGACAGCAGGGCGTTCCAGCACCAACCAAGAGTAACTGTGAGTGCTTACAGTGTTGTGCCAACACCAACAACTAAGGGGCCTATTTCTGCAGAGTATATACGGCAGGTCCCTACTTTCAAACATCCAACTTACAAACGACTCCTACTTGCAAACGCAAGAAGACAACAGGAAGTGAGAGGAAATCTACCACTAGGAAGGAAAATTCTCTCCTGTAAGAATAAATATGGGAGAAAGGTGTCTCCTCTGTACTGATGCTTTATCAGCAATCCTTGTTTCAAGAAAAACACCACATTTCAAAAACAGTTGTCATTGGGACGGAAAGTGAGGTGAAATGTTCTGAACAGGGGCACAGACAGCAAAACAAATGTTACAGGGGTGATAACCCTTACCTATGTTTTCCAAAAAGTTTAAAAATAGATTTTGGGTCTGGAGCTACACTTCAACAATGTACCTGTTCAAAATTACAAACAGACTCTACATAAGAACAAACCTACAGTCCCTGTCTTGTATGCACCGCCTGTATAGGGCTGTTCAGAGTATATAGGGCCTTTTTTATTTTATGTGCGGGGTTCCCCTTAATATCCATACAAGACCCAAAGGGGCTGGTAATGGGCTGGGGTAGGGGGGGGGGGGGGTCATGGGGTAGCTATGCCATTTTTCTTAAAGAATTTCATCCATATTACCGGGACCAGACATTACATTAAAGCCGCAAGCAGTTTTAAATGGCTTTTTTTTCCTTTAGAAGTGTCATTTTGTGCAGGGACAGTTCTAAACACGGGAAACACGTGGCACTTCACAGGCATACTTTAGACACCCCCCAGGTACGATATTTAAAGGAATATTTGACTTTTTTTTTTTCACTTTATGCATCATTAAAATGACTGCTCCCGAAAAACGACCGTTTTTAAAACTTCTTTTTGTATTGATACATGTCCCCTGGTGCAGAACCCGGGTTCCCAAACCCTTTTTAGGACAATAACATGCATAATAGTTGTTATAATTAGCACTTTAGAATTCGAACGTTCGCATCCATTGTATTTAATAGGGTTCTAATGTTCGTTCGAACTTTCGGTCCGTTCGCGGGTTCTGGTGCGAACCGAACCCGGGGGTGTTCGGCTCATCACTACTGGTGACCCCACAATAGAGATAAAACTTTTTTGCGTAAGGGAATATAATAAGACAAGTGGCCCTCACTAAAATGGAAAGAAAAGAGGTTTAACCTTAAACTGAGGGTTCTTTACTGTAAGCATGTGTAATTCCCTTCCACAGGCGGTGGTCTCAGCGGGGACCATAGATAGTTTCAAAAAACTATTAGATAAGCACCTGAATGACCACAACATACAGGGATATACAATGTAAAGCCCCGTACACACGGTCGGACTTTTGGCCAACAAACTTTTGGACAAAACAACTAATGTTAAAATCAACCAACAATAGCAGAAGTTGACCAAAGGGTGGCAGTAAAGAGCAGAAAAGAGCAGAAAAAACACGCAATGTTGTAAGAAGTTTTAAGAAAGTTTGCAGAAAAGTCAGAGCGTGTGTATGCTATGGGTGTTCCTAACCAACTCAGTTCGGACAAAAAACCACGGAAAAGTCCAATGGAAGTCCGACCGTGTGTACGAGGCTTAATACTGACATATAATCACACACATTGGTTGGACTTGATGGACTTGTGTCTTTTTTCAACCTCACCTACTATGTAACTTAGCAAGGGAAATTGCACTTTGCTAGGGATTTTGCAGCCCAGCGCTTTGTCAGACGAGGTTCTGCTGACTTCCATCATCCTATCATTTGCAAGCAAAAATGCTGCTTCTATTGTATTCTCCTTGCATGTGATCTACTCTGAGTTGGGTATTGAGGAGTGCCTAATAAAAAAGTTCATGTCGTCAAAAGTTCATAAATCTTTATTGGCTAAGAGCATCAAATAAAGCCATTGACTTTGGGGAAAAATGCCTCCCCTTTTTTAAGGCATAAGACCTGTGTGTGCACAATGGCTGCATGTCCAATACGCCTAGCCTGTCCATAGGACCAAAGCTCAAGAATTGCTGTAAGTTCAACATCCTTTCTTTTCCCAGTGGTTTTTAGTCCCATCAATATCCAGTAATGTTTCTTGTGTGTTTCCATAAGTGATCCTCTCCCCCTCAACACTGCTGTCATTCACTCTTTCCACCTGCAGACACTAGGCTTTGCCTAGTGGCCAGAAATAGGAAAGGCACATGATTTGAATTATTTGCCAAGTTAAACTTCACCACATTCTCAAAGTTGTAGGGCAAGCTCCCTTTCAAAGTTCAAAAGTGAACAGCCTATTTGCCATAAACCCAACTGGGTCTTCTCTCTCCCCCTCTTTTCTGACCCACTCAGGGTATCCCTGTGATGATGCAAAGTGTAGCATTGTTGTGATACCATCAGTGCCACTCTGTGCATCATTAAATTACTAAGGAAGGGCTCTGCAGTGGTATTTCCTCAAGAGACGGTATGTTGCACCCTGTATTCATAGTATGTCTTCAGTCTTCCAGGTTGAATATTGTCCAGCATCATTCAACTCAAAAGACTAAAGACATCTTGTGGCAAAGAAGTAATAATTATATTACATTATATTACAATCTGGACAACTCTAGGTTGAAGGTGAGCACTGGAGCCTGAGCTTCTTTTTTTACTTTGTACATTGGCTGGAAGCCCATTTTATTATTATTTTATTATTATAAAACATTCCAGAGATTGGGCTTTAAAGTATGTCAAGGCAAACTTAAAAGAAAAAAAATGTTCGCAGTACATCTCTAGAATGCATGCACATTTCCCAGTATGTGCAGTTAGTATATGCACAGCAGCTACTGGATTGTACAGTAAATCGGGAACCTGCAGTGAAAGACATTGTTGAATGTTTGGGTGAAATGGGAGAGTGGGGCAGTCTTTTAAATGTGCTAGGCTGGCTAATTTAAATTAATTGTGTGGCATCATCGGTGTGCAACTCAGTGTTTGGATTGCCACAGATTAGCCTGCAGTTTCCTGCCTGTGTATTCTTACCTCCTTGCTGCAGTTCTTCTACTCTAATCCCTTTCACATGTGCTCACCTATGGGCATTGCTTGCTATTCTGTAGGCTTTTATTTCCTTCATTTTCATCACTTACTGGCCCGTCTCCTAGTTTGCTTGCCTGTATAAGACATGCTAAGTGTAAACCACATTGCCTGAGCAACAGTTCTCTGGGCTCAAGGTCATTTGTTTAGCCTGTGCCTGACTACCTGTGTACTGACCCTGGCTTTGTTTACCATCTGTGCTTGTTTGCTGCCAGCCCTGACCTGGCTTGTTTCCTGCCAGTTGTACTCTGCGCATGCGAGTGGTCTCTGCATCCTCAGCTGCGTGTACCTGGGGGCCGCGACCTGGTTCCAGCTTGCTGCAAGTCCATCCTCAACATGAGGGGCTCTGGTGAAGAGGCAGGCTGGGGCTTAGATTCCACAGACTGGAAAACCCTGAGCTGGCGATCTACAAGGGCTCACTACCACAGATGCTTGACATGAATGGTGATGATTGCATGTTTGTTGGATTTCTTCAGACATTTTTGATCTACAGCTCCTCCCCTTCATTTCTGCTGCAGGATTTACCCACAGTAGTCTAGGTTTGCAGACAAAGACCATAGGTTTTAAGCTGATCTTTGCTGTTGCATCTCTCGAATTGCTACCCTAGGCACAAGACCACAAGTGCATTATGGTCCTACTGTATTAGTGATTCTACTGTATTCCCCATTCCACCATGGCAATTCAATAAATTTTTTAGCACTTTTATTGTGTTTGTCGTTTGACAGCATAGGGCAGGTTGTTCACTTGAACGGGCTGCCCTACATGTGACAAATACGCCAAGGTAGCTCCAGCACCTTATTTCTGCAATTAGCCTTGCATGTTTTGAAATACACATTTTGAACCGGTTCGTTGTGTGACAAAATGCGTAACTGCTAGCCACGTTTGGGTTGTCAATATGAATTATTGGCACTGCAAACATGATGTGCCTCTAGGCATGTTTTTTTGCATGTTTCTAGGATTGCCAAGGTGTGAATGGGGTCTTAATGTATGTGAAAACACTCTACTTATAAAGCACAGTCTTAAAGACAACATCATAAAAGAGTAACAATATTTTGCCAAACCAAACAGCGTGTAAAGCCTCAAATCAATATATTCAACTGCAGCAGTAATAAAATATATGAAAGTAAACATAATAAAGAAAACAGATGGTGATCTATGAATTAATGTTTAGTTTACTTGTATTTGTTTTAATTGCAATTCAATAGCAATTACACACACAAGAAAAACAGAATGGGAACATCTGCTTTTCTATTGCTAAATGGTCTTGTTACTTTTAATCCAGGAGGTAAAATAAAATTCTTACATAATCAGTTTTAAATTCATTTTTGATACTTGTAATACATACCAATGAAGCATAATTGTGTTTGGATTTTGTGAAGCATTGAGAAACACTGTTCCTTGATGCAGGTTCATGTAGAATGTAGATTGCAAGCTGAGTTTGGTAATACAATGGAGAAGTGTATTTGTCATTCAACACCCAGGTATGTTTAATTGTACTACATTGTGACACTCTAGGGGAGATTTACTAAAACTGGTCCACACAGAATCTAGTGCAGCTCCCCATAGAAACCAATCAGCTTAATTTAACAAGCTAAAGTTAGAAGCTGATCGGTTACTATGCGCAGCTGAACCAGATTATGTGTGCACCCATTTTAGAAAAATCCCCCCCTTTGCCTGAATATAACATTCCAAGGCTCTTGGTCAGGATGGAAAACACTTGCTTTTTTTTAAGAATGTCCTACCACCTGACAATGGCCAATCCAATTTATGTCATCTTCAGGCTTCAAGCAAAGGATGAAGAGAAGTGTCCAGTCTAGAGGACATGTATGTCCTCTAGAGAACTAGATCAGAGCACTCTTGAAGGGACCAAGAAAACCAATATATGTGTCAGGCCCAGGGCTTTTTTTCTTAGACAATAGGTGCAGGAACTCCCTCGTTCCAAGTCACCCCTTTTCTCCGGAACCTACCCACCTCCCAGTACCGTCCCTTTTAGACAATATAGGACCAAGTATAATTTTGCGGTGCTAAGTAATTTGTATGGAATTTTGTAATGATATCAGGGAAAGCAGTAAAATAGATCCCCTGCAGCCAGCAACAATAGATCCCCCTAAGAACAATGGACTACCCACAACAAAATTTCCCCACCAGCAACAATAGACTCCCGGCAGCATCAACAGATCTCCGCACATCCAGCATTAATAGACTCTCTGGCTGCCATCAACAATAGATTCCTCCCCAACAGTAGATCTCTTTCAGCAACAACTGACCCCCCAGCAACATAAGACCCCCCAGCAACAATAGGTACCCACCAGCAAACAATAGTCCTCCCCAGCAACAATAGATCATCTGCAAAAATAGATCCCCAGCAGTGAGCATCAATACCCTGCATCACATTCCAGCACCCCTTGTCATTACATACAGTCAGTCCAGGAGGTGCCGGAACTGCGTTCCCCCTTGTTCCCGCTGAAAAAAAGCCCTGGTCAGGCCAGAAGTAGGTAGAGTACACGGAGCAGGCTGGCTGATACACCACTGGTGCACCACTTCAGATGTCAGCGGAACAGCAAAATTCTGATGCAAAGCAGAAGCAGGTCAGGACAGCCAAGTTGTAGTGGTTAGCCTGGTAACACTGAAGGGTCAGGCAAAAGCGTGGTTTAGACAAGCTGTACTGTACTGCATCAGCAGTGAGGAAGAGCAGGGTCAGAACAAGCTGGGTCATACACAAGTAGATCAAAGTTCAACCAGTACAGAGTCAGTAGCAAGGAATAGCAGGGTTGGAACAAGCTGGGTCACGCACATGTAAATCAGAGAAGATATCAGCTGGGTTAAGCAGGAGTACACAAAGGTAGCTACCATATCACAAGCACTGGTAGTATGCTGACACATGAGCTAGCCAGTCACCATTGCTTTTCAAAGCAAAGGTGAGTTGTTCTAAGTCTTAACCACTTGCTGTCCGCCGCATAGCAGTTTTACTGCTACGGGGTGGCAGCTGTGCACCTGTATACAGTTGTGCTTATAAGTTTACATACCCTGGCAGAATTTATGATTTCTTGCCCATTTTTCAGAGAATATGAACGATAACACAAAAACGTTTCTTTCACTCATGATTAGTGTTTGGCTGAAGCCATTTATTATCAATCAACTGTGTTTACTCTTTTTAACCCATAATGACAACAGAAACTACCCAAATGACCCTGATCAAAAGTTTACATACCCCAGTTCTTAATACCATGTATTGCCTCCTTTAACATCAATGACAGCTTGAAGTATTTTGTGGTATTTGTGGGTGAGGCTCTTTATCTTCTCAGATGGTAAAGCTGCCCATTCCTCTTGGCAAAAAGCCTCCAGTTCCTGTAAATTCTTGGGATGTCTTGCATGAACTGCACGTTTGAGATCTCCCCAGAGTGGCTCAATGATATTGAGGTCAGGAGATTGAGATGGCCACTCCAGAACCTTCACTTTATTCTGCTGTAGCCAATGACAGGTTGACTTGGCCTTGTTTTTTGGATCATTGTCATGTTGGAATGTCCAAGTACGTCCCATGCGCAGCTTCCTGGCTGATGAATGCAAATGTTCCTCCAGTATTTTTTGCATTCATCTTGCCATCAATTTTGACCAAATTTCCTGTGCCTTTGTCACTCACACATCCCAAAACATCAGCGATCCACCTCCGTGTTTCACAGTAGGAATGGTGGACCTTTCATCATAGGCCTTGTTGACTCCTCTCCAAATGTAGTGTTTATGGTTGTGGCCAAAAAGCTCAATTTTGGTCTCCTCACTCCAAATGACTTTGTGTCAGAAGGTTTGAGGCTTGTCTCTGTGCTGTTTGGCGTATTGTAAGTGGGATACTTTGTGGCATTTGCGATGTAATGGCTTTCTTCTGGCGACTCGAACATGCAGCCCATCTTTCTTTAAGTGCCTCCTTATTGTGCATCTTGAAACAGCCACACCACATGTTTTCAGAGAGTCCTGTATTTCACCTGAACTTATTTGTGGGCTTTTCTTTGCATTCTGAACAATTTTCCGGGCAGTTGTGGCTGAAATTTTAGTTGGTCTACCTGACCGTGGTTTGGTTTCAACAGAACCCCTCATTTTCCACTTCTACTTCGTTTTTGTGTTATCATTCATATTCTCTGAAAATGGCTAAGAAATCATAACTTCTGCCAAGGTATGTAAACTTATGAGCACAACTGTATATATGTGATCAGGCTCTTCCAGGTAAGATGCGCACCGTCGTCAGCTCGCTCCCGCTGCAAACACACAGTGGGAGCCCAGCGGTGGGTACCGTGGCACCTACCAATCATTCTGCAGAGAGACAGGATGGCGGTCTGCCTATGTAAACAAGCACCTCCCACGCTGTACAAAAACACTGGCCAAGCATGCAGTGATTGCCCCTGATGTTATCCCCTTTCCAACCAGTGTCATTAGTACAGTGACAGTGCATATTTTTTAGCACTGATCACTGTATTAGTGTCACTGGTCCCCAAAAAGTGTAAATTAGTGTCAAAACTTCTGCCGCAATATTGCAGTCCCACTATAAGTCGCTGTTCGCTGCCCTTGCTAGTAAAAAAATAAAAATATCCCATAGTTTGTAGACACTATGAGCAAACCAAGTAATATATGCTTATTGGTATTTTTTTTACCAAAAATATGTAACATTGATTTTTTACATTTTTTAAGGGATATGTTTAATATCAGGAAGTAAAAAAATGTGTTTATTTTCTTTTTTTCAAAATTGTCCATCGTTTTTTTTTTTTATAGCGCAAAAAATAAAAACCGCAGAGGTGATCAAATACCACCAAAAGAAAGCTATTTGTGGGAAAGAAAGGACATACATTTTTTCTTGGGTACAGAGTCACACGCCCGCACAATTGTCAGTTAAATTTATGCAGTGACATATAGCAAAAAATGGCCTGGTCATGAAGGGGGGTAAATCTTCCGGAGGTCAAGCGGTTAAATGTAAAACGCAAATCCTGGTACTGACAATATGCCCATTAGGCCACTGGGAAGGATGCATCTTTCCTAAAGACTGGGGATTAATTAAAGGTGTTAATTAGACATGTGTGGTTTGTTTAGTTTCGTATTAATATTTGGACACATTTTTGTTATTCAGAGATTCAGACATATCCAAATACCCAGATTACAATATAAACAAATTTTACTGAATGCTCCGAATAAAGAAATGAAATTCAGGCTGAAATTCAAATCGAATTTTACCTCAAACTTCAGTCGAATTCTAACTGTACACATATTGCTGAAATCAAAGACTGTGTGTGCTGTTAGAGTACCATTTCGAAATAATGAGGATTTAGTTAAGACAAAGTTGATTTAAAGAGCCATTGTAATCATCTGATGAAGATTTTTTTTTTGTTTGTTGACTTTGCCACGCTGAAATCGAAAAAATTAATAAATGACGTTTTCGATTCCACCGATTTCAAGATTTATTGATTCAAACATTTGGAATCGAAAAAAAAATGGTAAATTCAAAGAAAATTTTAAAAATATCGAATAGGAATTCCGAATATGAATTGAACGAATCAACCAAAAATTTAACTAAACTAAATAACTAGATTAACAAAACGAAACGAAACAAAACAATTTTTTTTTTTGTCATGCACATGTCTAGTGTTCATTTCTTCTCCTAAATTGAAAACTTCCTTTCCTCCATTTTATAGTGATTGGTGCTCAGCTTTTCAAAGCATGCTTTCAATGTAACAACAACTAACATACTGTATATGAGCAGAGGCTGCCCAGCAAAGTATGACAAAATTTGGTGTGCATTGAAACACTCAACCTGAATGTACCCCCCATCCCTTCCTAACCCTCCCAACCACCCAGTGTTTCTTTACTACTACGTTTTGGCAAACTAATAATGGGAATGAAACATTGTTGTTGACACCTTTATTGAAACCAATACTGTAGCGCACACTTGAGCCTCGTACACACGGTTTGATTGTTGGACGACCGAGCGTCTGATTTTTGTCAAAAGCGCGTGTGCAGGATTTCGTCTATCCGCAAATCGTTGTTTGCCAAACACGAACATAGTGACGTACTATGAGAGTATAAAGAGGAAGTTAATTCCTCAATCGCCACCCTTTGGACCCCTTCTGCTAATTTCGTGTTAGTAGAAGTTTGATGAGCGTTGATGAGCAATTTTTAGATCGTACAAAACAAATGCCTTTTAAAATAAGTTTGGAAATGCAAAGCAGCTTCATTATTATCCCATTAAAGAAGATGAGAATTTTGACATTTCCTCAATTGCCGCGTCACGAATGTTAATTCTAGATTACGAATGGTAGTTTACAAGACCAAACTCTTCCCAGTTGTTCCTTGATTCCGAGCGTGCGTGGTTGTACTTTCGACTTGTGTGTGACGGATTTCTGTACTGACCACCTGAAAATCAGATGTTGAGTTCACATCAGACAAACATTTTATAGCCTGCACATCCAGCTTTTGTCTGATGTAAAAGCCAAATCGTCTGTCGAATGCACCGTACTAACGATCCGAAAATCCGCAGACAGCTCGTCTTACGACTTTTCACTTCTGAATTTCGTACCGTGTGTACGAGGCCTTAGTTAAACTATGCACAGTTTTTCAACACATATTTATATTGTACGTAAGATGTGGCGTTATAAATGATAAATGTAACCATCTGTTTTTGAAACCTTCAATCAAGTTTTACTGTTAAAAAAGCTGTTATGCCGTGTACACACAACGGTTTTTAATGCATTGGAACATGCTCTTATTTTTCTCGTCATGCTCAGAATCAAGTATGAGACGGGAGCACTCATTCTGGTAAAACTAGCGTTCGTAATGGAGATAGCACATTCGTCACGCTGTAACAGAGTGAAAAGCACGAGGCTGAAAAGCGCGAATCGTCTCTCAACAAACTTTACTAACATGAAGGGTGGTGCCATCCGAATGGAACTTCCCCTTTATAGTGCCGTCGTACGTGTTGTACGTCACCGTGCTTTACTCGAACATTTTTTTCAACGATAGTGTGTAGGCAAGGCAGGCTTGAGAAGAATCACTTAGAGAAAAACGTAGTTTTTTTTCAATGACATTAAAAACGGTCGTGTGTACGCGGCATTAGTTTCACCCAAAATTTCAGCAAGAATTTGAATATTTTGCTGAAATTTCACAATGTCAACAAAATGCAAAGACGCTAAAAACACATCAATGTGGTTTTGATATGCTTTATAGTAGGACTTTTAAATATCCCCTGGAAGTTACAGAAGCTGCTTTTTATCCCAGACCTGTTTTTGTGATAGAAAATGGCCTCACAATTTTCCTTTTTTTCGCAGAAAACACAGACACAAAAAAATTATTTAAATAAGAAATTAAAATCAACAGTACACAAATAAGGAAATGTTGAAGAACATTTTACCTATGCAGCTCAGTCAAAATTGAGAAAACGTATTACTACTCATCTCTATTTAGGACGGATTTACAGCACTGACCACAGTGGACTCCAGTACAGTTGTATGGCAATACTCCAGTGCATTATTATGTTCAAGTTCCAGGCAGCATAAGCATAGAGTAATTTTTCTGGTCAGATGGCCTAATGCAGATTAATTAATTGAGCTCCCTGCATTATATCATGTCACACCCAAAGGTGCGGAGGGGAGGGGGAAGGAAATCTACAATTTAGGCTAAGTTCACGCCATCGCCGCATGCGGCTCCCAGCAGGGGTCTGGTACGTCCTGGTTTACTGTTTCAGGTCCGATTTCAGCCTAAATTTTGGGCTGAATTCGGACCTGAAACGAATCAAAAGACTCACAGTGCGCACTGGAGCCGCAGCAGAGATATGTGAACAGGCTCCATAAAGATGTAAACAGAAGAGGTACTTGAACCACCCTAACTATGAAGTACCGCTCAGCGCTCAGGAAATAGCAAATGAGGTCTATGAGAACACACAATAGAATGAAAATACTAAAATTGCTAAAATGATACAGCACCTGCTTAAAAGAAACCAAACGTAAAAAAACAATAATATTAAACTCTAAAGGTCCCAGAGTCCATAACAACACTGTACAGTAGCAGCGCTACACTCCAACACCAGTTTGAAAGTCCTCTATATATATATATGTAAGCAGTAGTGTTGCAGAGGAGGATGTATGTGATTTAGTGAAGAGTCTTTGGATCGTGCTCCTTTCACCAAGGGATGTTCACCACGTGTGGGGGGGGGGGGGTTTAGATTCCCCTTTTGGGGATGCACTCACCAGTAGGGATGAGCTTCGAGTTCGAGTCAAACTCATGTTCGACTCGAACATTGCCTGTTCGCCCGTTCGCCGAACAGCGAACAAATTGGGGTGTTCGCGGCAAATTCGAAAAATCTATGGGAGAAATCTAAAGTGCTAATTATAAAGGCTTATATGCAAGTTATTGTCCTAAAAAGTGTTTGGGGACCCGGGTCCTGCCCCAGGGGACATGTATCAATGCAAAAAGAAGTTTTAAAAACGGCCGTTTTTTCGGGAGCAGTGATTTTAATAATGCTTAAAATGAAAAAATAAAAGTGAAATATTCCTTTAAATTTCGTACCTGGGGGGTGTGTATGATATGCATGTAAAGTGGCGCATGTTTCCCGTGCTTAGAACTGTCCCTGCAAAAAGTGTCATTTTTGAAAGAAAAAAATGCATTTAAAACTGACTCGCGGCTATTAATGAATTGTCGGCTCCCGGCAATACATACAAAAGTCATTGATAAAAAAAAAAAAAAAAGCGTGGGTGTTCCCCAGAATTCAATTACCAGGCCCTTCAGGTCTGGAATGGATATTAAGGGGAACCCCGCCGCAAATAAAAAAAAAATTGACGTGGGGTTCCCCCAAATATCCATTCCAGGCCCTTCAGATCTGGCATGGATTTTAAGGGGAACTCCACCCCAAATAAAAAAAAAATGGCGTGGAGTCCCCCTAAAAATCCATACCAGACCCCTTATCCGAGCATGCAACCTGGCCGGCCGCAGGGGAAAAGGGGGGGACGAGAGAGCGGCCCCCCCTCCCTCCTGAACCGTACCAAGCCACATGCCCTCAACATGGGGAGGATGTCCCCATGTTGATGGGGACAAGGGCCTCATCCCCACAACCCTTGCCCGGTGGTTGTGGGGGTCTGCGGGCGGGGGGCTTATCGGAATCTGGAAGACCCCTTTAACAAAGAGGACCCCCAGATCCCGCCCCCCCCTATGTGAATTGGTAAGGGGTACATTGTACCCCTACCATTTCACGAAGAAAGCGTAAAAAAATGTTTAAAAAAAACACACAAACACGTTGAAAAAGTCCTTTATTAAAAAAAAAAAAAAAAAAAAACCATTCCAGCGGTGAAATCCAGTGTCCCGCGGCGATCCCGATGTCCAGCGCTGTCCGTCATTGGTTGTGCCTGAGCGGACCTGATGGGGAACTCCCTCTCAGTATTTTAAATGTATAGACCCGCCCCTTCTAAAGTTCCCCATCAGGTCCGCTCAGCGGACCAGATGCGGAACATGAGAAGGGGCGGGTCTATACATGTATTACCAAAGTGAGAGCAGTTCCCCATCAGGTCCGCCTCCTCGGTATGTCGGACCCGCCTACGTCATTGGCTTGAGCGGGGAACTTCCTTCACTGTGTAATTTAAATTTACATAGTGAAGGAAGTTCCCCGCTCAAGCCAATGACGTAGGCGGGTCTGACATACCGAGGGGGCGGACCTGATGGGGAACTGCTCTCACTTTGGTAATACATGTATAGACCCGCCCCTTCTCATGTTCTGCATCTCGTCCGCTGAGCGGACCTGATGGGGAACATTAGAAGGGGCGGGTCTATACATTTAAAATACTGAGAGGGAGTTCCCCATCAGGTCCGCTCAGGCACAACCAATGAAGGACAGCGCTGGACATCAGGATCGCCGCGGGACACTGGATTTCACCGCTGGAATGTTTATTTATTTATTTTTTTAAATAAAGGACTTTTTCAAGGTGTTTGTGTGTTTTTTTAAACATTTTTTTACGCTTTCTTCGTGAAATGGTAGGGGTACAATGTACCCGTTACCAATTCACATAGGGGGGGGGGCGGGATCTGGGGGTCCCCTTTGTTAAAGGGGTCTTCCAGATTCCGATAAGCCCCCCGCCCCGCAGACCCCCACAACCACCGGGCAAGGGTTGTGGGGATGAGGCCCTTGTCCCCATCAACATGGGGACATCCTCCCCATGTTGAGGGCATGTGGCTTGGTACAGTTCAGGAGGGAGGGGGGGCCGCTCTCTCGTCCCCCCCCTTTTCCCCTGCGGCCGGCCAGGTTGCGTGCTCGGATAAGGGGTCTGGTATGGATTTTTAGGGGGACTCCACGCCATTTTTTTTTTAAACTTGGGGTGGAGTTCCCCTTAAAATCCATGCCAGATCTGAAGGGCCTGGTAATTGAATTCTGGGGAACCCCCACGCTTTTTTTTTTTTTTTTTTCTCAATGACTTTTGTATGTATTGCCGGGAGCCGACAATTCATTAATAGCCGCGAGTCAGTTTTAAATGCATTTTTTTTCTTTCAAAAATGACATTTTTTGCAGGGACAGTTCTAAGCACGGGAAACATGCGCCACTTTACATGCATATCATACACACCCCCCAGGTACGAAATTTAAAGGAATATTTCACTTTTATTTTTTCATTTTAAGCATTATTAAAATCACTGCTCCCGAAAAAACGGACGTTTTTAAAACTTCTTTTTGCATTGATACATGTCCCCTGGGGCAGGACCCGGGTCCCCAAACACTTTTTAGGACAATAACTTGCATATTAGCCTTTATAATTAACACTTTAGATTTCGAACGTTCGAGTCCATTGTATTTAATAGGGTTCTAAAGTTTACACGAACATTTTGTCTGTTCGCAGGTTCTGGTGCGAACCGAACAGGGGGGTGTTCGGCTCATCCCTGCTCACCAGATGTAGAAATCAGATCAGCCTCAAATCAACATAAACATCAGCCGTTTTTACTGCACTCTCCACCACCAATAGCTCTTACTTAATACGGAGGTCCGCAAACACCTATTTCTCCATGTGTTCACCTTAGAGCCACCACCTCCGGTCAAAATCTCCTGCTATTGTGAATTGGATGCGGAACAAGCGCATCCAATTTGCAATGGTGTGAACCCAGCCTCAATCTGAACTGGACAACAAAAAGGCAATGGCTTTGCTGAAATTTGAAGATAGGAGGGTTAAGCACCTGTGTAAATGTGTAGATATTATATTTACCTAAATATTTTTTAGAGTAGAACCTTATTATAGAATAGATTCTTGGTGCATTATGTGCTTGTAACAGAAAATATAAAACATATTTTAAAAAACAAATTGCAGACTGGCATTTAATTAGCAGTTCGGCAAACAGACTGGCACTAAAGTAAAGTCTGTAAAGGTTAGGGTCAAAAAAAAGTCAACAACTGCTATGTGGATAATGAAAACAAAATGCAATCTGGAAGTCTTATTTGTTCACAGTTTGGCAAATGCGCTGTCACTCTGGTGACTAGAGTAGGAGTTTTAGATGCAGAATGTCACAGGTGTTTCTATTTTAGAGAACAAAAAAATTGACAAGTGCTACCCTGTGATTGGCTGGAGCTATGACGAATACTGGGGAATTCTCATATGCAGAATGTAATCTGAAGTTTCATTTTTCCCTCTTTAGGTAGAGTTGATACTGAGCCTGTGATCACAGCACTGCAACAACTTTGCTGACAAAGGCTCACCTGCTTTCTGATACTGATTACTATTAGCCCTGGTTCACACCGGTGCATCTTTGAAATCGCTCTACTTCAGCATGATTTCAAAGCTGCACGTCAGCGTCATTTGCACTGCCGATTTCATTGCGACTTTATGCAAGTCCCGATGAAATCGGTAAAAAGTAGTACAGGAACCTTTTTCATGATCGCTGCAACGTGAGTGACTGCTATATGAACGGTTCCATTGCCGGCAATGGGGTGCAACTAGGATTGCACCTCATCCCTTTAAACCTGAACACATATGAATTACACAGGTTCTGAGGCAAATTTAATGCAGATAAGGCACCAAGTGAGTTTAGTTACCACTTTAAGCCCCGGAGGGTTTACCCACCTTCATTAGACCCCTTTCACACTGAGGCGCTTTTCAAGCGCTTTCACCCTAAAAAAAGCGCCTGAAAAGCTTACGAAAACTTATTTCCATTAAAATCAATGAATACTTTCACACTGGGGCAGTGCGTTGATAGAGCAGTAAAAAAACACCCCTCTCCATTGAAATTAATTGAGAGCTCTTCAAAAGCGCCTGAAAAGCTCTTCAAAAGCGCTCAGTGTTTTACTGGCAGTTTTTCTAGCGCCTCAGTATGAAAGAGGCCTTACCAGGCCATTTTGTGCGATATGGCACTGCGCTATTTTAACTGACAATTGCGCGGTCATGCAACGATGTACCCAAATACAATTTGTGTTATTTTTTTTCCCACAAATCGAGCTTCCTTTTGGTGGTATTTTATCACCCCTGCGGTTTTTATTTTTTGTGCTATAAACAAAAAAAGACTGACAATTTTGAATAAAAAACAATATTTTTTACTTTCAGCTATAAAACCTACCCAATAAAAAATAAATAAAAAATCAAATGTTTTCATCAATTTAGTCCAATATGTATTCTGCTACATATTTTTGGTAAAAAAAATCCAAATAAGCATATATTGATTGGTTTGCACAAAAGTTATAGCGTCTACAAACTATGGGATAGATTTATGGAATTTTATTTTTTTATTTTTTTACTAGTAATGGTGCTGATCAGCGATTTTTAGTGGAACTGCAAAATTGCAGCAGACAACCTAATTGACACTTTCTGGGGACCAGTGACACTAATACAGTGATCAGTGCAAAAAAAAAAAAAATGCACTCTCACTGTACTAATGACACTGGCAGGGAAGGGGTTAACGCCAGGGGCAAGTGTGCTCCTAGGGAGTGCTTTCTAACTGTGTGGGGGATGGCTTAACAGGAGGAAAACAGAGATCTGTGTTTCTGCTTAGCAGGATCACAAGATCTCCATTCTCCCTTTCTGGACGTCGGTCGTACCCTCTGATTGGCTCCCGCAGTGTCCAATCACAGCAGGAGTGGGCCAACAGTGGCACACATGCGCATGTGCCAGGCCCTGTGCACGAAATCACGTACAGGTACGTGATTTCGCGCAGGAGGGCTTCCCTGCCACAGTATATCTGGGTGGGGCGGTCCTTAAGTGGGTAATCAACCAAAGAAGCTGTGTAATTAATATGTGTTTGGTTTTAAAGGGATAAGGTGGCAACTCTAGGTGCAACTTCTCATGCAATTTGAAACTGTCAAATCGCATGACAAGTCGCACCGGTCTGAATAGGGGCTCAGGGTAAAAATTTGAAATTCAATTTCCCTGAAATGTTTGCAAAAGTTGGTAGATTTTAAGGATGCAATGAATTAAACAATTCCTCTCAACTAGTCTGGACCTGCTCTGTCCCTAGTCTCATTACTTTCTTTCCCACAGAAAGAAAACAATGGCCAGCAAAAAAGAAAAAGAAAAAGGTAACATATTTGCAAAAGCAAACAAGCATTAATCAATAAAAGATTAAATAATCACATACAATAAAAAGTAAAAACGTGAATACAAAGAAAACTAAAAAACTGATAAAATAAACGAAACTACCATGAATAAACCCTCTGCCCCAAATTTAAGATAAACTTAAACAGGTTAAAAAGTAACATGGATTGGGCAGTAGCCCTAACTGCAAAATAACACATGGGGTAACGATTAAGCCTCATACACACGATTGGATTTCCATCATACAAATCCGCAGACTTTTGTCTGAAAGGCGTTGGCTGTGAACTTGTTCTGCACACAGACGGCAGACTTTTTCAGCCAACATTCACGAAACTACGTGGTTTTTCTGCTCTATAGCGCCACCCTTTGGGCAACTTCTGCTAATGTTGTCTGATGGTTAGCATTGGTTTTGAGCATGCCTGTTTGTACTTTGGATTTTAGTCCGAAGGTCTTGTGTACACACGATCGGATAATCCGACGGAACACATTCGTTGTCGGACAATTTGAAAGCATGACCATTCAACATTTGTTGTCGGAGATTCCGACAACAATTGTCCGATGGAGCATACAGACAGTCGGATTACCTGACAAAACATGTCCATCGGACAATTGTTGTCAGAATATCCGATCGTGTGTACGGGCCTTAACTCCTGCAGATTACTGATCCAAACTGACTTAAAGGAGCAGTCACTGCTACTCTACTCCTCCCTGCTCCATCTCCACAGCATTAAAGAACTTTCTATTTCATCTCTGCTTCCTGGCTGCAGAATATGCAGGAAAGCTATTTCATGGTTCTGATGGGATGCCATGGAAGGTGTAGAGGTCTGCGAATGAAACAAGCACAAGTGAAACAAAATAGTACAGATTTCAACCTAATTTGCGGTAAATTATTGTAAAAGTGGATCATTTCCGTCATCCCTTTATGTGATTTCAACAATCATCTTCCACCCAAGCAAGGATTACTGATGAAAAGAATGTCTGACAAAAATGAACCTTGAAATTGCAATGACTAATTTTGCCATCTGCATAATTTATTGAAAGCAAATACATTTCGTTTTTCTCATTGACCTGCTTAGGGAAAATTTGCTTTCTTGAGGATTTGTTATGGGTATATTTAGGATAATTTTGTTTATTTCATTTAGTGTTCTGTGTGTTTTTTTTAATTTTTAATTTTCATTTTGTGTATTTGATCACTAATTGTAAAATGCTTTCTATTTTTTAGTTTACTCGTTCTGTAAAAGTAGGTTAATGATGAGCCTTTTTGACATAAGAAGGAATCCGGGATAGTTAAAGGGAGCTTCTATTAAGGCCAAGGTCTTCATCCAAGCCACGTGAAAACAGTTCTCACTTTCTGCAAAAGCAGAATGGTTGGCCAGGATCACAGAAATCCAGCAGATGGAGAACCTAACTTTGGCCATGAAGGACCAAGAAAACAAATACTGGCATATCTGGACTCCTTGGTTTCTCCACTAAGATCAAACAGCTCCAGCTGACGACACAAAATAAGTAGGCCAATAACATCATAGCAGGACAGAAAAACTTTACAAAAATACCTCAATAAATTAATGGAGTGGGCAACTATATGACTAATGAGATTTATTATAGAAAAATGTAAAGTAATGCACTTGGGGACTAAAAATATAAACACAAGTTATTCACTCGGGGCAACTTCTGGGGGAATCCAGGATGGAGAAAGATCTGGGGATCCTAGTTGAAGACAGACTGAGCAATAGCATGCAATGTCAAGCCGCAGCAAGCAAAGCCAGAAGACTATTAGCATGCATTTAAAGTGGTTGTAAACCCTTTACAACCACTTTATGCTACAGGTAAGCCTATATTAAGGCTTACCTGTAGCTATCCAGGATATCTCCTAAACCTACACAGTTTAGGAGATATCCCCTGTCCCCTGCATGTGCCGATCTCATTGGCACATGCACACAAGAGCAAACTGAAGCAATGGCACCTATGTATATATACACTGTATCCTGTGCAGCTAGATCTCACTGCAGACCGTTCCTGGTGTATAGTGATGAGCCGAACACCCCCGGGTTCGGTTCGCACCAGAACCCGCGAACGGACCGAAAGTTCGTACGAACATTAGAACCCTATTAAATACAATGGATGCGAACGTTCGAATTCTAAAGTGCTAACTATAACGACTATTATGCATGATATTGTCCTAAAAAGGGTTTGGGAACCCGGGTTCTGCACCAGGGGACATGTATCAATGCAAAAATAAGTTTTAAAAACGGTCGTTTTTCGGGAGCAGTCATTTTAATGATGCATAAAGTGAAAAAAAAAAGTCAAATATTCCTTTAAATATCGTACCTGGGGGGTGTCTAAAGTATGCCTGTGAAGTGCCACGTGTTTCCCGTGTTTAGAACTGTCCCTGCACAAAATGACACTTCTAAAGGAAAAAAAAGCCATTTAAAACTGCTTGCGGCTTTAATGTAATGTCTGGTCCCGGTAATATGGATGAAAATCTTTAAGAAAAATGGCATAGCTACCCCATGACCCCCCCCCCTACCCCAGCCCATTACCAGCCCCTTTGGGTCTTGTATGGATATTAAGGGGAACCCCGCACATAAAATAAAAAAGGCCCTATATACTCTGAACAGCCGTATACAGGCGGTGCATACAAGACAGGGACTGTAGGTTTGTTCTTATGTAGAATCTGTTTGTAATTTTGAACAGGTACATTGTTTAAGTGTAGCTCCAGCCCAAAAATCTATTTTTAAACTTTTTGGAAAACATAGGTAAGGGTTATCACCCCTGTAACATTTGTTTTGCTGTCTGTGCCCCTGTTCAGAACATTTCACCTCACTTTCCGTCCCAATGACAACTGTTTTTGAAATGTGGTGTTTTTCTTGAAACAAGGATTGGTGATAAAGCATCAGTACAGAGGAGACACCTTTCTCCCATATTAATTCTTACAGGAGAGAATTTTCCTTCCTAGGGGTAGATTTCCTCTCACTTCCTGTTGTCTTCTTGCGTTTGCAAGTAGGAGTCGTTTGTAAGTTGGATGTTTGAAAGTAGGGACCTGCCGTATATACGCTGCAGAAATAGGCCCCTTAGTTGTTGGTGTTGGCACAACACTGTAAGCACTCACAGTTACTCTTGGTTGGTGCTGGAACGCCCTGCTGTCAACTATTATATCAGGAATTGTAATTACATATAATTGTTGAACAGTGGTAGTAAAAATTGGGCCTTTGATGGTGGTGCTGGTGCCACAACACTGTAAGCCCTGACCGTTACTCTTGGTGGGTGCAGCAATGGGCCCTGCTGTGAATTATTAGATCAAGAATTGTAATTGCATGCCCCTGTTGAACAGGGGCTGAAAAATTGGGCCTTTCGTGGTGGTGGTGGTGGTGTTGCCACAACACTGTAAGCCCTCAGAGTTACTCTTGGTGGGTGCAGGAATGGGCCCTGCTGTGAATTATTAGATCAAGAATTGTAATTGCATGCCCCTGTTGAACAGGGGCTGAAAAATTGGGCCTTTCGTGGTGGTGGTGGTGGTGGTGGTGTTGCCACAACACTGTAAGCCCTCAGAGTTACTCTTGGTGGGTGCAGGAATGGGCCCTGCTGTGAATTATTAGATCAAGAATTGTAATTACATGCCCCTTTTGAACAGGGGCTGAAAAATTGGGCCTTTCGTGGTGGTGGTGGTGGTGGCGTTGCCACAACACTGTAAGCCCTCAGAGTTACTCTTGGTGGGTGCAGCAATGGGCCCTGCTGTGAATTATTAGATCAAGAATTGTAATTACATGCCCCTGTTGAACAGGGGCTGAAAAATTGGGCCTTAGGCACTGGTGGCACAACACTGCAACCCCTCACAGATACTGTACTTGGAGCACAGCAATGAGCCCTGTTGCAAAGTATTGCTTCAAAAATTGTAATTACACGCCCCTGTTAAACAGGGGCTGAAAAATTGGGCCTTAGGCACTGGTGGCACAACACTGCGACCCCTCACAGATACTGTACTTGAAGCACAGCAATGAGCCCTGTTCCAAAGTATTGCTTCAAAAATTGTAATTACACGCCCCTGTTAAACAGGGGCTGAAAAATTGGGCGTTAGGCACTGGTGGCGGCACCCATAAACAAAAATGATCTTCCAAGCTATCATCATCAATCGTATCATTGAGGACTCGGAGGAGGAGGATAGCCAGTCAACATAACAGCACAGGCACTCAGCATCAGCATCAGTCTTGAAGGGATGTGACATGTTAAAATCAATTAGTCTGTTATATCAGCATCAGGTGTGTGGTAGCTGGTGGTGATCCAAGACTGGTTCATCTTGATGAAAGTCAGTCGATCAACCGAGTCGGTGGACAGGCGCACCCTGTGATCCGTGACAAATCCTCCAGCAGCACTGAATGTGCGTTCCGAAAGAACGCTGGATGCAGGACAGGCCAGTAGCTCAATTGCATACTGTGCAAGCTCTGGCCAGTGATCC
Source organism: Rana muscosa (assembly GCA_029206835.1). Classification (NCBI taxonomy): domain Eukaryota; kingdom Metazoa; phylum Chordata; class Amphibia; order Anura; family Ranidae; genus Rana; species Rana muscosa. The sequence goes on along the minus strand of CM055119.1, from coordinate 131,207,840 downwards.
ATCCTCAAGACCCAGTAAGCCAGAGGATTTTCGGTGGGGAAGGTGTCCAAGTCTGACCTTGCCCCTAGATATTCCTGCAGCATGTTTATCAGACGCTGGCGATGGTTGCTGGAACCGATCATACTTTGGGGCTGCGGACTAAAGAATTGTCTGAATGCATCGGTCAGACGGCCACCTTCCCCACCGCTCCTTCTTTGACTGGCCGAAGCCTCAGCAACTCGTTGTCCAGGACCAGGAGTTTGTAACCTCCCAGTCTCTGGGAACGCGTTGCACAGACCTTTCTGCAAGGCCTCCCGGAGTTGTCTCATCCTCTGCTCCCTCTGCGACGGTAACATAAGGTCCGCAACCTTACCCTTGTACCGTGGATCAAGGAGAGTGGCCAGCCAGTAATGGTCCCTCTCCTTGATCTGAAGAATACGAGGATCCTTCCGCAGACTTTTCAGGATCAGGGAGGCCATGCAGCGTAGGTTAGCTGAGGCATTCGGTCCGGAGTCCTCTGGGTCACTAAGGACGACATGATCAGCAGCCACCTCCTCCCAGCCACGTACAAGTCCACTGGTTTCTTGGGACTGTAAATCATCCCTAAAAGACTGCTGCTGATGATGCTGAGTGCCAGCCTCCACCTCCATGCTGACACAATCCTCCTTCTCCTCCTCCTCCTCCTCCTCCTCTTCCTGTGCGATGGGTGGGACAGAAGGAACACTGTCTGGGTAAAGGGGGCCTTGAGAGGCAAGGAAGTCCTCCTCTTCCTGCCTCTGTTCTGCCTCAAGTGCCCTGTCCATTATTCCACGCAGCGTGTGCTCCAACAGGTGGACAAGAGGTACAGTGTCACTGATGCATGCACTGTCACTGCTCACCATCCTCGTGGCCTCCTCAAATGGTGCCAGGACAGTGCATGCATCCCTGATCATGCTCCACTGGCGTGGAGAAAAAAAACCAAGCTCCCCTGACCCTGTCCTGGTGCCGTAGTCGCACAGGTACTCATTGATGGCCCTCTGCTGCGTGTGCAGCCGCTGCAGCATGGCCAACGTTGAGTTCCACCTGGTGGGCATGTCACATATAAGGCGGTTCTTGGGCAGGTTCAACTCCTTTTGCAGCTCAGCCAGGCGAGCACTGGCATTATAAGATCTGCGGAAATGCACACAGACTTTCCTGGCCTGCCTCAGGACATCCTGTAAGCCCGGGTACCTGCCCAAGAACCGCTGCACCACCAGGTTAAGGACGTGAGCCACACAGGGCACATGGGTCAGTTGTCCCTGTCGGAGGGCGGAGAGGAGGTTGGTGCCATTGTCGCAAACCACCATTCCTGGCTTAAGCTGGCGTGGCGTCAACCACCTCTCGGCCTGGCCCTGCAGAGCAGACAGGACCTCTGCCCCAGTGTGGCTTCTGTCCCCCAAACACAACAGCGCAAGCACGGCATGGCATCTTTTTGCCTGCGTACTTGCGTAGCCCCTTGAACGGCTACGGAGCACCGCTGGTTCAGAGGACAAAGCACAGGAAGAGGCCATGGAGGAAGAAGAAGAGGAGGGGGTGGAGGAGAGAGGTGTGTCACAACCACTAGTAGCATTTTGTAGGCGTGGCGGTGGAACAACCTCCAACACTACTGCACCTTGTCCTGCATCCTTCCCAGCTGCCAAAAGAGTGACCCAATGGGCCGTGAAAGAAAGGTAACGTCCCTGTCCATGCCTGCTGGACCATGAGTCAGCGGTAATATGCACCTTACCGCTGACCGCCCTGTCCAGCGAGGCCAAGACATTGCCTTCCACATGCCGGTAGAGAGCCGGAATAGCCTTCCATGAGAAAAAGTGGCGTTTGGGAACCTGCCACTGAGGAACCGCACATTGCACAAACTCACGGAAGGGGGCCGAGTCTACCAACTGAAAAGGCAGCAGTTGAAGCGCTAGCAATTTAGCCAAGCTAGCATTCAACCGCTGGGCATGTGGATGGCTGGGAGTGAACTTCTTTCGACGGTCCAGCAGCTGGGGCAGGGAAATTTGCCTGCTAGAATCGGACGTCGGTGTACTGCTAGCAGAGTGGCCGCAAGTACTTGGCTGTGACACACCTAATTCTACACCTTCATTCCTCTCAGTGCATGCTTCAGAGAGGACTGAAGTTATAGTGGGGTTGGAGATCCCAGCTGATGCGGTGCAAGGAGAGGTCCGCTTTGTTCTTTGGTGTGGGTCTTTGAGGTAGGCTTGCCAACGAGCTGCATGGCAGGTCAACATATGTCTGGTCAGGCATGTGGTACCCAAGCGGCTGATGTTTTGGCCACGCGATATACGCTTGAGACATATGTTGCAAACAGCAGCTGTGCGATCTGATGCACTAGCCTCAAAAAAGGCCCACACCAAAGAACTTTTTGAATGACGGGCAGAGGCAGCGCCCTGCAGAGGCGGAGCTCTGCGGTGTGATTCCGTCGGTGTACTGCCCTTATGCTGGCCACCAAAGGGCATCCTGCCTCGTTGGAGATGTGCCTCCTCCTCATTCTCCTCCTCCTCCTCTCTCCTATTAGGCACCCACGTGGAGTCAGTGACCTCATCATCCCCTCCCTCCTCATCACTGGAGCCAATCTGGCAGTATGCTGCAGCTGCTGGAACATGACTGCCAGATTGGTGTCCTTCTTGAGCATCCCCTCTGTCTGCTCTCACGCTACTGCCTTCCTCTAGCTGGGTTTCATCATCAGACCCTTCGAAACGCTGGGCATCCTCCTGGAGCATGTACCCAACACTGTGCTCAAACAGTTCGGGGGACTCCTCAGGAGGAGGACATGGTGGGTCTAGGGAAGGAGTGACTGATGATGAGTCTGACATTGATACCAGGGAAGAGGACGCTTTGGCAGCTGCTTTGCCAGTACCCTGAGCCTGGGTAAGAGAGGATGAGGAGGAGGAGGAGGGCTTGGTCATCCACTCTACCAAGTCTTCGGCATGATGTGGCTCAACATGCCCAGCTGCCGAAAAGAAGGACAAGCGTGTCCCATGGCCATGTGCTGATGACAATGCACCGCGTCCACGACCAGCACTGTTGCCCCCAGACACAGAGCCTGCTTGCCCTCTTTTATTGCCTCCTGACTGTCTGCCTCTCCTTGTTTGCCTTCCAGACATTCTAATGGATGGCCTGCAGGGAGATGGGAAAAAAGCAATAAGGGCTACCTTCAGGTGTCCTTCTCTGTCCCTTTACTTAAGGATTTCTAAATATGGTTGAGGATGATTGCTTTCGCACAGAATAGCACAATGACAATTTCCCTGACTGTCCAAAAAACAAGGATTTCAAAGATGGTTGATGAGGAATGCTTTAGCACAGTATAGCACAAGGAGAATTTCCCTCACTGTCCTTCCCTGTCCCTAGAAACAAGGATTAGCACAGTGAAACACACTGACACTCTCCCTACCTATAGTTTTCTGTCCCTAGAAAAAATGTTTTTTTAAAGATGGTTGATGATCAATGCTTTAGCACAGTATAGCACAAGGAGAATTTCCCTCACTGTCCTTCCCTGTCCCTAGAAGCAAGGATTAGCACAGTGAAACACACTGACACTCTCCCTACCTATAGTTTTCTGTCCCTAGAAAAAATGTTTTTTTAAAGATGGTTGATGATCAATGCTTTAGCACAGTATAGCACAAGGAGAATTTCCCTCACTGTCCTTCCCTGTCCCTAGAAACAAGGATTAGCACAGTGAAACACACTGACACTCTCCCTACCTATAGTTTTCTGTCCCTAGAAAAAATGTTTTTTTAAAGATGGTTGATGATCAATGCTTTAGCACAGTATAGCACAAGGAGAATTTCCCTCACTGTCCTTCCCTGTCCCTAGAAACAAGGATTAGCACAGTGAAACACACTGACACTCTCCCTACCTATAGTTTTCTGTCCCTAGAAAAAATGTTTTTTTTAAAGATGGTTGATGATCAATGCTTTAGCACAGTATAGCACAAGGAGAATTTCCCTCACTGTCCTTCCCTGTCCCTAGAAACAAGGATTAGCACAGTGAAACACACTGACACTCTCCCTACCTATAGTTTTCTGTCCCTAGAAAATTTTTTTTTTAAAGATGGTTGATGATCAATGCTTTAGCACAGTATAGCACAAGGAGAATTTCCCTCACTGTCCTTCCCTGTCCCTAGAAACAAGGATTAGCACAGTGAAACACACTGACACTCTCCCTACCTATAGTTTTCTGTCCCTAGAAAAAATGTTTTTTTAAAGATGGTTGATGATCAATGCTTTAGCACAGTATAGCACAAGGAGAATTTCCCTCACTGTCCTTCCCTGTCCCTAGAAACAAGGATTAGCACAGTGAAACACACTGACACTCTCCCTACCTATAGTTTTCTGTCCCTAGAAAAAATGTTTTTTTAAAGATGGTTGATGATCAATGCTTTAGCACAGTATATCACAGGGAGAATTTCCCTCACTGTCCTTCCCTGTCCCTAGAAACAAGGATTAGCACAGTGAAACACACTGACACTCTCCCTACCTATAGTTTTCTGTCCCTAGAAAAAATGTTTTTTTAAAGATGGTTGATGATCAATGCTTTAGCACAGTATAGCACAAGGAGAATTTCCCTCACTGTCCTTCCCTGTCCCTAGAAACAAGGATTAGCACAGTGAAACACACTGACACTCTCCCTACCTATAGTTTTCTGTCCCTAGAAAAAATGTTTTTTTAAAGATGGTTGATGATCAATGCTTTAGCACAGTATAGCACAAGGAGAATTTCCCTCACTGTCCTTCCCTGTCCCTAGAAACAAGGATTAGCACAGTGAAACACACTGACACTCTCCCTACCAATAGTTTTCTGTCCCTAGAAAAAATGTTTTTTTAAAGATGGTTGATGATCAATGCTTTAGCACAGTATAGCACAAGGAGAATTTCCCTCACTGTCCTTCCCTGTCCCTAGAAACAAGGATTAGCACAGTGAAACACACTGACACTCTCCCTACCTATAGTTTTCTGTCCCTAGAAAAAATGTTTTTTTAAAGATGGTTGATGATCAATGCTTTAGCACAGTATAGCACAGGGAGAATTTCCCTCACTGTCCTTCCCTGTCCCTAGAAACAAGGATTAGCACAGTGAAACACACTGACACTCTCCCTACCTATAGTTTTCTGTCCCTAGAAAAAATGTTTTTTTAAAGATGGTTGATGATCAATGCTTTAGCACAGTATAGCACAAGGAGAATTTCCCTCACTGTCCTTCCCTGTCCCTAGAAACAAGGATTAGCACAGTGAAACACACTGACACTCTCCCTACCTATAGTTTTCTGTCCCTAGAAAAATTTTTTTTTTAAAGATGGTTGATGATCAATGCTTTAGCACAGTATAGCACAAGGAGAATTTCCCTCACTGTCCTTCCCTGTCCCTAGAAACAAGGATTAGCACAGTGAAACACACTGACACTCTCCCTACCTATAGTTTTCTGTCCCTAGAAAAAATGTTTTTTTAAAGATGGTTGATGATCAATGCTTTAGCACAGTATAGCACAAGGAGAATTTCCCTCACTGTCCTTCCCTGTCCCTAGAAACAAGGATTAGCACAGTGAAACACACTGACACTCTCCCTACCTATAGTTTTCTGTCCCTAGAAAAAATGTTTTTTTAAAGATGGTTGATGATCAATGCTTTAGCACAGTATAGCACAAGGAGAATTTCCCTCACTGTCCTTCCCTGTCCCTAGAAACAAGGATTAGCACAGTGAAACACACTGACACTCTCCCTACCTATAGTTTTCTGTCCCTAGAAAAAATGTTTTTTTAAAGATGGTTGATGATTAATGCTTTAGCACAGTATAGCACAAGGAGAATTTCCCTCACTGTCCTTCCCTGTCCCTAGAAACAAGGATTAGCACAGTGAAACACACTGACACTCTCCCTACCTATAGTTTTCTGTCCCTAGAAAAAATGTTTTTTTAAAGATGGTTGATGATCAATGCTTTAGCACAGTATAGCACAAGGAGAATTCCCCTCACTGTCCTTCCCTGTCCCTAGAAACAAGGATTAGCACAGTGAAACACACTGACACTCTCCCTACCTATAGTTTTCTGTCCCTAGAAAAAATTTTTTTTTAAAGATGGTTGATGATCAATGCTTTAGCACAGTATAGCACAAGGAGAATTTCCCTCACTGTCCTTCCCTGTCCCTAGAAACAAGGATTAGCACAGTGAAACACACTGACACTCTCCCTACCTATAGTTTTCTGTCCCTAGAAAAAATGTTTTTTTAAATATGGTTGATGATCAATGCTTTAGCACAGTATAGCACAAGGAGAATTTCCCTCACTGTCCTTCCCTGTCCCTAGAAACAAGGATTAGCACAGTGAAACACACTGACACTCTCCCTACCTATAGTTTTCTGTCCCTAGAAAAAAAGTTTTTTTAAAGATGGTTGATGATCAATGCTTTAGCACAGTATAGGACAAGGAGAATTTCCCTCACTGTCCTTCCCTGTCCCTAGAAACAAGGATTAGCACAGTGAAACACACTGACACTCTCCCTACCTATAGTTTTCTGTCCCTAGAAATTTTTTTTTTTAAAGATGGTTGATGATCAATGCTTTAGCACAGTATAGCACAAGGAGAATTTCCCTCACTGTCCTTCCCTGTCCCTAGAAACAAGGATTAGCACAGTGAAACACACTGACACTCTCCCTACCTATAGTTTTCTGTCCCTAGAAAAAATGTTTTTTTAAAGATGGTTGATGATCAATGCTTTAGCACAGTATAGCACAAGGAGAATTTCCCTCACTGTCCTTCCCTGTCCCTAGAAACAAGGATTAGCACAGTGAAACACACTGACACTCTCCCTACCTATAGTTTTCTGTCCCTAGAAAAAATGTTTTTTTAAAGATGGTTGATGATCAATGCTTTAGCACAGTATAGCACAAGGAGAATTTCCCTCACTGTCCTTCCCTGTCCCTAGAAACAAGGATTAGCACAGTGAAACACACTGACACTCTCCCTACCTATAGTTTTCTGTCCCTAGAAAAAATGTTTTTTTAAAGATGGTTGATGATCAATGCTTTAGCACAGTATAGCACAAGGAGAATTTCCCTCACTGTCCTTCCCTGTCCCTAGAAACAAGGATTAGCACAGTGAAACACACTGACACTCTCCCTACCTATAGTTTTCTGTCCCTAGAAAAAATGTTTTTTTAAAGATGGTTGATGATCAATGCTTTAGCACAGTATAGCACAAGGAGAATTTCCCTCACTGTCCTTCCCTGTCCCTAGAAACAAGGATTAGCACAGTGAAACACACTGACACTCTCCCTACCTATAGTTTTCTGTCCCTAGAAAAAATGTTTTTTTAAAGATGGTTGATGATCAATGCTTTAGCACAGTATAGCACAAGGAGAATTTCCCTCACTGTCCTTCCCTGTCCCTAGAAACAAGGATTAGCACAGTGAAACACACTGACACTCTCCCTACCTATAGTTTTCTGTCCCTAGAAAAAATGTTTTTTTAAAGATGGTTGATGATCAATGCTTTAGCACAGTATAGCACAAGGAGAATTTCCCTCACTGTCCTTCCCTGTCCCTAGAAACAAGGATTAGCACAGTGAAACACACTGACACTCTCCCTACCTATAGTTTTCTGTCCCTAGAAAAAATGTTTTTTTAAAGATGGTTGATGATCAATGCTTTAGCACAGTATAGCACAAGGAGAATTTCCCTCACTGTCCTTCCCTGTCCCTAGAAACAAGGATTAGCACAGTGAAACACACTGACACTCTCCCTACCTATAGTTTTCTGTCCCTAGAAAAAATGTTTTTTTAAAGATGGTTGATGATCAATGCTTTAGCACAGTATAGCACAAGGAGAATTTCCCTCACTGTCCTTCCCTGTCCCTAGAAACAAGGATTAGCACAGTGAAACACACTGACACTCTCCCTACCTATAGTTTTCTGTCCCTAGAAAAAATGTTTTTTTAAAGATGGTTGATGATCAATGCTTTAGCACAGTATAGCACAAGGAGAATTTCCCTCACTGTCCTTCCCTGTCCCTAGAAACAAGGATTAGCACAGTGAAACACACTGACACTCTCCCTACCTATAGTTTTCTGTCCCTAGAAAAAATGTTTTTTTAAAGATGGTTGATGATCAATGCTTTAGCACAGTATAGCACAAGAAGAATTTCCCTCACTGTCCTTCCCTGTCCCTAGAAACAAGGATTAGCACAGTGAAACACACTGACACTCTCCCTACCTATAGTTTTCTGTCCCTAGAAAAAATGTTTTTTTAAAGATGGTTGATGATCAATGCTTTAGCACAGTATAGCACAAGGAGAATTTCCCTCACTGTCCTTCCCTGTCCCTAGAAACAAGGATTAGCACAGTGAAACACACTGACACTCTCCCTACCTATAGTTTTCTGTCCCTAGAAAAAATGTTTTTTTAAAGATGGTTGATGATCAATGCTTTAGCACAGTATAGCACAAGGAGAATTTCCCTCACTGTCCTTCCCTGTCCCTAGAAACAAGGATTAGCACAGTAAAACACACTGACACTCTCCCTACCTATAGTTTTCTGTCCCTAGAAAAAATGTTTTTTTTAAAGATGGTTGATGATCAATGCTTTAGCACAGTATAGCACAAGGAGAATTTCCCTCACTGTCCTTCCCTGTCCCTAGAAACAAGGATTAGCACAGTGAAACACACTGACACTCTCCCTACCTATAGTTTTCTGTCCCTAGAAAAAATGTTTTTTTAAAGATGGTTGATGATCAATGCTTTAGCACAGTATAGCACAAGGAGAATTTCCCTCACTGTCCTTCCCTGTCCCTAGAAACAAGGATTAGCACAGTGAAACACACTGACACTCTCCATACCTATAGTTTTCTGTCCCTAGAAAAAATGTTTTTTTAAAGATGGTTGATGATCAATGCTTTAGCACAGTATAGCACAGGGAGAATTTCCCTCACTGTCCTTCCCTGTCCCTAGAAACAAGGATTAGCACAGTGAAACACACTGACACTCTCCCTACCTATAGTTTTCTGTCCCTAGAAAAAATGTTTTTTTAAAGATGGTTGATGATCAATGCTTTAGCACAGTATAGCACAAGGAGAATTTCCCTCACTGTCCTTCCCTGTCCCTAGAAACAAGGATTAGCACAGTGAAACACACTGACACTCTCCCTACCTATAGTTTTCTGTCCCTAGAAAAAATGTTTTTTTAAAGATGGTTGATGATCAATGCTTTAGCACAGTATAGCACAAGGAGAATTTCCCTCACTGTCCTTCCCTGTCCCTAGAAACAAGGATTAGCACAGTGAAACACACTGACACTCTCCCTACCAATAGTTTTCTGTCCCTAGAAAAAATGTTTTTTTAAAAATGGTTGATGATCAATGCTTTAGCACAGTATAGCACAAGGAGAATTTCCCTCACTGTCCTTCCCTGTCCCTAGAAACAAGGATTAGCACAGTGAAACACACCGACACTCTCCCTACCTATAGTTTTCTGTCCCTAGAAAAAATGTTTTTTTTAAAGATGGTTGATGATCAATGCTTTAGCACAGTATAGCACAGGGAGAATTTCCCTCACTGTCCTTCCCTGTCCCTAGAAACAAGGATTAGCACAGTGAAACACACTGACACTCTCCCTACCTATAGTTTTCTGTCCCTAGAAAAAATGTTTTTTTAAAGATGGTTGATGATCAATGCTTTAGCACAGTATAGCACAAGGAGAATTTCCCTCACTGTCCTTCCCTGTCCCTAGAAACAAGGATTAGCACAGTGAAACACACTGACACTCTCCCTACCTATAGTTTTCTGTCCCTAGAAAAAATGTTTTTTTAAAGATGGTTGATGATCAATGCTTTAGCACAGTATAGCACAAGGAGAATTTCCCTCACTGTCCTTCCCTGTCCCTAGAAACAAGGATTAGCACAGTGAAACACACTGACACTCTCCCTACCTATAGTTTTCTGTCCCTAGAAAAAATGTTTTTTTAAAGATGGTTGATGATCAATGCTTTAGCACAGTATAGCACAAGGAGAATTTCCCTCACTGTCCTTCCCTGTCCCTAGAAACAAGGATTAGCACAGTGAAACACACTGACACTCTCCCTACCTATAGTTTTCTGTCCCTAGAAAAAATGTTTTTTTAAAGATGGTTGATGATTAATGCTTTAGCACAGTATAGCACAAGGAGAATTTCCCTCACTGTCCTTCCCTGTCCCTAGAAACAAGGATTAGCACAGTGAAACACACTGACACTCTCCCTACCTATAGTTTTCTGTCCCTAGAAAAAATGTTTTTTTAAAGATGGTTGATGATCAATGCTTTAGCACAGTATAGCACAAGGAGAATTCCCCTCACTGTCCTTCCCTGTCCCTAGAAACAAGGATTAGCACAGTGAAACACACTGACACTCTCCCTACCTATAGTTTTCTGTCCCTAGAAAAAATGTTTTTTTAAAGATGGTTGATGATCAATGCTTTAGCACAGTATAGCACAAGGAGAATTTCCCTCACTGTCCTTCCCTGTCCCTAGAAACAAGGATTAGCACAGTGAAACACACTGACACTCTCCCTACCTATAGTTTTCTGTCCCTAGAAAAAATGTTTTTTTAAATATGGTTGATGATCAATGCTTTAGCACAGTATAGCACAAGGAGAATTTCCCTCACTGTCCTTCCCTGTCCCTAGAAACAAGGATTAGCACAGTGAAACACACTGACACTCTCCCTACCTATAGTTTTCTGTCCCTAGAAAAAAAGTTTTTTTAAAGATGGTTGATGATCAATGCTTTAGCACAGTATAGGACAAGGAGAATTTCCCTCACTGTCCTTCCCTGTCCCTAGAAACAAGGATTAGCACAGTGAAACACACTGACACTCTCCCTACCTATAGTTTTCTGTCCCTAGAAATTTTTTTTTTTAAAGATGGTTGATGATCAATGCTTTAGCACAGTATAGCACAAGGAGAATTTCCCTCACTGTCCTTCCCTGTCCCTAGAAACAAGGATTAGCACAGTGAAACACACTGACACTCTCCCTACCTATAGTTTTCTGTCCCTAGAAAAAATGTTTTTTTAAAGATGGTTGATGATCAATGCTTTAGCACAGTATAGCACAAGGAGAATTTCCCTCACTGTCCTTCCCTGTCCCTAGAAACAAGGATTAGCACAGTGAAACACACTGACACTCTCCCTACCTATAGTTTTCTGTCCCTAGAAAAAATGTTTTTTTAAAGATGGTTGATGATCAATGCTTTAGCACAGTATAGCACAAGGAGAATTTCCCTCACTGTCCTTCCCTGTCCCTAGAAACAAGGATTAGCACAGTGAAACACACTGACACTCTCCCTACCTATAGTTTTCTGTCCCTAGAAAAAATGTTTTTTTAAAGATGGTTGATGATCAATGCTTTAGCACAGTATAGCACAAGGAGAATTTCCCTCACTGTCCTTCCCTGTCCCTAGAAACAAGGATTAGCACAGTGAAACACACTGACACTCTCCCTACCTATAGTTTTCTGTCCCTAGAAAAAATGTTTTTTTAAAGATGGTTGATGATCAATGCTTTAGCACAGTATAGCACAAGGAGAATTTCCCTCACTGTCCTTCCCTGTCCCTAGAAACAAGGATTAGCACAGTGAAACACACTGACACTCTCCCTACCTATAGTTTTCTGTCCCTAGAAAAAATGTTTTTTTAAAGATGGTTGATGATCAATGCTTTAGCACAGTATAGCACAAGGAGAATTTCCCTCACTGTCCTTCCCTGTCCCTAGAAACAAGGATTAGCACAGTGAAACACACTGACACTCTCCCTACCTATAGTTTTCTGTCCCTAGAAAAAATGTTTTTTTAAAGATGGTTGATGATCAATGCTTTAGCACAGTATAGCACAAGGAGAATTTCCCTCACTGTCCTTCCCTGTCCCTAGAAACAAGGATTAGCACAGTGAAACACACTGACACTCTCCCTACCTATAGTTTTCTGTCCCTAGAAAAAATGTTTTTTTAAAGATGGTTGATGATCAATGCTTTAGCACAGTATAGCACAAGGAGAATTTCCCTCACTGTCCTTCCCTGTCCCTAGAAACAAGGATTAGCACAGTGAAACACACTGACACTCTCCCTACCTATAGTTTTCTGTCCCTAGAAAAAATGTTTTTTTAAAGATGGTTGATGATCAATGCTTTAGCACAGTATAGCACAAGGAGAATTTCCCTCACTGTCCTTCCCTGTCCCTAGAAACAAGGATTAGCACAGTGAAACACACTGACACTCTCCCTACCTATAGTTTTCTGTCCCTAGAAAAAATGTTTTTTTAAAGATGGTTGATGATCAATGCTTTAGCACAGTATAGCACAAGGAGAATTTCCCTCACTGTCCTTCCCTGTCCCTAGAAACAAGGATTAGCACAGTGAAACACACTGACACTCTCCCTACCTATAGTTTTCTGTCCCTAGAAAAAATGTTTTTTTAAAGATGGTTGATGATCAATGCTTTAGCACAGTATAGCACAAGAAGAATTTCCCTCACTGTCCTTCCCTGTCCCTAGAAACAAGGATTAGCACAGTGAAACACACTGACACTCTCCCTACCTATAGTTTTCTGTCCCTAGAAAAAATGTTTTTTTAAAGATGGTTGATGATCAATGCTTTAGCACAGTATAGCACAAGGAGAATTTCCCTCACTGTCCTTCCCTGTCCCTAGAAACAAGGATTAGCACAGTGAAACACACTGACACTCTCCCTACCTATAGTTTTCTGTCCCTAGAAAAAATGTTTTTTTAAAGATGGTTGATGATCAATGCTTTAGCACAGTATAGCACAAGGAGAATTTCCCTCACTGTCCTTCCCTGTCCCTAGAAACAAGGATTAGCACAGTAAAACACACTGACACTCTCCCTACCTATAGTTTTCTGTCCCTAGAAAAAATGTTTTTTTTAAAGATGGTTGATGATCAATGCTTTAGCACAGTATAGCACAAGGAGAATTTCCCTCACTGTCCTTCCCTGTCCCTAGAAACAAGGATTAGCACAGTGAAACACACTGACACTCTCCCTACCTATAGTTTTCTGTCCCTAGAAAAAATGTTTTTTTAAAGATGGTTGATGATCAATGCTTTAGCACAGTATAGCACAAGGAGAATTTCCCTCACTGTCCTTCCCTGTCCCTAGAAACAAGGATTAGCACAGTGAAACACACTGACACTCTCCATACCTATAGTTTTCTGTCCCTAGAAAAAATGTTTTTTTAAAGATGGTTGATGATCAATGCTTTAGCACAGTATAGCACAGGGAGAATTTCCCTCACTGTCCTTCCCTGTCCCTAGAAACAAGGATTAGCACAGTGAAACACACTGACACTCTCCCTACCTATAGTTTTCTGTCCCTAGAAAAAATGTTTTTTTAAAGATGGTTGATGATCAATGCTTTAGCACAGTATAGCACAAGGAGAATTTCCCTCACTGTCCTTCCCTGTCCCTAGAAACAAGGATTAGCACAGTGAAACACACTGACACTCTCCCTACCTATAGTTTTCTGTCCCTAGAAAAAATGTTTTTTTAAAGATGGTTGATGATCAATGCTTTAGCACAGTATAGCACAAGGAGAATTTCCCTCACTGTCCTTCCCTGTCCCTAGAAACAAGGATTAGCACAGTGAAACACACTGACACTCTCCCTACCAATAGTTTTCTGTCCCTAGAAAAAATGTTTTTTTAAAAATGGTTGATGATCAATGCTTTAGCACAGTATAGCACAAGGAGAATTTCCCTCACTGTCCTTCCCTGTCCCTAGAAACAAGGATTAGCACAGTGAAACACACCGACACTCTCCCTACCTATAGTTTTCTGTCCCTAGAAAAAATGTTTTTTTTAAAGATGGTTGATGATCAATGCTTTAGCACAGTATAGCACAGGGAGAATTTCCCTCACTGTCCTTCCCTGTCCCTAGAAACAAGGATTAGCACAGTGAAACACACTGACACTCTCCCTACCTATAGTTTTCTGTCCCTAGAAAAAATGTTTTTTTAAAGATGGTTGATGATCAATGCTTTAGCACAGTATAGCACAAGGAGAATTTCCCTCACTGTCCTTCCCTGTCCCTAGAAACAAGGATTAGCACAGTGAAACACACTGACACTCTCCCTACCTATAGTTTTCTGTCCCTAGAAAAAATGTTTTTTTAAAGATGGTTGATGATCAATGCTTTAGCACAGTATAGCACAAGGAGAATTTCCCTCACTGTCCTTCCCTGTCCCTAGAAACAAGGATTAGCACAGTGAAACACACTGACACTCTCCCTACCTATAGTTTTCTGTCCCTAGAAAAAATGTTTTTTTAAAGATGGTTGATGATCAATGCTTTAGCACAGTATAGCACAAGGAGAATTTCCCTCACTGTCCTTCCCTGTCCCTAGAAACAAGGATTAGCACAGTGAAACACACTGACACTCTCCCTACCTATAGTTTTCTGTCCCTAGAAAAAATGTTTTTTTAAAGATGGTTGATGATCAATGCTTTAGCACAGTATAGCACAAGGAGAATTTCCCTCACTGTCCTTCCCTGTCCCTAGAAACAAGGATTAGCACAGTGAAACACACTGACACTCTCCCTACCTATAGTTTTCTGTCCCTAGAAAAAATGTTTTTTTAAAGATGGTTGATGATTAATGCTTTAGCACAGTATAGCACAAGGAGAATTTCCCTCACTGTCCTTCCCTGTCCCTAGAAACAAGGATTAGCACAGTGAAACACACTGACACTCTCCCTACCTATAGTTTTCTGTCCCTAGAAAAAAAGTTTTTTTAAAGATGGTTGATGATCAATGCTTTAGCACAGTATAGCACAAGGAGAATTTCCCTCACTGTCCTTCCCTGTCCCTAGAAACAAGGATTAGCACAGTGAAACACACTGACACTCTCCCTACCTATAGTTTTCTGTCCCTAGAAAAAATGTTTTTTTAAAGATGGTTGATGATCAATGCTTTAGCACAGTATAGCACAAGGAGAATTTCCCTCACTGTCCTTCCCTGTCCCTAGAAACAAGGATTAGCACAGTGAAACACACTGACACTCTCCCTACCTATAGTTTTCTGTCCCTAGAAAAAATGTTTTTTTAAATATGGTTGATGATCAATGCTTTAGCACAGTATAGCACAAGGAGAATTTCCCTCACTGTCCTTCCCTGTCCCTAGAAACAAGGATTAGCACAGTGAAACACACTGACACTCTCCCTACCTATAGTTTTCTGTCCCTAGAAAAAAAGTTTTTTTAAAGATGGTTGATGATCAATGCTTTAGCACAGTATAGCACAAGGAGAATTTCCCTCACTGTCCTTCCCTGTCCCTAGAAACAAGGATTAGCACAGTGAAACACACTGACACTCTCCCTACCTATAGTTTTCTGTCCCTAGAAAAAATGTTTTTTTAAAGATGGTTGATGATCAATGCTTTAGCACAGTATAGCACAAGGAGAATTTCCCTCACTGTCCTTCCCTGTCCCTAGAAACAAGGATTAGCACAGTGAAACACACTGACACTCTCCCTACCTATAGTTTTCTGTCCCTAGAAAAAATGTTTTTTTAAATATGGTTGATGATCAATGCTTTAGCACAGTATAGCACAAGGAGAATTTCCCTCACTGTCCTTCCCTGTCCCTAGAAACAAGGATTAGCACAGTGAAACACACTGACACTCTCCCTACCTATAGTTTTCTGTCCCTAGAAAAAAAGTTTTTTTAAAGATGGTTGATGATCAATGCTTTAGCACAGTATAGCACAAGGAGAATTTCCCTCACTGTCCTTCCCTGTCCCTAGAAACAAGGATTAGCACAGTGAAACACACTGACACTCTCCCTACCAATAGTTTTCTGTCCCTAGAAAAAATGTTTTTTTAAAGATGGTTGATGATCAATGCTTTAGCACAGTATAGCACAAGGAGAATTTCCCTCACTGTCCTTCCCTGTCCCTAGAAACAAGGATTAGCACAGTGAAACACACTGACACTCTCCCTACCTATAGTTTTCTGTCCCTAGAAAAAATGTTTTTTTAAAGATGGTTGATGATCAATGCTTTAGCACAGTATAGCACAGGGAGAATTTCCCTCACTGTCCTTCCCTGTCCCTAGAAACAAGGATTAGCACAGTGAAACACACTGACACTCTCCCTACCTATAGTTTTCTGTCCCTAGAAAAAATGTTTTTTTAAAGATGATTGATGATCAATGCTTTAGCACAGTATAGCACAAGGAGAATTTCCCTCACTGTCCTTCCCTGTCCCTAGAAACAAGGATTAGCACAGTGAAACACACTGACACTCTCCCTACCTATAGTTTTCTGTCCCTAGAAAATTTTTTTTTTAAAGATGGTTGATGATCAATGCTTTAGCACAGTATAGCACAAGGAGAATTTCCCTCACTGTCCTTCCCTGTCCCTAGAAACAAGGATTAGCACAGTGAAACACACTGACACTCTCCCTACCTATAGTTTTCTGTCCCTAGAAAAAATGTTTTTTTAAAGATGGTTGATGATCAATGCTTTAGCACAGTATAGCACAAGGAGAATTTCCCTCACTGTCCTTCCCTGTCCCTAGAAACAAGGATTAGCACAGTGAAACACACTGACACTCTCCCTACCTATAGTTTTCTGTCCCTAGAAAAAATGTTTTTTTAAAGATGGTTGATGATCAATGCTTTAGCACAGTATAGCACAAGGAGAATTTCCCTCACTGTCCTTCCCTGTCCCTAGAAACAAGGATTAGCACAGTGAAACACACTGACACTCTCCCTACCTATAGTTTTCTGTCCCTAGAAAAAATGTTTTTTTAAAGATGGTTGATGATCAATGCTTTAGCACAGTATAGCACAAGGAGAATTTCCCTCACTGTCCTTCCCTGTCCCTAGAAACAAGGATTAGCACAGTGAAACACACTGACACTCTCCCTACCTATAGTTTTCTGTCCCTAGAAAAAATGTTTTTTTAAAGATGGTTGATGATCAATGCTTTAGCACAGTATAGCACAAGGAGAATTTCCCTCACTGTCCTTCCCTGTCCCTAGAAACAAGGATTAGCACAGTGAAACACACTGACACTCTCCCTACCTATAGTTTTCTGTCCCTAGAAAAAATGTTTTTTTAAAGATGGTTGATGATCAATGCTTTAGCACAGTATAGCACAAGGAGAATTTCCCTCACTGTCCTTCCCTGTCCCTAGAAACAAGGATTAGCACAGTGAAACACACTGACACTCTCCCTACCTATAGTTTTCTGTCCCTAGAAAAAATGTTTTTTTAAAGATGGTTGATGATCAATGCTTTAGCACAGTATAGCACAAGGAGAATTTCCCTCACTGTCCTTCCCTGTCCCTAGAAACAAGGATTAGCACAGTGAAACACACTGACACTCTCCCTACCTATAGTTTTCTGTCCCTAGAAAAAATGTTTTTTTAAAGATGGTTGATGATCAATGCTTTAGCACAGTATAGCACAAGGAGAATTTCCCTCACTGTCCTTCCCTGTCCCTAGAAACAAGGATTAGCACAGTGAAACACACTGACACTCTCCCTACCTATAGTTTTCTGTCCCTAGAAAAAATGTTTTTTTAAAGATGGTTGATGATCAATGCTTTAGCACAGTATAGCACAAGGAGAATTTCCCTCACTGTCCTTCCCTGTCCCTAGAAACAAGGATTAGCACAGTGAAACACACTGACACTCTCCCTACCTATAGTTTTCTGTCCCTAGAAAAAATGTTTTTTTAAAGATGGTTGATGATCAATGCTTTAGCACAGTATAGCACAAGGAGAATTTCCCTCACTGTCCTTCCCTGTCCCTAGAAACAAGGATTAGCACAGTGAAACACACTGACACTCTCCCTACCTATAGTTTTCTGTCCCTAGAAAAAATGTTTTTTTAAAGATGGTTGATGATCAATGCTTTAGCACAGTATAGCACAAGGAGAATTTCCCTCACTGTCCTTCCCTGTCCCTAGAAACAAGGATTAGCACAGTGAAACACACTGACACTCTCCCTACCTATAGTTTTCTGTCCCTAGAAAAAATGTTTTTTTAAAGATGGTTGATGATCAATGCTTTAGCACAGTATAGCACAAGGAGAATTTCCCTCACTGTCCTTCCCTGTCCCTAGAAACAAGGATTAGCACAGTAAAACACACTGACACTCTCCCTACCTATAGTTTTCTGTCCCTAGAAAAAATGTTTTTTTTAAAGATGGTTGATGATCAATGCTTTAGCACAGTATAGCACAAGGAGAATTTCCCTCACTGTCCTTCCCTGTCCCTAGAAACAAGGATTAGCACAGTGAAACACACTGACACTCTCCCTACCTATAGTTTTCTGTCCCTAGAAAAAATGTTTTTTTAAAGATGGTTGATGATCAATGCTTTAGCACAGTATAGCACAAGGAGAATTTCCCTCACTGTCCTTCCCTGTCCCTAGAAACAAGGATTAGCACAGTGAAACACACTGACACTCTCCCTACCTATAGTTTTCTGTCCCTAGAAAAAATGTTTTTTTAAAGATGGTTGATGATCAATGCTTTAGCACAGTATAGCACAAGGAGAATTTCCCTCACTGTCCTTCCCTGTCCCTAGAAACAAGGATTAGCACAGTGAAACACACTGACACTCTCCCTACCTATAGTTTTCTGTCCCTAGAAAAAATGTTTTTTTAAAGATGGTTGATGATCAATGCTTTAGCACAGTATAGCACAAGGAGAATTTCCCTCACTGTCCTTCCCTGTCCCTAGAAACAAGGATTAGCACAGTAAAACACACTGACACTCTCCCTACCTATAGTTTTCTGTCCCTAGAAAAAATGTTTTTTTTAAAGATGGTTGATGATCAATGCTTTAGCACAGTATAGCACAAGGAGAATTTCCCTCACTCTCCTTCCCTGTCCCTAGAAACAAGGATTAGCACAGTGAAACACACTGACACTCTCCCTACCTATAGTGTCAGGGTCACCTGTGGCCAGGTGACAGATGCACACCGTAGGGGGACAGGAGTGCACCGCGAGGTAGTGAACCCTATGGCTGGCTTCTGTGGATAGGAAACTGGGTGGTTGTGGAAAGCGGGACCAGAGGAGCACAACCGGGATCCCAACGGAAGCGAGAGCCAAGATTCCCCAGGGCGCGGAGTCTAAGACCCAGCTGGTCTTCTCCAGGGCCTCTAGTGGTGAGGATGTTACGCTGCAGGCTGGGACCAGGTCGCGGCCCCTGGAGTTTCCTAGCTCACGCCCCGTAGGATAAGGGGAAGCAGCAGCACACGATAGAGAGAACCGAATAACAAGCCGAAGGTCAGGGGCCACAAGCAGACAAGGATAACGAAGAACGAGCCGAAGGTCAAGGGTCACGAGCAGACAGGGATGGTCGGGGACAAGCCAATAACGTAACAGAGAGACAGACGTAGCACACGGCAGGCAGGAACCCAAACACACAATGCCTAACAAACACGTTGATCAGCAAAGCAGGCTTGCAGTGCACAGGTTAATATAGTGTTCAGTGATAGGGCCTGGGGTGGAGTCAGGCTGGGAGGAGATTATAAAGGAAGCCAGGTGAAGGAGGTCTGGTCTCTAGATGAACACATGAGGAGGAAGGTAAGATGGCAGACAGACATTAATGCATATCCATGACAGTACCCTCCCTCTTACGAGGCCTCCCCCTTCCCCGCCTGGGCCCAGGTTTAGAGGGAAACTTCAGATTAAACTCCTTTAACAGACGAGGTGCAAAGACCTCAGATGCAGTGATCCAAGACCTCTCCTCAGGACCAAACCCTTTCCAATGAACGAGGTACTGAAGAACGCCTTTACAGAGTCGGGAGTCCAGAATTTGACTGATCTCGTACTCCTGATTATCCTCAGAGACAGGCGCCACGGTAGGAAGAGGACGAGAGAATTTATTGAGGACTAAAGGCTTTAGAAGAGCAACATGAAAGGAGTTAGTGATTTTAAGGCTCTTAGGAATCTGGAGTTTGAAACAAACCGGATTCAGTTTAGCAGTTACCGTGTATGGACCGATGAATCGTGGAGCAAACTTCAGAGAAGGAACTCGGAGCTTGATGTTCCTGGTAGAGAGCCAGACTTTGTCCCCTGGCTGAAGAGAAGGCGGTTTACGCCTGCGGCGGTCGGCAAAGCCTTTGAATTTTTCAGCAGCTGCCCGGAGGGAATCATGAACGTGACCCCAAACGGAATTGAGAGACTCCTGAACCGAAGCCAAAGCTGGAATGTCTGGAGAACAGATCATAGGAAGAGGAAGTTGAGGGTGTTTTCCATAAACTGTGAAAAAGGGTGTCTTCTGCGAACTGGTATTCACATGATTGTTATGGGAGAATTCTGCCCACGGGAGTAGAGAGGACCAATCGTCATGGTGAGAAGACACAAAGGTGCGAAGAAAGACCTCTAACTCCTGATTAACCCTCTCAGTCTGTCCATTGGATTGGGGATGGTAAGAAGAAGAAAAATCCAAGACAATATTGAGGGATTTGCAAAAGGCTCTCCAAAAACGAGACGTGAATTGGACTCCCCTGTCGGAAACAATATGAGAAGGGACCCCATGTAGGCGGAGAATTTCTCGAATGAAAATGGGAACCAAGGCAGGGGCAGAAGGAAGACCAGGAAGAGGAACAAAATGAGCCATCTTGGAGAATCGATCGATTACCACCCAAATGACTGTATTATTCTCAGACAGTGGGAGATCGGTGATAAAATCCATGGCAATATGGGCCCAGGGTTCCTTAGGAATAGGCAAGGGCATGAGGAGACCAGCAGGAGCTTGTGTGGAGGATTTGGACTGAGCACAGACATGACAAGCTTTAACGTAGTCTTTGACGTCTGAGCGGAGATTAGGCCACCAGTAGTGACGACTGATGAGTAGGAAGGATCGGAGGAATCCAGAATGCCCTGCCACCTTGGAATCATGTCCCCAACGAAGGATCTTAGCTCTTAGCTCAGTGGGGACAAAGGTCTTACCAGGCGGAATTTTAGACTTCAGGGTGGTAGAGTGGGCAACAATGCATGAGGTGGGAATGATCGGCTCAGGTTCAGGGGCGGACTCCTCGTCCAAAGTGTCAAATGACCTAGAGAGCGCATCAGCCCGACCGTTGCAGGAACCAGGTTTGTAGGTAATCGTGAAATTAAAACGGGCAAAGAAGAGACTCCACCTGGCCTGTCTAGGATTCAGACGTTTAGCATTCTGTAGATACTGTAAATTCTTGTGATCGGTAAAGATCGTTATGGAGTGAGGGGAACCCTCCAAGAGATGACGCCACTCCTCTAACGCCAATTTAATTGCGAGAAGTTCCCGATCACCGATGGCATAATTCCTCTCTGCCTGAGAAAATTTTTTGGAGAAGAACGCACATGGTTGGCGTCTCTTCTCAAAGATTTGAAGAAGCACAGCTCCCACCCCCATTGAGGAAGCGTCCACTTCAATAAAAAATGCATTCCCAGGATTTGGTCTCCTCAAGAGGGGGCCAGAAACAAAGGCCTGTTTCAGGTTGTGAAATGCAGAGACAGCTTCGGGAGGCCAGTCTCTGGCATTCACACCCTTCTTGGTCAAAGCGATAATAGGCGCGGCAATGGAAGAGTAATTCCTTATGAACTGCCTATAATAATTAGTGAAGCCAAGAAAGCGCTGTGTGGCCTTGAGGCTAGCAGGAAGAGGCCAGTTGGTGATAGCCAAGACCTTCCCAGGGTCCATACGAAGCCCCGAACATGAGACAAAGCACCCCAAAAACAGGACCTCAGAACGTTCAAAGGAACATTTCTCCAGCTTGGCATAGAGATTGTTCTCTCTAAGACGTTGAAGTACAGTGCGGACATGGTTTCTGTGGACGAGCAGATTTTCAGAAAAGATCAGAATGTCATCCAGATAGATGACAACAAACTGGTACAGCAGATCTCTGAAGATTTCATTGACAAAGTTTTGAAACACGGCTGGAGCATTACACAGACCAAAAGGCATCACCAGATATTCGTAATGCCCGTCTCTAGTGTTAAATGCAGTCTTCCATTCGTCACCCTCCCGTATTCGAATGAGATTGTACGCGCCTCTGAGATCCAACTTGGTGAAAATGGAGGCACCCTTCAACCTATCGAATAGCTCAGATATTAAGGGTAAGGGGTATCGATTTTTAATAGTAACCGCATTTAAACCCCGATAATCGATGCAGGGTCTTAAGGTACCATCCTTTTTGGCAACAAAAAAGAACCCTGCCCCTGCAGGCGATGAGGATTTCCGGATGAACCCTCTCTCCAGATTCTCTGCTACATACTCCGACATGGCCTGGGTCTCTGGGATGGACAGAGGGTAGGTACGACCCCTGGGTAGAGTTGCTCCGGGGACAAGATCAATAGCACAGTCAAAAGACCTGTGGGGAGGAAGCACCTCAGCTGATTTTTTACAGAACACATCCCGGTAATCGCTGTATGCGGCGGGAAGATCAGAAGAAACAGAAGTGGCAGCAACCGGAAGACTCTCCTTGGGGGTCACCTTGAGAAGACACGACGAGAAACATGAGGAACCCCAGGCCAGGATCTGCCCAGAGACCCAGTCCACATGTGGAGAGTGGAGCTGTAGCCAAGGGAGGCCCAATACAACTGGGGTAGAGGCCTTGGGTAGAATAAGAAAGGATATCCACTCCTGGTGGAGAATCCCTACCGACATCCTAATGGGTAGCGTCTGGAAGCGAATAGGGCCCCCTGGGAGAACAGTGCCATCAATTGCCGAGACTACCAATGGGGTAGTGAGAGGTGAAAGGGTAAGCTTCATAGAAGAAGCAGTTCTCCAATCCATGAAATTGCCGGCAGCCCCGGAATCCAGGTATGCAAGGGTTGGCTGAGGAGAAGTGCCTACATGAAGGGACACCGGCAAGAGCAGGCGAGAAGGTGATGTTTCTGGGTCCAATACTCCACCTTCCAAATGTATTAGACCCGAGCGTTTCCCGGACGAAGCGAGCAGGAGTCACGAAAATGACCCTTGCCCCCACAATAGAGGCACAAGCCCAGAGTTCTGCGCCTAGCACGTTCTTCGGGGGTTAGTCTGGTCCGGCCCAGCTGCATAGGTTCTTCAGCAGGTAGAGGATGCTCCACGGAATGAAGGGAGGGGAGCTCAGACTGGCTAGGACCCAGAGAGTGCTGGCGTCTTTTTTCTAAGGACCTCTCTTGAAAACGAATGTCGATCTGGTTGCATAATGAAATTACATCGTCCAGACCGACGGGAATGGCTCTTCCCGCTAATTCGTCTTTCACTCGGTCAGAGAGGCCATGTAAAAAGGTAGCGACCAGGGCCTCATTATTCCAGCTCAATTCAGCTGTGTGGATACGGAACTGAAGAGCATATTGCCCCACTGAACTAGATTCTTGGCGAAGACGTAAGACAGCACTAGCCGCTGAAGAAGCCCGAGCCGGCTCTTCGAAGATATTACGAAAGAGCTTCAAGAATTCGGACAGACTGGAAACCACCGGATCGTTCCTCTCCCACAGGGGGGCAGCCCAGGCCAAAGCTTCACCGGAGAGGAGGGAAATGATATAGGCTACCTTAGCCCGGTCAGATAGGAAGCTTTGAGGCTGAAGCTCAAAATGAATAGTGCATTGGCTGAGAAACCCCCTGCAGGCCTTGGAGTCCCCAGAGAAACGGAACGGAGCTGGCAATCTTAGTGAGTGTGAGGCTGCGACTGGTGCGATAGGTACAGCCGCTGGTTGTACTTGGGGTTGCGGATTCGGGGTTCCCAAGGAGACCTGAAGCTGCTCGAATCGAGAAGCCAGATCCTGGAGGAATCGCATCACCTGGGTCTGATTTGATTCCTGGGTCTCAAGTCTGCGAACTATGCCCTGCAATGGATCATCCGCGGGAAGCGGGATGTCAGCCGGGTTCATGGCTGATCAAACTGTCAGGGTCACCTGTGGCCAGGTGACAGATGCACACCGTAGGGGGACAGGAGTGCACCGCGAGGTAGTGAACCCTATGGCTGGCTTCTGTGGATAGGAAACTGGGTGGTTGTGGAAAGCGGGACCAGAGGAGCACAACCGGGATCCCAACGGAAGCGAGAGCCAAGATTCCCCAGGGCGCGGAGTCTAAGACCCAGCTGGTCTTCTCCAGGGCCTCTAGTGGTGAGGATGTTACGCTGCAGGCTGGGACCAGGTCGCGGCCCCTGGAGTTTCCTAGCTCACGCCCCGTAGGATAAGGGGAAGCAGCAGCACACGATAGAGAGAACCGAATAACAAGCCGAAGGTCAGGGGCCACAAGCAGACAAGGATAACGAAGAACGAGCCGAAGGTCAAGGGTCACGAGCAGACAGGGATGGTCGGGGACAAGCCAATAACGTAACAGAGAGACAGACGTAGCACACGGCAGGCAGGAACCCAAACACACAATGCCTAACAAACACGTTGATCAGCAAAGCAGGCTTGCAGTGCACAGGTTAATATAGTGTTCAGTGATAGGGCCTGGGGTGGAGTCAGGCTGGGAGGAGATTATAAAGGAAGCCAGGTGAAGGAGGTCTGGTCTCTAGATGAACACATGAGGAGGAAGGTAAGATGGCAGACAGACATTAATGCATATCCATGACATATAGTTTTCTGTCCCTAGAAAAAATGTTTTTTTAAAGATGGTTGATGATCAATGCTTTAGCACAGTATAGCACAAGGAGAATTTCCCTCACTGTCCTTCCCTGTCCCTAGAAACAAGGATTAGCACAGTGAAACACACTGACACTCTCCCTACCTATAGTTTTCTGTCCCTAGAAAAAATGTTTTTTTAAAGATGGTTGATGATCAATGCTTTAGCACAGTATAGCACAAGGAGAATTTCCCTCACTGTCCTTCCCTGTCCCTACAAACAAGGATTAGCACACTAAAACACACTGACACTCTCCCTACCTATCCTTCTCTTTCCCTAAACTAAAGGAATCCAGGTTAAGCAAGAAAAAAAAATGTCACTGTCCCTGCCTATGCTTCTCTTTCCCTGCTCCGGAACACACTACACTAGGCCGCCGTGCTGGCAGCCTTTTATAGTGTGGGGCGTGTACTAAACACCCTCAGCAATAATTGGCCACAGGCATCCTGCCTGTGGCCAATCATTGCTCTCCTCGCTGCCGGCGCTGTGATTGGCCAAGCATGCAGGGTCACAGTGCATGCTTGGCCAATCACAGCGCCTGGATGACACTGCGATGGCGTAGTGCATTGTGGGCCGTTCGCGTCACTCGAATTAGGCGCGAACGGCCCAAATCGTTCGATCTTCGTCGAACGATCGAACAGCCGATGTTCGAGTCGAACGTATGTTCGACTCGAACACCGAGCTCATCCCTACTGGTGTACTGTTTCTAAAATACTTCAGGCAGACAGTTGATTCAGTTAGTTGCAGTGTATTCAGTATATATATACATCCCAGCTTTGTGATACACACTGTATCCTGTGCAGCTAGATCTCACTGCAGACCGTTCCTGGTGTACGTATTAAAATACACTTTCAGGCAGGCCAGGCAGGTGATTCAGTGATCCGCAGTGCATAAAATATATACTGTCTCCTACATATATATCCACTGCATTCTAGTCTAGCCAAGCCTATACCTGACTGCAGGCCATTCCTGGTGTACGTTTTCAAATGCACTTTCAGGCAGGCAGGCCAGGCAGGTGATTCAGTGATCTGCAGTGCATAAAATTTATACCGTCTCCTACATATATACCCACTGCATTCTAGTCTAGCCAAGCCTATACCTGACTACAGGCCATATAATATGGGAAAAAGGTGTCTCCACTGATGCTTTATCACCAATCCTTGTTTCCCTAATGACCCAAATATTTCAAAATCCAATTGTCATTGGGACAGAAATTGAGGTGAAATCTTCTGAACAGGGGCACAGACAGCAAAACAAATGTTACAGGGGTGATGATAACCCTTCCCTATGTTTTCCAAAAAGCTTAAAAATAGATTTTTGGGCTGGAGCTACATTTACAAAATGTACCTGTTCAAAATTACAAACAGATTCAACTTAAGAACAAACCTACATTCCCTGTCTTGTTTGGACCGCCTGTATACTGCTGTACAGAGTATATAGGGCCTGGGGGCCCCACACCTTTTCTTTTTTTAATTTGGGTGCGGGGTTCCCATTAATATCTATACAAGACCCAAAGGGCCTGGTAATGGGCTGGGGTGGTCCCGGGTCCCCAAACCCTTTTTAGGACAATAACTTGCATATTAGCCTTTAAAATTTGCACTTTTGATTTCTCACGTTCAAGTCCCATAGACTCTGTTCGAATGTTCGCGCAAACTTTCGGTCCGTTCGCATGTTATGGATGGGAACAGAACCAGGGGGTGTTCGGCCCATCCCTAGTGATACACAACTACCTCAGTGGTGATCCCAGCGTAAGTAGAAAACTATTCAGTCTCAGGGAGTGTAAGAAGACATGGGGCCACACAATGAAATTGGAGGAGAAGCGATTTAACCTTACGCTTTGTAGGGGGTTTGCTATTGTCAGGGCGATGGGGAGCAGGTGTGGTAAATTTAATGTTATCGATTTCACTCTCTCATACTGATCACTGCAAGTTCAACATGGCACCTCATGGCAAAGAACTCTCTGAGGATCTGAAAAAAAGAATTGCCAAGATTTCCTAAACTACAAGTCCTATGAGTAGTGTTGAGCGGACCCGAACTGTAAAGTTCGGGTCCGTACCGAATTTTGGCGTTTTCCCGACCCCGGACCCGGACCCGGATTTTGCACTAAAGTCCGGGTTCGGGTCCGGATTCGGGAATTTAATGGCGCAGTTAGAAATGCTTCAGGGGCCAGCCAATCACCATTTGATTAGCTGGTGTGCCCTTAGAAGCCATCATAGCCATGCCTACTAATGGCATGGCTGTGATTGGTCAGTGCAACATGTGACCCAGCATGTGACCAGCTTCTATATAAGCAAGAGGCACACAGCACAGATCGTCACTCTGCTTTTAGACAGTGTAGGGAAAGGATCCTGGCTGCTGTTGCTGTGAGGGAGAGAATTATATGATAGGAGTTAGTCCTGATTCTGCAATCTACTGATAGAAAAGATAGAGAGACAGTGTAGTGTAGTGTAGGGGCAGGATCCTGTTTGTGCTTTCAGGGAGAGAGATTTAGATAGGAGTCCAGATTGAGAGATATAATAGCTCAGCGATCTGCATAGGTTTATCTGTTTGTGTTGCAAGCTCAGTGCACCAGCACTGCATTACGTTGAGTGATACACCTATTCCATACTGTGGCTGTATTGTGCTCTTGCTAAAAGACCCATTTCGGGCAGAAAAAAAAAAAAAAAGGCACTTTATTGTGCTTTTGCTAAAAAGACCCATTTTTGGGCCCCAAAAAAAAAAAAAGGCACTTTATTGTGCTGTTGCAAAAAAAAAAAAAGCACTTTGTTGTGCGCAAAAAAGACCTATTTTTGGGCAAAAAAAATATTTTGCAGTGTATATCTCTAGTTGTGTGAAATAACCAATTTCTATATATTTTTCTTGGACTATGCTATACTTAAAAAAAAAAAAACACTTTTTTTTGAATAGCATTCTCTGCAGCTGTGCGATTCAGCGGTTATATACTGTGGGTGTGTTGTGCTCTTGCAAAAAACGCCATTTAGGGCCACAGAAAATATTTTGCAGTGTGAAATACACATCTGGAGGTGTGTGAAAAAAACAACATTATTTTTGAATAGCATTCTCTGGCCTCTGCAGCTGTGCGATTCAGCGGTTATATACTGTTGGAGTTGTTGTGCTCTTCCAAAAAACGCCATTTATGGCCACAGAAAATAAATTGCAGTGTGAAATACACATGTGGAGGTGTGTAAAATAAACAATTTCTATATATTGTACAGTGCTATACTAAAAAAACAACATTTTTTTTGAATAGCATTCTCTGCACTTCTATAGCTGTGCGATTCAGTGGTTAAATACTGTGGTTGTGTTGTGCTCTTCCAAAAAACGCCATTTAGGGCCACAGAAAATATTTTGCAGTGTGAAATACACATCTGGAGGTGTGTGAAAAAACAACATTATTTTTAAAAAGCATTCTCTGGCCTCTGCAGCTGTGCGATTCAGCGGTTATATACTGTTGGGGTTGTTGTGCTCTTGTAAAAAACGCCATTTAGGGCCACAGAAAATATTTTGCAGTGTGAAATACACATCTGGAGGTGTGTGAAAAAACAACATTATTTTTGAATAGCATTCTCTGGCCTCTGCAGCTGTGCGATTCAGCGGTTATATACTGTTGGGGTTGCTGTGCTCTTCCAAAAAACGCCATTTAGGGCCACAGAAAATATTTTGCAGTGTGAAATACACATGTGGAGGTGTGTGAAAAAACAACATTATTTTTGAATAGCATTCTCTGGCCTCTGCAGCTGTGCGATTCAGCGGTTATATACTGTTGGGGTTGTTGTGCTCTTCCAAAAAACACCATTTAGGGCCACAGAAAATAAATTGCAGTGTGAAATACACATGTGGAGGTGTGTAAAATAAACAATTTCTATATATTGTACAGTGCTATACTAAAAAAAACAACCTTTTTTTTTGAATAGCATTTTCTGTAGCTGTGCGATTCAGCGGTTACGTGCTGTGGGTGTGTTGTGGTCTGGCAAAAAACGCCATTTAGGGCCACAGAAAATATTTTGCAGTGTGAAATACACATCTGGAGGTGTGTAAAATAAACAATTTCTATATATTCTTCTTGTACAGTGCTATACTAAAAAAAACAACCTTTTTTTTTAATAGCATTTTCTGTAGCTGTGCGATTCAGCGGTTACGTGCTGTGGGTGTGTTGTGGTCTGGCAAAAAACGCCATTTAGGGCCACAGAAAATATTTTGCAGTGTGAAATACACATCTGGAGGTGTGTAAAATAAACAATTTCTATATATTCTTCTTGTACAATGCTATACTAAAAAAAACAACCTTTTTTTTTTAATAGCATTTTCTGTAGCTGTGCGATTCAGCGGTTACGTGCTGTGGGTGTGTTGTGGTCTGGCAAAAAACGCCATTTAGGGCCACAGAAAATATTTTGCAGTGTGAAATACACATCTGGAGGTGTGTGAAAAAACAACATTATTTTTAAAAAGCATTCTCTGGCCTCTGCAGCTGTGCGATTCAGCGGTTATATACTGTTGGGGTTGTTGTGCTCTTGTAAAAAACGCCATTTAGGGCCACAGAAAATATTTTGCAGTGTGAAATACACATCTGGAGGTGTGTGAAAAAACAACATTATTTTTGAATAGCATTCTCTGGCCTCTGCAGCTGTGCGATTCAGCGGTTATATACTGTTGGGGTTGTTGTGCTCTTCCAAAAAACGCCATTTAGGGCCACAGAAAATAAATTGCAGTGTGAAATACACATGTGGAGGTGTGTAAAATAAACAATTTCTATATATTGTACAGTGCTATACTAAAAAAAAACAACATTTTTTTTTGAATAGCATTCTCTGCACTTCTATAGCTGTGCGATTCAGTGGTTAAATACTGTGGTTGTGTTGTGCTCTTCCAAAAAACGCCATTTAGGGCCACAGAAAATATTTTGCAGTGTGAAATACACATCTGGAGGTGTGTAAAATAAACAATTTCTATATATTGTACAGTGCTATACTAAAAAAAACAACATTTTTTTTGAATAGCATTCTCTGCACTTCTATAGCTGTGCGATTCAGTGGTTAAATACTGTGTTTGTGTTGTGCTCTTCCAAAAAAACGCCATTTAGGGCCACAGAAAATATTTTGCAGTGTGAAATACACATCTGGAGGTGTGTGAAAAAACAACATTATTTTTAAAAAGCATTCTCTGGCCTCTGCAGCTGTGCGATTCAGCGGTTATATACTGTTGGGGTTGTTGTGCTCTTGTAAAAAACGCCATTTAGGGCCACAGAAAATATTTTGCAGTGTGAAATACACATCTGGAGGTGTGTGAAAAAACAACATTATTTTTGAATAGCATTCTCTGGCCTCTGCAGCTGTGTGATTCAGCGGTTATATACTGTTGGGGTTGTTGTGCTCTTCCAAAAAACGCCATTTAGGGCCACAGAAAATAAATTGCAGTGTGAAATACACATGTGGAGGTGTGTAAAATAAACAATTTCTATATATTGTACAGTGCTATACTAAAAAAAACAACATTTTTTTTGAATAGCATTCTCTGCACTTCTATAGCTGTGCGATTCAGTGGTTAAATACTGTGGTTGTGTTGTGCTCTTCCAAAAAAACGCCATTTAGGGCCACAGAAAATATTTTGCAGTGTGAAATACACATCTGGAGGTGTGTGAAATAAACAATTTCTATATATTTTCCTTGTACTGTGCTATACTAAAAAAAACAACTTTTTTTTTTTGAATAGCATTTTCTGCAGTTCTGTAGCTGTGCGTTTCAGCCATTACGTACTGTGGGTGTGTTGTGGTCTTCCAAAAAACGCCATTTAGGGCAAGATCCTAAATTTGGAAAATATGAGGGGAAGGTCAAAGGGACGTGGTGGCCCCGGTCGTGGTGCTGCTGGTGGAGCTCCTGTTGCAGGGAGAGGACGTGGTGGATCTGTGCCAGCTACACGCACAAGTGAAACACCTTCCTCAGGTGCGAGTAGGCGACCGAGCCTGCGGCGGTATTTTGTCGCGCCTAATGAGGCTGTACCAATGTTTAGGCCAGGACAAGTACAGGCGATAGTAGATTGGGTTGCTGACAGTGCCTCGGGTTCCTTCACATTGTCTCCCACCCACTCTTCTGATGAAAGATCAGAGTTGGCACCTGAAGCCCATGTCCATCAGTCTTTCACCTCACCCCCTTGCAAATCAGCCAAGCAGTCTGAGCCCCAAATCATGCAGCAGTCTCTTCTGCTTTTCGATGACTCTGTTAGCAGGGTTTCCCAGGGCCATCCACCTAGCCCTGCCCCAGAAGTGGAAGAGATTGAGTGCACCGATGCCCAACCACTTATGTTTCATGATGGGTACATGGGAGGACCATTGCAGCACGTCTCGGATGATGATGAAACACAGGTGCCAACTGCTGCTGCTTTCGCAATTGTGCAGACAGACATGGAGGGCAGGGGTGAAGACTGGGTGGAAGATGATGTGGAGGACAATGAGGTCCTCGACCCCACATGGAATCAACGTTATGCAGGTGACCAGTGTAGTTCGGAGGAAGAGGCGGTGGTCGCACAGAGCCACCAGCACAGCAGAAGAGGGAGCAGGGTGCAAAAACGGAGCATTCGTCCCCTAGACAGTACATCTGCTACTGCCCAACGCAGCAAGGGACCGAGCACACCAAAGCCAGGTCCAAGGACTTCCCTAGCGTGGCAGTTCTTCACACAGTGTGTTGATGACAAGACACGAGTGGTTTGCACGCTGTGCAATCAGAGCCTGAAGCGAGGCATAAACGTTCTCAACCTGAGCACAAGCTGCATGACCAGGCATCTAAGTGCAAAGCACGAGCTGCAGTGGAGTAGACACCTCAAAAACCAAGAAAGGTCTCTGGCTCCTCCTGCTTCCTCTTCTGCTGCAGTCTCGGCCTCTTCATCCACCTCTGTAGTGACAGTGGCACCTGTCACCCCGCAAACAGAGGATCTGCCAGCAACACTACCACCTGGGTCACCAACCATCTCCACAATGTCCCATGGAAGCGTTCAGCTCTCTATCTCCCAAACATTGGAGCGGAAGAGGAAGTACCCCCCTAGCCACCCGCGATCCCTGGCCCTGAATGCCAGCATTTCAAAATTCCTGGCCTTTGAAATGCTGTCATTCCGTCTGGTGGAGACGCAGAGTTTTAAAAGCCTGATGGCATTGGCTGTCCCGCAGTACGTCGTGCCCAGCCGCCACTACTTTTCCAGGCGAGCCATCCCTTCCCTGCACAACCAGGTGGGGGACAAAATCAGGTGTGCACTGCGCAACGCCATCTGTGGCAAGGTCCACCTAACTACGGATGCGTGGACCAGTAAGCACGGTCAGGGACGTTATATCTCCCTAACAGCACACTGGGTAAATGCAGTGGCGGCTGGGCCTGAGGCAGATAGCGGTTTGGCGCATGTCCTTCCACCACCGAGGATTGCAGGGCGCTTCAGTTTGCCTCCTGTTGCTAACTCCTCCTTCTCCGCTTCCTCATCCTCTACCGCCTCCTCATCCATTCAGCGTAACACCTTCACCACCAACTTCAGCACAGCCAGGGGTAAACGACAGCAGGCAGTTTTAAAACTTTCCTGTTTGGGGGAAAATCCCCACACCGCGCAGGAGTTGTGGAGGGACATGGAACAACAGACCGATGAGTGGTTGCTGTCAGTGAGCCTCAAGCCCGGCCTGGTGGTGTGCGATAATGGGCGAAATCTCGTAGCAGCTCTGGGTCTAGCCGGTTTGACGCACATCCCTTGCCTGGCGCATGTGCTGAACTTGGTGGTCCAGAGGTTCCTTAAAAATTACCCCAATATGCCAGAGCTGCTGCAGAAAGTGCGGGCTGTCTGTGCGCACTTTCTGCGTTCTCACCCTGCTGCTGCTCGCCTGTCAGCGCTGCAGCGTAACTTCGGCCTTCCCGCTCACCGCCTCATATGTGACGTGCCCACAAGGTGGAACTCCACCTTGCACATGCTGGCCAGACTGTGCGAGCAGCAGCAGGCAATAGTGGAGTTTCAGCTGCAGCAATCACGCGTGAGTCGCTCTGCGGAACAGCACCACTTCACCACCAATAACTGGGCCTCCATGCGAGACCTGTGTGCCTTGTTGCGCTGTTTCGGGTACTCCACCAACATGGCCAGTGCCAATGACGCCGTTCTCAGCGTTACTATCCCAGTTCTATGCCTCCTTGAAAAAACGCTTCGTGCGATGATGGAAGAGGATGTGGCACAGGAGGATGAGGAGGAGGAGGAGGAAGCGGGATCATTTCAAAGGCTTTCAGGGCAGTCTTTCACAAGTGGCTACGAGGGTGGGTTCCTGCACCAACAAACGCCAGGTACACAATTGTCCGGCAGAAAGGGCACAGTTCTGGAGGATGACGAGGTGGAGGAGGAGATGGAGGAGGAGGAGGAGGAGGAGGAGGAGCCATGTTCACAGCAGGGTGGCACTCAGACCAGCTCGTGGCCATTACTGGTGCGTGGCTGGGGGGATACAGAGGACACAGACGATACACCTCCCACAGAGGACAGCTTTTCTTTGCCTCTGGGCAGCCTGGCACACATGAGCGATTACATGCTGCAGTGTTTCCGCAACGACAGCCGAGTTGCCCACATTTTAACTGGTGCTGATTACTGGGTGGCCACCCTGCTGGATCCCCGTTACAAGGACAACGTACCGTCCTTAATTCCCTCACTGGAGCGGGATCGTAAGATGCGCGAGTACAAGCGCACGCTGGTAGACGCGCTGCTGGTGGCATTCCCACCTGACAGCGGGCGTACGGTGGAAGCACAAGGCGAAGGCAGAGGAGGAGGAAGAGGTCGCCAACGCAGCCGGGGCACCGGCAGCACCTCAGAAGGCAGGGTTAGCATGGCCGAAATGTGGAAAAGCTTTGTCAGCACGCCACAACAACCAGCACCACCAGCTGAGATGGAACGTCTTAGCAGGAGGCAGCATTTCACCAACATGGTTGAGCAGTATGTGTCCACAGGCCTACACGTACTGGATGACGGGTCTGCCCCCTTTAACTTCTGGGTCTCCAAATTGGGCACATGGCCTGAGCTTGCCGTTTATGCCTTGGAGGTGCTGGCCTGCCCTGCAGCCAGTGTATTATCTGAACGTGTATTTAGCACGGCAGGGGGCGTTATCACAGACAAGCGCAGCCGCCTGTCCAGAGCCAATGTGGACAAGCTCACGTTCATTAAAATTAACCAGGCATGGATCCCACAGGACTTGTCCGTACCTTGTGCAGAATAGACATGTATACCGGTGTTGTGACAAAAACTGTCCGGCCATCGGATTGTGCCCGACCCGTACTGCGCAGGCGCAGCGCTTGCGCAGTACAGAGGACAAGGAGATTCACAAAATCTCCGAAGATGAACGGCGCCTGCGCTGTGAGTGCAGGTTCAAGCCCCACCATCCAAGAGGACATACGGTAGCACATAGTAACAGGGCCCCTCACGGGCTCGCTTCGATCGCGGTCTTGCTTGGCTCGGCTTGAACCACGGATGGTGTGGCCTTCACCTGAACTCAACACGCAGGCGCCGTTAGTCTTGGGAGATTTTTGAAATCCCCTTGTCCTACATACTCAGCAAGCGCAGTACAGGGCGGACACTATTCGACAGGGGACAGAATTCGACACATCACCGGCCTTACCCAGCCATTGTTGTATTTTTGAACCAGTGTTGGCTACCTCGTCCTCCTCCACCGCCGCTTCCACCTACACAGCCACATCCACCGCCACCTCAACCTCCTACTCCATATGGACCTCGTCCTGCTAGGCCAAGATTAAATTTTTATTTTATTTTTTGTAGCGCACAGATCCTTTCCCCCTTACCTGCCTTTATGTTGTTGGCTCTTCGCAGGAGGGAGAAAGGCACACCGCACTACCAGCCCGTATCCTCCTATATAAAGAGGTTGAGCGGTGTACTTGACGGGCCGTGTCCACAGCCGGAGTCAAAACTCCTCCAGAGGATGATTCTCACCTCTACTGTAGGTAGAGGCAAGTCCTTTAATTGCCAGTAAAGTCAATGTCCACACCAGCTGAAACTCCAACTCTTATTCTCTCATGGCAAAATAAACTGTACTCAGATAGAAAAGGTTAGAGCAAAGAAACAGGACAGCTTAAGGTGTGGAGGAGGTCCAGGCACAAACGTAGCACATTCACTTCACTGCTTAGGTTTCTCAAACAGTTTTTGGCGCATGGTCTCTGCCACAGACATTGAGGTTGGTCTCTGCCACAGACCGGGTGTACAAGGCCCCTGCCACGGGCCTGGAGAACTTTGGTCTCAGCCACAGACCAGGGTGTATAAGGCCCCTGCCACGGGCCGGTTGAATAAGGCCTCTGATACAGTCAAGGTGACCTTGAGCTTCTCCTTCTACGAACCTAGCCCATATCAAGGGGAAGACATCTCTCCAGGGAGTCAACAGACCATTCCTTCACCGTGACTCCCGCATCGGTCCATCAGAATGATCCTCCCTTCCCTGGAACAGGGTCCCCTACACGAGGCGGCTCTGGACTCCAGGCTTTACTCCCGCCCCTAGGCCTCCATACCCAGGGCAGCAAGAACTCCAGGATAGTACCTCACCCCGGGCTAAAGGTGCCCGAGATGGAACAGGAACATATGCACCCAGGCCGAAGGCACCTGGGCGCGGACCCCACTGGACATCAGCCCCCAGGCCAAAGGTCTGCCCCTTTTATATGCTCTCCCGGCATGCACAGCAGGTTCCCTGCCCCGCTGTACTACTGCCAAGAGGGGACACAAAAGGCGCCACCTGTAGGCCGCAGGGAACTGCACACCAATACTGTCCCCCGAGGACAAAATGGTCCATGAATCCTACAGAATTAGGGTATTTGAGCCTATTTACCACTCAAACACTTTCCTTCAATTTAGCACCCCGCTACATTTTTATTTCAAAGTATTTTTTTTTTCCCACTAGCTTATCCATTAAATTAAATAATTTATTCCAGAAAGGGCGTATTCTGGGGCATTCCCACCATATGTGTGGCATCGTGCCGTTGAGTTTCTGAGGTTCTTAATGACTTCCTGTACCTCTTCTGCTGAAAAGGGGGCCTCCAGCATATTTTTTTATTTTTTTATTTTTTTATGTTCTTTTAAGTTATTTCCTATCCACATTTGTTTGCAGAGCACTTGCCATGTTCTTAACAACATTTTGCTGCCATTTGCAGCCCTCTAGCCCTTTCCATTACTTTTTTAGAGCCTTTTTAGTCGTCAGAAGTCCGGGTCCCCATTGACTTCAATGGGGTCCGGGTCCGGGTTCGGGTTAAAGTTCGGTCCCGAATCCGAACTTTTTTCCGAAGTTCGGCCGAACCCGCCGGACCCGAATATCCAGCTACCCGCTCAACTCTACCTATGAGGTGTTGCAAGGCAGACAGTTACAAGCATGACTCCCACAGGCAGAGGGATGATGGAACTTGTAGTTTTGCAACAGCTGAAGAGCCGCCAATTTGAGACCCCTGCTTTAATAGTTTGTTTTCCCCATTCATGCATGTTATAAAATTAAAATAGTAAAAGGTAAACTGCAGTTGCATACAGTACTCCTAATTTTCAAAACGGACCGTGCAATATCATCACAGCTATAAACAATTACAATAAACAGCTATACATCTTGTGTGACATATCATGAAGGAATGTGAGAACCAATGCATATAACCTTCTGTGTATTATGATATATATTGGGGTCTCAGCCACATATGAATAAAAGCCTCCACAAATTCAAGATGTATCCATCTTCTAGAATTTCTGGGAGTTAAATGTATGTCAATACTTTGAGAGTACTAATATGATTTTATATATGCTGTTACTTTTTGTGCTGTTGTATAATTTAAATAAATAATTTATATAAAAAAAAAAGTTTCTGTAACCCACAGGGGCCATTTAAAGCCCACTGTACCAACAAAACTACCTTAAAGTTCTAAAGGCTTAAAATTTTCTACCTTATTGCATTCCCTGCATTAATGTAAAAAAAAAATCCAGTATTTGTGCGCCTCCCCAAATACTTACCTGAGTCCTCACTTGATCTAGCACAGTGTATAGCAGCTCTCTCCCCTGCTCTCGCAGGACAAAGAGACATCAGCAGAAGCCATTGGTGTGTGCAGAGAGCGAGGGGCAGGGCCGAGCATCACTCTGTGTTTTCATCACTGCTCGGGATTGAGCCTGCATGTGAGCCCCATAGAAAGCAGCTTCCTATGTAGGCACACAGAGAAGAAAAGCAGCCAAGAGCGCTGACAGGGAACCCCAGAAGAGGATGTTTGGGCTGCTCTTTGCAATGCCATTGAACAGAGCAGGTAAGTATTAGGCTTGTGCAATCGAATTGAAATTCGTCCGAATTTAGCAACTTTTGGACATTCGGAAGCATTCGAATTTCCGAACAAAGCAATTACGAATAAAACCGAATCCGAAATAAATTATATCGCAAATAGCGAATACCCGAATGTCTTCGGCATAATTCGTTATGAAAAAAGTAACAAATGTACGAATCCATTCGAAGCACAATAACACTCTGCTCTGCTCTCTGCTTCTCCCTCACCGTGCTTAACTCCCTCTCAAAATGGTGTACAGGGGCGGAGGCTATAGCCGCATGTAAAAAACTAAAGTACAATACAAGATTTTGAATCCATTCGAAGCACAATAACACAATAACACTCTGCTCTGCTCTCTGCTTCTCCCTCACCTTGCTGAACCCTCTCAAAATGGTGTACAGGGGCGGAGGCTATAGCCGCATGTAAAAAACGAAAGTAAAATACAAGATTTCGAATCGTTACAAATAACCGCTATGTATTTAGAAAAGTACAAATCAATTCGAAGCACATTAGGCATAATAGGCAGCATCGTTGTGAGAGAGACACGGAAAATTACGAATCAACGAACCCAAAAAAAGTTATGAAAGTAGGAGTTGTGTCCAGAATCAATGAAAAACAATGTACTCTAACGAAAGTACGAATTATAAATCAACAAAAAATAAGGCTTACATTAATACGAATTATTCCGATTCAACAAAAAATGTCGCTTGCGAAAATACGAATTAGTCCGAACACGAAAAATCCCGTCTTGCAAAATTACAAACAATTACGAATCAACAGGACCGAAAAGAAACAAACCGAAACTAAACGAATTTTTCCGTTGTGCACAAGTCTAATTTTTACTATTCTATTCCAGTAGTACTCTGTGCATACTCCATAACCAACAAAAGGGAAAAGTGTAAGTATACCATGTTTGTTATTTTATTACAAAAATAACCTTTTCAAGCTATTTAACCACTTCAAAACCAGTCCAATTCTGTCACACAATATTTGCGCAGCGGTTTATGAAATGCAAATGTCTCTTTTCTCCACTCAGGTCTCAGATTACACTCAGCTCCTCGTTTTATGCCGTGCAGTGCATGTGACATCAGCTCCTTGCCCTCTGCCTTCTTGAGCTAAGGAATTTGGTATAAAATTTTAGCTATAAGAGGCTGTAGAGAAGAGAGGGCTACAGATAAACTGGTACAACTTATATAGGAGGATTTGTTTCATCTTTGTGTATCACCTAAAGCAAGTCACTTGATTGGATACACTGTATGTAAGGGTTTACTACCACTTTAAGTAGTAGATTTTCGAAAGAAGGTACAGTATATGTGAATATTCAAATATTCAGAAGAACATTTGTGCAAACCTTCTCAGTACATTCAATGACTTGATGAATGACACCTGAAAGTACTTTAAAATGTTGTTTGCTTTCAATTTTGTAATGAATGTCTTATCCTGAGTGAAAACCACATACAGTGTTAGAAATGTGGTTGTTCTAAAAAAAAATCCATCTTGCTGCTTTATAATTCCTCGCCGCTATGTTCGAAAACAAATGCAGATTTGACCTCACTAACGGTTAGTAAAACTGGACGAATGTTCTTAAAGCGGAGTTCCGCCAAAAAAACAAACAAATTAAAAGTCAGCAGCTACAAATATTGCAGCTGCTGATTTTTAAAATAAGGACACTTACCTGTTCAGGGCGCCCACAATGTCCACACCCAAAGCCGACCCATCCCTCGGCTCCGGGGGCTTCACAGCCTGGTTCCCTACTGGGCATGCGCGAGTCGGGCTGCATGTCCTCACTGGTCCCTGCTGTCTTCTGGGACCTTCTCCCAGAAGACAGCGGAGGGGACAGAGGAAGGGCCCGGACATGCCGTAGATCGCTGCATCTATTGCCGGAAGTGGGAGCAATTTAGATCTGCTCCCCCCTGAAAGGTGTCAAATGTGACACCAGAGGGGGGGGAACCGGATAAGCGGAAGTTCTATTTTTGGGTGGAACTCCGCTTTAAATTGAATGTGACATTTTGAACAAAATTCTTCTAGTGTATGTATCCAACTTTAAACTCTCCCTATCAGGTCCACAATTGTTGGATGAAGTCAGAACTCCTGCTACCTCCATCCAAATCGGAATTTTGGGTACATCTGCAAATTAAATGGAATTTAGAAAAAAACAAGCATTCCATTCAACATATTTTTTAGTTTATTTTTCTCTACGGCTTCTTTAATCTCAAATAGTTACAGACAGTGAAGAGATGTGCCCGATTCGGAAGCAGATTTATTATATTTAAGATTTGAAGATGCCAGTACGTTGTGGGAACTGCATTGCTTGCCATATTTTCTAAATCCTACTTTCCTTAGCCTTATGATAAATGGAAGAACTTCTACCATGGAAGTTATCACATAGTTCCTTAGTAATTTAACTAGTAAAACATATCGCTGCAGAAACATTTGACAAATTAATACGGCATGTACTTGTTGCTGGGATTTGATGTCAATGTTTTCAGAATTTTAGAGAGATGCTGATATGTTTTCCTATTAAAAATTGATAATCTTCTGCTGGCTGAGAACGCTAGCTTTTCTACTCTGAATAAAATACTTACAGTATATATCCTGTTATCTGTGTATACTTGTAGCCCTGTACATTATCTCTATATATTTACATGCAGGGATAGAACCAGGCAGTCAATTTTAGACATGTGCAATTTGTTAATTTCGGAATGAGTTTTTTTAACGAATTTCAACAAATTCGGTAATTCTGAATGAATGTGCAGGAAGGAGCAAGAAATGTCCCCGCCCACCACATATGGAATGCTGGCAGACAGTTAAATTTATATGTTTTAAACCAGTTTTTGGCAGTTTTTATGCTTAAATATGATTGGACTAGGAGTTATTAACGGTACTTGGCACGAGTTAGGACCTATATAAGTACAGTAAATGCGTCACAACAGGCACAACAGGCACAAGCAGCGGGGATTAAGGGAAGAAAGTGGATCTACTGCTGGTCATGGAGTCCTTACTGCGCCAGGTTATGGATAGGGCCGGATCAGATGACGGTGAACAGTGGCTTCGTTTATGCTTGGCTTTGCCTCCCATTGCATCTACATGCCTGCTATTCAACCTACTGCGGCACCTCATCTTCCTTCCCCGGCTCATGTCCGCGATATGGATGTCCGTTCTCCCATGCAATTCCAATCCCGGAACTTCCTTCTACAGTGACAGCCTCTTCCTCCCTGTGGAATCCGCCCTCCTCTTCCTCTCTGTGGAATCCGCCTATTGATCCCATGACATCGGCTGCGTCATTCGGTGATGTCCGGGAAGATCCCGTCTATTCTCCGGTCTCTGAGGACGGCGCATTCTCAGTACGTCCAGAGGCTTTACCGAAGAGGACCTCCAAGAGGCCGCTCAGGTTTGAATCCCCATCGATGCCTCAGGATTCTATAGGGGTAAAGAAGAAGAAAAAACAAACAAAGGGCAGTAAAAAACAGGATTTTAATAAGAGACTTCCTGGTGACATTGCTCATTGCTCAGCTCATGAAATATAAGCTGTTAACCCTTCAGTCTCCACTGAGCTTTTGGTTGCAGTGCCTGCTGTTGATATGGTTGCTGTGGCAACTGATAATATTCAGAGTCATGTATCTGCTAATGTTCCCTTGGTTACAGACTTGAGTCCTCCAGGAATGGTTAGCACAGGGCAATCTGATTTGCAAAAGTCAAGAGGTGAGTCTTTTGATGCCTCTGTTTTACAAAATTTTGCTTTGTCTATGTCTGATTTGTTGTAAAAGTTATTGCCTGCTTCATCTGTATTGCTGAATCAACAAATTAACCGGGCTGGTTTAGCTTCTGTTTGGAAAGATAATTTGTGTACTGGTAATGATTCCCCCATCATTCAAAATGTGGCTTTATCTGCACCTGCTCTGTCAACGGTGCCTATTGCTACGTCTGTTTCTAATGTGCCGGAATTATGTTTAAACGAGGTTCTTTCTTGTGAACTATCGCTTTTAGGTTTCCATTTGAGTCTTGCGATTAAAGAAAAAATATGGAAAGGGGAGTATATTGATTTGCTCTCACTATTACTTTCCATTAAAGAGAATAGACTCAAAAAAGAAGATGGAGAAAAATTTGATGATGACAGGCGCAGGTCCGTTTCTCATAGTTTTAATAATTGGTTGCAAGCATTTAGTATTTATGCAAGCATTATGGGTGAAAGACGCCCAAGTTGTGCAGTGGCCTATTCCAACATGTGGAAATCGTTTTAGAAGCATACAAGATTTTTCCAGGTCTTTCTTGGTTTTTCTACGATGAGTCTTTTAGGAAAAAAGCTTGCTGTACATAAATCTTTGCGATGGGGTATGAAAGATGTTGGCCTTTGGCTAAACTTATTGTTGCCACAGAGACAAGTTGTTAAGCCTGTTCCGCAGATTGCTGGACCTTATCGAAAAGGTTTATGTTTTAATTTTAACGAAGGTCAATGTAAATGGCTTAACAATTGTAGATATAAGCACGAATGTGCTCATTGTTCCGGGACACACCCAGCAGTTCGTTGTTTCAAGAAACTGAGTCATCATACACCTTCTACTTCAAGAGATACATTTCTCAAAAGCAGTATCTCCGGTGAAATTGGAAAGCATGTTACCATGGCTTCTTCTATACCCAGATCGCAAGAAAGCAGACATGTTAATTAAGGGTTTTCGTTCAGGTTTTCTTTTACCTTCCTTTTCGGGAATTGGTTGTGTTATATTTCCAAATTTGGCTTCTGTTGATTTACATAGAGATGTTGTTAGTAAGAAAATTGGAAAAGAGCTTGAAGATGGGAGAATTGCTGGCCCTTTCGATCGTCCGCCGTTTTCTAATTTCAGGGTCTCGCCTTTAGGTGTTATCCCTAAAAAAGAACCTGGCTCTTTCCGTATTATACATCACTTATCCTTCCCTTATGGTTTTTCTTTGAATGATGAGATTGATTCTGATTTATGTTCTGTTTCTTATTCCTCTTTTGAAGATGCTTTGATTAAGATTAGATCTGTTGGTAATTCGGCCTTGTTGGCTAAAGCAGACATAAAGTCTGATTTCCGGATTTTGCCTAAACATCCATCAGCATTCAATTCTTTGGGTTTTGTTTTTGACAATAAATTCTTCTTTGATAGATGTTTACCAATGGAATGTTCTCTCTCTTGTTATTATTTTGAAATTTTTTCAACTTTTATCGATTGGGTAGTTTGTTACCGTTCTGGTTCTGCTAATTGTATTAATTATTTTGATGATTTTTTATTCATAGGTAAGTCTGGTATGTTGGATTGTTTATTTATTTACACCGAATTTAAAATGATTTGTCATTTATTCAGAATACCTTTGGCACCAGAGAAGTCTGTCACTCCTACCACGTGTTTAGAATTTTTGGGTGTTCAAATTGACACTGTAGCAATGGAATTTAGACTTCCTATTGAGAAGATTGTTAAAACTAGGTTGTTGTTGGATCTTATTTTGTCTAAACGAAAAGTTTAGGTAAAGACTATTCAGTCGTTATTAGGTTTATTAGCATTTGCCTCTAGAGTTATACCCATGGGAAGAATTTTCTCGAATTGCCTTTATAGAGCTATTTCTGGGGTTAAATCTCCTAGACATTTTATTAGAATCACATCTGATATTCATGAGGATCTGTTAGTATGGCACAGGCTTTTATGTTCTTTTAATGGATGTTCGCTATGGCAAGCCCCCTTTTGTGCAGCCTCTGCTCTTGATCTTTATACTGATGCCTCAGGTTCTTGCGGATATGAAGCTTTTTTGGAAAGGCCATTGGTCTGCTGACAGGTGGCATTCTTTTTTGGATTGAAAAAGGATTTATTACTAATATTGTACTTCTTGAATTGTTTCCTGTTGTTGTGGCACTTGAATTGTGGGGTGATCAGTTTAAAGATAGAAGGATACTTTTGCATTCAGATAATAAAGGGGTTGTTTTTGCAATCAATTGTTTCGTTTCTAAATCGCTTCCTGTTATTTCTTTTCTTCGTTATTTAGTTTTTCAGTGCTTGAAATTGAATATCTGGTTGAAGGCGAAATATATACCTGGAATTACTAATCTTGTCACTGACTCATTATCTCGTCAACAAATGTACAGATTTCGGGAACTGGTTTCGGATGCGGACAAGATCGGATTGTCATGTCCTCCTCATTTGTGGTTGATAATCTGATCCCTGTAATGACTGCTATTAGGAATTCATTGGCTCCTTCCATGTGGGCATGTTACGAAGCTGCGTGGAAAATGTGGAATTCTTTTTTACAAATGCACAATGTGTCTAATGACAGTTTTTCTGAAGCATTGGTTTTGTCTTTTTGAAATTTGTTGATAAACAAGGGTTACGCTTATTCTCATATTGTCAAGACCTTGGCGGGATTGTCCTTCTTTAAGAAATTACAAGGCTCTAGTTTTTTTTTCTGTAAAACAAGCCTTGAAAGGCTATCGTAGGACACACAGCTTGCCAGATAAGAGATTACCCATTTCTAGTGATCTGTTATGTAAATTGTCTTTAGCTACGGATGTTGTGTGTTTTTCGGATTTTGAGGCGCTATTGTTTAAGCTTTGTTTTTGCTTGTGTTTTTACGGAGCTTTCCGAATTTCTGAGCTGCTTCCACCTAATCGGTCGTCTCGTTTAGGCCTTCCTTTTTCTGCTGTTGTGCTGCATTCTGAGGTTATTCGCTTGTTTTTACAGAAGTGTAAAACTGATCAACTTGGTTGGGGCTGTTGGATTACTATTCACAAACACGTTAATTCGTCCATATGTGCTGTGTCTCTTGCTCAAAGTTACTTGACATTACGACCATCTTCTGATAAACAATTCTATACTCCTAGTACTGGTTGTCCATTGACAATTTATCAATTTAATGGCGTTTTCATTTTTTTTTTAATTTATTTAAGGTTGGAAGATCTTCCTAGTTCATCTCACTCTTTCCGTATTGGCGCTGCTACAGCTGTTGCGAGTTTGGGATTGTCTGACCCTGTTATTAAAAATATTGGTAGATGGAAATCCAAATGTTACGGTACTTATATTCGTCCTAATGTTTTTATTTAATTTTCAGATTCTCCATTCATAATTTGGATTGTCGGTCACTCTTACATTTACTGGGCCCATAGAAGAGCTGATTTCCGCTGTTATGGTAGTAATCTAGATCTACCTACTTCTCGTTTTACATTATATTGGTATGGGCAACGTGGTTTGACATGGAATAATTTACGTAGAGTGTTGTCATTATTATATTTAAAATGGCCTATTCCTGATGCTATAATCTTCCATTTGGCCGAAAATGACCTGGGTCTCCGTAGGACGTTGGATATAATATCTTGTATAAAGGCTGATTTATCGTGCATTCATGATGTTCTTCCTAACTGTGTCTTAGTATTCTCGGAGATTGTACCTCGTTTGGACTGGCTTTCCCCCGAATAGAAGCATTTTGAAAAAATGCAAAAAAATGTTATTAGAGCAATTTCTAAATTTATGCCTATGTTGAATGGATTATTTTACAGGCACGTGGATTTAGAGGGTGGTATACAAGGTTTTTACTGCCCTGACAAAATCCATCTGTCTGATATTGCACTTGACATCCTTAATATGGTTGGGGTGCCGTGCTTATTGTCCATAAGCTCGGCGTATCGGACTTTATGTTTTTTAAAGTATGATTAGCTTGAGATTTAATAGCTAAGCTATATAAATGTATATATATGGTTATTTGATTGTTTGATTAATATCAGTATTTGATAATATACAATATAATATATCTAAAATACCTATAATAAAGGCCGCGGCCATTAAACTCCCCACTTATGAGTATATTAGAATCTTATTAATTATATTTAAGTTTAATTGATAAAGTTCTGCCTAGCATTCCATGAATGTGCAGGGAGGGGCAAGAAATGTCCCCGCCCACCACATATGGAATGCTGGCAGACAGTTAAATTTATATGTTTTGAACCCGTTTTTGGCAGTTTTTATGCTTAAATATGATTGGACTAGGAATTATTAATGGTCCTTGGCACCAGTTAGGACCTATATAAGTACAGTAAATGCGTCACAACAGGCACAAGCAGCGGGGAATAAGAGAAGAAAGCGGATTCCTCCCTCCCTCGACGCTGC
Organism: Rana muscosa; assembly: GCA_029206835.1. Taxonomy (NCBI): domain Eukaryota; kingdom Metazoa; phylum Chordata; class Amphibia; order Anura; family Ranidae; genus Rana; species Rana muscosa. The sequence continues at coordinate 131,162,894 of CM055119.1, read as the reverse complement.
TCTTGTTATGAGGTCTTTGTCCTTTCCTTTGGAAAAGGGACTTTATGTTTTTTAAAGTATGATTAGCTTGAGCTTTAATAGCTAAGCTATATATATTTATATATATGGTTATTTGATTGTTTGATTAATATCAGTATTTGATAATATACAATATAATATATCTAAAATACCTATAATAAAGGCCGCGGCCATTAAACACCACACTTTTAAGTTTAATTGATAAAGTTCTGCCTAGCATTCCAATATCCAAATGAACAAAAACCCGTTTAACAAATTTTTCAGAATATTCATAGATTTGAATATTCGAAATTTGTAAATTTGTAAATTCAAAAATGCATAAATTTGTAAATTCTAAATTTGAAAATCCGAAAACCCGAAAATTCAAAAATCTGAAATAATAACAAACTAATAATAACTTAACTATTAACAACTATTAAATTATAGATATTGGAATTTCCTTTCACATTTGGCTGTTAGTGAACGAATACGAATTTATCCAAAGTTACGAATTATAATGAAAGCCATAGCTAAACAAATGGAACGTAACTAATTAATAAAATTAAGTAACAATAATAATAATAAAAACGTTTTATTATTATTATTATTTATTATTCATTTGTTACGTTCCATTTGTTTAGATGCGGCAGTCGTTATTTCAGACAATTTGTAACTTCAGATAAATTTCTATTCGTTATGTACACTAACAGCTAAATTTGAAAGGAAATTCCAATACCTATAATGTAATAGTTATTAATAGTTAAGTTATTATTAGTTTGTTATTATTTCAGATTTTCTAATTTTTGGCTTTTCGGATTTTCTAATTTTTTCATTTACGAATTTTCAAATTTTTTCATTTACGAATTTATGAATTTCGAATATTCAAATTTATTAATTTACGAATTTTCGAATTGCGATCATAACAAATGACCTGAAAAAAAAAAAACCTGAATAAAACTAAGACTAAATAAAAAAAAATTGGGCAGTGAACATTTCTGGTCAATTTGGCATCTCTGGCATTTGCCAGAAGATTGAATTCTCAAAGGTGAGGTCTAAGGATGAGCCGAACACCCCCCGGTTCGGTTCCCACCTGAACTTGCGAACAGGCAAAAAATTTGGACGAACACTGTTAAACTCTATGGGACACAAATATGAAAAATCCAAAGTGCTAATTTTAAAGGCTTATATGCCATTTATTGCCATAAAAAGTGTTTTGGGACCCGGGTCCTGCCCCAGGGGACATGTATCAATGTAAAAAAAGTTTAAAAAACGGCCGTTTTTTCGGGAGCAGTGATTTTAATAATGCTTAAAGTGAAACAATAAAAATTTAATATTCCTTTAAATATCGTGCCTAGGGGGTGTCTATAGTATGCCTGTAAAGTGAAGGGTCTGGTATGGATTTTGGGGGGGCCCTATGGAATTATTTTTTTAATTTGGTGCAGGGTTCCCCTTAATATCCATACAAGACCTGAAGGGACTGGGGGGGGACCCTTGCCGTTTTTTTTAATGAGTTTTATCTATATTGCCGAGACCCAACAATTCATTACAGCCGCGATCAATTTTAAATTACTTTTTTTCCTTTAGAAATGTCATTTTGTTGTGGTATTGTTCTAAAAACTGGAAAAATGCGCCACTTTACAGGCATACTATAGACACCCCCCAGGCATGATATTTAAAGGATTATTTCACTTTTTAGTGTTTCACTTTAAGCATTATTAAAATCACTGCTCCTGAAAAAAACGTTTTTTTTGCATTGATACATGTCTCATTGATACATGTCTCCATGTCTCCGCGGGCCACATGTGGCCCGCGGAGCCCTCTGATGTGGCCCACAAACTCCTGCTCTGGGATGGTGGGTTGGCAAGCCCAGATCACGGTTTGCCGATCTGACATCCCAGGACCCGGGTCCCCAAACACGTTTTATGGCAATAACTTGCATATAAGCCTTTAAAATGAGCACTTTTGGTTTTTCATGTTAGTGTCCGATAGACTTTAACGGTATTCCGCGGCTTTCGGATTTGCCGCGAACACCGCATTATGTTCGCTGTTCTGCGAACACCTGATGTTCGAGTCGAACTTACGCTCAACTCGAACATTGGGGTCATCCCTAGTGAGGTCCAAGTAAACAGCTAAAATGTGTACACTAAATATGTTTTACCTGTCAAAGGATTTGTAGTGCTGGCCATCCATTCCTGATGTTTTACACAGCTCTACCATGCAGCACAGCAAGATGGTGAGGCTACTGACAGCTAGGGTATGTTCACACCGAACGTGCGAGTTTGGGGGCGATTTGAAAGACATCTGTGTGGGTTCATGCATAAATGTCTATTGAAATCGCCCCCAAAAGTCGCCCAAAAAAGTGCAGGAACTACTTTTGGAAATCAGTGTGGCGCAGCAAAGTCAGTGTTGCACCGATTGTGACAGCGCTATTGCTGTCAAATCGCACCAATGTGAATGGGGGCTTAATGTGTATTTAACCTCAAAACAAAAATGATTATATTATCAGTTTACTAGTCCTTAAAAATGGTTGTTGCATTTTTACATTATAAACTTTGCACAAAGGGGAGGGCACGACTACTACTACTACTAATAACAATCATAATAAAAATAATAATAATGATAATCCTTGATTCATATATGTTTTAACCATTTGACCTACGGAAGATTTACCCACCTTCATGAGGCCATTTTTTTGCGATACAGCCCTTGCGTTACTTTAACTGACATTTGCGCGGTCATGCAACGCTGTACCCAAATTACATTTGTGTCATTTTTTTTCCCCACAAATTTGCCATTTGATCACCACTGGGTTTTTTTTTTTTTTTTTACTCTATAAACAAAAAAAGACAAACAATTTTGAAAAAAAAAACAAAAACAAAATGTTTTACTTTCTGCTATAGTATTGATTGGTTTGCACAAAATTCATAGCCTGCGTCTACAAACGATGGTATACAGTATATACTGGATTTTTTTATTTATTTATTTATTTATTTTAAATTAGTAATGGCCGCGATCAGCGACATATAGCGGGATTGTGATATTGCGGAGGACAATCGAACAATAACTGCCACTTTTGACACTTTGTGGGAACCAGTGATCAGTGCTAAGAATATGCACTGTCACTGTACTAATGACACTGGATCGGAAGGGGTTAAACATATAGGGCTATCAAAGAGTTAAATGTGTGCCTAACCAGTGTTTTTGTGTACTATGTGTGCTGTTTTTAATGAGGGATGTGATAGATTTTATTTCCTGCTTTGCAGGTAAAGAAAATCCAACACATCCCTGCTGACAGAACTGAGCTCTGCTGCAGAGCTCTGTTTTATGTTTCTCCTCGCCGATCAGCGGGTGCCAGCGAACATCCATTAGCCAGCATCCACTGATCCACTTGTGCTGTGTCTAATCACAGCACGGCGCCGCTCGCCCCCTACTTAGAAGTGCCGGATCACATACTTGGTATGTGATCCGGCGCAAGAGAGCCGCTCTGCCACCATATAACTAAGTTATGCGGTTGGCAAGTGGGTAATTAAGCATTGAAATGACTGATTGCAGCCTTTAAGGCAGGGGTGCCCAACCAGTCGCCTGGGGGCCACATGTGGCCCGCGGAGCCCTCTGATGTGGCCCGTAAACTCCTGCTCTGGGATGGTGGGTTGGCAAGCCCAGATCACGGTTTGCCGATCTGACATCCCAGAGCATCAGTTATGTGAATGAAGCCAGCAGTAGTGCAAGCAAGCGGCTGCGCAGCAGAGCCACATAAGCTGATGCTTCCTGTATAGCACTAGCTACTGTCATAGGTGAGTGATGCCAAATTCACTTTGCCTGGGGCCACAACAGCCGGTGATACCTGAATGGAAGACTTATTAAAGGTAAGTTTATTACTAAAATCACAGAGTATATATGGGCATATCTGTTCTGCAGTGGTTACTGGGCTGCTTTCAAACTGATCCGCAGGTGCAGCGTGGTGCACCTGTGGGTTACCTGCATTGAGCCATAGGCTTCTGTTTTTTACCTGCGGGTTTGTTCCAGTTTCAGAAAGTGCACCACACCTGCAGGATATAATAGAATTGTACAGCAATGTGCAGCTTACCCGCAGGAAAGCCACAGGTGTGGTGTGGGTAAACCGCAGTGCATCAGTGTGAAAGCAGCCTTAGGCCCCTTTCACACGATCAGTCCGACGCTCCATTCATCCCTATGAAGTGGCAGGTGTAAATGGTCTTGTGTCCCTTCCATCTGGGCTGATTGGATCAGAGGGCCCATAGAGTAGAGTGGGCTGTGTCTGTGACCTCTTTCCATATGCAGAGCGGACACGATCCTGTCATCCACCGCTCAGCTCATTGTGGCCCGCGATCGGTTACTAAGTCGCTTAAGTGGCCCTCACTCTTGCTTTAAGGTCTAACTCTAGCCAAATAATTTTTCCATTTTTGCAGAGAGTGTTTTTTGTTGATGTCCCCTATTGGGGAGATTTGTTTTTACTTTTCTGTTATGAGGAACCCCAGGTCACTCTATGACATGCAGAATGTCACCTGGACAAAAAGTGAATCAAATTCCACCTATAAGGGACATAGATGTCAATAAAAAACTATTTTCCATGTTGCAAAAAATATGTTTTTATCGCTCTTTGTGTCCTTGTTGAAGACTAGAGAGATCTCCCCTCACTTCTGTTCTAATGAGAAGCGGCGAGAACACAAAAAGAAAGCTACCCAACAGGGATGCAGACAGCAATAAAGGTCTATTCATTTCAGGACAAGCATTCCTTTATCGTGTTTTTTTTTTTGGGCCATAGTAGTACAGACATTGAGGTTAAAGAAAGTTTGCCAGATGGAAATAATGAGACCATCACTGAAACATAATGGAACAGAGCGCTGTATTAAATGTCTTTTTTTAATCACAAATAAAAGAATAGCAGGCAGAGCCATGCAGGTGATTTCAACTGTGTGTTCAAAATCAAAAATGCTCTATAAATTAATACATAGCTCTAAATTTTGTGTGCACACTATGGGGGTGATTTACTAAAGACCTGCGCCTGTGGTGCAGTGGAGAAATTGGAGAAATTGCACAAAAAACGGGACTCAAAACATTTATCAAAAATAATGGTGCACTTATATGCACCAAACCATATTTACATAGGAAGCGCTGTTGCGCACTTGCGTAATCTTTCGCGCCTACCATTAGCAAGCGCAGCCAATGTAATCTTCAACATTTTTGTCTGAATACTGTAGATAACTTTACTAGTTTACCATTTTCTGTTACCAGGCTAAAAAGTATGTATATAATATTGTTTAAATGCACAAATTCTGTCCAGAACATGTAGATCTGTCTTACAACTAATCAAGCCTTTTTACACCCTTCTTTCAGCTACTCAACTGCACATGTGCAATGACAAAGCACACCATTTTATGCTCGTCTGACAGGGCACACACGCTTTAGCTTGTTAAATATGTGTGTTGCACACGGGCGCATCTGCGTTCTCCAGAGTGCACAACTGCTTATACATTGGGCTTGTGCTCATTGTAATGCTGATCATGTTATTGAGCTTTTCCTTATCACATGGAGAATATTGCTTCCACTTTTATTCCTTTCATTCACTTCTTTTTGAAACAACTCAATAATCATTCTAGAGATCTTCTTCCTATCAACAACTGTGCAGATGTTTCCTGGACTTGTAATTGTGCATTTTATGGTGATAGTCTATAATCATTGGTGGAGTCAAAACTTCCATGAAAACATCTTCTCAACACATGTATGTGTATTGTGCATTCTGAACAATTCTTTCCCCATACACTGTCCAATCTGATTGGATGACATTTAAATCCACCCATTTCTCTGAGCAATTCATTTCCCAATACACTGTCCAATCTGATTGGATGACATTTAAATCCACCACCAATTAATTTCCCATACACTATCCAATCAGATTGGACAGTGTATGGGGAAATGACTTGCTCAGAGAAATGGGTGGATTTAAATGTCATCCAATCAGATTGGACAGTGTATGGGGAAATGAATTGCTCAGAGAAATGGGTGGATTTAAATGACATCCAATCAGATTGCACAGTGTATGGGGAAAGAATTGTCCAGAATGCACAATACACAGACATGTATTGAGAAGATGTTTTCATGGAAGTTTTGGCTCCACCAATGATTATAGACTATCACCATAAAATGCACAATTACAAGTCCAGGAAACATCTGCACAGTTGTTGATAGGAGGAAGATCTCTAGAATGATTATTGAGTTGTTTCAAAAAGAAGTGAATGAAAGGAATAAAAGTGGAAGCAATATTCTCCATGTGATAAGGAAAAGCTCATTAACATGATCAGCATTACAATGAGCAAGTGCCCGATGTCTGTTTCATATTTAAGAATGTGTCTGCGCCCGTACGCGCAACGATTACGCGAATGCGTCGCAAGTCGACAGCATGCGCCATGTCGCAATAATTATTCCTGCGCCAACATTTTCTTAAATCAGCCCCTATATGTGCTTTTGAACTAGCCAGGATGTACAGCTGGCCACAGCAGGATCAATTAAAGCCGAAATACAGCCAAAAAATAAATAAAAATCAGCACAAAGGACACAACTTACAGTCAATAGGATGGTCTCTTGTTCTGATTTCTCTTCTGTTGAAATCCTTCTCCATCCATGTCCCCTTCACCCTCCCACAATGTAATCTTCCAGTGTGGCGGGGGTTAATGAAATTAATGCCGCGTGCACACGATCGGAATTTCCGACAACAAAACCGTGTTTTTTTTTCCGACGGATGTTGGCTCAAACTTGTCTTTCACACACACGGTCGCACAAATGTTGCTCGGAAATTCCGAACGTCAAGAACATGGAGACGTACAACACTACGACAAGCCGAGAAAAATGAAGTACAACGATTCTGAGCATGCGTCGAATTGATTCCGAGCATGCATAGGATTTTTGTGCGTCGGAATTAGATACACACGATCGAAAGAACTTTTGTTGTTGGAAAAATCGAGAACCTGCTCTCAAACATTTGTTTTTGGAAATTCCGACAGCAAATGTCCGATAGAGCCTACACATGGTCGGAATATCCGACCAAAAGCTCACATCGAACATTTGTTGTCGGAAATTCCGATCGTGTGTACGCGGCATTAGGGACTGTCACAGACTCTCATCAAAAGTGTCTGACTATGACTGTCCTCTTTGTCCAGCCCCTAAAAGCGCAACATTGCTTAAAAAGGGAATTTCCACTTGTTTACATCCTGCCCCTCGTGCACAGTAGGAAATTGTTCTAGAGATGCTGGCGCCTGCACCTAAAGCCGATTAAAGAATCAGCTCGCGTGAGGACAGCGCTGGATGCCTGGACAGGTGAGTGTCCTTATATTAAAAGTCAGCAGCTATAGTATTTGTAGTTGCTTTCTTTTATTTATTTTTTTGGGGGGGGGGGCCTGAAGCTCCTCTTTAATTCCAATGATAGGTCCATCCTCTACATAGATTGCATAACCAGCAGCAGGACCAGAAGATTTCAGAGGCAGGGGTGGAAGTGAGTAGGGGGAGGCGGTGCACAGAGGGAGGAGGATTTCACCCAACAGATCTTCTCACATCTAGAGATTGGGCAGGATGCTAATAGAGAGATCTTGTAACCCCTGACCCTCAGCTGTAAGTTTGTGGCTTGGTATGGAAAGTTCTCATGGTCTTGAACAGATTATCCCTAGACTGAGCTGAACCAATTCGGTGGTGCTTCTTAGAAGAGTGATGGAAGTTGATGGGGGAGGCATGTGAATTTCTTTCCTGCAACCCGTGGTTGCAGGAAAGAAATTCACACTGTCTATGGCCGGCCTTTACCATTAGTCTCTAATCTACACATATATGTAGCACTTTTATGTTGAATTGCAGATACTTTGTAATATATTTATTAGAGCTGTGGAAATTAACTATTAATTCCTCGATTAATCAATTAATGTTTTTGATCGATCAAATTTTTTTTGATCGATCAAAATTATTTTGATCGGTACTCACCTCTCCGCCGGCTTCCGGGTCTTCAGGGAGTTCCGTCGGAGATCCGGTGACATCATGGACACCAGCGGGGCTTGCCGTGTCCATCTGAAGGGCTCCTTTGCTGTGCCTTCATATCTGCATGCCGGCGGGACCTTACTATCTGCCACACTCAAGGGCTGTTACACTTCCCTCTATCACTTCCCTCTATCAACCTGGGATTCTACAGCCATCCACTGGGAGCTGTGATAGTTCCCTTCACGGGACATCTACATGCCGACGGACTGATGTTAACCCCTCCTCATCTGGATTCAGCAGTGGTATCGTTGTACACATTTTTATACCAGTATCATACTTAGCTACATTTTTTTTATGACTGCTTTTGCTACCATTTGATATTACTCGTACCATTTTTACAGTTTATGTAGCTACATCGATTTTATCTCCAGTGCAATATTTATTTTGTTACCTACTTGAAGACTATAAAAGTTTTAATGCTATTCCCATTGAGCGCTGCCTTTGTGTGTTTTTTGTATCCTGCTATCCATTTTTCCAGTGGTTGGCAGCTGCACTGGGAATCAGCCTGCAAGAAGATCAGCTAAAAGTAGTTGGATCTGTATGTGCGTTATAATTAATCGAAATTAGTCGATTAATCGATTAAAAAAAAATCGATTAATCAAACACGTAAATTTTAATCAGTAACAGCCCTAATATTTATGCAAAAGATTTGATCATCATGATCAACGAGCTGTTCATGTACTGTAGTTATAAACAAGTGAGAAGAACCAGTACATTCAAGAATTGGAGGCTGTTTATATTCCAGGTCAAGGTTTTAATAAATGTTGGAAAATTTCTGTGAGCAATCTTTGACTGATCTAATTTCTCCAAAGAGAAGTGAACATGTCTGAGAGCATGTGTGCACAGCATGTGTTCATTTGGCAAGCCAGGGAGATGGATCTCAGTAGGTCCCCGTGGTACGTGAGTTAAACAATGATGAGCCAATCTCCCACCATGTGTCATTCTCAGTGGGAGATCTGCCAGTCTGTGCCTACCTACATGAAAAGAAGTCCTTGTGTATGTGAATTTTTGTTCATCATGTAAATCAAAGCAATCTATTTGGCTCTTGTAGCTTTCAATTTGCACTATCCATTCTTCACAAGCCAGCTGCATATTTGACATCATATAGCTTCTAATTTATCATTCTGAATTTACATACAAAATACCCAGGAGCCCACTAATTGATTTTTGCTGCTCACCTTTTCATGGATATCCCAAAGGTTTTAGCCTATTCAGTGCTGCAATTTGTACTGTCAAACACAAAGCGAGGCGCGGCATAGATTTTCTTTCTGAGGTGGAATATGTTAATAATGATAATAGAACCAAGAGGAAATGTAAAAGGTAGGAAAATAATAATGATTACAGTAGCATCTACTTCTCCAATCCAGCAGATAAAATATAGTATTGGGATGGTACATTCCCCTAGAGTTTAGCCTGCCTAAGATTTCTTGGTATTTGGAGGCCATATCAGCTGATTTGATCATGCATTATAATAATCTGAGAGCAAGCATTCACATGATAATGAGGTCCAACTATGACTGCATCTTCCATACCACCAAAATGATATTTGAAATGGTAACAGTTTGTTCTGAAAGGTGACCAAATACATGCATATTTTTTAGGGCTGTGGAAATTAACTATTAATTCCTCGATTAATCGATTACTTTTTTTGATCGATCAAAATTCTTTTGATCGATCAAAATTCGGGGTCTTCAGGGAGTTCCGTCGGAGATCTGGTGATGTCACGGACACCGGCGGGGCTTGCCGTGTCCATCTGAAGGGCTCCTTTGCTGTGCCTTCATATCTGCATGCTGGCGGGACCTTACTATCTGCCACACTCAAGGGCTGTTACACTTCCCTCTATCAACCTGGGATTCTACAGCCATCCACTGAGAGATGTGATAGTTCCCTTCACGGGACATCTACATGCCGACGGACTGATGTTAGCCCCTCCTCATCTGGATTCAGCAGTGGTATTGTTGTACACATTTTTATACCAGTATCATACTTAGCTACATGTTTTTATGACTGCTTTTGCTACCGTTTGGTAATACTCGCACCATTTTTACAGATTATGTAGCTACATCGATTTTATCTCCAGTGCAATATTTATTTTGTTACCTACTTGAAGACTATAAAAGTTTTAATGCTATTCCCATCGAGCGCTGCCTTTGTGTGTTTTTTGTATCCTGCTAATCATTTTTCCAGTGGTTGGTAGCTGCACTGGGAATCGGCCTGCAAGGAGATCAGCTAAAAGTAGTTGGATCTGTATGTGCGTTATAATTAATCGAAATTAGTCGATTAATCGATTATAACAAAAATCGATTAATCGAACACGAAAATTTTAATCAGTAACAGCCCTAATATTTTTAGAAAGAGTGGCACTTTTTCTTTAAGTAGAACTCCATTTACAAAAAATAAAAATGAATGAAATAGTTAAAGAAAGAGAGAATGTTTTGCTGAAATGTTCACCAGAGAATGTCGTGTCTACTATTAGGTGTCACCAAAATCATTCAACCAATTTCTTCTGACCCTAGGCTGGCACTGATTTGCCCCTTTGGGGTGCTCCTTGAAGCATGCCTAGGCTCAGAGTAGTGCTGCACTGAATGGAGCTCATTTTCTGTGCAACAGTAAAGATTGTCTACTGCCACCACAAGAGAAGAAGGACCCAAGATTTCACCAGACTGACTAGCAGGCCCTTGAAAGAGAAAACATGTCTAATTAAATTTTTCATTTTTTAAGAGGACCTCATTGGTATGTGGCATGCAGTTGGGGTTATGTGAAGCTGAAGATTTGCCCTAAAATAAAAATATGTATGTTTATAGGCTCTTTAAAGTGTTACTAAACCCAGGAGCCTGTATTCGCTATATCTGCCCCCACAGTACACAGAACATGTAAAATGCAATTATTTTTGTAAATATAAACTGCTAAATACCTTTTTTCATCAGCAGTATATAGCAGTCTTATGACTCATATGAGTGTCTGGTTAAAGCTTGTAGGATGAGTTTTCATTCTACTCTGACTGTCCTATGAGGCTGCAGTACCCCTGACTCTCTGTCTGGATAGTGCATGCACCCTGCTAAAAGAAAAAAAAAACTCTCTAGCAATACACCCCAATCTGAGCATGTCCAGAGTGATTCCAAGGATCTGTACCATCAGGAGATGGAGGATCAGAGAAGATAGGATCAAAGAGTCTTCATGCATAATGCAGAGGTTTAGCGCCTTCCCTTTCCACAGTGAATATAACAAGCATGCTTTACTGCATATACAGACTGATTTTACAGCTGTGGGTTTAGTAACACTTTAAGAGTTCTTTAAAGAAAGGTGATTTAGAGCCCTAATGCATTGTATACACACAGAGTTTTCTTTTTGTTTAACCAGTGGATTGAATGGAAAAACCTCACAGATCCCCTTCATTCACAAAAGAAATGTGGATGCAGGGATATTCCCTGTTGAGTTATTGTATTCTGACAGTGGGGAATCCCCATCCCGTCAGTGCTGCAGCCATTGACTACAGCAGCTGATCAAATGCTGTTTTTACAGCAGGACTGTTTGACAGAAGCTGGTCTAATGACTGACTTCTGTTGAGCAGAGAGGGCTACACATGTGCCAAATTCGGCCAGTTCCTGATGAATCAGACGATTTTTGATACATGTACAGTATCTCACCAAAGTGAGTACACCCCTCACATTTTTGTAAATATTTTATTATATCTTTTCATGTGACAACACTGAAGAAATTACACTTTGCTACAATGTAAAGTAGTGAGTGTACAGCTTGTATAACAGTGTACATTTGCTGTCCCCTCAAAATAACTCAACACACAGCCGCTAATGTCTAAACCGCTGGCAACAAAAGTGAGTACACACCTAAGTGAAAATGTCCAAATTGTGCCCAATTAGCCCTTTTCCTTCCTGGTGTCATGTGACTTAGTGTTACAAGGTCTTAGGTGTGAATGGGGAGCAGGTGTGTTAAATTTGGTGCTATCGCTCTCACTCTTTCATACTGGTCACTGGAATTTCAACATGGCACCTCATGGCAAAGAACTCTTTGAGGATCTGAAAAAAATTATTGTTGCTCTACATAAAGATGGCCTAGGCTATAAGAAGATTGCCAAGACCCTGAAACTGAGCTGCAGCACGGTTGCCAAGACCATACAGTGGTTAACAGGACAGGTTTCACTCAGAACAGGCCCCGCCATGGTCGACCAAAGGTTCAGATGGTGTCAAGCGTGTGTGGTGGCAACCAGGTGAGAAGTACATAGACAAGTACGTCATACCTACAGTCAAGTATGGAGGTGGGAGTGTCTTGACCTGGGGCTGCATGAGTGCTGCCGGCACTGGGGAGCTACAGTTCATTGAGAGAACCATGAATTCCAACATGTACTGTGACCTACTGAAGCAGAGCATGATCCCCTCCCTTCAGAGACTGGGACGCAGGGCAGTATTCTAACATGATAACGACCCCAAATACACCTCCAAGATGAATACTGCCTTGATAAAGAAGCAGAGGGTAAAGGTGAGGGACTAGCCAAGCATGTCTCCAGACCTAAACCCTTTTGAGAATCTGTGGGGCATCCTCAAATGGAAGGTGGAGGAGCGCAAGGTCTCTAACATCCACCAGCTCCGTGATGTCGTCATGGAGAAGTGAAGAGGACTCCAGTGGCAACCTGTGAAGTTCTGGTGAACTCTTTGCCCAAGAGGGTTAAGGCAGTGCTGGAAAATAATGGTGGCCACACAAAATAAAAGTGAAAAAACGTGTGTGCTAACACTGTGAGAACCCTTGATAACGTCACGTGTCTGTGACACAACGCGTCGGAAGGAGCCAGATGATGTCACTTCCGGCTGATACCCGAAGTTTGGATGTACTAGCGTCTTTCTCGTGTGTGACCCCACGGTCTGACTTGATTGATTGCCGCAGTGATTTTAAACTGTAAGACAACTTTTTTTTTTTCTAAAGCTGTTTATTACCTCTACTCTATCTGGATTTCCATTCTTGTTACATGTATTGGCTGTCCAAGTACTGTTCAACATTTAGTGACCAGTTTATAGAGATCACTGATTTTATTCAAGCGTATGACATTGAGCTTTAAGGTGAGCAGCCATTGAACATAGAGGTGGATTACTTGGATCTGGCACTGGATTGCATGTTTTATGATTATCACCAACCATGTTTGAAGGATCACAGCATCTTTTATAAGAACTTATATGATTGTGTGTTTCACATATTCACTGGAGTCTGAAACGCACCACTTATTTGGACTAATATGAGTTTATTTTCTTTTATGTGATTTATGTATTGTTTATGCACAATATTTGTCTACAATCTGTATGTCACATGCTAAGAGTTCACTGCACAGCTATTGGTACATAGTGCAATCTCAAGAACACTGCACAGTACAGGAGTGCACTCTTCTCTAAGTTTAGTCCATGACACTGCTGAGGACAGGGGAATGGCCAGTATCTGAGACCATCAATCCAAGCAACCTCAAGCACTTATATCCCAAAAGCACACAGTCACCAGGAATCAATTCAGGGTCATTATTCCCCAGGACAGCTGTTACCTTCCAGCTTCCTTCAGACATGGTCCAATGAGTGAGACAGTTCCTCCCTAGACCAGATCCCTATGGTAAATTCCTGCAGTCAGTTCCAGATCACTTCCAGGTCCCATTTCTGCCACCACTGAAACCTCCCAGAACAGCAACTCAGGCTGTCTCAGGGGCAATAGCCCATCTGAGGCCTAAAACTCTCCTCCCTGGGGAAAGACCATCTCTCCACTGCTTCGGATTACTTATTAGCTTTCCAGCCACCCTCTGGATAAACTTCCCCAGGGATTGGCTAGACCCTGATCAATATTTAGGCTGGGCATTTGGATTCTCCCTCCCTAAACTCTAGAAATGTTTTCTAAAGGCAGGGGGGAGCAATCAAACTCCCAGCCTTTGAAACCCTTAACAGATGAGACCAAACAATCAGGGCTTCCTTGATTACAGAAGGTGCCACAAACTAAATGTATCTAGCCTGCTACGCTAGGAGGGTACTACACTTATTAGGATTGGTAAGTAAAAGTGGAAGCTGTAGGAATATAAAAGTAAAAAATTGATATTTCCCTGTTTTTTAATATCTTTCCAACACTTTAGCTGATTTATGCAGATGCTCTAGGCAATTTTTGCTACTCATGTTTTTCATTATTTTAACAAAGGCAAAAATAAGACTGAGAAATCAATTCTGTGGATAGATTTTCTCAATTATGAAGACTTTCCACAATCTTTTAACCCAGAGCCTATACCACCCTGTACATGAATAGTTTTTCACTTTATTTATCTATTATTTTCAAAATGTGTTCACCTTTAAGTATAAGACTCATTCCCTGCAAAATGTCTTCAGAGAATTCAAAGGAAGAAAAGTTCTCTCCTTACTTTTTTTGTAAATAGTACTGGAGTTTTTTCTCTCTAGTCTATTATGCAGATTAAAATATTAAAAGGCACCAACATTATTAGCATATGTATACTGTAATTATAACTGCAATGAACTGACATTCTGTTCATTAGTGCCAGGTCAGATTTTAACTGCTAAGTCTGTTGCTCTTTGAGTATTTTTAGAAACTCTACAGTCTATCTGCCAAACATCTGAGAGTGAAAAAAAAAAGAAGAAAAGAAAAGAAGGGTTTAGCTATGATATTGCAGAAATCATTTAAAATGGACCACCATGGCAGCTTTGAGAAATGATGACCTGTTTAGTCTAATGCTGCTCCTTCCATATCCAATCACAAGCTGAAGGCAAGAAAGTGATCAAGCTCAAAAGGTAACTCCACTTTCGTGGAAAAAAAAATAGCAAATAAAGCAAAAATAATATAGCGATAAAAAAGTATTGCCTGCAGAGCGTATACACAGTAACAATAAAAAAATATACGTGGCCGGCCGGTGATAATACAAACGCCCGTGCAAATGGGACGTAAACAACGCAGTGAGGACAGCACGTTGCTCATCCCTACGGGAGCCGACAATTCAATTATAGCCGCGAGTGAGTTTTAAATTACTTTTTTTCCTTCAGAAATTACACTTTGTGCAGGGACAGTTCAAGGCACGGGAAACAAGCGCAACTTTACAGGCATACTATACCCCCCAGGTACGAAATTTAAAGAAATATTTCACTTTTATTGTCTCACTTTAAGCATTATTAAAATCACTGCTACCGAAAAAACTGCCATTTTTAAAACTTTTTTTTGCATTGATACATGTCCCCTGGGGCAGGACCCGGGTCCCCAAACACTTTTTATGGCAATAACTTGCATATTAAAAAAGTGGGGGGAACTCCCGCGCTGCCCTAACATAAAATAAATAAATAACCAAGAAAAAGGGGAGGGGGGAAGGGGCACTGCTGCTGAACAACTGTGAATCCAATTCAGGGAAACTAAGAGCAATATAAAACAGTGATGGTGCTAAGCGCTGTGTTTAAACAAAGAAAAGGAGGGAAAAGTGGGAATAGTGTGACTGATAACACACTCAATCAAAATACGTGTATATAATGTGACCTTACTATGAATAAATTGGCTAGGTAAGTAAAGGAACCCCAATCCTTTACTATCCACATCCATCCATCCTGGCCAATTGTGAATAATCCGAAACAAATATATTAGTAGTGAGTCATCCAAGAAAGTGTACTAGTACATAAAAAAGTCCACAAAAAATACACAATACAATTATCGAAAAAAAATAAAAATAATTATATATATAAGTGTGAAAAAATCCAAAAAATAGTCCAGTTTACACCATAGAATTTCAAAGTGAATATACAGTGATTCCCATCACCAAAGTGAACCAGTACATAAAATGAAAAGATGGCATACACATCAGTATGATGTTCCAAATACTGATCTCTCTTCAGTGCTCCACCTCTGTGCCTGCAAGCAGCTTACCTTGTTGCTAATAAAGTTTAGCATAGACAGGTCACAGGGCGTTGAGGACTGGTAAGCAGAGGTTATGGCAGTGCTGACCTCCTTCCTATGGTTGTAATCCTCTCAAGCGTCATACATAGATGCAGAAAGAGAAAAGCCAATATAGTGTAGTTCCGCTACTGTCTCGAGGCACAAACAGACGCCAGATATACCAGATCTACACTCACTTAGAAGGAGAAACAATATGGGACCGTCTCCAGGAGCGCTAAACTCATCGTCCCTCAAGGTGTCAGTGGCTCTGTATGGCTCTCCAAACAGCAGGGGATCTCAGTAAGTGGTGGCAATCAAGTCGTGGCAATCAATGCAATACAAAATACATGGCAGACATCGCATAATCCCGTATAAAAAGTTATTTATTAAAAAGAAAACAATATGTAACACTCACATATAAGATGAAGAAAGAAGGCAGAGTATCCTACGAGTACCTCACTCGTCTGCCTTCATCACGTGACGATACGCGTAGGGAAAGGAGATTCGCTGACACGCCAGGATTAGAATAGGTTACATATTGTTTTCTTTTTAATAAATAACTTTTTCTCTTTCTGCATCTATGTATGACGCTTGAGAGGATTACAACCATAGGAAGGAGGTCAGCACTGCCATAACCTCTGCTTACCAGTCCTCAACGCCCTGTGACCTGTCTATGCTAAACTTTATTAGCAACAAGGTAAGCTGCTTGCAGGCACAGAGGTGGAGCACTGAAGAGAGATCAGTATTTGGAACATCATACTGATGTGTATGCCATCTTTTCATTTTATGTACTGATTCACTTTGGTGATGGGAATCACTGTATATTCACTTATTTAACTTGCATATTAGCCTTTAAAATTATCACTTTTTATTTTGAACGTTCAAGTCCATTGTGTTTAATAGGGTTCTAAAGTTCGCGCAAACTTTAGGTCTGTTCGCAGGTTTTGGTTCATCCCTAATCATCACATATATATATATATATATATATACAAAAAATATACATTTAAATAATAAATATATATTTCACCCCAAGGGGCTAAACCAAGGTGGCCTAAATCGCTAAATATACTAAATATACCATCTAAATGTATATCTAAATATAAGTCTATACCAACTAAATATACCATCATAGCTAAAATAATAACTATATTTATAATAGAACAATCAAAGGGAGATAAACTACATGGTGATGATGTACTAGGACACTCTGTAAAAAAAACCTGGGGCAATTTTTAATGGATCCCTGGTGAGAAAACTGTCTCTTTCAGCCAACAATTGTTAGTGTGTTGTTAGTGTGATAATAAAAAAAAATGTTTAAATGGCCCTAAAGATTTCTGTTCAGCAATCATTTTGTTACATAATTATGTTTTAAATATACCGTAATAGTTTTTTTTTTCCACTGCCACTTCATGGTTAATCCTGTTCATTGACCCTCTACAACATCAAATACAGACTATTGTTATTAGTTCTTTATATCAAAGATTCACAACAGCAGAAATGTCATTCAGAATTTCTTTCATGAACAACTGTAGCGCAACTGGGAACCTTTATCTTAATTAAAAGCAGAAAAAGCATCTGCCTCCTAATTAATTAAAACCATTGCAACTTTAGATAAACTTTTGGGATGAATCAAAATGATGACTGCATATCCATTTTATATTCATGTCTGATAAGGTTTTTCTGTTTATACTGTTGCCCACTCCAGGGTTTGTATAATCTGCACTTACACCAATCAGCCTTAACTTTATGACCACTGACAGGTTAAAGTGATTGTAAAGGATCGCTTTTTATTTTTTTTTAAATAAAAAACATGTCATACTTACCTCCACTGTGCAGCTCGTTTTGCACAATGTGGCCCCGATCCTACTCTTCGGGGTCCCTCGGCGGCTCTCGCAGCTCCTCCCCGCATTAGATAAACCCCTAGGTCCTAGGAGAAGCGCTCTCCCGAGAGGGCTACCTTGCGGGCACGCTCCCGAGTCCAGCATTTGCATCCATAGATACGAATGCCAGACTCAGCCCCGCACCCGTGTCATTGGATTTGATTGACAGCAGCGGGAGCCATAGGATGCATTAAGGTGAAAAAAACAAGCCTTTACAACCTCTTTAACCACTTGTCCCCTGCCCACTGTCAATTGACGGCGGGCGGAGGACACTCTCGTTCTGGGAGGACGTCATATGATGTCCTCCCTTTAAAACAAGCTAGGAGAGATCCACGTCCTGTGAGAGAGAGGGGACCGATGGTGTGTCCCTTGTACATAGGGACAACCATCGGTCACCTCCCCTTAGTCAGTCCCCTCCCCCGACAGTAAGAACACATTGAGGGAACATATTTAACCCCTTCCCGCCCCCTAGTGGTTAACCCCTTCCCTGCCAATCACATTTATACAGTAATCAATGCATTTTTATAGCAGGGATCGCTGTATAAATGTGAATGGTCCCAAAAAATGTGTCAAAAGTGTCCGATGTGTCCGCCGCAATATTGCAGTCACAATAAAAATCGCAGATCGCTGCCATTACTAATAAAAAAAAATAAAAATGCTATAAATCTATCCCCTATTTTGTAGACGCTATAACTTTTGCACAAACCAATCAATACACGCTTATTGCGATTTTTTGTTTTTACCAAAAATATGTAGAAGAATACGTATTGGCCTAAACTGAGGAAAATTGTATTTAAAAAAAAAATGGGTATTTATTATAGCAAAAAGTAAAAAATAGTGTTTTTTTCCAAAATGGATGCTCTTCTTTTGTTTATAGCGCAAAAAATAAAAACCGCAGAGGTGATCAAATACCACCAAAAGAAAGCTCTATTTATGGGGAAAAAAGGACGCAAATTTCGTTTGGGAGCCACGTCTCACGACCGCGCAATTGTCATTCAAAGTGTGACAGCGCTGAAAGCTGAAAAATGGCTTGGGCAGGAAGGGGGTTTTCGTGCACAGTAGGGAAGTGGTTAAGTGAGTAACAATGAATATCTCATTACAATGGCATCTGAAAGTTGGAGGAATATATTGGGCAGGTAAACATGTTGTCCCTGAAGCTGATGTGTTTAACCACTTCATTACCCGCCCATAGTCAAATGACGTCCACAGGAGGGATCTCCCATCCTGGGTGGACGTCATATGACGTCCTGGACTTCCCAGCCATCTAGGGGGCGTGCGCGCCAGCCGCATCGCTCGGGACCCGGAGCGCGTGCCCGGCGGCCGCGATGCCAGCCGGGCACCCGCGATTGCTCGTGATCACAGCAGGACCGTGGATCTGTGTGTGTAAACACACAGATCCACGTCCTGTCAGAGGTGAGGAGACCGATGTGTGTTCCCAGTACAGAGGAACACCGATCGGTCTCCTCCCCTTGTGAGTCCCCGCCCCTTACAGTTAGAATCACTCCCTAGGGAACATATTTAACTCCTTGATCGCCCCTAGTGTTAACCCCTTCCCTGCCAGTCACATTTACACAGTAATCAGTGCAGTTTTATAGCACTAATCGCTGTATAAATGTGAATGGTCCCAAAAATGTGTCAAAAGTGTTCGATATGTCCGTCGCAATGTCACGTCCACAATAAAAATCGCAGATCGCCGCCATTGCTAGTAAAAAAAAATAAAAAAAAAAATGCAATAACACTATCCCCTATTTTGTAGACACTTTAACTTTTGCGCAAACCACTCAATATATGCTTATTGCAATTTTTTTTAACAAAAATATGTAGAAGAATACATATCGGCCTAAACTGAGGAAATTTTTTTTTTTTAAATTGTGATATTTATTAGTACAAAAGTAAAAAATATTGTGTTTTTTTTTTTTTAATTGTCGCTCATCTTTTGTTTATAGCGCAAAAAATAAAAACCGCAGAGGTGATCAAATACCACCAAACGAAAGCTCTATTTGTGGGGAAAAAATAAATAAAGATTTCATTCGGACAATTGTCATTCAAAGTGCGACAGCGCTGAAAACTAAAAATTGGTCTGGGCAGGAAGGGGGTGAAAATGCCCTGTATTGAAGTGGTTAAAGTAGAAAAAAATTAGGGGTATAGGGGTTCCTTAGCTGTAGACTGGTAAGGGTGACCATTATTTACTCATCCGTGTCCACAGCTAAATGCGCCTACAATGGGCATGTGAGTAACATTACTGGACCATGGAGCAATAGAAGAAAGTGGCCTGGTCTGATGAATCCCGTTTTCATTTACATCATTGCCAGATGTCTGTGCATCACTTACCTGGGAAAGAGATAGCACCAGGATGCAGTTTGTGAAAAAGACAATCCAGTGGAGACAGTTTGATGCTTTGGGCAATGGTTTGCTGGGAAACCTTGAGTCCTGCCATTCATGTGCATGTTACCTGACACGTAGCGCCTACCTAAACAGTGTTGCTGACCAAGTACACCCCTTCATAAAAACAGTATTCCCAGGTGACAGTGACCTCTTTTAGCAGAATAATATACCCTGCCACATCGGAAAAAATGGTTCAAGAATGGTTTGAGGAACACAACTACAAGTTCAAGGTGTTCAAAATTCTCCAGATCTCAATCCAATTGAGCATCTGTGGTATGTACTGGAAAAACAAGTCAGATTAATGGAGGCTCTACCTCACAACTTACAGGATTTAAAGGTTCTGCTACTGACAGATTGGTGCCAGATACCACACCATACCTTCAGAAGTCTAGTGGTGCCAATGCCTAGATGGGTCAGGGCTCTTTTAGTGGCAAAAAGGGGGACCTACACAGTATTAGGTTGATGGTCATGAAGGTTTGAGTGATCAGTGTATGTTTACATTAGCATATGTACAAAATGAGCCAACTCAAGAATATTAAGTACTGGACTGGTAAAAAAAAGCCTTTCCCTCACACCTTGCTCTGCTCCTAATGTATCCATTGCTATACAGTACTGTATATGCTCCAACATGGGGATCCTCATAGACGAAAGTTAAGATATCATAATACAGAGTGCAGCATCCACATATATGTGCAAATGTTGTACAACTAAAACCTCTGTTTTTAGCACAAATTGTTAGACAGTGTACACCCTTCCATGTACACCTTGCTCTAAAAGCTAGTTATAAATAGAGGTTTCAGGGAACAATGGGGTGGCCAATAAAAGTCGCACATCTAAGGGTCCTGGAATGGTGAGTAGAGTGGCAACCTCAGCCCGGACTCCAACTGGGCCACACCCCAAATGTGCTTCACTCCGCCCCCCGGAGCTTAGTCATTGGGATAGGGAACTCATGCATGTGGGGAGTATTTAAGCATCATTGGTAGTCACTCATTGGATGTAAAGAGGTAGCAGGTGTATGTGATGAATTGCAATAGGTGTTGTATTCAGAAGTGAATTCTTACCACCGAGCCTGAGCGGCACACACATTTCCTAGGTCACTATAAATAGAGGTGGTTGCCATTTTTGTTAAGTTTCAAATTTTTTTCAAGTCCCCACTAGATAGATTTTCCCTTTCTGTTGTTCCTGGTGACCACTGCCCCTGAAACATAAGTTGATGAAAAGTTCAAAAAGATACAGGTGTTGCCAGAACAGGAGGTAAGGGCAACATTTTTATTGGGGATGCTTGTTTCAATTACAACTGTCCAAGAAGGGTTTTCCACCTCTGTTCCATTTATATGACAGGAAATTAAGAGAAATCTTGCTAAGGAGACATAGATAGCAAAAAAGTTGACGGGTTACAGCAGCACTGGACCCTGTGCTACTCGTTAAAATGGTGGTTTAGGCCAGATTTTGAGAGTAGCGAGCACACTGATTATTCAGGTGTGTACTGGCTTCATAATAGAGCCAGAGTTAGAGCTCAGGTCCCCACCCTCCTGAGGGAGGTCAGTGTGTCTGAAGGGAGCCATGTGAGATGCTGTCGGCATCAGTGGTGTTCAGGTTGGGACAGAGGAAGGCCCAAGCCTGAGAGGAAGTCCATGTGGGATGGGAGCAGCCAGGAAGCTGTAGAGAGAGTCCTGGAGGGACAAGTGTAGCTAGGGAGCTGCAAGGAAAGATGCAGAGCTAAATTACATACCACTGGGATGTGTTTGATGGTTAGGAAGACCGAAAAGTCTTTGATGGTCAGGAAGACCCTGCAGTGGTCCTCGGAGCATTAAAGCTGCCACAAGAGAGCCAAGAGGCTGAATATTATGTATTTGCAGTGAAGATCAGAACCCCCTGCGTAGGAAGAGCTATCTGTATAAACGTTGAGTTGCTTTTAAATAAAATTGGGCTGCCAGGCCCTTAAAGTAACGTTTTGCACTGGCGCAACTCATTGTAAGCACACCTACCGCTTGCGTTTAAAGTGGATGTAAACCCACCACTCACCCTACCTTGCAAATGTCACCCTCTTCAGCAGTAGGAGCCCTGCAAAACCAGTGGGTGGGTCTCTTTGCCAGAGCTCGGTGGGCAGAGTCGTGATTTCACAAGACTCCCCACCCACCTCTACACTCTCCTACTCTTCAGTCACACTGATTATGCCTTATGATGAGTAACATCCAGTCAAAACTCAGGAAAGGCACCACATGTCTTCAGCATGCCCAATCATGCTGAGATGTGGAGCAGCCAATACTGGGAGAGCTGGAGAAGAAAGGAGGGGGGATGTGAAGCTGGAATCATAACACACACACTCTGCTCGTTCATGAGATAAAAAAATCAGATATCACTCACAGCAGTGGGGGATGTGGCGACACAAACTTACCTGTATCTGTGTGTCGTTTTTTTTTTATCTTACTACAAAAAGACAAGATGATTGCTCAGAGCTGGATTAACTCTTTGGGGCAAGACTGGGCACATATGACTTGACATCCTCTACTGTACCAGGTAGAAGTCTTCATTTACATCCACTTTAATCACCCCAATTTTACAGCACATTTACAGTTTATAGCATTAACAGTTCATTAAATGACTTGTCTAAAGTAACATTTGCCTCTAATGGTAAGTCTACAAGTGAGTTTAATGCATCAGTTTGTTTTATTCAGAACTTAACCACAATATAGGTCTGTATTTGCAAGCCTATACTGAAGAATACATTCATAATTCAATTACAATATGATAAGCATTATATAAAAAAAAAAGAAACATTAATAAAACAACAGAATAAACGTACCTAGTCAATAACACTTGGTAGCCATCAGATGACTATCACCCAAGACATTT
The DNA here is from genome assembly GCA_029206835.1 of Rana muscosa. Lineage (NCBI taxonomy): Eukaryota > Metazoa > Chordata > Amphibia > Anura > Ranidae > Rana > Rana muscosa. The sequence continues at coordinate 131,139,837 of CM055119.1, read as the reverse complement.
GTCAAGTGAATCCCTGATCGGGATAATTCAATGACAGACAAATCACAGACACACCCCCATGCACAGGTACTTTAAATCTAGGTTCCATTTTTAAATAATCAGTGGGTTTTTAAATTATACCTAGAAAAATAAAGATTAAAATGGGGCAGATGGAAGTTGGTTGAATCACAGGGCCTGAGACTCTAACTGTAGCAAACAAATATTTGTGTATCCTGCTAATCCCCTAAATCACTATATCATAAAAAAAAAGATAAATATATTCACAGTGTACTGGACTTGACCAGACACTAAGTTTCCTAAATGTTTCCTGGAGAAGAATTGTGTGACCAAAATGGAGAAATTCTTATGATACCTAAAACAATTTTTCCACTATGAAAAGTTGATTAGCTTGTTCATGCCATTATTTTTTTATAGTGTGGCACACAGCACTGATGAATAGCATGCATCAGCACTGAAAGTTTCCTTCCATCTAAACATTTTATAGTGAGGCGATTTCTAATATCTTCAGCCCTGACAGAGTTTATTTGTAAGATGAACAGCCTCAAGTCTGTGTGAAAGGAGAACTAACACAGTCTAACTTCACTTACGTTTCTCACAAGGAAAATGAAAAGTGGAGCACAAATATTTTAACTTGTTGATGCAGTTGCGGTAAAGTGTATGGATATTAAAAATCTCAAATTAAAGAACTCCATTTCTTCCTTACTTTTGAAATTATTTTATTAATAGATTAAAAGACGTGGACTGTGTAGTACTCCTTCTCCAAGTACAGGACATTTATTCCTCCTTACATCAATGCATATTAGACCTCTCAAACAGAACCTGAGCATCCTAGATTGGATCTACGAGGTCATACTGCTCAATAATATGTACCGTATATACTTGAGTATAAGCCGATCCGAATATAAGCCGAGGCACCTAATTTTACCACAAAAAAATGAGAAAACGTATTGACTCGAGTATAAGCCTAGGGTGTCTATCTACATGCCTCACTGTGCCTCACTTTGCCCCACTGTGTCCATCTGCATGCCGCACTGTGTCCATGCCTCACTGTGCCCATGCCTCACTGTGCCCATGACTCACTGTGTCCATGACTAGACTGATGTTTAACATGGGAGTCTATGGAAGGGGTGCTGGCTTTGAAAAAACGGTGCTCCCCGGCCATAGGTCCCCCGGACAACAAACTTTTCACACGTGTAGAGGAAAAGTGGGGCTACATGTGTGCCAAGTTTGAGGTCCAGAGGACCTATGGCCGGCAAGTACTGGGTCCCCAAAGTCCAGGAGATTAGGCGCAAAAAGGTGACTTGAGTATAAGCCGAGGGGGGCATTTTCAGCACAAAAAAAGTGCTGAAAAACTCGGCTTATACTGGAGTGTATACGGTAATTATTAAATTATTCATCACTAGATCTTCTTGTACCTAATATGTACTTATATTTAACCTCCTCTGCTGGTTTGTTACGCAACTCTTTTGCCCAATATCTTATAATACCATGTCTTTTCTAACTCACTGAAATTGTACCTAAATAAACATAATCCACAAAACAGCTTTGTATCCTCTAATAAAATAAAGTACTGTCTGTGATACTTTTTTCATTTGTACTAACATTACATTTTTCCGGACAAGCAAGTAAAAAGTATCAGGGATAGTACTCAATTTTATTTTTGCTGCAAGTGCACTAATACAGCTACAATCACCTTAAGCATGATGGAAAATATATTTCAAATGAAACACACCAAGCATGTAGCCTGGTCTCACACAGCTGTTACTCTGTAAAGTGAAGAACCTCCAAGTTTTTCTTCAGAACTGTGCTGGTGATTCAAAGGGGCGCTCAAAAATGTAGGTATGTCTCTCAAAACACCAGCTCTGCACTAATACGCAGGAGGTTCCTCCATACAACTAGTGCCCGTGGAGGTGGTTCAGGGATGCAGTCATTTATGTCCAACTTGCAGTTTCCCATGGGGACAGTAAAGCTTTTATGCAATCTCCTGTAAGACTGATAAAGGCATTTTTTTCACCCCTTACCCTGAACACACATTGCCAGTAACCTTTCCAAAATTAGTAATTTTAAGTAAAAGTTTACTAAAATCTGCAGTTGCTAAGGTCAAGATTTGTCTACTATAAACAACCCATCAAGAGCAAAAGTGGCATGTTCAATGTATCCAACTTTACATTGGGGCTTCCAACCCCCTGTGTGACTGAATTCCATTAAATGAACGTTATAATGTATCTTTGGTTAGTTTTATTGTAGTTGTTTTTAATGTAGTTGTCATTTTCATTCTTCCTCATTTACTAAGCTCTGGAGCAACTGCCTTGCAAGTACACAGTCTATTTGCCTTTAGCAAATCAACCCCAAAGTGTGTTTAGATAACAGAACACCTCCCTCTGTCCTCATCTCCATAGCATAGAGCAGGGATCTCCAAACTACGGCCCTCCAGCTGTTGCGGAACTACACGTCCAATGAGGCATTTTAAAACTCTGACATTCACACACATAACTGTGCATGATGGGAATTGTAGTTTCTGAACAACTAGAGGGCCATAGTTTGGAGACCCCTGGCATAGAGGAATGCAAAGTATTTTGTTGTCTGTACATACTTCTGTTATTTACCTATAAAAGCTTCCATGTATAGACATCCAGACATTTTTGGTGTGATGTTAGATATTAGCAAACCCAGGAGGCTCAGAGGGGTTGATTACTAAATGCAACTAAGTTGTTCAATTTACAAGGGAATTTACCCTTAGTTTAGTGAATGTGTGAAAATGTGTGAAAATTCACTCTGCAAATAATATTCAATCAAGAAAAAGGAAACAAAACACAATGTTTTACTTATCTGTAAAATCATTACTTGGAGTACAGTAAATGACTCTAGCATAGTCTTAGATGATTGGGCTATATGCAGGTATATTCACATGATTGGAACCTGGTAATGCAGAGCTGTCAGGACCCCCATATAACCCCTCCCACCCCTACAATCTTCAGGTTTTTAATAGTGTCCTTAGATCAGTGATGGCGAACCTTGGCACCCAGATGTTTTGAAACTAAATTTCCCATGATGCTCATGCACTCTGCAGGGTAGTGGAGCATCATGGGAAATGTAGTTCCAAAACATCTGGGGTGCCAAGGTTCACCATCACTGCCTTAGATGATGGATTACTTCTCTCTAATGAGAGACGCATTTGACCCTTTCTATCAGGATTTATTGTGAGATGGTTGTAATAAGCTTCTGCCTGCATTATAGCCACTGCAACTGCCCCCCTTGCAGATCAGTGTCAACTGTACCTGGACCCCACCACATAGAAGATATGGGACTGTCGCTTTGAGCACTGGATCCTGCACTGGTATGTGGTGCAATGTATTGAGTCAGCCATAAGGTGTTTTACAGGTCCTCTGCAGTTGGTATCTGCACCATGGTGACCCGGTCCCTAAAGACCCCCCCCGGGGGTAAAGGTATGCACAAGGAGAGCGAAGCCAGGGTATGGGTCTCCCCCAACATCCTGCTCCTGTTAAAAAGAGCATCTGCTGAAATGAGTCTGAGCTTACACATAACCCAACCTGTGTTCTGTACTGTATAGTTAAGCAACACTAATTTTACTTGCACATGATTGGATTATGGGAGTCAGCAAAGCTTTACCATATTCATTATGCTATGGTGAAAAATCCCTTGTAAAGTAAAAAGCCTTTTTGCTTTTTGTAAATCAACCCCAAAGTCGTACAGTATCAAGTGTTACACTAAATTATTCACCCTTATGCCTTCTATAATGTTACATAAAAGGTTGTGTAGGGAGAGGAGCAGAAGAGTTGAGCTAGCACAGAGAGTAATTAGACAGTCCCAGAATAGGAGTTTCTATTTTCTTGCAAGTTCAAAGACACATTGCAAGTCAATAAGAACGCATTTATGGAGAAAAAAAAATCCTATGAGTAAGCATTTAAAATGCACACTTTTTGCTGTGCTTAACCTGCATTTTTCATGTTGTTGAGATGATCAATTTAAGGTCCAATTAAGCCTACAACACAACTTTTAGTTTTATGTGGATACAGGCAGTCCCCTGGTTACAAACAAGATGGGTTCTGAAGGTTTGTTCTTAAGTAAAATTTGTTGGTAAGTTGGAACAGGTAATTTTTTTAAGTGACATATAATTTTTTTTTGATAAGTTTTGGATAGCATGGGGAAGGGTTAACACCCCTGCAACGTTTGTTTTGCTGTCTGTGCCCCTGTTCATAAGATTTCACCTCACTTTCTGTCCCTGTGTCAAATGGATTTTGAAAATTTTGGGTTGTTGTGGAAACAAAGATTGGTGATAATCCTTCAGTGGAGACACCTTTTTCCCATGATAACTCTTACAGGAGTGCATTTCCATTCTTAGGGGGGAGATTTCCTCTCACTTCCTGTTGTCTCCCTCCGTTTGTAAGTAAGAGTCATATGTAAGTCAGATGTATGTAACTCGGGGACTGTCTGTACTAGAAAAGTTATTTCATGGTTTCTGACAGCTCTCATGGACACCAATATTTCAACTACTAAGACCAAAAAAACTAATAATGGTGACATGGTGCACAATGTAAAATAATCAATAATTAAAAGAGAAGTATGGGTTTTCTTTTTATCTTTGATTCATGCTCCATCTGTCCCCCGCTGTCTGTGCACTGAGAACCGAGCCACCGAACAACGCTGATGGCTCGGTTCTCCCAGATCCCCGAGAGGAAAGCTGCTGACTGTCAGTCAGCGTCTTTCCTCTCTGCTTCTCCACGCTCATTGGAGCGCTGAGCAGTAGAGTGGCGGGTAGAGGTTGTCTCAGCATCTCAGCAGCTCGCTGAGATGCTGAGACTGCCATCAATCAGGGCAGCTGGCAGATCCCGACTTGGAAGTCGTGATGACGCGCTGCCCCGACTGATGGCAGTGACATTAGCAGAGATCAGACTTCAGACCGCTCTCCTCTGAAAACGGGTCACAGGAGTGCAAAACGAATTGCACTCCTGTGACCCAGAGGAGAAGCCCAGCCTAAAAAGTTCAGGCTGGACTTCTCCTTTAAAGTAGAACTAAAGCCAAACTTTTTTTTTTCATTAGAGAGATTTGCCTTCACCTCCTTTTCTATGGAGGAAACAGGAAGTGATAGGAAATCTTTCCAAAGTTATAGAATCCCTGGTTGTACCCAGGGTCACTAGAACAATGTAACCATTGAATGATTTCCCCCCTATTCCTGTTCTGGGAGCAACCCAAAACTTGAGATTTTCTTTTACTTTCAGTTTTGGTGATATCACTAACAGGACAAATAGAGCAGGTGATTCTATGTAATGTGGACACAGACAGCAAAAAAAAAAACTAAAAGGTGTTTTACGTTCTCTCCACTCTATCCAAAACAAAACAAAAAAAGTTTTTCCTTTAGTTGTACTTTAACCACTTGCCGACCAGCTCACGCAGATATACTGCGGCAAGTTGGCTGTGCTGTGCGAATTGCCATACCTGTACGGCGGCTCACACAGGTGCAGTTTCGGGTGGGCGCACGCAGCCGGGTAGCATGCCCACGTGTTGGGCGGACTTAATATCAGCCCGCGATTGCCTAGAACAGAGGCAGAATGAGGATCTACCAATGTAAACAAGGCGGATCCCCGTTCTGACATGGGACATGTCAAAGATCTTCTGTTCCCAGTGATCGAGAATGTGATCTCTGTCATGTCACAGTGAGCCCATTCCCCCCACAGTTAGAACACACCTAGGGAACACACGTAACCCCTTGATCGCCCCCTAGAGTTAACCCCTTCTATGCCAGTGTCATTTTTACATTGATAAGTGCATTTTTTTAGCACTGATCAATGTAATAATGTCACTGGTCCCCAAAAGTATCATTTGGGGTCAGATTTGTCTGCCGCAATGTCGCAATCCTGCTAAAAATTACAGATCACCGTCATTACTAGTAAAAACAATAATAAAAAAAGTCGCTAAATCTATCTCATAGATTGTAGACGCAATAACTTTTTCGCAAACCAATTAATATACGCCTATTGCGATTTTTTTTTACCAAAAATAAGTAGAAGAATATATATTGGCCTAAGCTGTTGTATAAATGTGTTTTTTAAATTTATTTTTTGAGATATGTATTATAGCAAAAAGTAAAAATTTTTTTTTTTTTTTTAAATTGTCACTCTTTGTTTGTTTATAACGCAAAAAATAAAAACTGCAGAGGTGATCAAATACCACCAAAATAAAGCTCTCTTTGTGGAAAAAAAAAGGATGTCAATTTTGTTTGGGTACAGCATCGCAATTGTCAGTTAAAGCGAAGCAGTGCCGTATCCAAAAAATGGCCTGGTCATGAAGGAGGCAAATCCGTCCAGGGCTGAAGTGGTTAAGTAATCCAGCAAGATGGTGACATCATTATTATGGCCCTATGGTGAATGGCACAACTAATTATGGGAAAATCTTGCTGCTGCGGTCTCCAAGAAAAGCAAAAGAATGAAAGCAGTTCAACCAATTACCTGCCAAAACCTGAAATATCTTTTTTTGGGCTGAGCTGGACTTTAATCTAATCCGCTTGCCAAAGGTATATTTCATTTCATCCCCCATGAACTCAGTTCCAAGAAATCTGAACTTCTGCAGAGTTGATAGCAGTTCACCACAAGCATAAATAGGGCACTGCACTGTTTTGTGACAATGTACGCGAGCCTGAAAAGCCTGCATATCTAGCAATATGTGTGCAGTGTAACGGTTAATGAGCCACCGACAATGAGTGCAAATGACAATGGAACCACAAGTGTCTTTGACAGAGCTCTTCCAGAAAGCCGTGCCATCTCTCTGTACCTGATTAAAAATAATTCTCTTTTTGTCATAGCAAAAGAAATAATTTTATTTTACTGAACATCCATCAAAGGAAGAAAAAGTCTTGGCAGGTTCACTGGTACAGTGACCAAGAAAAAGAAAGGCAGATATCTCATCTTCAGTAGAAAATGATTACAGATCTGTCCATCCATTTTCAACCTTAAACGCCATTAGACTGTCTGAAAAAATGAAAGAAATCTCACATTTACTTTGTTTCCTATGACTCCAGCTAATATAAAAAAATATATATATGCATTAGATTGCAGCTATGACAAAATAATAATTTCTAGCAGCTGGTCAGTCTAAAGAATAGCTAGACCCTCAAAAATGTCAAAATACCCTTCCACGGTTCATACACAGTCAGACTTTTCTGTGAAATTAGGAACATGCATACAGTCTATCAGCAAAACAACAATATACTGAATAGCCGATGAGCAGGGTGCTACATATCTGCTACACTTTCCATTATTAACTCACAGCTGTTCAACAAAAGAGGTCCACAAATTTAATAAAGGTATAATTCAATGTCACACATATGGACCTAGATAGATTGGATATAACAGAATTTTTATATTTTATATATCACATTTTTTATTGTGGCTGCTAAATTTATTCTAACTGTATAAAAGGTCAACTTTTATATGTGCACAATGGATTATTGCCTACTCTAGGCCATCAATATACTGTAGTATACACTGCCCAAACAGATAAAGTAAAGAATACAATTATATAAATATATATATATATATATATATATATATATATATATATATATATTATATATATATATATATATAAATACACACACTGTTACCTGTCTATATACTCTTCACCATGCCGATAAAAAAGGAAAAACAATTCAGAAATAAAAACTATATAAAAACAAAAAAAGAAATCATAAGTAAATACCCATTCAGGTTTTTATTGTTTACTCTCATCAATGATTACCTTTGAGCGAGTAATGCTGCTACAACATTGCAGAATTGCAGTAGAAAATCATTATAATTGCAATAATTGTACAATATAATCAAAGGAGATTTCCATGTTCCGGCTCCCACGCTTTGATTGGTTAATTACTTCATTTGTTCAATAGTTACTATTGCAGTTACAATGTACAAAAAGGATTTGTACTATATTTAAAAGCATCCTTTACTGAAGGACAATGCAATGTTTAACAATAAACTCTATGAGGACGTGATGTTGACTACTTGCTTCGCAGACTACACCTATAATAATGAGAAAGATAATGGTGCTGGCAAATAGAGTGTTCACTTTACAAGAAAAGTTACACTTTGAACAGGAGGTTTCCCTAGAGCTAGGTGACTGAGGTTGGCTTCCATCATCCAATCATGTCCAGGAAAAAAACAAACAGTTTTGTTATTTTCCCTGTGTATTACTGTGTCTTACACACTTCTTTGCCAGCAGTGAATATTTAATATTAATAAGTGCCAAAAATGTGCTTCAAAAAAAAATATACAATTATATCACATATTTTACATCACCCTGTGCCTACAATAGTGAAGTATAGCCAAACTAGTTATGTAATGCCAAAGATAAAATGAACAAAATTGAAAATCAATAAATTCAAAGGTAGAAAAAAATTCCAATAAATTCAAGAGGAGAAAACAATACAAGAGGAGCAAAAATACAGTCCCAGTAATTTTATTCAATGCTGATCAATTATTTCCCATGTGCTCAATTCCTCATCCGTGATTAAACACAGCTATTTTTCCACCAATTTGTGAAGACACCACCACCTTCTGAAATGGTCACTCACCAGAAACAAGCTACATATGCGCCTTTGGTTCATCTAAGGCAGGGGTGCCCAACCAGTGGCCCGGGGGCCACACGTGGCCCGCGGAGTCCTCTGATGTGGCCTGCGACCTCCTGCTCTGGGATGGATTAGAATAGACTACTGTTATTAAAGGTCAGTTTATTACTAAAATCGCAGTGTATATATGGGCATATCTGTTCTGCAGTGGTTACTGGGCTGCTTTCAAACTGACTCGCAGATGCAGAGCAGTGCACCTGCGGGTTACCTGCATTGAGCCATAGACTTCTGTTCATACCTGCAGGTTTGGTGTGCTTTCTGAAAATGCACCAAACCTGCAGGATATAATAGAAGTCTATTGCAAAGTGCAGGAAAGCCAAAGGTACACTGCATTGGTAAACCGCAGCACATCAGTGTGAAAGCAGCCTTGAGCCCCTTTCACACGGTCAGTCCAACCCAATTGGACCCTCCATTCACCTTTAAGGAGTGGCAGATGTAAACTGACTTGTGTCCTACCTCCAATCCGATCCGCTAAAAACAGTATAGTGGGCTGTGTCCGCTCTGTATGCAAAGCAGACATGGACCTGCCACCCGCCCGCTCCGTTTATTGTGGCCGGTGACCGGTTACCAAGTCGCTTAAGTGGCCCTCGTGCTTCAAAAGGTTGGACACCCCTGATCTAAGGGTAATCCCTTAGATGAACCAAAGGAAAACGTTTTTTCTTCCTTAAAAAGTCTAAGGTCAGATTTAAATCTTTATATTGCAGTGCTGTACGGTAAAATATGAGTTTTACATTAAATTACCACAATGCTCCATAATATATGGACTGCCGGTCCACCACAATGGACTTGCATTTTATTGTAATCCACTGCGATGATTTTTTTTTTTAGATCTGTTAAAACTTGTGTTGACGACCCATTTAAAATCATTGGGCTGCCTTACTGTAAGACATGTATGATTTGGATTCTGTTCAGTGGGTATTTTCCAGTCCATCAGAGCAGGGTAAAGTCATTTATATGTACCATCTGGGAATATGGGGTGTGCAAAGAGCATAGTGTCCATCCATACCAGACAAGTGTTTTTTTGAGCACCCATGCCTTGAAGGAGCCATAAGATTAAAGGATAAGGTAAGGGTAAAGGATATATTAGTTGACTTGGAGAAATCAATCCTAGCTTTGCAAAGAGGATCACAGGAGCTCATCTGACAATTTTGTAGCAGAACTAATTTGTTAAAACTCACTTATTACTAGGTTTAGACCACATTATATACAATTTGTAGCCTTTACCTCTACTTCATTAAAATATAGCAGCTAAATGGTTAAATTTACTAAATAATCTTTAAAATGTGTTAGAAAGCTGTTTGCAAAAACTTTTATCTATTTTCAGCTTTCTGTGGTATGAACACAATTACAAAAAAAGTATCAAATCTTTGAAGTAATTAATTGCTGGAATTACATCTTTAATGGTTCACTAATCTTCTTATTACATTATTACCCTTAACATGATTATAAAGTCCATAAAAAAAAACACCTAAAGAAAGTATTAAAGTGATTGTAAATGCAGAAGTTTTTTTTTTTTTATCTTAATGCATTCTATGCATTAAGATAAAAAGTCTTCTTTGTGCAGCAGCTCCCCTCAGCCCCCCTAATACTTACCTAAGGTCCCTCTAAATCCAGCGATGCAGGAATGTCTCGGCTGCCCGGGACTCCCCTCCTCATTGGCTGAGACAGCAGTGTGGCGCCATTGGCTCCCACTGCTGTCAATCAAAGTCATTCAGCCAATGAGGAGAGAAAGGGGATGGGACGGCTCCATGTCTGAATGGACACACGGAGCTGTGACTCGGCTTGGGTGCCCCCATAGCAAGCTGCTTGCTGTGGGGGGGACTCAACAGGAGGGAGGGGCCAGGAGAGACGAAGAGGGACCCGAGAAAAGGATGATCCAGGCTGCTTTGTGCAAACCAATTACACAGAGCAGGTAAGTATAACATGTTTGTTATTTTTGACAAAAAAAACAAGACTTTAGTATCACTTTGAGGCTTCCTTTGTTGCCCCCCTCCTTCTGAAAATGTTAACTGCCCGGCTGTCGTGCTGATCCAATGAATTGCATCCTCATATTTTTTTCAGTATGAAAAGGCTTTAACTTGTTTGCTAATTTCACTCTCTCTGTTGTGAACAAATGAAATGTTTGTGTTGTGTGAGCCCTCCTCATTACAGTACTACCCTACATTTTTATACCAGACAATAAATTATCTCTTCATGGGATCCTGATTACTGTCAATGACAATGATCAGAGTTGAATTCTAAGGCCACCTAAACTTTCAATTTAAATCAGCTAAAAACATTCCAGGTGCATAAAAAATAAAAGGTGCTCAAAGTCGTACATTTAATTTTCCTTTGAAAACAGCCACAGCCCAAATAGAAAAGACTGTCACCCGCCAGCTTAATGTAGAGACTCTCACTTTTTTTGACTTAGCATTGATGCCTCCTCTGTAAGTTAGAGCTTATCGATTCAGTAGGGGCATAATTTTGCACATTGCACATCCAAAGGGCTTACTCACAGGGGGTTTGTTAGAGCTCTGTAGAGAAACTGCTGCTTTCACACAGAGAGCAAGGGTCATTCTCTAGAGTGTGCTGGCAAAGGAAAGGCTTTTTTACTCAGACTTTGGCTCTGAAACCTTGTCTCTGAGCACCTCTTTTTATACATCTGTAATATATTTAGTGGTCTTAAAATAAGTCCAATTTAAAGCCAATCTTTTTTTTTTTTTTTTTTGGTGCATTCAATGGGGTTTCACAATACTAAGTTGTTTGGTGTCTTCATATTTCCCATGTCCGTTTTCGTGGCAAAGAAGAACTTTTAAAATCAGTTTCAGGCAGTTTCCATTTTGCTTGTGGGCATTGTGAAGTGGTGGAAGCGGTGAATGCTCATCTCCCAGCATTCACAGCTCTTTCTCGCGCATGCGCAGAGTTTACGGCGAGTAGCGCCGTAAACTTCCTGGTTGCCATCACAACGGGCGGCGTCATTAAAAGTTCATGCCCCATTGTGATGGTATTTCGCTGGACGGCGTAACGCATTGTCTCTTGGGAACTCCCAGATTATATTGCGGCGCCGGGGAAAGGAGTAGAAACGCCTACTCCTACTCCCGCGGGAGGGAAAACCCGGCAGTCGCACTTCAGACAGCTGTACTACGGTATTTACAACAGAGAAAAAAAATTATGTGGCTATTGAACATGTTGGTAGTGTAAGGAATGTGATCGGATATAGTTATTATTTTGGGTGAACACATGGACAATTTTATTGTTCCAATCATATCTTAGTGATCACACAGGTGCAATCTTTTTTTGCAATATAGAAAGCTGTATTATACATAAAAGAAACATAGAGCCTCCACCTGTCTGGTTTTGAAACAAATCGTTTAGTTTGAACCCCTCTGTCAGGTTCATAGATCTGTATCCAAGTCTTTTACATCTACAGACCAGAACACGGACCTAGAATGAAGAAAGGTTGGATTGCTTGTTATAGGAAGTCTTTTACTTCTGCCTGTCTCCTATTTCAAAATAGCTGTTTCACCACTGCTTAGAAACTGAAAAAGGTTCAATGGCACAGAAAAGATATCCCTGACAAGAAAGTTATCTTCGATGACTGGCATCAAGGGCAAATTGTGTCTTGGTAGTAATCCTCAAAGGCAATAAGGAAAGGTTCTGGGATAAACTCTAGCAGAATTTTCAGACTTCCATGGTGTCTTTGTGTTTATCTCTGGCTGCAGAAAGAACCAAGTGGAATGTGCTCTACACCATGGAAAAGGTGGTAAACCTCAGATACATAGGAATTTTCATTGTGTTGGTTGTATAAGAACATGTTTATTTATTATGTGTTGTTTGTAGAATTTTTTTAAAGAAAACATGCTACATATATTGCATTAAACATATTCATACTGTATAGCCTCGTACACACGATCGGATATCCTATGGATTCTAATCCGATGGTTTTGTCCATCGGAAATCCGATGAAGCTGACTTCTATCAGTCTTGCCTACACACCATCAGTCAAAAAACCGACCGTTCCAAACGCGGTGACGTAAAACACTCCGATGGTTTTCAACATCAAAGAAATAATGTTCCATTTGCAACAGTGGTTGCAATATAGAAGGAAGGAAAAAAATTGATTTAAAATAAAATAAAATAAAAGTCACACAACATCCGACATCTAGGACCGATAATGTTTGGTGAAATTCAACAGTTGGCTCAATAACAGCAGAGATCAGAGGACCATGTGGGGAATAAAAAGAAAAAGCAACTTGTGAAGTACCGCTTAGGAACAGATTAACAATACGCTGTTATTGGGAAAACTCACAAGCCTTCAATGATAATCGAGCGTCAGTGTGTTCCGGGTTCACAACGGCGTGCGTTCCACAAGAACCGGAAGCAGCGTCACTGGTTCTTAGTGTTGACCGGAAATTCGTCAATGCATTTCGCCCCTTGATGATGCCCTGGAGGAGGGGCGAAATGCATTGACGAATTTCCGGTCAACACTAAGAACCAGTGACGCTGCTTCCGGTTCTTGTGGAACGCACGCCGTTGTGAACCCGGAACACACTGACGCTCGGTTATCATTGAAGGCTTGTGAGTTTTCCCAATAACAGCGTATTGTTAATCTGTTCCCAAGCGGTACTTCACAAGTTGCTTTTTCTTTTTATTCCCCACATGGTCCTCTGATCTCTGCTGTTATTGAGCCAACTGTTGAATTTCACCAAACATTATCGGTCCTAGATGTCGGATGTTGTGTGACTTTTATTTTTTTTTATTTTAAATCAATTTTTATTCCTTCCTTCTATATTGCAACCACTGTTGCAAATGGGACATTATTTCTTTGATGTTGAAAACCATCTGTAGTACTGTGAATTACTCCTAGAGCTATTTGCCTGGTTGTTCAGTTCATTTAATGTTTTGCACAGTATATTTTCTGGTTTTACTTAGTTGATCACTTTTTAGTGGTAACATTTAGTATTACACCTACTGCATTTCTGGTGACACCAATCACTGGTGTATAATCTTTTCACTAATAGTGTGTACCATCATCCAGAAAGGTTTAGATGGTTGACATTCACACATACGTTTGTATTGAGCACATTTATATTCGCTAGCGCTGCATTTTATAATTTTTTTAGGGCTTAAGATTTGCTAGATTGATTTTCCCATTCATAGTGAATTTTTACTTTGCAAAGGAAATGTTCATTGAGCTTAGCAGGTGTGCAAGCAAAAATCCCCTTCTTTTTTTTTCCCTGCTCACCTTTAGATATTCTTTTCAAAGTTACCTAATTCACTAAGATAAGTGAAAATTCCCTTTGAAAGTAAACATTTTGTGCAATTAATTGCATCTCGCGTAACACATGTTTAGTCCGGTCAAATTTTTAGAACCAATCCATTCAATGGATAAAAATAAACAAATTAACATTTATTGGAGGTTTAATGTATACAGACCTGTAGCAAGCATCTTCAATCTGTTTGCAGCTAAATTTCACATGTGGAATGATCCATTGGTTGCACTAAACAAATGCTGGAAATTTGGAATTTCATCGATAAAATAGCTTATACACCTAGACAGAAGGGGCAGTCAGTTATGGACCACAGATGTGGGGGATTTGGTGTTCTCCCATATTGATGGGTTGTTGCACATGTGGAATGGGCCATTGGTTGCATTGTGCAACTGTTGAAAATTTGGAATGGCATTATTCATCTATAAAAGATGTATATCCAACCAGAAGAGCCAGTCAGATATGAACTACAGTTGTAAGGGAGATTGAGTTCTCCCATATTGATAGGTTGTACTGTAAAATATTAGATGATTTCTAAGAGTTAGCAGAGGGGGCATTGGCCAAGAACATGCGTATCTTTGACTGATTAGCTAAAAGTAAAAAATGTCTCTTAGTATTGGACCAGGTGAAATCATATTCAGAGGTAGACTCTGGTGCTCCAAAGTAACAGATTATGTTTTTTTTTTAAAAAACAAGTTAAAAAAATAGAGAATTTTCAGAATGTAAAGAAAAATACAAGAATAAGAAATTACATTTTGCTTGCACCCACTGCTAAATAAAGTGATGTGAATTGAAAGATATGCTTGAAAGAACATTCACTTAGAAAATGTAGGTCTGTGTTAGAAATTCTAATAAGAATTTTTAGAGAATAGTTAAGAAGTTCATTTACACAATTTCTATTTATATATTTACCTGGTTATCAGAAAAACTGTTCCCTGTCAAGTATTATTTGAATCTTGAAATCTGCATTGCTTAAAAACATATACAATGAGGTCTTAGAAAGTTTCAAATCAACTTTTTTTCTGCCGTAATAAGGGCTACCCACAAAGATTTGCTTCACTTTGTCTAGACCTTCTTACAAATGAAACTTGACAGTTTGCCATTTTTTGTAATATCGTTCCTACGTTAGTTCCCATTTTCCACAATCCAGCAGTCTAGGAGGAGGAGGAAGAAAAACTAAATTGGGAAGGGACTTTAAAGGCACTGATATAGACACGTAATTATATCAATGTAAAAAGGTTTACTGGTACATACAGTTAAAACCAATGTAAAAATAAAATAAAATCATACACACGAAAACTATGTTATATGTAAATAAATATCAAAGGCTCAAAAAATCCCTGATCCCAGCGCTCAATGGTGAAATTTAACATGCACTTCAAGCTGCTATTATAAAAAATCAAGACCTATAAAAAATATGCTTACAGTAACTAAAAAGTGAAGCATTAACAGCGCTTCTGTATGAATACCATGAATTATTCATCAGTATAATATTTCATATATTGCAGTGACTCTATGTTCCCATGTTCTACTACACCATACATACAACATGGGTCACAGCATTCACCAAATGTCCATAGAAATAAAAAGATAGCATGCAAAAGAGTGGTGCAATCAACCCGCTCCTTCTATTAGCAATCCTGTGAATACAGTTCATAAAGTCAAAATGTTGTTATAAGCCTCTGATGCAAAATTGTTCTCAAATCATGAATCATAAGCTGTTCCACCTTCACCGATTCACCTCGTGCTCACCCCTTTGTGAATATGCTTACCAGAGGTAAGGATAAAGAGAGCCTGTAAAATCCTTCCAAATACCTGTCTGCACCGCTTTGCTGGGACATCAGCTCTCCTTAGCAGGATTGGTTCTCACGAGATGGGTGAAGCATGTAAGTATACAAGGGAATGCCTTTCATAGTGTAAAACTGTTTTATTGATGCAAATAAACCCCCCACATAATATATGCTTATAAGAATAAAATAGTAATCCAGCCTGTCTCATACAGTTATGGCATCAGCTCACCGCCGTTAGAAGCTCCAAGCAAACCTCCCACCTTGATGAGTCCCGGGATGACGCTATACTGTGATAGACTGGTGAGTCCCATGGTCACGACTGACGCGTTTTGTCATTACGTCTTCAAAGGGCTTGGCCATGTAACATGACTCATCACTTAAAATACTATAGGGAGGGCTTATACTTCCGCATGCGTCATCACGAGCATCTTTGGACTAGTCTATACCCACAGATCGGGATCGTACACAGCAAACGCTTAGTGCCCAGCGTCCCATCCATCCCTTGTTGTTATATGATTTGAACAAGAGATGACAAAGAATTACATTCCTCAAAGGAGCATCACAGCCCAAAGGAACCCCTACACGTTTCAACTCGCTGAGTCTTCTTCAGGGGGTTCTTTGTTTGGAAGTACAGTGAATAGACTTATATGTGGATTAAAAGATAAGGATATGCACACACCAGAACAGTTCCAAAAACACCAGAGGCAAGGAGACAATTCAAGGGAAAGTGTCCTAGTTATTCAAATGAATCCTATATTCCAGACGTTCAAGACATTAGACCGTATGCATCACAAAAATTGGAAGATCCAGACATAAAAAGACACTAAAGCAGAAAAACCATTGGGCTTCACTACGCATAAGGTATATATGCTGACCTTCCAGTATGCAGAGGACCATTGCTATACATTACTGCAATAGTATATTTGGGCAGCAATTGCCTTCCGAAATTCTTGGATAGAAAGCTACATCTTTGCTGGCAACCCATGTACTTCTTTTTGACCCACCAAGCCAATGACTTACTGTAAAGCGGAGGTTCACCCAAAAGTGAACCTCTGCTTTTTGGAACCCTCCCCCCCTCCGGTGTCACATTTGGCACCTTTCAGGGGGAGAGGGTGCATATACCTGTATAAAACAGGTATTTGCACAACTTCTGGGTATAGACTCCCGCGGGAGTCCCACCCCTTCGTGTCACCCCCCGTTGTGTTCTGGGAAACACACAGCTCCCAGAACACAACGGGGACCAGTGAGGACGGCGCAGCACGACTCGCGCATGTGCAGTAGGGAACCGGGCAGTGAAGCCGCAGCGCTTCACTTCCTGATTCCCTCACCGAGGATGGCGGCGGGGAAAGCCGAGAGCTAAGCGGTAGCTCGGCTTCAGCTGCCGACGTCGCGGGCAACCTGGACAGGTAGGTGTCCATTTTTTAAAAGTCAGCAGCTGCAGTATTTGTAGTAATTAATTAAATTCCGGTGAACCTCCGCTTTAAGGCAGTGAAGCCCTATGGTTTTCTGCTTCAGTATCTTTTTATGTCTGGATCTTCCAATTATTGTGATGCATATGGTCTAATGTCTTGAATGTCTGGATATATAGGATTCATTTGAATAACTAAGACACTTTCCCTTGAATTGTCTCCTGGCCTCTAAACATTTTGGAACTGTTCTGGTGTCTGCATATCCTCATCTTTTAATCCACATATTAGTCTATTCACTATACTCCTAAACAAGGAACCCCCCGAAGAAGACTCAGTGAGTTGAAAGTAGGGGTCCCTTTGAGCTGTGATGCTTCTTTGAGGAATGGCATTCTTTGTCCTCTTGTTCATCACATGTAACATGTAGTTTTCGTGTGTATGATTTTATTTTATATTTACATTGGTTTTAACGGTATGTACCAATACATTTTAGTACATTGATATATTTACGTGTCTATATCGGTGCCTTCCCAATTTATTTTTTCTTGATCCAGCACTGGGATGTGGCACCTTTGACATTTGGACAGTCTAAGCATTCTGATAGATTTTGGAATCTAGGAGGTAAGTCACAACTGGTGACGTAGAGCTGTAGGCACAAGCTAAGTTGGCTGAAATGGTGATTTTTCTGAAGGCCAGTTATAGCAGTGGCCATTTGTTTATTACTGATGTAATAATAGTGAGGGGATACACTGGGCACCTTTGCTCCCATTATGCTGCGTCTCCAGTGTGCCCCTGTGCCTTTAAAAAGGGGTAGGCTACCTCCAGACACGCCTGCCTTCTTTCCAACCATTAGAATGCATGTGCATCTATTATGGAAGCTGTCATACATTTACAAGAGTTAGGACTGCAGATAATACTGGGGTGCCTTGCAGTGGCTGTGTAGCTTACGCATGTATTTGCAAATGTGTGCAAATGAAACCCCTGTTTTTAACGCAAACTTTTAGACAGGATAATTTGGTTGGTTGCAGACTGGCTGGTGAGTTGAGCTGGGAATTTTCTTTGGTTTTGTTCATAATAAAATGTATCTCCCATTAAACTGTTAGGTATTATTTTGAGGTGGGGATTCTCTACTTTTAACCCTCCTTCTTTCTAATGCTAAATGTATCACAGCAAATGCATATGTAGCGGGGTCCCAAATTTAGGGGAAGTGTTTGAGTGGTAGTTATGCTCAAACACCCCAATTGTTAGGATTCTTTTAACCATTTTTGTCCGCAGGGAGAGTATTGGTGTATAGTTCCCTGTGGCCTGCAGGTGGCGCTGCCATGGTGGGCCAGGGTTGAACCGCTGATACAGTGCTGTGCCTTGTGTGTCCCCTCTCAGCAGCCATACAGTGGGTGTGGCAGGCCTGCTGTGCATGCTGGGAGAGGATATAAAAGGGGCAGACGCCTGTTCCGGGTTCGTCTTCTTTGGTCGTCGGGAGTCCTACTCCCAGGAGTGTGTTCCTGTCCGCCCTGAGCACCTTTGGCCCTGGGACCGCAACAAAGGCCTTGGGCCCAGCACCTTCGGCTGGGGCCCATCAAGGATCGAGGAATCCCAGGGTGCCGCCTTGCGAGGGGACCCGTATCTTAGACGAGGAGGCCGGGGAGGAACTGTTCCGAGGGACTGGTGAAAAGTCACGTGAAGGAAGGGGCCTGGTAACTCTCTGGAGGGATGTCTTCCCCTTACAAAGAGGTCAAGTTCACCAGGTCTGTGGCAGAGATCAAGTTCACCAGGTCTGTGGCAGAGATCAAGTTCACCAGGTCTGTGGCAGAGACCAAGTTCATCCAGTCTGTGGCAGAGACTGTGCGGTTAAGTTAGAGTACCATTTGGCTGCTAGTCCCTACCTAGGGAGACTATCCATTTGGGCTGAGTCTGCTTGAGAAGCCAAACAGTGAAGTGATTACGTTTGTGCCTGGACCTTTCCCACACCTTATGCTGTCCTGTCTTCTTGCTCCAACCTTTATCTATCAGAGACTGTTATTTGCAAAGAGAAAATAAACTCTACGTTGGAGTTGCAGCTGGTGTGGACATTCAAGTCACTGGGGGAAACAAGGACTTATCTCTGCCAATTGTAGAGGTGAGAGCCATTCTCTGGATGATTCTGGTTTCTGGCCATGGAGACCCGCTAACCACACCGCTCAACCTCTTTACACAGGAGGGTACGGGCTTGTGGCATGGTGTGCCCTCTCTACCTGCGAGGAGCCAAAGGCTGGTGAAGGGGGTGAGGGCGCTACACATATATTATTCCAAATTCTAGCAACAATTTCAAACCATGCTAACAAAAGGATTGGCAGAAGTTTAAAAAAATATGAAATTTGTCCTGATTTGGGCGTGGTCTGGAGCTGCATGGAGTAGGACGTGCAGAGTGAGAGCTCCGCTCGAGACTTATCCTTATAACTGATCCTGGAGGCTATATTCCCCGTAAACGACCACCTGCAAGCCTCTGACACTCCGCTCAACTCGCTGCCTCAATGTCTCCACCTAAAAGATCCGGCGCCATTGCCAAACTGTCACAATACCGCCATGGTGAGCGAGACCCTGAGGAGGAAGATGGCGCCGCACCACCTCCCGCAGATGGGGCACAGGCTGGTGACACTGACAGAGTGCTGGAGGTGATCGCCCTTTGTCAATCCACCTTGACCGCCAGGATTGAGGAGGTGAAGATTGACATCTCCTTAATCCGGCAGGACATCCAGACGCTTCGTGAGAGGGTG
This sequence comes from Rana muscosa, assembly GCA_029206835.1. Lineage (NCBI taxonomy): Eukaryota > Metazoa > Chordata > Amphibia > Anura > Ranidae > Rana > Rana muscosa. The sequence goes on along the minus strand of CM055119.1, from coordinate 131,120,001 downwards.
TTCGAGACGGAGCGCCGAATTGGCCACATGGAGGAGGGCCTGAACCCATTGCAGGTCACCACCGAACAGCTACAATACCAACTGAACGCTGTCCTATCTAAACAGGACGACATGGAGAATCGCCTCAGGAGGTGCAACCTGCGCTTCGTGGGGATCCCCGAGAGATCCGAGGGTGCAGACCCCCCACGTACCTGGAAAACCTGCTCATCAAGACTTTTGGCAGGGAGGCCTTCTCCACAACGTTTGTGGTGGAGCGCGCTCACCGCCTTGCTGTGAAGCCTCCCCCGGCCGGAGCCCCGCCGCACACTTTTATCGCCAAGTTCCTGAATTACCGTGAGCCCGATGCAATCCTCAGGCTAACCCGGGAAAGAGGCAACATCCCCATCGGCAACGTCACCGTGGTGGTGTTCCCAGACTTCTCGGCTGAAGTCCAGAAGAAGAGGGCCCGTTTTACCGAGGTCAAGAGGCAACTACGCATACATCACCTACCGTACGCGATGCTCTTCCCGGCACGGCTCCGCGTGGTGAGCGAAGGCAAAGCACAGTTCTTTGAGGATCCGCAGACCGCCCTCTCCTGGCTGGAGCACCGGGCGCGGCCGGCCCAGCTCATGCCTAGATCCTCCGTCCCTATGCACCGTTCCTGCTGACTGCCCGACGCCGTAGGACCAACCTCTCTGCTTTGCCCGCTTCTCCTTTACCCCCTCTGGAACCATGAGTAAGACATATGCCCGGTGCTCTGTTTTGTCGCCTCCCCTCCCCCCATCTTTCTTTTTTCACTGCCCCTTATGCTCCACTGACTGTCCCGATTCTTCCCTGGCTGCGTTCCTGAACTCCGCTCCCCCCGCTATGATTGCTGCCTATTGTGTCTCGGGCGGCTCACCTGCACCTACATCCCCCAAGACTTGACACCCCCCCTGCACTGTTGTGCGCTCTCCAGTTTGATCGCCCCCCGACCCTGCTGGTCCCTCCAGCCTCTGCCCTCCCATTTGTATTGGCTGGAAGTGTGTTGAATCTGCCTTGCTGGTCCAGTGCTCATGCAGACAGTTTGTTCTATGTTTTTGTATGCTTTTTTGTTTTTTGTTTTGTTTTTTTCTTTTTTGAATCCATGCTGACATACTGTAATAATCCACTTCATTTCCTTTCCACTACTGTTGCCCATATGTCTGATCCCTCTTTTAGCAGTGGCTTGGCGCCCCCGGACTGGCCCCCCGGGCCTCGGGTGCCTGGCACGCATGTATATTCTGCTATGACGTTCACTTCACTGTCTTGAATGTTTTGCGCTGTATGCTATCTCCTGGGTGTCCGACTGCACTTATTTGCCCCCCCCGATCACCATGGCTTCCCTAAAAATTGTAATCTGGAATGTCCGGGGTCTTGGCGAGAGGGCTAAGCGAACGTCGGCCCTCTCCCACCTTAAATCTCTCAAGGCTGACGTCTCCATTCTGGTCGAGACCCATCTGGCAGATGTGCCTTAAAAAAACATGGGTGGGCTGGCTCTACTAGGCCCCACACACCTCCAACTCCCCTGGAGTCGCGATCCTCATAGCCAAAACTGCACAATTCCAGTTACACACTCTGCAGTCGGACCCCCAGGGCAGATCTTTATTTTTGCATGCCACCATTGGGGGCCTCGAGGTTCTCCTCCTGGCCTTTTACATTTCCCCCCCATTTCAATTTGCATGCTGCAGCTGGGGGTGGCCTTTATGGCCCAACACCCCATGGTGCCGGCTATATGGGCCGGCGACTTTAATATGGTCATTACCCCCTGCCTTGACAGACTGAGTCCTATCACTCCTTCACCTCTAATACCTGTCACTACCAGATTCGGGAGGTTCCTCACGGAATTTGCCCTCATTGACACCTGGCGACATAAGTACCCGACACAGTCACACTTCTCCTGTTTCACCCCTGCACGCTCCGCAATGTCCCGCATAGACCTTATCCTCCTGACCCCCCCCCTTCTACCCCATCTCATTGATGCAGGCTTTGACACCAGAGTGCTCTCCGACCACTCCCCGTACTGGGTCAGGCTGAGACTGCCAACCCTCCCCACTGTTCGGACCTGGCAGTTGAACCCGTTCTGGCTCACCACCCTCCCCGACCTGGATGCCGTTCAGCTTGAGTGGAATCATTATTTCCACGCAAATGATGGCTAGGCCTCGGTTGGATCCATATGGGAAGCCTTTAAAATGCACGCCCGCATGATCCTTTCCACGCAAATCAATAGGCATAAGGCCACTTCCAAGGTGCTGCTCTGCCAGGCAGAGGACCGCCTTAACACCCTTGAACAAACCTTTCAAACTGACCCCACAGCCGCCAACGCTTCCCTTGTACGTATGCAGGCCAGACTCACGGACCTACTACACTTTGAGAAGGCCAAGCAGGGTATCTTCTTCAGTAAGCAACGCACATTTGAACTCGGCGAACAAGCTGGCTAGCTCCTCGCCTACATGGCCCACCTTGACCACAAACCCCCGGTGGTGGTCTCCCTTCAATCGACCTCTGGGGCCAGGATATCGGATCCTGACCTAGTGGCCGATGAATTCAGGTCCTTCTACTCTGCGCTCTACACCTTCACCACCTGTCACTCCCAAGACGAACTCTCGACATTCTTGCAAGATTTCCCTACTCTTACACCCCTCTAGGCTTCTCAACTGGAGGTGCCCATCACCACAGACTGTATTACAGAGGCCTTGGCACAGCTTCCCACCTGCAAGGCACCAGGCTCGGACGGACTCCCCCTCGAGTTTTACAAACAATTTAGCAAGACTCTTACCACAAAACTCTGTGAGCTCTATGCACATATCTTCGATACGAGCGCACTCCCGGCATCCATGGGAGAGGCTATTATTGTGCTTATACCTAAACCAGGCAAGGACCCATTGTTTCCTGAATCTTATAGGCCCATATCCCTACTCCAGCTCGACGTTAAAATTCTCGCTAAAATCCTAGCTCTGCGCCTAAACAAGATTATCCTCAGCCTAATACACCCCGACCAGACTGGTTTCATGCCAGACAAAAACACAGCCTTCAATCTCAGGCGACTCCACATGAACCTCCAATCCCAACATGCAGATGTGGGCTCCAGAGTGGTGGTCAGCTTAGACGCCACTAAGGCGTTTGACTCTGTTGAGTGGAGCTACTTGTGGGAATGCCTTTGCAGATTCGGCTTTGGCCCAAAATTCATAAAGTGGCTCCAACTTCTTTACCAGTCCCCATCGGCGCGTATTCAGGTCAAGGGCAGGGTCTCCACATCCTTTCCGCTCTCCCGTGGCACGCACCAAGGCTGCCCCATTTCACCCCTTCTTTATGCTCTGGCGGTGGAGCCCCTGGCCATAGCCCTCAGGTGTCACCCAGATATCAGAGGCCTTCGTTGTGGTCAGCTGACTGAAGTCCTCAGCCTCTACACTGACGATATGCTTCTCTATCTTGCTGATGCCGGCCCCTCACTCCAGACTGCCCTCCGGGTCATCACGGCCTTCAGGGCATTCTCGGGACTCCCTCTGGTCAGAGCTAACACAATTAAATACCTGGGTATCCACGTCACCAGATCCCTCCTCGACTATATTTCCCTCAACGTTGAACCCCTCTTCGCCACTTTGAAAAACAAGACGCAGATCTGGTCCCGTCTCCCGCTAGGGGTTATGGGCTGAATTAAGCCAGTAAAAATGATCCTCCTACCCAAATTGCTATATGTCTTCTGGCAGGCCCCGCTATACCTCCCCCCACGCATATTTAAAACCATGGAATCCATTCTTAACACATTCGTCTGGGGCCCCTCCCGACACAAATTGTCCTGGCAAGTCCTGAAATGCCTGACCGACTTAAGTGGTACTGCACTCCCGGACCTTTCCATGTACTATATAGCCTCTCAACTCTCCCACTTCTTCCACTTTAACCGTTCTGACAGAGAGCGTTATTCCACCATGGTTTGCTCCCGGGCCCCAGGCCTGTTGAGCCACCCCTTCCAGCTTCTGTTCTGCGGGCCTCGTGCTCCGCCCCGAACCGAGGATGGAAGGCATATGCTGCACCACCACTGCAAGTTCTGGCAACTTGCCATGCGCCTCGGTGAGGCGCCCCCTCCCCTCACTCCCACACTCCCCTCTGGGATAACCCCCTTCTGCCTGAACTTGCTTCTATCCCCGACCGCAGGCTGTGGATTGACAAGGGTGTTATTTACCTGTCACAGGTCGTGGCTCGCGGATCGGTTAAGCCGTTCCAGACGCTCAAAGACAACTTCGCACTACCTAACCACATGTTCTTCCGATACCTTCAACTTCGACACACACTAAATGCACAGCTTGGTGACTCCATCCCAACCCTCAAGGTTCATTGTTAGTGGACATAGTCTTGGGAACGGACCACAAGAAGCTTATCTCCCAAATTTGCACATATCTCCTGCAACCCACAGCAACCTCCGCCGCATACCAACTAGAGACGCGATGGGAGCCCAACCTGGGCACTGTGACTGATGAGGACTGGGCAGAGGCTCTCACCAACTGTAAGACCGTCTCTCCTAAACTTTCTGACCGCCTTACCCACCTATATATCCTCCACAAATCATACCTGACACCCAACCGTATCTCTAAGTATAGACGATGACCCTAAATGCCCCAGCTGCAGCCACCCCAATGCCTCCTCCTACCATTTATTGTGGACCTGTCTGTCCATACAAGGGTTCTGGACCCAGGTGGTCCGATTCCTCCACGACCACATGGGCTCCCCCCTGTCTCTCTGCCCCCGACAGTGTATGCTGGGGCTCCTCTCGCTCTCTGAAGACGAAAAGTACTTAAATATATTTCTACAAGAAACATTATTCCTTGCCAGACTTCAGATTGCCAGGTTGTGGCTGAGGGGGACCCCACCCACACTACAGCAATGGATTAGAGCTGTCAACACCACCCTTCCCTACAAAAAGTACTCTACACCCACAGGGGTTGCCCTAAGAAATATCATAAAATTTGGGATAGATAGCTGGAGGACGCCTCCACGTGTGATGTGAACAGCTAGATGTATTTCTCTCTGATGAACCCCTTGTCTCCCTTCTGTGCCCCCCCCTTCCCCCCTTGTTTTTTACCCCACTTCTTGCCTCGCCATTCCGCTGGTTTCTCTCTTCATATGCGTATAATCTTTCCTTTGATGTGTACCAAGTCGCTATGTATGTCGTTTGGATTGATTCGCAAGTATAGTGCATGTTGCACTTCTCACCCGCGTATTTATGTATTCCATTATGCTCAATAAACGTTATTTTGAAATAAAAAATAAATAAAAAATTTGTCCTGATTTAAAAACAATAGAAATGCAATCAGATCTTCAAGCACACTCTCCTATACAGTATATGGTTAGGCCAGGCCTATGTCACACTACAGCCTGTAGTGCCTAAAAAATATACATTACATGCGGTAAGGTATCTTCATTGGGCCACATGTAAATAACGTATATAAGAATTATAATAAAAAAAATTGCTGATCACATTGATTTGCGGTTTGGCGTAAATCTGACTGATCAAGCAAATGTGATATTTTCCAAAACTGCAATTGGTTATGTTACTTGAGCATGCACATGCAGAATTATGATTTGCATGATCTGATTTGGATCAGGATAATCAGGATAGTTATAATTAAACAAATAAGTAAATCACAATTTGAATGACAAGTATCTGATTTACCCAAATTAGCCTATCCGTGACCAGTTCCGTACTGATGCACTTATTTTCTAGATCAGAATCCCTTATTTTTGCCTAAATTACTTTATTCTCCGAAAATTGCATAACTATCCATTTTATGAAATATCAGAATCCTATTAAAAAAAAAAGATAGCTAATTTCAGAGTCTATATTGTTAGATTAGGAGTTGGCGCACACATCTTATTTTAACACCAGGGTCCTTGTTTTTTAATATTCCCACCTTCTACTCTCATTACTATCAATTGTCTCCTAGGTGTAAAAGAATGAAATAATTCTGTCTCATATTGAGCTCAGACAGTAAGCCATTATAGTTATCTCCCATATTACATATTTATATATTGTTGAACCAGCCAGCTACTCCACTCTCACCATGCTTTTCATTACGTGCCACAGCACGGTATAATACTTTTAGATTTAATATAACATATCCTAAATGGAACCATCCAGGAACTGATGAAACAGAAGTAATTTGAAACACGATGATTCCTATATTATCAAGTGAGCGTAATGTGGATGCATATTATATCGCAAGCAAACAATTACATTAATTGGTAATGTTCATTTACTTGTATGGTAAACATTTCAAGCTTATTTAGTTTTAGGGACCTGCAGGTTTAAAATTACCAGTGCAGCAACAGCATTTTAAATATACAGAGGGAAAAAAATAATATGAATATGTGGAAGCGGCAATAATCTGGCTCATTAGATTATAATAAAGCACCCTGATAAACAGAAAACACTGGTAAACATGACATCTGACTTTCCTTATTGCTTAGATTTATATAAAGCTGCTGTTTGTGTGGATGAAAAGATGAAGGAGAGAACTCCAGGGAAAAGCAGTTTGAAATTCCCCATTCTAGCCACAACTATGTTAACCCCAGGCCACCGTTTAGATCTGTCCTATCACAGCAAAGCTAAGAAAGTTCAGCTTTAAAATAGTATGTGGCTTGGAAGTTGGAAAGCGGAGCTTGTTGTGGGGAAATTTGTGCTGTGTCACCTACATAATACACCAATAGGGCCTCTTTACACATGCGGAAATTAGATGTTGGAAACAGGTGGCAGAGATGCCTTTTTAATGTCCCTCAACAGCCCACTACATGATGATAATGTGGCCACACAGGATCATACACATTCTTATAGCCAAGCTGCTTCATGGTCAATTTTAATTCATCATGTCACGTTTTGCATGCTGTCTTCCAAAACGCAATCAATGAAAGTTATTGGAACTGTGCCACGACTGTGGCTATGGCAGCTGAGGCACGGTAGATCAATGTAAAATCTCCATTTTAGATATTTTTTTAATTCCCCTGCGGATCAAAAAAAAAGGCACGCAAGAAGGCAGCAGTATCACCTTCAACTGCCTGTCAATAGGGATGAGCTTCGAGTTCGAGTCGAACTCATGTTCGACTCGAACATTGCCTGTTCGCCCGTTCGCCGAACAGCGAACAAATTGGGGTGTTCGCGGCAAATTCAAAAAGTCTATGGGAGAAATCTAAAGTGCTAATTATAAAGGCTTATATGCAAGTTATTGTCCTAAAAAGTGTTTGGGGACCCGGGTCCTGCCCCAGGGGACATGTATCAATGCAATTTTTTTTTTTTTAAAAGGCTGTTTTTTGGGAGCAGTGATTTTAATAATGCTTAAAGTGAAACAATAAAAGTGAAATATTCCTTTAAATTTCGTACCTGGGGGGTAGGTATGATATGCATGTAAAGTCGCACATGTTTCCCGTGCTTAGAACTGTCCCTGCACAAAGTGTCATTTTTGAAGGAAAAAAAGTCATTTAAAACTCACTCGCGGCTATTAATGAATTGTCGGCTTTTATCAATACATAGAAAAGTCATTGATAAAAAAAAAAAAAGCGTGGGGGTCCCCCAGAATTCAATTACCAGGCCCTTCAGGTCTGGAATGGATATTAAGGGGAACCCCGCCGCAAATTTAAAAAAAAAATGCGTGGGGTTCCCCCAAAAATCCATACCAGGCCCTTCAGATCTGGCATGGATTTTAAGGGGAACTCCACCCCAAATTTAAAAAAAAATGGTGTGGAGTCCCCCCAAAAATCCATACCAGACCCTTATCCGAGCACGCAACCTGGCCGGCCGCAGGAAAAGAGGGGGGGACGAGAGAGCGCCCCCCCTCCTGAACCGTACCAGGCCACATGCCCTCAACATGGGGAGGATGTCCCCATGTTGATGGGGACAAGGGCCTCATCCCCACAACCCTTGCCCGGTGGTTGTGGGGGTCTGCGGGCGGGGGGCTTATCGGAATCTGGAAGACCCCTTTAACAAAGGGGACCCCCAGATCCCAGCCCCCCCATGTGAATTGGTAAGGGGTACATTGTACCCCTACCATTTCACAAAGAAAGTGTCAAAAAATGTAAAAAAAAAACACACAAACACCTTGAAAAAGTCCTTTTGTAGGACACACAGTGTCTCAGACCTCTAACTGCAGCTTTGCACCCCTTCCTCTGTGATACTGAAAAATTCTGAGGGATTTAAACAAAAATCTGTACTTTTGAAGAGGTGTAGGTAAGAAAAGACTCAAGAAAAACAAGTAAAACTTATGTATGATCTGAGGCTATTCACTTCCCTTGGTATATGGGGTGGGGGGGGGGGGTTTACAACCACTTGAACCATTATCCTACCCAAATGCACACTCACACACAGACTTCTGCAGGACGGAAACATTTGTTTAGTTTCGGATAGATTTGTTACCGGTATGTTACTAATTTCATTTTGTTGATTCGTTTTGGAATTTGTTTAGTTTCATTTAATTTTGTTTAATTTAGTTTAGTTTTTGAATTTTTTAACATAAAAATTTGAATTCGGAATGGTCAAAAAATTATTGACTGATTCAAATTCTGTGTGAAGAATAGCCAGTTGTTAAGGATCAGATCGGGAATCTGGCAGCCGCGTTCTCAACAAACGATGAGTCATCAGCTGTCAGCTGTCTTCCTAGCTGAGAGCTTAAATGTAAACAAAAGAATGCCAGATACACCAAAATTACAAAAAAGGCGTGGGATCCCCCCCCCCAATATTCTTACCAGACCCTTTTTCAAGCATGCAGCCTGGCAGGTCAGGAAAGGGGGGGGCTGAGCAAGCACCCCCCTCCTGAACCATACTAGGCCATATGCCCTCAACATGGGGTCTGCTTTGGGGCAGGGTGGCAAATGCGCTGCTGGAAGAATAGTCAAACATTGCCATAGACACACTCCCAACCCTTGTAAACAGCCTTCCCAGAAGAGTTGAAGCTGTTATAGCTGCAAAGGGTGGGCCAACTCAATATTGAGGCCTACGGACTAAGACTGGGATATCATTAAAGTTCATGTGTGTGTAAAAGCAAGTGTCCCAATACTTTTGACAATATAGTGTATAAATATATATATAGAGGAAGATGTGTAGGGCATCAATGGAGCATGTAAAAGGTGAGTTCTGCTTGGTAACAATTTTTCTTTTAAAGGAGGGGTAGGGAACCTATTAAAAAAACATAAGGCTGGAGCCTGGAATAATTTACCTGTTAACAATTCAGCGATTCCAGATTCACTTATTAAATGTATCAGTTGTTTCCCAGTCTTTTGAATGTATTTTATATTGATACTCCTCAATGTAGATCCTGGTGTCATGTATTTCCTGTAATAATTTTGGCAGGGAAACCCCATGGATTTATGTGTTCTCCTCTATTCATCTGGCTGCCTGTACTGTTGAAATTGTTTCAAAAGTGGCTCTCTCCTTTCTAAAGTTATGTAATCAGGTCTCCAACTCCCAGAGAAGATTGAATCTTCCAGCATGCTGACTGTCTCACAAGAGCAGAACTGCTGACAGTTGTAATATTATGCTTGCCTTCTCGTGCATTACACATTTTTTGCCATTTTCTAAAATTAAAGTGTCAAACTAATATAACACAATAGATGCCTTTATGCCCAAGACACCTTTTGTGATGTTAATGAAAAGCTAGTATTTCGGAATAGTTATGTGGTATAAAAAAATAAATCCCTTTCTCTCTTAATTATAGATATCCATATAGTATGACTTTAATATAGTAATTTATAGTGAAATGCGAGATCTGTGTGGATCAGCAGTCTCTTCCTCTCCAAACTGTATTAAAGTCAGTGAAGATGTAAAAAACCAGACTAAGCTTTAAAAGTACTTATTTAGTTGGAAACTTTATTCATCCAGTTATTTAGGATAATGTAAAGGGATGGTTTTTATGTGATATATATATGGTATATATACAGTATATATATATATATATATATATATATACTGTGAGGGGGTTAACTCAGTAGCGGGTGTGTGTGACCCCCTGGTTGGGCTCCCCACACAAAAACAGGGCCAGCAGACGGAGGTTGTGGTTTTCAAAATCAAAAGGTGCGGTTTATTTCTCTATGTACAGTGACAAAAACACAGCAAAGCCAAAAAGAAACATAAACAAAATAAATCCTGGTCAGTTTGACCTCTGACTAAACATGCAGGTTTCCTAAACTAACAACTGGGATCAGCCTGGTGCTGTCCTAGTCCCTAAGTCCCTGGTTTAGTAAAAGTCCAAACAAATAGCCACACAGGCTTTGCCTCACCGCACAGGGGTTCACTCTCCCTAGACAGTCCACACAGGTCTGGGTCCAGGCATGAGCTAACACCTAATGAATCTGGGAGTTCTTATAGAGGCCTAAATGAGCTGACAAGCTTCAGCTGGCCTCATCAACTCCCTGTCTGTACGACGCCCCACACTCTCCCTAGAGGTATGAGTCATCCATGAGCCTACTAGCCTCAGCTGGGCTTATACAACTCTCCACCCTAGTTGTATAAGTCAGCATAAAGCCTGAATCTGGGAGAAATATATCTACCCCCCTGGATGCAACCAGGTGACTTTACCTTCCTGCTGTCACATACCCCCCCCTCTTGTTTTAACCTTGGGGTTGGAACACCAGCAATCAGGCATTCATGTACTCGAGACAAAGCATCCACATTCCCCATTTGAACGCCAGGGCGATGCTTTACTGTGAAGTTGAATTCCTGTAGGGCCAGGAACCACCTATTCACTCTTCTATTTGTCTCCTTGTTTTGAGCCATCCACTTTAACGGAGCGTGATCCGTAACCATGTCAAAGTGCCTACCTAGCAGATAGTACCGAAGGGAATCTAGAGCCCACTTCACCGCTAAACACTCCTTTTCAACCGTGGCGTAATTTACCTCATGGGACTTCAACTTCCTGCTGAGGTAAATGACTGGGTGCTCTTCCCCGTTCCAGACCTGGGACAATACTGCTCCTAACCCCACATCTGACGCATCACTTTGTACGACAAAGTCTTTAGAGAAGTCGGGTGAGTACAACACTGGCTGGCTACATAAGGCTTGTTTCAAGAATTGGAATGCTGCCTCAGCCTCGGGGGTCCATTTAATCATGACCGACCCTTTCCCTTTCGTCAGGTTGGTTAGGGGCACAGCCTTAGAAGCAAAGTGGGGAATGAAGCGCCGATAATAACCCGCGATTCCCAGAAAGGCCCGTACCTGCTTCTTGCTGTTGGGACGTGGCCAACTCTGGATGGCCTCGACTTTGTTGAGTTGGGGTTTTATCACTCCCCTGCCAATGGTGTACCCAAGATATTTGGCCTCCTCCTGCCCAATGGTACACTTCTTGGGGTTAGCCGTAAACCCCGCTTCCCGGATAGAGTCTAGGACTGCTTGCACTTTTGGCAGATGTGAGGCCCAATCTGTGCTATGGACAATTACGTCATCCAGGTAAGCCGCAGCATACTTCCGATGGGGCCTCAGTATCTGGTCCATTTTCCGCTGGAATGTGGCCGGCGCATTCTGTAACCCGAACGGCATTCTCTTATATTGGAACGCCCCATCTGGGGTTACAAATGCGGTTTTCTCTTTGGCCGACTTGGCCAGGGGAATTTGCCAATACCCTTTTGTGAGGTCAAGAGTCGTCATGTATCGGGCTGTTCCCAGCCGGTCGATCAACTCATCTATACGTGGCATGGGGTAGGTGTCAAATTTTGTAACTTTGTTCAACTGACGAAAATCGTTACAAAATCGCCAGCTCCCATCCGGTTTAGGCACCAACACAATGGGACTAGACCAATCACTTTGGGACTCCTCTATCACCCCTAAGTTCAGCATTTTCTGTACTTCCTCCCGTATTGCCTCCCGTCGGGCCTCTGGGATCCGATAGGGTTTTAACTTCACCCTTTCACCGGGCGGGGTAATAATATCATGCTCTACCCCAGATGTTTGTCCCGGCAGCTCAGAGAACACCTCCTTGTTGCGAAGCACAAACTCCTTAACCTCCTGTTGTTGGGGTTGTGACAAGGTGGCTGCTATTCCAACCTCCGGAATCACGCAACCAGTTTGAGCTGGTGACCAAGTTTCTGCGACTAGGGACTCTCTATCCCTCCAGGCTTTCAACAGATTAATGTGATATATCTGTTCGGGCTTTCGCCTTCCTGGTTGTCTGACCTTGTAATTCACTTCGCTCACTTTTTCCATTATCTCGTAGGGGCCTTGCCATTTGGCAAGGAATTTACTTTCAACCGTAGGGACAAGTACCAATATCCTATCCCCTGGGGAAAAGGTACGGGTCTTTGCTCCACGGTTGTACACTCTCTGCTGTGCCAACTGCGCTTGGGCCAAATGTTCCTTCACGATGGGCATTACCTGTGCAATTCGATCTTGCATCAGGGCGACATGCTCAATCACACTCCTGTGGGGAGAACTCTCACTTTCCCAAGTTTCCTTGGCAATATCCAACAGCCCTCTTGGGTGTCTCCCATACAGTAACTCAAAGGGGGAGAATCCCGTAGAGGATTGGGGCACCTCCCTAATAGCAAACATCAAATAAGGAAGTAGACAGTCCCAATCCTTTCCATCTCTATCCACCACTTTCTTCAACATTTGTTTTAGGGTTTTGTTGAATCTTTCAACCAGCCCATCGGTTTGGGGGTGATACACAGATGTACGCAATTGCGTCACTTTGAACAATTTACACAGCTCTTTCATAACCCGGGACATAAAGGGTGTACCTTGGTCCGTAAGCAGTTCTTTACAAATACCCACCCGGCTAAAAACAAGAGATAGCTCTTTGGCTATGGTTTTGGCCGAGGTATTTCTGAGAGGGATCGCTTCTGGATAACGGGTGGCATAGTCCATTATAACCAATATGTACTGGTGCCCCCTAGCGGACTTGATTATAGGACCTACCAAACCCATTGCGATTCTCTCAAACGGGACCTCAATGATGGGTAGAGGGACCAGCGGGCTACGGAAATGTGGCATCGGGGCCGACCTCTGACACACAGGGCAGGAGGAACAATAATTTTCTATGTCCTTCATCACCCCAGGCCAATAGAATCTCTGTAATACCCTCTCTCGGGTTTTCTCTGTCCCCAGATGACCTCCAAGAATGTGCCCATGGGCCAACTCCAACACCAACTTCCTGTAAGGTTTGGGCACCACAAGCTGCTCAACGGTTTCTTCTGCCCTTTTTGCCACCCGATACAGTAGGTCCTTCTCTACGCTGAAGTATGGGTAAGTGCAGGTATTATCTGGGTTCACTAACTCGCCATCTATTTCCACTACGTTTTCCCGTGCCTTTATTAGGGCGGGGTCTTTTAACTGTTCTGTGGCAAAATTTTCCCTGTGAACCTCCAGATCAGAAAACTCCACAGACGGTAGGTTTTCGTCTGAGGAGGTGGGCTCCTCTCCAGTTTCTTGAGTCTCCCCTGCCAATACTGACAAGGGAAATTCTGGAGAGTCCTCACCACTCTCAGAGGAGTTCTGGCTATCACATTCCTGGTACATAGGGGCACCAGTGGGGGGCTCAGGATCATCCCACAGTTCCCAGAACTTCGGAAAATCTCTTCCCACAATGGCATCATGCGGTAATTGAGATACTAACCCCACTGGATGAGAGAGGGTACCTTTGGGGGTCTCGAAACACACTGTAGTCACTGGATACTCTCGGGTGTCCCCATGCACACAAATAACAGCTACCTTGCTATTCCCAGAGACCTCTGTTTTAACTAATTCAGCCTTTATCAGGGTCACAAGGCTACCTGAATCCAGTAATACCACAACATTTCTACCATTAATACACATTTTGCATAAATGTTTCTCAGTTCCCCGAATGGCAGTGCATGCGACTGTCGCACACAGCGACTGACGTCTGTCCGTCAGAAAGTCACATTGCATGGGTTCCTCCACAACCGGGCAATTTGCTGCAATATGTCCCGCTTGCCGGCAGCGGTAGCAAACAATCCTTTTGGCTGCCTCTTGAGCCCCTGACTTCCCAGGCTGTTCTCGCCAAACTTTGGGTAGAGCTCCCACCCTCTCACTCTCTCCACCCTCACCCCTTGGAATCCTCTTATCCGCCCCTGGGGATGGTCTGGTCTTAGGGTGGAAAGTCCGAGAGTCTCTGGAAGAGGCCGTCAGGTTCTCTGTAGCCAAGTATTTCTCTACACGATCCACAAGACCACCGGCCGTCTCTGGGTCTCCATGGCTTACCCACTTTTGGATGGCAGTAGGAAGAGCTCTCAAAAACCGATCCATTACAACACGTTCCACAATCTCTGGTGCGGACAAAGTCTCTGGCTGTAGCCACTTCCTGCTCAGGTGAATGAGATCATACATTTGAGACCTGGGGGGTTTTCCAAGCTGGAAAGTCCAGTTATGCACACGCTGAGCCCGGACAGCCAGGGTGACACCCAGCCTTGCCAATATTTCAGCTTTTAGCATCACATAGTCTTTTGCTTGGTCAGGCTCTAGGTCATAGTAAGCCTTCTGCGATTCACCAGTTAACAGAGGAGCCACCAGTCCAGCCCACTGCTCCTCAGGCCACTTTTCTCTTTCAGCAGTCCTTTCAAATGTGGTCAAAAATACCTCTGGATCATCCTCTCCAGTCATTTTTGTCAATAAACGACTCACCCCAAAGGACGCGGTATTAGTGGGACGGCTTTCCTCACTGGTCTGCGGACGTTGCTGCATTACTGCTTCCATTTGTTGTAGTCTCTGCTCTTGCTTCTGTAACAGGTCTATGAAGCGGGCCTCAGATTGCTGCTGGGCTTGTTGATGAGCTTGCTGCTGGGCTGCAAGGCTCCTTTGCAAACCTGCATTTGTCTGCTGTTGATTGGCATTTGCTAGAGCCAGCTGTTTCAGTATCTCCTCCATGCTGGCTTAAAAAAAACTGCCCGCATTCTCCACCAACTGTGAGGGGGTTAACTCAGTAGCGGGTGTGTGTGACCCCCTGGTTGGGCTCCCCACACAAAAACAGGGCCAGCAGACGGAGGTTGTGGTTTTCAAAATCAAAAGGTGCGGTTTATTTCTCTATGTACAGTGACAAAAACACAGCAAAGCCAAAAAGAAACATAAACAAAATAAATCCTGGTCAGTTTGACCTCTGACTAAACATGCAGGTTTCCTAAACTAACAACTGGGATCAGCCTGGTGCTGTCCTAGTCCCTAAGTCCCTGGTTTAGTAAAAGTCCAAACAAATAGCCACACAGGCTTTGCCTCACCGCACAGGGGTTCACTCTCCCTAGACAGTCCACACAGGTCTGGGTCCAGGCATGAGCTAACACCTAATGAATCTGGGAGTTCTTATAGAGGCCTAAATGAGCTGACAAGCTTCAGCTGGCCTCATCAACTCCCTGTCTGTACGACGCCCCACACTCTCCCTAGAGGTATGAGTCATCCATGAGCCTACTAGCCTCAGCTGGGCTTATACAACTCTCCACCCTAGTTGTATAAGTCAGCATAAAGCCTGAATCTGGGAGAAATATATCTACCCCCCTGGATGCAACCAGGTGACTTTACCTTCCTGCTGTCACAATATATATATATGGAGAAACGTGTTGCATTGTCAATTAAAGTGCATATAAGTGCCAAATAGAATGGTGATGTTTAAATAATAGTTCTCTGCTCGTGCACTTACCAATTTTCTTGTGCTCCAGGTGACCACCCAACTGTGCTCCACTCATAAGCATAATGATTGATCAGCCTCTTATCAGATGTTGTGACCTCATTACAGGGTCTGGCCTGGCCTTAGTGAGAACAGCCCTCCCCCCCTCACGCCCACACACACACTTTGGGTATGCACCACGGCTCCCATCAGAAGAAATCATTTGGCAGTTTGTCCGCTTAATATGGATCTCCAGATACCCTCCGTAAAAAAATATTAGACCAACATACTCGTATGGAGCAGGATTTGTATGGAAAGAGGTATAATCATTGTGCAATATCCACAAACAACACTTTTAAATAAAAAGACATATACCCACAAAGCACAATAAATGAACAGACATTCAGTGTATAAAATTGTCTTATGCCCTGGTGGGCCTGCTGATGTCACCGCTACACCCTCCGCCCGATATACGTCATAGTAGACATCGTCACAGGGGCAACAGAGATAGCGGTGCTCACAGATGACAGGACTAAATAGTTTCGTAGCCGACCAACACTAGAGGGCGCTGCCACCTCCCTAATGATTTTTTATCAATAAACAGCGGTCGCCATATTATCGGAGTCCAAATTCATATAGATGAAAGCCCATCAGGATCTTTCTTCAGCGAGCCAGCAGAATCAACAATCACAATAGTATTTCCTTTCTAAGTGTGCCAGGGCTCATCATGGCTTCAGCACTTCCCTCGGTTGTGTGATAGTCCCTAATCTATTTACGTAAGTGTTGTAAGCTGTCTGCGACTGCCACCCAGCTTCTGCAGGTAGATCCTTGGCGAGGAAGGAAAAAATGTCTTCTCTAGACCAGGATTTCAGGACTAAGGTTCTACCTGCAGAAGCTGGGTGACAGTTGCAGATAACTCCTAGGGCATTCCAGACTCAAGACCTTTCTGAAGACTTCACTGCACTTAAGAAGTACAGCCAGGTCCAGGACCCACCCCATCCTGTAATTGGACAGGCCTGGTGGATATCATACCTACCCCAAAGCTCTCATTCGGATATCCTACTAAGGAGATTCAAAATCCCATATTCTAAACACCAGAAACACGCGTGTTTGACCCCCAGACTGCAAAGCTGAGGGTCCATTTTTTCTGGTGAGTAGGTATACCAGAAGGGAGTGGGACACTACATGAAGCACTTGGGCACCTTTTAACGCTTTGGAGCACTGAGCACTTTATAAGAGAATACTTATGTAATGTATTTTTTTTCGTTTATGTATCATTGTATACTGTAAGCGCTGTATTAATTTGAGTTTCATTTGAGGTGGTCTAGCACTTGGTGGACAGCAGCTGCAGGTCATTTATTTAATTTTATTAATTTCACATATTTTGTTTTCACGATTTGACAATTAGCGCAAGTATATATTTGTTTTACAGATTAGGGACTATCACACAACCGAGGGCCTGTGCCAGAGCCTGTGCCAGATTAAAAAAAAATCTCTGCCATCAGTTTCAGTAGCTCTGATTTTATAAAGTGGCACTTTTGCTGCATTTAAGTTATAAAATAATTACCTCCAGGTTTTAGACAAGGAAAGTGGAGCTAATTAAGACCAATTTTAAGTTGGTGTACAGAGACAGACAGTGTGCCTGTCTCTGTATGCTGTGTAGAAGGCAGCATATTTGCTGTTGCTACCTCTTTTCTTTCCCACCTATCACTGGTTGTTAAGAAGTTTGTTGGCTTCATGGCTGACAGCCTCCTAACAACCTGATGGGGAAACTGAGATTCTGGTTCCTCATCAGGTCCAATCTCTTCTTGTGATTGACAGCAAGCAGTGGGTGGATTCTAAAGTCAGTAGCAGGCTGTCTATTGACTATGTGTATGTTTACTGCCTGCTGTCAATTACAGACCTCATGGGAACCTTCATTTGTGAATCCCCACCAGGCTCCACTTCTCAGCTTTAAAAAATCTTGGCATCTGCAGTGAGAGAGGGAATCTTGGTGGCACTAAGGGTTGGTATGGACACTCTCGTCTCAGCATGCCTCTAAAGTGCATGCTCCAGATTCATGACCTGGTGAATGACCGGGAAAAACCTTTTTGACACACTGTTCAGGCACTGGTCTAGATGCCCCCCATTGACACTGGAGGACAATTGCAACTAATATTTTAATTTTGGTTCTTCATTCAAGATGTACTCATATTAAGGTATTGTGATACACATAACAACAGACCCTTAACATGGAATCCTACAATATGATCTATGTTATATGTATTTTATATGATGTTCTAATGTGATTTTTCTGTTGTAGAAAGTAATTTCCTTTCTATAATGTGTATGCACCCCTGAAGAAGAAAATCTAATTCAAAACACGTTGGGTGTTCAGCAATTCCCATCCTTTGTTCTCTATTGATTCCATCTTAAGTACAGTATCAAGAACCTGTTTCCCATCATTTTTAAGATGTATTGTAATGTTTTACACAATTTATATTAATAAAGAGTTGTTAACTTTTGTACTACCTAGAAATACTGTTCATTCACTTGACACTATAATGACCCAGTACCGTTAAAGTCCCATTTTGAGGGTTTTTCTTTATGCTCCAGATTCATGTTCCTGATTACAATTACGCACTAACATTTGCCCTGAAAATAAAAGAGTTTGGTGCTATATTGTAGCCATCATCCCAAAAGAATTGTAAAAAGGAATAAATACCCTCTAAGACACCAAAAGACTATTATGGGCTACCTAGAAACGCACGTTGGTACAATATAGTATTTAAAAGATATCAATTTTATTATACAAAAAAAATATATAAAAACTATTTGCTGCTTAAGTGTAGTAAATTGCACAGATATCTCAAAGCATGCCAGTCAATAGTCTTGGATATGAAGGAAAAGCACCCAAAATGTTTCCTGCAGATTCATGACAGAATTATAAAGAGTGTCTTAGAATTCTCCTGAGAGTCTCTTGCTCAGCACACATTTTTCTCTTGAATGGTCTATTTCCACAGCTAGAGAACAGGAGCAGCACAAATTTGCATTGTATATGATTGACCTGGAGAATATATATATTTTTTAAACAAAACTGGAGTTTACTGTACCTTACACATCATTTAAAGAAAACAGACTAGAGCGGAATTTTGAACTTTTGGCATTGACTCAAACAGTGGGCCATATTTTATATCATTGGTATCTGGTAGGAAGTTCAACCACTAACAAAATAGCATGAGAACCAATAACAGTAGCGTTTAATTTTTTTTAAAAAAAACCTCTTTATTAAATGTAAACAGCAATCAATTTGAAAATCAAGGGAATTATTCCCTAGCACATTTTTTTCATTTGCTTTAAAAAAAGCAGATTTCTACACTTTGCAGGTGATCATAAATCATGAAATCGTGAATCATCCCTAATTCGTGTTTATTTTGAAGTTCTGATTCTCTTAATTCTGTCATTATTACCGAGGCAGCTCTTTCTCTACTGTCATCTGGATACTAGTTTGAATTTAGACCCTATATTAGAGAAATCCCAATGAACTTTACATTTTACGGCCTTCAGAAGGTAGGTTTGATTATACTCCTACTGTGGTTATATATGACCCCACTGTTATTTCCTTTAATTGACTCTATTATGCTCATTGAAAAACGACCACTCTTTTTCTCTATATGGGATATATGGTATGCAAAAAGACAGCTGTTTCTGTCTTAACTTTATTGATAGTTCTGATATACTATATCCTCAATCTATATTGTGACTGTATCTTAAATATATACATCTTCTTATTGTATATTTCTTCTACACATGGAAACTGTATGGTTGGAAATATGTCATTATGATACTGTTCTGGCTGAACTTACCTTGCACTTTTTGGCCATTTTATGGTCATGGTATTTTGTACTATTTGATTACTTTCAATAAAAAAATTGTAAACACATATGACCCCACAAATCCACAAATCCAGGAATATTGGCAAATATTCATGTAGGGGATAGAGGGGAGAGAAGTCTTAAAGTAAACTTCAACATAAAATCACTATATTTTGGTTGCTATTTAAATGTACTCTTTAATTGTATTGAATTTGATTTTAATTGAAATAAAGGCATGTTTTAACTAACACCACCCACCCAACACTATAATGGCTGATTTCTAAAGGAATAGAGCAAGTACACTTTCTATAATTAAGGTTTACATAACAAAGTGAATGTTCACATGCTTAATGAGTAACGTGAATCTGTGTTCACTTTGAATACCCATTGAAGTAAGGGAGGATTTAAAAAAAGTAGCAACAAAATGATGTTAAGCATAACTAAGGGCAAAACTTTTTTTTAGTTTTGAATAAAGTGCAGAGGGATTAGAGCACTTGGAAGATTTTTATTACTGTCTTTACCCCTGTTATAGAGATTTACCCTCTTTATTTGCCTTCTTTACAATCATCACCATAAGTAAAAGTAAATTCCAAGTTGTTGCTAATCACCAGAACAGGAGTCGAGGGTAAGTTTTTTAATGGGGACATTACTTTTGGGATTACCTCACTTTGGAGGGATTTCCTCTCACTTCCTATTTTGGCTATGACACATAAAGCAAAGAGAAATTTCCACAGGGGTGGAAAAAAAAGGATGCATTTTTAGACCAAGTTCCTCCACCCCAAAACTCGCTCATCCATGTCTTTATAGACCTTGCTTTGTGCACTGGTCCAAATTATTTGGTGGAGGGGGAATTATGGTGGGGGGTTGTTTTTCAAGGGTTGGGCTTGGCCCCTTAATTCCATTGAAAGGAACTCTTAAAACGTCACGAAACCAAGACATTTTGGACAATTTCATGCTCCAAACTTTGTGGAAACAGTTTGGGGATGGCCCCTTCCTGTTCCAATATGACTGCGCACCAGTGCACAAAGCAAAGTCCATAAAGACATTGATGAGCGAGTTTGGGGTGGAGGAACTTGACTGTCCTGACCTCAACCTGATAGAGCACCTTTGGGATGAATTAGAGCGGAGGCTGTGAGCCAGGCCTTCTTGAACCCTACGGACTAAGACTGGGATGCCGTTAAAGTTCATGTGCGTGTAAAGGCAGGTGTCCCAATAATTTTGTCAATATAGTGTGTATATATATATATATATATATATATATATATATATATATACACAGTGGGTACGGAAAGTATTCAGACCCCCCTTACATTTTTCACTCTTTGTTATATTGCAGCCATTTGCTAAAATCATTTAAGTTCGTTTTTTTCCTCATTAATGTACACACAGCACCCCATATTGACAGAAAAACACAGAATTGTTGACATTTTTGCAGATTTATTAAAAAAGAAAAACTGAAATATCACATGGTCCTAAGCCCTTTGCTGTGACACTCATATATTTAACTCAGGTGCTGTCCATTTCTTCTGATCATCCTTGAGATGGTTCTACACCTTCAATTGAGTCAAGCTGTGTTTGATTATACTGATTGGACTTGATTAGGAAAGCCACACACCTGTCTATATAAGACCTTACAGCTCACAGTGCATGTCAGAGCAAATGAGAATCATAAGGGCAAAGGAACTGCCTGAAGAGCTCAGAGACAGAATTGTGGCAAAGCACAGATCTGGCCAAGGTTACAAAAAAATTCTGCTGCACTTAAGGTTCCTAAGAGCGCAGTGGCCTCCATAATCCTTAAATGGAAGACATTTGGGTTGACCAGAACCCTTCCTAGAGCTGGCCGTCCGGCCAAACTGAGCTATCGGGGGATAAGAGCCTTGGTGAGAGAGGTAAAGAAGAACCCAAAGATCACTGTGGCTGAGCTCCAGAGATGAAGTCGGGAGATGGGAGAAAGTTGTAGAAAGTCAACCATCACTGCAGCCCTCCACCAGTCGGGGATTTATGGCAGAGTGGCCCGACGGAAGCCTCTCCTCAGCGCAAGACACATGAAAGCCTGCATGGAGTTTGCAAAAAAACACCTGAAGGACTCCAAGATGTGAGAAATACGATTCTCTGGTCTGATGAGATCAATATAGAACTTTTTGGCCTTAATTCTAAGCGGTATGTATGGAGAAAACCAGGCACTGCTCATCACCTGTCCAATACAGTCCCAACAGTGAAGCATGGTGGTGGTAGCATCATGCTGTGGGGGTGTTTTTCAGCTGCAGGGACAGGACCACTGGTTGCAATCGAGGGAATGATGAATGCGGCCAAGTAAAGGGATATCCTGGACGAAAAACCTTCTCCAGAGCGCTCAGGACCTCAGACTGGGCCGAAGGTTTACCTTCCAACAAGACAATGACCCTAAGCACACAGATAAAATAACAAAGGAGTGGCTTCACAACAACTCTGGGACTGTTCTTGAATGGCCCAGCCAGAGTCCTGACTTAAACCCAATTGAGCGTCTCTGGAGAGACCTAAAAATGTCTGTCCACCAACGTTTACCATCCAACCTGACAGAACTGGAGAGGATCTGCAAGGAGGAATGGCAGAGGATCCCCAAATCCAGATGTGAAAAACTTGTTGCATCTTTCCCAAAAAGACTCATGGCTGTATTAGATCAAAAGGGTGCAACTACTAAATACTGAGCAATACTTAGGACCATGTGATATTTCAGTTTTTTTTTTTTTTATAAATCTGCAAAAATGTCAACAATTCTGTGTTTTTCTGTCAATATGGGGTGCTGTGTGTACATTAATGAGGAAAAAAATTAACTTAAGGGCCAGTTCACACCAGACGCAGTTCCGTTCAGTTCCGTGTGCTTTTTTTCTGCATAAAATGCATGCACAGTATTTTCCATGTATTCCAATGGCTCTAGTTGGCTCTAGTTTACACCATGCAGTCAGTTTCCGGTCAGTTTCTGCATCGGAAACTGACCGTAAACTGACTGTATGGTGTGAACTAGAGCCAACAAGAGCCATTGGAATACATGGAAAACACTGTGCATGAATTTTTAGTGCAGAAAAAATGTGCACGGAACTGCGTCTGGTGTGAACTAGCCCTAAATGATTTTAGCAAATGGCTGCAATATAACACAGAGTGAAAAATTTAAGGGGGTCTGAATACTTTCCGTACCCACTGTATATATATATATATATATATATATATATATATATATATATATATATTGCAATTTATTGTATACTGTTCCTTTTCATTACACTGTATTCATCCCTTATTTTTCTGGCCTTGTCCTAGCAATATATGTGTTTGACTGTTCTCTTCTACAGTTAAGTGTGTATTGAATGACATTTGGAATACATTCTCCATATAAATAACTGTTTGTAAAGGCTTTCCAAATATCAAAGCGAAAGGCACAAGATTAATTCTGCCTGTCCTTAAAGCGCAGTGCTTCCTGGTTTTAAAACTTCAATTTATTTTGCTCTGCAGATATTAGTGTTTTTACTAAAACTAATACCAGGTTAAAGATGCTTTTTTCTTTCTAGACTTTAATAGTACACAAATACGTTAATCTAACCCTAATAGACCTTTACGGCAAACGTGCTTTAGATAGGGTCTCTGCAATTTGTTAGCTTATAAAAGGTAATATCGAAGTATATTTTAAACACCCCATAGATCATTAATTAAATGTCTAATTGGTGTTCCCATAAACATACTTTTTAACTCACTGCGTTGCTCTTTTTTTTTTATATTACAGAAAGCTGTAATTAAATCTACAAATAAAAGAATCTGTTTTAACTACAACACATACAATTTCATTAGGACTATTACAGGCTGAATATGAATTATCTGTCCCAATTGGTAATTGCTTATAGGTTTCTGACTGGTAAAATTATGCTTTGTGCTTTTTTTGAAGCAATGCGTTACATGAATTGTTCATCGCAATAATATTGCTAATTAACTTCAATATGGTTATTATTATCCCTGAATGAATAGTAATCTCTAATTGATGCAATATGTTTATTGCCTATTAAAAAAATATGTTTATCTAGTACCTGTTGAAGAAAAATTTAGGGTTTTATAAATAAAGTGTAAAGTATAAAGTGCTAAGTTTAGTGACAAACTACTAAAACAGAAAAAAATACAATTTTGGACTGGATTTGCAGGGTAAATGCCCCAATGTATAGCCCTGCTCCCCATTGTCACAAAAGGCAATAGTGTGTAGAGCAGTAGGCTTGTGCAATTCGTTTTGTAACGAATCAAAATTCGTCCGAATTTAGCAACTTTCGGACATTCGGAAGCATTCGAATTTCCGAACAGAGCAATTACGAATAAAACCGAATCCGAAATAAATTATACCGCAAAATAGCGAATGCCCGAAGGTCTTCGGCATAATTCGTTATGAAAAAAGTTACGAATGTACGAATCCATTCGAAGCACAATAACACTCACTCTGCTCTCTGCTTCTCCCTCACCATGCTGAACTCCCTCTCAAAATGGTGTACAGGGGCGGAGGCTATAGCCGCATGAAAAAACGAAAGTAAAATACGAGATTTCAAATCCATTCGAAGCACAATAACACTCACTCTGCTCTGCTCTCTGCTTCTCCCTCACCGTGCTGAACCCTCTCAAAATGGTGTACAGGGGCGGAGCCTATAGCCGCATGTAAAAAACGAAAGTAAAATACGAGATTTCGAATCGTTACAAATAACCGCTATGTATTTAGAAAAGTACAAATCCATTCGAAGCACATTAGGCATAATAGGCAGCGTCGTTGTGAGAGAGACACGGAAAATTACGAATCAACGAACCCAAAAAAAGTTACGAAAGTAGGAGTTGTGTCCAGAATCAACGAAAAACAACGTACTCTACCGAAAGTACGAACCCAAAAAAAGTTAAGAAAGTAGGAGTTGTGTCCAGAATCAACGAAAAACAACGTACTCTACCGAAAGTACGAATTATAAAGCAACAAAAAATTCTACGAAAAATGTCGCTTGCAAAAATACGAATGAGTCCGAACACGAAAAATCCCGTCTAGCAAAATTACGAATGATTACGAATCAACAGGACCGGAAAGAAACAAACCGAAACGGAACGAATTTTTCCGTTGTGCACAAGTCTATAGAGCAGCACTAAGAGGTCTGTTTATAAAAAATCTGCCTCAAGCATTCAAACAGCTTTCATGAATAATTGTCATTATTTGTGTAATATGTTTACTTCCTATAACTACAAAATGGACAAAATGGAAGCCGCACACACCTAGTGCATTACCAATGATGATTTAATGAATGATAAAGTCATAAAAAGTGGGTACTCACAAAAGGCAACTCTCAACTGAGCCATAAAAAAATCATGGACATGTGAAAGACCATATCACAGGGTATAGCTGACTCGTTTCGGGGACGCACCCCCTTCCTCAGAGCTAGGCTAATCAGGACCACCATAGGCAAGCGCTTTATATAAAATGAAAAAAATTAAAAACGCCCCACCCCTGAAACAAGCAGGGAGAGCAAAAATAAATAAATGTATTAATTATATAGAATATTTCATACAAATCAATTCCATACAAATCAATAAGAACTCAATTAGAAAACCATATACAAGAAAATCTCAATATTAGTATGAAATAAATACATAAATAAAAAAAAAATATATATATATATATATATATATATATATATATATATATATACATATACACAGTATATAATGAGAGACATTACAAATGGTAAATATCTCACCCCTCATACGCATACGTGCAGCTAGCAGCAGCAAAAATGGCCCCTGAAGCATCAGCATCTAATGGCCATAGTACAGTATTTTCCTGTAATAACCCCATTAATAAAACACTGAATTATGGCCACTACGTAGATCATAGGAAGTAAACATATTACACAACTTATGACAATAATTTCTGACAGCTGTACGAATGCTTTAGATATGTAAACATTATTAGTAGTATTTTTTTTTTTTTTTTTTTTAGAAATAGACCCCTAAATGTATCCCAAATATCAAAGACAAAGAGCAGAGAGACCCTAACCCAACTGCTAAGCAATATATTTACATTCTTATCAGAGATTTATACAAAAAGGGCAAAGCATATTAACCTATAAAACAATGAAAGTGTATGTAGTCTTACATTGTATTTTTCAATAAGTTTGACATAATGCCTCACTGTGTACAGTTTTTAGAACCACCACAGCTTCGGAAGGTTTTACCCCTTCATGACCAGGCCATTTTTTGCTATGCGGCACTGAGCTACTTTAACTGACAAGTGCGGGTCATGCTGTACCTAAAGAAAATCTATATCTTTTTTTTTTTTTACACAAATAGAGCTTTCTTTTGGTGGCATTTGATCACGTTTTTTTTTTTTTTAGTTTTCATTATGTAAACACAAAATATATATATATATATATATATATATATATATATATATATATATATATATATATATACAGGTATATATATTTTTTACCTTCTGCTATAAAATATATCCAATAAAAAAATCAAATCTCTTAATACATTTTGGCCAAAATGTATTCTGCTACATGTCTTCGATAAAAGAAAATCCCAATACGTGTATACTGATTGGTTTGTTTGAAAGTTATAGCATCTACAATCTATGGGATATATACTGGATTTTTTTTTATACTAGTAACGGTGGCGATCAGCGACTTATAATGGGTCTGTGATAGTGTGCCGGAAAATCTGACACTAACTGACGCTGGGAGGAACTAACTAACTGTCGCTGACATCACCAGTGATATTATTACAATGATCAGCGCTAATAATATGCACTGTCACTGCACTAATAACACTGGGCAGGAAGGGGTTAACATCTAGGTCGATCAAAGGATTAAATGTGTGTTTATGTGTGTAATATGTGCTGCTTTTATTGGGGATCTAATGGGGATCTAGTTGTTTTAATTCCCTGCTTAGAAGGGAATTAAAGCTGAATTCCACCCAAATAAAAGTCAGCAGCTACAAAAATTGTAGCTGCTGAATTTTATTAATCGGACACTTACCTGTCCCAGGTTCCAGCGATGTGGCCGTATGAAGCCCCGCTCGTCTGCGGTGATGGCATTGTCACTGTGGGCGCCCGGCTTTGGCTTCACAGCCGGACATGCACTGCGCATGCGCGAGCGGTGCTGCGCACCATGACTGGCCGGGCAATCATCTGGGACCTGTGACGTGTCCCAGATGATTGCCCAGAGGGAGGGGGAGATGTGAACTTCCTTCCGGCACCGTGGTGTCCTGGGAAGAAGTGGGAGCTGGATCCCTCTAAAAAGAGGGTATCCGCTCCCCCCAAAAAACGTACATGCCAAATGTGGCATGTCAGGGGGTCACCTGCTCTTAAAGCAGAAGTTCAATTTTTGGGTTGAACTCCGCTTTAACAAACAACGAGATTCCCTGTCACTGAATACAGCCCTGTGTTGTTTGCATTCACAGAGCTGTGTTCGGTGAAGCTCAGAGTCAATCACTGGGTGCCACCTGTAAATCATTGGCTGGGACCTGGTGATCAGCATTTACTGTGATGAATCACAACACAGCTGGGTGGGCGGGCAGACGTGTGTCCACGCCCCCCTACCCGGAAATGCAGAATCATGTAAATATACGTGATTCTGCGCACAGCAGCTGCCCTTTAGCAGTAAATCTACAGGAGGTGGTCACTAAGTGACTAAAGTTTGCTGTGGTGGTGGGCTTCTGGCATAACATGAAAGTTTGCACAGCATTCCTGGCACACTTACCTTCAGTGCTCACCTTCAGTGCTGTCTGATGCAGGCTGTTAGTTGCCACTCTATCCCCTGCTGTCACCATCTTCTCCTTTCCTTTCCTTCTTCCCTCATCACTCATTTTAGGTACAGGAGTTACATCATTACTAGGACCCAGTTCAATTATTGGCATTTTACAGAAGATGGGAATGTACACTGCATGGTGAATGCACCATACAGTGTACACAATAAATAAAGTGAAAGAGGAAAAAGTACTTTTTTACCTAGTATTTTAGTAATTCTGCTTTAAAAGAGAAGTGTGGGTTTTCAAAAGACAACAATCTTACTCAATCAGGTGGATGCAGCATTGGTCCCCTGCAGCATTCAAAACTGAGAACAATCAATGACCGCTGATCGCTTGGTTCTCAGTCTTCAGTGAGCAGAGAGTGATGACTGTCACTGTCAGTCACCACTCTGTGGTCTTGTGGTCTTCCCCTCCAGTGCTCACTGTAATGCCGGGCTGTGGAAGGAGTGGGAGAGGCTGGCTCAGGCTCTCAGTGAAGTGCTGAGAGGTTGAGTTAGCTGCCGGTCAGGTATCTGGGTGGATCCCAACATTATTGTTGGGATCTCTACAGAGGCTGGACTGGCTCTGTGATGTCAGATTCAGCGGACAGTGACAGCAGGTGACAGCGGGTAATAGGAGTATTCCTATTACCCATAAGAGAAGTATGGCCAAAAAAGCTTTTAAGCATTTTTTTGTAAATCTGTTGTAAAGTAATAACAGTGCCTGTTACATGCTGACAATGCTAAGCTACAGCCTTGGAATTTTCAGCAGTGTTGTCATCTTGCCATGTGTTCTCTTTCTGTTGGCAAATTTGAATACTTATCAGGTCTATAAGAGAGGCATTCCAACAGCAAATCAAAGGTGCTGCCATGGCAGACTGACAACACTGCTGCTAATTATAAAGTTATTCTAAAAAGTAATCTCCATGTAAGAAACTTTGCAAGAGATGCACAAAAATTGCTTAAGAAATCTGTATGCAATAAGACATATCAAACATACTAAAATAAATGCTGGATTACATATACTTTCATACTTAGAGTTTCTGGCAGCAACTGCAATACCTGTTGCCCATTGACAATGCTAAATCACGGCTTTGCAAATGGCACCCAATGTTGTCAGCCTGCATGTGTGCTCCTTCAATTAGCCATTGGTCTGCCTATTAGATCTATCAACTCCTCTGGCTGATTTAATGGATCCAACATTATCTCAGCCACCGACTTGAAAAAATATAGAGATAAGGAGCTGTGACACTTTTTGGACAATTATTTACAGCATGATTTTGCCAGTTCTGTGATTTAAAAATGTGTAAGCCGATTACAGGCAGGAAGCAAGCATTTTAAAGGAAAGGTGTGGGAATTTAAAAATAAAATAAACACATACTCACCTATGTGGCTGTCCCCCAGTGACTTTAAGATCGAGAACTGAGCGATTACATGACCACTGTTCATCCATTTTTCAGTGAACAATGGGGTAGCCCCTAGAAGTCGCACACCTAGATGTCCTGGAGTGATGGATAGAGTGGAAACCTCAGCCTGGACTCCAACCAGGCCACACCCCCAACAGGTTTAATTCGCCCCCCAGAGCTTAGTCATGACTAAGCTCTGGGGGGGGAGTGAAATCCAGTGTGGCCTGGTTGTAGTCCAGGCTGAGGTTGCCCCTCTATCCATCACACTACAGGACATCTAGATTTGCGACTTCTAGAGGTTACCCCATTGTTCTTTGAAGCTCTACAGGAATCAGGATGGGTTCCATTCCCTGTCAGCACTCTAGCAGCAGCTGCCGAGCCTGAGCAGTACACACACATTTCCTAGATCACACTCATTTCTCAGTCTTCAATGAGCAGAGAGTGGTAACTGATAGTCACCATCCTCTGCTCTGCCCCTCCAGTGCTCACTAAAGTGCCAGGCTATGGAGGGGGCAGAAGCAGCTGGCTCAGGCTCCCATATGCATGTTGAAAGGTTCAGCCAGCTTCCAGTCAGGCATATGGGTTGATCCTGACATTAAAGTTAGGATTCTCCCAGAGCCTGAGCCGGCTCTGTGATGTCAGCCGAGAGTGGGTTTTAGACTACTATCAACTAAATCTGGGAATAAGTGCACTCCTGTGACCCAGAAGAAAACTATGGCCAAAAAAGCTTCAAAAATAGCTTCAGCTTCTCTGTGTAGCTGTGTGAGACAACAACAGGGCTAAAATCAGAGGCTGTGATGTCTTGCACCAGTTACCAATGGTGTATCCATTGTTGGTGTTCCATCCCACCAGTTTCTCACAGACATAGGGGCCCTGGAGCTGTGCGATCACATGACCGCACCTAAGAAGAGTAAAAAAAAAAGTATTTACACTGATATTTTTAGCAAATGTATGCAGCATGTGTATAAGCAGGGGGTGGTAAGGGTTTAAACCCTGATCATTTTAGCTTTTGCTACTACTTTAAGAATGGAGAATGACAGAAATGGCCTTTCAGTATACACAAATGTTTGCAAGGACAAAATGCTTGCTGTTAAGGTAGAGGACAGTGTCCACATACTCACCATACAAAGAGTGTAAAAAACAAAACAAACAAACATATACAGTGCCTTGAAAAAGTATTCATACCCCTTGAAATTTTTCACATTTTGTCATGTTACAACCAAAGACATAAATGTATTTTATTGGGATTTTATGTGATAGACCAACACAAAGTGGCACATAATTGTGAAGTGGAAGGTAAACGATAAATGGTTTTAAACATTTATACAAATAAATATCTTGTGTAGCACTACCCCCCGTAGGAGCTGCTGCTTAAGATTTGGGCCTTGCACGTTACCCCACCATTCGTTGTCTAGGGGATGAGAGTCTATACACTTCAGGAGAAACTTCAATGTCCACACAAGTTGTAAATCCTTTTCTTTGCTTTTATTTCACTCCAACTTGCAGGGAAGAAAGGACGGAGGGTTAGCGGAAGTTTAGGCACATGATGCAGACCACTGAGGAACATTTAGGTTTCAAAGCGACACTAAACAAAGTACACATACCACTTTCCTTCGAGTGGAAATTGCTCACCCGGATAGACCTCTCTCACTGGCCTAGCAGGTGGGGTGCAGCACGGACCCAAAGTCTCTGCCACAGACTTGATGGAAGTAGAACAGGTAGACAATCCTCTGCCACAGGATTGGGCGATGTGGACAAATTGCAACTTGGTTCTCTGCCAAAAGACTTAGCAAGTATTCAGCCGAACAGTATGAGAGCCTTTAAGCCGGATCGGCGATACTGCAGGGTAGCATTTGGCTAGGGTGCATCCTCCAATAGAGTCCCCAGGCCTCCTCCTGAGATACCAGCCTTCCGCTGGGTTCTCTCCAAGACGGGTCCTACCCCGGTTCCTCCATTGAGCGGCTTCCTCCCTCAGGACAGATAGCACAGGACCACCCCCGAGCCGTAGGCCCCAGACATCTGGGCCTACCTTGAAGGTGCACAGCTTCGGGCCAGCAGGCCCCAAGGCAGGAAAACGAGACAGGCAGTAACAGACACCTTGGGCCAGGAGGGCCACATGGCAAACGAGCCCAGAACAATGGCGTCTGCCCCATAAGTACCCTTTCCCAGCATGCTCAGTGGGGAGACCACTCCCACTGAACTGTTCCCGGGGAAGGACACCCAATCCGCTCTGGCTTGGTTGTGTTCCAACACTGGCCTGTGGTGGTAACGCCACCTACAGGCAAACTGTGGGAAGTCCTCCCAACACAGCCACAGCCGAAACAGAGGCCAATTTAGCCTTCATAATCAGATCTGAGCCAGTAAGTGGCTCAGATACCCACTAGATTTAAATATAGCGCCTGATCATCAGGAGCAGGGCGCTACACTTGAAAATGTGGTGTGCATTTGTATTCAGTCAATACTTTGTAGAACCACGGAAAAATGTGCAGCGCTCAAATATACAGTCATTAGTCATAAAACACTTTGTGACCAGATATAGATTGCATAAAGATGTACATGTGAAAATGACAAATAAATAAATAATTGATTATCACTTTTGAAAAACAAATATAGTGAAATAATGTCCACATATTCCTGTATGCCTTTACATAGTCGGTGGTGGTTATCTCTGCAATTCTCCTCTTCTACTGTGTTCCCATTGATGTCTCAGTGATGCCAATCAGCTGACAGTGCATACTAATATCAAGATTCTTATATGGACTCAACCTTCCTTTTTTTCACATGATTTATATTCACTTATCTTTTTTTCTTTTTCACATTGGTGGACATTATTTTTTTTACTATATTTGTTTTTCCAAAGTGATAATCAATTCTTTATTTATTTTAAATTTTCACATGTACATCTTTATGCAATCTATATCTGGTCACACAGTGTTTTATGATTAATGACTGTACATTTGAGCGCCACACATTTTTCCGTGATTTATCATTTGCAATTGTCTTTTGCTGTGTTGGCTGCTTTATATACACTTTTTGAGCCACGGCGCAGTATTAAAATGTTGTAATACTTTGTAGAACTACCTTTTGCTGAAATTACAGCTGCAAGTCTTTTTGGGTATGTCTCTACCAGCTTTGCACATCTAGAGAGTGACATTTTTGCTCATTCTTCTTTGCAAAATAGCTGAATCTCTGTCAGATTGGATGGAGGGCAATTTTCAAGTCTTGCTACAGATTCTCCATTGGATTTAGGTCTGGACTTTGACTAGGTCATTCTAACACATGCATATGCTTTGATCTAAACCATGCCATTGTAGCCAGGGCCAGGGTTTCAAGGAATTTGGGGCCCCCAAGCAGAATGGGCAAGGAAATTTGACACAAGTTGAGAAGGGGGGGTGCTACTGAATTTTTTAAGTTGTTATCGCGGGAGGGGGGGCGCCGATCACAGGAGGGGCGATCACGGGAGGGGGGGTGCTGATCGCAGGAGGGGGGGCCCTGATCGCCCGACATTAGAGTGAGTGGATAAGGGGGGGGGGTTTTCTTACCTCTTCCTCCGGTCCTCACGTCTTTTGCAGACTCTTACAGGTTTTCTTCTAATATTGCCCTGTATTTGGCTCCATCCATCTTCCCATCAACTCTGACCAGCTTCCCTGAAGGAAAGCATCCCCACAACATGATGCTGCCACCACCATGTTTCACGGTGGGGATAGTGTGTTCAGGGTGATGTGCAGTGTTAGTTTTCCCCCACATATAGCGTTTTGCTTTTAGGCCAAAAAGTCAAATTTTAGTCTCATCTGAACATAGCATCTTCTTCCACATGTTTGCTGTGTCCTCACATGGCTTCTCGCAAACTGCAAACTGCAAAGGGGACTTATTATGGCTTTCTTTCAACACTCTTCCATTAAGGCCAGATTTGTCCAGTGCACGACTAATAGTTGTCCTGTGGACAGATTCTCTCACATGCATATATATCCCCAAACCTAACCCATATTCTTGTATGGCAGCTATTGAATATATCGGCAAAAAATATATATAAATAGTAACTATTATATGTATAGTCCCTCCTTCTATTGAAAATGCATGGAACAAGTATAAGCAACCGGAATAGCGAATAAAAAACAATAACCAAAAAATTATTGTATCATCATATGTTTTTTGCCGATATATTCAATAGCTGCCATACAAGAATATGGGTTAGGTTTGGGGATATATATGCATGTTACATCGCATGCATATTATCTCTATAGGTCCCACTCTTCTCCATACAATGTTATTCACGGTCGTCACCTTAGATCATAATATGGTCTCTGATCTCGACCTGCATTATATTTACTTGGTCTAGCTAGGTTTGGTGATCTACTCAAAAAAATATATTTTTACTAATTAAGAACCTTTATTCCCTACCTTCTATGGCCCAAATTTTCGCAACATGGTAAGGCTTATATCTTTTACTACGCGTGCGTGTTCCCAGGTATGGCCTTTGGATACTATCTTCTTCATACCGGTTAACTTCCGTCTATGATGATCCGTTGCGTCTTTTTACTCCAATATGGAACGCGTCATTACCATGCGACGCTCTCCGTAATGACGTCATTACGTTTTCGTTCTTTTCCATTTTCACGCATGCACGGTCATCTGTCTGACGCCATTTAAAGCCCTCGGTGACCATTATCAGTCCACACGAGGCATTGGATGCGGCGGTCGACTTCATACTGAGGAACTGTACAGGTAAACTCTTTTGAGATACAGCTTTTGATTTAACACTCTCTAACATTACCTACCGTTTATGCCTTGGATATTATGATCTCTTTTGCTCTTTTCCTTGTCTTTACCTTTTAGACAATTTATTTTGAAGTGGAAGAGCGGGATTTCCTTACAGTCGCTTCAACCTTATGGTGATGCATAATTGATGCACCTTCATTGATTTTAGGACTACCTCCATTCGTGAAGTCTGTGTTAGTTCCCTTTCCACTCTACTCCATGATCAGAAGTTGCTTTACTATACTGGTGGGTGTTTTTATACATATTGGACATTCCCCCTTCTTTAGTCTAGGCTATGATAGGGTGTTTCTTACATTGAAATCTACTCGAATACTAATTTTGGGCTTGCTAATATTTCTCTCTTTTATATTTTTTTTATGTTTTTTAGTGTACACACTCATTATCGTACATTGAGTTTTCCTCAGTCCTGCAGCCCATCATCACTTGGGGACCCTTGTTGGAGGCCTTTGGACTCTTTCAATAGTTGAGCCCCTCATATGGGGTGTGTCTTGTTCCCCACTTGTTTACATCTTTAACAATGCGCGTGACCTGTTGACACATGGAATGTTGAACCAATCTTGGAAATTTCTGTAAGCAAACATTTATTTGTTGTATTTATTTTTTCTTGTATATGTACATAACAAGATACCATTCTATATTACGTAACGATTGTATATCTAACTGAATTTGTCTCTCCATAGACAATTTTTGACTTTTATGTCTGCAAATACCCTGAAGAAGGGCTTACCGAAACAGCTGTTGGGTTTGATCATAAATGTCCAACCTTCTCCTTATCAATTTATGAAGCTTTCTGGATCTGTACATACTCCATGTGAATTTTAATTCAGATTGTCTTTTTGTTTTTGTACTTATTGATTAAATTTATACTTTTTATATACTCCTGTGTGTTTGCAGTCACTTCCAATGTCCCACCTCCAAGGGGGTTTTCTTTGTTTTGTCTATGTACTAAATAGGTGACTTCTAAAGGCAATTGGTTCCACTAGATTTTAGTTAGGGGTATCAGAGTAAAGGGGGCTGAATACAAATGCATGCCACACTTTTCCAATATTTATTTGTAAATATGTTTGAAAAATATTTATCATTTTCCTTCCAGTTCACAATTATGTGCCACTTTGTGTTGGTCTATCACATAAAATCCTAATAAAATACATTTACGTTTTTGGTTGTAACGTGACAAAATGGGGAAAATTTCAGGACGTATGAATACTTTTTCAAGGCACTGTAAAACTGTGTATATCCTAAGTCCCCATTCTGTTTTCATAATCTCCCACCTTGTTCCCCTTAAAAGATCGAAAGGGGGACAGTACAAATGGCGGAGATCCTCTAAATTGGAATGCATAAAATGTTTAAGTTATTTATTTATTATATTTAAGTTAAATTCGTCTGAATCACAATTTACACAGTCGAGTCATGCTACCTAGAAGATTTCAAATTTCAGAGTCAGAACTTTTTTACAATCGGGTTCTCATAGACCTATGCCTATGGTAAGAGTAGAAAGCACTTATTTTGGTTTAGTTTTTATTTGCATTTTTGTATAGTCTTGTCCCCCCCCTGGACTCCTGGTAAATCCAGCAGCTGGAAATTAAGTGGATTTAAAAGACTTTATGTAGTTTAAATACTATGCATCCTATTCTCTAAAGGCACTTGATTGATGTACTTTATAGTGTAATGGCAGCTGTGCATATAAATCAACATCATGCTTCCTGCAGTAGGGCATTCTAGTTTTGATTTTCATCACAGTAATTATGTAACATGGTTTGGTAACACAACTGTAAGAAAGTGTTATT
Organism: Rana muscosa; assembly: GCA_029206835.1. Taxonomy (NCBI): domain Eukaryota; kingdom Metazoa; phylum Chordata; class Amphibia; order Anura; family Ranidae; genus Rana; species Rana muscosa. The sequence continues at coordinate 131,084,819 of CM055119.1, read as the reverse complement.
GATATGGAAGCATCCACTTTAAATAAAGTCAGGGAAAGGGTACAAGTGCCTCACTATCACCACAATAGGATTTTTCATAAGTCTTTACAGGCCCCAAGTATCAGTCCCAGTACTGGGGTCTGATTGGTTCCCAAAAATGTGGCCACTAAGACAGCAAACCATGCTGATCGCATAGGTTTGTTTCTCAAACCATCCTGCCCGCTTAGCCAATCACAACAAAGCTCATCAAATTAACCTGTTGGTGCCGAGCGGCCACATAGCGCTGATAGAGCTGTGCTGAGTGCTACACCACGGTGGCTGGCGGCTAATGGAAACCGATCATGTGACCGCCGTGACAGCCAATCATGGCGGTCGCAAGGCCAAAAGCCCCGCCTCTCAGCATTTTAAAGCCTTAGCAGGGGCAGCTGGAGTCAGTGCCAAGGTGTTAAAAAAAAATAAAAAAAGGTTTTCTAAGCTGTCAAGTGTAAAGTCTTTTTAGATTTTTGCCAATTTAACAGTTTATAATAAAAAAAACATACATGGTGAATTTATTGAAATGATGTATCATATGAAAAGTGTTGAAACCCATAAAAAAAAAAAGAAGAAAATATGATTTAGCCAAATTAGCTTTAGCATTATGTTCAGTTTGGTTTGTGTATTTTGTTTTAATAAACACAAAAAGGTAAAAGGTTTAAGACATATGGGGATGGAAACACACAGGGGTTGATTTACTAAAACTGAAAAGTACAAAATCTGGTTAAGCTGTGCACGGTAGCCAATCAGCTTCTAACATCAGCTTGTTTAATTAAAGCTTTACTAAACCCACAACAGTAGAATCAGTCTGTATATGCAGTAAAGCATGCTTGTTATACTCATTGTGGAACCTAAGGGGTTAATCCTCCTCATAAATAATTTCCTTATAACATAGTCTATAGAGTCAGTCTGCACATGCTCAGTTTGGTGTGTATTGCTAGAGAGTTATTTTTTTCTTGGAAGGATGCATGTGATAAGCACAGGACCAATCAGCACTGTTCAGACAGAGGGTCAGGGGTCCTGCAGTCTCATAGCACAGTTAGAAAACTCCTCCTACAAACTTAAACCAGTGCTTGGCTAGACACTGATAGAAGTCACAAGACTGCTCTAACTGCTGATGAGAAAGAGTATTTAGCAGTTTATATTTACTAAAATAACTGCATTTCTATGTTCTGTATACTGTGAGAGACCAGATATAGTGAATGCAGCCTCCTGGGTTTAGTAACACTTTAAGCTTTGACATAAAAAAAATGAAAGCGGATTGGTTACTATGCAGAGCTGCACCAGATTTTGAATGCTCCAGTTTTAGCAAATCAACCACATGAAGATCAGTCATAATGCCATGTGTAGTTCAAAAAATAGGAGTGAGAATACCGAGCCAAATTTTACTGCCTGTGAGAAAAGTGTTCAGTTACACAGATTGCTAGAATGGCATGATTTGCAAAACAGTAATTCTGGAAAATCTTCTAAAAATATTTTTACCCAAGACAATTTTTCCATGAAATATTAGCAACACTAAACACCTTGAGTTATTGAGTTAAGGTTAGGCTTTGAGCACCTAACAAAGAGAGAAGCTGACTGCTAAGGTCTTTCTTGGGTTAGATTAAGTGGTATAGATAAGATGATGGTTAGATTTTACTATCAGGTTTAGATTTTAGGGTCAGACTAAGTGTTAATGGTTATATATTTAGGCAAAAGTTAAGGGATATCTAATCCTAGGAAGAAAAAAATAATATATTGCAGCTTACCAGTCCTTAGATGTAGAGAATGTTAGTTTTTATTTTTCAGACTAACAACATTCTTATACCTGCTGATCTTGCCAGAAATTCAGTGTTCTTGTCACTTCACTGAGAGCACATACAATGTTAACTTCAAAGTTGTCTTCTGTAGACTATTAAGTACCCTGCCTCCATGTAATGGAGATAAAGAGAGGAAGACGTGTTAGTAGCCCAAATGAAGGGAGCAGCATAGTCACAGATCGGGTTCCTCCATAGATGTAGTGTAGGAGTGAGGGTAGCCGAGACAAGAAGTGTGTTATTTTCAGGATTGCCAGGTCAAAGCGAACAAAATAGCCCCAAAAAATTCCCTTGCTATGTGTGTTGGAAGTCCACTTGTAGTCTCCACTAGGAATTCATGTGACAATGTGACAACGCAGGATCATAGTAAGAAGACAGTTTTTGCCCTACTCAAATACCTGCAGCACCTGGGAAGAAACAAACAGTGGAATTGCAACACACAGGTCACTAGACAGGTAAGTATATTGCCTCTTCCCTTTAGGAAGGTTTATTCTGTACAAGTGATTCTGTGATAGCAGGATCGCTTTAATGCTAAAAGGCAAAAACATTATTTTGTTGATGTATATCATGACATGTCAGGAATGTATTCATGATGACTTGCAAAGTTAATAAGTTTGCTTTCATACCCTGATTCAGATCTGTAGCTGTAGCTGAAACTCTCCACCCTGCTTCCCAATTCTGAACTATGTTTTACCTATACACCATATGGACTATACCTGCCATGTGAAGCTGCCTACTTTTTGTATATAGGTCTTTATTACTTTAACTACTTGCCGACCAGCCGCCGTCATAATACGGTTGGCTCCCTTGTGCAAATTGCCATAGCTGCGGCTACTTTAAGGGGTATAGGAGGCATGCACACATGTGGCGCAATGTCCGCCGGCCACCCACGATTGCTCCTTAGAGAGCCAGAACAGGGATCTGTCAATGCAAACAGACAGATCCCCGTTCTGACAGGGGAGGAGAGAGAAATCTGCTGTTCCTAGTAATCAACAGTGATCTCTCTCTATTGCCTGTCAGTACACTGCACCCACATTTAGAAACACCTCCCTAGGGAACACCTAACCCCTTGATCGCCCCCTAGTATTAAAACGGAGCTCCAATCACGGCAAAACATGCCTGCCGTAATAGTGGTAATAGACTGCTGTAATAGTGGTCATATAGTTGGGGTAAGGAGATTACTATACCACATTGGGTGCCTTTCTGGTGGATGAAGACTCTTCCATTACAAGTTTTCTCTCCTTGTACCATTATGGACATACTTAACCACTTAAGACCCGGACCAATATGCTGTATAAGGACCAGGCCCCTTTTTGCGATTCGGCACTGCGTCGCTTTAACTGACATTTGCGCGATCGTGCGACGTGGCTCCCAAACAAAATCGACGTCCTTTTTTTCCCCACAAATAGAGCTTTCTTTTGGTGGTATTTTATTACCTCTGAGGTTTTAATTTTTTGCGCTATAAACAAAAATAGAGCGACAATTTTGAAAAAAATTCAATATTTTTAACTTTTTGCTATAATAAATATCCCCAAAAAATATATAAAAAAACGTTTTTTTTTTCCTCAGTTTAGGCTGATACGTATTCTACATATTTTTGGTGAAAAAAAATGCAATCAGCGTTTATTGATTGGTTTGCGCAAAAGTTATAGCGTTTACAAAATAGGGGGTAGTTTTATGGCATTTTTATAAAACATTTTTTTTACTAGTAATGGCGGCGATCAGCGATTTTTTTCATGACTGCGACATTATGGCGGACACATCGGACACTTTTGACACTATTTTGGGACCATTGTAATTTTTACAGCGACCAGTGCTATAAAAATGCACTGGTTACTGTAAAAATGACACTGGCAGTGAAGGGGTTAACCAGGAGGGGGCGCTGTAGGAGTTAAGTGTGCCCTGATTTGTGTTTCTTACTGTGGAGGGTTGTGGCTTAGCGTGTGACATCACTGATTGTCATTCCCTATTACAGGGAACAGACGATCAGTGACAGGCACACTAGGAAGCACAGGGAGAGGTTTGTTTACACTTACCTCTCCTCGTTCTTCCTCTCTGTGACCCGATCGCGGGACACCAGCGGCGATCGGGTCCGCTGTTCCTGCGGGGACCGTCACGGAGAAGAGGACCGGGTCACGAGCGCCGGCGAGCTTGCGACCCACGGCTGGGCTCTTAAAGGGGACGTACCTGTACGCCCTTGTGCCCAGCCGTGCCATTTTGCCGACGTACATCGGCGTGCAGCGGTTCTCAAGTGGTTAATAAGGACTGATTTTGCTTGAATCACTACATCTCCAAGTGTGATTCACTTATCAGCAATATTGTTGTGGGATTCACAATATCCTCACAGCTCTTTCTCTTTTTTTTCCACTATCGTAAATTTACTATTTCACATGTTAAGTTGTATTCAATGTACACAGTTTATGACTTTATATATGCTCTTGGATTGTTAGTCATTTTTTTCAATTTTACATTCACATTCATCATGTTTTTTCACTAAAGATATGCACATGATTATATCATTGTTTTAATTTACAGCGCTGTACTTTTTTATTATCACTTATAAACTTTATGCTTGCTTATTTTTTCATTAATGTGCACATTTAAGTTTGATGCAGTGTTTTCTTTGTGCCAGTTTTTTACATGAACATGTATAGTGCCTTATTCTTTATTTTATAATTTTACACAGTTTAGTGATTTGTTCACTTTAAAATGGCCAGCTGTTTGTTTATATGTTCTTATCCCAACAAGGCGGCTTTTTTTTGGTAAACATTTATGCATCTTCTCCTGTTTATTTCTTATACTGAACTTCGGCTATGATCACTAACATCCAGTCAAAACCCAGAAAAGTCACCACATGACTTCAGCATACTCAATCCTGGGAGTGCTGGAGAAGAAAGGAGGAGGGGATCTGAAGTACACAGAATGTCTCTCTCAGGCTCGTGCATGAGATATGTAAATCACCTGTCACTCACAGCAAGGGGGAAGAACTGACTCCTATTTCTCTGTGTGTCAGTTTTTAATCTCACAGAAAAAAGATAACAGGACTGCTCAGAGCTGGATTAATTCTTTGTGGCAAGACTGGGCACAGATGACACAAAATTCTATACTGTACAAGGTGCAAGCCTTAATAAAAAAAAAAAAATGGGTTTACATCAACTTTAAGGAGACCGAAAACTTTTACTGTGTTTTACAGCAAATGTAAATGCTGAAGGAAGATTTGGCAAGCTAATGCTATGTTCTGCTTACTGTCTAGAAAATTCCTGTTTATATACGAGAATACCTGTGGAGACCTCCATGAGTATATCAAACCATCTGCCTCAATTGCTATCCAACACTGTCTCATCAGGGGTACTGGCTAAAACTACCCATCACGTAGGAGCATATGTCCTTACCTACATCGTTGCGGCCTAATTATCTTTGTTGCTTACATGTCGCTTTTTTTTTTTTACTCTTGCTAAACTTTTATTTAGCAGTAAAGTTTTCCCGTTCAAATATTTCCCACAGTTTGTGAAGCATCTTCTATTTTTTTTTCCTTGTAGACATTGAAGCATTTTCCATTTTTATGTTTTTTTTCTTTTCATGCTCAGAGATAAAATCTGTGAGTCAAAATAATAACACATTTTCAAAAAGCACTTCTTTAATCACTTTACCTCTGGTAGCTCTATCCCCTATATGGACCATTTATTGTACACGGAAATGCGTTATTGACAGTCAGCAATTTAATGTGTCAGATGTGGCCCTTTACTTGCCTGTTAAAGGTGACATTTTTGTTAGGGCACAATTCCTTACACAGTTTTAGGCCTGGCCCCCATCCCCGGACCTGACCATTGGCAGTCCCACGAGTCCCATCCCATGTCCTCCTCTTTCAGTCTCATCTCCCCGATCTCATGTCTGTCTCCTCTTCCTCCAGTCCCATCTCCTCCTCAAGTCCCATTTCCTTATCCTCCTCCAGTCCCATCTCCTCCATCCCATGTCCTTATTCTCCTCCAGCCCCATCTCCTCCATCCCACATCCTCCTCCTCCTCCAGACCCATCTCCTTCTCCAGTCCCATCTCCTTCTCCTCCAGTCCCATCTCCTTCTCCTACTCCTCCTCCAGTCCCATCTCCTTCTCCTCCAGTCCCATCTCCTTCTCCTCCAGTCCAATCTCCTCCATCCCATGTCCTCCTCCTCCAGTCCCATCTCCTCCATCCCATGTCCTTATTCTCCTCCAGTCCCATCTCCTCCATCCCACATCCTCCTCCTCAACCAGACCCATCTCCTTCTCCAGTCCCATCTCCTAAATCCCATCTCCTTCTCCTCCTCCAGTCCCATCTCCTTCTCCTCCTCCAGTCCTATCTTCTCCATCCCATCTCCTTCTCCTCCTCCAGTCCCATCTCCTCCATCCCATCTCCTTCTCCTCCTCCAGTCCCATCTCCTTCTCCTCCTCCAGTCCCATCTCCTTCTCCAGTCCCATCTCCTTCTCCTCTTCCAGTCCCATCTCCTTCTCCTCCAGTCCCATCTCCTTCTCCTTCTCCAGTTCCATCTCCTTCTCCTCCAGTCCCACCTCCTTCTCCTCCAGTCCCATCTCATTCTCCTCCAGTCCCATCTCCTCCTCCTCCAGTCCCATCTCCTCCATCCTGGGACTCCGGGTCTGGTGGCAATTGTCTCCAAGGGCATTTCTTTCTCACTACCTGTTGCGTCTATAGGACTTTCCCATTGAGACACAGATGGTAAACAAAAAGAATATGGTTTTAACTCTTTTTTCCATAATTTAGCCAACATGGGAAAAAAGTGCTTGCTTTATATATACTTTTTGAACATACCTAGAACATCTAATAGGGTTATATCATTGCTTGAGATTTACCCTCACTTCCTGTCTTAGTGTCACCAGAACAGGAAGTGGGGGAATCTCACTGTGGGGATATAGCTTGCAATTGTTGCCTTATAATATCCATTATACAAATATATATATATATATATATATATATATATATATACACCGTATATACTCGAGTATAAGCCGACTAGAGTATAAGCCGAGGTACCTAATGTTGCCAAAAAAACTGGGAAACCTTACTGACTTGAGTATAAGCCGATGCCCTACTGTTCCCTAGCTCGCTGTTCCCTATTTTACATTGTAAATATTACCTGTAAAGAAGTTGCGGCTGCGGCGTCCATCGTTCAAATTCCGCGGCGTCCATCGTTCAAATTCCGCGGTCTCTTCCTGTTCCTTCCTTGATAGGCGAGTCTCAGCAGACACTCTCTGCCTATCACGATCATTCTCTCATCCTCAGTTTTCCCAGCAGACACTGTGTTGGGTGTTCCGCCAATCACAGACGTCTGCTGGAAAACTGAGGATGAGAGAACGTTCGTGATAGGCGGAGAGTGTCTGCTGAGACTCGCCTATCAAGGAAGGAACAGGAAGAGACCGCGGAATTTGAACGATGGACGCCGCGGAATTTGAACGATGGACGCTGCAGCCGCAACTTCTTTACAGGTAATATTTACAATGTAAAAATTTCTATGACTCGAGTATAAGCCGAGGGGGGGGGACTTTCAGCCCCCAAAAAAGGGCTGAAAATCTCGGCTTATACTCGAGTATATACGGTATATATATATATATAAATATATATATATATATATATATATATATATATATATATATATATAAGAGAGACAGATAGAGAGAGAGAGAGAGAATTGCTCACTATATCCCCACAGGAAGATTCCCTCACTTCCTGTTCTGGTGAAACTAAGACAGGAAGTGAGGAAAAATCTCCTGCAATGACATAACCCTGTTTGATGTTCTAGTTATGTATAATACTAAAGTATATAAAAAGCAAGCACTTTTTTCCCCAATTTTGGCCAAATTATGAAAGAGTTAAAACCCCATTCATTTTTTTCCCCATCTGAGTCCCACGGGTTGCAGGAAAAAAATTGTTTGATTCCCCCATTAACACAGACAGTGTTGATGGAGGAATCCCTGCTGCAGAGCAATTGTATTCTCTCGGTGGGGGGCGGGAAAACTGCTAGTATTATTGCTAGTGGCTACAAGACCTGCTAGCGATAATTGTATGTAAAATCTGACAGGCTGGTCGTATTCAAGTTGATCGATCAATTAACATGGGTACATTCAGCCTGCCCATACATAGTTTTAATCTCGGCCAGTCTGCTAAACAGACCAAGATTCAAACCATCTATGGCTGGCCTTATCTGCACTCTATCTGCAATCTTCGCAGGGGCCGATCCAGTTTTCCTCAGCAGGGGATCTGTGGATCCCTTGCTGAGCTTAGCAGGCAACTGACAGGTCTGTATCCACTCATGCTGTCCGTTTACACCCTACTGTTCTCTGATCTGGCCAGACGGAGGGGAATGGAGGCCCATCCATCTTTTCTTTTTGCCAGATCAGATCAGATTGGAGGTAGGTGGGTGTAAACTCACAAATTTCAAATTAAATGTGGCGATCCATAGAGAACAATGGGCGGTCCGATCGGATTTGCCTCAAAAACGGACAGGAGGACCCGTTGGACCACTCATGTGAAAGGGGCCTGAAAAGCAATTGGCATGGATTGCTTTTCAGAGCATTGACTAGTTTAGTGAACCTGGACTAATAACAGTCACTATAATGCTACCCATATTACTGTCCTTTTAACATTGTGACATTAGCTGACACCTATGCTGCACATGTGTAAAGTTACTTTCACTCTGCTAAAAGCACCATAATAGGGCTGGTAATACAGTGATTGATATCAACAGGGGATCACAGGCTGTGCACTGTACATGTCTTCTAGCAGATTTAGGGAAACACTTTTTTTTTCACTCACCTCGATCTCTGCAGCAGCTTCTTTTCAGAGGAATTCTGTCCCTCCCACCAACACAGGAAGCACGAGGCTCTGCAGTGATGGAAAGTGCACCCTCTGTACCTATTGGCTAAGGAGGCAGCAGGAGGAGGAGCAGCCTGCCTCCTGTTGCCCCCTCAGCCAATGAGCAACTGAAAAACTGTTAAGTCCCTCCCTCATAACATTTCCCGAGTTCCAGCCCTGCCAGCTTACTGTGCTTAGTATGTGCTTCACCTACGGTGCCTCTCTCCTGCACTATGTTTCCTTTGGCTCCTCACTCCTGCACACTTCCTGGTTGCCGTGCCCCGGGCCCCTCCAGACGCTCGGACCCAGTACATGTGTATCGGCTGTACCCCCCTGATGGCAGCCCTGCCAACTATGGGGAATTATTTATCTTTCCACTGACCACAGTCTCTAGATAATTGTTTACTTCCACTGACCACCAAACCTGGGGTATTTTTAATTCCTCCATTCACCACCAAATGAGAATGCAAAAACAGAATGAAATGGGTCAATTGTAGATCAAATACAAATTACAATACATTATGAATGAGATTAGACATGTGCATTCGTTTTCGTCCGAATGCATTTTCGTCCGAATTTCAGCTATTTTCGTTATTGTTTTAACAAACGAAAACTAAAGCACAGAATCCGAAAACCGAAAGATCCGACATAAACAAATGCTTTATTTTCGTTTTCGTTGCTACAACAGTTCAATATAGATAGGAGATTCGACGTGACGCTGACAATAACAATCTGTGTCTATCGAACCTGTGGTCGAATGTGCCTAACCTTAACTCTATTAGTCCAAGATTATTCTACATAGAGAGAAAAGATTCGACATAGGAGAGAAAAGATTCGACATTAGAGAGAGAAAAGATTTGACATAGGAGAGAAAGATTCGACATAGGAGTAGAAAGATTCGACATAGGAGAGGAAAGATTCGACATAGGAGAGGAAAGATTCGACATAGGAGAGGAAAGATTTGACATAGGAGAGAAAAGATTCGACATAGGAGAGGAAAGATTCGACATAGGAGAGAAAAGATTCGACATAGGAGAGAAAAGATTTGACATTATAGAGAGAAAAGATTCGACATAGGAGAGAAAAGATTCGACATAGGAGAGAAAAGATTTGACATTATAGAGAGAAAAGATTTGACATTATAGAGAGAAAAGATTCGACATAGTAGAGAAAAGATTCGACATAGGAGAGAAAAGATTTGACATTATAGAGAGAAAAGATTTGACATTATAGAGAGAAAAGATTCGACATAGGAGAGAAAAGATTCGACATTATAGAGAGAAAAGATTTGACATAGGAGAGAAAAGATTCGACATTATAGAGAGAAAAGATTCGACATAGAGAGAAAAGATCACTGCTTGTGGGCGGAACATTCGACCGGAAATGTATGATTGCAGAGTCGTACAGTTTCGCTGCTCCGTCGAATCTTCTTTGAACATTCGACAGACACCATAAGCCTTCAATGACAGATTCGACCTTAATTAATTCAGATTTTTGGACGAATGCAATTTTTAACGAAAAACGAAATAAATAAAAACGAATTTCGGGAGTAACTAAATAAATTTATTTTTTGGACGAAAACGAAATTCCGAAACAAAATATTTCAGTGTGCACATGTCTAAATGAGATGCCTTTTCCTCCCTATTCGCCTTTAAATCCCATTTTTTTGAGGGGGAGACGTCTCAAATCCGCAATTCATACCTTTTAGTGTTTAGCATCTTCTAACATATTGCATGTCCTTTTTCAGGAAAGATAAGGATTTTATTTGGTGCTAGTAAAAAAGCTAGAAAAAAAAATATTTTCTGTATTATTTTCTATTGCAACTTTTTATAATTTTAGATTTTTTAGATATGTACCCAAAACATCATTTACAAAGTCTTCTGAGTAGAAGAATATCATATAAGTATGTTTTTGTTTTTTTATGTAATATAGCAGAAGCATTGTATTCACAATCTTTGACAAGGAAGGCTTTAGTAGCAGGCTTGCAAGCCCAGGAGCTGACTGATTTACACTGTTGTGTTATGGTACACACGTTGGTGTGATGTAGAGCCATCCATTCTGAATGGCACCTCAACACACTCAATGCACTGGCTTTGCAGTGTAGCACAATTTACCAAAATGCACTAAGGGGCATTGCTGTGTGCTGCTGAAAATCCTGTACGCCCATTTTTTGCTGTGTTTTGGTGCACTAGACAGGTCATTGAAATTAAATGGCTGTGTTACTGCAACACACATTAAAATGTGCACTGACACAGCATGATGGAGTGCACCCACCCTTAGCACTGGACCCCAGCTGACAGCCGGATCCAGCACAGACTCCTGCCAATTAAAACTGCATTCCATGGTTAAAATGAATACTTATGAGCTTGGTCCTATTTATAGGTAAAAAACAGCAGGGTCTCTCTCCAATTTTCCCCTCCTCATTGGCTCAGATACAGCAGCAGGAGCCACTGGCTCTTGCTACTGTCAATCACAGCCATTGAGGAGGGAGTAGGGGCAGGAAAGGGCCGGGCCATGTTCTGTGTTTCAATGGACACATACTGTAGAATAGGGCTTGGGAGCAAGCATGCACAAGTACCCCATTGCAAATGGCGTGCTTTCCATGCATTATGTCCGACATTTGCAGGAACTTCAGTGTATGCTGTGACATACAGTTCCCTGCCCAGCTGATCCAGTCTATTTAGGGAATTAAGAAGCCCAGGTGTCATTGTTAGTTGTACGGACGTGTAAGGGCTGACACCACAGCAGTTATCTGGGACTCCTTCAGACTCCACACACCCTGCTTTTCCTTCTTGAGCTGGCATAGTCAGTACCAGTGGCTGCCCGTTCATAGAGGGCACACGGGCACTGTCCCCCCATCCATGCGTCCGGCCCCTTGATCTACATACAGGGATGCCGGACCATGGATTACAATGGGGGGTGGTGATTTTTTTTAAGCACATGAATAGAGCCGGAGGCTCTAATAGGCTTCAAAAAAGAGTGGGCACTCTGAGCCCATCCAGTTGTGTGACAACAGCAAATGAATATTCACTATTCTCACACTAATTCTACTCCCGGCCAATCAGGAAGCAGGTTATGGGACCCGTTTCCTGATTGGCCAAAACGCCAGGCGATCCTATTGGATGCCTAGGAGCAGAGCGGAGAGCACGGCCAGAGGAGAAGACCCACTGACCCACCAGCCACCACTGAATTGGCTCATCCGCAGATTTATGTGGTATTTCAGTGTGCTTGATTTTGGATGTGGCTGTACACCCAGGCATGTCTTTTATGTATGACAACATTGTCGACTTTTAAATATTGTCTATTGCCTATTTTCTGTGATTACAATTTGTCTATTTTTTCTATATACTGATCAATAAAGTTTTTTCAAGGAGAAACCACTGGCTGCCCTATTCCCTATTTTGAACTACTTATTGGTCCTTCCTATTTTTTCCCTTGTTATTATGGGGGCACTCAGCAGGGGGACCCGAGAAGAGGAGGATTGGGGCTGCTCCATGCAAAGCCATTGCACAGGGCAGGTAAGAGTAGCGGACCCCCACATTTGGGGTCGCTATGCCTGAAATTTAGAGGGCAGCCTGAGCCATAGTTTGGCTCAGGCTATTTTATTTGCCTAAATTGGACTCTGCTCTGCTCTTGTCTGCTGGAATACTACCTGGTTGTATAGTTCCCTTTGACCTGCAGGTGGCATTGTTGCCCAGGTCTTGGGTCGAACCACAGGTGGCGTTGCGGCGTGATTGGGTGTCCTCTCTCGGCAGCTGTGCAGTGGGCGTGGTCTACCTTCTGTGCATGCCGGGAGGGGATACATAAGGGGCAGATGCCATGATCTGAGGAGTTCGGTTTGCGCCCCTTTGGCCCTCCAGGCCAGGGGTGCGTGTGTGTGTGGTCAGTCCCGGGCACCTTTGGCCCGAGGCTGCATCATTCCAGGTAGGCCCAGTACCTTTAACTAAGGCCTACAACTAAACCAAACCACAGAAGTCCCAGGGTGCCCGTGGGAGGGTAACCCGCTCTGAAGGAGAGGAAACCAGGGGAGGACCTGTCCAGGGAATCGATGAAGGAAGTCACTGTCTCGGGAGAGGCCTGATTGCCTGTCAGAGGGAAGGATTCTGTGATCTGTGAAACAGCTCCTGTAACGTGCCCCATTGGCACCTATGGTCTCTAAAAGTTACAGGTGCTTAAGAGTTCCGGATTTAAGGACCAAAAGATTCTGTGGCAGAGGATCTCCTGAACCTGTCCCTAGAGGGGACAAAACTCTGAAGTAACTGTTCGTGTTTCACTCCGGCTGCTAGAACCGTGAGAGGGATCTATCCGGGTAAGCAATACCCACTCAGGCTTGAGTGGCGACGAGGGTAGATAAGTGCCGCGTGCCTGACCCTACCTCCCTACCCAACTCTATCTCTATCTTCAGTTTTTCCCACTAAGTTCCAAGCAAGAAAAATAAACTCGTCTGTTGGAGTTTAAAACAGTCTGGACATTGGCCTTCTTTTAGGAAAGAGAATAGACTTTTCCCTACACTCTAGGGACGAGAACCAACGGAAGGAGGTAACTCGCTGCAGGATCCAAAAACTGTTAACACCTCTCACCCTCTACAAGATGGAGGATACTAGGCTTGTGGCATGGTGTGCCAAACTCTGCAGGTGGAAGAAGGCAGGAGAAAAAGGGTCTGTGTGCTACATAAGCATGACATGTTGGTTATTTTAATAGACCAAATTAGCATTTACAATCACTTTAAAGGGGTTGTAAAGGTTCGTTTTTTATTTTCTAAATAGGTTCCTTTAAGCTAGTGCATTGCTGGTTCACTTACCTTTTCCTTTGATTTGCCTTCTAAAGGTTTGTTTTCTTTGTCTGAATTTCTCACTTCCTGTTTCTCCTCAGTAAACTTCACACCATCATCCGAGTGGTGTTTAGTCAGCCAGAACAGCTTACTGAACAGCTTACTGAGGAGGAACAGGAAGTGAGAAATTCAGACGAAGAAAACAAAGAAAAAAAAATATTTAGAAGGGAAATCAAAGGAAAAGTTAAGTGAACCAACAATGCACTAGCTTAAAGGAACCTATTTAGAAAATAAAAAATTAACCTTTACAACCCCTTTAAGTTTGTTTCCCAGAAAACTTTTAAATTAAAGGACTATTAATTAGAGAAAACTGCAGAAAAACATACACAATTATTGCTGACAGTAAACTAGTATATTTCTTATTTAATTTTCGAAAGCCATAAGAACTGATCCCCGATTGGTTTCTACAGGTAACATTGCTATTTTGTTCCCTTAATTTTATTATTATAATTTTTTTTTATAAACAGTTCTCTACGTTTTTAAAACTAAAATGTCGGAACCTGCTGGACAAATAGAAGTTTGAATTGCAGAAGTATGGCTCCCTTGCAAGAATAAGCCAGTCAAAGGGATATTAAAGTTTACTGTGGATAAACTCCTTAATACAAATATATGATGTCTGCTGCAATGAATCAAAGATTTTTTGGCCAGGCAAACAGATATATGTAAGCCAAACAAGTGCATCTGCCACACTGAAATACTAGGCTGGCAATTGCCCCTAAAAATTATGCTTCACTATCTTGCTTTTATAGATACATTCTGAGAGAGATATATATCTTGTGACGAGGCACTTCAGAATGAATGTATTCATGGACTCTGTTTGGCCAGGATGGATTTGTGCAATTCAGACAGAAACTAGAAATAGCAGTCAGTGGATGCAACTGGAGTTAAAGTGTATAGTCACATTTAATATATTTTTACTTGTAGTATATTTGCTGTCCAGTCTTCTTTTTTTACTTGTATTTAAAACGGAACTTCACCCAAACAGCCAAATACAAAGATGAAATGATATGCATGCTGGTTTACCCATAGGGGTTTGTATTTTTTTTCTCATACGGTTGTGAGATTTACACAGCACTACCACACAGCACAGATTTTCCTTTGCTTCAGTTAAAGCAGAACTAAACTTATCTTTGATCCTATGGTCCCTTCCCTCTCCAGCGCCGGAATCTTCTGCTGTGCCTTCGGGGATCTTCATTGGCCGGGATGGAATGATATCACTCCTGCAAATGGGCATTAGAATGTCATCCCAGTACACAGAGACCGGGCAGTGGTCACATGATGGAGGAGACAATGACACCAGTGCCCGTCCTTTGCATCTATAACAGCTTCAACTCTTCTGGGAAGGCTGTCCACAAGGCTTAGAAGTGTGTCTATGGGAATGTTTGACCATTCATCCAGAAGCATTTGTGAGGTCAGGCACTGATATGGACAGGACAGGATATGGACAGGAAGGCCAGGCTCGCAGTCTCAGCTCTAATATATCCCAAAGGTGTTCTATCGGGTTGAGGTCAAGACTCTGTGCAGGCCAGTCAAGTTCCTCCACCCCAAACTTGCTCATCCATGTCTTTATGGGCCTTGCTTTGTGCACTGGTGCACAGTCATGTTGGAACAGGAAAGGGCCATCCCCAAACTGTTCCCACAAAGTTGGGAGCATGACATTGTCCAAAATGTCTTGGTATGCTGACGTCTTAAGAGTTCCCTTCACTGGAACTAAGGAGCCAAGCTCAACCCCTGAAAAACAACCCCACACCATAATCCCCCTCCACCAAAGGATTTGGATCAGTGCACAAATCAAGGAATAAGAATGAATTAGAGAGAAGACTGCGAGCCAGGCCTTCTCATCCACATCAGTGCCTGACCTTGCAAATGCGCTTTCAGGAAAAATGGTGAAACATTCCCATAGACGCACTCCTAAACCTTGTGGACAGCCTTCCCAGAAGAGTTGAAGCTGTCATAGCTGCAAAGAGTGGGACAACTCAATATTGAACCCTATGGACTAAGACTGAGATGCCATTAAAGTTCATGTGCATGAAAGGCAGGTGTCCCAATACTTTTGGTAATATAGTGTATGTGATGGGCTGAGCCTTTTTTTGATTATACATGGATGTTAACCACTTAACGACCGCTCACTGTATATATACGTCGGCAGAATGGCACCGACAGGCACAATCACGTAGAGTGTACGTGATTGCCTTTGTACAGTTGGGGGGTCCAATCGGACCCCCCTTCTGTACAGTGAGCGGTGGCTAAGTGTCCGGGAGCGTTCCGGGATGAGGGGGCAGCCATTCGTTTCTGGCCACCCCCTCGCGATCGCTCCCGGCGAATGGAAATGCCCCCTCTGTCTGTGTCAGACAGAGGGAGCAGGAGGAAGTGATGTCATCTCTGGTGCGGCGCTCACATATACCGAGCGCCGTACAAGAGAAGATATCAGGTCAGTGCACACAACACTACACTGACACCAGGACACATAGGGACATAAATCGCCCCCCCAGGCCCCCCCAGACACCCCAGATCACCCCCCAGATCACCCCCCCAGCCCCCAGTCACAGTGTCACTGATTGCAGTGACCATTTATTTAGTGATCACTGCAATCAGTGACATTTGTGACTGTAAAAGTGTCACCAAAGTTTAGTCTTAGGTCCAGTGTAGCCCCCTAACCCCCCCTAATAAAGGTTTAACCCCCTGATCACCCCCCAGATAACCCTTTCACCCCCTATCACCACTGTCGCTTAGCGATCATTTTTCTGATCGCTGTCTTAGCGTCAGTGATGCCGATCGGCAGCCAGAATTTTTTTTTAGGTTCGCCGCAGGTTTTTATAGCGTCAGGTACCCCAATATATTATCTAATAAAGGTTTAACCCCCTTGATCGCCCCCCAGGTAACCCTTTCACCCCCTATCACCACTATCACTAAGCGATCGTTTTTCTAAACGCTGTCTTAGTGTCTGTGATGCAGATCGGTAGCCGGTAATATTTTTTAGGTTCGCCGCAGGTTTTTATAGCGTCAGGTACCCCAATATATTATCTAATAAAGGTTTAACCCCCTTGATCGCCCCCCAGGTAACCCTTTCACCCCCTATCACCACTGTCGCTAAGCAATTGTTTTTCTAAACGCTGTCTTAGTGTCGGTGATGCAGATCGTAGCCAGTATTTTTTTTTAGGTTCGCCGCAGGTTTTTATAGTGTCAGGTACCCCAATATATTATCTAATAAAGGTTTAACCCCCTTGATCGCCCCCCCAGGTAACCCTTTCACCCCCATCACCACTGTCGCTAAGCAATCGTTTTTCTAAACGCTGTCTTAGTGTCGGTGATGCAGATCAGTAGCTGGTAATTTTTTTTAGGTTCGCCGCAGGTTTTTATAGCGTCAGGTACCCCCATATATTATCTAATAAAGGTTTTAACCCCCTGATTGCCCCTAGTTAACCCTTTCACCAGTGATCACCATATAAGTGTTACGGGTGACGCTGGTTAGTTAGTTTGCTTTTTATAGTGTCAGGGCACCCGCCGTATATAACCCAATAAAGGTTTAACCCCCTGATCGCCCGGCGGGTGATATCAATTAGGTTTTAGCATCAGAGAGGGTCTGAGTCACACCCCAGGCAGCGTCAGGTTAGTGCCAGTAACGCTAACACCCACGCGTGAAGCATACACCCCCCTTAGTGGTATAGTATCTGAACAGATCAATATCTGATCTGATCAGATCTATACTAGCGTCCCCAGCAGTTTAGGGTTCCCAAAAACGCAGTGTTAGCGGGATCAGCCCAGATACCTGCTGGCACCTGCGTTTTGCCCCTCCGTCCAGCCCAGGCCATCCAAGTGCAGTATCGATCGATCACTGTCACTTACAAAACAAAAACACACATAACTGCAGCGTTCGCAGAGACAGGCCTGATCCCTGCGACTCCAGTGCTGTAGGAGGTGATTTCACCACCACAGTTAAAAAAAAAAAGCAAATATGCCGAAGCATTGGGGCAGCAGGGGCGGAGGAGCGATTTTGCTCCTAATGCCGCGTACATACGGTCGAAATTCCGACGGAGGCTTGCCCGTGGAAAAGTCAGACCATGTGTGTGCGGCATAACTTTTTTGCGGGAGGATGCCCCCATGCTTCGGCATATATAAATGGTGCGTGTATGCCCATCATTGGAAGTGGGTGGATGAAGGGCGGTATTCTAATGGTGGGCATACCCACGATCAATCTCTTTTTTCGTTCAGCCAACTGGCTGCATGAAATAAAAAGATTACAATACATGTCCAACAAGGACCAGCAACGTACTGGTATGTTGCTGGACTTTGAATGTTTATACCAGAATAATGCCTGCGGGTTTAGGTATCATCTTGGTATCATTCTTTTCAGCCTGCAGCCGGCTTTCATGTAAAAGCAATCCTAGCAGCTAATTAGCCTCTGGACTGCTTTTACAAGCAGTGGGAGGGAATGCCCCTCCCCCAGATATAAAAAGCACCATTGGGAAATTGGGAAAGCATTTTATCACACCGATCTTGGTGTGGTCAGATGCTTTGAGGGCAGAGGAAAAATCTAGGGTCTAGAAGACCCCAGTTGTTTCAAAAAAAGAGTACCTGTCACTACCTATTGCTATCATAGGGGATATTTACATTCCCTGAGATAACAATAAAAATGATAAAAAAAAAAAAATACTTGGAAGGAACAATTTAAAAATAAAATAAAAAAGCAAAATTAATAAAAAAAAAAAAAAAAAAAAAGCACCCCTGTCCTGCCCTGCTCTTGCCCAATGGCGAACACAAGCGTCGGTCTGGCGTCATATGTAAACAGCAATTGCACCATGCATGTGAGGTATCACCGCGAAGGTCAGATCGAGAGCAATCATTTTAGCAGTAGACCTCCTCTGTAAATCTACTGGGGTAACCTGTAAAGGCTTTTAAAGGCTTTTAAAAATGTATGTAGTTTGTCGCCAATGCGCGTTTGTGCGAAATTTTAAAGCATGTCGTGTTTGGTATCTATGTACTCGGCCTAAGATCATCTTTTTTATTTCATCAAACATTTGGGCAATATAGTGTGTTTTAGTGCATTCAAATTAAAAAAAGTGTATTTTTTAACCCAAAAAATGCGTTTGAAAAATCGCTGCGCAAATACTGTGTAGAAAAAAAAAATGCAACACCCACCATTTTAATCTGTAGGGCCTTTGCTTTAAAAATATATATAATGTTTGGGGGTTCAACATAATTTTCTTGCAAAAAAAAAAAATGTTTTCATGTAAACAAAAAGTGTCAAAAAGGGCTTTGTCTTCAAGTGGTTAGAAGAGTGGATGTAAGCTTCCTAATGTTGTGTATAAAATGCCAGAACAGTTCAAAACCTCCCCAAATGACCCCATTTTGGAAAGTAGACACCCCAAGCTATATACTGAGAGGCATGTCGAGTCCATGGAATATTTTATATGTTGACACAAGTTGCGGAAAAACGACAATTTTTTTTTTTTTTGCACAAAGTTGTCACTAAATGATATATTGCTCAAACATGCCATGGGCATATGTGGAATTAAACCCCAAAATACATTCTGTTGCTTCTCCTGAGTACGGGGATACCACATGTGTGAGACTTTTTGGGAGCCTAGCCATGTACGGGACCCCAAAAACCAAGCACCGCCTTCAGGCTTTCTAAGGGTGTAAATTTTTGATTTCACTTCTCACTGCCTATCACAGTTTCGAAGGCCATGGAATGCCCAGATAGCACAAAACCCCCCCAAATGACCCCATTTTGGAAAGTAGACACCCCAAGCTATTTGCTGAGAGGTATTGTGAGTATTTTGCAGATCTCGCTTTTTGTCACAAAGTTTTGAAAATTGAAAAAAAAAAATATATATATATATATTTTCTTTCTTCATTTTCAAAAACAAATGAGAGCTGTAAAATACTCGCCATTCCTCTCAGCAAATAGCTTGGGGTGTCTATATTCCAAAATGGGGTCATTTGGGGGGGTTTTGTGCGATTTTGGCATTTTATGGCCTTCGAAACTGTAATAGGTAGTGAGGAGTGAAATCAAAAATTTGTGCCTAGAAATCCTGAAGGCGGTGCTTGGTTTTCGGGGTCCCGTACGCGGCTAGGCTCCTAAAAAGTCCCACACATGTGGTATCCCCGTACTCAGGAGAAGCAGAAAAATTTATTTTGGGGTGTAATTCCACATATAACCATGGCATGTGTGAGCAATATATCATTTAGTGACAACTTTTTGTAATTTTTTTTTTTTGTCATTATTCAATCACTTGGGACAAAAAAAATTATATTCAATGGGCTCAACAGGCCTCTCAGCAATTTCCTTGGGGTGTCTACTTTCTAAAATGGGGTCATTTGGGGGGGTTTTGTGCTATTTTGGCATTTTATGGCCTTCGAAACTGTGATAGGTAGTGAGGAGTGAAATCAAAAATTTGCGCCCTTAGAAATCCTGAAGGCGGTGCTTGGTTTCCGGGGTCCCGTACGCGGCTAGGCTCCCAAAAAGTCCCACACATGTGGTATCCCCGTACTCAGGAGAAGCAGCAAAATGTATTTTGGGGTGAAATTCCACATATAACCATGGCATGTGTGAGCAATATATCATTTAGTGACAACTTTTTGTAATTTTTTTTTTTTTTTTTTAGTCATTATTCAATCACTTGGGACAAAAAAATAAAAAATTCAATGGGCTCAACATGCCTCTCAGCAATTTCCTTGGGGTGTCTACTTTCCAAAATGGGGTCATTTGGGGGGGTTTTGTACTGCCCTGTCATTTTAGCACCTCAAGAAATGAGATAGGCAGTCATAAATTTAAAGCTGTGTAAATTTCAGAAAATGTACCCTAGTTTGTAAACTCTATAACTTTTGCGCAAACCAATAAATATACGCTTATTGACATTTTTTTTACTAAAAACATGTGGCTGAATACATTTTGGCCTAAATGTATGACTACAATTGAGTTTATTCGATTTTTCTTATAACAAAAAGTAGAAAATATCATTTTTTTTCAAAATTTTCGGTCTTTTTCCGTTTATATCGCAAAAAATAAAAATCGCAGAGGCAATCAAATACCATTAAAAGAAAGCTCTATTTGTGGGAAGAAAAGGACGCAAATTTCGTTTGGGTACAACATTGCATGTCCGCACAATTTACAGTTAAAGCAGCGCAGTGCAAAATTCTGAATTCACCTCTGGTCCTCTAGCTACCAAATGGTCCGGGGCTTAAGTGGTTAAGCTGTATAAAGCACATTGGACATTTTGGATTCACCTGTAAGAAATATACTTACCAAAGAGATGCATAACCAGACATGAACCAGCTCAATTGGATAAGTGGTTTCGTTCACACTATTGAGGTTCACATGATACATATCAATATGAGAGCACATTATAAGGAAGTACTTTAAATATCTTGGTTAAAGTGGAATTCTATTCAAATTATAAGACTATTTTATCTACCCTGTAGAGAAAAAGATGCTTATACGTACCTATTCTGAAGCCGCTCCAGTTTGGGTACATAATCAGGTCTCAGCGCTGGCTTTAGTGTAGACAACGGCTGCAAAGTCTGGCCGATTACATCGCCCTTATGCCGCGTACAGACGATTGGAAATTCCGACAACAAAACCATGGATTTTTTTCCGCGGATGTTGGCTCAAACTTGTCTTGCATACACACGGTCACACAGATGTCGGAAACTCCGAACACAAAGAACGCGGTGACGTACAAGATGTACGACGGCACTATTAAAGGGAAGTTCAATATCAGTCATGTTAGTAGAAGTTTAGTGAAAGACGATTCGCGCTTTTCAGCCTCGTGCTTTTCAGTCCATTACATCGTGACGAATGTGCTATCTCCATTACGAATGCTAGTTTTACCAGACCGAGGGCTTTCCGTCTCGTACTTGATTCAGAGCATGCGTGGAATTTTGTGAGTCGGAATTGTCCACACACGATCAGAATTTCCGAAAACTGATTTTGTTGTCGTAAAATTTGAGAACCAGCTCTCAAATTTTTGTTGTCGGAAATTCAGTGTGGAGGACGAACACCAGACAATGGCTGCCCCATAGTAATCCTTTTGCCACGTACACACGGTCAGAATTTCCGACAGCAAATGTCCGATGGAGCCTACACACGGTCAGAATTTCCGACAAAAAGCTCCCATCGAGCCATTGTCTGGGGTTCGTCCTCCACACTGAAGCCGACTCTGGAAGACAGTCATGTGACTGCATCGGAGCGGCTTCAGACTAGGAAAGTATACACATCTTTTCTTTTAAAGGGTAGAAAGATTTGTCTTAGAATGGGCGTGGGAGTAGATTTAGCATCTGACTAGAATTACACTTTACATTTTTATGCATATTTTGTGTATGTACAATAAAATTTGGAATGTGGTGCTTTTTTTCTGCTTTTTTTTGGTATATTTTGGCATTTGATATATACTGTACTGTATATAATGGTCGATAGAGTCCTAATCAGGTTTTTTTTTTTTTAGTTGGCTTGTTATTCAAGTACTTTATTAATATTAGGACCTTGCATTTTTTTTTGTTTTTAGTTGTGAATACTGCTCACGTTCAACCGCCATTGGTTTGCAGCACCTTATGGTTCCTATTCTCGCACTATAAATTTTGTTTCTGAAGCTTTTCATGGTGACAGATTAATTTTATGTGCCTCTTGGGGTTAAGAATCTGAAACAGTGTAATACTCCCTTAGAAAATCCTACCGTATAAGTCACCCAAGACGTAAGCTGCTAAGTGCCCTCATTTTACCTGTGCGACACAAAGAAATTTCACTAAGCCCCAGCGGGATCAGAGATAACCTTAGCAGCTGCCTGTTGGGCAGAAATGTCTTGGTTTGTGTTGAATGATATAGGAGCAGTTTACTGTCTATCTTTAAAGAAAGCACAGATAAAAGTTGTGTCTGCTGGATCACGCAGCCCGGTAGACTAATCAGTCAACAGTCCTGTACAATTTCGTTACTTTTCTTCACCTCCACCCTTCATTGTATGAAATTGGATCCCTGCAGAGTTTAGGAGATGTGCAGCACAATGCTATCAAACTGCAAAGCACCCTCTCAGAAAACTGCAAAAATAACAAAGCATGACACACTCTATTGAAATCTGAGATCAGACATTTGCTCTTTAACATTAAAAGAAATACAAATAAAGCTTACCTGATATGACCTGTGAAAAAGATAAATGCAGACTTTAAAGTAAATGTAAACCCTATTTTTTCCAGTATGATCGGCATCATGTTTTCATAAGAAACATTTTTAATCCAGGGATCCTGCCAGTAACTGCACCTCTTGTTGAAGGCTGACAACCCTAAGCAACGTTGTCAGCCTGTCATATATGATCCTTTAGTTCAGTGGTCTCCAAACTGTGTCCAGGGACCAGATGTGGCCCTTTGCTTGCTTTTTATCTGGCACTTGGGGTACTATTTTATCCACTGATACCAAAAATGAGGTACTGACACCAATTAAGGGGGAACATTTCCTCCCAATGATGCCAACAATGGGGCAAAATTCCTCCCATTGACACCAACAATGGGGCACAATTCCTCCCAATGACAGCGACAATGGGCCCCAATAACATCAATTATGGGGCACAATTCCTATCAATGACACCAATGATGAGGCCCAATGACATTAACGATGTGGCCCATTTCCTTCCACTTACACCAATAATGGTGTAAGTAATCACTGAAACAAACAATGGGGCAATATTTTTTCCCACTGATGTAGGGACCTTTTCTACTCCCACTGGCCACAGTCCAGCCCTCCTAAAATCTGGAGATCCCTGCTTTAATTGACCATTGGACTGCCAAACAGGTCTATCAGATTGGCAACTCAATAGCCAACTGGAAAAACTTGCATGTTCAACTGGCAACCTGCTCATTTTGAAATGTTGTCACCCTACAACAGGAGTTGCTGTGCCTGGCATCATCTTCAGGTATGACATTTTTTAACAGATTTACAAAAGACAATTTGCTTAGGAAAGCCAATAACAATGATGCTCCTTCATGAATACAATACAAAAGGGTTGATTTACCAAAGGCAAATAGACTTTTCACTTTGCAAGTGTAGTTGATCCTGAACTTAGTAAATGAGGTGAAGCCTCACTTTACAAAGGATACCCAATCACATGCAGGGTAAATTAAATGTGGCTACTGAGCACTAAAGTATAAACTTCCATAAAGTGTCTCTCGACCTTCACGCACTTGACGAAGCTGGGTTTCCCGTGAAATGCGTTGACATAATTCAGATACACCATCACTTCCTCCACCTTGGACCTGGTACATGGAAGCAGTAGGAGGCTTGGGCGGAGGTCGAGAGACACTTTATAGAAGGTTATAATTTAGTGCTCAGTCGCCACATGTTTTGGCATCTCTTTCCCTGCATACTTACAATATACTGTTCTACTTCTGGATCCTGCACTGGAGTTTACTGCTGTGCATTTATTGCTACCTAAACTGTTTACTGCCCTTCGTAGTATTTAGGCCGCCATGCCACTATATGTTTACTGCTAAATGATGGAACTTTGAGTTGAGTTGAGTTGAGAGGTATCTTAATATAGCGCGGTCTTACCCCGAAGGGTCCTGACGCGCATTGCAGAGTTTCTGGGAAAGAGGTCCCAGGAACCAGAAGCAGCACAGAGTGGCAGAAAGGGTGGAAGAGAGAGGCTACGCAGGGAAGGCTTGCGTGAAAAGCCAAGTCTTCAGAAACCCGCGGAAGACCGGAATAGTAGGGGCCTCTTGGAGCTCGACAGGGAGGCTATTCCACAAAATGGCACCCTGGTGGGAGAAGGCCCGACCACCACGCCCGTACTTCTTGGGTACCGAGATGTGGAGGAGATCTCAAAGACATCTTTGTAGTTGGTCTAATGTTACACATGCCTTTGCCACTACTGCACCTAGTTGCTTTTGCTTGGCTGGCTACTTGCATGACATACTTTTTCTCAGCATGATTCATCAGTATTGCTCTATTCTGCTACTGGGTATACCTTAGCCTTGCTTTCTTCCCTGACACTGATCTGTGCATAATTACACCTGGCTGTCCTTTTAGTTTTTAAATAAACTGTGCAGGCTATTCACAATACTTCCTTTGTTATAGATTAGCAGTATTAGGATATTGAGGTAGACTGATCATACAGCCCTATCTGTTGAATTTTTACCAATGTGGTTTTTCATGATTGAATGGACTGCATGGATGTGAGTATGACGTCTAGACACACTTTTTGGTAATTAGACAACATTGTCTTTTTTATGGGGGTGGGATGTCGTTTTGTTATTTATACAAAGAATTGCCCACGGGACTTTAACAAGGCACAACCAAACAGATGAATATCTAAAGGTAGAAACAATGTCCTTCCACCCTTTCCCTTTCCCTCTCCCCCCCCTCCCCCAACCCTTCCTCTTTCTTCCCCTCCCCTACTTTTCCTCTTTCCCTCTCCCCCTCCCCTTTCCCAACACTTTTTTTTTCTTTCCCAATTAGTTTATTCCTGATTGGATGTCTTCAGGAAGCTGCACCAGGAATATGAACACTTACGAATATACGGACTGTTTAATATATTTTATATACTTTTTCACTGAGTGTGGGTTTATATGGATAGATATTTTTATGACACATATAGTGTGCTTTTTTTTTTTATTGTCACATATATTTGCTTATTACAGTGGCGTGTTTTTATTCTTTTTTTTTTGTATTACAGATCTGCAAATGTTAACACATACGTTGTAATGTGAAAAAAATATGTAAAGTTTCACAGATAAAATATCTAAAGACTGATTTTCTTTTCACATGATTGGATAATTAAACCCTATATATAAACTATGCAGCGTTAAATTATACCTTCTCCTCTATATTTATAAACTATATATATATATATATATATATATATATATATATATATATATATATAATCATGATATCTATGTTCACACACATATTTTCACAAACATTGAATATAAATATTATGGTTGTTTGTATATACTGTATATTGTATGTAAATATAGAGGAGGGATACAATTTATATATATATATATACAGGCATACCCCACTTTTAAGTACACAATTAGGTTTATTTACTAAAGCTGGAAAGCGCAAAATCAGGCTCACTTCTGCACAGAAACCAATGAGCTTCCAGGTTTTATTACCAGGCTTAATTGAACACGCTGGGGTTAGAAGCTCATTGGTTTCTATGCAGAAGTGAGCCTGATTTAGCGCTCCTGATTTAGTGTACTTAAAAGTGGGGTATGCCTGTATATATATATATATATATATATATATATATATATTAGGGCTGTTACTGATTAAAATTTTCGTGTTCGATTAATCAATTTTTTTTTAAATCGATTAATCGACTAATTTCGATTAATTATAACGCACATAGATATACAACTACTTTTAGCTGATCTCCTTGCAGGTGGATTCCCAGTGCAGCTACCAACCACTGGAAAAATCGATAGCAGGATACAAAAAACACACAAAGGCAGCGCTTGATGGGAATAGCATTAAAACTTTTATAGTCTTCAAGTAGGTAACAAAATAAATATTGCACTGGAGATAAAATCTATGGTAGCAAAAGCAGTCATAAAAACATGTATCTAAGTATGATACTGGTATAAAAATGTGTACAACGATACCACTGCTGAATCCAGATGAGAAGGGGCTAACATCAGTCCGTCGGCATGTAGATGTCCTGTGAAGGGAACTATCACAACTACCAGTGGATGGCTGTAGAATCCCAGGTTGATAGAGGGAAGTGATAGAGGGAAATGTAACAGCCCTTGTGTGTGGCAGATAGTAAGGTCCTGCCGGCATGCAGATATGAAGGCACAGCAAAGGAGCCATTCAGATGGACACGGCAAGCCCAAAGAATTTTGATCGAATTTTGATCGATCAAAAGAATTTTGATCGATCAAAGCAATTAATCGATTAATCGAGGAATTAATAGTTAATTTCCACAGCCCTAATATATATATATATATATATATATATATATATATATATATATATAAATATATATATATATATATATATATATATATATATATATACATTACAATGGGGAGTTTGAATATATGTAGCAGCTGATTGGGGTAATTGTTTCACCGGAAGAGCACGGAGTGGGTGTATATATAGATGTCAAGGTGATTGAAGTGGATCTTCACACATTTTATTGTGTGAACATTTTCGGATCTTTTAGTAAATCAGCTCCTCTGAGTACAGGTTTCCTTTCATGCAAGCATTATTTTTAATAGAAAATTTTGAAGAATTTATTTTCTCTTAAAATTTCCAGATCTCTCCAAATCAGATCTCTCACAATATGCAGTTGACAGGCATGAAGAATAAACTCATTCAGCAGTCCAGGCTTAAATGGAGTTGTAAACTGATTCTGACATTTATGAGTTAAGGGTTTACATTGATTTATCATGATTGATTGCAGAAATGTAAATAATGATCAAATATGCCTCTTCAATATTAAAGTCAAGACTTGGAGATTATATTAGATATGAATGACCTCCATGTCATTGGGCCCAGACGTTAGGCTGATTAATTCATACTCCCTAAAACAGGTGAAATAATGAAGATTGGATAATGTGGAATTAGAAATGTTCTCAACAAGTGATTCATGAAAATACAAGGATCAGCCTAATAGATCAGCTTCCAGGGTAGATAAGCTAAGAAAATTCACACTTCCTTGGCCTGCTGTCTTTTTCATGAAGGCAAGAAATGAAATGCACTTGTTTGTCGCTCTACAATCATGTCATCTTTAACCTCCCTGGCGGTATTCCAGAGTTGGGCTCGGGGTGAGTTTTTAATGCTAAGAGCGGTAACCCCGAGCCAGACTCAGGCTGCATCGCAGTATCCAGGGGAAGTTACTTACCTTGTTCCCTGGATCCTGCAATGTCTCCCCGCAGTGTGTGCGAGCCGTGTATCGCTCGATTCACACTGCCGGGTGCCGAGCTCCGTTCCCTGTGACATTGCGGCGCACGAGGACGGAGTTCGGCGCCAAATTCAAAAAGGGAACAAAACAATACACATACAGTATCAAATAATTACACATCCCCTTTGTCCCTAGTGGTCTGCCCAGTGTCCTGCATGCACTTTTATATTATAAAAACTGTTCTTTCTGCCTGGAAACTGGAGATTGTCCATAGCAACCAAAAAGGGTCCCTTTATGTCAAAAGTGGTTTTAGACCAGCTAGAAAACAGCGATAATAAATTAGAATCACTTTCAGAATTGAGTGATAGCGATTTGTGGGGAAATTCGTCATCAAACACTAAATCTAATGACAGCGAAAATTCTGCAACTGATCAAATTTCTGTGTTTTTGATTTGATTACATTATTAAATATTTTTATTATAATTACATTACTATTTGTTATAATTATTTAAAGTTATTTACCGTATATACTCGAGTATAAGCCGACTCGAGTATAAGCCGAGGTACCTAATGTTGCCCAAAAAAACTGGGTAACCTTACTGACTCGAGTATAAGCCGATGCCCCACTGTTCCCTAGCTCGCTGTTCCCTGTAAATAGAAATTTTTACATTGTAAATATTACCTGTAAAGAAGTTGCGGCTGCGGCGTCCATCGTTCGAATTCCGCGGCGTCCATCGTTCAAAATTCCGCGGTCTCTTCCTGTTCCTTACTTGATAGGCGAGTCTCAGCAGACACTCTCCGCCTATCACGATCATTCTCTCATCCTTAGTTTTCCCAGCAGACACTGTGTTGGGTGTTCCGCCAATCACAGACGTCTGCTGGAAAACTAAGGATGAGAGAACGTTCATGATAGGCGGAGAGTGTCTGCTGAGACTCGCCTATCAAGTAAGGAACAGGAAGAGACCGCGGAATTTGAACGATGGACGCCGCGGAATTTGAACGATGGACGCCGCAGCCGCAACTTCTTTACAGGTAATATTTACAATGTAAAAATTTCTATGACTCGAGTATAAGCCGAGGGGGGGACTTTCAGCCCCAAAAAAGGGCTGAAAATCTCGGCTTATACTCCAGTATATACGGTATTATATTTTAATTTATGATTTTGTGTTTCAAACTTTATCATACCCGGGATGTCTACTAGACTCTTGTTTGGTCAGGTTTAAGTAAGTAATTACTAAGAATTGCAGACCTACAATACACCAAATTTCCATGCAAAATAATTGTACCGCTTTTGTTGCATAATTCCAGACAGAATCATACCTCCAGGGAGGTTAACATGAGTAAATACTGAATATATCATCATATATATATATATATATATATATATATATATATATATATATATATATTGTGAGGGGGTTAGCTCGGCAGCGGGTGTGTGTGACCCCCGAGATGGGCTCCCCACACAAAAACAGGCCCAGCAAACGGAGGTTGTGGTTTTCAAAATCAAAAAGGTGCGGTTTATTTTCTATTTACAGTGACAAAACACAGCAAAGCAAAAGAAACATAAACAAAATAAATCCTGGTCAACTTGACCTCTGACTAAACATACAGGTTTCCTAACTAACAACTGGGATCAGCCTAGTGCTGTCCTAGTCCCTAAGTCCCTGGTTTTAAATGTCCAAGCAAATAGCCACACAGGCTTTGTCTCACCGCACAGGGGTTCACTCTCCCTAGACAGTCCACACAGGTCTGGGTCCAGGCATGAGCTAACATCTAATGAAGCTGGGAGTTCTTATAGAGGCCTAAATGAGCTGACAAGCTTCAGCTGGTCTCATCAACTCCCTGTCTGCACGACGCCCCACACTCTCCCTAGAGGTATGAGTCATCCATGAGCCCACTAGCCTCAGCTGGGCTTATACAACTCTCCACCTAGTTGTATAAGTCGGCGTAAAGCCTGAATCTGGGCGAAATATATCTACCCCCCTTGATGCAACCAGGTGACTTTACCTTCCTGCTGTCACATACCCCCCCCTCTTGTTTTAACCTCGGGGTTGGAACACCAGCAATCAGGCATTCATGTACTCGAGACAAAGCATCCACATTCCCCATTTGAACGCCAGGGCGATGCTTTACTGTGAAGTTGAATTCCTGGAGGGCCAGGAACCACCTATTCACTCTTCTATTTGTTTCCTTGTTTTGAGCCATCCACTTTAACGGAGCGTGATCCGTAACCATGTCAAAGTGCCTACCTAGCAGGTAGTACCGAAGGGAATCTAGAGCCCACTTCACCGCTAAACACTCCTTTTCAACGGTGGCGTAATTTACCTCATGGGACTTCAACTTCCTGCTGAGGTAAATGACTGGGTGCTCTTCCCCGTTCCAGACCTGGGACAATACTGCTCCTAACCCCACATCTGACGCATCACTTTGTACGACAAAGTCTTTAGAGAAGTCGGGTGAGTACAACACTGGCTGGCTACATAAGGCTTGTTTCAAGAATTGGAATGCTGCCTCAGCCTCGGGGGTCCATTTAATCATGACCGACCCTTTCCCCTTCGTCAGGTTGGTTAGGGGCACAGCCTTAGAAGCAAAGTGGGGAATGAATCGCCGATAATACCCAGCGATTCCCAGAAAGGCTCGTACCTGCTTCTTGCTGTTGGGACGTGGCCAATTCTGGATGGCCTCGACTTTGTTGAGTTGGGGTTTTATTACTCCCCTCCCAATGGTGTACCCAAGATATTTGGCCTCCTCCTGCCCAATGGTACACTTCTTGGGGTTAGCCGTAAACCCCGCTTCCCGAACAGAGTCCAGGACTGCTTGCACTTTTGGCAGATGTGAGGCCCAATCTGTGCTATGGACAATTATGTCATCCAGGTAAGCCGCAGCATACTTCCGATGGGGCCTCTGCATCTGGTCCATTTTCCGCTGGAATGTGGCCGGCGCATTCTGTAACCCGAACGGCATTCTTTTATATTGGAACGCCCCGTCTGGGGTTACAAATGCGGTTTTCTCTTTGGCCGACTTGGCCAGGGGGATTTGCCAATACCCTTTTGTGAGGTCAAGAGTCGTCATGTATCGGGCTGTTCCCAGCCGGTCGATCAACTCATCTATACGTGGCATGGGGTAGGTGTCAAATTTTGTAACTTTGTTCAACTGACGAAAATCGTTACAAAATCGCCAGCTCCCATCCGGTTTAGGCACCAACACAATGGGACTAGACCAATCACTTTGGGACTCCTCTATCACCCCTAAGTTCAGCATTTTCTGTACTTCCTCCCGTATTGCCTCCCGTCGGGCCTCTGGGATCCGATAGGGTTTTAACTTCACCCTTTCACCGGGCGGGGTAATGATGTCATGCTCTACCCCAGATGTTTGTCCCGGCAGCTCAGAGAATACCTCCTTGTTGCGAAGCACAAACTCCTTAACCTCCTGTTGTTGGGGTTGTGACAAGGTGGCTGCTATTCCAACCTCAGGAATCACGCAACCAGTTTGAGCTGGTGACCAAGTGTCTGCGACTAGGGACTCTCTATCCCTCCAGGCTTTCAACAGATTAACGTGATAGATCTGTTCGGGCTTTCGCCTTCCTGGTTGTCTGACCTTGTAATTCACTTCGCTCACTTTTTCCATTATCTCGTAGGGGCCTTGCCATTTGGCAAGGAATTTACTTTCAACCGTAGGGACAAGTACCAGTATCCTATCCCCCGGGGAAAAGGTACGGGTCTTGGCTCCACGGTTGTACACTCTCTGCTGTGCTAACTGCGCTTGGGCCAAATGTTCCTTCACGATGGGCATTACCTGTGCAATTCGGTCTTGCATCAGGGCGACATGCTCAATCACACTCCTGTGGGGAGAACTCTCACTTTCCCAAGATTCCTTGGCAATATCCAACAGCCCTCTTGGGTGTCTCCCATACAGTAACTCAAAGGGGGAGAATCCCGTAGAGGATTGGGGCACCTCCCTAATAGCAAACATCAGATAAGGAAGTAGACAGTCCCAATCCTTTCCATCTCTATCCACCACTTTCTTCAACATTTGTTTTAGGGTTTTGTTGAACCTTTCAACCAGCCCATCGGTTTGGGGGTGATACACAGATGTACATAATTGCGTCACTTTGAACAATTTACACAGCTCCTTCATAACCCGGGACATAAAGGGTGTACCTTGGTCCGTAAGCAGTTCTTTACAAATACCCACCCGGCTAAACACAAGAGATAGCTCTTTGGCTATGGTTTTGGCCGAGGTATTTCGGAGAGGGATCGCTTCTGGATAACGGGTGGCATAGTCCATTATAACTAATATGTACTGGTGCCCCCTAGCGGACTTGATTATAGGACCTACCAAATCCATGGCGATCCTCTCAAACGGGACCTCAATGATGGGTAGAGGGACCAGCGGGCTACGGAAATGTGGCATCGGGGCCGACCTCTGACACACAGGGCAGGAGGAACAATAATTTTCTATGTCCTTCATCACCCCCGGCCAATAGAATCTCTGTAATACCCTCTCTCGGGTTTTCTCTGTCCCCAGATGACCTCCAAGAATGTGCCCATGGGCCAACTCCAACACCAACTTCCTGTAAGGTTTGGGCACCACAAGCTGCTCAACGGTTTCTTCTGCCCTTTTTGCCACCCGATACAGTAGGTCCTTCTCTACGCTGAAGTATGGGTAAGTGCAGGTATTATCTGGGTTCACTAACTCGCCATCTATTTTCACTACGTTTTCCCGTGCCTTTATTAGGGCGGGGTCTTTCAACTGTTCTGTGGCAAAGTTTTCCCTGTGAACCTCAAGATCAAAAAACTCCACAGACGGTAGGTTTTCATCTGAGGAGGTGGGCTCCTCTCCAGTTTCTTGAGTCTCCCCTGCCAATACTGATAAGGGAAATTCCGGAGAGTCCTCACCACTCTCAGGGGAGTTCTGGCTATCACATTCCTGGTACATAGGGGCACCAGTGGGGGGCTCAGGATCATCCCACAGTTCCCAGAACTTCGGAAAATCCCTTCCCACAATGGCGTCATGCGGTAACTGAGATACTAAGCCCACTGGATGAGAGAGGGTACCTTTGGGGGTCTCGAAACACACTGTAGTCACTGGATACTCTCGGGTGTCCCCATGCACACAAATAACAGCTACCTTGCTATTCCCAGAGACCTCTGTTTTAACTAACTCAGCCTTTATCAGGGTCACAAGGCTACCTGAATCCAGCAATACCACAACATTTCTACCATTAACACACATTTTGCATAAATGTTTCTCAGTTCCTCGAATGGCAGTGCATGCGACTGTCGCACACAGCGACTGACGTCTGCCCGTCAGAAAGTCACACTGCATGGGTTCCTCCACAACCGGGCAATTGGCTGCAATATGTCCCGCTTGCCGGCAGCGGTAGCAAACGATCCTTCTTGCGGCCTCTTGAGCCGCTGATTTCCCAGGCTGTTCTCGCCAAACTTGGGGTAGAGCTTCCACCCTCTCACTCTCTCCACCCTCACCCCTTGGAATCCTCTTATCCGCCCCTGGGGATGGTCTGGTCTTAGGGTGGAAAGTCCGAGTGTCTCTGGAAGAGGCCGTCAGGTTCTCTGTAGCCAAGTATTTCTCCACACGATCCACAAGACCATCGGCCGTCTCTGGGTCTCCATGGCTTACCCACTTTTGGATGGCAGTAGGAAGAGCTCTCAAAAACCGATCCATTACAACACGTTCCACAATCTTTGGTGCGGACAAAGTCTCTGGCTGTAGCCACTTTCTGCTCAGGTGAATGAGATCATACATTTGAGACCGGGGGGGTTTTCCAAGCTGGAAAGTCCAGTTATGCACACGCTGAGCCCGGACAGCCTGGGTGACACCCAGCCTTGCCAATATTTCAGCTTTTAGCATCACATAGTCTTTTGCTTGGTTAGGCTCTAGGTCATAGTAAGCTTTCTGCGATTCACCAGTTAACAGAGGAGCCACCAGTCCAGCCCACTGCTCCTCAGGCCACTTTTCTCTTTCAGCGGTCCTTTCAAATGTGGTCAAAAATACCTCTGGATCATCCTCTCCAGTCATTTTTGTCAATAAACGACTCACCCCAAAGGACGCGGTATTAGTGGGACGGCTTTCCTCACTGGTCTGCGGACGTTGCTGCATTGCTGCTTCCATCTGTTGTTGTAGTCTCTGCTCTTGCTTCTGCAACAGGTCTATGAAGCGGGCCTCAGATTGCTGCTGGGCTTGTTGCTGAGCCTCCAGACTCTGTTGCAAAGTTGCGTTTGTCTGCTGCTGGGCTGCAAGGCTCTGTTGATGAGCTTGCTGCTGGGCTGCGAAGTTCTGTTGTTGAGCTGCAAGGCTCTTTTGCAAACCTGCATTTGTCTGCTGTTGATTGGCATTTGCTAGAGCCAGCTGCTTCAGTATCTCCTCCATGCTGGCTTAAAAAAAAACTGCCACTGGTTCTCCACCAACTGTGAGGGGGTTAGCTCGGCAGCGGGTGTGTGTGACCCCCGAGATGGGCTCCCCACACAAAAACAGGCCCAGCAAACGGAGGTTGTGGTTTTCAAAATCAAAAAGGTGCGGTTTATTTTCTATTTACAGTGACAAAACACAGCAAAGCAAAAGAAACATAAACAAAATAAATCCTGGTCAACTTGACCTCTGACTAAACATACAGGTTTCCTAACTAACAACTGGGATCAGCCTAGTGCTGTCCTAGTCCCTAAGTCCCTGGTTTTAAATGTCCAAGCAAATAGCCACACAGGCTTTGTCTCACCGCACAGGGGTTCACTCTCCCTAGACAGTCCACACAGGTCTGGGTCCAGGCATGAGCTAACATCTAATGAAGCTGGGAGTTCTTATAGAGGCCTAAATGAGCTGACAAGCTTCAGCTGGTCTCATCAACTCCCTGTCTGCACGACGCCCCACACTCTCCCTAGAGGTATGAGTCATCCATGAGCCCACTAGCCTCAGCTGGGCTTATACAACTCTCCACCTAGTTGTATAAGTCGGCGTAAAGCCTGAATCTGGGCGAAATATATCTACCCCCCTGGATGCAACCAGGTGACTTTACCTTCCTGCTGTCACAATATATATATATATATATATATATATATAGGCATGTTTAGGTGTGTGAGTTTAACATAACCGACAGATATGAAAATAAATAATGATAATGACGATGATTATTATATTTACTATTTGAAGAAACATTGGGGGGAATTCAATAAAGCTGCTGTGACACTTTTCTGGCGTTAATTCCTCTTGTTAACGTCTTGAGCCAAATTCATAAGGCATACTTTTGGTTCTGACAGTGTCTCTTTCATCAAATTTAAAATGTGCCACTTTTACATTGTGGCGTATTAAATGTACCAAATTCAAAATAAAACACCAACACTTCGTATCTTACGAAAATGGAGCTAATTAAGATCAACTTTTTACTTTATATTGATGCCCTTTTATTTGTTTTTTGATGGATTCAATTTGAAATTTATGCGCTGCACTCTTGTTATTATATTTAAATTATAAGGTTTGTCTGTCACCTTCTGGTGCTAGCTGCATATATCTTTGAGCGCTCACTTGTTTTTTATTAGAATGATCGTTTTTCTTGTCTTTTTTTTTTTCAAAATGTATTTCAAGAAATCATATAGTTCTGATTTTTTCTCATGTGATTTAATGTAAATACAAATGACAATCCCTGGAATTCATAAAGACAGGCACAGACAGATTTTGCAAAAGTGTCTCTCATGCATTTTGAAAGTGGCACAGCATACACCAAAGTACAAGTTCTAGACAGGTATATAGATTTGGCGCATGCGGTGCCACTTTTAAAACACATGAGATGCACTTTTGCAAAACCTGTCTGTGCCAGTCTTTATGAATTCAAGGGATTGTCATTTGTATTTACATTAAATCACATGAGAAAAAATCAGAACTATATAATTTCTTGAAATACATTTTGAAAAAAAAAAAGACAAGAAAAACGATCATTCTAATAAAAAACAAGTGAGCGCTCAAAGATATATGCAGCTAGCACCAGAAGGTGACAGACAAACCTTATAATTTAAATATAATAACAAGAGTGCAGCGCATACATTTCAAATTGAATCCATCAAAAAACAAATAAAAGGGCATCAATATAAAGTAAAATGTCAAACATCAAATATCAATATGTAATATACCGTATATACTCGAGTATAAGCCGACCCGAGTATAAGCCGAGGCACCTAATTTTACCACAAAAAACTGGGAAATCTTATTGACTCGAGTATAAGCCTAGGGCAGTGTTTCTCAACTCCAGTCCTCAAGGCGCACCAACAGGTCACGTTTTCAGGCTTTCGATTATTTTGCACAGGTGATTTGATCAGTTTCACTGCCTTTGCAATTACCACAGGGAAATCCTGTGGGGGGAAATCCTGAAAACATGACCTGTTGGTGCGCCTTGAGGACTGGAACTGAGAAACACTGGCCTAGGGTGTCCATGTGCATGCCTCATTGTGCCTGGCTGGTACCGGGTCCCCAAATTCACAGGAGAAATGACCGTTTAACATGGGAGTCTATGGAAGGGGAGCCCGGCTTTGAAAAATCGGTGCTCCCTGGCCGTAGGTCCCCCGGACAACAAACTTTGTACACTTGTAGAGGAAGAGTGAGGCTACATGTGTGTCAGTACCGGGTCCCCAAAAATCCGGGAGATCAGGAACAAAAAGATGACTCGAGTATAAGCCGAGGGGGGCATTTTCAGCACAAAAAAATGTGCTGAAAAACTCAGCTTATACTCGAGTATATACGGTACTTATATAATGGCATACAGTCCATCAATGTGCAAAATGAATAATGGGCAAATACTCTTCCACTACTCAAATACTTATTGTAACAACCAAAAGTCCAAAAAAAAATCCCAGAGTGAAACTTTCATGCTGCATAATGACTCCCAATGTTGACACTCATCCACCTTTATGCCCTCACCAGATTGCTAATTGACATCAGCATATAGTATCAGCCTTTTACCAAGAAAAAATGGAATCCAGCCGTGAAACTCCACTTCCAGATTCTCTCAATCCAAAAAGGGCACAGAGTCCCTGACTGTCCCCTTCCTTCTCTTCCTCACATTTACCAACAGTTAAATCCGGCGTCATGACAACTGGCAGCTACTACCACCAATAGACCAAAACTGTTGGGAATAGTTCTGAGGAGGAAATATCAGGGCAGAAGCAGGGCTTTCTAACCAGAAGGGATCAATTTCCTACACCACAGAGCTTATTTTTTCTTTTACTGAACCTGCCTGAACTCTTCTGCACATGTGCAAGATGGCCGACATCCCTGCTTCTGCCCTGATATTCCCACCCCAGGGTGAGTCCCAGCAGGTTTGGTCATGGATTTTACAAACTGTCCATGAATTTAGTGAAAGTTGGCAACACTGGATGAGTGTCAACACTGGATGAGTGTCAACACTGGGAGTCATTATCCAGAATGGAAGTTTCACTCTTTTATTGGACTTTTGGGTGGAAGGTGGAAGAGTATCTGCACTTTATTATTAATTTTACACATTGAGGGACTGTATGGCATTATAAATATTACATATTGATATTTAACGTTTGACATGTTACTTTATATTGATGCACTTTAATTTGTTGATTTTTTTGTTTTTTTTTATGGATGCAATTTAATATTCATGTGTGGCACTGTTTTTAGTATACAAAAAAAGTCAAGAAAAGAAAAGAAAGAAAAGAAAAGAAGAAAAAAATACAGTTATATTGTTTTATATCATTTTATATTTTTATATGAATTCTTTATTATGCACATAAACAATTAAAAGATAAGCCAAATATAAGAAGCATGTGTGTTCACACTTGAAAATTGGTGTGTTTTGTGTATTTTTTAGAGACTTGTGCAGTAATCCAGTGTGACACTTTATCTTGGTACAGGAGTTTATTTTTATAAAGACCGGTCACTGCTCACCTTGTGTGTGGGGTGACTGGTCTTCTATCTAACCCCTCCTGTATTTTTTTGCAGGCAGCCTGTAACAAGTTGCGCATGTAGGGTCCCATCCACAGCTCTGCTCTATGCACACATTATGTGCAACCCAGTGATGATGTATTGTTACTTTTATATAGCAAAATCTAGGTTTTGCAATGCTGCTTGGTGTACACAAGTGGATTTATAGTCTTTGTTGAGGAATATGCAGTATGTAAACAAACATTTTTGTAATTAGCTTTAAAGTGGTTCTAAACGGTCAAGGTTTTTTTTTTTTTGAGAAAAAAGTTTTTATTGAACAATTTACATTTGGAACATAATTCTGCAAGCTACAAGGCAATACTGGAGAAATGCATAAAACAAAGAAATGTGGCTTATACATATATAGGCACAGTAGATCAAAAAACTTGTTCAGATTGAACACTGGATTCAGTGACTATCAATAAGTGGAAAACCCTATGTCCACGCTATTCATGGAATTGCACGCTAGAAGGATGTATAGTATTACGGACCATCAGTGCATGTGTCTGCGGACTCAAGCCATCGATCCCAGATTTTGTAGTACTTATCTGGACAACCTCTGTTGATGTATATGAACTTTTTGTAGGGAAGAGTGTTATTTATATCTAGTTTCCAATCGTTGAAGCTGGGGGGAGTGGGTCTCATCCACTGTCTGGCTATAATTTTTCTAGCATTAAACAATGTTTCATGCAAGAATGTTTTAGTGAATTTGTTCATCTCAGAGTCAGGGAATATCCCCAGTAAGCATTGTTTGGGGTCCAGGGTCAATGGGGATCCCATGTCACCATGGAGGAAGTCAACAATCTGCTTCCACAGACCCTGAAGGACCGGGCACGCCCAGAGTAGATGGAAGAATGTGCCCGTCGCTTGGTTACACATTGTGCACAAGGTAGAAAACTGTCGTCTAAAGCGGGCGATTCTTAGGGGGGTGAGATACGCTCGGTGCACCACGTATAACTGGGTCAGCCTGTCAGAGAGCTTGGGGGATACAGTCTTGCACGAGTCTAGTGCTTCACTCCACTCCTCATCCTCCAGTGGGCCCACCTCTCTTTCCCATCTTGGTTTAAGGCTGTAAGCTAGCGTGGTAGATGATGGGGTGAGAAGCATGACATAAAAATCAGAGATCAGCTTTCGTGGGTCCACACCCTTAACCACTGCCATAATAACATTGGGCGTAGATTGTGGCAAAGGCTGGGAAAACTGAGCTTGGGCTGCGTGACGCACCTGGAAGAATCTAAAAAGCATAGAATTGGGCAGCAGGAACTCATTTTGGAGGTCCTCAAAGTTTTTAAGTGTGCCATCGTAAATTATGTGGTGCAAATAATATATTCCATATTCGCACCATATCTCTGTGTCAGGGATCAAGAGAAACTCTGAGAGTAGTCTATTGTGCCATAAGGGGGTATAATTGTTGTGTTTAGGGGTCGTTAATGTTTTAGTGGTGATGTCCCATACGCGCCTATATTGGTACAATAGGGACCCACGGTCTCTATTGGAGTTATTCCCACTATGTCCCACTGCAATTGCAGTGAGTGGGTCAGTGGTCAGTTGCGCCCACCGTGGACAGAGGAGGGTGAGGAATCTGAGTCTGTCGGTTTTATCTATGTGGTATAGTTGGGACGCAAGGTAATAAAGATTTAAGTCAGGGAGGGCTGTTCCACCTAGGTCAGTAGGGTTCTTAAGGACTCTCCAGGCCAGCTTGTGTCTGTTGGTACCCCAAATAAATGTCTTGAGTATGGCCTCCATTGACTTGAAAAATTTCAAGGGTAAGTATACGGGTGTGTGCCAGAGTATATACAATATTTTAGGAAATAATATCATTTTAACAATGTTAATGCGGCCCCACACGCCGAGCGGTAGTCTCGCCCATACCTGGGTTCTAGACTTGATGAGATCGAAAAGGGGTTCTATGTTCAGGGATATATAGTCAGCCAGGGTTCTATTCACCAATACTCCAAGATATTTGATAGTGTTCACTCGCTGGAGTGGTAACTGTGCCTGTAGCTTGGGAGAGGGGAAACTATCCATAGGCAATATTTGAGATTTCTCCCAATTAATTTTAAGGCCAGAGAACTGATCAAAGTGTTCAATTGTATGTAACGCCTTCCGAAGAGATGTGGCAGAGTCGGCCAGGTATAGTAGCGTGTCGTCTGCGTATAAGCTAATTTTTTCAGTCAGGGAACCAAGGCAGAGACCCTGAATCTCGGGGTCCTCTCTAATGGAGATTGCAAGGGGCTCCGCCGCCAAGGCGTAGAGGAGTGGAGACAGTGGGCAGCCCTGTCTAGTGCCCCTGGATAAGTCAAATGTCTATGAGGCCCTCCCGTTGGCCACTACTTTACCCCTGGGTGCCAGATATAATAATTGAACCCACTTAATAAATTTAGGTCCAAAACCAAAGCCACGGAGGCATCCCCAAAGGTACCGCCACTCCACTGAGTCAAAGGCCTTGGCAGTATCCAAAGCCACCACCACCCGGGACCCAACATTAGTATGTGTCACTTGTAAGTTAATATACAACGGTCAAGGTTTTTTACCTTCATGCATTCATGAAGGTAATACACCTTCTCTCTGCAGCATCCCCCCATGGCCCCCTATAATACTTACCTGAGCCCCCTCTCGATCCAGCGATGTGCATGAGTGCCTCGGATCTCTGCCTCCTCCATTGTCTCCTCCTGCTGTCAATCACAGCCACTGAGCCAATCAGGAGA
This sequence comes from Rana muscosa, assembly GCA_029206835.1. Taxonomy (NCBI): domain Eukaryota; kingdom Metazoa; phylum Chordata; class Amphibia; order Anura; family Ranidae; genus Rana; species Rana muscosa. Next base: position 131,044,837 of record CM055119.1, on the reverse strand, counting down.
GAGTGGGGCTGGTCTGAGCCATGGCTCTGTATGTGAATGGACATGCAGAGCCACAGCTCAGGAGTGAGTCTGCTTGTGTGCCCTCTTTGCAAGCTGCTTGCTCTGGGGGCACTCTGCAGGAGGGAAAAGCCAGGAGCACCAGCGAGGGACCCTGAGAAGAGCAGGATCGAGGCTACACTGTGCAAAATCGCTGTAAGGTAAGTATAACATGTTTGTTATTTAAAAAAAAAAAAAAAGAGACTTTAATATCACTTTAATACAGGGTGTACCCATAACACTGTTTTTTCAAAGCATTGTGGGTTTCCTAAAAAGAGACCACAAAAGTTGCTCTGCCTTTGTGACTGAGCAGGAAAATACATGAATGTGTGTGGTAGTGGTTGTGGGGAAGGATGAGGCGGACAGACTTTTTCATCAAAGCAGTTATGGTTAGTCTGGTTAACATATAAAAAGTGTCTGGAGTCCATAATATATCATTGTAATGTCTTGTCACACTCTTTAGGCTATGCAGTTCCACAGCTATGCAAAATAATAGGATTGGGTTGATTGGTATAATAGAGTATATTTGTAATTTTTCATACAAAATATACTTCCTTTGTTTCTGTCTCAGCTTTTTAGGTTCTTAGCTGATGGTGCCCTCTAGACTAATTAACTTTGATACGACCTAGCTTTTACTTATTCCCCAGCACTCATATAACCTAGATCTTTATATATTATTCCTGACCATGCTTAGTTGGATTTTCGCATACTTTGTACCTAATGTTTTAACCACTTAAGGACCGAGCCTCTTTCTGAGATTTGGTGTTTACAAGTTAAAACATTTTTATTTGCTAGAAAATTACTTATAACCCCCAAACATTTTATATATATATATATATATATATATATATATATATTTTTTTTTTTTTTTCTAACACCCTAGAGAATAAAATTGCAGGCATTGCAATACTTTCTGTCACACCGTATTTGCGCAGCGGTCTTACAAGCGCACTTTTTTTTGGAAAAAATACACTTTTTTTAATAAAAAAATAAGACAACAGTAAAGTTAGCCCAATTATTTTATATTGTGAAAGATAATGTTACACAGAGTAAATTGATACCCATCATGTCACACTTCAAAATTGTGCCCACTCGTGGAATGGTGACAAACTTTTACCCTTAAAAATCTCCATAGGTGATGTTTAAAAAATTCTACAGGTTGCATGTTTTGAATTACAGAGGTCTAGGGCTAGAATTATTGCTCTCACTCTACCGATCGCAGAGATAACTCACATGTGTGGTTTGAACACTGTTTTCATATGCGGGCGCTGCTCACGTATGTGTTTGCTTCTGCTCGGCGGGACTGGCTGTGTTTAATTTTTTTTTCTTATTTATTTTACCGTTTATTTTTATTTTTTACACTGTTCTTTTTAAAAAAAAAATTGTGTCACTTTTATTCCTATTACAAAGAATGTAAACATCCCTTGTAATAGAAAAAAAAGCATGACAGGACCTCTTAAATATGAGATCTGGGGTTAAAAAGACCTCTGATTTCATATTTACACCAAAATGCAATAATTTTTTTTTTTAAATGTCATTTAAAAAATAAAAAAATGTCTCTTTAAGAGCTATGGGCGGAAGTGATGTGTTGATGTCGCCAATAATATGGAGATGGGTGGGGGGAATATTCCCCTCACTCATCTCCATACCAAGCCAGGAAAAGGACCTGATCGCCTCCGCCGCTACCGACGGGTCCGGTAAGCGGCGGAGGGCACCGGAGCGCAGCGGGAAGGGGTACCCTCTCCTGCCACCGATAAAAGTGATCTCGCGGTGAGAATCGCTACAGAGACCACTTTTATCTGAAAGTGTACGGCCCGCTGAAGAAGTGGATACTGGGGTTGTGGTAGCTAGCTGCTGCCATAACAATGGTATTCCTCTTCAAAATACCGACGTATAACGACAACGGGCGGTCCGGAAGTGGTTAACAAGAATGCTCTGGGGAAAATTATCTTGCAAAGTGCAAATTCCCTTGCAAAGTGAACAACCTATTTTCTTTAGTAAATCAACTCTTGTAGGCATCAAAAAGCCCTGAAACTTGCTGCTGAGTGCTGCAATCTTGTATGTTATGTTAGCAGTCCCAGTAGACTCAGAGCTGCCACTCAAGTGACACTCTACAGTATTCTCCTTTGCTCCTTTCCTTGGCAACTACATACAAATGGAATGGAGAAGCTGGGCCAGCATAGACAGTAATAAGACACTCCCAGAAGATAAGAGTGCTATATTGTGGCAGGAGGAAGGGGCAACTATGGCTGTGCCAGAGAATTAACTCTTCCTGTAGTTGTCAAATTTCCAAGAAAATTCAAAAACACATTAACACTGACTTAAAATGATTTAAAGAAGGAAAAACTGCAAGTAAGCATTCAAAATATGCACATATAGTTCACTGTTTGTATTTTAAGCATTTAAAATGCTTTTTTCTTTGGTTTATCTGAATTTTGTAGTTGGTAAGCAGGGTCTCTTTGAGTGTTCTGACACAACCCAGGATCATCCCTGGGTTTGCTATGTGTAGGTTTCCTAGTCTTGTTAAAGACCGCCTCAGACGAGGTCTTGTGATGAAACGCTTAAATGGAGCCACTCATACTACGTCATTCCAGTCCCGAGAGCAGTGGGTGGAATGCAAGCTGGAACGCACGCCACAAAACCCATGCTCCGACCTTGGAGACTGCCATTTATCAGCTGTTGCGGTTGATACAGCACTGATTGGGTGCTTTTTTACCGTTTGTTTTAAACTATTTTGTAATAAATTTACCATTTTGGAATTACACTATGGGAGCATTTTTGTCTCTACCCATTTGAGGAATACCTAATTGCCATCTGCCATTGGTTCTCTCTGCTGGATATCGTGTGAGCCGAGGAGTGATCGACATCCCTCTGAACCCAAGGACCCACTGCGTGGAGACACCGTAACCGGATCATACATGCTCAATACCCCTGCAGGGGTTATAGGATCTGGTAAGTGGGGACACATGAGGGTAACACCAAAGTCACCCATTTTCTGTTGAGAGCACCACTTCACTTTGGAACCATTTGAAGATATACCTTGTCAATTGCCTATACAAATGATTCAACTCCCCGGATGGAGATATAGCTTAAACTTTATTTAAGGACAGTTGCCAGTCACATCAACCATATGTGTGTGTGACACTGGTCACTGTCACTGATATATACAATTTAAGCATTGTCTTATGATTTTTTGCATATCTATTTATGGACTGTGGATTTGTTTGTATTCAATTTTGGTAATTTGCACTGTCACTTAATTACAGGATATTAAGTTATTATTTACCCCAACACAATACAGGGTTTATTACACAATGATACACCTCACCTGTCACTGATTAACCATTGCTCACCTAGCTCCCAGCTCGCCTCTGGCGAACTCAGTGTTAATTTGGAGATAGTCTGTGTCACTTTTTGAGAGCACTATTTAATTTATAGATTTTTATGATATGCTTTTTGGATCTTAGTCTGGTATCCACCTTAGACCTTCTTGGTCATTCTAGTGGAAGGTTGCGCCACCACCCCCAACCCATACCTTTATTAACCAAATCCTCCTTAGGGAGTTTTTCTAGGGGGGCTGCAACCTTTATGTAACTCACCTAAGTGCGGATTCTTACATCTAAATAATTCCTAGTTTTGATAGTTTCTAAATTAATCGCTTGCCGACCAGCGCACGACAATATACGTTGGCAGCATGGCACGGACAGGCAGATGGGCATACAGGTAAGTCCCTTTTAAGAATCGGCATTGTGGGTGCTCGTGCATCGGCGGCGGGTGCGCGCACCCGCCGCAAGCTCTGTGAGTCCGAACGCGGGTCCCGCAGACTCGATGTCCATGGGGATACCCGCGATCGTCTCACAGAGAGGAAGAATGGGAAATGCTAATGTAAACAAGCATTTCCCCATTCTTCCTAGTGACAGGACACTGATCACAGCTCCCTGTGATCAGAGCGGTGATCAGTGTCGTGTCACACACAGCCCATCCCCCCTACAGTTAGAAGCACTCCTTAGGACACACTTAACCCCTTCAGCGCCCCCTTCAGGTTAACCCCTTCACTGCCAGTGTCATTTTTACAGTAATCAGTGCATTTGTGTAGCACTGATCGCTATAAAAATGACAATGGTTCGAAAACGGTGTCAAAAGTGTCCGATGTGTCCGCCATAATGTCGCAGTCACGATAAAAATCGCTGATCGCCGCCATTACTACACCCTGTTCCAAATTATTATGCCAATGATATTTTTCTTGTTTACCTAAATAATTGATGTAAACAACAGTCAGCATAATTCTCATGTTATCAACTATTAAGAGTACAATTCGAATTTTATTGAACAAACCTCCTAATGATAACATTTTGTTTTTTCAAAATAAACAACTTACAATGCACTGTTCCAAATTATTACGCACATTAAGTTTCAAAGCACTTTATAGGTTGTAAAGAACTGAAAATTATCATTTGTTGTGTTTGCAGCATATTTACTTAAATCAAAAGCTATTTCAATCAAACTTTGAACAACATTTTAACTATTTAAACATTATAACAGTTACGTTACATTTTAACATAGGACCCCTTATTTGATAGCAGCTTCACAAGTCTTGCATCCATTGAACTTGTAAGTTTTTGGACAGTTTCTGCTTAAATTTGTTTGCAAGATGTCAGAATAGCGTCCCAGAGCTGCTGTTTGGATGTAAACTGACTCCCACCCTTATACTGTAGATCTTTTGCTTAAGGATGCTCCAAAGGTTCTCAATAGGATTGAGGTCAGGGGAGGATGGAGGCCACACCATGACTTTCTCTCCTTTTATCCCCACAGCAGCCATTGATGCCAAGGTATTCTTTGCAACATGAGATGGTGCATTGTCATGCATGAAGATGATTTTATTACGGAAAGCATAGTTCTTCCTTCTGTACCAGGGAAGGAAGTGGTCAGTCAGGAACTCCACATTCTTTGCGGAGGTCATCGTTACACCTTCGGGGACCCTAAAGGGACTGACCAGCTCTCTTCCCATGATTCTGGCCCAAAACATGACTCCACCACCGCCTTGCTGACGTCGCAGCCTTGTTGGAACAGGGTGGCCGTCCACCAACCCTCCACTACTCCATCCATCTGGACCATCCAGGGTTGCACGGCACTCATCAGTAAACAGGACTGTTTGAAAATTAGTCTTCATGTATTTTTCTGCCCAATGCAGCCGTTTCTGCTTGTGAGCATTGGTTAGTGGTGGCCGAATGGAAGGTTTAGGCACAGTTGCAAGACTCTGGAGGACTCTACACCATGATGTCCGTGGGACTCCAGAGGCACCAGCAGCTTCAAATATCTGTTTTCTGCTATGTAATGGTGTTTTAGCAGCTGCTCTCTTGATCCGATGCATGGATCTGGCAGAAAGCTTCCTCAATGTGCCTTTATCTGCACAAAACACGTCTGTGCTCTGAATCAGCCACAAATCTTAATAGTGCGATGATCACGCTTACGTTTTCGTGAAATATCTAATGTTTTCATACCTCGTCCAAGGCATTGAACTATTTCACTCTTTTCGGCAGCAGAGAGATCCTTTTTCTTCCCCATATTGCTTGAAAATGGTGCTCTGCTTAATAATGTGGAACACCCTCCTTAAGAAGTTTTTCCTTTTTATTGGGCTCACCTGGCAATCTAATTATCACAGGTGTCCGAGATTGTTTTCAGTGATCAAAAGAGCCCTGAGACACAATGCCATCCATGAGATATTAAACTGAAATACAAAATATTTAATCTTTGTGACACTGAAATAGAATTTGCATAATAATTTGGAACAGGGTGTAGTAAAAAAATAATTATTGATAAAAATGCCATAAAATTATCCCCTATTTTGTAGACGCAATAACTTTTGCGCAAACCAATCAATAAACGCTTATTGCAATTTTTTTTACCAAAAATATGTAGAAGAATACGTATCGGCCTAAACTGATGAAAAAATAGTTTGTTTTTTTATATATTTTCGGGGGATATTTATTATAGCAAAAAGTTAAAAATATTGTTTTTTTTTAAAATTGTCGCTCTATTTTTGTTTATTTCGCAAAAAATAAAAAACGCAGAGATGGTCAAATACCACCAAAAGAAAGCCCTATTTGTTGGAAAAAAAGGATGTCAATTTTGTTTGGGAGCCACGTCGCACAACCGTGTAATTGTCACTTAAAGCGACGCAGTGCCGGATCGCAAAAAGTGCTCTGGTCTTTGGCCAGCCAAATGGTCCGGGCTTAAGTGGTTAACAAAGATTTTAAATTAATAAAAAAAAAAAAATCAACCTGCTGCAAGGTATGTTTCTAGATAGCAGTTCAGTGAGATTTTAAAATTTGTAGTTGAAATGCATTCCTAGATAATAAATAAATCAAAGTAGGGTAACTCTATTATCAAACAGTTGATTAAGTTGATTGATTTGACATAACTTTTATTATTAGGCAATAACTTGAACATTTACATATAAAAGTGTGAATAATATTTGGTTCAAAATCTAATCTGTAATTCCTGAATGTTAAAATATGATGCAAAAGATGGGAAATAAAATAGTTTTGCATACATTGCTTATGTTCCCTTTATTTTTACCAGCTTTGTATTTTATGTTAGCTAATTGTTTAAACAGTTTTTCTCTGAATATCTTGACAGTAAATGGCGTGAGTACAAATTTAAAATAGCGGTAACCAAAAATTGTTTTGACACATTCAGCTGAGCATTTGGAGTTTAGATTTTTTTTGTCTCACATTATTCATCAGTTAACTATTCCATTAATTGTAAAACAGACACACAGTGCGATAAGCAGGAAGAATTTAGCCAGCTAGCAAACTAAGGAACGCGCCAAGGATTGCAGGGTCAATAGTCATAAAGACTATTTAATAGAATTTCTGTACTAGGCTTGTAGTTTCAAATATTGATTAATGTACAGACAAAATGCTAGATTCTAATACTTTCAGAAGTCAGGCTATCTAGAATCGAAGGTATATTACATTTACTGTGTATGGAAATAACAATACAAGGATAATGAAAATGGATCTATAAAAAGAAAAGGTGTAGAGACAGGTTTTTTTCTTACATTAAGGGCCAGTTCACACCACATGCAGTCCAGTGCGTTTTTTTTCTGCATCAAAAACGCAGGGAAAGTAGGTTATATGGTTTTCAATGGCATCGTTCACACCAGTGCTTGCAGTTCCAGTGAGTTCCAGTTCCAGAAAAAAAAATAGAACATGCTGCATTTTACCTGCACTGGACTGTACTGGAACGCTGTAATCACAAACGCACCTAAATGCACCAAAAACGCACTGGAACACACTTGTCCTTATCTAAGGTTAATAAAAAAGAGGGGTGAAAAAAAGCACTGGACTGCATCAAAAACTTACCAAAAAACGCACTGGAACGCATAAAAAACGTGTCAAAACGCGCATGAAAAAAAGCACCTGGAACGCATCCGGATTGCGTTTCTATGGTGTGAACTGGCCCAGAATGTGTTAAAGGGGTTGTAAGACTTCGATTATAAAAAAAAATTACAAACATGTCATACTTACCTCCACTGTGCAGCTCGTTTTGCACAGAGTGGCCCCGATCCTCGACTTCTGGGGTCCCTCTGCGGCTTTTGCGGCTCCTCCCCACATCAGATAACCCCCTAGGATAAGCACTCTCCCAGGGGGTTACCTTGCAGGCGTGCTCCCGAGTCATTCATGCGGCGGCTGTAGCCGCCGAATGTATGACTCGGCCCTGCCCCCCCGCATCATTGGATTTGATTGACAGCAGCGGGAGCCAATGGCTGCGTTGCTATCAATCTATCCAATCAAGAGCCGGGACCCCATGTAGAGAGGGGCAGCGTGTCCCCACCGAGGCAAATTCGGGGCTTTAGGTAAGTAAAACGGGGGGGGGGGGGGGCTAGAGGCCGGTGACTGCCAGGTGTTTTTTCACCTTAATGCATAGAATGCATTAAGGTGAAAAAACACAAGGGTTTACAAACCTTTTAAGATAAAAAACCTTCTGCCTTTACAACACCTGTAAATGTGAACTATAGCCTTTTTTGTGTTTTTGCAATGTGCATAAAAAATAAAAGTGTTATCAATGTGTGTTAACAATGCATGTTGTTGAAATAACATAGAAGAAAACAAAAAGAAAACAAAAAAAAAACATATACCTTACCACTTCAGCCCCGGAAGGTTTTACCCCCTTAATGACCAGGCCATTTTTTGCGATACGGCACTGCATTAGTTTAACTGACAATTATGCGGGCATGCGACACTGTACCCAAATAAAATGTATTTTGTTTTTTTTCCCACAAATAGAGCTTTCTTTTGGTGGTATTTGATCATCTCTGTGTTTTTTATTTTATGCGCTATAAACAAAAAAAGACAGATAAAAAAAAATACTTTTTACTTTCTGCTATAATACATATCAAAAACAAAATGAATAAATTTAGGCCAATATGTATTCTTCTACATATTTTTGGTAAAAACATCCCAATAAGCATAAATTGATTGGTTTGCACAAAAGTTATAGCGTCTACAAACTGTGGGATAGATTTATGGACTTTTTATTTTTTTATTGTTTTTACTGGTAATGGTGGCGATCAGTGATTTTTAATGGGACAGCAACATTGCGGCAGACAAATCTTACCCTAAGTGACATTTTTTGGGTACCAGTGACACCAATACAGTGATCAGTGCTAAAAAAAATGCACTGATTCCTGTATAAATGACACTGGCAGGGAAGGGGTTAACATCAGGGGCGATCAAAGGGTTAAGTGTGTTCCCTGCATGTGTTTTCTAACTGTGTGGGGGATGGACTGACAGGTAGAACACAGAGATCGCTGTTCCTGATTACTCAGATCTCTGTGTACTTCCCTGTCAGAACGGGGATCTGCCTTGTTTACATAGGCATATCCCGGTTCTGATTCTCTGTGGAGCAATCGCGGGTGGTCTGCGGACATCGGGTCCCGCTAATTGGCTCCCCCACCGTACAGCAGGTGCACGTCTCAAGTATCTATTGCACAAAACAACGTACAGGTATGTTGTTTTATGCAATAGAGCTGCCCTGCAGCAGTATATATGCGGTGGGCGGTCTTTAATTGGTTAATGTACCTCTGTTGCAGAAAAATTAAAGCTTTGTTTGATTTTTAGAACAAGGCCTTACCTTAGCCCCTGGTATGTTCCATAGAAAAGTTCATGGCTTCCTGGTGTGTAGATTTTGGACGTGAAAACCAGTAAGACACAGGAAGCAGTTCAAAAACTGACCTCATTAGCACACACACTCTGCACTAATCAACTATGTTTGCATGGCATCCCCGGCATCCACACCACATGTGCATTTGGCTTGTCAATGTAGGCTGCTACAGCATTCCCAACATCCATCTCAAGTGGCCCGGCCTGCATACTAGATTCTCTGGGGTGGCGCATTAGACACCCCTGATGAAGTGCAAGGGTCTGCCTGGTTGGATACAGAGTGAATGGATCGATTCCATAGTTTTGGTAAAAAAAATAAAGGTGAACTTAGGCTTTAACTTCTCCAGACCCGGGTCATTGACAAATGACTGCCACAAGGTGGCTCTACAGGTCCGGGAGGCCGTCTTTTTACGGCCTCGGCTCCTCCGGCCACTGGGGGGCGCGTGAGCACCAGCGGGAGGCGCGCGTGCCTGGCACGTCACTGAGATGCCGATGCATGTGCCTGGTGGCCGCGATGTCCGCCAAGTACCCGCGACCGGCCGTTACACAGCCAAGGACATGGATCTCTGTGTGTAAACACAGAGATCCACATCCTGTCAGGGAGAGGAGACCGATGGTGTGTACATAGAAACACAGATCGGTCACCTCCACCAGTCAGTCCCCTCCCCCCACAGTAAGAATCACTCCCAGGGAACACATTTAACCCCTTCCTCGCCCCCTAGTGTTAATCCCTTCCCTGCCAGTCACATCTATACAGTAATCAGTGCATATTTATAGCACTGTTCGAGGTATAAGTGTGAATGGTCCCAAAAATGTGTCAAAAGTGTCTGATGTGTTCGCCATAATATCGCAGTCCTGACAAAAATCGCAAATAACTAGTAAAAAAAATAAAATAAAAAAAAGTCTTATTTCTATCCCCTATTTTGTAGCCGCTATAACTTTTGCGCAAACCAATCAATATACGCTTATTGTGTTTTTTTTTTGTTTTTTTACCAAAAATATGTAGAAGAATACATATCGGCCTAAACTGAGAAAAAAAATAGTTATTTTTTTAAAAAATTGGGGATATTTATTATAGCAAAAAGTTAAAAATATTGTGTTTTTTTTCAAAATTGTCGCTCTTTTTTTGTTTATAGCGCAAAAAATAAAAACCGCAGAGGTGATCAAATACCGCCAAAATAAATCTCTATTTGTGGGAAAAAAAGGTATGTCAATTTTGTTTGGGAGCCACGTCGCATGACCACGCAATTTTCATTCAAAGCGTGACAGTGCTGAAAGCTGAAATTTTGCCTGGGCAGGAAGGGGGTATATGTGCCCAGTAAGCAAGTGGTTAAGGTACCCAACCACATATGTATATGTTTAAAGCCTACTTTTTATTTATAACTGAAAAAAGCATACACACGTATTACTATTAAAAGAACATCTTTTCACATTTCCATTAAATAACAGGCTCATTTCCAGTCTCTTCAACCACCTTTCTTGTATTAGTTCATAAACACCTTGTACATAATGTACTCAAACAATATAGTAATCAAACTGGGAGTGGGAGTAGCTCTCAACGCAACGCCTTTCCCAGAAAATAATTCTGCTCCCTCAGGAATGTGAATGCGGTATGTATTGCACTGTCTGGAAATTGTAGCCAACAAAAGTATAAAGCAAGGATAAACAAGTGGTGGTAGGGGGAGTGTGAAAATATTCTAGGCGTATTCAGAGTTATGACCTAAGATCTCAATGTGACCAGGTAATACAGGTGGTAAGCCAGAGAACGAAGACAGAGTCCCCAGCATAGGGCAGTCAGAACTCTTGGTTTAACGTATGGAAGGGAATCCGGTGTGGGAGTGGCACTCACTTTTCCCTACCTTTCTCCACATTTTTATTTTTACTAAAAATAAAAACATGTTTTGCCTAGAGATACACTTTCAGAAAAATATTATATGACTAATGCATAGATAGCTTTACTTATTTGCTTCTTGTCTGAAGCTGCTTTTCATTAGGAGATGACTTTTAAAAAATATACACTTTTACAGCAACATGGTGATTATCTGTTCATGACAAAGATTCAAACAGTTTATAGGGTTTAAAAGAGAGTTTTTTGATGGCTCAATGCATAAAAATAACATAAAATCATTAATCTGGAAAAACTGTATGTAAATTCTGTATAGCCATTCAGACTGTTATCACATAACTGTAAGGCCTCATGCCCACGGACGTTTTTACAGCCACTTTTATGAGCGTTTTTTGCAGCTTAAAAACGGGTCTCCATGTTAGCCTATGGCCTCATGCCCACCATGACGTTTTTGAGCTGTAAATGGCATAGGCGTTTTAAGCTGCAAAAAAAAAAAACAGGACCAGTGCGTTCTGAAGCTCCAGCGTTAGAGCTGTAAAGACATCAGACGCCGGCAAAGGGTGTAAAAATGCAATGTAACGAGGCTTAACGCTGTGTTGAGCCTCATCCGGCGTTTCTTTCTCTATTCCAAATCAATGGTTCCCTATGGGAGCCCATTGATTTGAACAGAGGTCGCACCAGAAGTTGGATCCATCCGCCTTGCGGGGCGACTTGTGTGCAGAGAATCTTGAGGGGGAACCCCGCAATTTTTTTTAAAAAATTTGCATGAGGTTCCCTCTCAGGACGATACCAGACCCTTCGGTCTGGTATGGATCTTGAGGGGGAATCCCAACACCAAAAAAAAATTGCGCGGGGTTCCCCCCAGGATCCATACCAGACCCTTATCCGAGCACACAGACCGGCCGGTCAGGAAGGGGGGGACGAGCGAGCGCCCCCCCCTCCTGAACCATACCAGGCCGCATGACCTCAACATGTGGGTGGGTGCTTTGGGGCAGGGGGGCGCCCTGCGGCCCGCACACGAGTCGCCCCGCATCTTGATCCGACTTCTGGTGCGACCTCTATTCAAATCAATGGGCTCCCATAGGGAGCCATTGATTTGTAATAGAGAAAGAAAAACGTGGCTGAAAGCTAGCGCGGGGAAACGTGCATTGAATTCAATGAAAAATGCGGAAAAAATCGTGTTAAAAACGCCGCTTTTTTTCCTGGCGTCTATACTAGCTTTACAGACCATTTTTTTAAATGTCCGTGGGCATGAGGCCTAATTCATATGGTAATATATTTGGTATATAATATTTTCAATGAAAATTTTAAAAATAGACACCTTTAGAAAAAATCTGGAAAACCAGCTATTTAAATATTATCCCACCATTAAGTTCCCACTTAATATCTGACAGACTATGGTATATTTGAGCTTGTAAAGGTATTTTTCTGATGTCTTGTCCCTTAAAAAGTTTCTATAATTTCTTTGAAAGTTTTTCTTAAAACAGTATTGAACCCCAAACCAAACATGTAATATATTGCAGCTTACCAATCACTCCATGTGGTGGCAGCATTTGTTTTCTTTTTCCCCCTCAGTTTCCACCCTGTGATCTGCCCACTAACACACCTCTTATATTTGAGTGTCCCCACCCTGGATGAAGGAGCACAGGGGGCACATTTGGACAGCAGCATTCTCAGTCTTTGGAGAAGGTAGTGTTAGATGTACTAGCAGATTTAATTACAACATAAATAAATAAAATCTGATCATTGTAAGCACCCCTACTAGTGTTAAATGGTTTGTCTCATCTGTACCTACAAGAGAGCCTGTTCTTTTGAAAAAAAAAAGACAGTTTTAGTTGTAGTACAGCTAGCTGGTCCTATCACTTAAATATACAGGGTCAAAATTAATTTAGTGGAACCAAATCATATCAGTTCCAATTATTTTCAGCAGGATTGTTCAAAGGAAACCTGCAGTGAGAAATTAAAAAGGCTGCCATTGGGGATCTTTCCTTCTTAAAGGAGAAGGGTGAGATTGGAAAAAAAAATACATACTCACCTCCATGCTGAAGCTGTCCCCTGTTGGCTCTAACACTGAGAACTGAGCAATCACATAAACACAGATATCTTAGTTCTTGGTACTGTCAGTCACCCCTCTCCCCTCTGCCCCTCCAGTGCTCAGTGGAGTGGAAGCAGGCAAGGGGGCTAGAGCAGCCGATCAGGCATCTAGGTGGATTCTGCCAATATTGTTGGGATCCTCCCTGGACCTGGAGTGGCTCTGTGACATCAGCTAAGAGTGGGTCACATAAGTGCAAAAGTACAGTAGATGAACTTGTGTGACCCACAGGGTTAGTTTGACCAAAAAAGCTTTGTCCATACTTCTTTTTTAAAATACTAGTGCCCTGGCTTTAATGGCGTCAAAACTGTATAAATCACAAACTTGGAAAAAGAAAATGCCTCAAAGTATTTGAATAGGAGACAAACTGGGTACTAGAATTTTCAAAGGGAAATTAAAGTAATACTAAACCCTCAGTTTTTTTTTTTCATTTAAAAATAACAAAAATGTCATACTTACCTGCTTTGTGTAATGTTTTTGCACAGAGCAGCCCAGATCCTCCTATTCCCGGGTCCCTTGCCAGTGCTCCTGGCTTCTCCTTTCTGCCGAGTGCACTCACAGCAGCTCTGTGTGTTCATTCAGACATGGAGCCGTGCCCCCTCTCTCCTCATTGGCTCACTGACTTGGATTGACAGCAGCGGGAGCCAATGGCGCCATGCTGCTGTCTCAGCCAATGAGGAGGGAGAATCCGGGGCAGCTAAGACTCTCCTGTAACATCACTGGATTGAGAAGGACTCAGGTATTAGGGGGCTGACGGGGGCTGCTGCACACAGAAGTTTTTTTTATCTCAATGCATAGAATGAATTAAGATAAAAAACCTTCTGACTTTACAACCAGTTTAATATTGGCAGCCTCTGTATTTCTTTAGTTCAGCTACAATTTATATTATACAAACTGAAGTATACATGTTTTTCCAGGACACAGTCTTAGTTTATGTTCAGAATGCCCTATGAGTCATTTTATTTGTGGGCTGCTTTTAAGGTGAACATCTTAAAAGGAAACAACCTCTAAATATAGAACAAGCCATGCACAAACTAGACGGTAAATCTAACATTTTCAACCAGAAAACCCAATAGTAGTTAATATACCATAATAGGCACCTGTCATAGTAATACCAAACATTAAGTTCTTTGCTAGTTTGTAGGAGTTGTCAAAAGTTTCAAAGTGAAACATTAAGTACCACACACACAATATTTTCACTGTAAGCAAAAATTCTTTAGACTGTTCAAGATGTTCTGTTTACTCTTTTTAGTTTTGCCTACACATGGCCCAAATTTACCCCAAATTTACCTCCCTCTCTACAGCATGGACCTATATTATTTATTGAACATGTCCCTAAAGGGAACAAAAGTTTTTTTTTTTTTTTTACATGATGTGCAAGCTTTTAAAGTGAATGCAGAAGCAGCTGCTGGAAGCTCAGTTTATTCTGACTTAGGCGTGCCCCAGAACTACATCTTCCAATAGCCTTTTCCTCCCACAAAGTGTATCAGTAGGTTTTTGCAGGTCATTGTAGTGACACTGTTTTGCCGACAAGAAAACTTCTTCTATGCATGTGGAGAGGAACAGCGAGGGGCGGCGACTAGATGGAATTCTGTAGTCCAGCAAGGGTGAACTTTTGCAGAGCTAGTACTAGTGTTTGAGATTCCAGTGGAGTAGAGACAGCAATGTTAACCAACAGCAGGAAAGTTGGAGCTCACTGGATGTCTATCAGAATCATCCAATATTTTTCTTTACTTAAAATATTTTTAAAGGGATAAAATTAGGGAAATGTGCATGTATTACAAAGATTTACTACATACTGTATATTATTATTATTATAATTATGCCCAGAAATCCACTTCAACTGCTCCAGGATTTCTAAAATTCAACATGTTTGCAGGTCTTCAAATACATTTTCATACACTGTACAGTTACATCTACATTTTAGTAACATCATTTACTTACCTCATTCTGTAGATCCCTGATCATTTTACTTTTCCGTTCCATTTCAGTTTTTAGGAAGTTGATCTAGAAAAATATAAAAATGTAAATGATAAAGCATAAGGAACATTTATTTAAAGTGATGCTCCCATCTTCACATAAAACTAGCTAAAGAGCCGGTTCACACCAGGGCGACTCGTCAGGCGACTCAGTAGCCTGACAAGTCGCGTCCTACGCTTTTCAATGGAACCGTTCTAAGTAAGAGCGACTCGGGTCGCTCCGACTTAGAAAAAGGTTCCTGTACTACTTTTGGGGGCGACCCAAGGCAACCTGCATTGACTTCTATACAGAAGTCTTATGCAAATCGCCTCGGGGGGCGTCTCAAGTCGTCTTGAGATCGCGCCGCCGAGGTCGCCCCCACAAGTCGTGCCGCGTTGCGCCGCCCTGGTGTGAACCGGCTCTTAGAGGCAGGCGGTTTACAAAAGAAAATAGAAAAATGTAAATGTGATACAGTAACAGATGTAAATTACTATCTAAATTTATATATATTAGATGTGATTCTTATAAACAGTGCTTGTAGTGTATCAATGAAAATGATAAGAAATAAAAAAAATATAGATTTATTTTTATGGATCATGAAGGTTGCCTCTATGGTGTGATTGAAATAGGGGGGGGGGGTGCTATCAACCCGAAATTGGACTATAGAAGGAGAGATGGAGATATATGAGGGACTACTCCTAAGACCCTAATCACCAAAAGAAATGTGGGACTATTGCGGCACCCAAACAGAACAATTTAAAATGTAAGCACTTTATTACAACATATACAATACAAAAATAGAAACGATAGTCACAATATGTGACAGTACATAGTTAATTTACAAAAAAAGGGGTCACAAACTCCACAGATGGGCAGAGATGTAGTATTGATGTATAATGCGACGTATCCCCGACATGTTTCACGGTGAAAACCGCTTCCTCAAGAGGCGTCTTTATCAATACAATCTAAAAAGACTATTATTTGTCTATGGCTTCTATCGCTATACACAAATTCAATTTGATATTGTACTCCTGTTAGTATATGTCTTTTTAGATTGTATTGATAAAGACGCCTCTTGAGGAAGCGGTTTTCACAGCGAAACATGTCGGGGATACTTCGCATTATACATCAATAGTACATCTCTGCCCATCTGTGGAGTTGTGACCCCTTTTTTTGTAAATTAACTATGTACTGTCACATATTGTGACTATTGTTTCTATTTTTGTATTGTATATGTTGTAATAAAGTGCTTACATTAAAAAATTTTATGGGCATGAATAAAGTAATATTTTAAGAACAATGAATCAGGCAATAATGTTGAACCCTTATCAGCCTGTTGGCTACATTTATATTAAAAATATGACAAAAAGCGACATCAAATTATGGCAAAATATAAGGCGGGGTCCTACTCAAAATCTCCAGTCAGGCATAATAAAATTATTGTCCTGCTACTCTATTAATTGGTCCAATTTCCAATGCCAAAGGATGCTCCTAGCTCTCAGGGGCCTTCTTCATCCTACTTACAACAGAAGCTCCATAGGGCATGGTTCTTCTGTGCGCAATTATGTCAAGACTTTGCATTGTGCATAAAACACTCAAATACTGTGTTTCTGCATTATACTCTGTATTTCTGTATGTTCCTTAGACTTTTGTAGTGACAACCACTGTGGAACAACAAATCCTTAAAGGGGTTGTAAAGTCTCATGGTTTATCACCTTAATGCATACAGTGCAATAAAACCTGCTGTGCTTGAGCTGTCCCCCCCCCCATTCTTACCTGAACCCAATCGTTCCAGCGATAAGCACGAGTCCAGCGTCTCCAGCCGCTGTCTTGGGTCCCCGTTGGATAGATTGATAGCAGCAGGAGCCATTGGCTCTCGCTGCTGTCAATCAAATCCAGTGACACGGGAGCCGGGAGTGGGGCCAAGTCCTGGTGTCTGTGGACGCAGCAGCGGGACTCGTGAGCGCTACCACACATATGCCACCATGAAAAGCGGCTCTCCGTGGGGGCACCCAATGAAGAGGAGGAGCCAAGAGCGCCGCCGGAGCACCCCAGATAAGGAGGATCGGTGCTATCCTGTGCAAAACCCTTGCACAGAGCAGGTAAGTATGACATGTTTGTTATTAAAAAAAAAAATCACCTTTACAATCACTTTAAGATTTCCAACTGAATAGTTTCAGTTTTACTTTCCCTACTCAGCTCCCTTCTGCCAACAGTAAGCTGGTAGCTTGTCAGCCTTCTAATCTCTGTAAACACATAGCAGGTACACAGAAAGAGGAAGGGAGCGAAGTGCTAATACAAAACTTGAATAACTTTACTGTTTCTATTATGAAATCGTAGGATGAATTGCTCCACAATGGCTGTAACTATGGAGGTCAATGATGGCTTATTTAAAAACATAATTACTGCTTGTTTTAAATATGTAAATATTTCTGTGTCCATAACCTGGAACTATTCTAAAAAATGTGATAAGCAGCAAAATTGTTTGACATTTGAAAGACATTATATTTGTGGTTGGTAAGTGTAAAGAAAGAAGAGGTTACCACATCCAAATATATATCAAAGAATGTGAAAATTAAAGAGTAAAAGGACTTTTAAGGTGCCCTGGGATTACATGTAAACTAAAAAGTTAAAGTACAACTAAAGGCAAAACTTTTTTAGTTTTAGATATAGTGTAGAGCAGGACTCAACATTTCAAGTCCTGAGCTACTAGCCAGGCCTCAAGGGTTACTCACCACCAGTTGCCCCACCCAGCCCACCTCACCCTGCCCCTAATTCCGCCCCTAAACACGTCCTCATAAATTATCTCATGAAATTACACTTAAATGTTTTATGCAGAATTAAGTTATAAAAATAAATATTACCGACAACTGTATCCGTGCCCACCAATGCAGGCTGCCTGTGCCCACCAATGCAGCCTTGTGTCCACCAATGGGCCCAGTGCCCACTATGCAGCCTTTTGTCCACCATGCAGCCTTGTCCCCACCAAATGCAGCCTTGTGTCCACCAAATGCAGCCTTGTGTCCACCAAATTCAGCCTTGTGCCCACCAATGCAGCCTTGTGTCCACCAATGCAGCCTTGTGCCCAGTGCCCACCATGCAGCCTTGTGCCCACCAATGCAGCCTTGTGCCCACCAAATGCAGCCTTGTGTCCACCAAATGCAGCCTAGTGTCCACCAAATGCAGCCTTGTGTCCACCAAATGCACCCTTGTGTCCACCAAATGCAGCATTGTGTCCACCAATGCAGCCTTGTGTCCACCAATGCAGCCTTGTGTCCACCAAATGCAGCCTTATGTCCACCAATGCAGCTTTGTGCTCACCAATGCAGCCTTGTGTCCACCAAAGCAGCCTTGTGCCCACCATTCAGCCTGTGTCCACCAAATGCAGTCTTGTGTCCACCATTCAGCCTGTGTCCACCAAATGCAGCCTTGTGTCCACCATAAAGCCTTGTGCCCACCATTCAGCCTGTGTCCACTATGCAGCCTTGTGCCCACCATTCAGCCTGTGTTCCCCAAATGCAACCTTATGTCCACCATGCAGCCTTGTGCCCACCATTCAGCCCATGTCCACTATGAAGCCTACCTGTGTAGAGGAGGAGAGGAACAGGAGAGTCGCCCAGGTGATCAGAGTGCAGCGCAGGTACCACAGGATAACAGTTTTTATTTCAATTGCCGTGTTCCCTCCACTCAACATCATATTCAGCCCCACCCCCTGGCCAGGGAACTTTGATTGACAGATCACCTGTCACCAGGATTGGACAGGTGATCTGTCTATCAAAGTCCCGGGACCAGGAGGCGGGGCTGTATCTGACAGCAAGCGGCGGGGAACATGGCAATTGAACTGAAAACTGTTATCACTGTGTTCCCCGCGCTGTGCTCTAAACATCCAGGTGGCTCTCTCTCTTTCTTCCCCTCCACGATCACTGGGAGAAGTACTCCCATTCCACACAGGCTGCCGGCGGTGCTCGCCCCCCGGCTCCCAGGCAGCCCTTCCTCGCCAGCCCTCAAAATCCACTCGCAAAATGCGAGCAGGCGAGTGGATATTTTGAGGGCTGGTGTAGAGGGATTAGAACTCCTATCAGGTTTTTATTGCTGTCTGTGCCCCGTTAGGGAGATTCACTCTCTCTATCTGTCCTGTTTACCATAATCATGGAAAATTAAAGTAAAAGAAAATCCAAGATGTTGGGTTGTCCCCAGAAAAGTAATAGAGGGGAAAGCTTCCAATGGAGACACTAGTTCTGGTGACCTAGTGGTCCCCAGGGGAGTCCCTTAATTTGAAGGGATTTCCTCTCACTTCCTGTTGGACTAGGGGAGAGGAAGTAAAGTAAAATCTCAGAAATGGAACAATGATAGCGGAAAAAAACAGGGGTTATAACCCTCCGTTACTCTATCCAAAATGAAAAACACAGTTTTGTCAATAGTACTACTTTTAAATATACATTTTGTACTGATAAAACAACATAAAAACAACATTGTAAGTAGTTGTAGCTCTCTAATAGGAACGGTATTTCTTCATTTGCATAATTGGGCCCCCATTAATTAGCATTGTATATCATCCTTAATCCAGTGGGGCTGTCAAGCCTCAATTAGTGTCATTTGGTAAAGTATGAAAGACACATGCACCAAACAAACAATCGTCTTTATAAGACCCATGCTGTTGTGTCAGAGCAAATAAGGCAGTGTAAGGTATCATTCACTAGAAGCTTTATTCACAAGCAATAGCATTGTAGTATATATGCACATACAGTACTTGCACATGCTTTTGACTTTCAATAGTTTGTAACAGTCACCTTAGTAACTAACATCACTGTGCACTTCATGCATATTTGAATGAAATACACATGCAAAATGAATAACAAATATCACATAGCCAAACCATTATTAAAATATTCCATTTTAATGTTAGGTGTGCACCACCACTTAACTGATTTACATTTGGATGCTGGAGTGTACATACTTAGCAAACCACATTTGTTACTGAATTTGCCATATAACATCTATAACTGATATGATGTGCAAATTGCCGTGCTGTGGGAATGGGATTGAATTGTTCAGCCCACCTCATGAATGCATCAAATATCTTCTATATGCCTATCCTCCTCATTACTTAAAAGAAAGTAAAGTTCCAGCTAAGAGAATCACATTATAAAGTCCTTTTTTTTTTTTTAAAGGAGATAAATTTGAAATCTCAAAAAAGATTTAGTTTGTAATGTTAACACAAGCGTTCAAAACCCTAAAACTGCAAGTCGTTCTGGTTAATGTTAAACTGCCCATTACCCTGCACTTCCCAGAGCTGGGACACAAAGCCAGATCATTACCAAAAAAAATAAAAAATGCTTTTATGTGTTTTAAAAGCACTTCAAATCTCACTTTAGCACCCAACAAAAGCACAGCAACACAAAACACACATAGAGAAAAAGAAAAATGGTAGCAGGGTAATTGGGAAGGTCACGTGACACAATCACTTACAGTGGCCTGCTGCTTCTCAGCCTTTTCAGAAGCCTCATTAAGTTGCTTCGTGAACGCTTCCTGTAGGGATTTCATTTCTTCTCTGTTTTATAAAAAAAAAAAAAAAAAAGTTTTTTTCTATATGTTTTTAATCACAATATTATATAACAAGCTTATACAATAACACACTGCAAAGATGATATTCAAAGCATGGTTACTCATAACTAAAGTTTTACCATTCATCAGCCAAATTGAACAATGAAAGATGATTCCTGATTGGCTGTCATAAGTTGTTGCAGTCTACATGGTCAACATGTTGCCTTAGTAAAAGGAAAGTCTTATGGATTACAGTAAGTTTTATTTTTTAGTTTTAACTACAGAAACGTTGATGTCCAGGCACATTCACGAGTCTAACATACCAAGACGCAGTTTATTGCATGTTCACCATTTTGGTCAACTTTGTCACGACAACAAGCAATTGTGACAGTAAAAAGGTAAATTCTCCTTACTGCAACAACTATACCATCACCTAAGTGTGATGGCTCCACCCGCAGTGACAAAATTAAAACGGGCAGACATCTCTTGCCGGACCATTTCACAAGTATAAAATATTGAAAATTGAGAAAACATCACAGGCATAGAAGAAAAACACAGAAAAATAAAGAACATACCAAGAAGGCGAAACAAAAAAAAATTGACACAAGTTTTAACCCTCCCTTGCTCTATCTAAAATGAAAAAAAAAAGTTTTGCCTTTAGTTTTACTTTAAAAATGAGTTGTTAGACCTGAGCACTGTCACTTAGGAGCAGGCCACATTTTGCTCATATTAGGAAGGTATGAGTATTGTTACCAACTGAAATGGAGGCTGTAGCGGCAAAGGATGGCTGACAAGGTAAATTCAGGAGTTAAGAGAATTATTTTTTAAACAACCTGGTCAGTTTACCATGAATTAGCAAGGTGACTGTGTCTCTTTAAATATTCTTTATTTATATTTCAAAAAGGGGGATACATCCAATACATTATTTATACATTTTCCATTGCATTTCTATTCATAATATATTTCTCATCCCAATCTGTTACTTAAATCTTATTTATTTAAACATCAGTCTCGCCTCAAAACCTCAGTGTCAATGGGTTCCCTACCCTTATGTCCTTTATATGTCTCTCCTTAAAGGGAGAAACACACCAAGTCCCTTTCTATATTTAATTATCTTTGATTTTCACAACCTTACTTATTCTCCCTTGTGTCTCTTTAATCTATTTCCCATGAACAATAGAAATCTAAAAAAAAAAGTATATATATATTTTTTTTTGTGGCGACTAACTATTGCAAATTCTAAAGCATATATCTCATTCCCAGGAAAGACCTCAAAAGTCAGGGTAATAAAACATGTTTCAAAACACTGCAGAAGCTAAAATGTGGGCTGAAAATTTATAGCATTCCACTGTAAATCTTTACAATTTCAGTGACTATTTCTTTTGTGATCTGACTTCATTAAAGTACAGAGATTCACTCTCAGAGAGGCTTTTCAATTTGTAAAATTAATCTATTTTCTACTTGAGTGGTGTATACAGAAGATTTAATAAATCTAACTTTTTTTTTTATATATATATTTTTCCTGAGCAAAATGAGAGAACAGTTTTCAACAAACATAACTTATAAAATCAAAGCATGTAAAACCTTTTTCAAATCTTCACCTGTCCTTCACTTGTCTTCATACTTGCAAAGTAATAAATTACATGAACATTTCTATATGTATTCTAGAATACTGTTATACTTTAGCAGCATATATTTTATATTTTATCAATTTTTTTTTCTTTTTAGGAAGTACTCTAATGATCGGAAAAACTGATCATGTGTGGGCCCCATCAGACTTTTTTCCATCGGTGTAAAAAAACAGAACATGTTTTACATTTTTCCGATGGAAAAAAAAACTATACGAAATTCCGATCGTCTGTGTGGAACTCCATCGGAGAAAAATCCACGCATGCTCAGACTAAATTACAAGAAGGAAGCGCTCGTTCTGGTAAAACTAGCGTTCGTAATGGAGATAGCACATTCGTCATGCTGTAACGGACTGAAAAGCACGGAGACTGAAAAGCGCGAATCGGCTAACACCAAACCTTTACTAACACGCGGTAACACAAAATCAGCAAAAGCAGCCCAAAGGGTGGCGCCATTGGATTTGAACTTCCCCTTTATAGTGCTGTCGTACGTGTTGTACGTCACGGCATTTTGGACGGTCTGAATTTTGTCTGATGGTGTGTAGGCAAGACTGATGGAAGTCAGCTTCATCGGATTTCCGATGGAAAAATCCATCGGATTTTATCCCATCGGAAATCCGATCGTGTGTACAGGGCATTAGGGGTCTTTTTATAAGTGATTTCACCCATGATTAACCCAATTTGTACCCAACATTCATTCATTTTTTTTAATTTAATCCTATGTATATGAGCCTTGGGTGAAAGAAGAAAGATTTTTCCGGGATTGTTCTTTGAGTTCAGCTGTGGTAACAGTGGGGAGGTGAATGGAATGTAAGAATTGTCAGATTTCTTCGACATGGGGGCAGGCTCTAAAGTGGATGAGTGCATATTATATAGCTTGGAATAGAATCAGCTAAAACAGTTAGCAATATCTTTGGGGCTGCTAACTAATTGTCCAAGAGACGTCTTCATATTGGCAATTCTGGAAAGTGCGTTTTTGCGCTCAAGCTATTTGGCCAGTTCAGCCCCCGGTTTATTACCGTAGACATACCCATTAAGGCAGGGTCGTTTGATATGAAAGTCAAAATCTTTTGTAATCTTTTTTTTTTGTAAATGTAGTTCCTCTCTAAGCTGATCTTATCAAGAAGTCTGGAAGTAGTCTCAGCTTGTACTCTTTTCTCATGGACACCAATTTTGATAAAGAGGCTTCTCACATGGTTCCACAGCACACAGTCATCTAGAACAGAGTCAGTGTTCATTTGAAAATAAGTAGTATTTTCAGATTTGATTGGTTCTTGGTAGCAAGGGAGGTATTTAAGCACCACAGAGTGATGGGTTTCAGAGCAAGGTTTATAGACAGAGTAATGGTCATTGGAGCGTGGTCTGACCATGTACAGTAATAATGCCAATATTGGCTGCAGTAATGGACTGTAGAGTACATTTGTAGGACAAGAACATATCAATCCTGGAGTAGGACATTTGTGCATTTGAGAATAAGGTGTAGTCTTTCTCTATGGGTCATATATTTCTTCATTTTGAATAATAGAGGCTAGGGTAGTGGGACGTTTTCTGCCTGCAGTAGAAGAGTCTATATTGGGGTCTGCTATATCATTAAAATCGCCGCAAATAAGAATGTGGTCTTTGGTAAAGTTACTTAAAGTGGACCTTTGTATAGTAAAACATTTTTTTCCTGCCAGTAAATACCTTATACAACCCACTTCCTGTTTCTTGTCTGGTCATTAGCCTAGGCTTATGACATCATGCACAGCTTCTTCTCTCACTCTCCTGAGAGTTTGCCAGGAAGGGAGGGGGGATGAGTCATAAGAGACCAATGAGAGCACAGGGCTGCAGAGCTGGAGGTGTGCCTCTGTGTGTCTGTGTAAATACAGGAAGTGAACAGGCAGCAGCTTCACCTGCCCACAGTTAAAATGGCTGCAGTCAGACTTAGTGGAGGGAGATTTCTGCAACATATTTGGCAAGTACAGAATCACAGTATACTGTATATAAAATAATATGCAAAGTGGTTGAAGGGAAGCTTCAGAATGGCAATGATGTTTTTATTACAAATTGCATGAGCAGACTGCAGTTCCTCTTTAATTTCCCTAAAACAGATTTGTAGAACTGCTTTTGGTGTGTGTTGGGGGCATATATGTTGGCTATTACCAGATAGGGAATGTTAAAGGTTGCTGATAGGATGAGGTATCTACAGGCCAGATCAGCCTCAACCTGTTGGACTTGGAGAGCAACTGAATGTTTTACAGCTATATTCATTCCTTTTTGCCTTTTAATTAGCATTAGCAAAGAACTGATGTGGAAACATTTTATGATAACACGGGGAGGGGGGGCTTCTCCGGCACCATTCCGAGCTGATGTGCTTGTCGAAGGCATGGAAATTCTGTCAGGCGTCGTGGTCCCTGTGACATCGGCTTCCTCAGAGTCATCACCAGAGGACTGCAGAGGATTTTACCCCCTGTCAGGAGGTGCTGTCGGCGGGTGATGTTGCTTATAGCCACGGATGACACCCAGAAGAGCAAGTAGAAGAGGTATCAAGTGACCATCTAGCTCGCCGGCTTGGACACGCCCCCAAGCAGGTGAATTTTAAAGTGGTTGTATACCACTGTAAGGTTTTTTTTATCTTCCTGCAAGGTAAAGTCATAATGTGCTAGTATGCATTGCATACTAGCACATTATATGAAACTTACCTTAAAACAAAGTTGTTCCAATGCCACGATATCAGTACTGCAGCTGCTTCCATTTTCACCTGTCATGCTTCTGGGTTCGCGGGCCCCTGGCTCTGTGATTGGCCAGGGCCACGATGAAGTCACTGCTGTGAATGCGCGTGGGAGCCACCATTCACAGAACAGGGCTCGGAGGGAACGGCACCCGTGGCCGTTCCTTCAGAGTGCATGCGCCAGTGATGTTACTGGCTGCATGTAATGTAAATATTTCCTAAACAGTACATGTTTAGGAGATATTTACACTACCTATATATAAGTCTTATTATAGGCTTACCCAGCACAGGAAGTTTCCTCTTTAACCACTTGCCGCCCGCCCTATAGCGGATTGACGTCGGCAAAGTGGTTGCAAAATCCTGACAGGACGTCAAATGACGTCCTCAGGATTTTGAGCCACTGCACGCCCCCGGGGGCGCGCATCGCGGCGATCGTTGCTGCGGGGTGTCAGTCTGACACCCCGCAACTCTGATCTAGGTAAAGAGTCTCCGATGGAGACTCTTTGCCGGACCATTTCACAAGTATAAAATATTGAAAATTGAGAAAACATCACAGGCATAGAAGAAAAACACAGAAAAATAAAGAACATACCAAGACGGCGAAACAAAAAAAAATTGACACAAGTTTTAACCCTCCCTTGCTCTATCTAAAATGAAAAAAAAAGTTTTGCCTTTAGTTTTACTTTAAAAATGAGTTG
The DNA here is from genome assembly GCA_029206835.1 of Rana muscosa. NCBI lineage: Eukaryota > Metazoa > Chordata > Amphibia > Anura > Ranidae > Rana > Rana muscosa. The sequence goes on along the minus strand of CM055119.1, from coordinate 131,019,157 downwards.
TTAGACCTGAGCACTGTCACTTAGGAGCAGGCCACATTTTGCTCATATTAGGAAGGTATGAGTATTGTTACCAACTGAAATGGAGGCTGTAGCGGCAAAGGATGGCTGACAAGGTAAATTCAGGAGTTAAGAGAATTATTTTTTTAAAAACCTGGTCAGTTTACCATGAATTAGCAAGGTGACTGTGTCTCTTTAAATATTCTTTATTTATATTTCAAAAAGGGGGATACATCCAATACATTATTTATACATTTTCCATTGCATTTCTATTCATAATATATTTCTCATCCCAATCTGTTACTTAAATCTTATTTATTTAAACATCAGTCTCGCCTCAAAACCTCAGTGTCAATGGGTTCCCTACCCTTATGTCCTTTATATGTCTCTCCTTAAAGGGAGAAACACACCAAGTCCCTTTCTATATTTAGTTATCTTTGATTTTCACAACCTTACTTATTCTCCCTTGTGTCTCTTTAATCTATTTCCCATGAGCAATAGAAATCTAAAAAAAAAAGTATATACAGGTCCTTCTCAAAAAATTAGCATATTGTGATAAAGTTCATTATTTTCTGTAATGTACTGATAAACATTAGACTTTCATATATTTTAGATTCATTACACACAACTGAAGTAGTTCAAGCCTTTTCTTGTTTTAATATTGATGATTTTGGCATACAGCTCATGAAAACCCCAAAATTCTATCTAAAAAAATTAGCATATTTCATCCGACCAATAAAAGAAAAGTGTTTTTAATACAAAAAAAGTCAACCTTCAAATAATTATGTTCAGTTATGCACTCAATACTTGGTTGTGAATCCTTTTGCAGAAATGACTGCTTCAATGCGGCGTGGCATGGAGGCAACCAGCCTGTGGCACTGCTGAGGTGTTATGGAGGCCCAGGATGCTTCGATAGCGGCCTTAAGCTCATCCAGAGTGTTGGGTCTTGCGTCTCTCAACTTTCTCTTCCCAATATCCCACAGATTCTCTATGGGGTTCAGGTCAGGAGAGTTGGCAGGCCAATTGAGCACAGTAATACCATGGTCAGTAAACCATTTACCAGTGGTTTTGGCACTGTGAGCAGGTGCCAGGTCGTGCTGAAAAATGAAATCTTCATCTCCATAAAGCTTTTCAGCAGATGGAAGCATGAAGTGCTCCACAATCTCCTGATAGCTAGCTGCATTGACCCTGCCCTTGATAAAACACAGTGGACCAACACCAGCAGCTGACATGGCACCCCAGACCATCACTGACTGTGGGTACTTGACACTGGACTTCAGGCATTTTGGCATTTCCCTCTCCCCAGTCTTCCTCCAGACTCTGGCACCTTGATTTCCGAATGACATGCAAAATTTGCTTTCATCCGAAAAAAGTACTTTGGACCACTGAGCAACAGTCCAGTGCTGCTTCTCTGTAGCCCAGGTCAGGCGCTTCTGCCGCTGTTTCTGGTTCAAAAGTGGCTTGACCTGGGGAATGCGGCACCTGTAGCCCATTTCCTGCACATGCCTGTTCACGGTGGCTCTGGATGTTTCTACTCCAGACTCAGTCCACTGCTTCTGCAGGTCCTCCAAGGTCTGGAATCGGTCTTTCTCCACAATCTTCTTCAGGGTCCGGTCACCTCTTCTCGTTGTGCAGCGTTTTCTGCCACACTTTTTCCTTCCCACAGACTTCCCACTGAGGTGCCTTGATACAGCACTCTGGGAACAGCCTATTCATTCAGAAATTTCTTTCTGTGTCTTACCCTCTTGCTTGAGGGTGTCAATGATGGCCTTCTGGACAGCAGTCAGGTCGGCAGTCTTACCCATGATTGCGGTTTTGAGTAATGAACCAGGCTGGGAGTTTTTAAAAGCCTCAGGAATCTTTTGCAGGTGTTTAGAGTTAATTAGTTGATTCAGATGATTAGGTTAATAGCTCGTTTAGAGAACCTTTTCATGATATGCTAATTTTTTGAGATAGGAATTTTGGGTTGTCATGAGCTGTATGCCAAAATCATCAATATTAAAACAAGAAAAGTCTTGAACTACTTCAGTTGTGTGTAATGAATCTAAAATATATGAAAGTCTAATGTTTATCAGTACATTACAGAAAATAATGAACTTTATCACAATATGCTAATTTTTTGAGAAGGACCTGTATATATTTTTTTTTGTGGCGACTAACTATTGCAAATTCTAAAGCATATATCTCATTCCCAGGAAAGACCTCAAAAGTCAGGGTAATAAAACATGTTTCAAAACACTGCAGAAGCTAAAATGTGGGCTGAAAATTTATAGCATTCCACTGTAAATCTTTACAATTTCAGTGACTATTTCTTTTGTGATCTGACTTCATTAAAGTACAGAGATTCACTCTCAGAGAGGCTTTTCAATTTGTAAAATTAATCTATTTTCTACTTGAGTGGTGTATACAGAAGATTTAATAAATCTAACTTTTTTTTTTATATATATATTTTTCCTGAGCAAAATGAGAGAACAGTTTTCAACAAACATAACTTATAAAATCAAAGCATGTAAAACCTTTTTCAAATCTTCACCTGTCCTTCACTTGTCTTCATACTTGCAAAGTAATAAATTACATGAACATTTCTATATGTATTCTAGAATACTGTTATACTTTAGCAGCATATATTTTATATTTTATCTATTTTTTTTTCTTTTTAGGAAGTACTCTAATGATCGGAAAAACCGATCATGTGTGGGCCCCATCAGACTTTTTTCCATCGGTGTAAAAAAACAGAACATGTTTTACATTTTTCCGATGGAAAAAAAAACTATACGAAATTCCGATCGTCTGTGTGGAACTCCATCGGAGAAAAATCCACGCATGCTCAGACTAAATTACAAGAAGGAAGCGCTCGTTCTGGTAAAACTAGCGTTCGTAATGGAGATAGCACATTCGTCATGCTGTAACGGACTGAAAAGCACGGAGACTGAAAAGCGCGAATCGGCTAACACCAAACTTTTACTAACACGCGGTAACACAAAATCAGCAAAAGCAGCCCAAAGGGTGGCGCCATTGGATTTGAACTTCCCCTTTATAGTGCTGTCGTTCGTGTTGTACGTCACGGCATTTTGGACGGTCTGAATTTTGTCTGATGGTGTGTAGGCAAGACTGATGGAAGTCAGCTTCATCGGATTTCCGATGGAAAAATCCATCGGATTTTATCCCATCGGAAATCCGATCGTGTGTACAGGGCATTAGGGGTCTTTTTATAAGTGATTTCACCCATGATTAACCCAATTTGTACCCAATATTCATTCATTTTTTTTAAATGTAATCCTATGCCTTGGGTGAAAGAAGAAAGATTTTTCCGGGATTGTTCTTTGAGTTCAGCTGTGGTAACAGTGGGGAGGTGAATGGAATGTAAGAATTGTCAGATTTCTTCGACATGGGGGCAGGCTCTAAAGTGGATGAGTGCATATTATATAGCTTGGAATAGAATCAGCTAAAACAGTTAGCAATATCTTTGGGGCTGCTAACTAATTGTCCAAGAGACGTCTTCATATTGGCAATTCTGGAAAGTGCGTTTTTGCGCTCAAGCTATTTGGCCAGTTCAGCCCCCGGTTTATTACCGTAGACATACCCATTAAGGCAGGGTCGTTTGATATGAAAGTCAAAATCTTTTGTAATCTTTTTTTTTTGTAAATGTAGTTCCTCTCTAAGCTGATCTTATCAAGAAGTCTGGAAGTAGTCTCAGCTTGTACTCTTTTCTCATGGACACCAATTTTGATAAAGAGGCTTCTCACATGGTTCCACAGCACACAGTCATCTAGAACAGAGTCAGTGTTCATTTGAAAATAAGTAGTATTTTCAGATTTGATTGGTTCTTGGTAGCAAGGGAGGTATTTAAGCACCACAGAGTGATGGGTTTCAGAGCAAGGTTTATAGACAGAGTAATGGTCATTGGAGCGTGGTCTGACCATGTACAGTAATAATGCCAATATTGGCTGCAGTAATGGACTGTAGAGTACATTTGTAGGACAAGAACATATCAATCCTGGAGTAGGACATTTGTGCATTTGAGAATAAGGTGTAGTCTTTCTCTATGGGTCATATATTTCTTCATTTTGAATAATAGAGGCTAGGGTAGTGGGACGTTTTCTGCCTGCAGTAGAAGAGTCTATATTGGGGTCTGCTATATCATTAAAATCGCCGCAAATAAGAATGTGGTCTTTGGTAAAGTTACTTAAAGTGGACCTTTGTATAGTAAAAAAAAATTTTCCTGCCAGTAAATACCTTATACAACCCACTTCCTGTTTCTTGTCTGGTCATTAGCCTAGGCTTATGACATCATGCACAGCTTCTTCTCTCACTCTCCTGAGAGTTTGCCAGGAAGGGAGGGGGGGATGAGTCATAAGAGACCAATGAGAGCACAGGGCTGCAGAGCTGGAGGTGTGCCTCTGTGTGTCTGTGTAAATACAGGAAGTGAACAGGCAGCAGCTTCACCTGCCCACAGTTAAAATGGCTGCAGCCAGACTTAGTGGAGGGAGATTTCTGCAACATATTTGGCAAGTACAGAATCACAGTATACTGTATATAAAATAATATGCAAAGTGGTTGAAGGGAAGCTTCAGAATGGCAATGATGTTTTTATTACAAATTGCATGAGCAGACTGCAGTTCCTCTTTAATTTCCCTAAAACAGATTTGTAGAACTGCTTTTGGTGTGTGTTGGGGGCATATATGTTGGCTATTACCAGATAGGGAATGTTAAAGGTTGCTGATAGGATGAGGTATCTACAGGCCAGATCAGCCTCAACCTGTTGGACTTGGAGAGCAACTGAATGTTTTACAGCTATATTCATTCCTTTTTGCCTTTTAATTAGCATTAGCAAAGAACTGATGTGGAAACATTTTATGATAACACGGGGAGGGGGGGCTTCTCCGGCACCATTCCGAGCTGATGTGCTTGTCGAAGGCATAGAAATTCTGTCAGGCGTCGTGGTCCCTGTGACATCGGCTTCCTCCGAGTCATCACCAGAGGACTGCAGAGGATTTTACCCCCTGTCAGGAGGTGCTGTCGGCGGGTGATGTTGCTTATAGCCACGGATGACACCCAGAAGAGCAAGTAGAAGAGGGATCAAGTGACCATCTAGCTCGCCGGCTTGGACACGCCCCCAAGCAGGTGAATTTTAAAGTGGTTGTATACCACTGTAAGGTTTTTTTTATCTTCCTGCAAGGTAAAGTCATAATGTGCTAGTATGCATTGCATACTAGCGCATTATATGAAACTTACCTTAAAACAAAGTTGTTCCAATGCCACGATATCAGTACTGCAGCTGCTTCCATTTTCACCTGTCATGCTTCTGGGTTCGCGGGCCCCTGGCTCTGTCATTGGCCAGGGCCACGATGAAGTCACTGCTGTGAATGCGCGTGGGAGCCACCATTCACAGAACAGGGCTCGGAGGGAACGGCACCCGTGGCCGTTCCTTCAGAGTGCATGCGCCAGTGATGTTACTGGCTGCATGTAATGTAAATATTTCCTAAACAGTACATGTTTAGGAGATATTTACACTACCTATATATAAGTCTTATTATAGGCTTACCCAGCACAGGAAGTTTCCTCTTTAACCACTTGCCGCCCACCCTATAGCGGATTGACATCGGCAAAGTGGTTGCAAAATCCTGACAGGACGTCATATGACGTCCTCAGGATTTTGAGCCGCTGCACGCAACCGGGGGCGCGCATCGCGACGATCGTTGCTGCGGGGTGTCAGTCTGACACCCCGCAACTCTGATCTAGGTAAAGAGTCTCCGACGGAGACTCTTTACCACGTGATCAGCCGTGTCCAATCACGGCTGATCACAGTGTAAACAGGAAAAGCCGGTCATCGGCTTTTCCTCACTCGCGTCTGTCAGACGTGAGTAGAGGAGAGCTGATCGGCTGCTCCTCTGACGGGGGGGTTGTGCTGATCGATTATCAGCACAGCCCCCCCGAGGATGCCCCCACTGGACCACCAGGGATGCCACTGGACCACCAGGGATGCCACTGGACCACCAGGGATGCCAGCACCAGGTATGCCACCCTAGACCACCAGGGATGCCAGTTAGTGCCCCCTAATGGATGCCAATCAGTGCCCACAATGGATGCCAATCAGTGCCCACAATGGGCATCACTGATTGGCAGGCATTTTTGTTTGGCATTGATTGGCATCCATTACAGTACATCAGTGCCGCCTATCAGTGCTCACCCATGCCACCTATCAGTGCCCATCCATGCCCATCTGTGCCACCTATCAGTGCCCATCCATGCCCATCCCTGCCGCCTATCAGTGCCCATCCGTGTCGCCTATCAGTGCCCATCCGTGTTGCCTATCAGTACCCATCTGTGCCGCCTATCAGTGCCCATACGTGCCGCCTATCAGTGCCCATACGTGCCGCCTATCCGTGCCCATCTGTGCCGCCTATCCGTGCCCATCTGTGCCGCCTATCCGTGCCCATCCGTGCCGATTATCCGTTCCACCTATCAGTGCCGCATATTAGTGCCCATCATCAGTGCCCATCAATGCCACCTCATCAGTGCCACCTCATTGGTGCCACCTCATCGGTGCCTGTCAGTGCAGCCCCATCAGTGAAGGAGAAAACTTACTTATTTAAAAAGTTTTGTAACTGAAACCAAAAAAATACTTATTTTTTCAAAATTTTTGGTCTTTTTTTATTTTTTTTAGCAGAAAATAAAAATCCCAGAGGTGATCAAATACCACCAAAAGAAAGCTCTATTTGTGGGGAAAAAATGATAAAAATTTCGTTTGGGTACAGTGTAGCATGACCGCGCAATTGTCATTCAAAGTGCAACAGCGCAGAAAGCTGAAAATTGGTCTGGGCAGGAAGGTGTTTAAGTGCCCAGTATGGAAGTGGTTAATTTTAACAATATGGGAGTCCAAAAGACTAGCAAAGATATTTATTTAGCTTTCTGATGGTTAAAAAAAAACCTTAAACACATGAGTTCAGAACAGTGAATTTTAAAATGATATCATCTCTACAAATCAATGTATGATTATCTCTGGTCAGTGGCTTTACTCATTTATAAACTTTTCATAAAAATAACATAATTTGTTGAGATTCCTCCAGAATACATGAATGATGGAAAAGAAAAGGATTAGCATCTTCGTAGAAGCCCTTAGGGTTTGTGTAAACTGTCACTGCCTAGAGGAGGCTGATAAAAAAAAGGCGAGAATATTTCCTATTCCCTTGTTTCGTCCTCCCTTGGGAAGTGTTTGTATACACAGCAGGTGCACTGTCCATAGGGATAAATAAACCTTACAAGAGATATAATTGAGCTCCACTCAGGTCCCTTCAAACAAACCTTGGAGCAGACAGAAATCAGGCACAATGCAAGCACCTGTCCACTTGAACTGTTACTGGCAACATAGAATAATAGACAACATTATGTGTAGATCGTTGTTACAATCTCCGTGGATGTAGTTGTTTATCTTACCTCTGCTTTTCTTCTATTTCCAGAAGCTTTTGCACATCACTTTTGGATGATGCTTCATTGTTTTTCATAGACTAGGGAAGAAAAAAACAATTTTTTTTTATTTTTTTTATGTGATATTTATTTAAATGCTGTGAAACAAAGGTTAAACTGTAGCTAGACAGTACCCTGAAAAATCTACCTTTTTTGTCTTAACCTCCCTGGCGGTATGATTCTGTCTGGAATTATGTACCAAAAGCGGTACAATTATTTTGCATGGAAATTTGGTGTTATGTATTGTAGGCCTGCAATTCTTAGTAATTACTTACTTAAACCTGACCAAACCAGAGTCTAGTAGACATCCCGGGTATGATAAAGTTTGAAATACAAAATCATAAATTATGATATAATAAATAACTAAATAATTATAACAAATAGTAATGTAATTATAATAAAAATTATTCAATAATGTAATCAAATTAAAAACACTGAAATTTGCTCAGTTGCAGAACTGTCGCTGTCATTAGATTTAGTATTTGATGACGAATTTCCCCACAAATCGCTATCGCTCAATTCTGCAAGTGATTCTAATTTATTATCGCTGTTTTCTAGCTGGTCTAAAACGACTTTTTGGTTGCTATGGACAATCTCCAGTTTCTAGGCAGAAAGAACAGTTTTTATAATATAAAAGTGCATGCAGGACACTAAACAGACCACTAGGGACAAAGGGGGTGTGTAATTATTTGATACAGTACTGTAATCAGTAAGATTACAGTATACTGTATCTATACTGTGTTTTTCACTTTTTGAATTTGGCGCCGAACTCCGCCCCCGTGCGCCGCAACGTCGCAGGGAACGGAGCTCGGCACCCGGCAGTGTGAATCGAGCGAGACACGGCTCGCACACACTGTGGGGAGACATCGCAGGATCCAGGGAACAAGGTAGGTATCTTCCCCTGGATTCTGCAATGCAGCCTGAGTCTGGCTTGGGGTTACCGCTCTTAGCATTAAAAACTCTCCCCGAGCCTGACTCGGGAATACCGCCAAGGGGGTTAAAGTGGTTGTAAAGCCTAAACATTTTTTTACCTTAATGCATTACTTGCACTAAGGAAAAAAAGGTTTAGGTGTCAGCCTCCCCCCTCACCCCCCCCCCTTTCTTTAAATCATATTTAATAATTTTTTAGTTTGCGTTCCCTAGGGCAGTGCCCAGTTCTCTCATGCCATTTGTTGGGAAATCACTTTCACATTACCTTATCAGGGAGCTGCACAGCCCCAGCTGCAAATTCATAGGTCAGTGTCTCTTTCTGGGGTTGATTTACTAAAGGCAAATATACTTTGCACTTTGCAGTTGCTCCAGAGTTTAGTAAATGAGGTAAGGCTTTGCTTTGCAGAGAATACCCAATCACATGCAAGAAAAAAAAAAACAGCATTTTACTTGCACATGATTGGTTAGAGCTTCTTCTCATTTACTAAGCTCTGGAGCAACTGCAGTCTTTTTGCCTTTAGTAAACCAACCTCTCTGTGTCTGCACTAAGGCAATTCCATTTATATCTTGGAGAGTGCGTTTATAATTGAAATGCAGTTTCTCTGTAGAAAGTATTGGCATTTTCAGTATCAGACAAAAAGTGTGGAAGAAGCTAGAGACTGCCTGGATATTTTACAGCATTTCTCAGCATAGACCTTACAGGAGCAGGGGCAAGAGAGTATGAAACGTTGTCAGGGTGTTTGATGGTGACAGGTTAACGTAAACCTGTCATTAACGAAACATGGCGGCTATCATTTCTGACGTTTCCTTTGGAAAATCCTAGTCGTCAGGCTGTCATACTAACTAATTTGTGTCAATACTTTAGAGTCATGGATCCAGAACAAGAATGCAGATTAGAACATTTGGCTTCCTCTGAGTTTATTGATCTGTACACTCTTTCCTGGTCAGCAGCTAAGAAAGTATTGCAGCCAGCAAGTTAGCATAATAGCCAGTCAACCAACACTTTTAGAAGGAGGTCAAAAAAATCTAACGTCCTCTTGTGACAGCTTTACTTTGAGGTGTGCCTTCACTTGTCAAGTCATGTTTCTCAAACCAGATAGTGATGATTGTTAAATTTATTTATTACGTTTACTTTTTTCTTTTTATTCTACCTACTGCATTTCCTTAGAAGATGCTTTTTTTCTTTAGCTTTTACATACTAGAAGAGGACTCTAGAGTTGAGAGTCAGACCTGAGAATCTCCTGAGATCTAAAAGTAGTTCTCAAGTCAACTACGTGACCCCATGCTTTTAACACATGTTGTGCACAACAGTATCAAAGAAAGAGCTCTGTAGTTCAGGGGAATGGAAATAATCTATGTATGACACTCTACCTTTCAGTTCAAAAGATTACCTCCCCAATACACAGTATATCTAAAAGGAGTGCATTTATAAATCTTTTAGATGTGTGTCTGCAAACTTACGGTATATTTGAAAACTAACCTCTTGTTGTAAAAGTAGTAACATTTAAAAGTAGTGGTTCCCTCATGTATACCATCAGCAGTTTTAAGTTCCTCCTTTCCTTAAAACATGCAGTCTAAGCAGAATAAACTGTGTTGTTACTAATATGCAGTTTTCAATTTTCTTTGTCAACATTTAGTAGCTAAGCCCTAATGTGCATTTCTAACCACTCTCCGTCATCTCTGGCATATACTGTACCTTAATATAGAATAGTGAAGCGCTATTAAAGTGCAAATTCAAGTGAAAACAAACAAAGGATAAATAAATGGTAGCAGCTGCAACCATTCAGTGGTAATCTGGAGATCAAAAGTGCAAGTAATAAATAAGTAATGATGCGCTAAAACCAACCCTTTTGCTGTGCCCAGTGTGAAAAAAAGATGAAAATAACTACTTAAAAATATATATATATATATGATGCTTCATGCAGCAATGTGCAAATCCTACAATAAAGTAAAAATAGTGATCTAATGTGCAAATCCCTGCAATAAATAAACTTCAAATATTAGTGTAGCGGGGTCTTCAAAGTTAGTGGGATACACCTGGGGGTAGAGAGACCCAGGTGTGTAATTATGTCAGGGATTAGACCCCTTTTTGTTATTCGTGGAGGATTGGGTGGTGTAATATTCTCTTCGACCAGTGGGTGTCAGTGTACCTACAGGCTCGAGGTAGAATCACTACCACAGTGCTACCCTTTTTCTCCCTTCCTGGAGATGGTACGGCTGGGGCGGGGAACCCGCCGTGGTGTCGATGGGAGGAGATAAAAAGGGGGAGACGCCCTCGCCACGAGGTCTTTTGGGGGGATCATCTCTTCACGCACCCAGGCACCTTAGGCCTGGGTGCGGGCGGTTCAAGGTTCCGGCCTAGGCGCCCTAGGCCTGGCCGGAATGAAGATGGAGTCCATCCCGGGCACCTTCAGCCTGGGGTGAGGTACTATTAAGGAGGCCTGGGACCCGGTGACTCCGACTGGGTCCCGCGAGGGTGAAGTTGCTCCAGGGCGCCCCTTCCGAGGGGACCCGCATCTGAGGTGAGGAGGCTGGGGGGGTCACCCGTCCGAAGACCCGGTGCAGTGTCAACCCGGTGACGGATGGGCCTTCGGTAACTCCCTCGGAGGACATCTTCCCCTGATAGGGGCTACAGCGCAGCGGAGGAGCTTTCATCAAGAATCCTGCAACCCCTGGTCATAGCACAGGGAGTGTAGGGACTAGGAACCTGTACAGTGCCTCGACCTGCTTTCCCCATCGTATCATGCCGTTGCATTTGACTGTATGTGGAGATACGCAATAAACCTGAGTTTGGACTTTGATGGGTGTATGGACTCTGTTGATGGGAACAAAGGGAGATTCTGGCACGGAAGGACTGACCCTCGTAACCAGCACACATTTGGCCCGAGGAAAAGATTCGTACTGGCCTTCACCTCACCCACATCCATGGGGAGGACATGGGCCGTAGCGCACCTCACTCTGTCGCTCGACATACCCCTAGCTAAAGAGGTCGGGGTGAGGCCGCTACATTAGATATTAGGATCCATTCGTATCAATCAATAATTAATAATCAATAAGATAAATTGCAGCATAAGGTGATCCCATTCACACAGTATTTCTTGTTCCTGGAGTAAAAGAAATTTGCCCGTGTTACTGATTACTAAGCAAGCTCACAGTCAATCTATCCAGCAGATGGTAAATAGTATTAATTCTCCGTAAAACTGGGAGATCCCACTTGCTAGTTGTGTATTTTGATTGTGTGTCCATGTGCAGGGAAAACAGAAAAAAGATGTGATCATTGCGCAGTGTTGAAACCATACATGTTATGCCAAATAACGAGGTTACACTCACATTTCCTCAGGGAATCAGAAGCGCATAACTCAGCTCAGTGGAGCGATCTCCTCACTCAAGTTCTGATAGGATCAGAACACTGCTGGTAGCGTCACTCAGCTCTTCCCCCTACGCGTTACGTCACACGCCACGTGACTTATTCATGGGTATCCCTGCACATGGACACACAATCAAAATACACAACTAGCAAGTGGGATCTCCCAGTTTGACGGAGAATTAATACTATTTACCATTTGCTGGATAGATTGACTGTGAGTGTGCTTAGTAATCAGTAACACGGACACATTTCTTTTACTCCAGGAACAAGCAATCCCATGTATTGATCACCATTCAGGTGGCTATATATACTGTGTGAATGGGATCACCTTATGCTGCAATTTATCTTGTTAATTATTAATTATTTATTGATACCAATGTATCTTACTATCTAATATTTGAAGTTTATTTATTGCAGGGTTTTTGCACATTAGATCACTATTTTTACTTTATTGTAGGATTTGCACATTGCTGCACAGAGCATCATATATATTTTTTTTTAAGGAGTTATTTTCACCTTTTTATCACACTGGGCACAGCAAAAGGGTTGGTTTTAGCGCATCATTATTTATTTATTACATATACTGTACCTTACTGTCAGTATGAACCAACACTCAGCACAGGTACCAGGAACTCCAGCAGTCACAGGTCCTGGTGCAGGGACAGTGACGGTATTTGCACCTTAGTTAACCTCCCTGGCGATATGATTCTGGAAGATTTTAGGTGCTGAAAGCGGTACCATTATTTTGCATGGAAATTTGGCGTTTTACATTGTAGGCCTGTAATTCTTAGGAATAACTCACCTAAATCTGTCCAAACCAGAGTCTAGTAGACATCTCGGGTATGATAAAGTTTGAAACACAAAATCATAAATTATAATATAATAAATAATAACAAATAATAATTTAATAATAATAATACTTTTTATTCAATAAATTTTAGTAAATAATATAATCAAAAACACTGATTTTTTTTTTGCTCAAACAAGGGTGCAATATTAGAAATCATATTGCGTCAGTAAACATCTCGGGTATGGAAAATTTTAAAACAAGGTACAGCACAAAGTCCTACGTCGCAATCGGGACAATAGAACCGCGTTTCTTTACGGATTTTCCTTCCGGTGTCGTCACGCTTGGAGCAGCAAACCACACACATCCTTGTGGGTGCTGACTTCCTTTCAGTAGGTGGAATGTGGTCCATAAAGTGATGACCAGTCAGGCGTTCCGAGTTCACAACGCCAGCAGCCCGACGTCCAGATCTGCTTACAGTCGTTGGTGTCTGGTGCTTTAGAAAAATTAGTTTGGCAACCTTCCACACAAAGTCCGCATGGATCATAGGCCTGTCACAATTTTTTTTCAGAAGAATGAAAGCATTCCACAGGCACTGTTCCAGAAGATGCCTGAAGATTTTTTTATAATATTTCTTCTGTTGCTTTCTCATCGCAGGATAAAAGGTCATGGCCTGGTCAGCCCTGTCCACACCTCCCTTGGTGTTTTTGTAGTCCAACATGACCTGTGGCTTCATGACATCTTTTCCACCTTTGGTATGTACCATTACAGTAGAGGTGTTGTGGATGGTACTCAGAAGGCACACGTTTTTTTGTCCTGCCATTTCAGTGCCATCATTTTGCCTTTCTGCAAGGCAACTATTTCTCCTGCCCCAAGCTTTTTTTGGGCAAAGGTTGGCGGCATGTCACGCCAGTTAGGCCTAATGGTCCCATAGGCATCCGTTTTGTTCAGGATAAGGAACTCAAAGAGTTCTGGGGACGTGTAAAAATTGTCTGTGGTGACACAGTAGCCCTGATTCAGCAATGGCTCAAGAGAGAGCTGAAGCGGTTGCCATTCCAAAACTTCTGAATCGATCGCTGAATTTGGTCCCTTTCCCGGTGTACAGGACCGAATTCCAGATGTACCCAGAGCTGGATTCACACAGCATAAATGACTTCATGCCAAAACGAGCTCGCTTTGATGCTATGAACTGTATCCAGCTTAGTCTACCTTTGTAGGCCATAAGACTTTCGTCGATACTTATATCTCTGTCCGGCACATAGGTCTGCTGGAAATTCGTAAGAATAAGTTGGTAAATCTCCCAAATTTTTTTCAGCTTAGGAGCTGGATGAGAACTCTCATCAAAGTCATCATTATTTGCAAAATGCAAATATTTCATGATAAGAGAAAATTTATATTCGGACATAACTGTGCCAAAAAAAGGCGTGGTTAGCAATTTGTTGGTGGTCCAATACCACTTCTGCAGGGGTTTCCCCACCACTCCCTGTAGAATTATAAGGCCCAAAAAGTTCCATATGTCCTCTCTGGTTACTGGCTCCCATTTTCTGCTCCTTGAAAAGCGATGATGGGTAGCAGCTTGTTGCTCCTGATAGCGATTTGTCTCCAAAACAATTTTGGAAATAACTTCATCCGTCAGAAAGAGCTTGAGGTATGCCAAGGGGTTATTGTCCTCAACTTCCACTTTGATCCCAGGTGCTCCTGTAAATGGAAATCTGGGGGGCGCTGCGTGCTCCGTACCGCAATCAATTGAGCACCAAGTCTGCACATCGCTGGGCACAGTCGCAGGATCGTTGCTAAGATCACTTTCTGCGTCTGATGAAGAGCTTCCCCCTGAATCGCTGTCACTCAACTCCTCTGCAACCCATTCTGAGTCGCTGTCACTGACTTCCAGCAGGTCATATAGCGACTTTGAGGTGGAGGCGCGTTTTTTGGATGCCATGGTCGCTGTGCAGTTTCCAGATACTAAGTACAGTAAAACTGCAGACAAGGGCACTGGAGAAAGCACTGGGGGGCAATCTAAGGTCATTTTTTTTTTATTGTAATCCAATAAGATTACATTGTATCAGTGTGTTTTGTGTTTTATACATTTGAATTTGCCGCCGGTTCCACCCCCCTGCGTCGCGACACCCGCAGGGAAGGGAATCCAGGGCACACAGTGCATCGGGCGGAAGATCCGGCCGCCGTACACTGCGGGAATACATCGCGGGATACCAGAGACAAGGTAAGTCACCTCTTCCAGGATCCAGCGAGGCAATCCCGAGTGTGGCTCGGGGTTACCGCTTTAGGTACTGAAATCTCACCCCGAGCCACACTCGGGAATACCGCCAGGGAGGTTAAACTGTGACTTTTTCAGATTTCTAGTCAGCGTGTACCTGCTGTGACAGACAACCAATTACTGCTGTCACATGTAAACAGCGAGCCATCAATCAAACTCAGTTAGCCAATCAGGAGAGAGAGGGGAGCGACTGAACCGCAGCTCCATGTCTGAAAGCATACATGAAGCTGCAGCCCAGTTTGGGTGCCCCCATAGCAAGCTGCTTTCTGTGGGAGCACTCAACAGGAGGGAGGGGCCAGGAGCTTCAATCAGGGACCTGAGAAGAGGAGGATCCGGGCTGCTCTGTGCAAAACCACTTCACAGAGCAGATAAGTATAACATGTTTGTAATTTTAACAGAAAAAAATAGACTTTACAATCACTTTAATTATTAATTCCAATTTAGTAAGTCCATATCATAACTGATTGTTTTTAAAATAAAAGTCCCAGTTACTAAAACTGCTTTTTTTTACGTAATGTAATTTTAAAAGTTGTGCTCTATTGTCTTAAATCGTTAAAATCTCCTTAAAAGAATAGCTGGTGATCCTGCCATTTATAGTAGGCTCAGTTTGTTATGGTGTGGCAACTGTCTCCCACTTGTGCTCCTGCATTGTCACCCTGTCATACGCTCCCCTGGCAGTGAAAGCCAAGAAATATCTGCACAAGAAAATATATAATATAGTACGGTATATCTGAAACCAGAAATTTATTTTTAATTTTAAATAGAATAAGTATTAGTCAAACCCCTGTCGGATGTTCTATTTTGTAATTTCACTTCACGTCCTCTCTTGTACACACAGTGGAAAGTGGGAGGAAATCCCAAACTGTCAGAAAAATAATATTCCCATTGTCAGATGTCTACTCTATTTCTGTACTGGCTGGTGACAACCTAAAATTGAGTTTCAGTACAAAAGTCTCTTCTATTACACATGAAAATGGCCACCCTGACATATAAAGAGGGAGAATTTTCCTAGCAAAGACAGAGACACCAATAGAAACCTGATAAGGGTTATCCCGCTTCCCTATTCTTTGAATATTTTGAAACATCACAAAATGGTACGTTTTAATTATTTATACTGAAAGAAAATTATTATCAAGATTCTTCCCATGTATAATCTGATTTTTATTTAGGTAGACAGGTACACAGCACCTGCTAAGAGGTTCTTGGTAGCCACACCTAATGGTGGAGGGAGAAAGATACATGTGTTATATAACAGGGTTCCCAACCCCCAGGCCATGAACCGGTGGCGGTCCATGGCCTGTTGCCGACTGGTCCCCACAGCAGGAGATCAGTGGCGACCATGCTCCGCACAGGGCCATCACAGATCACGGCCGCCGCTCACCTTCTGCTGTGTGGCAATGCCTGTGTATCCTCTACCGGCTCCTCCGCCCGCCCAGCAAGGCCATCCTATCAGCACATTTCAGGGGGTGGGAGGAGATGCAGATCGAAATGGAGAGCTCCTCCCACCCCTGCCCTGCTGATAGGATGACATCATCATCACGCCTGAGCAGGGGAGGCAGAGATTGATGTTAGAGAGAAAAGGAGGGGAGGGGGCAGACTGCAGGGGCACTGTAATGTAAAGGGGGGCTGTGATGTGAAGGGATACTGAGGACACTGTGGGACTGCTTTAAAGGGAGGACTGTGATGTAAAGAGGGACTGTGGACACTGTTATAAAGGGGGGACTGAGCTGTAAACAGGGGGTTGTGGTGTGAAGGGGGCTGTGGACAGACTTTGTGAATATCCCATCCCCTGACCCATACACCACAACCACCATCCTCCCCCAGCATGCCAATCCCTCCACCCCCTCCCCTCTGTCCCTAGGAAAATGGGCTGCCATGAAAGAAACCGGTCCCTGAGGCCAAAAAGTTTGGGGACCGCTGTTATATAACATAGCCAACACATCCTGTGACTACTGTAGTAATCTGCAATATACAAAATTTAGGTTTTGGGTTAAGATAAACTTTACACATGAAAATGCACCCGCATAACAAACATCCTCACCTGGAGATTTCCTTTGAGGCCGTCCAGTTCTTTGGACGTTTTGGAAAGCTGCCGAAGGATGCTACTTCTCTCCATGAAAACCTCTTTAAGTTGCTTTTCCAGGTCATCATAGCCCTGTCTAGCAAGGAAAAGACATGAGTCAGTTACGTATCCATCACAGTGACTAATTAACCAATTAGATAGTAAACAGAAAACACAGTGTCCAAACAACATGAAAAGGTTATACTCGTAATGCTAATATCAATCTGTCATCTTGGTCAAAGTACATGTACATATTGGACAAAATACAAAGTTCAGCTACTGTCATAAATCAAACTTTGGCTCATAACCATTTTTCATTTTTTATTATCAAGTCCAGAAGAAAAACATAAAAACAGCCAAGCCTTGTACATAAACAAGACTATTCTCTCTGTTCGAAAAATCTTGAAGGATAGGTCCAAAGGGTTAGAGCTCTAGTAAAAATAGGCTGATAAAAATGTGCAGTCTATCTATCTATCTATCTATCTATCTATCTATCTATCTATCTATCTATCTATCTACGCATGTAAGACTAAAATATGCTGCAGCTCTTAAAAGATAATGATGACCTTTTTATGTCTCTCCATGCCCCTAAGAAATCCAATTTACCCTATACTTTAGGCAAGTATGAGGAAATAGAAAACCTGGCAAGAGCAGATAAATTGTAGATAAGGCAAAAAAGCTATTTAAGTAACACAGTAATCCAGATTTCAAAATAAACATGGCATTAGAGTATTATAGAGCTTGCCATTGACCTCCTTCTAAAAATTCTAGTTGCTGACCTGATTACCGGTACGTAAGTCATTGACCCAGAATATGTATGTTAATTAAAAAAAGCCGAAGAAGAATATCCAAAAAGTCCATATATATTCACATTTGTTCCAGGTCAGTGACCTAAATGGGTTGATTTAACAAAAAAAGTAGAAACTATTCTCTTAGAACAATGAATGTTCACTGAGCGTAGTAAATAGGATGAAGCCATGATCCTTTTAATCAACCAGTCAGGTGCTAGCAAAAATCCATTTTTTTTTAATTTCCTTTACACTTGAATGTTTATTTAAAGTGAACATAGGATCACCCTATTAACTGTGACTTACTTTGCAAACTAGCCATACACTTTCAAAATGAACATCCACTTTGCGAAGTGAACAGCCTCCCATCCTTTAGTAAATAAACCCCACAGAGTTAATGTTACCCTCTCACCACAGGGTAATTTTTACCCAATACAACATTTAAAAAAATAGAACCTAATATGAATACATTTATAGGGGCACATGTATTGATAATCCACTTTTCTCCCCTCTGTAGCCGCTGCAAATATTCAACACATCTTGATGTCTGTAATACTTGTTTCTGGTCAGGAATCACAGAGGCCGATGGGAAGAGCACGTTTTTGTCAAGCCCAATTGTAATCCTGTGATGTGCACGAGAGTCTCGGATCTCCAGGGACTCTCCCTCCTCATTGGCTGAAACAGCAGTGGGAGCAACAGTGAACCAATCAGAAGAGAGAGGGGGTGGGGTTGAGCCCTGACTCTGTGTCTGAATGGACACACAGGACAGCGGCTCAGGGGCAAGCCTGCTTGGGTGCCCAACAGCAACCTCTTTGCTCTGTGGGCACTTGGAAGGAGGATGGAGGCAGGAGTGCCAGCAAGGTACCCGAGAAAAGGAGGATCGGCTGCTCTGTGCAAAACCACTGCACAGGGTAGGTAAGTATAACATGTTTGTTATTAAAAAACAAAACAAAAACTTGAGTTTAATATCACTTTACAGTACATACATGGGCCCCCAGAAAAGTAAGTATATCCAAGTTTCTTTATCAGGCGACCTATTGAGTAAAAGTAACAGCATTGGAATTTTCAGAATGAGAGGTCAGCTGCCTATATTATTCTCTCAAGGTGAGATAATTAGACAAAAAAAAAAGCTGAAGAAGGATATTCTAACTTAAGGCAACCATGCAGTGCATTACCCATTAGGAATATGTTAGTCTCATTCATATGCTGGAAACTTCGAGTACTGACTACATTACTGGCTATCTATGAGGACCATTTACAAGGCACAAAAACACAATGAGAGAGTACTAGGGCTTAAACAGCTATGTACTCTGGTTACTAAGTTGGTTTTAAAATGCACACATATCTACAGACCAACACAATACCATTTCATCCCCCCCCCCCCCTCAGGATCCTTTACTGTCTGAGCCACTTAATAAAGAGGAGGCCCAAGAGAATTGTAACCCCCTTTCCCCTTCCACCTTACCCATTTTCTTCTTTAAAAATGTTATTTTAACTTAATCCTTGCTGGCTTTTTTCTATTTTTCTTTCGGGGTGAAAACTTGTCTGATCTTGCTGGGATGAAGCTTGGAGAGGATGCGGAAACTGCTTAACAGAACAAAGCTCAGCAAATCACTGGATTGGTGTCGGACATTTTGGTGGGAAAAGCAGCATTCAATAATGAAGTATCCTTACATATTATAGAGCTGTTAGTGAGGCTTGTAGTAATTTTATATTTTTTTCTTTATATTTAACAAGATGCAAGTTTTCTGTCCACCTACCAAGTTGCGGATTCCCTTTATTGGGGTAATGCCACCTACTTTATGGGTGAACAGGGTTTTACATGATTTATAATGGTCGGTTCTGCCTCTTTCACACCAGCAACTGGGGGCACAATAAAAATAGGTGACTTCACATCTTGGCCACCGCAAATTTGTTTTTGTTTTTTGTTTAGTTTTTTTGTCTTTTTTTATAATTATTTTTGCTTAAAGTATTTCATATTACATATACTTATAAATATAAACACCATTGCCTCTCCCATAGGTGAACTCTTATTCAAATTTTATACAAAAGATAAACATTTCCCTGTTAACAAAAGCCAACTGTAAAAAGTTCTCCTATATCATTGCACCCACTCTGTGTTGTGGTCTATATGCCCACCTGCTCCAGTTCAACAAATATTGCTCCATTAATCTTTCCAGAAAACTTCAATTCATTCTTTACCTACATTCATATTATTTATTATTTTATTAGATACATTTTTTGTTTAGAATATGCATTTTGGGGTGGGGTGATAGTGGGTGTGTGCAATCCCATATCCTAGGGTGCCAAAGCTTAGTCACTGTACTGTATCAATAAAAGTAAAAACACTTTAAAAGAAGCTCTTTTTCACTTTTGTAGTTATAAGCATTGTGGAGAAATTGTTCTTCACGGCTCACAACAGAGCCACTGAAATCGCAACTCCTTTCCTTTCCTTTTTTGGCAGGCTACCAGACCTTCTAATGTAAACAAACAACAGGTTTAGTGTGATCTTTGAAGATAAATTACTTTACAGTACAAGCATAGTTACATAGACGGTAAGGTTGAAAAACACCAGTCCATTCAGTTCAACCTGTGGTGTGTGTGTTTATGTCAACAGTAAATCGTATATCCCTGTATGTTGTGATCGTTAATTTTTTTTAAAAAAACTATCGTCACTCCCTGCTGATACCACTGCTTGTGGAAGGGAATTCCACATCCTTATCGCTCAGACAGTAAAGAACCCCCTACGCAGGTTAAGGTTAAACCGTTTTATTTCCAATTTCCGTGAATGGCCACGTGTCTTTTTAAACTCTCTTTTTCAATAAAAAGTTTTTTCCCTATGCTAAGGTCACCAGTAAGGTATTTGTACATCACTGTCATATCCCCACTCAAACATCTTCTCTCCAGAGAGAATAAGTTCAATGCTTGTAGTCTTTCCCCAGAGCTGAGATTCTCTAGTTAGTTTATTAGCATTGTTGCCCTTCTCTGGACACTCTCCAGTTCCAGCACATCCTTCTTGAGGACTGGTACCCAAAACTGGACGGCATACTCAAGATGCGGCCGAACCAGAGTCTTGTAGAGTGGGAGAATTATCTTTTAATATCTGGAGTGAATCCCTTTTTAATGCATACTAATAATCTGTTGGCTTTTCTTGCAGCAGCTTGGGATTGCATGCCATTGCTGAGCCTGTCATCTATTAGGACCTCTGGTCCTTTTCCATACTGGATTTTCCCAGAGATTTTCCCCGTAGTGAGTAACTTACATTTGTATTTTTATCACCTAAATGCATTACTTTACATTTTTCAACGTTAAACCTCATTTGCCATGGAGCTGCCCAACCCATAATTTTATTTAGGTCCTCTTGTAAGGTTTCCACATCCTGCACAGAAGTTATTGCCCTGCTTAGCTTTGTATCATCCACAAATATTGAGATTAAGCTATTTATCCCATCCTCTATATCGTTTATGAATAAATTAAACAGAATTGGTCCCAGCACAGATCCTTGGGGGACCCCACTTACTACAACGGATCATTACGAATATGCACTATTTATCACCACTCTTTGGGATCTGCCCCTGTAGCCAGTTTTTAATCTAGGTACTCACCCTATGGTCCCTGCCGACAGACCTCAGTTTGTACAGTAAACGTTTGTGGGGAACTGCATCAAATGCCTTTGCAAAATCCAGATACACCACAACCACAGGCCTTCCTTTATCTAGATACAGCTCACTTCCTTGTAGAATGATAATGGATTAGTCTGGCAAGAATGATTCTTCATAAATCCATGATGATTATTACTACTAATGATACTGTTTTCATTACTAAAATCTTGCATATAGTCCCTTATCATCCCCTCCAATAGCTTACAGACTATTAATGTTAGGCTGACTGACCTGTAGTTTCCAGGGATAAATCGTGGCCCTTTTTTAATTATTGGTAGCATGTTGCCTTTTCTCCAACCAGCTGGTACCATTCCAGTCAGTAAACTGTCCATAAGGATTAGGAACAATGGTCTAGCTTTCACCTGACTGAGTTCCTTAAGGACCCTCAGTTGTAAGCCATCTGGTCCTGGTGGCTTATTTGTGTTAAGAAGATAGTGATGTTTTGTTTTAATGCTCATTCAGGGCTTGTTTACATTTGTGTTGCCCCCGAGCAAATGATCTGTGTTGGCTCAATCTTCAGAGGACTTTTTGATAGGCGGTAAGAAGGTGTAATGATGCCTCCTCCTGTTTTAACCCCAAAATCCTGCACCACCATGCCACAACTGCGTGCATTGCATGCAGTTGTATGCAGTTAGAGCACAACTCCACTCAGTTAAACGGGGCTGTGTTCGGTGGGTGGTACTGCCTGCCAAGCGGAACACTGGGGACTGGAAATAAATTCTGCAGCACAGTGATGCAAAGCATTGTGGCAGGAGCATATGTACACCCCCGCGTGCTGCATTTGCAGCCTAAAGGGGAGCAGTGTAAAGAATGCTGGGTTTACACTTAGTGCGGAAGTGGCTCACAGCAGGGGTTCGGTGCGTCCCTGTTCTCTGTTTCAGGGACGAATCAGGCCCAAATGTTTGCCTGAATTCGGACCTGAAATAGAGCCAAAGTCGCACAGGACCCCTGTGCAATCCGCTCCATGGTCGCCATGGAGATGTGTGAACAAGCTCCATTAAGAACCGGGCACACTCTCCTGTCATGTGAATCAGATGCAGGGAAACCCGCATCCGATTTGCACTAGTGTGAACCAGGGGCGGATCCAGGGGGGGGCAACAGGGCACTTGCCACCCCCGAGAAATTAGTTTTAGTTGCGGAATTCACATGTGCCGCAGAGTCTGAGGGGGAGCTCCGCGGCGAGTGAGAGTCAGAGAGTGGGGGATCAGCTGGTTGGCTCTGTGCTCTGTGGGTGTGAGGGCGGCTGGCCAATCAACAAGCCAGCAGCCCGGGGGAGCAGAAAGATGACATCATCTCTCACTGCCAGTGCCCATCTCTCTCTGCCAGTGCCCGCCTTGCATCCCTGCAGTAGCTTCCGCCCTCACTGTGTAGGCAGCAGAGAGATTACATCATCTCTCTGCTGCCTGACTCTGAGGCCTCGTACACACGACCGATTTTCTCGTCGTAAAAAACACGTCGTTTTTTTCGACGAGATTCTTGTTAAGCTTGTCGATTTTCTCGTCAAGCTTTCTATGCGTACACACTGTCATTTCCCAATTTCCTCGTGGTTCTCTGCGCTCACGTCCAGCACGTACGACGGCACTATAAAGGGGAAGATCTTTTTTCTTGGCGCCACCCCTTGGGCTGCTTTTGCTGATCTCGTGTTACCGCGTGTGAAGTAAAAGTTTGGGAAGAGACGATTCGCGCTTTTCAGTCTTCGTACTTTTCAGATCGTTTTCTGCCGTTCAGTTTGTGCTTGTGGGTTCGTATCTTGACTTTCAGGGCGTCTAGGCAGGTCGTATCTGTTTTACAGTGCGTTCTTGCCTGTTCGTTTCTGAATTTCAGTTCGTTATTCATAGGCCTTGCTGTTCTAAAGTGCGTTCTGTTCTGTACGTTCTGATTAGACGACCGTTTCCTAGCCATGTCGCCTGGACGTTCTCGTCGTCGAGTTCGTGCTGTGCGTGCGCTTGGTGTTGGTCTGCTTGTTTTGGACCAAGACCAGTCCATGAATGGTGTGAGGAGGAGTTCATGGACCAAGAATTGGTTGCTCCAGCGGGACCAATTCTGCCACATGCCTCTGCTGCGGGAGATCGTCGAGAATAATCCTGAGGACTACAGGAATTTTCTGAGGATGTCTGACCCCGTTTTTCAGGAACTGTTGGCTTTGGTGTCCCCCTATATTACCAGGAAGGACACCGTTATGCGGGAAGCCATCAGTGCTGAGCAGAGGCTCATCGCCACGTTGCGTTACCTGGCGACAGGGAGAAGTCTTCAGGACTTGAAGTTCACCACAGGCATCTCCCCCCAGGCTCTGGGCCTCATAATCCCAGACACCTGTTCTGCTATTATACAAGTCCTGCAGGAGGACTATATTAGGGTAAGTTTTCTCCCTTCACATCACATTTTATGTATTACATGTATGCTAATGTATTGTATTTCTTTCATCCTTTCCTAATTACCATGATTGTAATATGCTGAGAATGTCCCCTTTGTCCCCATGCATGCTGGAAGTTTTTAAATGCCCCTTTTTTATCCTCCCTAAATATTTCCCCTCACTAACTTTTCCAGCAGGGGCGCCTGTTGCTCCAAATGTTGGGGGGTTACAACCCCAATTTCGGAAATAAACTTCCTCCTTTTTTGCTCTGTTGCCTAATAAACGCCCCCAGTTGTCCCCTCCAATGCAGCCATTTAGTCCCCTCTATTGCAGCCAGTTTCCCCCCAGCCCTGCACTTACCTTCTTGTGGTCAGCGCCATCCTTCTTCTGTCCTTGATGTCTTCTCCTTCCCTTCATGTTGCATCAGCCAATCATGTTACCATTAAACAGACTTGGTGAACATGATTGCCAGAGCTGCCTGTCAGTGTTTACACAAGGAATGCCCCCTCCTTGCGTCCCCGATTTTTCTTTGAGGAAGCCAATTACATCCCTCAGGTTGTAATTTGCAAGACTTTTTTAATACCTGTTTCTGCTCTGCAATTTTAACCCCCTAAATGACGCAATTAATCATATGTCGGTCGCTTTACAAGAGGCCATCCACCTGAATAGTGTGCGGCATAGACAATACATAGGTTCATGCAACGCATGAACCTATGTATTGTTCTGAGTGATGGGCACAGGAGAGAGGGGACAGTGCTCCAGCGCCCACTCTGGACGCACCGCCACTGCAATGCTATCCTGTGGCCAAACACATCTCCCCCCCCCAAAATAATTTAGTAATGGCCCATCAGAGGGGGTGATGAATATGATAAATGAGCCTTCCATTATACTTTTTTTACACACCTTAATAAACGTATAATTAGATTGATGTTGGTCTCTAATTTTTTGGTCTTGAATTTGCTTGTAATGTATGCCTTTGTTTTTCTAATATTATTTCATCTTGTTTCACTCCACAGCTTCCTTCAACGCCACAGGAATGGCAGACTGTGGCATCGGAGTTTGCCACGCGGTGGGACTTCCCCAACTGCGGTGGTGCCATAGACGGGAAGCACGTCCGCATCGTGCCGCCACCCCGTTCTGGATCCTACTACTACAACTACAAGGGGTTTCATAGCATTGTGCTGATGGCGGTGGTGTCAGCACGGTATGAATTCCTCTATGTTGATGTAGGGAAGAATGGCCGGATGTCCGATGGGGGATCCTTCATCCAGACGGAGTTTGCCCTCCGTCTCCAGAGTGACGACCTTGCATTGCCACCGGATGCAGGGAATATTGAAGGACTCCCCTTTGTTTTCTTGGCTGATGAAGCCTTCGGACTCGGACAGCATCTTATGAGGCCATTTCCACAGAGGACCCTGACCCCAGAGAAGAGTGTGTTCAATTACCGGCTGGCCAGGGCCCGAAGAGTCGTTGAAAATGCCTTCGGCATAATGGCCAGCCGGTTCCGCCTTTTTATGACTTCCATCCACTTGGCGGACTACAAAATAAACTATGTAGTGTTATGCTGCTGTGTGCTACACAATTTTCTTTGCCGCAAAGCGAATTCATATATGGCCTCAGTTTTGCCAGAGGCTGGACTTTCCCCTGCAAATCCCCTTCCGGGCCTGGAATCTGCCCGTCTTGGCTTGCCCCCCCAAAATGCCCGTGTGGTTCGGGACAAATACATGGAGTATTTCACGGGTAGGGGGGCAATTCCTATGCCAGCCTATGTCTAAGTATCCCAATAAAAATCTTGTTTAAACCTTTAATTATTTGTTCTTTCCTGTCTCCTAGTTTGTCTTTGTGCATTTGTAGTGGCAAGTGTATTTTACTTTAGTAAATAACAACCAATTTCACTATGTTACCTTACAAAAGAACCAAATAAGCTTAGAGTGTATTATAAAAAGAAGCTACACGTTGTTTGTGGTCAAATATTTTACTCTCTGCACATTTTTTTTTGTTTTACTTTGGGGTTGGCCTGACCACAACCCGTCAAATTTTGGCTTATGAAAATACAAAAATACCACTTGCATTTCTAAAATGACAACATTGGATACCTCTGAGCAATCTGAGACATTCAGTTACACAAACTATGTCTCTATGTGCCCGTCCTAATATGGGGTCCTGCCACCCCTTGCCCAGCCAAGAATTCAATATGCACACATTTTTACTTTTTTGCAAATAGGAAGTTTACAATCCTGATCCCTATTGTCAACATGTGCTATCTGCCATCAGGGGTGATCAATGGATGTGTTTTGGGGGTGCATCCCCTTCCTCAGTTCACCGACTTTTGATACGAGGAAGGGGTTGCACCCACAAAAGACGTACATGGATATCCCCTGATGGCAGATAGCACATGTTCACACACTGTGTGCATATTCAATTTTTGGCTGCTTTGTTACTCAAAAAATTAGTAAAAATATAAAAACAAACATGTAAAAACAAATGTGTTTGGATGGCTTATTGAATTCTCCCCAAAACATCGAGAATGTCTTTAAATGTTTGTTCCATCACATGGATTCTTTGTTTAATTAGGTCCAGTTCCGTGCTACATTCCATCACTTGCTGGATGAGGCGGAGGGCACTGTCAGCAGAGAACGGTGTGCTATCCTTCACAACATTTCCATCCCCTAAAAACCATAAAAAAAAATTAATAAAACTCTGCAGGCCTACCTCGCTTACCTTAAGCTGTGGTGTCAGATACTGACCTGTTGTGGTGACCAGATCCACAACGTCATCCACCTCTCCTTCCTGCACTTCTCCTTCCTCCACCTCAACTTCCTGCACATCTTTCGGTTGTGGATCTTTGGGAGTTTGGGGTTGCTTGGAAGTTGTGGGGTGCATGTGCTCCCTGGAGTGTCCTCCTCCCAGTCTTCTCTCCCCTATGAGAATAAAACCAAAGGTCTATTTATCACACTGTAAAAATCTCATTTTTAAACTTAAAACAGGCTAAATTGTTCGGAAGTGGGGTACAAGTGTGTGTTTGTGCGGAATTTAAAGAAAAATGCATTCTTTATGACCCCAAATATGTTTATTATTCACATTTGGATGTAATTTTTTGGACATGGAGGCACCACAAATAAACTCTGATGCACCTGTGTGGGACACCCAAAAAAGGCGGGTCTGGTGGCCCACACTATAGTGCTCCAAAGTACAGATGTGGAAGCAGCTGCTGAGTGTCCTCTCCTTTACACTGACTAAAGTTTGCATTTCATTCTCCTTACAAACACATCATCTAGACTTAAAAATTATCCACAATACTTGATCAAAAATGGCAGATGTCTAATTACTTTTGGGGGTCTTAAATAAGCCAAAACCACGGATAGTGGCCGAACGAAGTGTCGGTAACGTAACGAACGATTACTGTGCCCAACCTAGTTCAAAATAATACATTTTGGAAGGGAGTCCAATATGCTTTAAAAAAAAAAAAAGTCAGTTTCTAAAAAGATTAATAGCAGAAAGGTCGTCATTTTACTTACTTTTAGCGAGCATCCTCTTTATGCTCCTCAACTGGTCTGGCTCCCTCAGTTTGAGGTCTGACCACCTCTTTCTGAGCTGCTCATTTGAGCGTTTCACCCCGAACTTCGCCCTCAGACTCTTCACAACTTTAGTGAGGATTTTGGCCTTCCTTCTATTTGGTTTGCTATACGGCCCATGCTTGGCATCATAATCAGCCTTGACCAAGATGTCCACCATCTCCGCCATCTCCGCCAAAGACATATTCGATGCCTTGAATCTCCTCCTTGATCGTGACGTGTCCTCGGTCTCCGGGCTTGTCTCCTCGCTAGTTGCGGAATTATCAGACACCTGCTGTAACTCCGCCATATCTGTCTGCGCGCCGAAAGAGAAGGGGCGGGGAAAAGATGTTAGTTAGAACGTCATGGGCGGGCGACGTGTGCGGAGCGACGTGTTCGAATTTGGACGCATGCGTGGTGTGTATATAGCAAACACACATGTGACTATAGTACGTTCGGTGTGCGGAGAGAGGAGTTCAAGTGACGGACGTGCGAACGAAGGTATGTGATTTTGTGAGACTTGTTAAAATTGTTGGCCTATACTGTCTTGAGATTGTTGGAGGATATATATGGTGACTAGGATGTGAAGGAGGTTAGACTGTTTGCCTCACATTATTTAAATATAATTTATTTTACTTGCAGATACAATATGAATGTATTTATTAGCGACAAAGAGTTCCTGGCGGAATTTATTGACCGGGTAAGGGAGCTGCCGGCTCTGTGGGAGACCAAAAACCCCATCCATAAAAAAAAGGGGTGAGAAAAGCAGCGCTGGAGAAGCTGCTCCCATTTGTGCATACCAAGGTGCCCACAGCCACAGCAAAACAAGTGGACACTAAAATTGGGAGCTTGAGAGGTACCTACAGGACTGAACGCTCTAAGGTGCTGGCTTCTCAGAGGTCAGGAGCAGCAGCAGATGATGTTTATGTCCCGGTTTTGTGGTACTACAGCAGGATGTCCTTCCTGGATGACCACATTGAGCCAAGGCCATCACTCTCCACTCTTCCCCCCAGACTTCCCTGCAGCCAACCTGAGCCTTCTCTGGAGCAAGAGGAGGCAGCCATCCTGGATGATCCTGATTTGGCCATCTGGAGCCAGGTATAGTATTAACTGAAAATGTAGTGGGATAAAATTAATGTTTCCCAAATATGTCAGGATGAGAAACATACATTATTTTGTATTCAACAAGTGAAATCATGATCTGTAGACATTATTCTGCACTTAATTGTGTGGTAAATAGTCAAGCTGATGTAGTGGTAAATTTAAAGCAAGGATTTATGCATTTACATTCTAATTGCTTCCATCAGGATTACAAAGTTTGATGCAAAGATTAAACCAACATATTAAACTATGTTTCTTTTTCATACACAGGATGAAATCAGCCAGGAGGAGGGTCTGGAAACTGTCAGGCAGGAGGAGGAAGGGCCCAGTGGCAGCCAGGAGGTGGCAGGGCCCAGTGGCAGCCAGGAGGTGGCAGGGCCCAGTGGCAGCCAGGAGGTGGCAGGGCCCAGTGGCAGCCAGGAGGTGGCAGGGCCCAGTGGCAGACAGGAGGTGGCAGGGCCCAGTGGCAGCCAGGAGGTGGCAGGGCCCAGTGGCAGACAGGAGGTGGCAGGGCAAAGGAGAAGCACCAGATCCCAGGTGCCTCCCATCAGGCTTCACAAAAGAGGCAGGAGGGACAGGACCACCAGTGAGGCAGCAATGGCCCTTATTAAAGAGGCCCATGCCACCCTCAAGGAGCCCACATCCCCTGAAGAGGCCATTGCCGGCCTAGTGGAGGCTAAGTTCAAGGTGATGAGCATGGAGCAACGCCTCCTATGCGAACCCCTGCTCATCACCTTGCTCAACAAGGGGGTGATGGAGCAAATTACCCCCAATACCGCCATATGTGAGGTGGCCCAACTGACCCAACCTCAACCTCCACCTCCACCTTCCTCTTCTGCCCCACCCCCTTCTGCTACCCCTCCACCTTCTGCCCCACCCCCTTCTGCTACACCTCCACCTTCTTCTTCTGCCCCACCCCCTTCTGCTACACCTCCACCTTCTGCCCCACCCCCTTCTGCTACACCTCCACCTTCTGCCCCACCCCCTTCTGCTACACCTCCACCTTCTTCTTCTGCCCCACCCCCTTCTGCTACACCTCCACCTCCTCCTCCTGA
The DNA here is from genome assembly GCA_029206835.1 of Rana muscosa. Classification (NCBI taxonomy): domain Eukaryota; kingdom Metazoa; phylum Chordata; class Amphibia; order Anura; family Ranidae; genus Rana; species Rana muscosa. The sequence goes on along the minus strand of CM055119.1, from coordinate 130,989,759 downwards.
CAGGAGTACCCCTCCAGTGGGCCAGCCTCCAGCTAAACGAAGAAGGAAGGCTTCAGTAAAGGCTGCAGGGAAGGTTGCCAGGAAGAAGAGGAAGTGATGGCCTTGCTTCATTGTGGTCGCACTGGTCGGACAGAAGGCAGCCTGTTGTAGTACCACACACTTGGGACATATATCTCACCTGCTGCTGTTCCTGACCTCTGGGAGGCCAGCATCAGATTGTGTTCTGAAATGTGGGCCTTCTCAAGCTCCCAATTTTAGTGTCCACACAGGGTTGCTGTGTGCTCTGGGGTCCCTGGGATGCACAAATGGCAGCAGCTTCTCCAGCGCTGCCTTCTCTTTATTTAATTTATAAACATGAATAAATGTGTTTTTTGTTTAAGTTCATACTTGACTATGTGTATTTTTAAATAAAAAAAAACAAGCTTTGGAGTAAGCAGATACATTTGACTGACAATAAAAGGCACAGATATCACCCCCCCAAAAGAATAACTAAATCTGATTAGCTCAAAAACATGGTGTGAAATTTTAAAAATATAGATTAGAAAATTAAATGGGAGATCGCTATCAAAACATTGAGAAATTATAATTAACATCATTTTGAAAAATCTAACCATTTAAATTATTCCTAAAAACTTGCACGATATAATACACATAAATCTTATAAAGAGCAGCATGAAAAAGGTTAAAAATAAGGCATAACTCTGTGTGAATATCAGCAGCAAAAGAAGGTCTCTCGTTTTGATTAATGTAACATTCTAACGAAGAATTCAATGCAGAACATTTAAACGATGAAATATTTATGAGCGTGACGAATGTGCTCTCTCCATTATGAAGGCTTGTTTTACCAGAAGATGCGCTCCCGTCTCATAGTTGCTTGTGAGCATGTGCTCTTTTGGAAGAGTCGTAAAAGCATACACACGAACCATTTTCTCGTCACAAAACAGGCCGACGAGAAACACGACGAGGAAATCTGGACTCCTGACGAGAAAATAGAGAGCAGGTTCTCTATTTTCTCGTCGAGATTCTCGTCAAGTTTCTCGTCGTAAAACCATACACACGAACGTTTTTCTAGACAAAAAAACTCTCGCGGCACTTTTCTTGACTGTTTACGACGAGAAAATCGGTCGTGTGTACGAGGCCTGACAAGCAAAACACCACCTTAGCAAGTGACAATCCGCAAGGAGTGGCAGGTGACGTGGCAAGTGACAATCCGCAACTTGTGGCAGGTGATGTGGCAAGTGACAATCCGCAACATGTGGCAGGTGACAAGTGACAATATGCATCTGGTGGCAGGCAAGTGACATTCCGCAACTTGTAGCAAGTGACAATCCTCAATGTGTGGCAATCCACAATGTGTGGCAAGTGACAATCCACAACGTGTGGCAGGTGACGTGGCAAGTGACAATCCGCAATGTGTGGCAATCCGCAATGTGTGGCAAGTGACAATCCGCAACGTGTGGCAGGTGACGTGGCAAGTGACAATCCGCAATGTGTGGCAATCCGCAATGTGTGGCAAGTGACAATCCGCAATGTGTGGCAGGTGACGTGGCAAGTGACAATCCACAATGTGTGGCAATCCGCAGTGTGTGGCAAGTGACAATCCGCAACGTGTGGCAGGTGACGTGGCAAGTGACGAGCTGCATCTGGTGGCAGGTGACGTGGCAAGTGACACACTCGGGGCTCCACTGATTCTACATTATGTTGAGTTGAACCATTTTATATTACAATGTAATAATAGAAATAATGCACTTCAATCATCCTGACACCATAACAACCATGGTGCCGTGATGTTTGAAGCGCTAACACCAGTGATTTCCCTGATAAATTGCCCCCCAAAAAAATATTTTCTGGTAGTTCCCCTCCCGAGACTAGACTCTGCATCTGCCCCTGGTGTGAACTCAGCATTACTGTTTGCTAGGAATATGCAAATACTTATATGTCTATAGTCTGAACACAGGTGCACTCTAAACTTATGACCATCTATAAATGTATCTAAAACATCCTGCTAAGACTTGGTACACTTTTTTATACAATTTATCAAAATGGACTTAACTTCCTAAAATCAATTTTTCCCCCTTTTTTCTTAAAAAGAAACATGACTAGATTCAGAGCTATAAAATTTATAAGACCATATTATCAGTATTACATGAAGATAAAAACTCATGCTTAGAAATTGGATTATTTTTTTATCCCCCCCAAAAGATTTCCAAAGGTAATTGTAGCTAAAAGACATGTTACATTTCTATAAAATAGAAATGATAACATAGAAATATAATTGTGGTTTTTCAGGACCCTGCGGGAAGTGACTCTTTGTACACGTTCTATGCAGACACAACTCCGAGAGTGCTTTAGAAATGTGTTGTACAAAACTGCTTTCCACATAGCGTTACAAATAGAACTTAATTTTTAAATATTTTACATTCTCTTGAGGTTTTGCATTTTTTACATATATACGTATTCTAAAACGTGTGCTTTAGCAGCATTTTCATTTTATGAAAATACGGCTTTAGTTTCCACCTGTCAAATAAGTAAGTAAGAGTGGAAATCTCAACGGGAGTCACAGATTCAATTCCTTCTGTTCCTTTCTATCTCTTTGTGTAAGGATTGAGCAGGATTGCTTGAATTCCAAAACAGATTTTCTGTCCTGGAGTTTGTTGGGTCAGAACAAAATAATAACTGCGCAGAAAGAGGGTCATTAAAGGTGCAATTTAGTAAAAACTGAAAATTAAACCTTAAGGTGCATAAAGCAAGTTCTGCCTAGTACTGTGCTTCAGTTTTCCATCCCGGTGTTGCTTTAGAGACATGTTCACCCCATTCTCTGTTTTCAATAATCTGATGAATGTGCACAGCCAGGCCTTGTAATTCGTAATAGAAAAAGCAACGCAACACAACAAACAGATTGAAGTACAGTTTCTTTCCCAGAGCTGTACTATCCAATACTCCATCATCTACAAGCTCCTAAAAAAGGTTCATGCATCTTGGTATTTTATCATTTGTGTGCAAACATTGTGTTAGTAACTTTTCGTTTACTTTTATATTTCCAATACTTTACGTACGTTTTTATTATTTAGCCAGGCTTTTGCTGTCCTTTTATAGGGTATGTAATGCATGAATGTATTTTAGTGCATGTGTGTGTATACTATATTAATGTATTTACCGTAATTGTCAGAGAGCTACCATGTCAAATGCAATTGTATTAAATACAATGATAATAAAGTATGTAATCTAATCTATTCAAATCCAGTCTAGAGATTTATCCAATTGTCTTTGGGGATAAGGCAGTATTCTTTACTAATAGAACAAATTGGACCAGGATTACGTGGGTTTGGGTCTTTGCCAGTGGTGACAGCTCATGCAGGGCACAGGGGCGCCACCCCCCAATCCATGAGCCCGCCCTTAATCTACATGCAGGGCACTGGATGCATGGATTCCAATGTTTCTTGTTTTTTTTTTTTAAGCACGTGATTAGAGCCTGAGGCTCTAATTGGCTTCAAAAAGGGTGGGCTCGGGGAGCAGAGCACTGTGCCCTGAGCCCACCCAGTTGTGTGACATTAGCGAATTAATATTCGCTTATGTCTTCCTGTTTCTCCTCCCAGCAAATCAGGAAGAGAGTCCAGAGACCTGATTGTCCGGGAGTCCTAATACCCGATTTTCCGTCATAAGTACTGATTGGCTGGGAGAAGAAGCGACAGGAAGGAGACGCACGGGGGAAGCCATCAAAGCCATGACCTGGATGGGTTAAGTGCAGGGTTGGCGGGGGTCCTTGCGGGCATCAGGAGAGCAATGCGAGGATCAAGTGATGGGAGAAATGGCGAGCGAGCGAGCGCTGGGGGGGTGTTTTGGCTGGCCAAGAAAATTGAGCACCAGCCGCCAATGGTCTTTTTATTTTTATTAGATTAAATACACTGACGATATGGACTCTTAAGATACTGCCCCTGATCATAAGTCAAGAAATATTCATAAATAGTTGTCTTATGTGAACAAGGTGGAATCTATTGGCAAAAAGGCAATGTACAATAACCTGATCTTGCTCAACTACCTCTTTCGTAAACATCAAAAAAGTTACTTCAACTCACTGGGCTGACTAGAAAAAAAGTTTATTGGTATATAGAAAGAATCAAAAGTCCATATAAAATGGTACCACGTCACATAATCTCTCTCATTCTAATAAAACACAGATATCCCACTCACTCATACTGTTTTGTATATAGCCACCAGTGACCATGAAATGAAAACAAAAATAGCTTGATGATCCTCGGAGGATCAAGCATGGGATGCTCTGATATAGTCCTTAATGTAGGTACTGATGGCACTGTAAAGACCACAAAGTGTCCAAAGTGTAAAATTTGATGGGTATGGTTCATAGAGGAATCCAGTGGTAGTGTACAGGTTGTACTTCCCCTTGGGGAGATGCAATGGTCTAGAGGAGGTTGGTTGATAAAAGTTTTAAGAAATAATTCAGGCTTTTCTTATTGGGTCAGCAGAGAGTCATACCTCCATAACCATGTCAAGAACTGTCTCTATGCACTTTGATGTCCTCTCTCACCCTGTAGATAGTATACCACAACAATTTTCCAAAGCACCCTTCTAGGGACTCCACTCTGCAGCCCTGATAGTGTAACATAAGAAGTCCTTGCAAGTCCTATAGTCAAAGCATGGTCAATATTCCAACATCCATAAGAGTCATGTATGCAGTAATACTTATCAGATCCTGTTATCTTAAGGCCAATAGATGCTACATCCATTCAAGAGCAATCCCATCTCATTAGGGTCACTGGATGGTCACGGTGAGGAGGTGAAATACTGGCATAATCCCGGAATAACTAGGGTTTAGGGTCAGAAGGGGGCAGGTTTTTTTTTTGAGTTTATATCTATACACGGGCCTCTCCACTACAGTTACTGAGTGCTTTTGCTGCATTACTTAGGATTTATAGCATCTCAACATCAGAGATCATATCCAGCACCCAATATTCAGAGGAATAGGTAGCCATATTTTTTCCCTTCCCAATGCCTGGGACACCTACAGGGTACCTTGGGTTCACTTGTTTTGCCAAGGGCTTCCATAATACAAATGGCTGGATCAGTGCTAAAAGTGCCTAACATCATAGTCAGGTTAATATTGAGTCATTTGTGGCTCTTTAGCCTGTTCTCTTTTAACTGCCTCTATCCTTTCCAACATACAGTAAATACAGCATGTCCAATGTAGATGACTGCCACTACCAGATCATATCACTATCAAGTTTACAGTCCCAGTTCACTCACTCAAACAGACAAAATCTATCTAGCCATTCCCTGACAAACCAAAACTGAAACAAAAACACAAACCAAACAGGTTTCTATAAACCCAGAGATTCTCTCTAAACACTCTAAACTGATCCATTACACTTTTAAAGGTGACATGTCACCCTTTTACAGTGTCACTATTTGGCGCAATACCAAGTATCAAGAGAATACACCAAGCACCCATTTTTTAATGTGTGTGTGCACATGAGCACATACATGAGTGGGTGCTGCAACGTTTAGAGTTCAAATAGGAATCTACCTTTGACAAGACTAGAGCTAGAGCATCCTTCTCTGTAGGTCCACCACTGCTCCAGTTTTATTTTTGGAACTAAAATTGCAGTTAATTGTGTTATCCTCATGCCAGGGACTTTGGAATGTGAGAGTACAATGCATTACATTTTAGTTTTATTAACTGGGGTAGAAGGAGGGATGAAGAACTTAGGTGTAGATGGGTATTGGCATGAGTTGAAATGAGAAAGTGCACTGAGGTTATGTTGGATAAAGTTTGTGCATGCTGGATGGGCTTAAAGAGCAGCACGGGTCTAGAAGATTGAAGCTATGCCTGGTTAATTTGCTAAACAGAGAAATTAGTTTGGAGTTGAAGATACTCCTGAATGAATTCCGTAATACTTATACAGAACCATGGATGACCTTGAAATACTCATTGCAATGCCTAACTTTAAAATGGATGATGCAATATTTTTTCACTTATACATTTATTTTACAAACGAGGAATGACATAGAGAAAATTTGCTATTAAGCTTGCCCTGATAAAACTGTAATATGGAATACGTGCTCACATTGGAGCTCTATGGTCTTGTTTAATAAGCAGTATCTTTAACAATGAAATACTTTAGCATAAATAGTAATAATACACTTGAGTGTTCTGTATTGGTTTAAGTAACTAGAATATCAATTTATGGACATGCGGCAAACTACAGCAGAAAATTCCATTGCATCTTGTTAGCTGAAGAAGATGAGACTTCATTTTAATACCACAGAATGAACACTTATGCCTATTGGAGTGAATCACAAAGTAAGATCTAAAAAAGGATGTCACGATAAAGGAGATAGATAGTGCATTCTGGGAAATAGCTAGAAACAATTGTATAAGAGGATCCATTTTAGCTGCTATTGACTAAAATAGGCCTTTGCTTGGCAGAGTATTGTTTAAAAGAAGTTTTTTTAAAAACTCAAACCTTCCAGTTTAAAGGAGATATTTCCAACACGTTTCGAGTAATTTACGTAGCGATAATTAAACAGTGGTTGGACATTTGCATACCATCTGATCACGAAATGATCTACCAAGATCTGACAGACAAATGTGTTGACTGCCACATCTATAATGATAAATTCTTCTTTTTTTTTTAGTTCCAGTTTATTTCCAGCTTATACATTACAAGGATTGTAAAAATCTTCATTGTAGATTCATACCGGCTTCATTTTTGTGGATAATGAATATATTCATTGAAATAACTCCCTCAAACTGACTAGTTCTGAACAGTCAAATGTGCCTGGGCTTGGAGTTTGGGAAACATTTCCCGAACTGTTAAAAAAAGTTTGGAAATTGTGAACATTTCTTAACCACTTCAGCCCCGGACCATTTGGCTGGCCAAAGACCAGAGCACTTTCTGCGGTTCAGCACTGTGGCGCTTTAACTGACAATTGCGCGGCCGTGCGACGTGGTTCCCAAACAAAATTGATGCCCCTTTTTACCCACGAATAGAGCTTTCTTTTGGTGGTATTTGATCACCTCTGCGGTTTTTATTTTTTGCGCTATAAACAAAATAAAATGTACATTTTCCTCAGTTCAGGCTGATACGTATTCTACTATATATTTTTGGTAAAAAAATTAGCAATAAGCGTTTATTGATTGGTTTGTGCAAAAGTTATAGCGTCTACAAAATAGGGGATAGTTTTATGGCATTTTTATAAATTTTTTTTTTTACTAGTAATGGCGGCGATCAGCGATTTTTATCGTGACTGCGACATTATGCGACATTAGCATTTCCCCGTTCTTCCTCTCCGTGAGACGATCGCGGGTATCCCCGCAGACATCGAGTCACACTCACAAAGCTAGCAGCGGGCCCGCATGTGCCCACAATGCCGCGTCTTAAAGGCAACATACAGGTACGTTAATATGCCTGTCTGTGCCATTCTGCTGACGATATCGGTGTGAGCCGGTCAGCAAGTGGTTAAAACCTATAGAAATCTATGGGGAATGAATCCTGCAAATTAATTTTGCCCATTTTTAAGGCTAATAGGAGAGGGATTGCTGCACAAAGAGCACAGAAAGCTGGCCACTTTCAAGGGGAACAAATACCAATGCAAGAAAATTCCAGACCCTTATCTAAACATGCAGTGTGGCTGGCCAGGAAAGGGGAGGAGGAGCAGCGAGTTTATGTCCCCCTCCTGAACTAGGTTAGGCCCTCAACTTAGGCCCTCAACATAAAGAGGGTACCTTGTCTGGAGTCGTCCCATGTTGATCAAGACAATGGCCTCTTCCCCACATCTCTGGCCTGTCGAATTCAAGAGTCTGTGGGGGGATTTATCTCAACCTGGGAGATTCCTTTTTCCAGATATCTGCCCTTTGTGAATACCGTATTTCCAGCTAAAAGGTTGGTTTTGGGACTCTCCGTATAAGATGACCCCCTTCCAACACACCTCACTGTGCCCATTGCATACCTCACTGTGCCCATTGCATACCTCACCGTGCCCATTGCATACCTGACTGTGCTCATTGCCTACCTCACTGTGCCGATCTCCAGATCTCCATACCTTATCCTTGTATGCAGAGTCAGACTTCGGGCATCCATTGTTCAAAAGCCGCGCCTCCTTCTCGTCCTTTTTCATGATAGGCGGAACACTCAGTTTCCCAGCAGAGCCTGTGTTCGGTGTTCCGTCTATCACGGAGGTCCTCTCGTCCGAGGCCGAGGATGAGAGGATCTCCATGATAGGTGGAGTGTTCTGCCTATCACGGAACAGGATGAGGAGGAGGCGCGGCTTTTGAACAATGGACGGCTACTATCTGACTGACTCTGCATACAGGTACCGGCGTATAAGACGACCCCCGACTTTTGGGGGATATTTTTACGTACAAAAGGTTGTCTTATACGCCGGAAAATACGGTAAGTAAGGATTACATAGTATCCCTGGTTACTCATTCACAAAAAAAGTAAAATAATAAATAAATACACACACACACTGCACATAAAGTCCTTTATCAAAAATGTATAATAATAATAATGTCCCAAAATGTCCAAAAACAATGCCCCACAATATCCAGAAAACAATGCAGGAAGTAATTGTGGTTTCTAGGATTATGGAGGCCACCTTTGTCCTAGCAACCAATGAGACATCCACAGTCAATCAACTGCAGCCACTGATCAGTGTATTGTACTGATCTGATCAGTAGCCAGTGTTGCTGGCAGATTAAAATGTCCCATCCACCTCATTTGTGTGGCTAGAGGAATCTGTATGAAATTTAAAAATGTATGGTTAACCTTAATGTGCTAAACATTGATGCACAGGGCATTACAGCAGGCTTGTAGTAAGATTTTTTTATTTTTTTTAAAACCATGTATAAATAAATGTGATATTTTAAAACTGCCCACACTTACACTTCAACCTAATCTTTAAAGGAGAAGTATATGGTTTTTTTTTTTAAATTGGTGGCATCTAATGATGAAAGTGTATTACTGCCAAAGACAGCTCTGCACTGAAGGCGGGTATTGTAGCAAAAGCTTTTGAATTTTAAATAAAAAATAAACTGGAGTTCCACTTTAAAATCAGCCTTCAATATATAGTCACTCTTTGCTCCCCCAAACCCAACCTTAAGGCTGTGTTCACATCAGTGTACTGCAGTTTGGGTGTAGTGTGATTGTATGCGTGTTTTACCCACAGTTTTAAGTGCCCTCCTATTAACTTCTATTGGACTTTGCATTTTATGAAAGTGCAGCAAAGATGCAGCATGCAGAACTTTGATGCACTTTCATTAAAGCACACAGTCTAATAGAAGTCAATGGGATTGCACCTGGAACCATGTGGAAACTGCGCCTACAGTTGCGCTGTGCCCAAACCACAGTCCACCGATGTGAACCCAGCCTAACACCTACAGTTTTATTGCTGGCCTGAGGCACTATTTCAAATACTTTAATAGGTTAAATGGGGATCTTTTACATCCACCTACACACAATTTTTATTAAATGGTTTTGCTGTGTTTTTTACAATACAAAGAGACAGTACTTTGTTAATTTTAATGAATAATAGCTGACATTCCATATTCCTAAGGCCAATTTAATGGCAGCTTTATGTCCCCAAAGAGATTATGGTAAAATATTGATATCAAACTAATTTTGCAAAAGAAAGTCATAACATGAGAGGGCACCAGGTTAATAAGACATTTTTGCAAATATCAGTAGTTTTTAAAACCAGACTATTAGTCGTTGTTTCTAAAGATGTGCGCTGAAATGTTATACAGAGATAGAAATGCAACTGGGACTGCTTCTTGTAGGTTCTAATTATTCCTTATATTTTATTTTCATTGCCGGTAGAGGCTTTGCCATGACATTTCATAGCTAACTATGAACAGTGTGAAACCTGTGTACAATGAGGTTATGTTCTGGGCAAAACAGTTTGTTTAAAATTACACAAGTAATTGGAGTTGATTGACAGGAGCGGGAGCCAATGGCTCCCACTGCTATCAATCTGTCCAATGAGGAGGGAGACAGTGGCAAGAGCTACTGCTCTTCTGCATGTCACTGGATCAGATCAGTCTCAGGTAGGAATAAGGAGGCTGGGGGGATACTGCAGCAGAGAAGGTTTTTTACCTTAATGCATAAAATGCATTGGCGGTAAAAATTAACTTGGGGCTTTAGAACAACTTTAACCCACATTTCCAACTCAAAGCATCTCTTTAACTGTTTTTCTCACAAAAGCAATATCCAACTGCTGCTTTTCAAATAAGTATCTTTTTTCTTCTACTTTTTTTAATATTGTACATACCAACTGGGGTTGATTAATTTAAGGCAAATGTACTGTTCACCTCGCAAGTGTAGTTGCACTCTGCAAATTATTAACCCCAGAACATAGTGAATACGGTGAAACTCTGCACGCACACTGTCGTCATCCAATTATGTTCAAGCAAAAGTGCTGTTTTTTTTTAATTCCTTGAATGTGATTGGGTAGTGAAGCTTCACCACATTCACTAAGCTCTGGGGAAAATTCCCTTGTAGAGCGACCTTTCCTTGTAAAGTGAACATCCCATTTGTCTTTTTATAAATTAAAGCGTTGTAAACCGCAGACGTTGCAAAAAAAATAAATTGCATACTAGCACATTATGAAATACTCACCTTGGAACAAAGCCCTTTAGTGCTGTAATGTCACCGCTGAGAGGGCTGCATGCCCCCCCTGTCTTTCTTCTGGGTTTGCACGCTCCGGCTATGTGATTGGCTGGAGCCGCGATGACATCACTCACGTGCATGCACGCGGGTGCCTTCGGTCCAGCTACAAAGCTCTGAAGTTTCGGCAAGGTATGCTGAACTTTCAGAGCTCATGCGCCAGTGATGTCACTGGCTGCATGCAGGGTGAATATTTCCTAAACGGTGCATTTTTGGAGATATTCATTGTACCTACAGGTAAGCCTTATTATAGGCTTACCTGTAGGTAATAAAAAAAAACAAGCAGCGTTTACAACGGCTTTAAAGTGGAAGTTGAGGTAAAACCTAAGTAGCGCATAACCTGTTCTCTGCCTCATTATAAACCTAATCTATCTGGCCCTGTAAAGCAAAGATTACTTTACTTAACTATTCTGCAGCCAATCCAGTCCGGCCCCAGCATCAGCTGTCAGCAGCGACTTCAGTAAGTCTATGGGTGATGTCACTACCCAGCCATTTCCCAGCTGTTGCCGGTTCTCTCCTGCCCACAGCTACCACCACTAGAAACCGGACCGGATCTGCTGCAGAATAGGTACGTATAGTGATTTTGCTTTACAGGGTTAGATGGTATCTGATCTTCCACATCGCTAACCCTGCTCTCCACAGCCGTGGTGTGTTCCTGTTTTTTTGTTTTGCAGATCTTGCCTCAGTAATGACAAATCCTCCCTCAAACCTCCAAAACTGCTCCTTTAATGTGTTAACTGATGCTGTGCAGTTGTTCACTGCCCTGCGAATGTCTGCCAGTGTGGGTTGAGCAGTGTCCCGTGTATCTGGGCCGTGTAATTCCCCTGCCATGGGATCAGCCTGCTCCATCTCTTCCTCCCCCCAGTGATCAGGGAGAGAGGCTGCCTGCATGTCTGGCTGCTGGTGCTGTGTCCCCCTAGAGCGGGATGGCTGCTCTATCCCCGGGGTCCCTGACATCTTTTGGGCATAATATAGCATGTCCTTGGGAGCATCTTTGCCCTGGGGCTTGGTGAGCTTACTTGCTTTGGGCCCCAGGTATTTCATCTTGTCCGTGCCACAAGGGGTGCCCTTCACTGAGAACACTGCGGCGCCATTTTGGATTTTCAGACCCGCCGTCTCTGCTTGTCCTTTTCAGGTCATCCCTCTGGTTCAAAGGGCTGGCGGAGGTTCCACTGGGGTCCCTGGAGTATATTCTTCCTGCATAGATCGTGGGGGTCGGTAGGGAGGCTGGGGGAGGATCGGTCACAGGGTTATCACCGGGAGCTGTGGGCGATGCGTCCTCTCACATGCCGGTCTAGGCCATGCCCCCTTTACAGAGTTAGATAGATTAGGTTTAGAATGTGGCAGAGAGCAGGTTTAGAGTTAGTTTTTGCGTGAACTTATACTTTAATCTCACTGTCAGATAAACATGATATTTTATCATGTTTTATAAACTGAAAGTGATGTCTTAGCATTACTTTCCCACATTAGTAAATGGTGTTTTTCTGTGTTAGCTAATGGAAAGCATGGTGGCATTGTCACTATATAGAATTTCATATCCTTCAAAAATACACTGTGACAAGACCAAAGGTCTGAAATGCCCATCCTAGCGTGCCCTAAGGATGAAATGATGGGCATGATATTGTCATTATTACTTTGAATCTCTTATGCTTTGGAGCACAAAATACCAATTTTAGCTGCAAATTAAGGAATAAAAAACTGCCCACAATAAATTTGTGTCCCCTTCTCTGATACTCTTACTGGAATGTACGAAATGAAATATAGGAGAAGAGTAGAAATGCTTTGTATGTTATCAAGCAAGTCGCTGCCGGCTTCTAAAGACTTGTCATCAAATTCTACACAATGAGAAATATATTTACCAATTCATTCTCCACTATCATATAGCCTTCTTTCTATATCACCAAAATGAACTTTTATTGAAAACAAATAAATTGTCACGCTTTAGAAATTCCCTATTTGGCACGTTTAATGCACAAAGCTAAATAATAGCATTTATATGATATTCCATGGTCCCATTAATATATACGGTAACTATTTGTCCTTTGAAAGAAATTTATCCCAAACACATTAATTCTTTCAAGATAAAAGAACGGAGCGTAAGGATCACTTGATTTTTTTCAGTGGGAAATTTAAAAATTATGCAAATATGACATTCTAAAAACAGTAAATAAACAACTCATGAAGCTGAATACATTACAGGGGAGAGCTTGGTGTTTTTTTCAGCAACGGTTCACGGCACAATCACTCAGCCTGGGATTCTTTACTTCGCTGTTGACATTAGTCAGTGGTGCATTTAATAATAATCTATTAATCACTTCAGCGGCCTTATATATCTCTACTAAGCTATGCCCTTTTATCTCCTAGCCAGCAATTATTTTCTTCATACAAGTATGGAGAAGCACCCACATTTCTTAGAAGCAAAGCAGTCATGCCTGAGATTTTCATAAATGTTTAAAGTAACTCTTCTTCATTTCCTAAATTAAAATTTCTCTTTTACATATACTTAAATATAGAACAAAGTAGACATTTTTTATTAAATGCATTTTTTTAGTACACCTTTACAGACTTATAGTGGTTGTAAAGCCTAAACATTTTTTACCTTAATGCATTCCTTGCATTAACCAATTTATTGCTACGGGGTGGCCACTCTGTGCAGAATCATGTATATAACCATGATTCTGCACTTCCAGGTTTTGGGCGCACGCCTCCAGTGGCTCGCTACCGCTGTGATTTTACACAGCAGGAGCTGATCACTGGGTCCTGCGGACCCGATGTCCACCAGGACCCACCAATCTTTCGTTACCCTGACAGAATGTCAGTCTGCCTATGTAAACAAGGCAGACTGTCATTCCCTGAGTACAGAAGACGTGGATCCTGTGTTCCTGTGAAGCAGGAACACTGATGTAGTCTTGAAGCAGTAAAAGCACCTCCCCCACAGTTAGTAAGCACTCTCTAGGCACATATTTAACCCTTTGATTATCCCTGATGTTAACCCCTTCCCTGCCAATGTCCTTAGTACAGTGACAGTGCATATTTTTAGCACTGATCACTCTAATAATGTCAGTGGTCCCCAAAAAAGTGTCAGTTAGGTGTCTGATTTGTCCGCCGCAATATCGCAGTCCCGCTATAAGTCGCTGATTCCTGCCATTACTAGTAGAAAAAAAATATAAAAATATCCCATAGTTTGTAGATGCTATAACTTTTACGCAAACCAATCAATATACGCTTATTGGGATTTTTTTACCGAAAATATGCAGCGGGATACATATTGGCCTGTTGATGAAGAACTTAGATTTTTTTACATTTTTTTATTGAATGGGTTTCAGAGCAGAAAGTTTAAAATATTGTCGGTCGTTCTTTGTTTCTAGCGCAAAAAAACAAACAAACTGCAGAGGTGATCATATACACCCAAAAGAAGGCAATGCAGTGCTGTATCGCAAATGGCCTGGTCATGAAGGGGGGTAAACCTTCCAGAGCAAAAGCGGTCAAGGTAAAACATGTTTGGGTGTCAGCATTTCCCCTCACCCCCACCTTTTACTTACCTGAGCCCTCATTCGATCCGGCGCCGTGCACGTCTGCACCTCTTCTCTCCCCTCACTTCATGCTGGCTTTGCTGGGGCACCGGTAGCCATTGTCACGAGGGAGCAGGGGGCGTAGCCGAGTCCCGCTGTCTGTGTCAATCGATGCAGCAGTGTCAATGCAGAAGTGGCTTCCTATGTGGGCACTGGACGGGGAGGGGCAGGAGCATCAGCCGGGGACCCTCGAAGAGGGTCTGGGCTGCTCTGGGCAAAATTATTGCACAGAGCAGGTAAGCATCGAAATGCTGTTTTTTTGTTTTTTTTACCCTCACAATCACTTTATTAGTCTTCCATGTGATCTTTTTATAATTTTTTTTTTTTAAACTCAGTAGATTTTTTAATGTCATTCTACAAGCAAACAATTTAAATGGATATTTTATTTAATGTATATGACAGAACATTGTATAATGTAAAATCACACCAACACTGATACACAAACACTGTTTACATGTTCACCTAATTTTACTCCACCTCACTTCTAAAAATTGCAATATTTTTCTAGCTTTTCTAATGAAGCCCACTCTGTGCTTCTAGATTTCTTTTTTTTTTCATAATTGTATTTTTATTAAAGTTTTACAAAATTTACAAAATAAGTCATATAGAGAAAACACCACAATTGGAAACAGGGCCATACATGGAATTCTATGAGTATGGTGAATTATAGAGCTGTAATAACTAAAACATAAAACATTTTCACAAAAAGAAACAAAAACATAAGAGAATTACACCTGGGGTTTGGTTAAAGAGATCCGGGACATGAGATGGAGGGATAAACAAGCTTTGGAGTTATATCCCCCGCCAATTTCCATCAGTCAAGACCAGAAGGGGAGCAAAACTCTGAGGAATCCCAAGCATCCCATATCCTATTAAACTGAGTTACAGCATCTCCTGCCTGAGCCGTCATATACTCCAGTTGGCATCTTTCTGAAATCACCTTCAGGATCTGAACCTGGGAGGGGGGGTAGAGGATAACCAGTGTAGTGGAATATATCTCTTGGCCGCTAATAGAATAAAAGAATCAAGCCTATTTAAAGGTTTTCCAATACCAAGAAAAGGAAGGCCTAAAAGATAATGTAGTGGGTACAATGGGAAAGAGTGGTCTAATACTCATTGGAGCAGGGGCATTACCATAGTCCAAAAAGGCACAATAACCTCACATTGCCCAAAAAAATATGAAAATTGGTGCCTCTAGTTTTACCAAAACACCAACACAGAGGGGAAAGGAAACGATCTTGGCAATGTAAAACTTCAGGTGTTCTGTACCAGAACATTAGAATTTTGTAAGCTGTCTCTCTCTGTGCCATGCAGCTAGATCTTTTGGATCCAGATAACCATATTTTGTTCCAACAGGAGAGAGTGATGGGATGTTGCAGAATAGATGATCATTTACACATATAGGGGTGAAGATCTTCAGAAGTTGGGGTAGCATCATAATGTTGTTTATAAATAGAGGAAATTAGATGCAACTGGTGGGGGCCTTGGGTGCAGATAAGTTCAAAGGCAGTAGGTTTTGACAATATAAGAGAAGGTGAAAGTGTGGCGAGATAATGTTTAATTTGGAGGTAAAAAAAACATATGTTTAGAAATGTGGTATTTAGTCTGGAGATCATCTAAACTACATAATCTGCGAGTGACTGGATGGACAAATTGGTGAAGCTGAAACAAACCAGCCTCAGCCCAGAATGATACACGGGCATAAGATAAGCCCTCATGGATAGTGGTATTAAAGAGTACATTAGATAGAGGAGGGCATGGCGAAGAGAGCAAGAACCTAGTGACACAGGTACGCCAAATCTTTAGAGTGAAAAGCATCGGGGATAAACTTGACCCCTGCAGTCTAGGATCTTAGAGTAAAGAAGGGGACCGGAGCAGAGAGCAGGGAGGTGCAGGGTGGAGGGAGCCCAGCTTCTGCATTTCTTACTGAAGAGAGAATGGCATGTGTCCCTCACAGAATACACTGTGCATGTGAAACTTCATCAGGGGGCCAGCTGCAAGGACCTAGAAGAGACAGTCAGCCTCCTGATGATGTCAACAATAAAGGTGGTGGCACAGGACCCAGCGTGTGGTGGCTTCTGTTGTATTACTGCAGGACAGGGCTGGATTGTCTGGGCAGGTAAGCATGTCATTTCTGCTCAACCCAGTGAACCAGGTAAGGGGGCTTAGGAGGACAACTACCCCTGGAGCAAACAAAGTTCCTCTTTAAATTAGTATTTGTTGACTAATTACCTATTAGGAAGTATTCTTTTCCTTTTTAGAACAGATTGGACCAAGTTTTATTTTTATTTTTAAGGCTTCCTTTGGATCAAATACAGAGTTTTTAGAGTTTCAAGGATGCAAAGGTGTCTTTTTCTTGTGGAAGTCAGTAAGCATATATGCTTTTTTCCAGCTGAAACAAGCTATGTAACCTCACAAAGATTAGACACATGAGTATAATGTGTATTGAAGCAACACAAGATGTATTATTATTGTATTGTTTTAGATGTTACTTTTATACTTACAGTACATGTGTGCCGGCCCATATACAGTATTTGTTTATATCATAAATAAAGAATATTTCTCGATTGGATTACACCTGCTTTGATTTCAGCCTGGAACTCCACTTTAAACTGGTGTTGTCATGCAGCACAGTACATACCCAAATTAAATTTATACAATTTTTTCCACTCAAATGCAGCTTTCTTTTCATGGAATTTGATCACCACTGGGTTTTTATTTTTTTATTATTTAAACAAAAAAAGACCTAAAATTTTGAAGAAAAACAAACAATATTTTCTATTTTCTGTTATAAAACATATCCACTAAAAAAATGTAAAAATGAAATTTCTTCATAAATTTTGTCCAAAATGTATTCTGCTAATTGTCTTTGGTAAAAAAACAATAAATGTATATGAATTGGTTCGTGTGAAAGATATAGCATCTACAAACTATGGTATATACAGTATTGACAGCCTACCTCATTTCTGGAGGCCCTTAACCTGCCAGGACAGTACAAATACCCCCCCCCCCCCATATGACCCCTTTTTGGAATGTAGACAGTTTGGGGTATTTCGTAAGAGGCATCACAAGTTTTCGGTAGTTGTAACTTTTGTCACAATTTTTTGGAAAACAAAGAAATTAAATAAAATGTGTTTGTTTTTTTCAAAATTTTTCTTACCTACTGTCACCAGCACAGTACATCATCATCATATGGCCAGTGTGATCACTATGTTAAAAACAAAAAACAAAAAAAAGGTTTTTAACCACTTCCATACAGAGCATATTCACCCCCTTCCTGCCCAGACCAATTTTTAGTTTTCAGCGCTGTTGCACTTTGAATGACAATTGCGCAGTCATGCAACACTGTACCCAAATAAAATCTTTATGTTTTTTCCCCCCACAAATAGAGATTTTGTTTGGTGGTATTTGATCATCTCTGCGGTTGAATTTTTTTGCACTATAAACAAAAGAAGACTGACAATTTTGAAAAAAAATACAATATTTTTTACTTTTTGATTTAATAAATATCTCAATGTATTTTTTAAAAAACAATTTTTTACCTCAGTTTAGACCGAGTTTAGACCGATATGTATTCTTCTACATATTTTTGGTAAAAAAAAATCGCAATAAGCGTATATTGATTGGTTTGCGCAAAAGTTATAGCGTCTACAAAATAGGGGATAGATTTATGGCATTTTTTTTTTTTTACTAGTAATGGCGGAGATCTGCAATTTTTATTGTGACCGTGACATTTCGGCGGACACATCGAACACTTTTGACACGTTTTTGGGACCATTCACATTTATACAGCGATTAGTGCTATAAAACTGCACTGATTACTGTGTAAATGTGACTGGCAGTGAAGGGGTTAACACTAGGGGGCGCTGAAGGGGTTAATATGTTCCCTATTGAGTGATTCTAACTGTAGGGGGAGAGGACTCACAAGAGGAGGAGACCGATTGGTGTTCCTCTGTACTGAGAACACACATCGGTCTCCTCACCTCTGACAGGAGGTGGATCTGTGTGTTTACACACACAGATCCACACTCCTGCCATGATCGCGAGCAATCGCGGGTGCCCGGCGGACATCGTGGCCGCCGGGCACACGCACCGGGTCACGAGCGGTGCCGGCCGCGCGCGCCACCTAGACAGCCGGGAAGAAAAGACGTCATATGACGCTTGCCCGGAGGGAGGGAGGGTTCCTGCCGGCGTCATATGACTATGGCCCGGTAAGGAAGGGGTTAATAATGTTCTATTATTTTTTTTACCATTTATTGTAATTAATTTGTTTTACATGCTTTCATCAGAGTAGTTTAGTGTCATCATGGTAACACTGTACTACTCTTGGGGCGGTAATTAGGGATTTTTTTTTTTGTTACACTTTGATTGCTGATACAATGAAGATCATTGTAGTACTGTACCAGCAATGCTTTGAATTGTCATGAATGAGTTTCAATCGTGACAGCTGTGATTATCAGTGATCTGTGATTGGCTGGAGCTGAGATTAATTCATAACAGCTTTGTTTATATTGTGATCATGTGATCACCTAGCGCTCCCATGATCCCCGGGCCACACAAAGCAGCCCGGTCCTGTGAGCTGCAATCTGCTGTGTCCACCGCATAGCACCCCCCTTAACCCAGCAGGCCTAATGATGTACGTGTACATGATTATGCCTGCACGTGTCACCCTGCCGCAGTATATGTACAGTAGGTGCCGCCGATATTGTGTTTCTATCGCGCTCCCATCGCCGAGATTCTCGGCGTCAGGAGTGCCGAGATGTCGGCAGCAGGGTGGCGACACATGTCGCGCTCGCTGCAATGGCGAGGAGACGCGACACTGTATTGAGCGGGGATCCGGCGTGGATCGCTTTTATTAACCGCGTGCAAACCCACCATAGTACAGTAGGTGCCGCCGATATTGACACCCTATGAGCTCCGTCGCGAGAGCCAGCGCCGAGCTGTCTCGTCATCGGGAAAGGAAAAAATGTTCCTTTCACGATGAGCGACACGCATTGCCGATTGGTGGGGATCCGACGCGGATTCCCGCCAATACCAGGCACTGTGTTTGGTATGAATCCTGAGCGGGAACTCCACGCCAATTTTTAAAGAAAAAAACGGCGTAGGTTCCCCCTCCAGGGGCATACCAGGCCCTTGGGTCTGGTCTGGATTTGAAGGGGAACCCTACGCCGAAAAAACGGCGTGGGGGTCCCCCTCAAGATCCAAACCAGACCCTTATCCGAGCACGCAACCTGGCAGGCCGCAGGGGAAGAGGGGGGGACGAGAGCGGATTCCGATAAGCCCCCCGCCCGCAGACCCCGACAACCAACGGCCAGGGTTGTCGGGAAGAGGCCCTGTCCTCATCAACATGTTGAGGGCATGTGGCCTGGTATGGTTCAGGAGGGAGGGGGGCCGCTCTCCTCCCCCCCTCTTCCCCTGCGGCCTGCCAGGTTGTGTGCTCGGATAAGGGTCTGGTTTGGATCTTAAGGGGGACCCCCACGCCGTTTTTTTGGCGTAGGGTTCCCCTTCAAATCCAGACCAGACCCAAGGGCCTGGTATGCCCCTGGAGGGGGAACCCACGCCGTTTTTTTCTTTAAAAATTGGCGTGGAGTTCCCGCTCAGGATTCATACCAAACGCAGTGCCTGGTATTGGCGGGAATCCGCGTCGGATCCCCGCCTATCGGCAATGCGTGTCGCTCATCGTGAAAGGAAAATTTTTTCCTTTCCCGATGACGAGACAGCTCGGCGCTGGCTCTCGCGACGGAGCTCATAGGGTGTCAATATCGCCGCTAGAAGCGGCGATATTGACACAATATCGGCGGCACCTACTGTACTATGGTGGGTTTGCACGTGGTTAATAAAAGCGTACGTGTGGTAAAAACATTTTTATGTCATTTTGGACAGATTGTGGCAGAGTTAGAACCCATCTCAAGTTTATTTTGCTGTCTCTGTCTCTGCTGCTGAGATTCACCCTCTTTATTTGTGCTGGTGATTATTGTCACTGAGACTGAAATGTATGGCAAATCCATCACTTTACAATTGTTACCAGGACTAGGGATGAGCTTCGAGTTCGACTCGAACATTGCCTGTTCGCCCGTTCGGCGAACAGCGTACAATTTGGGGTGTTCACTGCAAATTCGAAAAGTCTACGGGAGAAATCTAAAGTGCTAATTTTAAAGGCTTATATGCAAGTCATTGTCCTAAAAAGTGTTTGTGGGACCCGGGTCCTGCCCCAGGGGACATGTATCAATGCAAAAAACAGTTTTTCGTTTTTTCGGGAGCAGCGGTTTTAATAATGCTTAAAGTGAAACAATAAAAGTGAAATATTCCTTTAAATTTCGTACCTGGGGGGTGTGTATGATATGCATGTAAATCTGCGCTTGTTTCCCGTGCTTAGAACTGTCCCTGCACAAAGTGTCATTTTTGAAGGAAAAAAAGTCATTTAAAACTCACTCGTGGCCATAATGAATTGTCGGCTCCTGGCAATACATAGAAAAGTCATTGATAAAAAATAAATAAAAGCGTGGGGGTCCCCCCAAATTCCATTACCAGGCCCTTCAGGTCTGGTATGGATATTAAGGGGAACCCCGCCGCAAATTTTAAAAATAAATGTGTGGACTTCCCCCAAATATATCCATACCAGGCCCTTCAGGTCTGGTATGGATTTTAAGGGGAACTCCACCCCAAATGTAAAAAAAAATGGCGTGGAGTTCCCCCAAAAATCCATACCAGACCCTTTATCCGAGCACGCAACCTGGCAGGCTGCAGGAAAAGAGGGGGGGACGAGAGAGCGCCCCCCCTCCTGAACCATACCAGGCCACATGCCCTCAACATGGGGAGGATGTCCTCATGTAGATGGGGACAAGGGCCTCATCCCCACAACCCTTGCCCCGTTGGTTGTGGGGGTCTGCGGGCAGGGGGCTTATCGGAATCTGGAAGACCCCTTTAACAAATGGGACCCCCAGATCCCGCCCCCCCATGTGAATTGGTAAGGGGTACATTTCACAAAGAAAGTGTAATTTAAAAAAAAAAAAACACACAGACACCTTGGAAAAGTCCTTTATTAAAAAAAAACAAAAAAAAAACATTCCAGCGATGAAATCCAGTGTCCTGCGGCGATCCGATGTCCAGCGCTGTCTGTCATTGGTTGAGCCTGAGCGGACCTGATGGGGAACTTCCTTTGCAGTGTATTAAATGTATAGACCCGCCCCTTCTAAAGTTCCCCATCAGGTCCGCTCAGCCAATGACGTAGGTGTAAGGCTAAGCGGACCAGATGCGGAATGTGAGAAGGGGTGGGTCTATTCATTTATTACACAGTGGAGGAAGTTCCCCATCAGGTCCTCCCAGCCAATGACGTAGGCGGGGTCTGACATACGAGGGGGCGGACCTGATGGGGAACTTCCTCCACTGTGTAATAAATGAATAGACCCGCCCCTTCTCACGTTCCGCATCTGGTCCGCTTAGCCTTACACCTACGTCATTGGCTAAGCGGACCTGATGGGGAACTTAGTGAGTATAACAAGCATGCTTCACTGAATATACAGATTGATTTTACTGCTGCGGGCTTAGTAACACTTTACCTGCTCCCAATTTTATAATGAACCACACTTTACTTAGAGGATCTCTTTAACCCCTTCCTTATCGGGCCATAATAATATGACGCCGGCAGGAACCCTACTTCCCTGCGGGTGGACGTCATATGACGTCCTTTCTTCCCGGCCGCCTAGGGGGTGCGCGCGCCCACGGCACCGCTCGTGACCCGGAACCTACGATTGCCGCGATCACGGCAGAAGTGTGGATCTGTGTGTGTAAACACACAGATCCACCTCCTATCAGAGGTGAGGAGACCGATGTGTGTTCCCAGTACAGAGGAACACAGATCGGTCTCCTCCCCTTGTGGGTCCCCTCCCCCTACAGTTAGAATTACTCAATAGGGAACATATTAATCCCTTCAGCGCCCCCTAGTGTTAACCCCTTTCCTTTCCAGTCACATTTACACAGTAATCAGTGCAGTTTTATAGCACTAATCGCTGTATAAATGTGAATGGTCCCAAAAACGTGTCAAAAGTGTCCGATATGTCCGCCGCAATGTCACGGTCACAATAAAAATTGCAGATCACCGCCATTACTAGTAAAAAATATAAAAAAATGCCATAAATCTATGCCCTATTTTGTAGACGCTATAACTTTTGCACAAACCAATCAATATACGCTTATTGCGATTTTTTTTTACCAAGAAGAATACATATCGGTCTAAACTGAGGAAAATTATTATTATTTTTTTTAAATTGTGATATTTATTAAATCAAAAAGTAAAAAATATTGTGTTTTTTTCAAAATTCTCGCTCTTCTTTTGTTTATAGTGCAAAAAATAAAAACCGCAGAGATGATCAAATACCACCAAACGAAAGCTCTATATGTGGGGGGAAAAAAACATTTGGGTACAGTGTTGCATGACCGCGCAATTGTCATTCAAAGTGCAACAGCGCTGAAAATTAAAAATTGGTCTGGGCAGGAAGGGGGTGAAAATGCCCTGTATGGAAGTGGTTAATTTTCATAATACATTACAGCTCTATTTTCAGACTTTGAAGAAATGGCAGCTGGGTTGGTATATTTGTCAAAATTCCTTAATATATGTGTGTTTATTTGACTTATGGACACACTCGGAGTCAAAATATTTCATCCATATTACTGTGGATTACGTCCTTTTAAATTAACTGTAAAATGTGCAAATTATCCAATCAGCTTAAACCAACAAGCCAGGCCAATTTGCACATCTGCACCAATTCATATTTGCCATCCCGATCGACTGAAATCAGAAGCACAATTTTCTCTATTTAAATATGAAGAGAAGCAGATTGTTTGCACCTGGAGATAACATTTTATAAATAGCTGGCAGGCAATTACCTCACATGTTATCAGAGAGTCCAGAAACTGGTTAAGACAGTGCATATAGACTACTTTGATCATGTCCTCTGATGTTTGGAATGAACATTTGAATTGTTTTTTACATAGGGATAGGGTAAAGCCCTGTACACACGATCGGTTTTACCGATGAAAACAGTCCGATGGACTTTTTTCATCGGACAAACCGATCGTGTATGGGACCCATCGGTCTTTTTTCCATCGGTTTTAAAAAATAGAACATGTTTTAAATTTTTCCGATGGATCAAAAACCGATAGCAATTTCCGATCGTCTATGGGCAAGTCCATCGGATAAAAAACCCACGCATTCTCAGAATCAAGTCGACGCATGCTCAGAAGCATTGAACTTAATTTTTCTCGGCTCATCGGACTGTTTTACGCCACCACGTTTGGAACGGTCGCTTTTTTGACTGATGGTGTGTAGGCAAGACCGGTGATGGAAGTCAGCTTCATCGGATTTCCGATGGACAAAACCATCGGATTAGAATACATAGGATATCCGATCGTGTGTACAAGGCTTCAGTGTTTAACGTTACCAATGAATTATATAGAAAGGTAACTCAGTGCTATAAGAAAAATAATCACTCACTCCTTCTCCAAATTTACTAGTATGACATACACTATATTTCCAAAAGTATTGGGATGCATGCCTTTACACGCACATGAACTTTAATGGCATCCCAGTCTTAGTCTGTAAGGGTTCAATATTGAGTTGGCCCACCTTTTGCAGCTTTAACAGCTTCATCACTTCTGGGAAGGCTGTCCACAAGGTTTAGGAGTGTGTCTATGGGAATGTTTGCTCCTTCTCCAGAAGCGCATTTGTGAGGTCAGGCACTGATGTTGGACAAGAAGGCCTGGCTCGCAGTCTCATCCCAAATGTGTTCTATTGAGTTTAGGTCAGGACTCTGTGGATGCCAGCCAAGTTCCATTACCTCAAACCCGCTCATCCATGTCTTTTTGGACCTTGCTCATGTGCAGTCAACAGGAAGGGGCCATCCCCAAACTGTTCCCACAAAGTTGGGAGCATGAAACTGTCCAAAATGTCTTGGTATGCTGATGCCTTAAGAGTTCCCTTCACTGGAACTAAAGGGCCAAGCCCAACCTCTGAAAAACAACCCCTCACCATAATCCCCCCTCCACCAAACGATTTGGACCAGTGCATAAAGCAAGGTCCATAAAGACATGGATGAGCGAGTTTGGGGTGGAGGAACCTGAATGACCTGCACAGAGTCCTGGCCTCAACCCAATAGAACACCTTTGGGATGAATAATGCCACGTACACACGACCGTTTTTAATGTCATTGAAAAAAACTGCATTTTTCTCGACGTGATTTTTCGTGTTTCCTCTCAAGCCTGCCTTGCCTACACACTATCGTGGGAAAAAATGTTTGAGTAAAGCGCGGTGACGTACAACACGTACGACGGCACTTTAAAGGGGAAGTTCCATTCGGATGGCGCCACCCTTCATGTTAGTAAAGTTTGTTGAGAGACGATTCACGCTTTTCAGCCTCGTGCTTTTCAGTCCATTGCAGCGTGACGAATGTGCTATCTCCATTACGAACGCTAGTTTTACCAGAACGAGTGCTCCCATCTCATACTTGATTCTGAGAATGCGCATTTTTTTTCATGTCGTTAAAGCCCACACATGGCCGTTTTTCATGACGAGAAAAACTACTATGTGAAAAACAAAGAGAAAAATTAGAGCATGTTCCAGTTTTTTCTTGCCCATTTTTCACGTCGTGAAAAATGCTCGGAAGACCACACACAATCATTTTTAATGACCTTTTTTTTTTTCTTTTTCCCGTCATTAAAAATGGTTTCATAACCATATTCATATTTAAATTATAGAGATATTGCCAAATACACATGCATATATTTCTATGTATGCATACATTGCTAGGCCTTCAAATTGTTGGGCCTCATTACAGTCACATAGTTTACTATGGACATAGTTATGCCCCTGCTTCAAGTGTACAATAACTAGCTCTATTAGTTGTTCCCAGTAGCAGTGTTTGTTCCCAGAACATTTTTTTACTGAACACATTTCATTAAAGCCTAGCCTCGGGAATGTTTTCAAGTCAAGTAAAAGCATGCTAAGTAGTGTGTAAGTATAACTAAGGTATTCATTATCTCTCAAAGTAATCACAGAACTCTTCCTGTCAGTGCTTTCATCCTCTTTTCTCCATAAGGGCTGAGCCATCTTTGTTTAGACATCATTCAGAGATAGTATCTAATATGTGGATTAAGAAACTGGCCCAGAGACAACAAAACCAGAACATGCCTGCTGGTCTCTCGGGCCTCCCGGTGGGATGGGAGAGCCCGGGCGAGCCACAGACTGCAGCGGGATGGGGGGGGAATGTCGCCTCCCACTGCTTGTAATAAGAGCTGAGCGGCTGTTTAGCTGCATCAGTTGTTATTACAAGAAAGCTGACTGTCTGCTCTAAAAACAAGAGTGGGGTAATGCCTGCAGCTGCAGGCATCACCCCAATACAACCCCTTGAAGCCAAAGGCTGCATATTAGCGTTACTTTGGCGTAAGTGGTTGTAAAGGCAGAAGTTTTTTTATCTTAACCACAGGCCGACCAGCGCATAACAATATACGTTGGCACAATGGCTCGGCTGGGCAAATGGGCGTACAGGTACGTCCCCTTTAAATCGCGGCATTGTGGGCATGACTGTGTCCTGCCATCGGGTCACAGAGAGGCAGAACAGGGGGATGCCTTTGTAAACAAGGCATCTCCCTGTTCTGCCTAGTGACAGGACACTGATCGTCTGCTCCATCTCATCGGGAGCAGTGATCAGTGTTGTGTCACTGCTAGCCCATCCCTCACACAGTTAGAATCACTCCCTAGGACACACTTAACCCCTTCAGCGCCCCCTAGTGTTTAACCCCTTCACTGCTAGTGTCATTTACACAATAGGTGCATTTGTATAGCACTGATCGCTGTATAAATGACAATGGTCTCAAAATCGCTTCAAAAGTGTCTGATATGTCCGCCATAATGTCACAGTCACGATAAATATCACAGATCGCCGCCATTACTAATAAAAAATAATAATAATAATAATAAAAATGCTATAAAACTATCCCCTATATTGTAGACGCTATAACTTTTGCACAAACCAATCAATATACGCTTATTGCACTTTTTTTTTTTTCAAAAATATGTAGAAGAATACGTATCGGCCTAAACTGAGGAAAAAAATTGTTTTTTATATATTTTTGGGGGATATTTATTATAGCAAATAGTAAAAATGTTTTTTTTTATAGCGCAAAAAATAAAAAACGCAGAAGTGATCAAATACCACCAAAGAAAGCTCTATTTGTGGGAAGAAAAGGACGTAAATTTTGTTTGGGTGCAACGTCGCACGATCGTGCAATTGTCAGTTAAAGCGACGCAGTGCCGAATCGCAAAAAGTGCTCTGATCAGGAAGGGGGTAAATTCTTCCGGGGCTGAAGTGGTTAATGCATTCTATGCATTAAGATAAAATACCTTCTGTGTGCAACAGCTCCACCCATGAGTGGCACCTATCAGTATCCATCAGTGCCCATCAGTGCCCTTCAATGCAGTCTCATCAGTGAAGGAGAAACATTACTTTTTTACCAAATTTTCTGACAGAAACTTAAAAAAAAAACGTTATTTTTTTTTTTCAAAATGTTTGCTATTTTTTTTGTTTTTTAGCAAAAAATAAAAAACCCAGCGGTGAATAAATACCACCAAAATACAGCTCTATTTGTGTGAAGAAAATTATTAAAAATGTATTTTGGGTACCATGTTGCATGACGGCGCAATTGTCATTCAAAGTGCGACATCGCTGAAAGCTGAAAAATTGCCTGGGCAGGAAGGGGGTGAAAGTGCCCTGTATTTAAGTAGTTAAGAATAGGGACTTAGAGATAGGGGCTTATATCAAGTATCACATTTTACGAATTTAGATAACTGGCCATCTATAGATTCCATGACTCAACAAGGAGGTCAGTTTGAAATGTCTGCTTGGCAGGCACGACAAATGCAGCACTTTTTGGGATCCGTATGTCCGATGGAGAAATATTGTAGACCATGTACAAGATTTGAGACATATTGTGAGGAAAAGGAATCCCTTTCTCATGCTTTTTCCAAAAGATATGCTCTCCTAGTAACACCTCCAGGGGACTATAAAATGAGAAGTTTGAGTAAATGGGAGAGAGATATGAATCAAAGGTTCTCCTTAACACAGAGTAAGAAAGTGGTACAATTAGTAGTGGGTGCCTCTGGATGCACTAAGACACAAGAAACTAACTACAAATTGTTAACACATTGGTATTACACTCCAGCAATTTTGAATAAATTCTTCCCGGAAGTTACAGATAGATGCTGGAGAAATTGTGGTGAGCGTGGTACCATCTTTCATATCTTCTGGCAATGCCCAGCAGGGTTGCCAACTTTCAGTAAATATACAAACAGTTTGTAAAATCCGTACTTTTTGCATCTGTCCATGAATGTCCATTACAGACAAGAAGGCTGCATGTCCGTAACTGACATTCTTGGACAGATGCAACAATTATGGATTTTACAAACTGTTTGTAAATTTACTGAAAGTTGGCAACCCTGATGCCCAGTGATTAGACATTTTTGCCTGGAAGTCCACAGGATAACGCAAATGTTTACGGAATATCAAGTCCCTGACGACCCTGCATTCTTTCTGCTACAAAGTTCTCAAATTCCAATGAAGAGGTATAAGAACTCAATAATATGTCACATGGTGAATGCAGCAAAGAGTTGTATACCTCTCTGTTGGAAAGTAACACGAACACCTACTATTTCTATGTGGCTGAATAAAATTAGAAGAGTATGGATAATGGAAAACATATGGCCCAAAACTATGGGAAGTCAGGAACAAATTAACGAAATATGGGAACCCTGGGAAGAGTTTGTAAATTCTGAAGAAGGGAAACAACTACTTGGAGAACTTAGAGAGGAATAATACTGGGAATAGCGTCTGGCAGTTTATTTGCAGAGAAACTGGATTATTTACTAAATTCCGCAGGCATTGGTGCAGGTTTTTTATTTATTTTTTCGGGGTTAAGGGGATGGGAGTAGATGAATGTTGCTGTAGAATGGGGGGGGGAGGGAGGGGAAAAGAAAGATACAGGCAACTAATCTTTATATGTTTGTTTTTTTTTTCTACATATTCGCTGTTATACTATGATTAAAATGGCATAACTGATTAGTAAAATGTAAAATGTTATTGATTATGTTTATGATACTGCCTGTAAAGGAAAAAAAAATAAGAAATAAAGAATTTAAAAGAATGTGATTATTTGTAATAAAATTATACATTTTTCTAATTTTGTTATTTTTTTGGTGTATCTTTTTCTTACATCATTTGTGTGGATATGCTTGACAACCTCATGGTAAAAATAGTATGTTTGATATGTCTACTTGGAGGTGTCCAGCACAACAATAAATAATGGGAACCATAAAATCATCAGTCTGGGATATATTTTGTGCATGTCTTATATAAATCCTATTGGACTCAGCTGAAAATAACTGTCACTTTATAAAATAAAATAAGGACCCTTATCCTGGTGTGATAGCTTTGTGAATATTTATATATAAAAAAAAAAGCTTTATTAAAGAGAATAATGCATACAAGTGGAAGAGTGTGCCTGTCAGCAATCTACACAAAGTGAAGATGGTTCTAAGAAACAGCCCACCATGGCCAGCTCTGGCTTTTTATTTGTGTTTCTACATTTTCAGTTATTGGTAATCCTAGCCCTAAGACGGCAAAAGTCTGACCTTACTACTACTGACACTTGATTGGATGCCCTGACTGAGAATAGTTTCTCTCCAGAAAATATAATATCATCGGCAGCTTCCCCTTCTCTTACCCATAAACGTGTCACAATTTATATTTGCCTGCAAGAAGTCCACCAGGACCTGGTGATTGACAGGTGTGTCTAAACAGTGTGACATGAGCTTAAATAAGTAAAACACCCGTCTCTGGAAGTATTAGTTCTTAGCAATCTTCTGAGAGTATTTTTATATTTTTCTTCTAAAGGACCTTTTAGTTTAAGTAATAGAACTGGGTTAATAAAATGCCATTCATTATTTGCTCTTTTAAAGTATTTTATAGATTGTAAGATATTTTTTAGGTCAAAAGGAAAAATATAATTTATTGTCTGCTCTGTGAAACACTGTAAACAATTCCAGAATCCTATATTCTCAAAAAAAAGGGCTGACAAAGGTCACCATTCTGGCACAACTAACTTATGGTGTTTTTTGGCAGGCCATTATATATTTAGTGTGTAAATACACTGCCCTTTTCACGCCTTTTGTGTCCTTGTGCCCTCTATGTCAAATCTTGGATGGGATGATATCATTACATTATTATTCTTGAATTGCAATATAACATTATTATTTGAGTTGGTCTATATTTCTTGTAATTTATTTTAAGCCTATAGTTTTAAATGACCTATGACATTGCCACCCTGTCCAGTTAACTTGGGTCTCTTCTGCTGAATGTTCCACATAGACATGTTCATGATCTTGTTGTTTTGTAACAGCAAAAATCATATTTAACCCCCCCCATCTCCATGTACTCTATTGCACAATTTTTTTTTTCCTATTACCTTGTTTCAGACATGTTAGAATGACTGGGGATAGGGAACACTGGAACTGTGGATTGAACATAACTCCTTTACTGCAGGCTTTACATAAAAATGTAGGATAAACAAAATACACGGTATAGCAAATTATAGCAAGATTTAAAGCTGCAACAATGTAATTATTTGTAATAAGGTGACAGGTCCACTTTATAGGTAGCATGGTGTTCAGGTCTTAGTGGGATTCCCTATGGTACTGGAATCTATCCCAGCATGGTGACAGTAGGAGGCAGACTGGAGAACACTATATCAAAGTACACATACTGTATATACTCGAGTATAAGCCGACCCGAATATAAGCTGAGGCACCTAATTTTACCACAAAAAACTGGGAAAACGTATTGACTCGAGTATAAGCCTAGGGTGTCCATCTGCATGCCTCACTGTGCCTCACTTTGCCTCACTGTGTCCATGTGCATGCCTCAATATGCCTCACTGTGCCTCATTGTGTCCATGCCTCACTGTGTCTATGCCTCACTGTGCCCATGCCTCACTGTCACTGTCACTGTGCCCATGTCTCACTGTGTCCATGCCTCACTGTGCCCAATCTCCCTACCTGATCTCCGGCGCTGTGTGACTAGACTGACATTTAACATGGGAGTCTATGGAAGAGTGGGGCTATATTTGTGCCAAGTTTGGGGTCCAGGGGATCTAGGGCCAGCCGGTAATGGGTCCCCAAAATCACTGGAGAAATTACCATTTAACATTGGAGTCTATGGAAGGGGTGCCCGGCTTTGAAAAATCGGTGCTCCCCGGCCGTAGGTCTCCCGGACAACAAACTTTGCATACTTGTAGAGGAAGAGTGGGGCTACATGTGTGCCATGTTGAAGATGGACCCAGACTCGTGTATAAACCTAGGGGGGCATTTTCAGCACAAAAAAATGTGTTGAAAAACTTGGCTTATACTCGAGTATATACGGTATATGTTACCTCTATTACCCCTTTATTACCTACACGTTTACGGTTCATGTAACCTGGATCAGCTTGAATCTTAAAATTCCTGCTCTGATTAGTACTCCTCAAATAATTATAGCATTTGTAACTGAGAGCAGTAAATGTGGTAAATTTAAGATCACAGATAGAAACCTTGATGTTCTACTGTAAAATGTTTGCACCCAAGTCAAGAGTTAAAACATTGTTCTACACCTTATACATCCACTCAACTCTTCAGTTAGCATAAGTTTGGCATTTCGATGCATTTTTTTTCCTCATAAACATAACATTGTGCATCTTTACCAAAATGTTTTAAGGGGGTCGTTGTTGGAAGTGGGAGCAGGGTTGAGCTGTTGGGAGAATGACTTAGAGGACTGCAATGTTTCTGTTGCAAAGTCTGAAGATTAATTTCTCGCATCAGCTGCAGCTATAGATGCATGTGGGGGCTTTTTTCAAAGCTCATGTAATGCTTTTTAAAAATATGTAAATAATTGAATGTTCATAGGCTGACCACAGGTTCACTTTAAACTCAACTATTCTGGCAGAGAAACTCCCCATCAGTCTTCAATTTTGTGTACATTACTTACTGCGTATATTTAACCAGTTGTCGACGGCGCTATAGCCGAATGATGGCTATGGAGGACCCGGACCCGTCCCCGCACTCCCTCTGCGGCGCTTGTACCCGGTGCGCTCTGTGATCGATGTGTCCTTCGGACATAGCTGATCACAGATAGGGGTAAAGGGCCAATCACAGCAGCCCTTTACCACGTGATCAGCTGTGTCCCATCACAGCTGATAATGATGTAAACATACTTGCCAGTTTTTGGCATTCCTTTTCCTGCACTGTCACAATGCGAGGAGAGGCAGAGCCAGTAACTGACAAGTGTGAAAGGGGACATCTACACTGATAATCAGAGCACTGATCATCAGTGTCCTGATGATCAGTGTAGCCCCAACAGTGCCCATCAGTGCTGTCTATTAGTGCCTCTTCATCAGTACCTAATATCAGTGCCCAGCAGTGCCACCTATCCATGCCCTTCAGTGCTGCCTATAAGTGCCCATCGGTGCTGCCTATCAGTTGCCATCAGTGCCACATATCAGTGGAGCCTTATCAGTGACTCCTCATCAGAGCCCACCAATGCCACCTCATCAGTGCCCATCAGTGCTGCCTATCAGTGCCCATCAGTGAAGCCTCATCAGTGCATATCAGTGAAGGAAAAACATTACCTGTTTGCAAAATGTTATAACAGAAACTAAGAAAACAATATTTTTTTTTAAACTTTGTAGCCAAATACCACCAAAAGAAAGCTTTATTTGTTTAAAAAAATATATATAAGATTTTCATATGAGTACAGTGCTGCGCGCAATTGTTATTCAAAGTACGACAGAGCTGAAAGTTGAAAATTGGCCTGGGCAGGAAGGGGGTAAAAGTGCCCAGTAGACAATTGGTTAAACCCACATAGTCACAAAAAATAAACATTAAGATTGCTGGTACCTGTGTATATTCAGCTTTTTTCACACCAATAAACAATGCTCTATTCGGTACTAATACTCCCTTGAAGTCAACTAAGAAACCAACACTTCTGGGAAAGTCAATCTCTTGGGTCATTTGCATCTGTCTCTAGTTTCTTCTGCTGACCCTCACATCACTACAGGAGAAGTGGTGATGCAGAGACTGAAGGAAAAGCTTGGACAGCCGCACTCCAAAAATTGGTTGTTTTTATTTAAAAAAAAGGAAAAGATCACATCAACACAAAATCACAGCAAAACACAGCAATGGAGCTGACGCGTTTCACACTACAGATCAGTGCTTATTCATAGCTATGAATAAGCACTGATCTGTAGTGCGAAACGCGTCAGCTTCATTGCTGTGTTTTGCTGTGATTTTGTGTTGTAGTGTTTTGAAGTGCGGCTGTCCAAGCTTTTCCTTCAGTCTCTGCATTGCTATATGCAATTGCCTGCACCCTATGCTGAGGATCTACTGAGCAGTAGAACACATTCTTTTGAGTGGTAACTTTCTCTCTTGTTTGTCTAGGAGAAGTGGTGAAGTGAAGGTCACTGGTTCTTTCTGTTGACCTTCACCTCACTACAGGGGAACTGTTAAGAGGTGTAGTGAAGGTCACTGGTTCCTTCTACTGACCTTCACATCACTACAGGAGAAGTGGTGAAGAAGACATCATTAGGAGGAACAGGCAAGAGATGAATGAATGAATGAATGACTTGTATAGCGTTCACATGCGAACTGAATCGCCTCTAGGCGCTTTTTGCAGCCAGTGTCTGCTTGGCTGGTGCGGTCATTTTACCCCGTAGGATCTCGACTCGCTTGGGACACACAGTTGTACACACATATACACATATATACTGGGCCAATTTGGACAACATCCAATTAACCTACCAGCATGTCTTTGGAGTGTGGGAGGAAACCAGAGTACCCAGAGGAAACCCACACAGACACAGGGAGAACATGCAAACTCCAGGCAGATGGTGTCATGGTCGGAATTTGAACCAGCGACCCTTTTGCTGCTAAGTGAAAGTGCTAACCACTACACCACTGTGCTGCCCTTCAGGCAAGAGATGCAGCAGACCCTGGTAAATCAACACTACTGGAAGTGTTAGCCCACACAGTCATTGTATTTGGGACTACTATTTCTACTGAACAAATAAGCATGTAGTGGCATAGACACTGGGGAAGGTGAGTATAAAACATACTTCTCTTACACGTAACAGCAGTTTTAATATACATTTTAGAGGACTGGATCATTTTAACTACACCTTGAAATTTTATGTCAAACTTTAAACATTAAAAAAAAATACATTTGCAACATCTAAAAAAGTGCTTCTGTAATTCTGGGTAGCATTTAATATCTTATACACTTATGCTCAAGAGCAAATATAAAACTCAAAGCCTTGCCTCATTGCAGTGCATGGAACCTGACAAGACAGTAATTGTACCTCTTGCAAAAGTTTCTGCTGAGAAGCTGAAATTTATGACCAAAGAAAAAAATTTACCGGACAGGTTGTAAGATATAAAATGTCACTATGTAATAGCTTAAGACTGTGGCATGAATTTATAATAATGAAGGTGAAAAGCTACAGCACCTGGCGTGATGCCAATCGGTGGAGGTCATTCGGAACATAGTAGTAGCATTTGTTTCTTTTCCATGTTAAATCTATTGATCTGCTCGCTGTATAAATTCAGATGCCATCTAATGTCACAACATGGATATTGCTTTTGAATTGTTTTATACATGGCGCAGCTGCTACCATTGCAAAACTGTCCAGCTAAATTAAGCTTCTAAATGTCTTCAACATCTAATTTTGACAGGATTGCTTGCAACTAAAGAGCACATTCCCTAGACATGTCGCTCAATATTGGAATGGCAATGTTAGGTTTTTTTGTTTTGTTTTTCTTTAAATTATTATAAAATTCTTCACTGCTCTCAACTTGCAGACCAACAATGGAATTTTGCACTTGGCAAAAACTATTACGGATTTACATGACTGTCAGCTAAGGTAGTTTGCAATACACAGTAAACTCCTGCAGTCATTACTGTTAATAGTACCTAGAAATAACAGTCAATGACAGTATACCTACTCTGTAAATTATTAAAAAGGTGCTGACACCAAGTATCTGATTTAGTAAGGAATATATTGAATAATAAACTTGGTTTAGCACAGTGTATACTAAAATTAGAAAATTTTGATTTATTCAGATATATTACAATTAAAAATGAAAGAAGTGCTGAATTTTATGAATCTTTTTTTTTCCGTATGCCAATAAAATAGCTAATATTTTTAACCTGTTCATGTACATCAATTTTGGACTGAAAATATCATATTTTAGGTTTAGGAAATATGTTATGTATGTTAATTGCAAGCAGTTGCCTGCTGAAACAGTCAGAATAGATACGGATAAATATGTGAATCACGCCCATGCAAATACAATTAAGGATTAAAATATATTTTCAAGCCCACTGGAATATATGGTATAGCTGTAACTACAAACCCAATGTTCATCAAAAACCCTAAAGTTTAATTAGGGCAAAGCAACAATTTTTTAATCACCAGCAGCATATACTTACCTTTGCTTTCCTACCCCAGAGCCAGGAGATAATGGATAGTCTCCGTAATTCTGGTGTCTAAATGAGCAAATAACTCTGGTGTTGAAATGAGCAAAAGCAGCCTGCATTTGATAAAGTTGCATCTTTATGACAAAATGTGACAAGATTACGTCACTTCTGGCCAAGAGAGTGGAACACACGCTATGTGCTGAACAGTAACCATGTCTCCACACAAGCTGGGCCGATGGTCTTACAGTAACGCCGGTTTTGTCATACTGACAGTTTTTTATTAATTTGTAAGCTGTTTTTAAATAAACCTGAGGATATTATTCTATAAGGAGTTTTCTATTTCCATACACTGCCCGCTGTACACTGTTTATCCCTGCAGCCCCAGAGCCAGCATTGGAGGATATTCACTATAGAGGAGACACCAGAGGACACCAAAGGATATTATTACATTGGGATTGGTCCCCATTAAATGACCTACAGGCACAGTTCGACTTGAACATCAGGTGTTTGCCTGCTCGCCGAACAGCGAACATTATGCGGTGTTCGCGGCAAATTCGAAAGCCGCGGAACACCGTTTAAAAGTCTATGGGACAATAACATGAAAAAACAAAAGTGCTAATTTTAAAAGCTTATATGTAAGTTATTGCCATAAAAAGTGTTTGGGGACCCGGGTCCTGCTCCAGGGGTATCAATGCAAAAAAAGTTTTAAAAACTGCATTTTTTTCAGGAGCAGTGATTTTAATAATGCTTAAAGTGAAAACCCCAGATCCCAGCCTCCCCTATGTGAGTACCACTATCAATTCACAAGAAAAGTGTCAAAAATATTAAAAAGGACAAGAGACACTTCGGGACAAGTCCTTTATTAAAAAATAAAAAAATAAAACTGTTTCGCGATGTCCATTCATCTTCTATCACGCCGCCCGATGAAGCGAAGAAAAAAAAGCCACAACAGCTCCGTCTCCATGGGAGGCTCCTGCCGAGTGACGCTTCTTCTCGGTGACAGCTGTTTTATAGCTGAGGGCGGGGCCACCCGGTGACATTAACAGACGACCCCGCCTTCCTCTGATGTCACGTGGCGTCAGAGGGGGCGGGGTCACCCGTTTACATCAACGGATGGCCCCGCCCTCAGCTATTGGGGTTTTTTTGGGGTCCATCGGGCAGCGTGATAGAAGATGAATGGACATCGCGGGACATTTTTATTTTTACATTTTTTAATAAAGGACTTGTCCCAAAGTGTCTCATCTTTTTACTATTTTTTACACTTTTTTGGTGAATTTGTAGGGGTACATTCCTTACCAATTCACATGGAGTGGCTGGGATCTGGGGGGCCCCTTGTTAAAGGGGGCTTCCAGATTCCTATAAGCCCCTTGCCCGCAGACCCCCACAACCACCGGGCAAGGGTTGTGGGGATGAGCCCGCACTGCCCCAAAGCACCCATCCCCCCTGTTGAGGGCATGTGGCCTGGTACGGTTCAGGAGGGGGGCGCTCTCTTGTCCCCTCCTCTTTTCCTGCGGCCTGCCAGATTGTGTGCCCGGATAAGGGTCTGGCATGGATTTTGGGGGGACCTCTACGCAATTTTTTTATTTTGGCGCAGGGTTCCGCTTAAAATCCATACCAGACCTGAAGGGCCTTTTTGGAGGGAATCCCATGCAGTTTTTTTGTTTTTTAATTTTGGTGCATCTTAATATTCATACCAGACCCAAAGGGCCTGGTAATGGATTGGGGGGAACCCATGCCGTTTTTTTTAATGAATTTTATCTATATTGCAGAGACCTGACAATTCATTACAGCCGCGATCAGATTAAATTACTTTTCTTCCTTTAGAAATGTAATTTTGCTGCGAAACTGTTCTAAACATGGTAAAGATGCGCCGCTTTACAGGCATACTATAGACACCCCCAGGCACGATATTTAAAGGAATATTTCAGTTTTATTGTTTCACTTTAACCATTATTAAAATCACTGCTCCCGAAAAAAATTCAGTTTTTAAAACATTTTTGCATTGATACATGTCCCCTGGGGCAGGACCCGGGTCCCCAAACACTTTTTATGGCAATGCCATGCATATAAGCCTTTAAAATTAGCACTTTTGATTTTTCATGTTCGTGTCCAATAGACTTTAACGGTGTTCACCTGTTCGAACAAATTTTTTGCCTGTTCGCAAGTTCTGGTGCGAACCGAACCAGGGGGTGTTCGGCTCATTCTTAATCAGAATACTTCATGTTCAGAATAATTTAATAATCCCAAAGGGAAATGAGACTGATTCAAGGTACCTACCTAAAGCATAATGTCCATTTTGGGTGGTATGGGCCTTTAATTACATGCTAAGCATGAAGGCAAAAACGCATGCACACCGTTAAAGCTATGGACTCTACCACATACAGTACTTTCTGAAGGAGGGGGAGCAATAGACTCTAGCACCTATTTTCCGAAGTAGAGGAAGCTATAGATCCTAGCACCTATTTTCAGTAAGAGATCATCAATGACAGTCCCTGTGTTTCTGTCAGCACCATTTCCTTTTAATGAAATAATACAATTCCCAATGCTATACCTCAGTCAAACCACTAAATACACATTTGAAATACATATACTGGTATGTGAATTATGCAAAAAAATCTAATTCTGTTAAGCTAGTCATGGGATTTAAACAACCCTACCTTTTTTTCCAATGCATTTATTTAATACAGCTTTATCCTTAATATTGCTTCAGTTTGTAGTTGGACAATAGGGGCATTATCACAGTGATGAGGATTTTACTCCCCTCTCTCTTCCTGTGTTCTCCTGTCAGCAGTCTCCCAGTGGTAGACTTACACCCCTTTGTAATGCTGTATAGACCTGACTGTTCACCCTCTTAGTCTGAATCATGCCATGCAGAAGATTACACAAGATCAGATATTTATCTTACATGTAATTAAAATACATAAAGGGATTTTTTAAGGAATACAGAAATTAATTTAATGGTAGCATTTTATTATCTGTCTTGCGTTCACCTCTAACAGTCTGTGTCATATTTACATAATTTAATTATATTTTCTTTTGAAAAAGGTTAACAAATTCTTCCATGTTGGCTGTCTGCGGCATTCCATAAATTGCCCTCAGAGGAAAAAGAGCCTGCTAAAGAAAAGTAAATTCAAAGGCTTTTGGATAAACTTCAACAGTAATGAATATGTACGAAGGAAAAGTGTTAAAGAGAGTCTAAACCTTCACAGCAGGTAGAAAAGTGGTAGATTTTTTTTATCTGAGATCAAATGTTTTAACAGAAGCAATTTTATGTATTCATAGCATTTTCTTGAATCAAAAAAAAATAAAATTTTGATGAGAAAATAATTTGAAGCAAAACAGCCGTGTGTGGTTAGTCTCCAATGAATGCATACACTCTTTGACTCATGCCATCTACTAGTTTAAGTGACTCAAGGAACTCGTGAGGAATAGATGTAGCTTCACTGCCCCTGAATTAGTATCTAGCATGTGTCAGACTGTTTCTGCTTCAATTCTAATCATAGAGGTCTCCTGTCTTTAAGAGTAGCAGAGCAGGTGACCTAAAGTGGTTGTATACCCCCAATGCAGAAGTTGTACCTATAGGTAAGCCTGTAATAAGGCTTACCTATAGGTACTGTAAATATCTTTAAATGTGCACCATCTAGGAGATATTTACCTTGATGTCATTGGCGCATGTGCTGTAAAGAAACGGTCCTCCGTGCCGTTTCTTCACTAGCAAGTGCCATGACTGACGGCGTACAGGGCGGGAGTGACGTCACGCGACTCCGGCCAGTCACAGAGCCGGAGTCCATGGCCCCCGGAAGGAAGAGGGGCGAAGATGGATGCGGCCACCAGAGAGGATTTTTGTTTTCAGGTAAGTGGCACATTATGGGCTAGTATGCGATGCATACTAGCCCATTATGCTTTTACTTTGCAGGAGAAAAAAAGAGGAAGTAAAACCCATCAGGGTTTACTTCCTCTTTAACATTATTTTTATTAGGGCGGCCAATCTGACCCCTTTTGGGTTTTCATTTTTTTCTGAAATAGATGTCAACTAATCAAATAAAAAGTTCTTAGTCTTCAAACAGGGCCAAGCTTGCAGGTGAGAGAGTCTTACCATAGGCATACCATAGGGATAGCTATTGGCTTTTGGCACCAGCATAATGCTCTTATAAATATAACCCCCTATGATATCTTTAAATATCTTCAGTGTGCTTATGGAGCTTCTGAACAAACTTTGGCTCCAAGTCAAAACACTTACGGTAATTTCCCCCTGGCATTCCACAATATGTCGCAGAGACCTTATTAGCCAATAGTGAGGAAGCAGTACATTATACAATTTTCTTGTACAATTTTCCTTTAGATTTACCAAAATCCATATAATATGAGGTCTAACCTAAATAACACTTTCAATTTGTATTACATAGTTAAAGGTAAATCTAAAGGAACTTTTTCAGAAAATTGTATAATGTATGTGTCAGAGATTGATAATTGACCAGACTGTGTGACTTCATAAAAGGAAACCAAATGGGTGTAGGTGAAAATATACAATTTATTATGGTGAGTGACCAACAAACAACCACCTCAAACGGAACACAGTGAATAAACAGTGACTATAAACAATATATACAAATAAGGGAGATACCGGAATCGTAGTAAAAGCCAGGCCGAGGTCATACACAAGGGGATCAAGCAGATGGGTATGGATGGGAGGAAGCAGGAACAGGGAGGGGACGGATGGATAGGCTGCAGAGCAGGGATCCAGGTAACAGAAGGGGCAGCTGTAGGATGGGGACAAGGTAAGGATCAGGTTAAACAGGGTGCGGGTTCAAGTTAGGGATCGGGTCGGATCAGATCAGGCAGGGTGCAGGTTAGGATCAGATACAGGCTAAAGTCCGGGTCACAGGTCCAGGGGGTCAGAAAGAGAGATACCAGGGCAAGGAGTGTTTGCACTTGCTGGGTATATAAGGAAGTCCAGTGATTAGGCTTCAGGTCACAGCTGACCACAGGAAGTGCTGCCTGTCCCATACTGCCAGAATACCCCCGCTGGTGGATGCCGGTACTGCAGTCCATGTATCGTGTATTACCACCAGCAGGTGAGATCCTCCAACAGAGGTA
Source organism: Rana muscosa (assembly GCA_029206835.1). NCBI lineage: Eukaryota > Metazoa > Chordata > Amphibia > Anura > Ranidae > Rana > Rana muscosa. Next base: position 130,949,859 of record CM055119.1, on the reverse strand, counting down.
TTGGCTGCAGGAGGACACCTGCTGGCGGACACTAGCACTGCAGTCCAAAGGACCAACAGCATCACCAGCGGGTGAAGCCTTTCCTGACAGTATGGCCAGTTTAAGTCACGAACTTAAGCTTTGAGTTGAGTTCAAGGATAAGCACTCCAAATACAGTCAGGAATACTTGGTGCATCTTTCTTGGGAGTTCTGTTATTTGAATATTTTTTTTCCATAATACCGGTATGCTACCCGACTTAGTTTAAACATTTTTTCACTTTTCCTAAATTATCAAGGAGGATTGCACTCCTGAGTTCTGCCTTCACATAACTTGTTTGTGTTGCAGAAATAAAAAAACTGCTGCCTATATAGGAGATCCAGCACTTCATGATTGATTGCAGCTCTCAGGGACACAGATTTATCAAATACAATGCAGTGCCATCTGACAGGGAAGCCTTTCGCCATCCAAAAAATGCCTTGACTGAAAACTTGAATTCACCTGTTTAGAACTGATTTCTAACCTTCGGAGCAGGCGGGATATGAGTAATTTACACTTTATGAGAAACAACGTTGAACCCATTCCCTGGGTGCAATTAACCACTTCAGCCGGGACCATTTGGCTGGCCAAAGACCAGGCCACTTTTTTGCGATTCGGCACTGCGTCTCTTTAACTGACAATTACGCGGTCGTGCGACGTGGCTCCCAAACCAAATTGACGTTCTTTTTTTCCCACAAATAGAGCTTTCTTTTGGTGCTATTTGATCACCTCTGCAGGGTTTTTTTTTTTGCGCTATAAACAAAAATAGAGCGGCAATTTGGAAAAAAATTCTATATTTTTTACTTTTTGCTATAATAAATCTCCCCAAAAAATATATATAAAAAAACATTTTTTTTCCTCAGTTTAGGCCGATACGTATTCTTTTACATATTTTTGGTAAAAAAAATAGCAATAAGCGTTTATTGAATGGTTTGCGTAAAAGTTATAGCGTCTACAAAATAGGGGATAGTTTTATGGCATTTATATTAATATTTTTTTTCTACTAGTAATGGCGGCGATCAGCATTTTTTATCATGACTGCGACATTATGGCGGACACATCAGACACTTTTGACACTATTTTGGGACCATTGTCATTTTCACAGCGATCAGTGCTATAAAAATGCACTGATTACTGTAAAAATGTCACTGGCAGTGAAGGGGTTAACCTGTAGGGGCACTGAAGGGGTTAAGTGTGACCTAGGGAGTGATTCTAACTGTTAGGGGGTGTGGCTTGCCGTGACAAATCACTGATCGCTGTTCCTGATGACAGGGAACAGACGATCAGTGACATGTCACCAAGAAGAACGGGGAGATGTTGTGTTTCAGCTCTGTGACCCGATCGCAGGACACCGGCGGACATCGAGTCCACGGGTCCCGCGGTCACGGAGCTTGCGTCAGGGTCGCGAGCGCGCCGGCCACGGTGCGTGTGAGACCACACAGCCGGAAAATTAAAGGGGACGTATATATACACCCATTTGCGCAGCCGTGCCATTCTGTCAACGTAAATCCTCGTGAGGCGGTCTGCAAGTGGTTAAGGGGGGCTTCACAGTGCCCCACTGTGCTTTTGCTAAAGTGCAGCTAACCCATGGATTTTGTGCGGGTTAGCTGTGCTTTGCCATAGACTTCTATGAGGTTCTGCGGTTTTGTTGTGGTTTCAGAAATCAAACCGAAACTCCTGCATGCTGCATCTTTGGTGCGCTTTCTGAAACTGCACCAAAACCATGGGACATCATAGAACTCTATGGAAAAACAGAGCTGACCTTTATGAAAATCTCAGGTAAGCTGCATTTTGATTAAAGTGCAGCAGGACTGCTTTGGGGCAGTGTGAAGCCGCCCTTAACTACTTGCTGACCGCCTACCGCATATTTACTGTGGCAGGTCGGCTCTATTGCGCAAAATCATGTTCCACTGGAGGCGCGATCGGATGCTGATGGACATAGGGGATGCCAAATACCAATTGTTCCCCAAAAAGGCAGAACGGTGATCTGTCTATATAAACAAGGCAGATCGCCATTCTGACAAGGAAGAAGATGGAGATCTTGTGTTCCTGCTAAGCAGGATCACCAATCTACGTCTTCATCCAGTCAGACATCCCCCACACAGTTAGGAAGCACCAGCTAGGAGCACAATTAGCCCTTTGATCACCCCAAATTTTTAGCACTGATCACTGTAATAATGTCACTGGTTCCCAAAAAAGTGTCAGTTAGATGTCTGATTTATCCGCCGCAATGTCACAATCCCGCTAAAAATTGCTGATCGCCACCATTACTAGTAAAAAAAAAATGCCATAAAAATATCCCATAGTTTGTAGAGGCGATTACTTTTGTGCAAACCAATTAATATACGCTTATTGGGATTTTTTTACCAAAAATATGTAGAAGAATAAATATTGGCCTAAATTTATGAAGAATTTAGATTTTTTTTTTATTATTGGATGTGTTTTATAGCAGAAAGTAAAAAAAATGAGGTGATCAAATAGGACCAAAAGAAAGTTCTATTTGTGGTAAAAAAAAGGACAAAAGGAAGTTTCTTTGTGAATTACACAGTTTTTTTCTTGTGCGTAATTTTACCACATACTCGGATGCGGTAAAATATCGCTTAGTGTATTGTGCCCATTGAGTATTACATTTTGAAAATAATATCTTCTTGTAAGTTTCATCATCTGGCAAAAATTTGGCTTTGATCATGAATCTGCAGAATTTGCCTTGAACCCATGGTCATGAATGGCAAACCCACACCTCATCCCTAGTGACCACCATTAAACACTCTATACTTTATTTACTCTTCAACTTTTAGGAGGAGTATAGTTCTAACAGGCTCAGGCTTTTGTATCAAGTGACTCAAGTCACACATTTCTGCAACACAGCTAACCTCCGAAAAACATCATAAAGGACCCTATAGGGCTTAAAAAGTGCATCAATTAAAGTTAAACTGTGATAAGCCCCACCACTTCCTATTTTTAATGAACATAATCCAACAGGGACCAAACTTATGGAATGCAGGTTCAGGTGCATACACCATGTAAAAGCAGGAGTCACTATAAATTCAAGTAAATTAAAACTTAGAACATTTGCAGTGTAAATTACCCTCCTTAGATGTTTTCAGAATGCTCTGAATTTGCAATGCTTGCAATTATAAGGCTTTTTCAGAACTCCTACGGTGTGTTAATGAGTGCCTCTAGCAGTCTTCCCCAATTGAAACCTAAAATTTGTTGCTGGAAAATAGGGCAAATGGAGAACTCACTAAAAACTAACTCAACAGTTTCACCTTAGGAATGATGGATAAAAAAACTAAAGTTGATACAAATTAAAAGATACCATATTATGACTTCCAAAAGTTTATCCCTGTTTATATTAAATCTACCAAACCATACACATATTTAAATTCACTTTAAATGATATATTTATATATAAATAATTCAATCATTTCTCATGTTTACAAAAGGTGATCAATTGCTGTTAATATACCCCTATTCTTATTCTTATTATTTAGGTATTTATATAGCACCGTCAATTTACGCAGCGCTTTACATATACATTGTACATTCACATTGGTCCCTACCCTCAAGAAGCTTACAATCTAAGGTCCCTAAGACCCGGTTCACACAGGGGAGACTCCGGACGAGACTTCAGGTCTCCCCGAGTTGCCCCAAGTTGCGCTATTTTTAAAACTAATTGAAGTGAATGGAGATGTTTTAATGTACACGACTGCAGTCGCTCCGACTTCAAAAAAGGTTCCTGTACTACTTCAATCAGACTTCTAGGCGACCTGTAGGCAACTTGTACCCATTGATTTCAATGGAAGTCGCTTAGAAGTCTGATCACTGTTCATTTTGAAGGCAACTTTACAGGAAGCAGAAAGGAAATAACTTCAAGTCGTGTTGTTAATGACCACAAGTCGCGCTGAAGTCTCCTCCAAGTCTGCTGAAGTCTCCTCCAAGTCTCGCTGTGATTCATGCTCAAGTCGTGTCTGAAGTTGCTTCTGGAAGTCGTGTTGAAGTCGTGTTGCCCCTGTGTGAAGCGGCTCTAACTCACATTCATATACTAGGGCCAATTTAGACAGAAGCCAATTAACCTACCAGCATGTCTTTGGATTCTTATTGTTTTTATTACTATTTAAACTCTTTATAAAAAATGTGAAATGTGAAAAGAACACACAATTTGTTTTCTTCACAAAGGTGCATAAAGGAGGTAAGGACTTTAACCCGTCAGTTCCTGACATACAGTAAATATAGAAGTGACAACAAACAAGTTCTTTTCAAGTGACTTTTGCTTTACTTTTGCTTTACAAAGCACAAAGCAGCATTTTAGTATATAAAGAATTAAACTGTTCACTCCTGCTGTCCTTACAAAAATGCCAGCAAATGCAGGTGCACAGCCAACACTCCCACAGGTGCAGCATACAACAGTGTAAATGGATAGCCAGCACTCCGTAATCTTCTCCAGAGGTTTATTAAAGCAGCTTGATAATACTAACACGGCATAGAACAACCTATGACGCATTTCAAACTGTAACCCTGTTCTTAGTCATCAACCAGGTTACTGTTTGTCATTTTTTTTCCCTTTTCCTGTATTGTTATGGCACTTTCATAAACTCTTGGAGAAGATTGTGCAAAGCTGGCTATCCTTTCCAACAAGTACTGCACTCAGTCTCCAGCAGTAATAACAAGATAAGTACAACACCAGGGGAGTAAAAGGTACATGTTCACCTATTAAAGTGTATTGAAAACCAAAACTTTTTTCATTTTGGATTGGGTAGGGTATGATTAAAACCTCTGTCAGTTGTATTTTGCTATCTGTGACTCCATTAGGGATGAGCGAATCGTCCTGAGTTTGGCTTGCAAACAGTTTTGCAAATTTTTCTTGAAGTTCACAGACTTGAATTGGAAACCGGGAACAGCCACTGGAGACATATACCAATGTCAATATTAAAAGAAATAAAGGAAAACATCATTGTCTATCCCTATACAGTATTGCCATCTTTTCCCCAACTGCTGCAACACACACTGACAATATGGCTACTGACAACTGCCCATTTTATAGAAAGGGGGCTGGGTTATCATATTCCTTTAAATTATTGACTCTTGTGACTCAAGCTGGCCATACACCGGAAAAAAAATTGTTCATATTGTTTCATTTTGAGTATATTCATTTGATTTCGTAAATGTAATGTTAAATGCAAACTTTTTTATAGTACTTTTAGACAACAGTCATTAAATCATTACATGTAATAAAGAATTCTGTCAAAAAAGCAATATAATGTAGTATGTCCTCCTTAATAGATATTATCAAAGGATAAAAGAGAAACATTAAAGTCCATTACATACTCATTGAATGAATATTAAGGTGATGTAGTGTCCAAAAAAACACCATCAAAAGTCCTTAGGTGAAAAAGGATAGTTTCCTTCCAATTAAAAATAGGTGTGACACCTCCTGCTCCTCAATGGATAGATAAGACAAAAATATCTTCTTACCAGATATTAAGACCTTTCAAGGCCTATATGTGCATTAGTGAGTGTGACAGGGGGGTCAATTTGGACACAGGGTGAGCCAGAAAACCATGGACATTAAGAATATGGCTTGGATTGCTTGAAATTGAAATAGTAATATTAGTCCACAATATGTACTGATTGTTTTACCCTGAACTCAACAGGTTAATTGGGAGATGTGTTACCTGCCTGTGTGATGTAAATTAATCTAGGATCGCATCTAAGGATCTTTCATTGTGTTAATTAAGTCTGTACTTGTGTGTATTGTAAAGTATCAGACAGTCTGGTGAATATAAAGGTCATGCATAGTCATTTAAACATAAAGGGGATTAGGACCTGTTGTCTCCTAGCAGACATCAAAATAATGTGTATTGGGGCTTGTTATGTTGTGGGTGGAGCTGGACCATTGTTCATTCAGGTTAATGCAGTATTGGATGTGTATAAGAGTTACAATGTTTTTTTCAATAAAGTCAGTCTACTTTTTGGAAAGATACAGAGCGTGTTGTCTCGTTCTTCCAGAAGGATTAATCCCTATGGGAAGGGGTCGGCTGGCTGTGGAGTATCGGCAGTGAATTTGTGTCCAGGAGAGGGAAGAGATCTAAACGGCGTTTAAACCCTTTTCATATTTGGGGTGCAGTTACATTGGTGGCAGCAGTGGGATTTTCCCTCCAGTTCCTGGGACACTACAAACTGCCACAGTGAATGACCAGCTATGCAGCCGAAGGATTGTGATGCAGGACCCCGGTCAGTGGAAGACTTGTTTCAGCAACGAGTTCGAGAGCGGTTGGCATTATATGGTGCTAACCCATCAGAGGCCGCCATACAGGAAGCCATTAAAGGCATCCAGCTGCAGGATGCGAGACAAGAGAAAGAACGACAGCGTCAAGAGAGAGAACAAGAGCGACAAAAGATAGAACAAGAGCGACAGCATGAACGGAAAATGGCGGAAATATGACAATCGGAGATCGCCTACAGACAGCTGCTAGAATCTGCTCAGCAGCAGGGTGGGGCTACCTTTGCCTGAGACGATCAGGAAATACCAGTGGACAACTCTGAAATCCTGGCTGAAGAATCGGCAGTGGAAAATCTGAAGATTGCCATCCCGAAAGCCGAAGTGGATGATATGGAGTTCCAGGGAGCTAGCCTGGCTGAAGAATCGGCAGTGAAAAATCTGAAGATTGCCATACCTAAAGCCGAAGTGGATGATATGGAGTTCCAGGGAGCTAGGGCAGTTGGCTCATCTCCCCAGCCACAGATTACAGAAGGTATGGACTTAAGGGACTGTTCAGAGGATGTTATGGATTATGCATCACCTGCTCAAGTACTGGCAGCAGGACAAAGTACTGCAGACCCCTGCTCTACACCCATGGCAGTTTTGGAGGCCCGAGGTGAGAAGGTGATGGTTCCTCTTTCCCAGGGGATTTCAGAGATGCAGGGAGGAGAAGCAGCCCTTTTCCCTCCCCAACAGTTAGACAGAGAGTTGTCTCGTTCTTTCAGAAGGATTAATTCCTATGGGAAGTGGTCGCCTGACTGTGAAGAATCGGTAGTGGAGCATGTTCTGAGAGAGGGAAGATCTGAACGACGTTAACCCCTTTCATACGTGGGCAGTCGTTACAGTGAGTAATCACCCCTCACTTCGGGTATATGCCAGCTTTACTGTTCAGCATGTTAAGGGATGCCAGTGATGCATATAATGGTCTCATAGGAGTCTCAGACCCGATCATGCGATATGCCAGAAAGAAGAGGAAATAAACTCATTGCGCGTCGTTCAATTAAAATCACAAGAGTTTTAATAGCAAATCTACTTACAGCACAGATTAGTTACACAGGCATATCAGAAAAAACATCACTCAAACATTCTCCACGAGTCCTAAGACATCACCACTATTCCTTGCCTTGCCTGACGTACGTTTCGTTCAATTGAACATCTTCTGTGAGGCCTCACATCACCGCTATTACTTGCCTTGCCTGATGTATGTTTCGTTCAATATAGCATCTTCTGTGAGGCCTCACATCCCCGCTATTCCTTGGCTTGCCTGACGTACGTTTCATTCAATAGAACATCTTCTGTGAGGCCTCAAATCACCACTATTCCTTGCCTTGCATGATGTACGTTTCGTTCTATAGAACATCTTCTGTGAGACCTCACATCACCGCTATTCCTTGCCTTGCCTGATGTACGTTTCGTTCAATAGAACATCTTCTGTGAGGCCTCAAATCTCTGCTATTCCTTGCCTTGCATGATGTACGTTTCATTCAATAGAACATCTTCTGTGAGGCCTTACAGAAGATGTTTTATTGAACGAAATGTACGTCAGGCAAGGAAAAGCGGTGATGTCTTAGCAATCGTGGAGAGTGTTTGACTGATGTTATTTTCTGATATGCTTGTAAATGTACTAAAACCTCTCAGGGCTTCCAACCTCTTGCCACACCAAAACTAAAACAGTAGAAGACTGTTAGAAAGTTTGTAGCTTTTAATTGCCAGTGTAAGTTAAAGCGTACCTTTTTTTCCCCCACCAAAGTGGAGTTACCCTTTAAGTTAAGGATGCAAGCTTTCATGATCCCCTAGATCCTTTCCCCTCAAGCGTTATTCAATTCCTGAGGAAGGGATTTAGGGGGTTCCTAAATGCTTGCATCTTTAATAAGTTGAGTTAGACAATAAAAGGTCTAACAAACTTTAAAACTTTCTGTAAATCTAAAATAAAAAAGTTTTGGCTGTAGGCATACTTGAGGATAACAATCTTCACAAAATACAAGTTCACTTATGCAGCAAAAACTATTTCTAAACCTACAACAATCCAGCCATTGAAAGTACTCGTGCTTGCTATTTATAGAATCGTTTTCAGTAAAATCGCAAAATCTACATGGTGGAAAGCAAAACAAATTGTACTAGCAACAGTAATACCCTTTCCTTATCCCTCAATCCCCTTTTTCTCACGTCAGGGCATAGTGACCTTATGCGCCTCTCCAGACATGTATACAGTGGAAATATATTACAATACCAATGTTTCCTATGAATAGTAAGCAGAAACACTTGTCTAATGTCCCCTAGGGATTGCATATTACATCAGATGCACATGAAGCCTTTCCTTTCCAGAACTGTTTTCATATATATGTTTGCAACACCGAACAGCAATAACTCTGTGCAAAAATCTAATTACTTGTGTTGCATTGCAGTGGTGTGCATAGCAATAATTGTTTTTTACTATACAAACAATGTGTATATAGGCTCTTATAAGGTGCCATTCATTTAAAAATTGCTGAGTGCAGGTTCCTTTTTATAGAGAAGTTATTGATGAGAAAACAAGGAAGGCAATAAGGAAAGAGTGGTAATAGCATATACAATGAAGAAAAAGGAAATAGATTATTGAAAGTACAGAAAATAAAAATAGATTCTTACTCTTAACACACAAAGGTTTAATTAACTTAAATGGAAATTTACAACAGTAAGCAAGGAATGTGATGACTTGCAACAACTGCCCATAAGGCAGCTTAAAGCGTTTGTTACCCCCAACATTTTATATTCCTGATATGTGCCTGATGTACCATGTACTTGTATGAGAAAGTATCCTGATTTCTTTGTATTGCTTCTTTTGTGTGAAATCCCTGGTGTTCCTGCTAGTCCCCTGGCTTTTCTATTAAAAACTGACACTAAGCAGGAGAACACACCGTAGTCAGTTCTCTAGTTATACTGGGAAATCAGCCTGCTCTCCTCCAATGATCAGACTTTCCTGACACACCATCCCCCCTGCTCAGCCTTTCACTGGGAAGCTCAGTGTACTGTTGCTTCTCCTCTCCCGGCAATTATTCAGCTGAGAACAGATGGAATGTGATCACTTATAACAAAGGGGAAAAAAGTATTCATAATATTTTATTTATGTCTTGACTTTCATTTCTATTTTAACCCCTTCACACCGACCGCACGCAAATATACAGCCCAACTGGACTGGACTTTTTTCTGTGGGGCCGCATATTTGCGTATATCCCTTTGTGCTGGGAGCACGCCGCACAGCACGCTCCCAGCACAATGACCGGGGTCTCACCGAGAACCCCCCGGGCCCCATTCTAATGATCGGGACCCAGAACAGCCGATTCTGGGTCACCTGATTACTGTAATAGCCTCTGATTGGCTATCACAGTGATCAGTCACTATGAAGCCCGCCCCCATGTTTTCTGTCTCTGAATAGGTGAGAGAGATGTATTGTATCATTCTCTGTCCTAGCAGAGATAGGTCCCTTTCACACAGGCTGTCCAATCAGGTCTGCCTGTATTTTTTTCAGGCGGACCTGATCGGACCCTCCATTCACCCCTATGGACCGGCGGATATCAGCAGGGACATCTCCGCTGACATCCACCGCTATCTGATCCATTCCTGTCTGCCAAATCCAGAAGGATGGTGGTCCTATTTTCCATCTGTCTGGCAGATCGGATATAATCGGGTAAAGACGTACAGGCGGTCCGTTTTCACCCGATTTCCCCACAGGGAACCTTTCATCCAGCCATAGAAAAATAAAAGTGTGTGAAGAAAATATAATAATAATAATTATTTAAAAAAATACCTAGAACAAGGTTAGATGTAGGTCAGTGCCAGGGTTAGTGTTTGGGTCAAGGTCAAGGTCAAAGGTCGAGGTCAAAGGTCAGGGTCAGGATTTTTTAAGGATTTTTTTTTAATTAGTATCAGTGTCAGGGTTTTTTAGGTAGGATTAAAAAAAAGCTAAATGCGCACTATTGTTTCTGGGCTGTACTACGGGTACAAGCAACAACTAACATACACATATGTGGTATCACTGCGATCATCAGGATCAGGAAAATATATTTTGTTCTTGATGGTAGGTTATGGTAGTAGCAAGAAATATACAGTTAAACTTAAAACAATATACAGTTAAGTCCATATATATTTGGACACAGGCACAATTTTTTGAGGTATTTACCAAAACATATTCAAGCTATAGTTATATAATGGATATGGGCTGAAAGTCCATACTCTCAGGTTTAATTTAAGTGCATGTACATTTAAATCGGAGGAAGGGTTTAGGAACTACAGCTCTTAAGAATAGCCACACACCCTTTTTCAAGGGACCAAAAGTAAATGGACAATTGAATCAAAAGCTGCTTCATGGCCAAGTGTGGGCTACTCCTTCGTTTTTTATTCGTTAATTAAGCAGATAAAAGGTCTGGAGTTTATTCTAAGTGTGGTATTTGCATTTGGAATCTATTGCTGTGAATCTACATCATGCTTTCAAAGGAGCTGACCATGCGAGTGAAACAGGCCATTGTAAGGCTTCAAAAACTAAACAAATCCATCAGAGAGATAGCAGCAACATTAGGAGTGGCCAAATCAACAGTTTGGTACATTCTGAGGAAAGAAGAACACACTGGTGAGCTCAGAAACATAAAAAGGCCTGGCTGTCGACAGAAGACAACAGTGGTGGATGATCGCAGGATCCTCTCTATGGTAAAGAAAAACCCTATTACAACATCCAGACAACTGAAAGACACTCTCCAGGAGGTGGGCGTATCATTGGCAAACTCTACAATAAGGAGAAGACTTCACAAGAGCAAATACAGAGGGTTTCACCACAAAGTGCAAATCATTCATAAGCCTAAAGCATAGAAAAGCCAGACTGGACTTTGCCCAAAAAAATCTAAACAATCCAGGCCAGTTCTGGAAAAGCATTCTTTGGATGGATGAAACTAAGATTAATCTTTACCAGACTGATAGGAAGAAAAAAGTGTGCAGAAGGCTTGGAACAGCTCATGATCCAAAGCACACAACATCATCTTTAAAACATGGTGGAGGCAGCGTGATGGCATGGGCATGCATGGCTTCCAGTGGCACTGGGTCATTTGAGATTTATTGATGATGTGACGGAAGACAGAAGCAGCCAGATGAATTCTGCAGTGTTTAGAGATATACTGTCAGCCCAGATTCAGCCAAATGCAGCAAAGTTGATTGGACGTCGCTTCACAGCACAGATGGACACTGATCTAAAACACACTGCAAAAGCAACCCATGGGCTGTTGAAGGAAAAGAAGTGGAGTATTCTGCAATGGTCGCGTCAATCACCTGATCTCAACCCAATTGAGCATGCATTTCACTTGCTGAATGCAAAACTTAAGGCAGAAACCCACAAACAAAGAACAACTGAAGACAGCTGCAGTTAGAGTCTGGCAAAGCATCAGAAAGGAGGAACCCCAGTCTTTGGTAATGTCCATGGGTTCCAGACTTCAGGCAGTCATTGCCAGTAAAGGATTCTTAACAAAATATTAAAAATGTACATTTTATTTATGATTATATTAATTTGTCTAATTACATTTGAGCCCCTGAAAATGGGGGGTCTGCGTATAAAAATTGTTGCAGTTCCTACAATTTGTACCTGATATTTATGTTCAACCTGTTAAATTTATTCTGAAAGTCTGCACTTCCAATTCATTTGGATTGTTTCAATTTAATTTTATTCTGGTGGCATACAGAGCCAAAAGTATGGAATCTGTGCCTGTGTCCAAATATATATGTACCTGACTTTATATATTTTTTTACTATTTTGGGCCAGTTTTCCTTTGATAATAAAAAAATAAATCAGGGTATATCTATTACAATTTACCACCAAATGAAAGCCTAATTTCTCCTGAAAAAAACAAGGTACAACCCACCTGGATGCACAAAGTAGTTGTGATGATATGTACGGTTTTACTAACACACGTCAAAATTGCAAAATTGGTCATTTAGATTTGTTTTACCCTTAGGTGCGAAAGGGTTAAACTGAATGGGTTATTTTACAAGGTGATCCTTTACAATCACTTTAAGTAAAACATTGGTTTCTTAAACAATTCTATGTAATTGCCAGTTGAACAAGAAGACATATGCCAAAGCAGCAGAAGTATACTTTCTAAAGCCTTTATTGTGTCACCTTTTCTATCTACTTCCTACATGGCCAATCACATTCAAAATTCCCAAGGCAGAATTTAATCTGATTGATGTTGTCGTTAATGTTGTAGTATTGGCATTGTGGGCTTCAGCATCACCAGCAGATGTGCTCCAGGATCACTAGAATAAAGACAAAATTGATTGGGGTGGACTGGTGAACTACAGCAATTTCTGAATGAAGAATGGAAGTTCTGAAAATGGACTCCATACAAAGACCTCATTTTTAATAAAGTGATCATTATTGAATACTGGATGACCAACACAGAAAGGAACATTTACACAGCCCGCATGTACTATCGCAATCTGTTTGAAATTAGTTTTGCGTCACACCTAAACAGAAATTTCCCATAGCTGTATATTTATTTACTACAGTTGTTTATATAGCACCGACAATTTACTCAGTGCTTTACATACAGTATAGTTTTTATACATTCACATCAGTCCTGGCCCATGACAGAAATTACCCATATCCGTACAGAAAGGACCCACACCTGTACAGAACTGATACATACCTATAGAGAAATTACCCACACCTGTAAATAAATTACCAATACCTGTATAGAAATGACCTATACTTATACAAAAAGTACCCACACCTCTACAGAAGTAACCCACACCTGTACAGAAATGACCCACACCAATATAATAATGACTCATGTCTGTACAAAAATTACCCATATCTGTACAAAAATGACTCAAACCTTTACAGAATCTACCCACACCTGTACAAAAGTGATCCTTACCTGTCCAGAAATGACACATACACTAAATTATCAAAAGTATTGGGATGTCTGCCTTTACACACACATGAACTTTAATGGCATCCCAGTCTTAGTCCATAGGGTGCACTACTCAGTCAGCCCGCCTTTTGCAGCTATAACAGCTTCAACTCTTCTGGGAAGGCTGTCCACATGGTTTAGGAGTGTGTCTATGGGAATGTTTGGCCATTCTTCCAGAAGCGCATTTGTGAGGTGAGAACTGATGTGACCAAGAAGGCCTGGCTCTCAGTCACCACTCTAATTCATCCCAAAGGTATTATATCTGGTTGAGGACAGGACTCTGTGTAGGCCAGTCAAGTTCCTTCACCCCAAACTCTCTCATCCACTTCTTTATGTACCTTGAATTGTGCACTGGTGCACAGTCATGTTGAAACAGGAAAGGGCCATCCCCAAACTGTTCCCACAAAGTTGGGAGCATGACATTTTCCAAAATGTCTTGGTATCCTGATGCCTTAAGAGCTCCCTTCACTGGAACTAAAGGGCCAAACCAAACCCCCGATAAACAACTTCACACCATAATCCCCACTCTACCAAATGATTTGGACCAGTGCACAAACCAAGGTCCATAAAGACATGGATGAGCGAGTTTGGGGTGGAGACACTTGACTGGCCTGCACAGAGTCCTGACCTCAACCCAATAGAACACCTTTGGGATGAATAAGAGCAGAGACTGCGAGCAAGACCTTCTTATTCACATCAGTGCCTGACCTCACAAATGCGCTTCTGGAAGAATAGTCAAACATTCCCATAGACACTCTACTAAACCTTGTGGATAGCCTTCCCAGAAGAGTTAAAGCTGTTATAGCTGCAAAGGGTGGGCCAACCCAATATTGAACCCTACGGACTAAAACTTGGATGCTATTAAAGTTCATGTGCATGTAAAGGCAGGGGCCCCAATACTTTCCGTAATCTCAGTAATATACAGACATGACCCACACTTTTACAGAAATGGCCCATACCTTAAGTGCTGGTTCCCACCAGGAATCGCAGCTGACTGTGTACTGCTTTCCTGTGTCATTCAATGGGATTCAGTGCGATGCAATTTTCAGCCCATCCATTTAAATGGGCAGAAATCACACTGAATCACGCCAAAAGTAGTCCACGCACTACTTTAAAAAACACAGTGCAACCAGATTGCATGGTACTGTAGAATCTATTGACACCTGCAGTATATCGCACACCCATTGCGTTTGGAACTCAGTGCGGGAAATGCACTACATTGCAATGTGAACTTACTAATATTTCCCACACTTGTACAGACCTGATCTTAACCTGTTCAGAAATTGGCCCACAGCTGTACAGAAATGGCCCACGCCTATACAGAAATGACCCATGCTTGTGAAGAAATTGATATATTTCATACTGATACAATTAATTATATTACTATTATTCTCAGTTTGTTGCCATGATAGGCAATAGGGGAACAAGAATTGCAATCAGCAGTTTTGTTCTTTCTTCAGGTACTCACACTACCAGAATGTAAAATACATTTGAAGCTTTTTTAATGAACACATAACCACATTAATTAGTGTTTTTATATCTGCATGGAGTTCAGCCTTAAAATCCACAGCTGCTATTACTGTGATAAAATGACTCATAGGACACAATACAATACGAGCATATGGTGGCTAAAAATTCACTGCACGCTGACAAAAGCATTGTTTGAAAATCATCTGACTTTCTAAGTTTATATTATAACTCAGCTGTTTTTCTGCATGGATTTAATAGTTTCTTCTTTACTACACAAGTTTTCAAAAGATTTGGGGATTCAAGGATTGCTCATAATAATTAGGCAACATAAATACAACAATGAGTTTTAAGGAGAGCAACAAACGTGTGATGTCAGGTACAGAGCTTTCTAGCCTGATGAAGACCGTGTTACCGTCTCAATAAATATTTGTTTATAAAATAGTAAATGGCAATAGAATGATTTTCTCAGAACCTGCTCCATAGGTACAGTCATAGAAACCGTGCAAGATGGTTTGGAATTCTCTGTTTGGGAGACTTTTCTCCTTCTTTTAACACTCTCTATACTTGTAGAGGCCTTGTAGTATAAAAGTGGTTGTCATCATATAAGTTTAAGGGTGCCTCAACTGTGGCCCTGGACATCATCAAAGGGCTCGACATGTGCATTCTTTTCGTCCGAATGCATTTTCGTCTGAATTTCAGGTATTTTCGTTATCATTTTAACAAACAAAAACGAAAATGCAGAATCCGAAAACTGAAAGATCCGACATAAACAAATGCTTAATTTTCGTTTTCGTTGCAACAACAGTTCGATATAGATAGGAGATTCGACATGACGCTGACGATAACAATCTGTGTCCATCGAACCTGTGGTCGAATGTGCCTAACCTTAACTCTATTAGTCCAAGATTATTCTACATAGAGAGAAAAGATTCGACATTATAGAGAGAAAAGATTCGACATAGAGAGAAAAGATCGCTGCTGGAATTGGGTGGGGGAAGTAAAATAAAAAAATGATGATGATGAATGTTATTGGCTGATTGTAACCAAAGAGGAGGAGCAGTAAAATAGCTAGAACTAACTTGACAATTCAACATGAACGACGAAGATTCGACAAAGCATCGAAAAACATACAAACGTTGAATCTGTCATTGAAGGCTAATGGTGTCTGTTGAAAGTTCTAAGAAGATTTGACAGAGCAGATAAACTGTACGACGCTGCAATCGTACATTTCCGGTCAAATGCTCGGCCCATAGGCTATAGAAGAATTCTAATGTTGGTTGACTAGTAATAATAATTAATAAATATAATTATTACTAGTCATACAACATTATAATTCTACTATAACTAGCTTGTAGGCGGAACATTCGACCGGAAATGTATGATTGCAGCGTCGTACAGTTTCGCTGCTCCGTCGAATCTTCTTTGAACATTCGACAGACACCATAAGCCTTCAATGACAGATTCGACCTTAATTAATTCAGATTTTCGGACTAATGCAATTTCTAACGAAAAACGAAATAAATAAAAACGAATTTCGGGAGTAACTAAATACATTTATTTTTCTAACGAAAACGAAATTCCGAAACGAAATATTTCAGTGTGCACATGTCTACAAAGGGCGAGAGATAATGTTTAGTATATGTAATGCTAAAGAAGGACTGTCAGATACTGCAGACATAGTAGAGGGAATGATGCTCAGAGACTTTGGATGTGTTCCAGATTTGATTGGAGCCTAAATACATGCTGCAGAAGACAGTGGGATATGTTACATGAGGCTAGTAGAGATATTGCTATTACCCTTTACAAATCAATGCTTCCACTAAAGACTGCTGTGGTCCAATAACTGCACAACAAGTATCAAAGGGAACTCATGTGGCCCTTGGCTTATAGGCTGCATAGGCAAAGGTCACAGTCCTGCATGCCTTTACACAGACCAGAAAGCCATATGACATAAACTATTTGTTAAGTGATTTTTCTTTACCACTACTTTTATAAATGACACTGACTTTCTAAGTAAAAAAAAAGTAATACTGAGCAAAAAATGAGAACTAGGTGTATATACATATATGCATATGTACATACTGTACAGAATGCCAGGGATGGGTCCTTGATGGTAAATATGTTTCACTGTTGTTTGGGTTGTGATCCCTTAAATAGGGCTGACAATAGAGGCAGATTTGATTGTTCAGGTTTTGCCCACCTGAGAAGCTCTGAAAAGGGCAGGAAGTAGCCAGCAAGTGTTGATGAGGTGTTGTGTGAAGCTGTACACAATGTGCTGTGGACTGCTTGTTTGCTGAGACATTGCTGAGCTGCTGGGATCTTTTCTGGATCTAAGGAGCAGGCGTGAACTTCAAAACCCCCTTGTGGGACAAGGCCATGCTGGCGGTGAGCCAAGGCTTTACTTTGTACCAGAGTTTATGGACTGTTTATGTTTGTTTATGTTGAAGATAAACTGCTTTTTTTGCTTTTAGAACAAAATAAAAACTGTTTATTTTACAAATATTCAGCTGGATAGTGATCTGGACCCCCCAAAACATCACAAAGCATACATAAATATTTTAAGGTTTTTAGTAGTATTAATACATTTTCATAATTGTATTGATATTTTTTGTTGGAATATCTATTGTTTGCATAAAATAATGATTAAGATATGTGCATATACTGTAAATATACTTACTCATTAAGAGGATAGATGGAAAGTTCTTTTGTATACAGTATGTAAACATGTTTAATTTGTCAATAACCATAATGTGATGCCATAATCCTTTTATAATTGTATATCAGCGTACTAGTACTTTTTTGCGTATGTATCTTCAGGGGACGTCCTGACATTTTGAAGTGTCATAGTAAAGTGTGTGTACATAAGGAAATCCCTCTCCAGTTCCCCCTTATCTCTATGAGTAAGCCCTAATGGGTAAGTCTTGAGGAGGGGGCTTGTCACATCAGGTTTGCACAATAAAGTTAAGCAAGACATGATGTTATCGGTGTGCGACTGCCTCTCTCATAGGACATGCAATAATTTAGAGGAAGGATCCTATTTTGTCTCTCAGTGCTGCTATCTCCTCCGGCCTTCCCAACCACTTTTTGTCTACATGCACACACCCCAATATGGGCTGCATGTCATTGCTCTGGACTGGCTTTTTTAAACAGTGAATGGAGTACCATGCCTGAGCAATGTGTGTCAATCTGTGTAATGCGCAATGTGTTAAAACAAAAGTATGTATATGAATAGTTCTTGCATATACAGCTAGCAGGTGAAGCTCTTGGCTCACTTTATTTGTTTTGCCAAGCTATCTTTACCTTTTTTGCTAGAAAAAAAGACAATAATTTACAGAGCTCACTAGCTAAAGCCTAAATATATACACATATGACTTAAAGTGATAGTAAACCCTCTTTTTTTTATTTCAGAAGAGGAGATCCACACATACCTATTACGTGTAGTTCTCTTCTTCTGAAAATGTCCATTCCTTCTGTAGCTGGGAGTCCCAAGGGGGCTTCTCCTAAATCCCCATTTGCAGATGTCTCCTAATCTAGCAGTGTGCTAAGGAGACACCCATGCAGGCTCCCTTCCTAAGCCAAGCTGTGTGCCTTCAAAACACACAGCATCAGCAAGCCACAACCCTGCACTCTCCTCCCAGCAGATTGACTGATGGCAGTAGGAGCCTATCAATCCGCTGCCCTCAGTGTCTACTTAAGATCCAGAAAATTTGAGAGCAGAGTTAATGGATCCTGGACCTGGTGACCCTGGACAAGAAAATCGGTTACATTTTTGGGATAGGGGTAGTATAGGGACTAGATTTTTTTACCCTAATGCTATAAATGCATTATTGTAAAAAATAAAATAAAAAATTTAACCTTTAGGAACTACTTTAAGCACTTGCCTACTGGGCACATTTGCCCTCTTGCTGCCCAGGACAATCTTCAGCTTTCAGTGCTGCCTCACTTTAAATGACAATTGCGTGGTCATGCAAGACTGTTTTCATATGAAATGTTTATCATCTTTTTTAGACATAGAGATTTTTTTTTGATGGCATTCAATCACCACTGATTTTTTTATTTTTTGCTAAACAAACTAAAAAGGTCCAACATTTTTGAAAAAAACAACAACCTTTTTCTTTGTTTCTGTCATAAATTTGAGCAAATATGTAATTTTTATTCTTTACTGATGTGCGTTCATGAGGCTGCACTGATGGGCACTGATAGGCTGCTCTGATGGGCAGTGATAAGACTGCGCTGATGAGGCTACACTGATGGGCACTGATGACTAGTTTATAGAAAATTAAGGATTATAAAAATGCACCAACATTCTGTATAGTAAATTTGGAGGAAAAGAGAGGAGCAAGGTAGACTTTTATGGTGTCAAAAACAACTCTTCAATAAAGTCAATATATTTTGTTCTAACAAAATCAACCATCAAAAGAAAAAAAGCAGCAAAAAGCTTCCTCCTTATTGGACCCTCCCACAGCAATAACAGACAGATAACAGACAAACAGGTAACAGGTGTCTGTTATTGCCGTGGAAGGGTGCTATAAGGAGGAATGTTTTTAATGCTTTTTGTCTTTTGATGTTGTATGATGCATTTTGAAAGAAAAAATAAATTGATTTTATTGAAGAGTTGTTTGTTGGATCCTTTAAAATCCATATTGCGCCTCTCTTTTACTCCAGATGGGCACTGATGAGTGCACTAATGGGATGGCACTGCTGGCCACTGGTGGCCACTGATGAGGCGGGACTGATGGCCACTGATAAGCTACATTAAAGGGCACTGACAGGGGAATGATGAAGAGGCCCTGATGAGGCTGCACTGATAAGGCAGCACTGATTTGCAGAAATAATGGGCACTGATATGATGCACTGATGAGCACTGATATGCTACACTGGTGAACACTGATGGGGCTGAATTGATAATCAGGACACTGATGATCAGTGCCCTGATTATCAGTGTAAATGTCCCCTGTCACAATTTATCGGGTTTCCTTTCCTCACACTCTGACAGCGCTGAGCAAAGGAAATGGCGATAACCGTCATTTGTTTACATGGGATCAGTTGTGATTTGACACAGCTGATCACATGGTAAAGAGCCAATGTGATTGGTGATTCGCTGTGTCTGAAGGACACGGCTCACCACAGATCGCTGCATGCCCCTGGGGGCATTTACGAGCAGCGTGCCTGGGAGAACGTCATATGACCTTCACCCGGAAGGAAGAGGGCCTCACCCAGCCGTCAATCTGCTATAGGTCAGGCGGGAACTGGTTAATCAGAGAAAGAATCTCAAAGCAAACAGCTTCTGCAGTGCTCTATTTGTAACAATCTGTCCACTTGTCATCCTACAAGGAGACCAGTATTTTTTTAAACAGTGTTCCAAATTAAATTCTTCCTTAAAAAAAATATATATATTTAGGTGGGAAAATTAGTCACAATATTTCAAATAACCAAAGCTCTACTTTATTAAAACATTGGCATTTGACATTGCTTAACATGTGACAGGTTCAATCTACATTTTATACTTTCAAAATGCCACCCCAAATGCTATAAAGCATTTATACTAAAAGTGGAGTTTCCCTTTAAAATGGTCACTTGTTATCCTTTTCAGATGTATTCTCGTTTTGACAAATGAAAGAATTATTGACTCTTTATAGAAGGAAACAGGAGTAATGCCTATAGATATTCTGACAAAGTAGTTGATGAAGTAGGAATGAGAAAAGGGAATTCTCTGTACTGTTTGGATGCCCTGCTTCCCATCCTCCCCCTGTGTATTTTGTATCGGAAGCTAGCCATAGAGATTAATGATTTCTATGTGACCATTCATCTTCCCTTCATTCACCTGTCAAAAATTGGAATAAAAGGGAAACAGATTAAAAAGATGCCTGGGTGCCCTTACGCTTAGAAGCTTTTCCTTTCTAACTTGGCCCTGCAGCTAAAGCATCTGGATACACAAGAGATTTGTTTTTTTCCTTTTTTTTCCAGTTTGTATTTTCTCTTTTTGTTTACCTATTTATGTATTTTTTTTTATGTGTCTGGTTGATTTTCTTCAACAAGAGCCTACTTATTTTTGCATATATTATTCTTTGTCCCTGGCTTCATTAAAAGCTTTATGTCAGGAATTGTACACAGTTTTTAACGTAGTGTCAGTATAATATTTGAACTGAAAACATAGTCTTTGCTAAACTATAATATCATTCATAAAATGCATGCATTGTTGCTGGTGGGGTTCTTATGTTGCTAGTGGGTCAATTGTTGCTGGGAGGGATCTACTGTTGAGGGAGGGGTCTATTGTTGCTGGCTGCTGGAGGGTCTATTAATGTTGGCTGCTGGGGGATCAACTGTTGCTGGGGGATCTAAAGTTGAGGGAGGGGTCTTTTTTTGCTGGTGGGGTCTATTGTTCCTGGGGTAGATCTGTTGTTGCAAGGCAGGAATTTGTTGCAAGCAGTCTATTGCTGCTGGGAGGAGGGGGTATGTTATTGTTGGGGGTGTCTATTATTGCGGTGGGGGTCTATTTTTGCTTGGGGGGGGGCTATCGTTGTTGGCTGCATGGGCTCCACTTTACTGCTTTTCTTATTATAATAACCAAATTTCATACAGATTACTTAGCACCACAAAATGATGCATGGTTCTGTTTTCTCTAAAATAGGTGGTACTGGGAGGTGGGTTATGGGTGGAAACATCTGACGGTGCTTGGAGGTGGGAGGGGGTGGTAACAAGGGGTGGCTTTGGAGAGGGGAGTTCCTGTACCTATTCTGTGAGAAAAAAAGCCCTGTGTCTATGTCTCTGCAAGGTACAGTAGATTTACTGGGACTGAGAATTGATAAAGAGTGTCTACGACACATTTTAAAATTCCATGTGAAATCACACAACAAATGTCAGAGCGGGCAACAGATTCATATGGACACTCCATCCTCAGTCAGCCTTTTATAACCAGGGTGCCCAGGCACCTTGGGGTGCCTTTAGATTTATTTAGGGGTGCCTTGACAAATGGCTAAAAATTGCCCAAAAACTGTATATAAGCCAGCAGGTGGCCTTTTAGTTATACAAAGCCACAGGTTTTCATTGTTCAACATTACAATCTTCTAGCCCCTGGCATCCCAACAACTGATTATGCCATTGACTGATAAGGAGGACATTGGGTGCCTGCACAACATCCTAGTTTTCCCCTCCCTTGACACTCCTGGTCAACACTGGGGTCACATGTCCCCTTATTAATTTAGTTGCTCTTCTTTGGACTCCCCAGCTTCAGCACATGCCTTCTGAGGACTGGGGACAAGGACTGGACGAAATACTCCATGTAGCCAGACCAGAGTTTTGGCAGCATTATTGTTTTATCTCTGGAGTATATCCCCTTTTTTTTGCATGCTAATATTCTTCCGGCTTTGGAAGCTACAGCTTGACATTGCATGTTATTGCACTGTCTATCTTCCACTAGGACCTCCAGATCTTTCTCCATCCTTGACTCCCCCAGAGGTTCTCCCCACAGTGAGTAGTTTGCGTTTATGTTCTTAGCCCCCAAGTGCATTATTTTACTCCACATTTGTCATGTAGTTGCCCACTCCATTATTTTGTTCAGGTTTTTCTATAAAATTTCTATATTCTGCTGTGAAGTTATTGCCCTGCTTATTTTTGTATTGTCTGCAAAAACTGAGATTGAGCTATGTATCCCTTCCTATATGTCATTTATGAATAAATTAAACAGAATTGGTACCAAGGCAGAACCTTCTGGTACCCCACTTACCACTCCTGACCAGTCTGAGTACACGTTATTTATCACTACCCTTTGGACGTGCCCTTGTCACCAGCTTTCTATCCAAGAACAAACCTTGCGGTCCATGCCTGCAGACTTCAGCTTGTAGATTAAGCGTTTATGGGGAACTGTAGCGAATGCTTTTTCAAAATCCAGACCACATCCACAGACCTTTCCCTATCTAGGGGGCAGCTCACTTCCTCATAGAATGTTAACAGATTGGTCTGGCAAGGACGACCCTTTGTAAACCCACGCTGATTACTGCTAATGGTACTGTTTTTATCAGCAAGTTCTTGAATATAGTCCATTATCATCCCCTCCAATAATTTACCTATTATTGATGTTAGGCTGACCGGCCTGTAGTTCCCTGGAATATGTCTATGCCCTTTTTTGAATATTGGTATCACATTGGCTTTTCTCCAATCAGCTGGTACAATTCCTGTCGGTATTCTGTCTGTAAAGATTGGGAACAATGGTCTAGCTATAACCTGACTGAGTTCTTTGAGGACTCTTGGCTGTAAGCCATCTGGCCCTGGTGATTTATTTGTGTTCAGTGTATCTAGTCTTTCCTTTACTCTGGCATCTGTTAGCATAGGGCTTGATGGAGCAGAATACATTGGGCAAGTTAGTGGTGATGTTGGACTTGGATTTAGTGAGCTTGGTAATAGGCTTGTTATATTCTTGGGGTTCAGTCTTTCAACTCCAGTCTGTAAATGATGAACACAGATCCTAATAGGAGTGTTGATTGTCACTTTAAGCAAGCTGCTAGTAGGCTTCAGCAGGCTTTCAACAAGCTTCAAGAAGTCTGTGTCAGTAATGTCACTGCTGGTTCAGGGCTTAAACTACCAGTAGTTCACTGACGTTGCAACAATATGGTACAGCAGCCTGGATCCAGTAGCAGGAGAATTTTTTTAAGAGTGGAAGTGCCAATGATGTATTGGATGGCAGAGCGTGAGCATTGTCACACTTGAAGTAAAAGTACAAATTGCATTATAGTGAATGGAAGGTCAACAGGTAGTTATTGACATAATTTTTATTTATTTTTGTTACCTGTTAATGTTTGCCATAACTAGCCCTGACTTTACTGTGCTGGCAGATATCATTATCAGTTAAACTAGATTTAAAAACTGTCTGTTTAAAAAAAAAGGTTAATGATCTTAGGGCTTGAATTCTGCATTGTACATTATTGAGAGGAAACCTGTCCCCAGTGTGTCTCTCCACTTTAACTTTGAAAAGTGTTGGGATCTGCTGCCCTGCTGCTTAAAGTGGAGTTCCAGTCCCCAAAGTATTTTTTTTTTTAATACTCCACTGTAATTTTCTCCACTTTATATGCAGCATTTAGATAGTATTATTAGTGTAGTCCTTTTAATTCAGGTTTAAATAGAGTAAAACTACCTGGATCTCAGAAGCAGGCAGGGTCCATGTCCACTGTTGGCATCTGAAGCCCTCTTGCATCTATTTCCGGGATTCGGTGCAGTTGGTTTCCCAGCATGCACCTCCCGATCTCACGCCTGCACAGTAATGCCACTGCGTGGCACTCCTTCCTCCTAATACATTGCCATAGCAATGGCAGCATCTGGGGAAGTTTCCGCCCAGGCTGCTATAGCAACCGGTCAATCAGCGGACATCACATTTGTGTGATCCTCCCATTCGCGTAATTTTCGGTCAGGAAATAGCACAAGATTTTGGTATTAGGCGACTCCCATGGACTCCTGAGATACATGATGCCAAAATCCTAGGTGTCCATGGAAAGTGCCTAATTATGTCATTGCCTAGGTGGCCAGAGCCAGAAGTCCTCCAGAAGGTTTTTAGAAAATGAAAAAAAAAGTGACTATTTAACAACGAAATGGGGATGGGCATTGGATTTATTGAAAGTGAAAAAATTTGTGGAACTCCGCTTTAATATCACATTTAATTATATATAAGCACTTTCAGTCTCTGGGTGGCTAGGTTGGAAACACCAGAGGGAGGAATTAGAGAGAAAGCAAGTCTGAGACCACATGTCCTGCCATGGAAAAGCTGCTGCTGATCCAGACCAGAAGTTGGGATTATTAGGCAAGTGTTCCTATGTTTTACATTTATTTATTTAATAGTTATCTATTGTTGCCCATAGCTTCTTGGTATATATATATATATACATATATATATATATATATGTATATATATGTAGCGGACCTCCCATATTTGGGGTTGCTATGCCTGAAGTTTGGGGGATACCACAGGTGGCATTGCGGCGTGATTGGGTGTCCTTTCTCGGCAGCCGTGCAGTGGGTGTGGTCTACCTGCTGTGCATACTGGGAGAGGGTACTTAAGGGGCAGACGCCATTGGCGTGGAGTCTTCGTCCTCGGCACATACCCCACCTTCGGTGGCCCTCATGGCCAGGGGTGCGTGTGAATGTGCTGGGTCCCGGGCACCTTTAGCCCGAGGCCCCATCGTTCCAGGTAGGCCCAGTACCTTTAACTGAGGCCTACAACCAAGCAGCAGAATCCCAGGGTGCCCGTGGGAGGGTGACCCGCTCTGAAAGGGAGGCAACCAGGGGAGGACCTTTCTAAGGGGATCGGTGAAGGATGTTGCCGTCTCGGGAGAGGACTAGTTACCTGTCAGAGGGAAGGATTTTGTGATCCGCCATAAGCCCTTGAAATGTGCCCTATTGGCACCTATGGTCTCTAAAGGTACAAGTGCTAAGATGTTCGGGACTTAGGAGCTAAAAGGTTCTGTGGCAGAGGATCTTCTTAACACGTTCCTAGGAGAAACAAATCCAAAGTGAATGTTCCATGTTTCACTCCGGCTGCTAGAACCGTGAGAGGGATCTATCCGGGTGAGCAAAACCCACTCAGGCTTGAGTGGCGACAAAGGTAAATAAGTGCCGCGTGCCTGAACCTGCCTCCCTATCCAACACTCTCTCTATCTTCAACTTTTTCTACTAAGTTACTAGCAAAGAGAAAATAAACTCATCTGTTGGAGTTTAACACTGTCTGGACATTGGCCTTCTTATGAGAGAAAATAGACTTTTCCCTACACTCTAGGGATGAAAAGCAATGGAAGGAGGTAACTCTCTGCAGGACCCAAAAGAACTATTAACACCGCTCACCCTCTACAACATGGAGGATACTGGGCATGTGGCATTTTGTGTCCTATCCTGCAAGTGGAGGTAAGCAGGACAGGGATCTGTGTGCTACATATATATATATATATATATATATATATATATATATATATATATGTGACAGACATACAGAGTATTTGGCCCCTTGTTGTTATCTCACATGAACAATATCAAATAGCTAAGTACAGTAAAACCTTGGTTTGAGAGTAACTTGGTTTGAGAGTGTTTTGCAAGACAAGCAACATTTTTTTAATAAATCTTGACTTGATATACAAGCGATGTCTTGATATAAGAGTAACGTCATGTCACAACTGAGTATAAAAGAGAAGAGAGGCGCCTCTAAGTGTAGCAATATGGTTAGATTTAATGAAGGTACAACATTTAGCAACATGTTGCTACACTTAGAGGCACCTCTCTTCTCTTTTATACTCTGTAGCTCCTGCTTAATTTTGCTTCTAATCCCCTTGTGGAGGCCTCCATTTGTGGATGGACATTTAATGGTTACACAACCTGGTCACATCTTTTTATATGGACTATAAACTGAAGGACCTATGAAAAAATGGTTGTGGAACGAATCATTTGAGTTTCCAATATTTCCTATGGGGAAATTTGCTTTGATATACAAGTGCTTTAGATTACAAGTTACATGTTTCTGGAACAAATTATGCTTGCAATCCAAAGTTTTACTGTATGTGATACAGTGTGTGTGGCTAATAGTCACCTTACTGTATGTTAGTAGGTGAACCTGTTTATTACAATAGTGTTTATTTGCAGCTCCTGTTATTTTAGTTAACCCCATATCACCCCATACCTAGAAGATTGAGAATTTGTGTAAACTTTGGTGGTGTAAGCATGGGTTTTGTTCTTACACAAGAAATACAATTATGCACCTTATGGTGTGTGTTGTTCAGGAGTGTATTTGCCTATAATTCTTTACACCCAATACAGATTTTCTTCCAAGAAAAAAAAAAAACTAAAAACAAGAAATAACAAAAGAAAAGCAATTCAGATATGGTGAAAAGAAGAAAAGAAAGAAAATGTCAACACAACAAAAAGGCTTAAATAACCACTCCTTAATCTTCTATTTTCCAATTTCATTAGCTGTATCAACACAGTTCAAGGCTTCTAATAAAGTTATAATGAAAAACAAATCAGAAAATGGCATTTTCATATAATTACTGGAGTCTAGGAAAATAAATAACTTAATCATGTTTAATGTGAGATAGAACGGAAATGGAATGTCGCTGGCAGAAACATAAGCAAGTGCAGAAATATGAATAATGAGAATCACAGAAATGAAATATGCTTGTGGTATTCTTTAAGGGTATTTATCTGCATGAATATCTTACTATATATATTTTATTTTGACATTTATAGGCATTTCAAATCACATCTTGGTAATACTGTGCCAAGGATATTGAGATAGGGCTTTCAAATCCATTCTTTGCCCAACTAAATTACATGTTTATTTACTATGCAATATATCACCTTTACAATGATGGATTTTGATGTTTTTCCCCAAAAGGCACACATGCATGAATGCTTTTACTAATATGAATGTATGTTCATGTCTGGTTTTGTCAGAAGCAATGTTACAATGCAGGTTATAGCTGTTACAACATATCCATATAACAGTGTATTCCTGACTCTATCAAGAAAAATTTCTATAGGGCATTTAATTTAGGAAATCTCAATAAACCGGAAAGGTGGTTTCAGACTACTTATAGAGGGAAAACTCAGATCTAAAAAAGTAGGATAATTATTTTAAATAATTTTCTTTTCAATGATTTGTTAGATATGCATTTAAAACTGAAAATCTTGATGTGAATATTTCCAATCTCATCAATATGATCTTTATATTATTCTAACCACTTCCAGTCTGGGCCAGTTCTGACATTCTTCTTCTACGTATTATGCCGCGTACACACGCTCGGAATTTCCGACAACAAATGTTCGATGGGAGCTTGTCAGAAATTCCGACCGTGTGTAAGCTCCATCGGACATTTGCTGTCAGAATTTCCGACAACAAAAATTTGAGAGCTGGTTGTCAAACTTTCTGACAACAAAATCCATTCTCGTAAATTCTGAGCGTGTGTAGACAATTCCGACGCACAAAATTCTACGCATGCTCTGAATCAAGTTTGAGACAGAAGCGCTCGGTCTGGTAAAACTAGCATTCGTAATGAAGATATCATATTCTTCACGCTGCAAAGAGCAGTAACGTACTGAAAAGCACAAAGCTGAAAAGCGCGAATCGTCTCTCACCAAACTTCTACTAACACAAAATTAGCAGAAGGAGCCCAAAGGGTGGCACACTTGGTATTGAACTTCCCTTTTATGGGGCCGTTGTACGTGTTGTACATGACCGTGGTTCTTGGCAAAAGGCCTTTCCGACAACATTTATGTGACCGTGTGTATGCAAGACAAGTTTGAGCCAACATCCGTCGGAATAAAAATCCACGGTTTTGTTGTCGGAATGTCCGATCATGTGTACGCGGCATAAGAATCAGCATTATTTTGCTAGAAACTACTAAGAACACCCAAAAGTTATATATATTTTTAAGCAGAGGTCAAAGAGAATAGAATGGTGGGTATTGCAATTTTGTATGTTGCATGATATTTGCGCAGTGTTTTTTACACAATTTTTGGGGGAAAAATACACTTTAATAAATTTGAGCAGAAACACAATATAATACCCAATTGTAAAATTGGTAAAATATAAAAGAGGATGTTATGCCAAGTAAATAGATACCAAAAATGTAATGCTTTAAAATTGCGTACACCTATGTAATGGCACCAAAAAATAATACCCAAAGATCTCCATAGATGATGTTTTAAAAGCCTTTACAGGTAATCAATTTAGCATTACACAGAAGATCTGGTACTAGAATTATTTGTCTCACTCTGATGTTCGTGGTGATATCTCACATGTGCGTTGCGATCCCAATTTACATATGTGTGCAGGACCAATGCGCGCATTTGCCTTTGCACGTGAGCAGGGGGGGGGCGCTTTAAAAAAAAATAAAAAATGTAATTCCTTTTTTTTTAACACTGACCCTTTACATTTAAAATGCCAGGACGGTACAAATACCCCAAAATGACTACCATTTGGAAAGTAGACAGTCCAAGTTATTTAGTAAAAAGCATAGTGGGTTTTGTAAAGTTGTAATTTTTTTGTCACACCTGGTGTGGTGGTGATCAGGGATACTAACTGATGACAGTATGGAAAAAAATACATATAATTTTATTCAATTTTTTAAATATTGAATTTCTTTTTTTGAAATGTATTTTCTTTTTTCAAAGATTATTTTGTATACTCTCATCAGAGTAGTTCACCATAGTGCATTTTACTACTCTGGGGGGAGGGGATGGTCAGAGATTTTTTTTTACACTATTATTGCTTATAACAGTGAATATCACTGTTATAAGCAATAGTTTTAGCTGTCATGAATAGATTTCATTCCCGACAGCTAGCTCGCTATTGTGATCTGTGATTGGCTACAGCTAATAACATGATACAGGGTGCTGTTATTGTCCCAGGTACCAGGTGATAGCTGTGGGCCAATCACAGCATCATAATAGTTAGCAAAACAGTCATGAATGGAAGACATTCATGACTGTTTTGTTTGCATATAATTATGTGATCGCTATGATTGGTCATAGTGATCACATGATACCATGGCCGCTCACAATGACTGGGCACTGAACACTGTGATGCGGGCCCAGTAAAAGTATTGTGGGCAGGCGACAAGTAGTTAATGCAGTAGCAAGAATATGCAAAAACAAGTGTTTGGAAATGTAAAAGTCCATGTCTCTAGACAGGAGTGAGAGCAAGGAATCTTTTAACACTGTTATTGCTTATTAAATTGGTGATCACTGTTATAGGCAATAGTTTTAGCTGTCATGATTTGCTTTCATTCACAACTGATTGCCTACTAGACATAAGCAGTTCAATTAGTTCCGAATTGATATTCAGACAAATGTTTCGTTATTCGGAGATTGGGATATATCTGAATACCCTAATTATAGTTTAAATGAAGTTTACTGAATGCTCCAAATAATGAAACAACATTTTTTCAAATTTCCAAAATTCTAATTGAAATTCGATACAAATTTTACATCAAATTCCATTCGAATTCTAACTGTAAACATATTTCTGAAATCAAAGACTGTGTGTGTAGAAAGAGAACCATTAGAGTAGCATTTTGAAATAATGCTGTTTTTGTTAAGCCAAAGGTGATTTAAAGCGTCATTGTAATCATTTGGTGAAGATTTTTCTTTTGTATGTTCACTTTGCCGCATTTGAATCGAAAAAAAACTAACATTTTCTTTTCGACGATTCAAAATTTACCGATTTGAATGTTTTGAATAGAAAAAATCTGTAAATTCGAAGAAAATTTGAAAAAAGAATTCTGAATATGCATCCCGAATACGAATTGAACGAATCAACCTAATTTAAATAAACAAAATAACTAGATTAACGAATCCAAACTAAACTAAACACATTTTTTCATTATGCATATGTCTATTGCTTACTATTGTGATCTGTGATTGGCTACAGCTAATCACATGGTACATGGTGCTGTGATTGGCCCAGGGTTCCATGTGATAGCTGTGGGCCAATCACAGCATCACAATAGTAAGCAAAACAGTCATGAATGGAAGCCATTCGTGACTGTTTTGCTTACATGTAATCACGTGATCCAGGGCCCAGTAAAAGTATTGTGGGCAGGCGAAGGAGATAATGCAGTAGCAAGAATATGCAAAAACAAGTGTTTGAAAATGTAAAAGTCGATGTCTGTAGACAAGAGTGAGAGCATGAAGAGCATTGATGTAATGCTATAGATGTACATTCTGCGCTCTAAAATTGGCTGGTTAAAAGGATCAGTAATAGCAGGGGGATGGGGTTTATGATTCTAGCAGTTTGTGATCTCTTTGGCTCATATGAGTGAATTACAACACATAAATAACGATTGATGGCTAGTCTGCTTTTAACCACTTGACAACTGGGCACTTAAACCCTCTTCCTAACCAGACGAATTTTCAGCTTTCGGTGCTCTCACATTTTGAATGACAATTACTCAGTCATGCAACACTGTACCAGGGTTGCCAACTTTCAGTAAATATACAAACAGTTTGTAAAATCCATAATTGTTGCATCTGTCCATGAATGTCAGTTACGGACATGCAGCCTACATGTCTGTAATGGACATTCAAGGACAGATGCAAAAAGTACGGATTTTACAAACTGTTTGTATATTTACTGAAAGTTGGCAACCCTGCACTGTACCCATATGAAATTTTCGTCCTTTTTTTCACACAAATAGAGCTTTCTTTTGGTGGTATTTGATTGCCTCTGGGTTTGTTTTTTTTTGTGCTATAAATGAAAAAAGACCGAAAATTTTGTAAAAAAATGAATTTTTCTTAATTTCTATTATAAAATTTTGCAAATAAGTAATTTTTCTTCATAAATTTGGGAAAAAATGTATACTGCTACATATCTTTGGTAAAAATAACCGAAATTAGTGGATATTATTTAGTCTGGGTGAAAGTTATAGGGTCTACAAGCTATGGTGCCAATCACTGAAAATGTATCAATTTGATTACACCTGATGTACTGACAGCCTATCTCATTTCTTGAGACCCTAACAAGCCAGAAAAGAACAATTACCCCCCAAATGACCCCTTTTTGGAAAGTAGACATTCCAAGGTAGTTAGTAAGAGGCATAGTTAGTTTTTTGAGGTTGTCATTTTTTCTCACAATTCTTTGCAAAATGAAGATTTTTTTTATTTTTATTTTTTTTCACACCAAATTGTCATTATAACAGGTTATTTCTCTCACATGGCATGTACATTCCACAAATAACACCACAAAATATATTCTGCTACTCCTCCTGAGTATGGCGGTACCACATGTGTGAGACTTTTATACAGCCTGCCCACATACAGAGGCCCAACATTGAAGTAGCCCCTTCAGGCGTTCTAGGAGCATAAATTACACATCTAATCTCTCAACCACCTATTACACTTTTGAAGGCCCTGGAGCACCAGGACAATGGAAACGCCAACAAAGTGACCCCATTTTGGAAAGCAAACACCCCAACGTATAATCTATGAGGCATTATGAGTCTTTTGAACTGTTCATTTTTTTCCAGAAGTTTTTGGAAAATGTGGAAAAAAAATGAAAACGCATTTTTTTTACACAAAGTTGTCCATTTATAAGATATTTCCAACACATAGCATGTACATAGCAAAAATTATACCCCAAAATATATTCTCCTACTCCTCCTGAGTATGGCGGTACCACATATGTGAGACTTTTACACAGCCTGGCCACATACAGAGGCCCAACATTGAAGTAGCAACTTCAGGCGTTCTAGGAGCATAAATTACACATCTAATCTCTCAAACACCTATTACAATTTTGAAGGCCCTGGAGCACCAGGACAATGGAAACGCCAACAAAGTGACCCCATTTTGGAAAGCAAACACCCCAACGTATAATCTATGAGGCATTATGAGTCTTTTGAACTGTTCATTTTTTTCCAGAAGTTTTTGGAAAATGTGGAAAAAAAATGAAAACGCATTTTTTTTACACAAAGTTGTCCATTTATAAGATATTTCCAACACATAGCATGTACATAGCAAAAATTACACCCCAAAATATATTCTCCTACTCCTCCTGAGTATGGCGGTACCACATATGTGAGACTTTTACACAGCCTGGCCACATACAGAGGCCCAACATTGAAGTAGCAACTTCAGGCGTTCTAGGAGCATAAATTACACATCTAATCTCTCAAACACCTATTACACTTTTGAAGGCCCTGGAGCACCAGGACAATGGAAACGCCAACAAAGTGACCCCATTTTGGAAAGCAAACACCCCAACGTATAATCTATAAGGCATTATGAGTCTTTTGAACTGTTCATTTTTTTCCAGAAGTTTTTGGAAAATGTGGAAAAAAAATGAAAACGCATTTTTTTTACACAAAGTTGTCCATTTATAAGATATTTCCAACACATAGGATGTACATAGCAAAAATTACACCACAAAATATATTCTCCTACTCCTCCTGAGTATGGCGGTACCACGTATGTGAGACTTTTACACAGCCTGGCCACATACAGAGGCCCAACATTGAAGTAGCAACTTCAGGCGTTCTAGGAGCATAAATTACACATCTAATCTCTCAAACACCTATTACATTTTTGAAGGCCCTGGAGCACCAGGACAATGGAAACGCCAACAAAGTGACCCCATTTTGGAAAGCAAACACCCCAACGTATAATCTATGAGGCATTATGAGTCTTTTGAACTGTTCATTTTTTTCCAGAAGTTTTTGGAAAATGTGGAAAAAAAATAAAAACACATTTTTTTTACACAAAGTTGTCCATTTATAAGATATTTCCAACACATAGCATGTACATAGAAAAAATGACACCCCATAATATATTCTCTTACTCCTCCTGAGTATGGCGATACCACATGTGTGAGACTTTTACACAGCCTGGCCACATAGAGGCCCAATATCCAGGAAGCACCATCAGGTGACCTAGGGACATAAATTAGGCATCTAATTTCCTTACAATCTATCACATTTTTGAAGGCCCTTCATATTTCTAGCATATAGCATGTACATACCAAGAATTACACCCTGAACTACATTCTGCTGAGTAAATGGTAAACAAAAGATTACCTGTGGTTTTAGTAGTGCAATTGTCCACAGAAGGAGAGCCCTGATCCAGGCAGCAGGCAGGGACGTGGTCAGCGTCAGTGAATGTAATTGTCCAGGCAGCAGGCAGGAATATTGTCCATAGTCAGTACAGGCAGAGATACTGTCCATATACAGTCCAAGGTCAGTGCAAGTAGAGACATTGCCAGCAGTGCCAAAATATTGGTCCTGGTAGTAAGCAGGAACATGGTCCAAGTAGCAGGCCAGGAAAGAATGGGGACAGGGGTAGAGGCTTCTCCCACCCAAATCTCTTTGAAGCCTCCGAGTCTCCAGACCCTAATCCGGGAATGAGAAAACTAAAAAATTAGTTTTCTTCATCCAGAAAAACAATTCTGGAGCCCCTCACATATGTGAGACCCCTGTGTCCCCATTAGCATAGCAGGGTAAAAGATCAATCCAAGAGGCAGGCAAAAACGTGGTCAAACAGTCCAGGGTCAGTTCCAGAGCAGGCAGAGGTAGGTACAGTTTAGGGTTAGGCAGAAGCGTGGTCGTATAACAAGCCAGGGTCAGTTCCAGAGCAGGCAGAGGTAGGTACAGTTTAGGGTTAGGCAGAAGCGTGGTCGTATAACAGGCCAGGGTCAGTTCCAGGGCAGGCAGAGGTAGGTACAGTTTAGCGTTAGGCAGAGGCGTGGTCGTTTAGCAGGTCAGGGTCAGTTCCGGAGAAGGCAGCGGTATGTACAGTGGCATAAGGGGTGTGGCGGTAAATGACAATTAGGTTTACCATACTTTCCTAATAATGTAGAAAAGTATGGTAACGACGGAAACATCGACCAAAACAAAGGCCTGGTTGGGAAGGACAATCGGGACAATAATACACAGTGTCTCTTCTAGTTCCTTCTTTGGAGCACACCCGGCATCTCTTCTGACGTTTTCGGCCTGTTTCATGGGGGGGGAGTTTATCAGGAAAGTGGCGTTCATGGAGTCTGCTCACTGAATCTGAGCGAATGCTTTCTGGTGGGTCTTCAGGGTACAAAAGGGCTTCGATAATTTCTTCTTGGTACTGAAAATAAGATAAGGGGGTCCTTGTAGATTTACGGTAAATGACATAAGTATTGTAAAGGGCCATACTGAAAAGATATATGGAGACCTTTTTATACCAATAGCGGCTTTTTCTTGTGGGAAGATAGGGTTCAATCATCTGATCATTAAAATCGACTCCCCCCATGAACAAATTATAATCATGAACACATGCTGGTTTTTGGATAGGGCCGTTTCTTTTTGGGGATTTCCACGTAGGTGTCGTTATGTATCGTTGAGAGCATGTGGACATTTCTTTTGTCCCTCCACCTGATAGCCAATAGCTCTTCATTCCGCAAAGACGCCGTCTCCCCTTTTCGTAGTCTTTCAGTAATGAGTCCTTGCGGGAAACCCTTCCTGTTGGCTCGCACTGTACCACACGCTGGAGTGCCCTTCCGGTAAAGGTTGCGGAAGAGGGGGATGCTGGTATAGTAATTATCCACATAAAGGTGGTAACCCTTTTCAAGGAGTGGATATATAAGCTCCCAAACAACCTTTCCGCTGGCACCGATGTACTCAGGACATTCAGGGGGATGCAGTTGGGAGTCCTTCCCTTCATACACCAGGAAGGCGTAAATGTAGCCAGTGACCCGGTCACATAGCTTGTAGATTTTAACCCCATATCGGGTCCTTTTGCTTGGAATAAACTGCTTGATGCCAAGCCTGCCTGTGAAGTGGACCAATGACTCATCCACGGATATATTTTGGTCGGGGATATATAACTGGGGGAAATTCTCAGAGAAAAAATTTAGAAGTGGCCGAGTTTTAAATAATTTGTCATGTGATGGGTCATTTCGGGGAGGGCACTGGGTATTGTCATTGTAATGGAGAAAGCGCATTATCATGAGGTATCTGGATCTTGACATAATGGATGAAAAGACTGGCATGTGCTGGATGGGTTTGGAGGACCAATAGGAGTATACTTCATTTTTTTTTGAGAGCCCCATGTTGAACGTTAGGCCTAAAAATAATTTAAATTCCTCCACTGTCAATTCTCTCCACACATAGGGACGGGCATAACTTGAATCAGGGTTGTTAGTTATGAATTGTTGTGCAAAGAGGTTGCACTGGGTCACGATGGAGGATAATAGGTCTTGGGTAAAAATTTAATTAAAAAAATCAATAGGGGCAAAATTCTCTGTGTTCACCTGAACACCTGGCTGGGCGGTGAAAGGGGGGATGTTTGCTGCTCCTGAATTGGGGGGAAGCCACAGAGGGTTTTCAAGGGCATAGGGAAGGCTGGCATGGGTCCTAACCCTTTGGGGCTGAGATGACACCCCGCTAGTTCTTGGCCTTTGCTGTAGTGGTACTTCATTTCTTGTGGATGGCACTGTGCTACTGGTGGATGGCACTGAGCTGCTGGTTGATGCCACAGCGCTACTTGTGGTAGCCTGCTGATCCATGTCAGAACGCCTTCGTTTTCTGGGCACACTTTCCTCTTCCTCTGAATCTGTAGAAGACCCACTGCTTATAACAGGTTCATATTCTGAACCAGAATCAGACTCAGAGAGCTCGTCGCTGCTCTCGTCAGTCAAGCAAAGCTGTTGGTATGCCTCCTCAGCGGAAAACATTTTTTTCGCCATACTGGTGACTGTGGGCTGTGGTGACAAACTGTGGTAGGAAAACTGGAACAGATATGGCTGCACTGATGGGTGCTGATGAGGCTGGTCTAATGAGGCTGCACTGCTGGGTTCTGATGAGGGTGCTGCTGGGTTCTGAGGAGGGTGCTGCCGGGTTCTGATGAGGATGCTACTGGGTTCTGATGAGGGTGCTACTGGGTTTTGATGAGGGTGCTACTGGGTTCTGATGAGGGTGCTTATGGGTTCTGATGAGGGTGCACTGCTGGTAACTGATGAGGGTGCAGATGAGCACTATAGTGGCGCTGATGTGGTACTGATGGCACCGATGGGGCACTGTAGTGGCACTGGGCACTGTAGTGGCACTGGTGGAGCACTGGCGGCACCGATGGGCACTGAAGTGGCAGAGGTGGCACTGATGAGCACTGGTGGCACTGATGAGCTTTGTAGTGACACTGATCAGCCTTGTAGTGACACTGATCAGCCTTGTAGTGACACTGATCAGCCTTGTGGTGGCACTGATCAGCCTTGTGGTGGCACTGATGGACACTAGTGGCACTGATGGGTACTCTGGTGGCACTGGTGGCACTGATGGGCACTGTAGTGGCACTGATGGGTATTTTTGTGGCACTGCTTACACAGATGGGTACTGTAGGGGAGCTGTAGGGGCGCTGATGGGTAGTGTGGGGCACAGATTGGCACTTGTGTGGCACTGTGTGGCACTGTGTGACACTTAAGGGCACTGCTGAATATATATGAGACACTCACTGTTAAAAGGATCTCTCCTCTCCTCACACGCTGTATCGGTGTGAGGAGAGAAGAGAGCTGGACCTCTGTTTGACCCCAGTTTGTTTACATTCTGATTGCTCCCTCATTGGAGGGAGCGATCAGGTGGTAAAGAGCCGCTATCATTGGCTCTTCACCGCGATCCTTGTTGCAGTGGGAGCCGTGAACTCAGCGAGCACGGACACTTCCGCGAGCGCGCACCAGGGGGCGCGCGGGAAGCGCGAATGCACGAGGACGTCCCAGGGACGTGAGCTAAGGATAACTCGACCACTCTGTGGACGTCTTTTGTCCATGACGCGGTCGGGAAGTGGTTAATATGCAGTTTGCAATGAAGCATGTTTTAGAAGCAACATTTAAAAAGCTCTCTCTATTTTGACAGCCAAGCAGTTTCTTTCAATAGTAAAGGAATAAAAGACAAAAAATTCTACAAGATGTAAACATGCTACAAGCACAAGAAAGCTGATTTTTATCAAATGGGATAGTAAACAACAGGTCATAATTATTAACTGTCTGACAAGAAAATCTACTTTCATGTCTCTGGTGAAGCTTGTAAAAGCACCACCTGGAGATTAGCAACACTTTCTTCTCAGAGCATAGAAGGGTTTGACAATGTTTACAATAAGTGTTATATAATATTGGCCATCACAGTGTCCCTATAAAGGAGACATTTCTGAGGGTTTGTTTGGCTCCCCGTCTTCCCCGTTACTTATTGTTTATACTTCCTAGCAACATTTTTTTTTTTTTCAACTTTCAGACACCTGTGGTTCTTTTTACCGTCATGCCCTATAAAGTGATGGAACAGCTACAGTGATATGAGTTTAATATGAAAGGATAAAAAACAAGTTCTCCTTACTACAGTTTTCTGTGAAGTCTTACCTAAAATGTTAGTTAGCTATTGTTACCGGGGTTATCAATTGTGGCATTAAGCCTCAGGGGAAACTTGCTGAAGTTTAGAATTTCTAAGTAAAATCTTTTGTACGAGTGTTGCTGTATTTCATTAGACATGTGCACACTGAAATATTTCGTTTCGGAATTTCGTTTTCGTTAGAAAAATAAATGTATTTAGTTACTCCCGAAATTCGTTTTAATTTATTTAGTTTTTCGTTAGAAATAGCATTCGTCCGAAAATCTGAATTAATTAAGGTCAATTCTGTCATTGAAGGCTTATGGTGTCTGTCGAATGTTCAAAGAAGATTTGACGGAGCAGCGAAACTGTACGACGCTGCAATCATACATTTCCGGTCGAATGTTCCGCCTACAAGCTAGCTATAGTAGAATTATAATGTTGTATGACTAGTAATAATTATATTTATTAATTATTATTACTAGTCAACCAACATTAGAATTCTTCTATAGTCTATGGGCCGAGCATTTGACCGGAAATGTACGATTGCAGCGTCGTACAGTTTATCTGCTCCGTCGAATCTTCTTAGAACTTTCAACAGACACCATAAGCCTTCAATGACAGATTCGACGTTTGTATGTTTTTCGATGCTTTGTCGAATCTTCGTCGTTCACGTTGAATTGTCAAGTTAGTTCTAGCTATTTTACTGCTCCTCCTCTTTGGTTACAATCAGCCAATAACATTCATCATCATAATTTTTTTATTTTACTTCCCCCACCCAATTCCAGCAGCGATCTTTTCTCTCTATAATGTCGAATCTTTTCTCTCTATAATGTCGAATCTTTTCTCTCTATGTAGAATAATCTTGGACTAATAGAGTTAAGGTTAGGCACATTCGACCACAGGTTCGATAGACACAGATTGTTATTGTCAGCCTCATGTCGAATTTCCTATCTATATCGAACTGTTGTTGCAACTAAAACGAAAATGAAGCATTTGTTTATGTCGGATCTTTTGGTTTTCGGATTCTGCATTTTCGTTTTCGTTTGTTAAAACGATAACGAAAATACCTGAAATTCGGACGAAAATGCATTCGGACGAAAACGAATGCACGTGTCTATATTTCATAACCTAAGGTACAGCCAATTATATGGAATGCAATAAAATGGTGTTGTAAAGGAACAATCCTAATTTTTTTCTTTCACAAAGTCCTCAAAAATTATACTCGCCCCTCACCTAACTTACAACCTAATGGTAAAAGTCAAATTACATACAAAAAGTAGCCTTTGAAATAACAGTTAAGCAAATTTTATCAATACATTTGTTCACAGTGCTGGTCATGTGTGAGACTCCAGTCATTGAAGATAAGTAAAAAATCTATAGCTTCCCTAACGCCAAGAAAAGGTACTTCCTTCTTTAAAGGACTCTTTAAAGTGGAAGTTAATTTCCATGCATGACTATTACGTATAGGTAAGCCTATAATAAGGCTTACCTGTAGGTAGGCTAAATATCTCTTAAACGTGCACCATTTAGGAGATATTTACTGTACATGTAGCCAGTGACATCACTGGTGCATGCACTCTGAAGGAACAGCACCCCATGCTGTTTCTTCAGAGCCCTGTGGCGTGACCGGTGGCTCCCGCGCAGGAGTGACGTCATTGTGGCTTCAGCCAGTCACAGAGCCGGAGTCCGCAAACCCGGAAGCAAGATGGGGGAAGATGGAAGCAGCCTCCAGCTCTGACATCTCGGTGCGGAAAGGATTTGTTTTAAGGTAAGTTTAACATAATATGCTAGTATGTGATGCATACTAGCATGTTATGGGTTACAACCGCTTTAACACATAGCCTACCATTACTTGAACAATTAACAACTAATCTAATGCCTTATACCCCTCCTCAGCACAGTTTACCTGAACCTGTGCATTGCCCATGCAGAGCAAAGTAACAGGTTAACTTTAATGGGGCCCAACCAGCAGCTTATATTTACTTTCCCTTTTCTCCCTCACTGTTAAGTTTTCCCTCTAAAGCTGGCCATTAGAGATGGGCAAACGGTTCAGGCCGAGGAAAAGTATTTGCAGGGTGTTCGGTAGGTGTTCGCCCCGCTGAACACCCTGCAATGCACTGCACGCTGCACAGTGCATTCTAAGCCCTGATTGGGGAAAGCTTTCCGCAGAGCCGTATTGCCCATGTTGAGGGCATGTGGCCTGGTATGGTTTAGGAGGAGGGGGCGCTCGCTTTTTTATTTGGCATAGAGTACTACTTAAAATCCAGACCAGAAGAGCCTGGTATGGACTGGGGGGGGGGGGGAGGCACGCCTTTTTTTAAACAATTTTCTATTGCTGGCAATGATATTGTAGTGCCGGAAATTTAAATGTAATTTCATTCATTTTTCTTTAGAAATTACATTTTTGCTGCAGCATGTTCTATACATGCTATAAATGTGCCACTTTACAGGCACTATATTTACAGGAATTTTTCATTTTTATTGTTTCACTTTGAGCATCAATCACTGCTCCAGTGAAAAGATTTATTTTTTAAATAAAACTTTTGCATTGGTACCCGGACCCCTATACCCTTTTTATGGCCAATTACTTGTATATAAGCCTTCACATTGGGGACTTTTGACCCTATGACAATTGGATTTTGAAAATTTGGGTTTTTTGGGGAAAACCGGGATTAGTGATAAAGCTTCAGTGGAGACACCTTTTTCCCATAATAACTCTTACAGGACTGAATTTCCATCCTTGGGGTAGATTTCCTCTCACTTCCTGTTGTCTCCCTCCGTTTGTAAGTAGGAGTCGTTTGTAAGTCGGATGTTTGTAAGCCCGGGACCGCCTGTACACTATTAGAAATTAATTCACTTGAAAAACATTTCCACGCTGCTGTTTCGAATTTTCTCATCACTGTGGTCAAAATCGAATGTCAATTTGACCCAACTAATAAGAGAATCTCAATAACATTCCTAAAATGAAAAATGTTGGACTAAATTCTACTAGCGTATGTCCAGCTTCCAGGCTATGGGGAGCAAGTGACTCATGAAAGGTCACAGCATTAGGCTGGACCACCATGGGTTAGCTCAAAGGGAGAAAACTTGCAGTTCTTCTGCTTTATTTTATTCCCACAGATTGTTGGGGGTTGCTGCAGAATCCCTGGGCAGTAACAGCCATGGGATTGGTGGATGCAGGCAAGCAGCTGATTGGGCAGTTTTGGCGGTGACTAGCCCGCGCGGGTGAAGCTAGCAGAGGAGTGGGAGCAGTGTACCTCAGACCGTTCCTGACCAGACAGCGATGCCCGCCCTCCCTATCTTCGGAGTCATGTTGTTGTCCAAACGGGGGAGTAGTCGTCCAGCTTTGACTGGATGGACACCAGTTAAATTTTGATAATATAATTTGGCCATGATGGCTTATTTAATTTTTATTTAAAAGATTTATGTTAACCCCTTATGGATAACACCGTGGCCATATAAATTCCAAGTTGAAATAAATATGTGTTGGATTATATTGTTGTGTTGTCTCTTTTATTTGGAATACCTTTCTGCTAGCCCATGTCCCTTCCTCCTACATTCCCCCAGTGTTTGGGGATTGGCTGATGCTTTCCCTGTGCATAACCATTTTAATTTTAATATTTTAATCTGCATGAATTTAGGCCTTGTTCACATGGGGCGTACTAAAGAGTTCACCTGTGGAGGGCCATGTTTACCTGTACGGGGTTGCACAGGTGTTTCGTGCATCCCTGTGCAAACAGTCCCATTGATGTCAATTGAAACACAGTGGCTGTATGGACACAGTCACTGCTCCCAATCTGACACCTGTGTAGATGTGGGTCCCTGAATGCACACTGTGTATGTTTGGGGACACGCACCTGCATGCACCTACACCCACACGGATGTCAGTTAAATAGCTATTGACATCAACAGAACTGCCTGCATTGGGCTGTGTGGAGCACCTGTGCATCCCTGTGTGGGTAACATAACTTTCCACAGATGTATGCTTTAGTACACCCCATGTGAATGAGGTCTTATAGGGAGGCTATGAGGCTTTTGGCCACCTTTATGTTTTTTTTCTTAATGTACAAAATTACAAATATATGTGTGACATTTAAATCAAAAAATGTAATAACAACAATGTACAATAGTTACAGTGTGCTTCTGTGAAACGTACAATCTACATGTTGTTTGGCAGTCTCTCTATACTTAAAGTACTATTCAAGAATATTTTTAGCTCAACAGCTCTGTTTTTTGCAAAAAGATGCACCTGCCAGCTGCAAGCGGTAAATATCAAATACTGATTAGAACTGATATGTAATATTCTTTCTTTACCCTATGAAAAAATAAACACATTTACTATCTTAGTACCATGATAAAATGTTATTAATAATTAAAATAGAGGTTCTAACACACCTACACTCTATCCAAAATTAAAAATAAAACGTTTTGGGTAAAGATACACTCATGCCCTGTACACACGATCGTTTTTTCCGATGAAAAAAGTCAGATGGACTTTTTTCATCGGAAAAAACGATCGTGTGTGGGCCCCATTGGACTCTTTTCCATCGGTGTTAAAAAATAGAACCTGTTTTAAATTTTTCCGATGGAAAAAAAAATGATAGGAAATTCCGATCGTCTGTGTGGAACTCCAATGGAGAAAAAACCCACGCATGCTCAGAATCAAGTCAACGCATGCTCAGAAGCATTGAACTTCATTTTTCTTGGCTCGTCTCAGTGTTTTACGTCACCACGTTTTGGACGGTTGGAATTTTGTCTGATGGTGTGTAGGCAAGACTGATGAAAGTCATCTGAATTCCGACGGAAAATTCCATCGGATTTTATTCCATCGGAAATCCGATCGTGTGTACAGGGCATTACATTTTTTCATACTGTGGCTCCAGAGGGGAAGGCTGAGGCGTTATCAGAATAAGGTAATTGGCCATTTCCTTCATGCCACACAATCACCTAGGAGTAATTATGTAGCCACTCCTGTAAGAGCTGCAGTAGTCAAACTGCTACTTGTTGACTATTTTATACTTTACTTATTTGTGAAAATATAGTGTTTTAGAGCTATTGATTGTAAAGATTGTTTTAAAATAATGTTTGTCAGGGGTTTCAAAAAGGCCATAGACATTGCAATGATAAGACAACAGCTTTATACTTATCTGTCTGTTGGCTGGTTTTAGGAAACTTTGTTATATAGCAGACCTCCCAAAGCTAATCCTATTTGACATTTTATTCTACATAACCAGAAGTGTAGGATAGGATCAGTGTAGGGAGCTCTGCTACAGAGCGAAGGTTTTGCAAACCAGCCAATGGACAGGTAAGTATGATGCTGCTTGCTTTACAGGATATTGTTTTTGGTTTTAGCCTTAACCACTTCAGCCCCGGACCATTTGGCTGGCCAAAGACCAGAGCACTTTTTGCGATTCAGCACTGTGTTGCTTTAACTGACAATTGCGCGGTCGTGCGACGTGGCTCCCAAACAAAATTGACGTCCTTTTTTTCCCACAAATAGAGCTTTCTTTTGGTGGTATTTGATCACCTCTGCGGTTTTTATTTTTTGCGCTATAAACAAAAATAGAGCTACAATTTAGAAAAAATTCTATATGTTTTACTTTTTGCTATAATAAATATCCCCAAAAAATATATAATTTTTTTTTCCCCAGTTTAGGCTGATACGTATTCTTCTACATATTTTTGGTATAAAAAAATCTCAATAAGCGTTTATTGATTGGTTTGCACAAAAGTTATAGCGTCTACAAAATAGGGGGTCGTTTTATGTCATTTTTTACTAGTAATGGCAGCGATCAGGGATTTTTATTGTGACTGCGACATTATGGCGGACACATCAGACACTTTTGGCGCTATTTTGGGACCATTCACATTTATTACTGTGTAAATGTGACTGGCAGTGAAGGGGTTAACCGGGAGGGGGCGCTGAAGGGGTTAAGTGTGTCCTAGGGATGTGTTCTAACTGTAGAGGGGATGGGCTACGTGTGACATGACACTGATCACCACTCCCGATTATAGGGAGCTGTGACCAGTGTCCTGTCACTAGGAAGAATGGGGAAATGCTTGTTTACATTAGCATTTCCCCATTCTTCCTCTCCGTGACACGATTGCGGGTATCCCCGCGGACATCGAGTCCGCAGGACCCGCGGTCGGACTCACGGACCGCAGCTTCTTAAAGGTGACGTATATATACGTTGTTCTGCCCACAGATCCTTAAGTGGTTAATCACACCTCCAAACACTTGGCAGGACACAGAAGTGTGTCTAAAATAGCTTAACTATCATTGGACATATAGGATTTAGGTGAACAAGAAGGACATTTTGTATTGGTAAAATTGTTTCAGGTTTGGATTTTAGGTGCCATAGTACCTGTTTCAATTGAACTCAAGTAAAGTAATTATATTTCCATTTAATGTGCAGTCTTATTTCTCTGTGACACTCAGACAATAAAAGGAATACAGCACCTGCATTATCTTAGAAGTGTTTGGTGTTCTTTTCTTATATCTTATATCTGCACCCAATTAGGTCATAGATCCCAGCTTAAAGTAATTGTAAACCCTCACATATTCCCAGTGAAGTGAATAACCTCAGATGATACACAGAGATGAAACAAATCCTCCTACATAGGTTTTACTTGTTTATCTGCAGTCTCCTCCTCCACACCCCTTCAAATGGGCAGATCGTGTTAAAAATCTTTCTTCATCTGTCAACAGCAGTAGGGGGTAGAGATGACACAGTTACAGTGTTCGAGAGCTGATTGGAGGAAAGAAACACCATCTGCACACAGCAGAAGAACTGTGT
Organism: Rana muscosa; assembly: GCA_029206835.1. Lineage (NCBI taxonomy): Eukaryota > Metazoa > Chordata > Amphibia > Anura > Ranidae > Rana > Rana muscosa. The sequence continues at coordinate 130,905,574 of CM055119.1, read as the reverse complement.
GCCCTTGTGAGCTCTTTTTTCCACTCCCTTCCAACACAAATGTATCTCATGTGTCGTGAAAACTTCTCACTAATGATGTTAACAGGTGAACGAAGCACCAGAGAGAAACAACACTTAGAGCTTTGGAGAGAGATAAGTAAACACTGTGGATATACGGTATGTGCTTTGCTCAGACTCCATGACTGAGGTTTACAGCCACTTTAATCTGACTTCTTGGGGCTTTCAGGGGCTTTTGGAGATTTCTTCCTAGAAATATCCATGTAAAATAAACTTTACAATAACATCCTTCCTTGTTTTAATGCCCTAGTCCTTTTTTTTTTAGTGCTATTGTTAAATTAGGCTCTTTAAATTATTATTTCATGATTATTATTATTTTATTTGTATTATTATTTTAACATGGTATAGTTAAATTCAGCAAAGTATTTTTCTTATAATAAAAAAAGATAATGGTGAAGTATTTCATTATTTGGAGACTACTGGGCTAAGAGATCTTTTAGATAGTAGTATGCACATCTAAAGGAAGCCAGGGGATGCTTTCTCTGATGTAACTACTGTTTCAGAAGAAATAGGAGATATCTTTATCAAACATCAGATAAAAAAATTGAACTGGCAGATACTGTAGTTGAGGATCTCAGTACAACTCTCAGAGGACAGAAAGAGAAAGAAAAACATAGAAAAAGGTTACATCTGCAAACCTCTTTGATTTTTCACGAATATATTAAAGGGGCTAAGGTGTGTTAAAAGCACACTTATTCTATATAGAACAGAATATATTCTTCAATAAAAGGTCACTTAGAAGCCTTGAACTTAATTTAAAAAATTATTCAGTTAGTTTGATCTGGACATTTTAATGTGAACAATGTGAAGTTCTTTTTACAAAAAGGCATGACGTGGCAAATGCCATAAAGCCAACAATGTTTCACCTATTGTGGGTAAAAATATTGTTATTTGGCTTCTTTGAGTTTGTTTATAGAACTATTGCAGTACAAAGGAAAAAAACATAAATTGATTATTTTAACACACATGTAAAAAAACACCAAATAATTTCTTAAAAAAATCATTACATCAGAACTAGAAAACATACCAATAAATTGTTAGCACATATACAGTATGTGCAATGCTTAAGTGTGGAGATGGAACAATTGGAAAAGGTCAAATTGATCTATTATCTTTGGGTTTATGTCCCTCAGCTTTGTCGCCCCTCTTGCACTGGAACATACTGCAGCTACAGCCTTAAAAAAAAAAAAAAAAACTATATTCTTACCTTTGGTGAACTCACAGGTCCTTCTTCTTCCTCTTTTGTTGGGCAGGTCCTTACTGATGTGGAGATAAGTTCTTTGCAGAATTATTTTGTGAGACCAGCATGGTGGTAAAGGAATGCAGGCCAGGGTTCACTGGATAAATGAAGTCTATAATGATTTTTATTTTTAATTTTTATGAGTGTATGTGCTTTTAAACTAGAAATTTGTATTTGTTATTTAAAAAAAAAAAAACAAGACACCTGCTACTACTATTATTATCCAGGAAATGATTGTCTAAAACTAGTTTCATCTTAGTAATTAGGGTTTGAATTGCATATATTTTGGTGGAAACCCCTCCCACCTGTTGACATCCCTTACAATAAGATTACTTTAGTACAATGTGGAAACTTTCTAGTATCCCAGAGGAGAACAGAGGAAAGTGTTTTGGCTAATGAATAGTATGCATCTGCTCTCTTTACAGTTAAATGTTTTAAAAGGCTGATAGATTCACTTTAAGACAACATAACTTAGGAAATGCAGGTAATATGGCAGAGAATACTTTATTTGCATTTGTGCCTACACCCTAATTCCAGGATTTGCATGCAGGAAAAAAAGTCACCCACTGATCAGTGCAAACCAAGTAGAGCAGAAACTTCATCTCCCGCTGACTGCACACAGCTCTGCCTAATCTTTATTGACCTGATATTTTTCTAGCCAGAAACACATTTTTCTATAAATTCTTATGCAAAGCTTGTGTTCCGAACTGCACACAGGAACCAAGATGTGGTCTTCAGTCTTGATCCTCAAGAGAACATAAGCATACCACACAACTGATTGTTTTAATAAAATGTGCAAGTTTGGTTCATGATTTTAGCAACCATACATGGAATAAAAAGTTTAACACCACTAGAAAGTAGCTATATATAACATTTTTGAGATCGGTCAATTGATCCACTGTCAGACATTACATGGTAAACAGTCCCGGTTATGGGAAAATGTCTCATAAATACAGGCTACACTCAGTCTGACCTTTACAGTGAAGTAACTTCTCTAGACATATGATGTGAACAGCCAAAAGAATCCAGACAGGGCATGAATACCGAATGTCTAGGTTATAGTTGTATACAGAAGACATAAAACGATGGCTTCAAATAACATTACTAACAAAACAATGAATTATATTTGAATATGAGTTTTAATACCCGATTGAAGTTTATGTACAAATTGTACTGAATGCAGCAAATGGTGGGGTATGAATGCTCTCTCTTTTTATATCTTGATAAAGCAGCCACAGTCTGGGTAGAAAATCTTGCCCCCTGCAATTATGCTACAGAGAAAGAGAAGCTGATGTCTGTAAGTGGTCTGTCTGCAGTGGTCCAACACATCCCCAGTAATCAGTAGGGAGTGTGAGCTTTGTTTTTTTACTTCTTACAGTACTTAGTGGGAGACATATCCAACTGCTGCAGAGAGACCATTGTTTACATAGCAGTGGTTGTTCTCTACAGCATAGTGGAGGGGGACAGGGTTTTCTATTCCGGCTGCATACACATGGTCGGAATTTCGAGGAAAAGCTCACATCGGACTTTTGCTGGCGGAAATTCCGACCGTGTGTACGGGGCATGAGGGTTATGCTTTAAGTTAAAGTTCTACTGATATGTATTTTGAGTTTCACAGACAGTTTTTGTAATGTAATGTGTGAAGTTTCCTCCCATCGTTATCTGACCTGTAGGAACAGTTTTGTTTTCCTGTTATTTCTGCTATTCTGTTATCTTTCCTCCCTGAGTTAGTTTTCCTGGTGCATACACATCTGTTTCCTTTTACGTAAAGGCCTATTGTTAATGGTTTCTTTCTGACTATTATTGTTAAGTACTTTTTCCTGTTATGCACAGTATGTTCATGATATATAGAATATGACAGGGGGCGTGGCCTGGTACCGTTCCAAGATGGACTTGTAATCCTGGAGCTCCCGTTCCACAAGGTCCTGCTACTTGCTCTACCCAGCTTTCCCACAAGCCCAGCATTGAGAGAACACCCTGGAGCACATCAACGATGAGATACCGATCCCCTCAGGAACAGGACACACAGCTATGCCGACACATCCCCAAAATATTCCGGACGCGGCCTAGGGACAACATGCCTGCATCGCAAGCCCCGCTCACAAAGCAGAAGCCCACAACGCACCCGAGATCGGAGCCCGCTCGGAGCGGGGGTAGGGGCACGATCATCCCAAACACTGAATCTGGATGACCTTCATAATGTGGCAGCGGATATCAGAAGCACGCTCACGGCAGCCATCTCAGATTTAAGATCCGACATCCAAGCCATCGCACTAGAGGATAGAGGAGGTGGAAGTCACATAAGCCCGCCATGATGCATCTCTGTGCCATGTACAGCAAATACAGCTTCCAATAAGGCAATTTAAAAGAAAGGACAAGGTATTGTATAGCAGTTTTCTCTGTGTCAGGCTTTATCTCCTCTATTTTAAAGACTTAATAAACAGCCATCTAACAGTTCACTTGCTACCTGTGATATAGCACCATTATTTCTGCCATGTTTCTAAATAAGGAATTAAAATTTCCTCACCTACTTTTTGACTGCGTTTTCTGATCTCTCACCTTTGATGACCTAAGTTACTATCCTATTCCCGCTCCATTAAATGAGAAAAACTCTCCACAACAAATGTAATTCCTTAAGCCTTTAGCTCTCTACAAACAATCAAATAAAAAAATCCCCTCTGTGTCATTTTTTTCCAAGGAAAGGCGTCGAATTAAAGTGTTTTTGAATGCAACCTTGTTCTATAACTTTTTTTTTTTCCATGGGATTTACTGTTCATAAAAGAAGTCAGATCAATAGTACTGCAAAATAAAATCCATTTATCTGGAGTGTAGGTAAGGCAGAGAAAGGCATGGTGTTGTTCATTCGTCACTCTATCTGCCATACTTTTATGATCAAGTTTCCCTAATCCTGCTGGGAAGCACAGTCAACTCTTTCTTACCTATTTATCCAGGTTTGTTTGCCAGTATTGTGGGCCCAGTTAATCCCTGAAAGCTGTCTGCAGGATTGCCAACCTCTATAGGAATCACATGCACAAAAAAATTATTTGAGGACTTAGAGATAGTGGAAAAAAATATACACTCAATATATACTTAATTGTTCTCAAAGCTTTTGCTGTCCTATGCAAATAATTGTAATATTCTAAATTAAATAGCAACACTATCTTCAAAAACAGGGTGAGTTCAGGGAATACACGGGGATGGGAACAGACATAGTGGAATGTTTGTATTCATTTCTAGAGTTATACGATCTGTTTTTTGTAATAGAGTACAAGGGCATGACCATGAGATTTTAAAATTTTAAATGTTTCTACAAAAAATTCACACAACTTTAATCCAAGATTTACACATCTTTTTTAATTAAATACAAGTGGGAAAAATGTATAAATCCAGGGTGAAAACTGTGTGAATATTGTGTGAAAACATTAACAACAAAGGGACAGTGTAAACATTTTTTTATAAATTAAAGTGCCCCCATCCTTCTGTGCTTGCGCGCAGAAGCGTACGTAAGTCCCACGCTCATATGTAAAGTATGTCTCATATTAATATGAGACAATTGACTAAGGGTATGTATTGTATTTGTGTTTTTATTTCTCTATTTTTTGTAATTAAATAAAAAATCTATTTTCTTAAATTGCTATTTGTCCAATCAGTGCACACCTGATTGTGTTTACACCCGACACCTTTAAAGTCCCGTGGGCTGTGACCCCATACCCCCCCCCCCCAAAAAAAAAACCTTCATCCTCAGAATTTCAGATATGTTTTTCCATACATATTGATCCAAAATTATCAACATCAATGATTATCCAACACTTTTCTTTTAATTAACACTATGCAAGCTCCATGAATAGTTCAAATTGTTGAAACACATACATGTTGGTCTCTACACCCAAATAAACGCTTCCTTAAGCTTGGAAGCACATGACCAAGGCTAATGTATTAGTTAGGAGGCTGCTGTAAGAACAGTGCTGCTGGTTTACTTTGACTAACATCAGTCTTTTAAAGTCCCTTCATCAGAAAGCAAAGTCTTGAGAACATTGGGTACATTTTAGGCACTTTAAACTACTTATTTTATGGATGTTAGTTTATTGCCTATTTAAAGTCTATTATTTGTAGACATGTGCACACTGAAATATTTCGTTTCGGAATTTCGTTTTCGTCCGAAAAATAAATTTATTTAGTTACTCCCGAAATTCGTTTTTATTTATTTCGTTTTTCGTTAGAAATTGCATTCGTCCAAAAATCTGAATTAATTAAGGTCGAATCTGTCATTGAAGGCTCATGGTGTCTGTCGAATGTTCAAAGAAGATTCGACGGAGCAGTGAAACTGTACGACGCTGCAATCATACATTTCCGGTCGAATGTTCCGCCCACAAGCTATAGAAGAATTCTAATGTTGTATGACTAGTAATAATTATATTTATTCATTACTATTACTAGTCAACCAACATTAGAATTCTTCTATAGCCTATGGGCGGATGCATTTGACCGGAAATGTACGATTGCAGCGTCGTACAGTTTTGCTGCACCGTCGAATCTTCTAACTTTCGATGCTTTGTCGAATCTTCATCATTCTAGCTATTTTACTGCTCCTCCTCTTTGGTTACAATCAGCCAATAACATTCATCATCAACTTTATTTTTATTTTACTTCCCCCACCCAATTCCAGCAGTGATCTTTTCTCTCTATGTCGAATCTTTTCTCTCTATAATAACAAATCTTTTCTCTCCTATGTCGAATCTTTTCTCTCCTATGTCGAATATTTTCTCTCTATAATGTCGAATCTTTTCTCTCCTATGTCGAATCTTTTCTCTCCTATGTCGAATCTTTCTCTCCTATGTCGAATCTTTTCTCTCTATAATGTTGAATCTTTTCTCTCCTATGTAGAATAATCTTGGACTAATAGAGTTAAGGTTAGGCACATTCGACCACAGGTTCGATAGACACAGATTGTTATTGTCAGCGTCACGTCGAATCTCCTATCTATATTGAACTGTTGTAGCAATGAAAACGAAAATAAAGCATTTGTTTATGTCGGATCTTTCGGTTTTCGGATTCTGTGCTTTCATTTTCGTTTGTTAAAACGATAACGAAAATAGCTGAAATTCGGACGAAAATGCATTCGGACGAAAATGAATGCACATGTCTAATTATTTGCAAATGTTAGAGTAACCCCACTTTAAGGGGCCAAATGTGTTGGCCTTCTAGAAGGAGGTAATGTAAATTCACCAGCAATAAACCATTCATTGCAGTGTTGGTGTTCACTATTCCACCTTAACCTTAGTTGTCTTGCAATCTGAGGCCATAGCAGTTACATTAGCTTTTTAGAAAGTTTATAAAGAAAGGAAATATCATTTGGTTTCAGCAACTGATATATTGCGATGGTCTTTAACATGCAGCAATAGTGCTCTCATAGGAAAATGCAGCAACAATATACAATCCTAAATTTTTACCTTGTAGTAAACTAGCACAATATGCATCCCCCTAGGATGACTTCAATTCATGCCTTCATTATCCACATTTAGAGGACTAGTGGTGGTAATGCTTTCCAGACCTCCAGGTGCATCAAACATACTCAACAAGCGTCTAACTTTACTGGAGTTCTCTGCTCCTAACACACAGGGGCAACACGACTTCCAGCGCGACTTTGGGAGGCAACTTGGACACGACTTGAGTACGAATCACAGCGTGACATGAGGCAACTTACAAGGCAACTTCAAGTTGCCTCCAGGACAGGAGGCTTTCCAGTGGCCAATCAAACAAGAATCAGCTCTGTGGGAGGGAGGGGGGAGGGATGGGTTTGCCCGAGAAATGTATGTTCTTTCCCTGTATTTTTGCTTCTGTTAAGACAGTGAACCGACTTCTGAGGCGACTTCCATTGAAAACAATGGGTATGGGTACAAGTTGCCTACAAGTCGCCTAGAAGTCAGATTGAAGTAGTACAGGAACCTTTTCTGAAGTCGGAGCTACTGCAGTAGTGTGCATTAAGACGGTTCTCATTCACTTACATTGATTTTCTTATGCAACGCGACTTGAGGCGACTTGGGGCGACTTGAAGTCGGATCCAAAGTCGTCTCTGTGTGAATGGGCTCTAAATGTGGAACAACATTTATGGATGGATCTGGACTTTAAATGGACAAACAATGCCAACAAGAGTCAAACTAACCCAGTTGTTTCAAAACCATGTCTTAAATACATTTTGTACTCTACTATACCCCCCTTTGGTTAATGACAATATTAACCACAATAAAGGACCAATAGAGTTGGATGGCAGGAACAAGCTTGAAATTCATAAGAAAAATATTTGCATGCAACTTCAGAGACTCGTATCTTTAAATCTAAGACACTTGATATGTAGGTTTTAATGTAGATTCCCATCTGGCAGAGTATTGTTTCATCATATGTGCACAATGGATTTTCAAAGTTTACTTTAATAAGATAGCGCTGCCCAATGAAGCAGGCCAGTATTTATTGAAATAGTTCAGGCAAATATCACTGTATCACTGAAATAAAAAGACATGTAGAATCCTCTTGGCAGCTTAACTGTTCTCAGTAACAAAGAAAAATATTGTTTTGTTTTGGCTCATTAGAAGCCCCTATACATCTAGCTGGATTGACTGCTACCTCACTCGTCATTTCATGACAGAAAATAATTTGGTTCTCAACACTGTCACACATAAAATAGCAACACAATTCACTCGTCTAACAGATCTCATGCAGTAAATGAAATTTGTAGTATAATCTCCCTTTCTAGTAGAAGAGCATCTGCAGTTCTGGCTCCAGAAAGCAGGTGTTCCGCCTTTGAAGTTCATCATGGCAAAAAAGCATCCAAGTCACTTGTTTTGCACTCAGCGAAACACGAGCGAGCTGCCTAATTGAATAGAAAAAGCAGAAACATCTACAGCAGGAGCATGTTGTCAGCCTCCCAAACAGATTGTAGCCTCTGATTCCCCAATCAACATAAAATCCCATAAAGCAGGAGCATTGACCAAAAAGAACAGAGCCTAGACTTTCATCATAATTGACTGCCATTCAAGGTTCAGTCCCTTCTGGAACTAGAAATAGAGAATTTGAAATGAGTGCAAGGAATAAGAGGTGACAATAAGTACCGCTAATGAGAATTCATTGGTGTCTCTTCATTTGTGGCACGTTATTTGCATGCGGCCGGGATGCAATTATAGAAGGTTAAATTAGCGAAAGACAGCAGAATGACATTCATATAACCGGCAAATATGGGACGTTGAAGCCAGCAGCTTCTTGATTGCAGACAGGAAGTAATAATGCATTGAGGATGACACATAAGCCGCTTGCTCATCGGCCAATAAAAGGGACATTACAAAAGACTGAAAAGATTTTTTCAACCACAATGTATGTTTGTTAGAGCTTATTTGGTTGAAGAAATCTGATTTGTTTAGTCAGATGTTGACTGGCACTTTGCTTTATTTCTTAGTGTCTAAAAGGACCAATAGATTGGATTTCAATTACACAATTGGTACCACACATGCCTTATTTACTGTACTACCCCCTTATATTTATGATTCACCACAGCCAGTATATATTACAGTGTTCTACATGTAGTGAAACCTTAAATTTTAATTTTAGATTGTATTCATTGATTTATATCTTCATAAGCAAGTATTTAAAGCAAAAACCGGAATTGGACATTTCACATTGTTTACACTTGCCAAGCGCTCCAACTCTTAACCTTCCCCCTGATTAGACACAATTAGTTCAATAAAGTGTTTGCTTTACTTGTCACTGGGTGATGCTAAAATAAATGTTGCGTGTACAGTGCTGGAGTGCATTTTACTGGGATTTGGGATTCTCAGCTTTCCTAGGAACCATTGAGAAAAGCCAATGATATCACTCTGCCTATGTAAGGTGAGTATTATTTTACTTTATTTTTTTGATTTTCATTTTAAAAACGATTTTTATTCAGGGGGCGTGGGGTAGCAAATAAGTGAACTTGCATTTTCTTGCAAGATCCCTTTTAAAGTGGTTATAAAGTCATAATTCCCAAATCCTGGAAGCCCTTCTGTTACAGAAAGATATAGAAAAAAACAAACAAGGCACCTATAAGTGCAGAAATAAAAAACTTTTAATATCCCCTAAGAAGGATTAAAAACACTTACAGGATAGTAGATGAACAGGGGCATGTAGTAAGTGCATTCGGGGGGTGTTCCAGTAGCAAGGCAGTCCCAGTGTGTAGTGGTGATACTTCCAAAAGATTTTTTCTGTTTCTATTAGAGATTGCTTGTCTCCCTGAGTGCTGCCTGAAGTGTATGAAGACGCTCGACCCCTTCCAAAACAGATTTCATTTGTCAGGTCCTAATATTTGGAGCGCCCTGGATATACATTTTTTTACAGAAAGATATACAGTACTGTACAGTGGCTGTGCTTTTTTAAAATTATGCAGCAAAATACCTTATTTTAGAGCGCCTCTGTACACTCATGTGACCTCCTGGCACTCAGCTTCCCCAATCTGAGGACTACAGTGGGAGGGGCTAAGAATCCCCATTAACGTCAGGCGGGAGCAGAGGAGGAGAGCGGCAGAAGGTCACAGCGGCACTGCGAAATAAGGTCTTTTGCTTCATAATTTTAAAACACAGACTCCCGAGCTGACAGGCAGAGGGGGAGGGGGAGAGGGAAACTTCAGGCTGAGGGAGACCCATAAACTGACCAAATTTTTATGGATCAGCAGCCATGATTACCATGGTCAGCACACTAAGAGGGGGCACAGGAACAATCAGGATCAACCAGGTATTTTACAGTATAGAGAGAGACAAATGCCACAGCACAAGCACTATGCTGTGTATTAGGCTTGTGCAATTCGTTTCGTAACGAATCGAAATTCGTCCGAATTTAGCAACTTTCGGACATTCGGAAGCATTCGAATTTCCGAACAAAGCAATTACGAATAAAACCGAATCCGAAATAAATTATACCGCAAAATAGCGAATGCCCGAATGTCTTCGGCATAATTCGTTATGAAAAAACTTATGAATGTACAAATCCATTGGAAACACAATAACACTCACTCTGCTCTGCTCTCTGCTTCTCCTTCACCGTGCTGAACTCCCTCTCAAAATGGTGTACAGGGGCGGAGGCTATAGCCGCATGTAAAAAACGAAAGTAAAATACGAGATTTCTAATTCATTCGAAGCACAATAACACTCTGCTCTGCTCTCTGCTTCTCCCTCACCGTGCTGAACCCTCTCAAAATGGTGTACATGGGCGGAGGCTATAGCCGCATGTAAAAAACGAAAGTAAAATACGAGATTTCGAATCGTTACAAATAACCGCTATGTATTTCGAAAAGTACAAATCCATTCGAAGCACATTAGGCATAATAGGCAGCGTCGTCGTGAGAGAGACACAGAAAATTACGAATCAACGAACCCAAAAAAAGTTACGAAAGTAGGAGTTGTGTCCAGAATCAACGAAAAACAACGTACTCTACCGAAAGTACGAATTATAAAGCAACAAAAAATTCAACGAAAAATGTCGCTTGCAAAAATACGAATGAGTCCGAACACGAAAAATCCCGTCTAGCAAAATTACGAATGATTACGAATCAACAGGACCGGAAAGAAACGAACCGAAACGGAACAAATTTTTCCGTTGTGCACAAGCCTACTGTGTATCCTTCTTTAAAGGAACAGGATCTTTTTTTTTTAAAGTTACAACCACTTTAACTACTCTTTCATCAATGCTGAAAAAGCACTTACATCAACCACGTCAAACTCAAAGGAAACAGTTTTATTTACTAAAACTGGAGAATGCCAAATCTGGTGCAGCTCTGCATAGAAACCAATCAGCATAGAAACTAATCAGCTTGCAGTTTTTTTTTTGTCAAAGCTTAATTAGTAGAAGTCAGGCCCGGACTGGCCATAGGGCATACCGGGCAAATGCCCGATGGTCCCTGATGGCCCGCGGCGACCCGTGGGCCGCCGAACTGCATGTCACGTTTTCCCCATCATCTCCAATGTCTCCGGAGGCAGCCGGAGTTGGTGGGCGGAGCTGGGGGTGTGGCTGCCCCCACCACTCCTCCCACAGACTCGTTCACTCTGGCTCAGTGACGGTGCATCCATAGTGGGCGCAGGAGCGCCGCCCCCACTCGCTCCTGCGCCCGTCACTCACAACAATACATAGGTTCATGCATTGCATGAACCTATGAATTGTTGCCGCCGCTGCCGCCCACTATTCAGATGGCCGGCCCCCTGCTGAGCGCCATCCATCTGAATAACAGCGGCTGGTTGGTGTTTGGAAGTGTCTATCAAAGCCAGCGGCTCTGATAGGCTTCCCGATTACAGCCTGAGGGCTGTAATCGGCTTCCAAATAGCTAACCAGAGGACGCACAGGCGTTTCAGCCAATCAGGTTCACCGGGTCTCGTTACCGGTAACCTGATTGGCTGAAGCGACATCGAGGGTGGGAGAAGACATCGAGGATGGAAGAAGGACGGCGCTGACCCGAGGAAGGTAAGTGCAGGGCTGGGGGGGACAAACTGTCTGCATTTGGGGACAAACTGTCTGTATTTGGGGGGAAACTGGCTGTATATGGGGACAAACTGGCTGCATTTGGGGACAAACTGGCTACATTTGGGGACAAACTGGCTGTATTTGGGGACAAACTGGCTGCATTTGGGGACAAACTGGCTGTATATGGGGACAAACTGGCTGCATTTGGGGACAAACTGGCTGTATTTGGGGACAAACTGGCTGCATTTGGGGACAAACTGGCTGTATATGGGGACAAACTGGCTGTACTTGGGGACAAACTGGTTGTACTTGGGGACAAACTGGCTGCATTTGGGGACAAACTGGCTGTATATGGGGACAAACTGGCTGCATTTGGGGACAAACTGGCTGTATTTTGGGACAAACTGGCTGTATATGGGGACAAACTGGTTGAATTTGGGGACAAACTGGCTGCATTTGGGGACAAACTGGCTGTATTTGGGGACAAACTGGCTGCATTTGGGGACAAACTGGCTGCATATGGGGACAAACTGGCTGTACTTGGGGACAAACTGGCTGTACTTGGGGACATACTGGTTGTACTTGGGGACAAACTGGCTGTATATGGGGACAAACTGGCTGTATTTGGGGGGAAACTGGCTGCATTTGGCGACAAACTGGCTGCAGTTGGGGGGAAACTGGCTGCATTTGAGGGGGCAAACTGGTGGCGTTTGGGCACAGTGGCTGCGTTTAATGGGCACAGTGGCGGCAATTGATGTTTTTTTTTTTTCAGTTTGTTTGCGCCCCCCCAAAAAATTTTGAGCACCAGCCGCCACTGCTCTGGCTGATCCCACAGCTGAAGGAGAAAGAAACGAGGACACAGCAGCCAGAGTGTCTTCCTCTCCAGGCATGCTGTAAGTTACTGCACTGCTGCACATGTCACTACATAGATTCCTAACCTGGCAGCATACCACCCCAGCCTGCCCTATGCCACCGCACCCTGCACTATGCGTGCCACCGCACCCTACCCTATGCCACCGCAACCTGCCCTATGCCACCCCAGCCTGCCTTATGCCACCGCAACCTGCCCTATGCCACCGCAACCTGCCCCATGCCACCGCAAACTGCTCTATACCACCCCAACCTGCCCTTTGCCACCGCAAACTGCTCTATACCACCCCAACCTGCCCTATACCACCGCAAACTGCCCTATACCACCCCAGCCTGCCCTATGCCACCGCAACCTGCCCTATGCCACCGCAAACTGCTCTATACCACCCCAACCTGCCCCATGCCACCGCAAACTGCTCTATACCACCCCAACTTGCCCTATGCCACCCAGCCTGCCATATACCACCGCAAACTGCCCTATACCACCCAAACCTGCTCTATAACACCCAAGCCTGCCCTATACAACCCCAACCTGCCTATGCCACCCCAGCCTGCCCTATATCACCGCAACCTGCCCTATATTACCCCAACCTGCCCTATATCGCCCCAGCCGGCCCAATACCACCCTATACTTTAATTTACAGGGGTCATTTGGGGGTGCGCCTCGTGACCGTGTGCTGCCTGCAGGGTGCTGGGCAGGATAGACAGGAGGGGTGTGACACCATGTTTTGCCGCACCAGGTGACACCAACCCTAGTTACGCCACTGCCCCAGTGCACTCCCAGCTGCGAGTCGGAGCCGCACTCGAGTGACAGTGACACCCGTCGGCACATCAGGGGGCCGGGACCCGCAACGATCCCCTTCTCTCTGGCAAGGTGGCCGCGGCACTGATGATCTGATCAGTCTCAGCTCGGCTGTCTCACACAGCCGAGCAGAGTGAAGCCGCCTCCCCCTCCTCCTTTATGTTCACAGACGGGGGGTGGGGACCCAACAAGCAGTTCCATGCTGATCTGAGGTACATTATAGGTCTGAAGGGGGGTCTCTGTATTGTAGGGGTGGTCTGGAATGTAGGGGGGTTCTGTATTGTAGGGGAGTCTGTAATGTAGGGGGGGTTCTGTATTGTAGGGGGGTTCTGTATTGTAGGGGGGTCTGTATTGTAGGGGGGTCTGTACTGTAGGGAGGGGGTCTGTACTGTAGGGGGGGTCTGTAATGTAGGGGGTCTGTATTGTAGAGGGGGGCTGTAATGTAGGGGGGTCTGTATTGTAGAGGGGGTCTGTACTGTAGGGGGTCTGTACTGTAGGGAGGGGGTCTGCACTGTAGGGAGGTCTGTGTAACATGCAGGGGGTCCAGAACTGTTAGGGGGTGTCTGTGTAACAAACTGTGGGGGCTGTGTCATGTAAAGGGGTCCAGAGGGGCAGTGCTATGTAATGTAAAGGGGTCCAGAGGTGCAGGGTGCTGTGTAATGTAAAGGGGCCCAGAGGTGCAGGGTGCTGTGTAATGTAAAAAGGTCCAGAGGTGCGGTGCTATGTATTGTAAAGGGGTCCAGGGTGCTGTGTAATGTAAAAGGGGCCAGAGGTACAAGGTGCTGGAACCCCACATCCCATCATTAACCGTCGCCGCGAAGCGCCGCCGCCGCGCCCCCCCCCGGGCTGCTCAGTCTAAAATGCCCAGGCCTATTTTTTGTCCCAGTCCGGGCCTGGTAGAAGTTGATCTATCATGCACAGCTATACCAGATTTTGCACTCTTTCGTTTTAGTAGATTAACAACCACTACCAAATTTAGTGGAGTAAACCTTCGAAGGACTACATTATATTTAATGAAATCCAGACCTACTTTGTTCCAGGAAAAATAATATAGAACTTTGACAAGTTACATTATAATTAAAATTGCAAGTTTCAATAAAACATTTTTGAAGTAGTTAGCTGCAAGCGTATATAAATGTAGACTTTATCAACTGTTGATAAAGGAATGGGAAGTGGGTGTGGCGCTGCTTATTGAGATGTTTGCAAAATAAATACGTGTAAATAGAAATGACCTCAGTGAGTTCCTATGTGGTAATGAATCCAACTCAATAAGTGCACAGTATCAAATTATAAGATATTTATAAGATATTGGTGTGCAACCCTGGAATTTGCTACACACCCATACATATAATGCAAAATAACTAGTATCCCTGTGCAAATTAATTACCAGAACGACCAATAAAATTTCCAAATCAAAGTGACAGGTGCTCTTTAAAGTGCTTCAAAACATAATTTGAACAATTCACATATAGTAAAATTCCTCAGTATTTCAAGTGCTTCAAACCATAAATTATACGTAAAAATGAACAATTCTTGTCAAAATTACTAAACATCAATATGAACTCAAATTTAACATATACATAAGTCCTTCTATAGCTGATAAAGCGGCAGATGCTCTTTAAAGGTGCTCAAAGCCCATGTGTCAGGTAAATAAATATATATCTTCAAAACTGGCACATTAGTAAGTTCATCAGTAACTCATAAAGTGACAGGTGCTCTCTAAAGGCGCTCCATAAATTAGTATTTGATGCTGGTGTTCCAACTCGTGCTCCCCCTTATTCGCCACACTCACCAGAGAGCTCTCCCCTCTAGGGGATAGCCAGTATGCACAGCACACAGTGGCTGAACCAGCAGACATAAAATCCACAGCCAATATGATGTTCCTTCTTCCTCTAACTTTCTTGCTCTATTGTTTCACATGTGGAGATAGCAAAGACGAGACCCCATAGTGCAGTACTGTATACACTTTTTATTGTGTACAAATCCAAAATGCACTTACATCAAAAAGGCATATAAACTGCATAAAATGAAGGAAGTCCGGGCTGCAATGCATTGTACGGACTTAAATCGGAAGTGACGCATTGACGCTGGTAGCTTTCCCCTACGCGTTTCATCGGTACAACGTCATCAGGAGCTGCCTTTATTATCAAATACCCCCTTGGTGGTTGTTTTACAGCGGAGGCAGCAGCTTTCTTAAATTCAGTGTTAGAAACCACAAAAGCATTGCACGGAACCAGTGTCAGCATTTTCATAATCAATTTACCATCTGTTGGCCTGTTTTTTTAGGGCCAGTTGCATGGGTTCCTGTTAACTGCATACTCAGGACATGTTTTGCTGAAATTACCATGCATGTTCATGTGCTGGCCACTCTGCAGAATTTTTATTCAGTAAGGTCAGATCCCGTGCTCATCATCTGTCTAGGCACAGTATAACTTTAACATAATCAGCATTGTGTTTGAGAAAGTCCATAACAAATTAAAATATCTACACTCCAAACCAATCCAGATTTGCATTACCATTCTGATGTAGCTATAGGAAACATGAATGGAGAAACAATATCAGATCCATACTGAGATAGAGCTGAAAGAGAATCAGGACTTAGTTCTAGGTTTACAGACCCAGAGTGTGTGACCTACAGTATAACTATACAGAGCCTGATGCCATTAGCAAAACTGCACAAGCAATACAGTGGCAGCATCAATATAGATGTGGCCAGATGTCATCGGTAAGAAAAATTACAAGATGAAACTTCTTCCACTTGCAATAGCATCACATAGAGGTGGATTGGATCCACGGCCTATGTTAGCTGTGCAGAAATGCAACTTAATGTCTACTAGAGAAACTCTATGCATGGAGTTTGTACTTTCTACCTCTTTCTTTACAAGATTCCTCTCTGCATTTTAGTTCCTTTACACAAAAAAATTTTTTGGTAGGTTTAATGGCACCTGACAAAACTGGCCCCTATATGTGTGAGATTGTAATAGGTACATTAGTTTGTAATCATCTGGTACAGGAAGTAAATAAACATGTATTGTCTAACACTAAATGTGTTGGCAGGATCTCTGACGAAAAGTAATTAATAGATCATTTAACATGGCATTTATATGCAGCTCACTGACTAAAACACGCACCATTTATGAAAAGACTGCCAGATATCTTTTCAAATACACAGTTTGCATTATTGTTTCATTTATGGTGAGCCAACTGTGGTAGAATATGCACTGATTCATCACTTAGACTGTGTGCCATCTGTAAAAAAGCATATGGATTGTGCTATTTTCCTTTCTAGACTTAGTCAACAAAAATAACAGCCATGGCAAATACAGATTGGAATGTAAAACTAAACATTTGCATGTGTGGTTAAGTGGAACCCATTATCATTACATTTAGCATTTATGTTGAGCAAACGAAATATGCACAACACAAATGTATTATGTTTTGTAAAACTCCATGGTTACCTCAATGTATGCTCTTGCCATTTCCTACATGGGCAAAAATGTTAGGACAACTGACCACCACACCTATATGAGCCTGTTGGACATTCCGTTAAAAAACCATAGGCATTTACATGGAGTAAGCCAATCCCATTTGCAGCTATAATAGCCTCCACTCTTTTGAAAACTCTTTTTCACAAATGTGTGGAGTGTGCCTGGTTGAGTTTGTGTCCATCCATCCACCCATCCAAAAAAGCAAAAAGACCTGGTTTGTGAACTATAACTATACAATTAGTGTTCCAATTCATCCCATACGTCTTTATTAGGGTGAAAAGTCAGGGATCTGTGCAGACCACTCTAGTTCCCCACTCTAAACTTCTAAAACTGTCCTAATGGACTTTATGGCTTTGTGCACAGGGGCACAGTCATGCAGGAACAGAAACAAGCCTTTTTCAAGTTGTTAATACAAAGTTCGACAATTTTCTACCCAAATTATGCATGCTTTAGCCCTGGTTCACACTGCTGCAGCTTCAACGTCTTGTGACTTCTGTGCGACTTCGGCATGACTTGCATGCAACTTCTTTAAAAGAGGTCGGACCAAACGTAGTGCAGAAACCTAGTAACTCAAGTCGCACCGATTAGAATGGTTCCATTGCACTGAATGGGGCCTTTGAAGCTAGCCACAGAATCACCAACTTCAAGTGGAAGTAAACCCTCTTATTGTTTTGAGCCAAGGAAGCTGCCATCTTGACCTTTGTTTAAACTTCAACTGCCATGATGCTGCACATGTGACCAGTTATGACACCAGCCATTGGATGGTTTGACAGTTTGGTTGAGAGCACAACCAATGTGGCAGTTAGCATTTCCGGCATGCCGGGAATTTAACAGTTTTTTTAAACTGTTAAATCAATGGGTTTACTTCCACTTTCAGTAGCAACTCATGTTGTCCATTGTAGCTGCTGATGGTCATGGCATACCAGAGATTTGTAGCTGCATAGATAAGCACTTTAGTCAGCTAAACCAGCAAATTGTCAGAGAAAATAAGAAGAAGGATTTGTAGATGCTACCAAATTGTTAGTGTGGCATGACGTTATATGTTGAGATGGTAATGTATTACACAAATTTGCTTTAAGAAAAAAATAAAAATAAATTCTGTATGTGCAGAAATATTACTATTATTATTTTTTTAGGGGGGGCTTTGAATTTACGATAGTAAATTTAAAGTTAGTTTCATTTAGGGCCCATTAAGACCTTTCCATTCTGGTGCACTGAATTAACATGCATGCAATAATGTGTGTTGCTCAAAGGCAACACGTTGCAACAAATTGGCTGTCAACACACCAGAACGGACCAGAAATTGGACATGAACAATTTTTTCTGACACAGCACACCATTGTGTATAATAGTGTGTTACCATGTGATGGAGTGTGTTGAGTTAATGCATTGGGATGCCATTGTCAATGGATAGTACTTCAACATGCTAAGGCATGTAACCCCTGGTCCCATTGCTCCCATACCAATATTGGGATAGTTTCTAAAATATTTGTTCACCTCTTATTAGTTCCTTATGTATGCCATTGTTAGGCATTGTCTATGATTTGGTACTTCTTCAAATTTTTAAAGTAGAGTTCCATTTTTTTTTAAATTAGCCTCATTGTAAAGTGCACCCATAGATATGTAATGTTTGGCTGCTTATATAGTGAAATTTCTTAAGAAAGTACCTTTTTCCCATTAGTCTTCCCCGCGACTTCTGGTCACGGACGTCTAGGTGACTATGTCATTGAGCCGGCAGTGGCCCTCGTTACAACCTGGGTGATCTTGTGGAGTGTGGTTTCGAGTACCTCTTACAGCTGCCACTTACAAGAAACTTTGTTGCAATGCGATTTTCTCTGCTACATTTGTAAGTAGTATTGATGGTTTCTTTTAAATAAAAATCTATCCTAATGATAATGCACTAGGATGGTGAGCCCTTGTTTCTCTTCTTCTATTGACTATGTCATCAGCCTGGCCCATTGCCTCCTGGGATATCTATGTCATCGATCCCAGAAGTCTTCAGACATCTAATGTACGATCTGAAGACCGGAACAAAACATGCCCTACAGGGGCAATACTACACAGGCGCAAGATCGAGAGGTGCATGCTGGGTAGCCAGCTGCACGAAATCCAGAAAATTAGGCCAGTCCAGCTTCAGCTGCCCACATCCTACATGGCTGCAACCGGAATCGAGGGAAAAAAAGAGAAAAGAGAAATTATCATCTAGTAAGTAATTCTTATGTGCACATGGCCAGCAATATCCATTGCAGTTATGGTGAATAACAACAATCTCGATGATGTGATTAGGATAATGTTGGCTAGGAGACTGGAACTCAGCTTTAAAGATAATTCTACTAAATAAAAAAAGAAAAACAAAACATTTTCAGGCTAGCTCGTAAGGTCCCTGCTTACTCTTAAATACGGTATTTTTCCTTGAAACTTTTCTTTAGTTCAATTTTCTTGTGCAGTCCAGCTAATTTGCTTTAGTGCTCTGTGAGAAATTGAGTTTTCATTTTCAGTTCATTTTCAGCAAAAGTCTGAAGATTTCTGCAAAATTTTGCCATTTTTTAGAAGTAATTTAACCAGAGAGAAAGGTGAAATGAAGGTGTTTTTTTTAAGTGGGCAAAGGGCTTTTTCTTACAGAAGCTCCTTACAATGATCCTGAATGTAATGTACCATGCGGTAATGTGTGCATTTCTGCAATGCACCACATTGAAGTGTTTATTTTATTTGTGTGCATTTAATTATTTGTGTATTGTCATTTTAAATATATATTTTTTTTTATAGAATAGTTGACAATGCCTAACAATGGTATAAATAAGTAACGAATTAGAAGGGGACAAATATTTTAGAAACCATCTCAATATCAGTATTTCAGCAAATGAACCAGACCTGAATTAATGCAGTTCATTAAAGTGGAGGTCCACCCTGAAAAAATCTTCACACTAAAAATTCTAAAAAAATAAATAAAAAATTAATAGAAAAAAATATATATTTTATACTCACCCTAAATGCCTGTTGCTATGCGGAAGTCCCCTAATCTGCCGCTAATGTTCCTCTTCTCCGTCCGCGGTGGCTCTCCTTCTGCTTCCTCTTCTTGTGAATGGGCCGCGCTGCCTTCTGGGAACTGTGTGTATCCCAGGAGGCAAGCCGCCCATTCACAAAGCGCCGTGCGAGTGGCGCATGCGCAGTAGGAAACGGGCAGTGAAGCCGTACGGCTTCACAGCCTGTTTCCCCTACTCAGAATGGAGGAGCCGGGAGCCGGCCGGCAGCGATCGATCGCCGCGGCAGGACCGACATCGTGGGAGAGTAGGACAGGTAAGTGTCCTTAATAAAAGTCAGCAGCTACACTGTTAGTAGCTGCTGACTTTTTGTTTTTTCCTGCACCACCGCTTTAAAAAGCAATTCCATTCCACAAGTGATACTAATCAATCAGCTGCAATTTCTATCCAGCAAACACTGCAATTGTGCTAACATTATAAAATTCACTTGATTTACTTAAAGAAAATCAGTGTTGACAGATGTTTAAAGGTTGCTATCGCTGGCCTTTTCCCCCTAAAAATGCTAGGTGTCTGATTACCCAAGGACTTTAAGGGCCAGTTCACACCAAATGCAGTCCAGTGCGTTTTTTTTTTCCTGCATCAAAAACACATGAAAACTGAAAAGTAGGTAATATGGTTTCCAATGACATAGTTCATGTCAGTGCAGTCAGTTTCAGGGCTTTCCAGTTCCAGAAAAAAAAAGTAGAACATGCTGCATTTTTCCTGCACTGGACTGTACTGGAATGCAGTAAAACAAATCAAAAATTCACCGGAATGCACTGGAACGCATCAAAAAGACATAAAAAATGCACCAGAACCCAGTCCGTGGTTTTGATGTGTTCCAGTGCATTTCAGTGCATTTTTTATGCATGTTAACGCAATCCAGGACAGTCCAGTGCAGGGAAAATGCAGCATGTACTACTTTTGCCTTTGCATTTCTCTCAGGTTTATTTTAGGTTGGCTTAAAGTAGAACTATAGGCAAACTTTTTTTTTAATTTTGGGGAGATTTTCCTTCACTTCCTGTTTCATAGCCGCAATAGGAAGTGAGAGGAAATCCTTGCAAAGTAAGGGAATCTATTGAGCCCCTCCCCCTAGGTCACCAGAACTAGTGTTCTCTTTACCCTCTATTACCCAAAATTTGGGATTTTCTTTTACTTTAACTTTTAATGTTAACAGTAGCAATAAAACCCGACTTTGTTCAGTGCACGGTGGTTTAATTAATTTAAAATAGAATTCCAATGCACAACTCTATAGTAGGTGCCACTGCACCTACAGCACACCACAATGCATATGCCACACTGCATTTAAAAAAAATAGTGCACTGAGTAAGCTGTCCTAACACAATGTTTATTAGCGTGCATGCTGTAATACACCACAACAGGTCACTATAGTGTCAAGGGGCCATTCATTTGTACTGTATAATCCATGGCAGACAGAATCCAGACAGAACCTCACATGGTGAATGAGAGTGTATTTCCTGAAGCCTTTGCTGCATAACTTCCTGTTTCTAAAGTTATTATTTACAGAAAGTTATAAACCGAACACGTGATACAAAATAATCACTGAAGCTTCACATAAAAAATTCCAGAGAATAAAGCTATTAACAACAACAATTCTCAAGTTGTAAAAATCACACAAAAGGCTCAAGCTAATGAACTAATATACATATTCTTATATTAAAAAGAAAAAGTTATTTTCAGTGAAATCCAATTAAATTTATAATCACGTGGCTAAATATTTAGTGCATTTTTGCCACTTTGTGCAGTATGCCCATTCCCGCCATGCTATACATGCCTGTAATGACCAAAAATGCACAATGCATGGCACATGTGCAGTACAGTGTACATAGAAAATGAAAAACATTCTACAGATAAGAGGAAGATGTTTTTTTGGCAGAAGAAACTTTGCATATCTCTTCTGGCAAAAATATCTACCTCTTAGAATTGTTTATTTTTTGGGGTTTAATTCTGATTTAAAGCTTTGTAAATTGAGCCTTTTGCGTTTTAATCTGGGCTCTCGCTGCAGTCAGTCAGTGCATAGATTCAGTGAAAGTGTACTTACTGAAGATTGTTCTACACCAGGAGTCTCCAAACTTTCTAAACAAAGGGCCAGTTTACTGTCTTTCAGACTTAAGGGGGCCGGACTAGGGTCAGTGGCAGTAGAAAAGTCCTTGCGCCCAGTGGGAGTAAACAATGCTCTATCTTTGTTGTCAGTTGGGGGAATAGTGCCCAATTGTTGGTGTCAGTAGGAGGAATAGTGCCCAATTGTTGGTGTCAGTTGGAGGAATAGTGCCCCATTGTTGGTGTCAGTGGGAGGAATTGTGCACTTTTGTTGTTGTCAGTGGGAGGAATTGTGCCCTTTCATTGGTGTCAGTTGGAGAAATAGTGCCCCAATGTTGGTGGCAGTGGGAGGAATAGTGCCCCAATATTGGTGGAAGTGGAAGGAATTGTGCCCCATCGTTGGTATTAATGGAAGGAATTGTGCTCCAGGATTGGTGTCAATGGAAGGAATTGTGCCCCATCGTTGGTGTCAGTTGGAGGAATAGTGCCCCCATGGTAGTTTCAATGACAGGAGATATACCCCATTGTTGTGAATGGAATAGTTTCCCATGGGCCAGATAAAGGAAAGCAAAGGGCTGCATCTGGTCGCCGGGACGCAGTTTGGAGACCACTGCTCTACACAACACCCTCTCTCTTGGCATCTAGCATTACCAATATCATTCAACCTTTCAAAGCAGGGAAGAGGCTGACTGTTGGCTGTCAGAAACTTCTACTGTCATATTTTTCACATTAGGTCTTACGAATGTGAGAGCTGGCAAGAAGCCTGCACTGGGAGTATTTGGGAAGTCCTATCCTGTATTAATGCGGGGGGTCTAAAATCATCCGATTACCAACCATAAGGACTGGGGAGGTCTGGTGCACTACATTGCTGCCCTTATTGAGAGGTTGGCAACCTGCATGCATCTCAACACTTATTTCAGTTTGGCTGTTATGTACCTTTTATTTCCCTCTATTTATTAGAATACACGAATGAAGAAGAGCAAGAACATCCATACTGCTCCTAATCTATGAGCAATAAAACCAGGGAGATTTATGGTGGACTGTTTTATGAGGATCAAAGTAATCAGCCTTATGATTATTCCCTTTATCCCTTTCAAGTTTTTGGAGGCAGTTAACCATGGAAAGTTGCTTGGTCTTATGTAAATACAGAACTGTGGGACTTAATAAAAACTCACCTTGAAACTATAAAATACTATAAAATATAAGGGATATTGAAGCCTTGTTTTTTATTTAAGTAAAATAACAAACATGTTTTACTTTCCCTGCTCTTTGGAATAGTTTTCCACAGAGCAGCCCGGATTCTCCTCTTTTAGGGTCCTATGCCGACGTTCCTGGCCCCTTCCTCCTGCCAGGTGCCCCCACAGCAAGCAACTTGCTGTGGGAGCACCCAAGCCATAGGTGTGGACAGCCTATTGCATTAGGGTGTGCACCCCAGAGCCCAAACACACACTAACGATCACTCATGGCGTTCATTCAGAAAAAGAAGGGGCCGGTAAATGACATATTTACTGGCCCCTTCCCCACTCCTAAAGCATCCCAGCAGCAACAGCCGATAGGAGAGGAGGGAAGCTGGCAGCGCTGCAGGGGGAAAGATGCAGGGGGAAAGAAGGTTTTTTACATTCATGCACAGAATGCATGAAGGTGAAAAAAACGTTGTGCCTTTACAACCACTTGAATCCTGATTTTACATAGTGAACACAACTATTTTAAGGCAACTGTTAAAGTGTTACTAAACCCACAACAGTAAAATCAGTCTGTATATGCAGTAAAGTATGTTTGTTATGCTCACTGTAGAACCTAAGGGGTTAATCCTGAGCATTGTGTAAAAAGGCTGTTTGATCCTGTCTTCTCTGATCCTCTCCCTCTTCCACAGTCCCCAATCCATCTCATGATAGCACAGAGCCTTGTGGGCACTCTGCACATGCTCAGTTTGGTGTGTATTGCTAGAGAGTTTTTTTTTTTAATTGTGATGTCTCACTGCCTGTGATTAGCGCAGCGCAGTGCCGACGTCCTGGCGGGCTCTGCACGCGTGCTGTGCGAACACGTCGGAGCTCATCCTTATTAGCAACACTTTAAAGTATCCAAATCATACATTTTGGAGTCTGGAAGGGTTAAATCCCATAGTAATTGTCTATATCTTTCTGCTAAATTGCCCTGTTCATCGATGGGGAAAAGAGGGGATCTTGCAATGGAGACACCTGTGTTGGTGACAACTGTCTAGCAGAGGATTTGCCCTTACTTTAAAAAGATTTCCCCACACTTCCTATTTTGTCTCTGGGATAGGAAGTGAGAGGAAATCTCCTGATCAGAACACAGAACAAAAATTGAATCCAGCAGCTACACATACTGCAGCTGCTGGCTTTTAATAAATGGAGACTTACCTGTCCTGGAGTCCCTCGATGTCGGCACCGCAGCTGATGTTTCACATCAGCTGTCGGGTGCTGCCATCGCCATTGTGGGTAAGGGAACCCGGCAGTGAAGCCTTTCGGCTTCACGCCCGGGAACCCTACTGCGCATGCGCGAGGCCCCGCTCCTCTCTCCTATTAGCCCAGCGGCCAGGGGAGGAGGAGGAGGAAGCCCCGCGGTGAAGTCATGGCCACGTCACGGCCGCGGCCAGACTCCAGGAAGTGGACAGATATCCTGTCCCCCCTCCCCTCCCCGAAAGGTGCCAATTGTGGCAACGGAGGGGGGGGGGGGAATCCAATGAGCGGAAGTTCCACTTTAGGGTGGAACTCCGCTTTAAACTCAAATCCAAAAAATGTAATACATTTCAGCTTACCAAGCATTAGATGTGGCATTCCTTTTTTTTATAAATTTTTTGCTCTGTTTTCATCTAGTAATCTGGCCTGTAACACCTCCTGTATTAGAGTGCTTCCACTCTGAATGAACAAGAACAGGGGGCACAGCAGGCAGAAGCATTTTCAGTCTAGGGGAAGGGGAGTGTTAGATGGGCAAGCAGATTTAAATACACTAACAAATTGAAGCCAAACTCCAACTCACATTTTTTAACCAGTTACAGCAAACAGTTTTTTTGGGGGGGGATAAAGATTTTACATGAATAAATAAAAGCTGATCCTTATAATCACCGCTGTCAGTGGTAAATGGGTTGTCTCTATTATGTAAGCTGATACATCTGAAAGAGAGCCTGCTCTTTTGAAAAATAACAGACTTACTGGCTGGATCACCATAAAAATAGAAAAGAAAGCCTATAAAAGAAAACAAAGACAGCCATCACATCTAAGAATTGGTAGTCTGCAATGTAATACATGTTTGCTTTTGTATTTAATACTGCTTTAACAATTTCCTACTCTATTCAACAAAAAAAAAGTTTTTACTTAAGGTATGCGTAATTCTAGAATCCCAAACTATTTGTACATTCTATGAGTACAATGGGTGGTCTTCCAGCTGTTGTCACCATCAGAAAAAATGCCATTTAGCCACCACATTATTAGGCAAAAAGTGGCTGTAAATTAGCTATAGCAGATCAGCAGCACTGAAAATAAAAAAACAAAAGATGAAAAAGGGTGAAAACAAGGTTCTTATTTTAGAAAATGGCGACTGTTTATGTTTAGCAAACAAAAAGTAATTCAGGTAGAGTTTACGTCTACTTTATTTCATTTTTTTGCCCACAAAGACCCTCTCAGCCCCCCAAACCACATCAGCAGGGACGACACAGCAAAAGCAGAACATAAAATGCTCTCCTATTATTCTTCACCTTTCCACATGCCCACTGTACGGCAGGGGTAGGCAACCTCGGCCCTCCAGCTGTGGTGAAACTACAAATCCCATCATGCCTCTGCCTCTAGGAGTCATGCCTGTGATTGTCAGGGTCTTGCAAGGTCTCATAGGACTTGTAGTTTCAAAACAGCAGGAGGGGAGAGGTTGCCTATCCCTGCTGTACTGTATATATCTTCCTGCTAAAGATTTTATCGCCTATTGTTTATGTGCAGAGATGCCATTTTTAATCTGTCTCCGGTCTTAAAATTTGAATCCTAATTGGTATCTTAGGTATCATACCCTGTAATGTTACCAGCCTTAATGATTCTAGCCCCATGCTACAACCCTTGAGCACTACTATATGCATCTTCTCCTTTAACAGAATGGCCCTGAACATCAGCACTAAAAGGGTGGGTTGAGGCTCTGGTACTTTCTGACAACCTCTCAAATATAGTGAAGGCTCTGATTCTTCCTGACAACCTTTCACATAGGGTGGAGACCCTTGATCTACATGACAACCTTTTAACCACTTCAACACCGGGCTTTTTTTTACCACCTCAATACTGGGCCTATTCTGGCACTTCTCTTCTACATGTACAAATCATCATTCTTTTGCTAGAAAATTACTCAGAACCCCCAAACATTATATATGTTTTTTTAGCAGACACCCTAGGGAATAAAATGACAGTCATTGCAACTTTTTTTCTTGCACGGTATTTGCGAAATAATTTTTCAAACGCCTTTTTTTTGGAAAAAAATGGTTTCATGAATTAAAAAATAACAAAACAGTAAAGTTAGCCCAATTTCTTTGTAAAATATGAAAGATGATGTTACGCCGAGTAAATATATACCTAACATGTCATGCTTTAAAATTGCACACACTCATGGGATGGCGCCAAACTTCGGTACTTAAAAATCTCCATAGGCGACGCTTTATTTTTTTTACAGGTTACCAGGTTAGAGTTACAGAGGAGGTCTAGTGCTAGAATTGTTGCACGCGCTCTAACGCATGCGGCGATACCTCACATATGTGGTTTGAATGGCGTTTACATATGTGGGCGGGACTTATGTGTGCGTTCGCTTCTGATCGTGAGCTACCGGGGACAGGGGCGTTTAAATATTTTATTTTATTTTTACACTTTTTTACATTTTTTTTTTTGATCACTTTTATTGCTATTACAAGGAATGTGAACACCCCTTGTAATAGGAATGGTGTGTGACAGGTCCTCTTTACGGAGAGATGCAGGGTCAAAAAGACCCCACATCTCTCCTCCAGGCTGGAAAGCATGAGATTGTGAAAAAAAAATGTCACCGATCTCATGCTTACTAGCCGAAATGGCGGCTTTGTTTACTTCTGAGGACCCGGGCGTGACGTCATCACATCGCGCCCGGGCCTCCGACGTCACCAGTCATCTCTATGGTTCACCTCCAGCGCCGGATGATTCATTCTCCGGGCCCCCGATGGCACGGGAGAGCCCGGAGATGCACCGGATGGCGACAGGAGGGGGGGATGTCCCCTCCCGCCGCCTATAAGAACGATTAAGCGGCGGAACCGCCACTATGATTGTTCTTATGGTGTGCAGAATTGCCCGCAGAAGACAAGGATATCTGAATGATGCCTCTAGCTGCAGGCATCATTCAGATATCCCCCCACAAAGCCCAGGACGTCATATGACGTCCACCCAGGATGAGAGATCCCATCTGTGGACGTCATATTACTATGGGCGGGTAGGGAAGTGGTTAAATAGGTAGAGGTCCTGACTCCTGACAATCTCTCACATAGGGTGGAGGTCCTGGTTCTTACTTACAACCTCTCACTTAGGGTTGAGGTCCTGGTTCTTACTGACAACCTTTCACATAGGGTGGGGGCCCTGGTTGTTCCTGACAACCTCTGACATAGGATGAATGCCCTGGTTGTTCCTGACAACCTCTTACATAGGATGGAGGCCCTGGTTCATCCTGACAACCTCCCACATAGGAGTTGATTTACTAAAGGCAAAAAGACTGTGGCGTTTGCAAAGTGCATTTGCTCCATAGCTTGGTAAATAAGCAGAAGTTCTGCTGACTTCCATCATCCAATCATGTGCTGTTTTTTCCTAGCACATGATTGGATACACTTTGCAAAGTGAAGCCTTACCTCATTTACTAAGCTCTGGAGCAACTTCATTTGCAGAGGGCAAATCTATTTGCCTTTAGCAAATCAACCCCTATGTAAGAGGTTGTCAGGATGAACCCCTCACATAGTGTGGAGGAGGCCCTGTTTTTTCCTCCACCCTAAGCCTCATAGGGTGGAGGCTTATTTTTTTCTGACAACCACTCACATAGTGTGGAGGCTCTGGTTCTTCCTGTCAAATACTCACATAGGGTGGAGGCCCTGGTTCTTCCTGTCATCTCCTTACATAGGTTGAAGGCCCTAATTCTTCATGACAACCTCTCACATAACCCTTCCTATACCCCTGAGAAGCCTTCATTTTTTTGGACCTCCATGCTGCAGGTCAGTTTGTCAACCTTGGTGTATGAAGCCATATGACATGAAAGAAAACTAAGGAGACCTAGGGGGTTGATTTGCCAAAACTGGAGAGTGCAAAATCTGGTGCATCTCTGCATGGTAGCCAATCAGCTTCTAACTTCAGCTTGTTCAATTAACCTTTGACAAAAAAAAACTATGTAGAGCTGCACCAGATATTGCGCTCTCCAGTTTTAGGAAATCAAATCCACAGTATATAATCTCCGAATAGCATGACGATAAACTACTCATATAATAGTGACATTGTCTTACTGATAGTGTTCTTAAAATAATCCTTGTATTCTTGCTTTTCACTTGATATAAAACAGCGTAAACTTTAGAAAAACCTCTTCACCTCCATGAGATGGTGTAAACTGTTACATAGTGTATCAGTCTCACAGCGAGTAACCACCTCCTGAAACACTGAGCGTTCCGCTCTCCATGAGCAGTGCTCTAGAGAGAAATATTTGAGCAGATGGAATAACTGATGGAGGCTATTTGTGAACTAAACGACTAATTTCTGTTATTGCGGGAGGTAACATGATCAAATAGACCGTGTCAGACAATAACTGCAGACAGTTACAATGGTTTGAACATCAGGTACTTGATTTTCTAAGTGCAATGTCAAGATTCTTTTTTTTTTTCTAAAGCTATGTTAATCTCCCGTCTGCTTTGAAGGTCAGCGGGACATTGTGGAGAAGTAAGTGAGGACTTTGATGGGGGAGCTCAGAACACTTAAAATACGGCTCATAGAAGAGACAGGTATTTCTCCATAGAGTTTATCATGATACATTAAATGGGTATCTTGAGCTATGGGTAAAACTAAACTCCAGACATAAAAATATATTTAACAGTTAGGCATTTAATATAAGAAATAATTAAATGTATTTTTAAGTGTAACGAATGTAATAAATCAACCTTGTACAACAGCACTCACACTAGGGGGGTCAGCAAGTCAGCCATTAAAAGCAGAAGTGTAAGCAATTGTAAAAAAAAAAAAAAAAAACTCTTTTGCTTTAGTTATATATTCATGACAAACATTCTTGTAATGAGGAAAATATGATCCGCACTCCGGTCGTTGCTCTTAAAAATTAGTAGAATTTATTAACAAGGCACAGTGGACAAACGCAAATTGGAATGGTTGACACGTTTCAGCCTATAAGGCCTTATTAACAAGCCACAGTGGACAAACGCAAATAGGAATGGTTGACGCGTTTCAGCCTATAAGGCCTTAGTCATAATGACTAAGGCCTTACAGGCTGAAATGCGTCAACCATTCCTATTTGCGTTTGTCCACTGTGGCTTGTTAATAAATTCTACAAATTTTTAAGAGCAATGACCGGAGTGCGTATCATCTTTTCCTCATTACTCTACTCAGCCAGCGACTGTGGATCGAGCACCCGGGAGCCTTGCTTTCTATGTGATGTATGGGTAGTAGCACTGACTTTTTTGTTTATATTCTTCTAGTGACCCTGTGGCGATTCTTTGTTTTTTCAGATCCTCTTACCTGTAAAAGAGGCAGTAAATATACACATTTCCCAATGCCTTTGCCGCCAAACACTACTCTGAAGACAGAAGTGGAGGCACCGCTTAAATAGTTAAGGACCGGAAGGATTTGCCCCCTTAATGACCAGGCCATTTTTTGCTATACGGCACTGCGTCGCTTTAGCTGACAATTGCACAGGCATGCGCCACTGTACCCTTTCCCACAAATAGAGCTTTCTTTTGGTGCTATTTTTTTTTTATTTTTTTTGTGTGCTATAAACAAAAAAAGACTGACAATTTCGAAAAGAAAAAACAATATTTTTGACTTTTTGCTATGATAAATATCCCCTAAAAAGTTTAGGCCAATATGTATCCTTCTACATATTTTTGGTGAAAAAATAGCAATAAGCGTATATTATTTGGTTTAAATTAATTAAAAAATAAAAACCGTAGAGGTGATCAAATACCACCAAAATAAAGCTGTACTTGTGGGGAAAAAAGGACATAAATTTTGTTTGGGTACAACGTCGCACCACCGCGCAATTGTCAGTTAAAGCGACGCAGTGCCGTATATGGCCTGGGCATTAAGGGGGCAAATCCTTCCGATTCTTAAGTGGTTAATATATCGGTAGTATTTTTTAATCACCAGCTGAAGAAAGTAACTTAATGCATACGTGTTCCAGGTGGGTGACTAGGGAACTACTGAAACTGAAGGGGGTCAGAATGACAGATAGGCCTCCAGATGGAGGTAAAAAATGTAAACCTTCATATGTTCCCAGAATAGGTTTCCAAAAAGTTAATCTAAAACGTTTTTTCTTTTTTGCATAGTAGGGCATGGTTAAAAAGGAGGGCCCACTTTCACAGGAACAATGGGAACGAAACTTAGCAATTGGGCCCAGAGTGTCATTGTCACCTTCTCAAATAATGTCCCACCTCTACTTGATACATAGAGCGTATTATACGCCTCAAAGGATGTTCCAGTTTGGCAGGAGGTCAGACTTGAGATGTCAAAGATGTGGGGACAATTGGGGAGACCTAATACACATGGTCTGGAGATGCCCCAAGTTATATCAATACTGGAAGCAAATAGTTGAAACGATAAACATTGTGTTTGCGACATCTTTGCAACCAGAATCCAGGCTATGTGTATTGGGTATCCTGGAAGAAAGGAGACTGTTAGAAGATGAATGAACAGCAATAATAAGATGTCTGTTTCAAGGAAGGAAAATTATTGCGCAGAAGTGGCAAGCGGAAAATCCCCCTACAGTGACAGAATGGAGGAGGGTGATAGATGACACCATTGCAAAAGAAGAATTCATATATATGAAGAGAGAAAATAAAAAATAAATTTAAAGTGGAAGTAAACCCATTGATTTAACAGTTTAAAAAAACAGTTAAATTCCCGGCATGCCGGAAATACTAACTGCCACATTGGTTGTGCTCTCACCCGAACTGTCAAACCATCCTAACTGGTCACATGTGCAGCATCATGGCAGTTGAAGATTAAACAGAGGCCAAGATGGCAGCTTCCTTACCTGAAAATGATAGGAGGGTTTACTTCCACTTTAATAATATGTGGAAAAAATTGATAGAAGTGGAAACATGTTTAAGGGTGGGTGAAGGGTAAGTAAGGAAGGAGGGTGGGTGGTTGCATGGTTGTGAAGAAGGGACAATGTGGGTCCTTTATATGTGATACATTTATATATGTATTGTTGTAAACAGGAAAATGGACGTATGTATGTTTTAAATATGTGGAAAAAGAAATAAAGAGTATTTGATTTAAAAAAAAAAAAGCCTGTGTGAAAAAAAATTGAAGTCAGCAGCTACAAATACTGCAGCTGCTGACTTTTAATATGCCCTAACCTGTCCAGGGAGCCCACAATGTAGGCACCCCAGCTGATCTTCGGATCAACTCCTGGGTGCTGCCGCCACCATTCCTGGTAAGGGAACCAGGCAGTGAAGACTTTGTGCTTTCTAATTGGCCCAGCAGCAGGGGAAGGAGGAGGGGGGCCGAACTCCAGGGAGTCCGGGTCGCGGCCCGTCTCCGGAAGTTGGAAAGGGGACCTGTCAAAAACAGGTCCCACGTCCCCCTTGAAAGATGCCATATGTGGCAGTGGAAGGGGGAGGAAGCATATAGGCGAGAGTTCCATTTTAAGCTAGTTAGTTAAGTTGAAAAGAAGAAGAAATCTCTCCAAGGTGAAAGAACAATTGCCAGCTCCCCATTGGAAGATTTCCCCTTTTTTGGTGATCCAATGACATCTAAAAATGTTGTATTTTCACTCACTTTCAGTCCCGACAATAATAGTCACCAAGACAGTCAAAGAGTCGGAATGTCCTAATGGGCACACAGACAGCAATAAAAACCTGACAAGAGTTTTAACTCCTTGATACTCTATCCAAAACGAATAGAATCAATCCACTGTTTCTCCTTTTATTGTCCAGTAACAGACTGAAGGAGGGGGACTTTTAAGTGTTACTTAAAGTGGAGGTCCAAGCCACTATAAAAGAGAAGAGAGGCGCCTTTAAGTGTAGCAATATGGTTACAATTAATGTAAAACATTTAGCAACTCACATGGTTTATCATTAAAAGAGACACATCTAAGTATGCAGGCGTCCTGGGTAAAGCTGTCCACATAGACCATCCTCCACACAGGGCTGGTGCAAGGATTTTTGACACCCAAGGCGAAACCTCATTTTGCCACCACCACCCCCCCCCCTTGCTCCACCCTGACTCTACCCCCTTTGCCCTGCCCATGTATACCCCACATTTTTATTGAAGTGCCCATCAAATGCAGCCTCACCAGCACCCATCAAATGCAGCCTACCAATGCCCATCAAATGCAGCCTACCAGCTCCCATCAAATGCAGCCTCACCAGCGCCCATCAAATGCAGCCTCACCAGTGCCCATCAAATGCAGCCTACCAGTGGCCCATCAAATGCAGCCTCACCAGCGACCATCAAATGCAGCCTACCAGCACCCATCAAATGCAGCCTCACCAGTGCCCATCAAATGCAGCCTACCAGTGCCCATCAAATGCAGACTACCAGCACCCATCAATGAATGTTTGCTTGCTTCCATTCATTCGGGAGTCGAGATACAGACGCAGTCCTCCTTCGCCGCTGCGCCTCTGACACTATGTGCGAATGGAGCGGTGGCTGCTGATGCTGAGACTTAGTTGCTTGCTGAAGAGAGTTGGAACACTGTTGCTGGGCTCCCTAGGCAGCAGTGTGCCCTATGCGGCTGCCTAGTTTGCCTAGTGATAGCATTGGCCATTCCTCCACACCGCCGGCTCTCACCGCTGTCAGTCTGCAATCGTGACCAGGATGACTACCTTGCAAAAGAGCGATCTGAAATCGAGGCTTGAACTGCTCGTGGGGCGCAGCTTGGAAGGGATGACATTGATAGCGATGCGGAGGATGGTTTATGTGGACAGCTTTACCCCGAATGTCTGCATACTTAGATGTGTCCTGGGAAAACTGTGTGTGCTGTTCAGGCTCGATAGGAAGGAGGTATGTGGACAGTGCCTCCGCAGCTGCTGCTAGAGTGCTGACAGGGGATGGAGCCCGTCCTGGCATCTGCAAAGGTTCAAGGAAGGAAGGGTGACCCCTGGAAGTAGATATGCGACTTCCAGTGGTCACCCTTCATTCCTTGAAGCTCCGGGGGGCAGAGTGAAATGTGCTGGGGGCATGACCTGGTCAGAGTCCAGGCTGTGTTAGCCACTCCATTCATCGCAGCAAGACACCATAGATGTGCGACTTCCAGAGGTCACTCTTCCTTCCCTGCATACTTAGATGTGCCTGTTTTAATCATCAACCATGTGAGTTGCTAAATGTTGTACCTTCATTAAATGTAATCATGTTGCTACACTTAGAGGCGCCTCTCTTCTTTTTTAAACTCATCTATGATGTGACAATACTCATATATCAAGACATTGCTCATTTATTAAGTCATAATTTATAAAAAAAAAAGTACTTGTCTTGTAACACACTCTCAGACCAAGTTACTCTCAATTCAAGGTTTCACTGTATATTTAGAAAGTGTTGCACATCTTCAAAGAAAATGCAATCAATGCATAACAATATGCCTTGCCTTGGCGTAAACCCCCTTAAATGGGTAAGTGCATTTGATCCATTTTTAGTTGAATAGGTCCATTTACTAAGGTGAGAGCGGACTGTGAATGGTGGTGGGAGCCTCAGTTTTTTTTCTTTGTACATTTATTGATCATCGCAAGAGAACTGGACTGGCAGCATGTTCTTTTGAAGGGATATATACATTGGACTGTCTATCTCATATTGATTACTTTATATGTTTTTTTTTTTAATGCACATTTACACATGATTTATTCACCATAGTATACATTTACTTTAAGCACATCTTGATGGTTATTTGGAGTCAATTCTCATGTTACTTACATTTCTTTTGATTTGAGTCACATTTCTTTCGATTTGAGTTGAGTCAAATACTTGCAATTCTTGTGCGTTTGTCCATGCACAATTTGAAAGTCACTTATAAGTACTATATGTGGTACTAATCTTATAAGATAAACTTACGGTAATCACTGTTACTTCACTTGTGTTTATCTATAGACACATATCGTTATGCATTGAGGGTTATGAATTGATTACATTTTCTATGCGTGACACTTTTTTAATATACTTTTAATATATAAGTTTTTTTTTTTTTTCCATCAGAAAATAGGTGCAGGAACTCCCCCTTTTGGAGTTATCCCTTGTCTCTGCCCCTACCCACCTCCGAACACCATTCCTCTGTTCCACCTCCCAGTACTACCCGTTTTAAAGGACACAGAACCAAGTAACATTTGTGGTACTAAGTCATTTGTATGTAACTTGTAATTTGTTAATAATAATAATAAAAGCAGTAAAATAGATCCCCTGCAGCCAACAACAATATATCCCCCCCCAGCAACAATGGGCCACCTGCTCCAAAATACCCCCCCAGCAACATTGTACCCCCAACAGTAACAACAGATCTCCCCACAGACAGCATCAATAGACCCTCCAGCAGCCAGCCCTCAACAGTAGATTGCCATCAGCAACAACTGAGACCACAGTAACCCATCAGCAACATAAGACCAGCCCCAGCAAGAACAGATCGCCCACCAGCAACAATAGACCTCCCCAGCAACAATAGACCTTCCTCCCTACAAAAATGGATTCATTCCAGAGACAATAGGTCCCCCAGCAGCAAGAATAGATCTACCCAGCAACAATACCCCCCCTGTAAAAAAAAAAATAATCCCTTCCAGCAACAATAGATCCCCCGGAAGCCAGCGTCAATAGACCCTGTAGCACACCCCAGCACCCCTTGCTATTACATACATCAGTGCTGGAGATGCCGGACCTGCGTTCCTCCATGTTCCCACTGAAAAAAATCCCTGTACTATTCAGGTGGTGAGGAAATTACACATTTCAGTGTTAGCAGTGACTAGTGATCATTTTTTGCCACTTATCAAATTTTTTGGTACTTATTGCTTTGTGCAGAGGATTTCTCCATAATTTGTTTGCTAATTATATAATGTGTTTGGACTTTTATCACATTTGCCTCTGAATATGTAGAGAAGCCAACTAATTGAAGATTTCTAAAAGTCAGATCACAGCAGAAAAAAAAAGGAATTTGGTGATCTGTTGGAAACTGGGAGCAATAGAAGGTATTTTTCTGAGTTAAGAATACATGCTTGAATTGATAAAAAAAAAAAAAAAAATGAATTTAGCAACACTTTAGGCATTTATGTTTTTTTTTTCTGTCTCACCTGATCCAGTCAGTGACTCAGAAAGCATTGAAGCCAGTGGCTCAGGATAACAGTCAGGCAACTAGCATTTCCAAAAGTAGGTCCGAAATGGCATCCCCTGT
The DNA here is from genome assembly GCA_029206835.1 of Rana muscosa. Classification (NCBI taxonomy): domain Eukaryota; kingdom Metazoa; phylum Chordata; class Amphibia; order Anura; family Ranidae; genus Rana; species Rana muscosa. The sequence continues at coordinate 130,869,979 of CM055119.1, read as the reverse complement.
ATTTCAAAAGGTTTTCTTTAAGAACAGAAGTTGTTATGTGTCCAACTTATAATACACTTAGAACGAACTTGCTGTCACTATTCCTTACTAAAACCATCTCAGGCTTTTACGTTTTAGCATTTTAAAACAGCAACAGAATAAAGTAAAAAAATAATAAAATTAGGAATGGATTTAAAAAAGAAAGAGGAAAAGAAACTTCAAAGATTGACCACATTCGTCACGCAGTCAGTTATAGCCCCTGAGTCCCTGCTTTATATTTTATTACATACTGCATTAAAAATACTGAATGAAGGCATCAAACAACCCCTGGTGCCTCAAGGCATTTTCTTGAGAACTACACAGGTTCCTCGACTCATCATGGGAACATTCTATGGAAATGAGATTACTAATACAGGGGGCTCGAGCACCAGTGCCCTTCTTTATGTTTCACCTTCACTTTTTTTACTCTGCCTCTGTGGATTTCTTTCAACTTTTAATCAGTCAACAAAACTTTTCATCTGCTGTTTGATATGCTGCAGAGGTTCCTCACTCTCAGTCTTAAATTACGGGAAAGGCTTCTAAATATGAAGATTCCCTCTGCAACTTTAATTAGTGCGTTGTGCTGTTATGTGCATTGACTATTTTCTTATTGTTTGTGTTGTGTCCTCTGATTAATCCATATATCATTGTAAAATGGAAAAAATAATCTTTAGTGGCTTGCAGTAATACATTAACACTGGACGTTCCTGTGCAGATTGAGCTTAGTAACAGATTTGACCTTGCATGGCGATTGTCAAATCTGACAGGGTGTTCTGCAACTGAAAAGGCATGCCCGAAGCTATGAAAGAAGTGAATTAAGCACAGTGCACATATGACTGTGTGGAAGGGGAACCAGGCGGCATGGGGTTAGTTGGTATTAAAGAGTGAATAAAGTAATAGTAGTTACCAGATTGGTTGGATGAAGCAGGCTGATGGGGAGGAGCTTGTTTGGATGGTTATTGGGGAGGAGTGAGGAAGAGCCAGTCAGGGATCAGAAGTTATCAGATGAACATCCCTTATCGCTGGGTAGTGATGGTTTGGATTTGGAAGTTTGGGGTCCCTGAAGGAAGTTTAAATCTGGTGTTTTGAGGAAAATGGTGGGGATTCATGTTCGGTATGGTGTCCTCTAATTGGTCCCATCAGCTCATCGTGACCAGGTAGTTGTAGACTAATATAAGTGTGAGGTCAGCTGCTCAGGTGTTTTGTGTCTGGGGGCATAGCTTAGTTAACTGGTGTAACAGACACAAGGTTTAGTTATAAGGCACCTTCAAGGACTTGCAACCTCATTTGATCTGTAATGTTATGTTTTTGTTATTTAAATGTGTATGTTATAGATAATAAAAGACTGCTATGGTAACCTCTAATCTACCATTGTCATGAAGCTGCAGATCATGTAGGGGGCAACAACAGCAGGTGTAAGAGGACTATCTTGGTTGCTCAAATTGAAAATCCCTACAGATGATGTCCTCGTGCTTCACACGGTTCCTAGTAGGACGGGTGTCTGTTGTATGTGCACCGGCCGACACACCAGACTTAAAGGCTTTTTTTATCTACATAAGTGTAAGTGCAATATGAATTGTTTTTAATAAACCTTATATACGTTTAATGCACTATGTGGAGCCCATATTATTTTTTCTATATCGGGTGTATCTGCTGATGGTTGTCGGGAGTTACTGCCAAGGAATACCATTTGTGATCGCTGATCTGTGGAGAGAGCTGGTTTACTATATGCACTCATTGATCCTCTGTCATGGTAAGGAGGAATTTCTTCTGATTGGTGGTGGATCAACACGTTTATTTTTTGGATGCAATATTTCACCATATGGACTTCCTTCACACAGAGCACTGGTGTTTAGAATGGACATTGTTTTGTTTATTCACTAATGGACTCAACTCATTATTATCAAATGCATTTAATTAATTTGTGTTTCACAATCATTTGTGTTTCACATATTTTTGTGTTTATTCACCCATCACATTATTTCAGTTATTCATGTAGTGTTGCTTTATATTTTGTTCACTTATTTATCATTATTTAATGGTCTTGGGTTAGTGCGATTTATTTTCTTTTCCACAGATAATGTTGCAGAGTGGAATTCCACCAGTTTCAAATGTTGATGACCATTTATAGGTGGATTAACTGTTGGAATGTGTATGAATGCCTTAAAGCGTAACTGAACCCATCAATTCAACTGTTTCTCAAACAAGTTACATAAAGTGAATGATATTATGTCGACCAAACTGTCAAGTAATCAAATGGTTGGTGTCATAACTATCACATGTCTAGCATAATGTCAACTGCAGATCAAACACATGAGTCAATGGTACTCCAGATGAGCAGTGACAAGGAGAAACAAGGGATAAAGCGCTGTGAGAGAGATCCTACTAAGAGTAGTGTTCAGTTGTACCTATATAGCAAGAAATGTGATAAGCATATACTCTCATTCATAAAGTTGCTGTATACTCATCCTAGGGTCAAGTAACCTATTTTACCACATGTGGAGATAATGAGTGTCTACGTGCAGTATGTGGGTGGTCACACTCAATGCTCATCAGGTTTTTCCGAAGATTCTTGCACTGTGCTAGGCTGCGATTGGATCCAGTGAACAATGGTACAGATGCCACAAGAGGCCACAAAATGGAACAAAGGTATATTAGCAGAGGCGCCAATTAAATAAAAGGTGCTTCCAAATGGATTCCTCAGGATGCTAAGTATTAATTGATCATAATAACAGGTTAAAATTTTTGATTAAACAGTAGTAAATAGGCCCTTTAGCTATTGTGAGTATAGGTAAAATTCATATAAAAGGTTTAATCGATATACAGTATATATATATATATATATATATATATATACATATATATATATATATATATATATATATATATATATATATATCTCAAACAGAGAGAGTATAGGAGGGTTCAGTTCCATTTTAAAGGTTCACTTAATATTCATTATGATTTATGCCTGTGTGAGATTAGACTAATATGATATTCTCCACTAGAAACGGCATTTAAGGATAAGTAAATCTAAGAACAAAAATTTAATAAATTGCAGCTGGCAGTGCTTAGATGTAGTGGATGGATTTGCTTTCTCTCTCTCATGTTTGTTTGTTTTAAACTAAGAACATTTTCAGCAAAAACAGAAAATACCTGCTGATCTTGCTTAAAATGCAGTGTCTGTCAAAAATATCTTCCGTTTTAGATATGCTTTGTAACATATCAATTGCCTTGCCCCCATATAATGAACTTGATGAGATACAATAGTCCATATTGGGAGAAGAAAATAGTGTGACAACCATGGCTTCCCCAGTGGAGGAGTAGTGTAGTCACCCAGAAACAGGAAGCATGTTATTTGCAGGATTAACAAGTAAAAATAAAGCAAAAGAAAATACTGTAAATGCAGCCGCAATATCAAGGACTAGTAATCTATATTGCATTTTTGTTTTTGGCTTCAATTTAGCCCCAAATTAATTGCAAGAGAGGCCTGTCACATTCAGTAAAACCAAAAAGGTGCTTGATTATCTCATCACTGGGAGATCATACTGACCTAGCCACATCTGAATGATAACATCCTTTGAACAAGTTGCAATTCTTGCGTGGCGTTAGCAAAACTACTGCTAGAATAACCTATGAGGGCCCGTTGAAGATATCCTGCTGTCTGCTTATATGAAGTCCCACTTTTCAACTCTACAGACCTCCAGAGAAGATGATGAAGAGATGGCGGCATTCTCCTGAACTGAGCATCTCCAGCAGCCTCACAGTGCTATTACCACAGTTGACTATTGGGGTCCAAGGAGGGAAACAAAATTAGGAAAAAATATTAAAATGCCTTCATTTTGAGGCTTGGTGTTGCCCTTTCTATTCCTGTTTCCCTAGGCACTGGACCATAAATGCCATCATGATAAAAACAATGCTGTTGCATGATAGGCAAAGATGTCTTCTAGTGTTATGTTTGGCCTATTCTTAGGCAAGTATTGAGGGTCATTATAGCGTTCAATTAATTTAATGAAGGCCATTATAGTGTTTCATACATTTAATGCATGTTTGAAGTAACTGGAGTTAGAAACTTCACAGGAGAAGTATGCAAGCCACTGATATTGATTTTGTACAGACTGTTAAAACACATTCATGGATGGATTTAGATGCTGATATATTAATAGTATTTCTAATAAAATACAAGAAATTATGCCAAACATGTGTTAAACAAGAAAAAAAGACAGTACTCTATGCGTTAAATTATTAAAAGATATGGAATATATATTTTTAATGTTTAATCTTTTTTTTTGCAATTTTTCAGAAAAAGGAACAGGTACAGTCCATCAGATCACAGGAGACATTTAAGTAGCAGCAATAAATTCAGAAACACATCAACAGACTATATGCTGTATAACATGTTCTGACCTGTATGTACATATAATTATTAATAAAAATACGTGGATCAAACAAGTGCCATTGTATGTAGTAAGCTCTAGGATATATACATAACATGGGTATGGTTAAATGGTAATCTCAAAGGTTGGGACACAATCAAAGTTAAAGAAAATGGAAAACTGATACATAATGGAGCCAGACACCACCCTTAACCCCTTCTTAATCCAGAATAAAAGGGGGTCCTACTGTAGACTCAAATGACAACTCATATAAATGATGAAAAGTTCAATGAGTGTCTAAAATGGTCCTTTGGTTCTACTCCAGACCCTGCACATGTCCCCAGTTTCTTCCCGGCAGCAGCACAAGGTAAGGGGGGGGGTGCACTTTGATGAAAGGGAGGATGAAGAACTCTTGACTTCTGATGGTGGTAGAGCTCTTGACATCTAATGTAAGTTGGGTGGGGTCTCACACCCCTGATATCATCAAAAATAAACTGTATTAAAGACTGTTTAGACAGAACACAATGGCAGAACCATGCTCTGTCTGAGCAGTCTCCAATAAAGTTTCTTGTTGATGATACCAGCTGTGTGTGACTCTCCTTTTCAGAGTACTATCATCTGCTATAGGAGTGTGAGTAGGCTCCATGCAGGTCTGCACCTGCCCTTCACAGCTTAAGTCCTAAGTTATTACTAAAACCAGTAATACTTGAATGCAGAGGCAATTATTTAATATGATAAAGATTAGATACATATATAGCCTTACAGATACAGCCGGCCTTTTAAGGGCAACCATAATGCTGATGCGGCCCGCAAGTCAATTGCTGCTGTTTTCTCAAACAAAGGGAAGGTCTGGGCTTCCCCGATCCATTGAAGTAATATAAAGTGATCCACATGGCTAGAATTCTGGAATGGTTCAGTCAGGGGTCCACCAAACGCAGACAATAGCCGAAGCCCCTCTGATGCAAGAGAGTTGCCTTGGGCTGCAGTCTCCCACCTCTTAATTGCTGCCACTCTCACCTTTATTTACTCTGACTGTATAATCCTGCAGCCACCAGATTCCCTGTCTTAAATGACGCAAATCATTGGCAACCCACAATTCCAGCATGGACGCCCTGACCGAAGAGGCTTAAATCAATTGTGGAAATTCAAGGCATTATGGACCTGGAGGACACCGAAAATTCCCCACTTCTTGACCAGAATCTGGAGGAATCGGAGTACTTTATCTCCCTTGATGGACTTCAAGCGACTATGCTCATCACTGACCCTTCTCCAACATGACTTATCAGTCTCCTATAAACTCCTTACGCATCCTCCTCTGACGTACCTTACAAACTGAGAAGCAAACTTTTACACCACTTTACGGAACAACAGAAAGGAAGGGTCCTGAAACATATTTACTCTGCTTCTATTGAGAGCAAAGTACAGGAAATCAGATTCAAAATTACATTCCGCTGGTACAGGTTCCCCCAAACACTGTGTCAGCTCCTCCTGCAGTCATCTCCAATATTTTTGCCGATGTCAGCAACAGAAGGGCTCTATGTTACATATGTTTTGGAGTTATCTGGTACTACACGACTTCAGGAAACAAGTTGGGGAGTGACCCAGCAGCCTTCCTTCTACACATTGCCTAGCTCTTGACAAAATGTTATAAACATTCCCTGTTGATACACCTGCTAAATGCAGCCAACATGCGCACCTCCCTTCACTAGAAAATTATGTTGGCTCCCCTGAACAGCCTTTGGTTGCGTAAGATTGAGGAAATTGCCCTCATGGAGGAAATTGCAGCCTCAGTGAAAAGGAAGGAGGAAGTGTTTAGTAAAATCTGGCTTTACTGGTTTGATTTTTATGTTTTCTTCTGTTGTGCCCAGTGGATCATTAATCCCTCCAGAGCTCTGATCTTAATCGGCTACCCCTGCCATGAGAATATATAGGATGGCAGGCTTTCCCCAGGGATTCAAAAATCTTCTGACCCGCCCCTTTCTCTCTTTTTTCTCTTCTTTTCCTTACTCCCCCCTCTTTCCTTGCTTGGTTGCTGTTTTTTTTTTTCTTTCACCATTTTTCATCACCATTTCCATCTCTTTTTCATGCCTTGTCCTTTAGATTTCCATTTCATTGTCAATGTGATCTTACACACAACTGGATTTGCCTATTTTGCCCCTACTGACCTCCCCAAGGAGAGTTTTTGCCTTGTATGTTTGCCTCTTCCCTATGGCCAACAGGGTGTGTAATTTTGCTGGCTAAGAATGAGACCAATTGTTGTGTAACTCACTCTTTCTACAATTTCTACATTTCATTTGGCCTGAGTTATTGTTTTCTGTTTTTGTGAAATTGGAAATGTTGCTGTTTCTATATCCTTATTCTGTATGTCCCTTCTATTGGAGGAACACATTTTCTATCTACCGTATATACTCGAGTATAAGCCGACCCGAATATAAGCAGAGGCACCTAATTTTACCACAAAAAACTGGGAAAACGTATTGACTCGAGTATAAGCTTAGGGTGTCCATCTGCATGCCTCACTGTGCCTCACTTTGCCTCACTGTGTCCATACCTCACTGTGCCCATGCCTCACTGTGCCCATGACTAGACTGACGTTTAACATGGGAGTCTATGGAAGCGGTGATCGGCTTTGAAAAATCGGCGCTCCCCGGCCGTAGGTCCCCCGGACAGCAAACTTTGCACACTTGTAGAGGAAGAGTGGCCGGTACCGGGTCCCCAAAGTCCGGGAGATCTGGCGCAAAAAGGTGACTCAAGTATAAACCGAGGGGGCATTTTCAGCACAAAGAAATGTGCTGAAAAACTAGGCTTATACTCGAGTATATACGGTATGTGTTATGTGCTTACTTTTTAATAAAAGTAAAAAAAAAATTATATAAAAAAAAAAAATCTACGCTGTCCATGTGAGTTTATATGCCTCAGAGGTGCCATTTTCTATATAGGAGGGGTATTTGGTTTATGCCAGTGCCTAGAAATAATAGTTCTTGCTGAAGAAATGGTACATCAGTTCTATTTTAATTTGTTCAAAAGAGTCAGATATCATATAGAGTACAGGGATTTGAGGGACATTAGGAACTTTTTTTGCTAACAGGCTCATGGAATATTTGCAGGATTTTATTCCAAAAGGGAAAAACTAGTAGACGTGTACATGTACTCCATATATGGGTCATTTTACCTGGAGCACTTAGGCATCTCCAGGAATCATTCGGTATAGAGGGATTTATGTTATGTGGCACTGTAGGGCAATAATAAAGCCTAGAACTTATTTTATGATTGTGTGCTCTCATTGATATTGAGGTGTTGTGAGTGAATGTCACAATTCCATCCCACTCTAAAGCCGTGTACACACGATTGGTTTTACAGATGAAAACAGTCCGATGGACTTTTTTCATCTGACAAACCGATCGTGTATGGGACCCATCAGTCTTTTTTTCATCGGTTTTAAAAAACAGAACATGTTTTACATTTTTCCGATGGATCAAAAACCGATAGCCAATTCCGATCGTCTATGGGCAAGTTCATGGGATAAAAAACCCACGCATGCTCAGAATCAAGTCGACGCATGCTCAGAAGCATTAAACTTCATTTTTCTCGGCTCATCGGAGTGTTTTTTACGTCACCGCGTTTGGAATGGTTGATTTTTTGACTGATGCTGTTTAGGCAAGACTGATGGAAGTCAGCTTCATCGGATTTCCGATGGAAAAAAACATCGGATTAGAATCCATAGGATATCCGATCGTGTGTACGAGGCTTTAGTCACCTAGTGTAGTACTGGGTTCCTCCTCCTGGAAAAAAAAAGTGTGCAGCACCAGGGAAAGATTATTTTAAAAGGAGTGGATATAATAAAAATGGAGAGTGGTCTGGTTTATGTTGTTGCATGAATATAGCCTCAAAGTTTGTGTATTGTCAAGGTGACAATATAGTCTGAAGAAAATGATTGAGAGTATTTCAGCCAAGAATTAGATGGGGAATAGTATGATGGTAGGAGTACAGAGAGAGGATGAAGTTTTCCTTAGGATAGGATTTGGTGCAAGAGAGTCTAATCATCCCTACTTCCATGGCGAAAATTGAGATTTGTGTAAGGCTGGGAGAAATCTAGAACTGCCAAACAAAGGCATCACTAGGTCTAGTGGAAAAGAGACCCCCTACGCATGTAAGAATCCCAGGCATGAAGTGTAGCTGATACTAGAAGTGGTAAAGAGTCAGTAGCAGGTCTATGTTCAGAGGCCATCCATAGTAGAGATCTGGTATAGTCAGGTCATCCTCTAGTTTGGTCCATAATTTGGTGTAGGAAATATATTTTTAAGACAGCTAGTATAAAGATAGAAACATTCTCTTATGTAGATGGGTAATGTCCCCAAATCTTTCTTTGCATAATTGCTTTCTGCACCCTCATGCACTGAAGGATTCTTAGGCTTTGTTCACATATTTGCACTGCATAATAGCATGTGTTAGTGACTTGTGATGCACTTTCACCTAGCAGCAAAAGGGTCGCTGGTTCGTATCCCAACCACGACACCATCTGCCTGGAGTTTGCATGTTCTCCCTGTGTCTGTGTGGGTTTCTTCCGGGTGCTCCGGTTTCCTCCCACACTCCAAAGACATGCTGGTAGGTTAATTGGATCTTGTCCAAATTGGCCCAGTATATATGTGTGCGATTGTGTGTCCCAAGCGTGTCAAGATCCTACAGGGTAAATGACACTGGCTGCAAAAAGCACCTTGAGGCGATTCAGTTTGCATTTGTAGCGCTATACAAGTCATAAATTCTTAATGACACCCCAACACACCTTGCCATTGCAAATAATTTTTAGCATACCTCAAGGTTTGGTAACAAACTACTGTACATGTACCTTTTGTGGTTTGTTTTAGTGCAATGGATAGCCCATTTAAACAGGGCTGCCCTAACACAGCGCACATTAAAGCGGTTGTACTGTATGTCCTGACAAAAAAAAACCTGTAAGGCAAAGACATATTGAGCTAGTATGCACGGCATACTAGCTCATTATGAATTACTCACCTTAGAACGAAGTGCCCGCACCGCCTCCCGGCCACCACTGAGGGAGCTGACATGTTCCTTTGGCGTTTCTTCTGGGTTCGCCGCTATGGCCACTCCGTTCTGGCAAGGAGCTCTGAATTTCCTGCATAATCGGCCAGAGCTTCAGATTGTATGCACCTCTGACGTCCATGGCTGCATACAGGGCAAATATCTCCTAAACCGTTCAGGTTTAGGAGATATTAATTTTACCTACAGGTATGCCTTATTATAGGCTTACCTGTAGGTAAAAATCACCAAGCAGAGGATACAACCGCTTTAATGCACTTTGTGTTAACATACCACAAGCGGTGAATATAGTCTAAGGTCGACCATTTCTTTCCTGCAACCACGGGGTGTAGGAAAGAAGTTTGCACGATTCCCCTATCAACACAGACAGTGCTGACAGGAGAATCCCTCTGCCGAGCAATTGTCTACTCCTTTAGTCGCTAGCAAAAATCACTGGGTTCCCCTGCCTGTCTAAACACGGTTCGAATCTCAGCCGGTTCCTGCTGAACCAGCCGCGATTTGAATTGTCTTTGGCTGACCTAAGAAAGGAAGGGAAACCAGCTTCAAGCTCGCTAATTTAGATTGACAGCACCATGCAATGCTGTGGATCTTGACTGGTTTACAATGCTAATTCCCTCTCTCCCCGTCTGTGTTCTGCTATAGGGGATTACAGAAGATTACCCAAAATACGGATTGCAGTATAAATAAATTGAACATTTATGGGCTTCTCATTGAACAAGTAGCTTGATTTAATGTGACTCAATAACTGTCCTTCACCCAAAACATCCTGAAGCGAGCTTTATTTTAGGATTTATCACCGTAAATCACTATTTAAATATTTGTCAACCAAATTATATTAGCTCCCAAAAACCATAAACACAAAAGATCATTGAAAATCTGATCTCAAATTTTTTTTTTTATTTTTTTTTTCACATTTTTTATTTTAGATGAGGTTATGACAACTGTCCGTTGAAGAGCATGTGTGATAAGCTTTGACTAACAGAATTTTGCAACCTCATAAATCTTATATGGCTGCTTAATTTGTATAATCATTTCTAATCTCCTTGTACAAAACCCTTTCACATTTTTATGGAGCCCCTTACTAGCCCCAAGCAATTTTTCTTCATAAAATTAAAAACTGCGATCTAACATATGCCAAGCAACAAGTCTAATGAGATGAGGCATCGACGCTTTGACAATGAAAGAGACATTTCAATGGAAAAGATCTAGGAATAATGCTTTTCACAGCCAATGTTTCATCAGAGCAGGGACAATACCTCACCCAACTGCTAGCATAATACCCATATGGGCATACCACTGTCTAAATATAATTTGTCCTCAGCATGCCAGGAAATCTAAAAGTTGTATTTCTTGCCTGAATTTTATTTTTCTGACAGAGACTTCAATTTAAAAGACATCTTAAATTATAAAATTTAACTCTTTTAATGCATCTGTCAAATTTCACCATCTGCTGCTTGTGTCCCTCATGGGAAGAATTCACTTCACTTTCCATCAGGAGAGGACATGATTAGAAATCTCTCCAACAGGGAAATAAAAACACTCTTTTAGTAAAGTAGAGCAGGGTTAGATTTTTTGACAATGTTGTTGACAATTTTGTATTTATAGTCATCTGTGCCTTTCTATTTCGGTGACAAACATCCCTCCCATTTCTTGTCTTGGTGTCACAAGCACAGAAAGTAAGGGAAACTTTTCTCAATAGGATTACAGACATAAATAAAAAAATGCTAAAAATGACTACTCTTCCTCTATTAAAAAAATTGTCTGGCATTAGGCTTTAATGGTTAAATGATATGATCACACTGTAATGACAATCCCACAGGAGTCTCCATATTTCTCTGCATATAACAGGAATTATTGAAGGCTTTAAAAGCACAGAAATTAGAGGAGATGATTGATTTTTTTTTCACTGATCCCATCCAACCTTATAAGTCCTGGATTGTTTTGCTTGCAGCCATAGTAGTTGCATCATAGGTAAGTGCATTTCAAATTACTCGTGACTGCTTTTGCAGCTTGTGAGGTTCAATTTGTGGAGAGCTGAGACTTGCACATGATGAACCCCCGAGGACCATAATGTTTAGGAGTAAATAACATTATACACTTACGAGGTGGTATCAAAAAGTTTTGAGACTAGCTCTGTTTACAAGAAAGTACCATACTTTATTTATCTACATTTACACACTATCACCTTCAAAATAGTCCACTTACACAGCAATTCAGCGCTCCCAGCGTTCCTGCCACTTTTGGAATGTGTCCTGGAAGACTTCTTTTCGAAGCATGTCAACCACCTTCTGCGATTCGCGCTGGATCTCTGCAATGGTGTCAAAACGGCGACCATTGAGATGGATCTTCATCTTCGGGAAGAGGGCGAAGTACACAGGAGCCACATCTGGCGAGTAGGGTGGGTGCGGAAATTAGATCATGTTGTGTCCATGATAAAAAAGCAGATGTGGAAAAAAACGTGATCAAAATAGCACCAGTTGCACAGCTCCTGATGTACACAGGACAATCTCTTTTGGCACACTGCCTTGTGAAGGTCTGTGCTCCCTGTGACTGTGCATGCAGCCTTGTGCTGTCATCTGTTGGCGTGTTACAAAACCAGTCTTGAAAGCTTTTGATACCACCTTGTACAACATCCTCTGAGCCTAGACAATTTCTCTGACCATCAGAAATTTCTGGGCTGCACAATCAGCTAGTAGCTCCATACTATGTTCTGCACTACTCTGAGCAGGCAAGTCTGAGACTTAGCCCCGTCCTCTGCAGACATTGACCACTTTTCACGCATCAGTCTTCCTACTTATTTTGGGAGGCTATCCATCATCAAATGCACAACATAAATTTATGACCAATAGATCAGGCATTCACTTTAACCACTTCAATACAGGGCTTTTTGTACCACTTCAATACTATTCTAGCACTTCTCTCCTACATGTACAAATCATCATTCTTTTGCTAGAAAATTACTCAGAACCCCCAAACATTATATATGTTTTTTTTACCAGACATCCTAGGGAATAAAATGACGGTCATTGAAACTTTTTTTCTTGCATGATATTTGCGCAATAATTTTTCAAACGCCTTTTTTTTTTTAAATGGTTTCATGAATTAAAAAATAACAAAACAGTAAAGTTAGCCCAATTTTTTAGGAAAATATGAAAGATGATGTTACTCCGAGTAAATAGATACCCAACATGTCACACTTTAAAATTGCGCACACTCATGGAATGGCGCCAAACTTCGGTACCTAAAAATCTCCATAGGCGACGCTTTAATTTTTTTTACAGGTTACCAGGTTAGAATTACAGAGGAGGTCTAGTGCTAGAATTGTTGCACGCGCTCTAACGCACGCGACGATACCTCACATATGTGGTTTAAACAGCGTTTACATATGTGGGCGACTTACATGTGCATTCGCTTCTGATCGCGAGCTACTGGGGACAGGGGCGTTTTAATTTTTTTTTTTATTATTTAATAATTTTTTTACTTATTTATTTATTTTTTTACAATTATTTTACTTTTTTTTTTGATCACTTTTATTCCTATTACAAGGAATGTAAACATCCCTTGTAATAGGAATGTGTGTGACAGGTCCTCTTTATTGAGAGATGCGGGGTCAATAAGACCCCACATCTCTCCTCCAGGCTGGAAAGCATGAGATCAGTGAAAATTTTTTCACTGATCTCATACTTACTAGCCGTAATGGCGGCTTTGTTTACACTTGAGGACCCGGGCGTGACGTCATCACATCGCGCCCGGGCCTCCGACGATCATAGAGATGACTGGTGACCATCTGGTCACCAGTCATCTCTATGCTCGTCACGTGACCCACCAACGGCGCAGGAAGATTCGCTCCGGGTCCCCAATCGCACGGGAGAGCCCGGAGAAGCACCGGATGGCGGCGGGAGGGGGGGGGGATGTCCCCTCCGCCGCCTATAAGAACGATCAAGGGGTGTCGCTATGATCATTCTTATGGTGCACAGAATCGCCGGCACTTCAAAAGGATATCTGAATGATGCCTCTAGCTGCAGGCATCATTCAGATATCCCCCTACAAAGCCAGGACGTCATATGACGTCTACCCAGGATGGGAGATCCCATCTGTGGACGTCATTTGACTATGGCTGGGTAGGGAAGTGGTTAAAGAAGATCTACAGTATAATGTTATTGCTTATTTTACAGTTTGTCTCCTATGGGATAAATAAATAGTTATGAGGTTTGACCTGCCCCCCTTCCCTCCTACCACATCCAATCCTACTACAGCTTTTAAGGAGATGGTTAATTCATAGCTTGCCAGAGCTGTGAGTAATTTCCCAGCAGCAAAGAATCAACTCTACTCCAAAGCTGATCTTAGATCTGCTGTAGCAGGAGGGCAGGACTTGAGATCAAACCTCATAACTAAGGTTAGAAAGCACTTAGAAACATGGGACAAAGTACTACATGTAAAATTATAATTATAGGTCTTCTTTAATTCTGGGGGAGAACTGACCCCACCCTATGTTTCACCTAAAATAGAGGAAATTCTGTTGAGTGATCATAGCAGGCTTGTGAGTCTCCAACATTGTGTGCTATTCTAGAAAGGTGTTACTCCTACTGCCTCCAAACAACTATTTTTGCCACCCAGCAACTGGCACCCTCCAATCGTAGATAGAACCTCTTTTGCTATACCAGAGCTGTGAAAACAGGGCCAGCTTTTGTCATTACCATTTACAATCCTTATAGTGGTAGTAAACTCTGTACTACCACTTGTACCTATAGGTAAATCTTTAATAAGGCTTACCTGTAGATACTGAGAATATCTCCTAAACCCAGTTTAGGAAATATTGGGAGTGCATGAAGCCGATGACATCATCGGCGCATGCACTCTGAAGGTCCAGCTTATAGTGCCGGACCTTCATAGCCTGTGCCGGAAACGGTGGCTCCCAATGCGCATGTGTGGGAGTGACGTCATCACGGCTCCGGCCAATCACATAGCCAAAGCTTGCGAACCCAGAAGACAGACAGGGGGAACATGTCACCCTCTTAGCGCTGACTTTACAGCAGTGGAGGGCTTTGTTTCAAGGTGAGTATTTCATAATGTGCTAATATGCGATGCATACTAGCACATTATGCCATTGCCTTGCAGGGTTTTTTTTTTTTTTTGAAGATTGCCGGTTTACAACTGCTTTAATCTAGTTTTAAAGCGGAATCTGCTTATATTTGGATTTTCTGCTTCATCCACCCCCATCAACATGCTAAAAACTGTTTAAATAAAACCTTTCCATTTTTATGTCATACCTTATTGTAGACCCAATGCCATAGTTGTGCAGGCTCCCCCCAATCTACTCGGGTGATTTACTAAAGGCAAATAAACTGTGCACTTTGCAAGTGTGGTTGTACTCTGCAAGGGGATTTTCTCCAGAGCTAAGTAAATGAGGTGAAGCTTCACAAAGAATACCCAATCACATGCAAGGAAAAAAACTCAATATTTGCTTGCACATAATTGGATGATGGAAGTCAGCAGATATTCCTCTTATTTACTAAGCTCTGGAGAAAATGCCCTTGCAGAGTGCAACTACACTTGCAAAGTGCAAAGTCTATTTGCCTTTAGTAAATAAATCCCACTGTATTCACCTCCACATTAACTGTTTTATTGATGTGAAATATTGCTCACTATAGCCCCTTTAACATGGGCTTTCCGATCAAGGCCGCCTGTCAGCTCTTAAGGTCTACCTGTTCGGCAGCTCCATACTGCTCTGTGGAAAGGTGGATGTAACTGGATTTGTGTCCAAGTTCATCCAGGTCTGGCAAAAAAAAAATGGTAAAGGACTGTGCAATCTTACACTTTTTAAGACGTAGATGTAATGGATCAGAGGAGGCTGTTTACACCCAGCTGCCCACAACGTCTTTATGGGTCCACCACAGTTCGCTGTCATAATGCATACTCAAAACCTAACAGGCATGGATGTCACAAAACTGATGTCCATCCCTTCCCACTCCAATTCGGCAGTGCATCTGCTCATGGATCTCCTGATGAATGGAGTGGAGCGGCACCATTTGAAAGGACCCTACCTGGTAGAGGGAAAAATAACTTATTAAATGCATAACTGCCAGTCAAGGGCCAGGCTTTAGTATAGTCTGGTCATTTAAAACAGTCTTATTTTTTTAGACTCCTGAAATTTTGTGAAACAACCAGCATCTACTGCTGAAAAAAATAGTTTTTCAGTTGTATTGAGTGCCTTCAACAGATCATGTTCTAAATCCATATGCCAATTTGTATTACATCCCAATTTCTTCTTTAATCACGTAGCACTTCCTTAGAAATAATATCCACACTTAAGCCCTGTACACACGATCGGTTTTACTGATGAAAACAGTCTGATGGACTTTTTTCATCAGACAAACCGATCGTGTATGGGCCCCATCGGTCTTTTTTCCATCTGTGTTAAAAAATAGAACATGTTTTAAATTTATCCAGTGGAAAAAAAAAAAAAACAATAGCAAATTACTATCGTCTGTGGGGAACTTCATCGGATAAAAAACCCATGCATGCTCAGAATCAAGTCGAAGCATAGAACTTAATTTTTCTTGGCTCGTCGGAGTGTTTTACGTCACAGCGTTTGGGCCGATCGTTTTTTTTGACTGATGGTGTGTAGGCAAGACTGATGGAAGTCAGCTTCATCGGATTTCCCATGGAAAAATCCACGATTTAAAATCCATAGGAAATCCGATCATGTGTACAGGGCTTTAGAGGATACTGGAAATATTTGTAGGGACCCTTGCCTTGATGGTACTTACGATGCACAGGAATGCACCAGGGGGCACTTGGTAAATATTTGATATTATATGGAGCGTATAAGTTAATGATGTTGGCAAATGCTGCCATAGACAATCTTCACTTTTGCTGATATAGAAAACAACTTTATAAACAGACTTTTAAATGGAGAAAATATATTCACATTATAGCCATTAAAACACATTAGTCATAACAGCAGCTCGCAAAAATGCAAAATAACCGCAGTCAGTAATGCCCTATCATATATACAATGTAATCTTGTGATCGTATCTAACAACCGTGTCGCAGAGGCTTCTCTGGGTATCAGAAGGCTGAACGTTTGTGGCTCTGGATGACAGTTGCTCAGCTGGTGGCCTCTAACAAAGAAAGTAATACATTTGCAGTAATGATCTGACTGGTTGCCATCTGCTTTGTGCACAATTATATTATACAAAGATTACATGTTCTGGCGGCATACTAGGGTAGCTAAAACCTTGCCGGTGCCCCGTGGTGTTGATGAGGACGTGAACTGCAGAGTTTTACGAGTTTGATATTCAGCGGTCTGAATTTTATGTGCAGACAACATTGCCTTGTTAGAAAATAGCATCAGTATTCTGCCAGGTTGTATTTTTACAGCATAAAACAAGACAGTTTTGTAAGTCTTAAATTATAACATCAGCTTGTTTGGAAAAAGGTGTGCAGCCATTTCAGAGATTCAGAAAATGACCTTGGAATGAACGAACCAACACACACAGCAAGCCTGGCAATATGGCGTGACTATCTATCGAGCATCTTAATTTTCTGGCTTTTGACAAAGTCGTTTACAGTGCTGCTTCTCATATTGGGCTTGATTCTTCAAAGAAAGCTCTAGCTTAGATTAAATGTTTTAATCTTACAAAAAAAAAAAAATGAACCTTTACATTTTGGTCTGCAAATCTTGAAAGTACAAGGGGCTTGTTGGATGGACATTAGTTTCCCAAGCAATGCACTAGGTTTTACTAAACTGATATTTTATATTTAGAGAGATGGATGCAAATCTGTGGATGTTTCTTACTACAAGTATGGGACAACCCCCACTTAGAACCCATTTTATTATTTTTTAGCAATGGATAGGCTATATTATTTTCTGTGAAGGTTTCCATTTATCGAGGTCATAGTATAGCTAGTAGTAGTCAGTCATTTTCTGATTAACTTGTTCTGTAATGTTGAAGACGTTGCTCTTGTTTTGCCTACTCAGGTCAAGCAAAAACATAGGATCATCGATGAGGAGCAGAAGAAACAGATTCATATAGTAATCCCGTATTTGGCTTGAGTGTCAGAAAAACCCAGAAGGATTTTTATAAAGCATTATACCCCTATGTTTTTCACAGAATTCCAGGTATAACATTTTTGCATAGTTACATTGGTCTAGCTTGGACATGTAACTATGCATATACCATACCTGTGGGATCCCTCTAGCAGCTGGAAATCACTGTAGTAGGCACCACTAGTCCACTAGCTTTTGGGTCCCATGCATAGATGCTGCCCTGCTGTATTTTCAACACAGGAGGTTGGCCGCTCAGCACAGGCACCATTCAGATAATGCCTTACATTTTTGCAATGAAAGAAAAGGGTTCTCTGATTGAATAAAGGGAGAGGTGGGGTGGTTACACCACTCTCTTCACCTCAACCAGTCAGAGAATGCTTAGTTATAGCCCAAACTGACCAATGTAACTATGTAAAAACTATGTAAGGATCCCATACCTGGAATTCTTCTTTAATACTTTGGTAAATAAAGTTGAATCCCACATTGAAGATTTGCTCTGTTACAGTGAACATCTACAGATGTCCAAAATTGACCTTTTGTCTTTAAAGAAGAAGTAAACCCGTTTTTGTTTTTCCTGCAAAAAAAAAAAAACCCTGCAAGAGAAAGGCATAATGAGCTAGTATGCATAGCATACTAGCTCATTATGTGGCACTTACCTGAGATCGAAGCCCTCAAAGCGCTCCTCGTTCCCCTCCGCCGCCATGTCCCCTCTGAGCGTCTTCCGTGTATCGCTGCTCCAGCGCTGTGACTGGCCGGAGTGGCGATGACGTCACTCCCGCGCATGCGTGCGGGACCGACAGATCCCCACGCATGCGTGAGGTTCCGGCATTATTCCATTCAGAAAACCATCACGCTCAGTGCGCCGGCGCCATTATCTAGACAACGGTGCGCATGTGCCGTAGACATCGGTGCAGTGTTTTCTGCAAATATCTCCTTAACCGTGTAGGAGATATATCTTGCACCTACAGGTAAGCCTTAATCTAGGCTTACCTGTAGGTGCAAGTTGTCAGAGTGGGTTTACAACCACTTTAATTCCTCCTAAATAACAGAAGATCACTGTTTGGTATGTGAAGGAGCCTAGGTACTTATGTGTCTACAGACTCATAGCTGTAGATCTGCAATTTTTAGATATAAGGCATTACTGCCTCTGACTGCTCTGATTTTGACTGGAAATAAAGCCCTGCCTTTACCAAGATGGCCAGCACCATGCAGAACAAGGCAAGTCAAGTCAGTAACGGGGAAGAATCTGATGCAGGAAGACCACAGGCAATACTAGTGACTAGTCCTTCTACCTGTATTTTTTTGGGCACAGCTTTTAGAGTTTAGTTCATATTTAGCCCATACGTATGCAGATGAGGTTTCCTTTTTTTTTGCTGTCTGTGTCCCATTAAAGTAGATCTTTATTTTTATTTTTTTTTATTTATTATCTTTTTTATTAATTTTCCAAAAACATATATAACACACATTACAATACATAAAACACATTTACAGTCTCAATATTTCCCATTACAAATAATAAAAAAAAAAAAAAGGGGGGGAAGAAAAAAGGGAGAGATGGGGAAATGGAGAGAGAGAGAGAAAGAGAGAGAAAAAAAAAAAAGGGGGGGGGAGGGAGTGGAGATGATTTTAGAAGGGGGGGATGGGGGAATACAGTCCCCCATACTCTCCCCCAAATATATTATGTGCTATCACTCTAGTGTTGATGTCTTCTAAAGTGGAATTAAATAATAAAGGGAGACAAAAAGTGGTTTCGAAAACTACTACGAACTAAAAAACAAGTGTTAAAATCTAAAAGTAGACAGTATAAAGGACTAGGGGATGAATTTATGAGTGACTGTACTGATAGAGTGACAAAACATGTATATAAAGAGAAAAGTGAGAGGTAAAGTTATCGTCACCTGTGCCAAAAAAAAAAGCAGATCTTTAATTAAAGCAGATGTCCACTATATTAAAAGCCTACTACCCACTAAAGTCAAATCACCTACAATGGTATTTTCTAAAATAATGCTATTGGGTACTCATTTGGTCCAAGCTCCCAACACTTCTGGGAGGTGTGGGTGTTATTATTGTGCCTCAATACGGCCTCCTAGGAAACCTGGGCACCTCTAGCCCCCAGCTTTTTGAGGAGTCAGTGGTAAGGCACAGTGAGGTCACCCACACCTCAACACTGACAGCATTGGAAGCCATGATTGGGGTGAGTATTTTTATTTCCTTTTTTGAAATAGCTTCAAATTGCCTTTACATGTGTTTTGACTTTAAGGGATGAGAGACATTTAATAGAGGGAAGTTCATGGAAGGTCTCGTTTAAAATGGATCTACTCTTTCCTCCTTCCCTTTCGCTAAAATAACATCAGAGTGCAGCCCTACAATTACGGTTTTTCTATTTTTTGGTTGAGTGAGTGACTCGTGAGATTGTAGCCCTCATATATACATCCTTGGAAGGCTACATCACCAGTGCCTTCCTTCTCAGATGATGTGCACTGTCACAGCTCCAAGGAGGAAGACCCACATTTCCAGGCACGATCCCAGAAAGTAATTGGAAATTGTTCATCTGCTTTTAGAGAAAATGTCCACCATGAAAAGGAAGGGGAGGAAAGAAAAAAATAAAAAGCCTGTAATTATCTATAGGTATCTGTTGTAGATTGCTATTGTTAACATTTCTAACGTTGGCTTTTGTTGTCATTTTTTAAACATTAAATTAAACAATAAATATAGAATTAAACATTCTACAGATGAAAAAATGTAATCCTAATCCAGGTGCAGATATTCTGCAGAATACTATAAAGCTGAATTAAAAAACTGAATTAATGAATTAATAGAATTTTAGCAGGAGGTTATAATCCTCACATATTCATTGTTACTTTCTCGTTACGTCCAATATCAGATACATGCT
Organism: Rana muscosa; assembly: GCA_029206835.1. Classification (NCBI taxonomy): domain Eukaryota; kingdom Metazoa; phylum Chordata; class Amphibia; order Anura; family Ranidae; genus Rana; species Rana muscosa. Next base: position 130,849,581 of record CM055119.1, on the reverse strand, counting down.
AGCCGCTCTCAAATATTTGATATTGCAAGAAAACGCAAGAAAAAGATTTTAAATGACTTTTGTTTGGAAACTACATTCCAAACTTTTATTACACATAACATTGAAACACAATCCATTTTGTAATAATGTTTAATGTTCTAAAATGCCTTTTCCATTTCTCTGTGTGACTGCTTTTTAAAATGTCCAACTATAACAAAATGGGGACATTTTGTTGACCCCTGCCCCCGTCCCAATGTAATTTCCTGCTTGTGTGGTTGGATCATGTCTTTGCTCAGAAGCATACACAAAGATTGAGGATAATTGAAAGGGATACCTGGCTACAACGCCTACATTGGTGGTAAGATTATTTTTAAGACTTTTGTTTGTAATAAAGTGGTTCTAAAGGCAATTTTTTTACCTTAATGCATTCTCTGCAGTAAGGAAAAAAACCTTTTGCATGCAGCTCCCCCCGGCTCCCCCTTATACTTACCTGAGCCTGATCTCGATCAAGTGGTGTGCACGAGAGCAGAGGCTCTTTCGACTCTCTATATCCTAATTGGCTCAGACCCAGCAGCAGGAGCCATTGCCAATCACAGCCAGTGAGAAAGGAGCGGGGGGCAGAGCCAAGCAAAGCGGGAGTGAGCACAGCACACACGAGCGCCCCATAGCAAGAGGCTTGCTATAGGCACTCGTTGGGGAGGAAATGGAGCGCAAAGGGGCCCCAGAAAAGGAGGATTGGGACAGTTTTGTGAAAAACCATTGCACAGAGCAGGTAAGTATCACATGTTTGTTACTTTGATAAAATAAATAAAAAAAATAAAATGTAAGAAAAAAACGCGCCTTTACAATCACTTTAAGGGGAGATCAGGCTGCTTGTTTTCATATTATAGCACAGAGAATGTTCAGATGGCATTAATAAAATCAGACCTCCCACTTAGCAGTCGGTTTGGGAAAGGTGTAAGGTAAGGCGTACATTGTTCTCTTCAAAACAGAGCAAGTAAGAACCTGTAATATATATAGTTCACTTGCAGAGAATTGTTTTTTTCCCCAACAAGACTACAATTTGCCCTCTAAGCTACAGAATAAAAAGATTGCTTGCAAACAAATTTATTATTTCACACATGAATGATTGTTGTTGTAAAATATAACGCTAAGTAAATATTAGTATAGAGTTTTGAATTTATTTCTTACAATTCAGATTTTTGCCTCTGGATGATTGAAAATTAGTGGAAGTTGGTTCAGGCATGAACAAATCTCACCCAAAATTAGCAAAAAGCTTTAAAAACCTAGGAGCCAGCATCATACAACCTGCATATCACTATATAGGCTGTTCACATGCCTTGACCATAATTGTTTACACGCAGCCATGGCAAATTTAATGCAACATGCCAAGTTGACAGATGGCACAGCCTATCAAATTCAGCCAGCCAAGTTAATGGGGCTGTACGACAACCATGAGCCGAACGCTTGTGGTTGCAGAGAATAAGCCCCATTATAAACTGCCATTTTTAAAAAAAAACAGGCATTCAGGAGGTGGCAGGATCACCTCGTAAACACCTGACAGTGGATGGCTTTTCAAGGCACTGGCTAGTGCTAATCAGGCCTTGTCCTGGTAATTTAATTGAGACATTATTTTAAAAATTTAATTAACAATAAAAAATACAGATACAACATATATGCAACACTATGAATAAACAGTAAGTGCCAAATGTTCTTAACAAAAAAAACCAGGTAAAGTATAATCTCAATTATAGTGGGGGGGATTATAATAGAAAACTAGTCAGCTCAAGGGGGGCCTTTCCCCCCTTCCCCCACACATGCTATGGCCTGCCTGCATTGAGGTTGTTGCACCTGTCTAGCACAACACAGACAAGCTGTCACTGACAAGAAAATGTCAACTTGAGAAAAGGGGCAGCAGGGTTACAAAGGTCGCACTTGCAACTGTGCCCTGGCATTCCGCTACCATGGGGGGGGTGTAAGATGGCAGGATGAGAAACTGCTGCAGAACATGGGCTCGGTTCACACTGCTGCAACCCCAAAATGGTGCAACTTGCTTCTCCTTGCAATTGCAATTTTGCACTTCTTTTGCGAGTAGCTCGCGACTTTTGTGATTTAACATTGCAGTCTATGGTACTCAAATAGCACCAAAGTCACAGAAACGTAAAGGGCCCCACGATCAGTGGGAAGGGCCCCAGGCTCGGAGAGAAAGGCTCAGTGACCAAAGGAAAGGGCCCCAAGACTGATGGGAAGAGCCCCAGTGATCAGGGGGTCCTTTATGGTTTCTTGCAGCGGGGCTCGGATGGTTCTAATTACACCTCTGGTTTGGACATGATGTTTTCCAGAATATGTTAATATAGCTTTAGCCAGTGGGGTGGTGAAATTTGGGGGCTATCTTTAGGTAAAGACAACACTGCATAAGAACGTAGCAGATAAAGGGGTTGATTTACTAAAACTGGAGATTGCAAAATCTATTGCAGTTGTACATAGTAGCCAATCAGCTTATAACTTCAGCTTGTTCAATTACATTTTGCCAAAAAACCCAGAAGCAGATTGGTTTCTATGCACAGCTGCACCAGTTTTTGCACTGTCCAGTTTTATTAAATCATCCCGAATGTGTTTATAAATTTGCTGACGCACCCCGAGGAGTATGTCCATGACAGCCTGAGTCCTATGTAAGTGGATTGGATGAAGCTGGCTATCGGTCAACCTGGAAGACAAGCAGTGCTAAACCTTGGAGTCTCTGCAGAATGCAAGGTCCTTTTTTTTAATTTTTAATTTTAAAAGTGCAAGACTGCAAATAAGAATGCCAGTTTCTGCAACGTTATACCTCCCACATGTGTAAAAAAAAAAAAAGTTTTTTTTAGCTGGTGCTGTTTTTGCATATTGCTTAGTATATGTTGTTATAACTTGTAGTTTAACCACTTCAGCCCCGGAAGATTTTTTTTTTGTTTACAAAAGTTTTTATTTGGAAGACAAGAAAATGACAAACTAACAAAGTGTTATACAAAAGATTTTACCCCCTTCCTGACCACTTTTTACAATTTGGCGCTGTGTCGCTTTAACTGACAATTGTGCTGTACCCAAACAAAATTTGCGTCCTTTTTTTCCCACAAATAGAGCTTTCTTTTGGTGATATTTGATCACCTCTGTTTTTTTTTATTATTATTATTATTTTTTTACTAGTAATGGCGGCGATCTGCAATTTTTAGCAGTACTGCGACATTATGGCAGACAGATCGGACACTTTTGACACATTTTTGGGGTCATTGACATTTATACAGCAATCAGTGCTAGAAATATGCGCTGATTACTGTGTAAATGTCACTGGCAGGGAAGGGGTTAACACTAGGGGGCGATCAAGGGGTTAACTTTGTGTTCCCCCACTGTGCTCTAACTGTATGGGGATAGGACTGAGGAGGAGAGGAGACATATCGCTGTTCCTACTTACTAGGAACAAACAACATGTCTCCTCTCCTCTGAGAGCACAGGGATTTGTGTGTTTACACACACAAATCCCTGTGCTGGCGCTCGTGCACGCGATCGCGTGTGGCCGGCGGGGATCGCGACCCGCCGGCCACGTGCATCGGGTCCCCGCCGCGCAGCGGGCGCGCCCTCTTAAAGGGAAACCCGTATATATACAGGATTTCACCCAGGAGAGCCATTGTGCCGCAGTAAATCTGCGAGAGCCGGTTGGGAACCAGTTAAAATTTTTAAACCAGGTTGCTTTTTAGCCTTCTTTCTCTGTGCAGTTAGAACGGCCCTGAGTGGCCACTAGGGGGGCGCATTACTGTAGTGTTCAGCTCACCCTGCAAATGGCAGGAATTTGAAGGGCCAGCAGTTTTTGTGGAGACCCCCCCCCAACAGCTGCATCTGTGGGTGTATGTCCATTTTCTTTTTTTTATAAATTCTTTATTTAAGAAAAAAGGACATGCGGGTATACAGAGAACAAACTGATGTATATCAAAGTACAGCAACATCCCCCAACATCCCATAAGTAGAACATACAGTAAAGCTGTGGAGACCGCTATCAGAGGGGGATCGCAGCATGTGTCAAGCTTACAGGAGTCCTCCGCCCCCCGCATGGCCATGTTTTTGCGGCAGATGCCTATTTTGTTAGAGAAAGAAACGTCAAGCCCGTTAGAAACAGACTTAAACAGGCCAACACTCTAGTGTTGGCATTAAAAAGATATCAGAGAAAGTAAAAGTAAAGTAAGCAAGAAGTGCAGAGATGGGGAGGTAGGAAAAAAAAAAAAGGAGGGGGGGGAAGGGGTGTTACCACCCTCCAGTCACATCCACCCCACCTGGGGAGCATTCAGATTCGATCCTCTCAGGGGGACCGAGCCACTAGTTGCTCGTATTCCTCAGAGAAGTAGAATTTGTGCCAAAAATACCATGTTTTGGAAAATTTCTCATTTAGGCCCTTTTCTGTTGCTATCAAGTCCTCCATGTCATGTATATCCTTCACTTTATTCAACCAACCGGCCACCGATAGAGGCTGAGTCTGCTTCCAGTTCAGAAGGAGTGTATGTCCATTTTCAACAAGAGGAGTGCTGGTATATACTATTCCGATGATATGGAATAGCATAGGGTTTTTTTTGGCAAATCAGATCAGATCAGAATATTTTATTAATCCCAAATCTTCCCAAAGGTGAACTTACTCTTTAACCCAACTGTCATAGCCATTACAAGGCCACATGATAGTGTTACCATCACAATGATAGATTCTCCATAGTGCTGAACAAATAATGATACTTTTTTAGGGGGCAGAGACACAAACACAGGAAATTTGAATTACGAAAGTCAGATAATAAGCCATCAAATGACTCAACTCTCTGATGTCCATCAAAAACTGAAGAATTAGACTATAAAACGTTTTGGCGTTATTCTTTAAATCGTAAAATCTGCTCATTATTTGCTCTAGAGTCACATAATACCAACAGGATCTATAAGAGCACCAAAGTGAACTCACTGCTACAGAGTAAATATATTCAGGTATGGGTATATCATCTTCTCCATCTCATTAACATGAAAAGCTTGCAAGTTTTATAGGAGACTATAATAAAGATTATTATTTTCAAATACTGCACCCACTGCTCTTTTATATTCCTCAATTAAATTTTAACCGCTTTATAATTTTTCAGGCCTCTCTCGAAAGCATAAAAAGGACATTATCAAGACACAGAACACAATAAGAACCTACAACGGCTTTTTGGTTTACATTTGTTTGCACAAACTAACACGCATCAGTCTCTGTATTAAAAATACATTACTGTCGATAATTCCAATGCTTTTGCACCTCAAATGTTTTCTTCATGACAAATTTTCTAGAAGCACAAAACTACAAGAATATACTGTATTATTGTTAAAGGAAATATATGGTCACAGAATACACGGTCATTTTATAACATCAGAATTGTAATAACAATACAAACACTAGTTACATTTGACAATCCAATTCAGCCCTCGAATACACTGAACGCAGGTTTGAAATCGTGCGATTTCAGCCTGAACTCGCATGATTTCAAACCCGCATTTCAGCGTGAGTTCGGGGGCGATTAGAAAGACATCTGTGCAGGTTCATGCACAGATGTCTATTGAAATCGCCCCCGAAGTTGCCAAAAGTAGTGCAGGAACTAATTTTGAAAATCAGTGCAGCGCTGCAAAGTCGGCGTCGCACCGATTGGGACAGTACCGTTGCCGACAATAGGCTGCGATTTGGCATGCGATTTGACATGTCAAATTGCATGTCAAATCGCGCCGATGTGAACGGGGGGTCAAGTTTCTTGAAATATCTCCTCTTTTGTGAGTTCTGCTTGTCTGCAAGCCATCTCTTTTTCCAACTTTCTGGACTCCCAGCATGCTATGCAGCTTCTTCTCTGCTATTTAGTTTCAAGTTCTAAGGACTACATATACCATGGTACCTTGCTACCTACAAGTAGTGATTTCTGTACTTACTCTGCTTCCTGAAACTCCTTCTCTCAGCACTTGTGCAAGGAGGATAGCGGGCACGCGGGCCCACTGCGCACTGCGGGAGCATGCCTGTGGTCCCGCGGACTTGGTGTCCGCCGGCGATCTGCGGACTTGGTGTCCGCCGGCGACCCGCGATCCCTGTGTACAGAGGCAGAACGGGGAAATGCCTATGTAAACAAGGCATTCCCCGTTCTGCCTAATGACATGTCAGATATATTCTGTTCCCAGTGATCGGGAACAGTGATCTCTGTCATGTCCCAGTGAGCCCATCCCCCCTACAGTTGGAACACATCCAGGGAACACACTTAATCCCTTGATCACCCCTAGTGTTAACCCCTTTCCTGCCAATGTCATTTTTACATTGATCAGTGCATTTTTATAGCACTGATCAATGTAATAATGTCCCTGGTCCCTGAAAAGTGTCAGTTGGGGTCAGATTTGTCCACCGCAATGTCGCAGTCCCACTAAATCTCATAGATCGCCGCCATTACCAGTAAAAACTATAAAAAGTCCCTAAATCTATCCCATAGTTTGTAGATGCGATAACTTTTGCGCAAACCAATCAATATACGCCTATTGTGATTTTCTTTTTACCAAAAATAAGTAGAAGAACATATATCGGCCTAAACTGATGAATAAATTAGTTTTTTATGTATTTTTTTTGGATATGTATTATAGCAGAAAGTAAAAAAAAAAACGTATTTTTTTCAAAATTGTCGGTCTTTTTTTGTTAATAGCGCAAAAGAAAAAATGGCAGAGGTGATCAAATACCACCAAAAGCAAGCTCTATTTGTGGGTAAAAAAGAACATCATTTTTTTTTGGGGTACAGCGTCGCACGACTGCGCCAGTTAAAGTGACGCAGTGCCGTATCGCAAAAAATGGCCTGGTCATTAAGGGGACAAATCCTTAAGGGGGCTGACGTGGTTAAAGCCTAACTCCAGCTTACACTTTTTAAGCCACTAAAACAAAAAAAATAATTTGGAATACGAGCATTAAAATCGAATAATTTGCATAAAATCTGATTGTTGTAACTACCGGTGTTATATGGTTTGTCTTATCCCTAGTTATTGTCACTTTAGCTGGACAGATTTTGTGTAAATGTTGATAAAAATGTAAAATGAATAAAGACGTGAAATAAAAGCAGAAATTGAAATACTAAATACTAAAGTATTAACCCCATACAGTTACAAGAAGAGAATTGTTTTTGCCATAGTGGTCCTTTAAGTGGACCTGTTGCTCTGCCCTACTTGGACTAAGCATAGGTTCACTCCAGGACATTTTGGTGCTTTAAATTTAAAAAAAACTAAATGTTGACAACTGTTTTCTCTTCACTGCAGAAACTGCATAAGGACTCGCCTGTTCTAAAATATCTCAGTATTGAGATGAACGTCAGTTCTATATTTACTTCTAAACGACCTTGTCGCAACCTCCCTCCGTCTTGATTATACTTTTCTATCTGGTATGACTCAAATAGCATTCATTTAACATGCACAACATCCTAATGTGTATTCATCATCAGAAACCACCCGCTAATAAATCACTTTGAACTATTCCAGAAACATAAGCAAAAGAATGAATCAATTAACAGTAACATTACAATGATCTTGAACACGAGAGGGACATATGTGAGACAGAAAGACAAAAATCCTTCAGAATACATATTCTTAATACAAGTGATGTCTCCAATGATCTATAAAAGCAAAATGATATTAATGAGGAGCAATCATTCTTTATAATAGTTCAAATTTTGACGTAAGGTATTATAAGGCATTGAAACCGTTTCAATTTTATATCTTCTTATTAAAGGTCATTCAGCAATGCAAATGTCTTTTTTCTTCTTAATGAGAGTCAGGGCATACTGCTGGGATTTTAAAAGTAGAGAAATAATGGCGTGCTATGCTGCCTATCGATAACAGCCAGAAGTTAAAGCTAAACTCAAGTCAGGGAAAAATATTATATAATATAGTTACCCCTCCAACAGCTGCTTGTCTTTATTTATTTATTATTTCTTAATAAAGTTAACAAGACCCACTTCTACTGTAATCCATGGTCCTGTGATGCTCTGCCATGCTGGCTCTGATTAAATTGACCAGTCAGTTGATGGCCTCCTGCCCCACTGTGCTGGCATGCCATATTGTAATCAGTGTAGGACCATTGACTGGTTGCTTGTCAAGCAAATAGGCATTGTCCAGCTCATCAGTATGGGTTGTGGGCATTGCCAGAAATATCCTCTCACATTGCAGATGTCAGGAACATCATAGCAGCCATCAGAAAGGCTGTATAAGCTGTAAGGCTCATGCACACATGCATGGATATATGCATAGATGTGCGTGTGAACACACAGGTATGTCCAATGCAGATTCTGGCACCTTGTTCATGAGATCGTTGCCAAATGGTCTTTCAGCTTGAGTTCCTGTTATTCTTGATCCTGAACCCGTTTGATTCTGTTATCGACCTGTTCCTGGTTTAACCTTGCTTGTCTATGGTTGTTGCCTATTTTTGTTACTGACCTCATCCTGGACTTCCAATTTTGCCTACCAATTCTGTGCCTCACCACCAGCAACGGGCCAACCTCTGCTTGTCCCAGACCTTGATCCTGCTCATGATTTGGTGCCTTCTTGCTCGACTGTTACAAAACTTGGATTGTGACCCGCTACTCATTACTGTACTTGTGGTGTATTCTGGGTGCCCTCTCTGCTTTGCTTCTTCTTATTTGATACCAGTGCACCCGAGTTTAAGTCTTCAGTTGCAGCTTCCTGGCACCTGCACTCTTCCATTGCCATGCAGCCCCTGTCCCAAATTTCAGGGAAGCTCAAACAAGAATTGTGTGAATGGCCACCCTTATCATCTTGAGATCCTCATACATAGGTATGTGACAGCAGGACTCTATCGGACACCAAATGGTCTTTCAATTCGATTTCCTGTTTTTCTTAATCCTGAACCTGTTTGATCCTGTTATCGACCCAACTTTTGTCTGACCTGCTCCTGGCTTAACCTTGCCTGTCTATGGTTGCTGCCTACTTTTGTTACCAACCTCATCCTGGATTTCCGATTTTGCCTACCAATTCTGTTTCTCACCACCAGCAATATGCCAACCTCTGATTTGGTGCCTTCCTTCTCAACTGTTACAAAACTCTGATTGTGACCCGCTACTCACTACTGTACTTGGTGTATTCTGGGTGCCCTCTCTGCTGTGCTTCTGCTTTGATACCAGTGCACCCAAGTTTAAGTCTTCAGTTCCAGCTTCCAAGCTACACCTTTCCATTAGCTTGCAGCCCCTGTCCCTACTTTCAGGGGTGCTCAGACGAGAATAGTCTGAAGGGCCATCCTTATCATCTTGGGATCCTCATACATAGGTATGTGACAGCAGCACTCTATCGGAATAATCGGATGCCAAAGGACACTAGCTGTCATGGGACCTTGGGATAAAATAAGTATAAAATTGTATCTATATCTACAGATGGCCTGAGGGCAGGTGGAGGGGTACACAACAGTGTGTGTGTATGGGGGAGGGGGGGGTATTTTTACTGGAACTTTAAAGTGGATTTTTTTAGCAACTTTACAAATCTGCATTAACAAATCCTTGGCAAGTTACGATATTAAAAGAAAATTCAAGAAAACTGTAAGATGATGCTGGCCTTTCAGAGATAAATGTAGAATACATTATTGTCAGGGAAAGCACAATGAACTGTTTGAGATGTATAAATGTTACACCTACACATTCATTAGCATACAGTATATGCACTTAACATGAAATGCTAGATCCCTTTAAAGTAATATAATTTTTTAGCTAAGTAACATTTTGAAAATAAAGGTTTCAAAAGATGTTTTTTTCATCAGGCAGGGTATAATTCGAATTCCCAGCATTAAATACTGGTAGTGATGGAAAGGGGGCTTAAAGCGGAGCTCCACCCAAAAGGGGAGGCTCTGCTTGTTCCACACTCCCCCTCCCACTGCTATATTTGGCCCGTTTGTTTGGGGGGGGTACCTGGTTTTGACAGGTACCCACTCCCATTTCTGGGTAAGTTTGCCACGGTGATCTACAAACACTTCCGGCTCCTCCCCCCGCTGCCTTCTGGGACACACACAGGTCCCAGAAGCCAATGGGACCATTCAGAATGCGCAGCGCGACTCGGGCATGTGCAGTAGGAAACCGACTTTGATGCCTGAAGGCTTCACTGCCCGTTTCCCTTATTTAAAATGCCGACACCTGCCGCTGAAGCTGATTGAGGAATCGGCTTGGGGTGCCGACATTGCGGGATCCCTGGACAGGTAAGTGTCCTTATATTAAAGGTCAGCAGCTACAGTATTTGTAGCTACTGACTTTTATTTATTTTTTTCCAGACTGGAGCTCCTCTTTAAGTAGACAATTTAACAAAAAAACATTTGAAGCAACTAACTTGCAATTACAAACACTGCTGCAAACATTATTTATATTAGAGCAATTTCTATTTAAGGCCTCATTCACATATATCCTTGTGAAGGGCCGTGTTTGCCCACACAAGATGCACTGGTGTTCCCTGCATCTGTTTGCAGGTAGTTTCATGCATCTGCTGAATGGACACAGGCTCTGCTCCCAATTTGTGTGGGCAAACACAGCCCTTCACACAGATGAACGAGGAAGGAATTAAAGGTTTCCTTGGTGGCTACAGATCTCCAAATGAATGAAGCAATATCTGCCAGCAAAACCTCACCTCTGGTATCTTTAACAGAAAGGAATACGAGCAGAAGATCTCAGGGCAAGAGAGGGGAGTATGCAAAGTTAAGGCTCACATACTTACTTGTCTAGGAATCCAGCAGTGTCTTCACCCGAGCCAATTTTACAATCGGCTATCGGATGCTGCCGCCACCATCTCCACTAAGGGAAACCAGCATACAAGCCATGTGGCATCACAACCGGTTCCCTACTGCGTATGCACGAAGCGTGCTATGCTCTCTAATTGGGCTGGCTGCGAGAAGGGGGGCCAAACTTCCGGATGAGTTCGCCACTGCAAACTCAGCTGGAAGTATGAGTGGGTACCTGTCAAAACCAGGTACCTGCTCCCCCTCCCCTCCAAAAGGTGCCAAATGTGGCAGTGGAGGGGGGAGGAGGCAAATAAGCGGAGCTTCCCCTTTTGGGTGGAGCTCTGCTTTTAGTCAAGTGAGTTGGCATAGGTAATGAGATGCATTACACATTGGGTGGACACAGAATACGATATACTGTATATGAAATAGGTGATACATTTTAAGCCATGAAGCTAAATAGTTTACTGTCTTTTTTCAAGAATTTTAGCATTTGTTGTCACCTTTTAGTGGCTTTCACTGATGTTCAGAGAAGGTAAAAAGTATGTTAGTTTCATAGGGAACTGGCAGGTTTTACAGCCATACAATTGTTCACAAGTTTAAAAAGAGGAAGACGCAATGGGGTTGATTTACTAAAACTGAAGAGTGCAAAATCTGGTGAAGCTGTACATAGAAATCAATCAGCTGCCGACTTGGATGGTTGGCTCCTATTTCCATACCGTGACCTGCTGAATAATCAGAAAACAAGTACCGTATATACTCGAGTATAAGCCGAGTTTTTCAGCACATTCTTTTGTGCTGAAAATGACTCAGGTCACCTTTTTGCGCCTGATCTCCCAGATTTTGGAAACCCGGTACTGACCAAACTTGGCACACATGTAGCCCCACTCTTCCTCTATAAGTGTGCAAAGTTTGTTGTCCGGGGGACCTACGGCCGGGGAGCACAGATTTTTCAAACCCGGGCACCCCTTCCATAGACTCCCATGTTAAACGGTAATTTCTCCAGTGAATTTGGGGACCCGGTAACGGCCGTTCGTAGATCCCCTTGATCCAGAACTTAGCACACATATAGCCCCATTTCTCCTCTACAAGTGTGCAAAGTTTGTTTTCTGGGGGACCGACGGCTGGGGAGCACCGATTTTTTAAATTCGGGCACCCCTTCCATGGACTCCAATGTTAAACGTCAGTCTAGTCATGGACACAGTGAGGCATGGACACAGTGATGCATGGGCACAGTGAGGCATGGGCACAGTGAGGCATGGGCACAGAGAGGCATGGACACAGTGAGGCATGCACATGGACACAGTGAGGCAAAGTGAGGCAAAGTGAGGCATGCAGATGGACACCCTAGGCTTATACTCGAGTCAATAAGTTTTCCCTTTTTTTGTGGTAAAATTAGGTGCCTCGGCTAATATTCAGGTCGGCTTATACTCGAGTATATACAGTACTTCTGAAGTCCCTGCATTATCGGCCCGTTCCAAAAGGTTCCTAGATAAATAGAATGCCATCACTGAGGAAAGTATGCGTTAAAACCTCATGGTGAGGTTAATGTTAGCTTCATCTCATGAATACTGGTTATAATGTGTGCCTTATATTTCACAGCGTTTTCTATTCTTTGTGTATAACTACATGATGTGCTGTAAATAGAGCCATTTGCCCTTTTGCTATTATTTTCTGTATTGTTCAATAAAACTTTTAATAAAATCTTTATGTAAAAAAAAAAAAAAAAAATCAATTAGCTTCCAGGTTTTTTGGAAAGCTTAAAGTGGAACTTCACTCTCCAAATTAACTGATTATTTGTAATCCTCATGCTGATAGCACTAGTAAAAAGATAGTAAAGGATATCATATTTGCTTGTTTTAAGCTTGTTTGTACATTTCTCCACTTACTTTCTGGTTTCTTGCCTAGGCAAATGATATCATACATCCCAGCAGTCTTCAGGATGGGAGAGGAGGAGGAGAGGTCTTTTCAGCTAAGCACGCTCTCCTGCACATACCTGAGCTAAGGACAGATGGATTCCATGAATCATTTGCCCTTACTCAAGATGGCCACAGCCAGAAATTCTAGGGGGGTGTTTTTGAAAGTGGTTTCTCAACAAAATGAAGTATGGAGACATGGGTGGGGGGAATATGCTTTGAATAATAAAAATGAATTACAGGAGAAACTAAAAAAAAATAGAATATTGTGCAAAAGTTCATTTATTTCACTAATGCAACTTAAAAGGTGAAACTAATATATGAGATAGACTCATTACATGCAAAGCAAGATAGTTCAAGCTGTGGTTTGTCATAATTGTGATGATTATGGCTTACAGCTCATGAAAACCCCAAATCCACAATCTCAGAAAATTTGAATATTACATGCAATCAATAAATCAAGGATTGTACATAGAACAATATTGGACCTCTGAAAAGTATAAGCATGCATATGTACACAGTACTTGGTTTGGGCCCCTTTTGCAGCAATTACTGCCTCAATGCGGCGTGGTATGGAAGCTGTCAGCCTGTGATACTGCTGAGGTGTTATGGAAGACCAGGATGCTTCAAAAGCGGCCTTCAGCTCTTCTGCATTGTTCGGTCTCATGTCTCTCATTGTTCTCTTGGCAATGCCCCATAGATTCTCTATGGGGTTCAGGTCAGGCGAGTTTGCTGGCCAATCAAACACAGTAATCCCACGGTCATTCAACCAGGTTTTGGTGCTTTTGGCAGTGTGGGCAGGTGCCAAGTCCAGCTGGAAAATGAAGTCAGCATCCCCATAGAGCTCGTCTGTGGAAGGAAGCATGAAGTGCTCCAAACTCTCCTGGTAGACGGCTGCATTGACCCTGGACTTAATGAAGCACAGTGGACCAACACCAGCAGATGACATGGCTCCCCAAATCAACACAGACTGTGGAAACTTCACACTGGACTTCAAGCATCTTGCAGTGTGTGCCTCTCCATTCTTCCTCCATACTCTGGGTCCTTGGTTTCCAAATGAGATGCAAAATTTGCTCTCATCAGAAAAGAGGACTTTGGACCACTGAGGACCAGACCATGTCTGTTTTTCTTTAGCCCAGGTAAGACGCTTCTGACGTTGTTTGTTGTTCAAGAGTGGCTTGACAAGAGGAATACATTTGAAGTCCATGTCCAGGATCCGTCTGTGTGTTGTGGCTCTTGATGCACTGACTCCAGCCTCAGTCCACTCCTTTTGAATGTCCCCAACACTTTTAAATGGCCTTTTTCTGACAAACCTCTCAAGGCTGCGGTCATCCCTGCTACTTGTGCACCTTTTTCTTCCACACTTTTCCCTTCTAGATAACTTTCTATTAATGTGCTTTGATACAGCACTTTGGGAACATCCAACTTCTTTTGCAATTACCTTTTGAGGCTTTCCCTCCTTATGGAGGGTGTCAATGATGGTATTCTGCACAACTGTCAGGTCATCAGTCTTTCCCATGATTGTGATTCCTACTGAACCAGACTGAGAGACCATTTAAAGGCTCAGGGACCCTTTGCAGGTGTTATGGCTTAATTAGCTGATTAGAGTGGGACACTTTGAGCCTAGAATATTGCACCTTTTCACAATATTCTAATTTTCTGAGATTGTGGATTTGGGGCTTTCATGAGCTGTAAACCATATCACCACAATTATGACAAATCACGGCTTGAACTATCTTGCTTTGCATGTAATGAGTCTATCTCATATATTAGTTTCACCTTTTAAGTTGCATTAGTGAAATAAATGAACTTTTGCACGATATTCAAATTTTTCGAGTTTCACCTGTAAATTGTGTTTTTGGTTTGTGGTGTTTAGATGCAGTGCAGATCCGCTTTATTGAACAAGCTGAAGTTAAAAGCTGATTGGCTTCACCTGATTTTGCACTTTCCAGTTTTAGTAAATCAAGCCCAATATGTGCACGGGAAAATTTTAGTATATTTTATACAAAAGGGCAGATTTTTTTATTTATCTACAAATCTACAAATCCAACACAACACAGATGGTAAGGGTTACAGGAGAGGTTGGTGTTAGGTAAGGGATCGCTCTCTCTTCCAGGTTATCTGCTCTACCTGCGCTGGTCTTTTGGCATTAAATGAATGTTTTGCTATTTGAAATCTGTGAACACAACTATCCACCAAATGCTTAAATATCAGTTTAATCCTGTCCTGTTAGCCCTGTTACTGCAACCCATCACCAGAGCGTGGCTTTGCGCTTCTCTTCTCATTCAAGTATATCATTTAGATCGTGAGGTCAGCAACATTCAGAAAGACGTGTCTCTGAAGCCAACAAGCTGGGGAAAAATAACAAAAGAAAATGCTTCATCTGCATTCATGTTTTTCAGGTTTCCAGCTTCTGTTTGATCTGACACCAGAAACTTCACAGAAGAGCTGTGGACTTTGTGGTGATTCTGCTTTTGTTGTATTTCTTTTGCAGTTAAATTAAAAGAATAGAAGAGATGAGTCTGATTATTCCCTTGCTGCTCTCATCAACTTTACAATGGTTATAAGCGGGCTAGTGGAACATCTGACAGCTGTCTTCACATTTCTGCAGTTATTTGATCAGTGTTACATTTTTTGTAGATACTTTAGGCACTGCAGGAGGATGAGTAGGGGAGAAATATGGAATGCTGCAATATTGTCCATAGCATCTTCACAATTCTAAGGGGCTCGTGCAATACCTACCCCACTGTCACATGTATTTCTGACCAAAGGGAAGAACATTGCAGATGGAATATTTCAATGATTCGAGACATTCACACAACTATGAACACGTTTCGATTTATGAACCTGTGCCTATGGACAGCTCGGACAAGGAGGTTGCTTTTTCCACGTATAGTTCCTGGTTATGCATATTTTATAATATTAAGGAGAAATATGGCTATCCCGAATTAGTTTACTTGGGGCTCATTTACATTATCAGTTGGGGGGAGTAGTAAAACCCAATGGTTGAGCCCAAGGCTCGACAAACCCCAGGCGCTGGGCCACCATTGTGACCAGAAGTTTCGACCTGGCGCCTGGGCTGCCACCCGAAGGCTTCACACCCCCTGCACTATGTATCTCGGGCTCCATCTGTGGGCCCAGGATGGGCATAGTTGGTGCCACTGGGTAGAGAAGCAGCGGGGAGGGAGGTGAGAGGACACACATCTGCTCTCCTCCCCTTCTAGTTGTTGACCCGGAAGTAACGTGTGACGTAATTTCCAGGTCCCTGTTGACAGTTACTCGGGCCATCAAGGCCGGGAAAGAATGTAATGCAGTGCAATGTGCATTGCATTACATTCAGCGGAGCACAGGGGAGACATGCGGGGTCTTTTAAACCCTGCATGTCTCATTAAAGAGAACCTGTCACCAAAATAAAATCATCACATAGGAGACTTTTTGTCCTCTATGGGATGGGGGGAAAAGTTAAAGTGGTTGTAAAGTCAGAAGGTTTTACATCTTAATGCAATCTATGCATTAATATAAAAAAAAACTACTGTGTGTAGCAGCCACCCTCAGCCCCCCTAATTACCAGAGCCCCATCTCTCTCCAGCGATGTCCGCGAGTTCCTCGGCCAGCCGGGACTCTCCTCCTGACAGGCTGAGACACAACTGAGGCGTCATTGGCCCACGCTGCTGTCAATCAAAGTCAGTTAGCTAATCAGGAGAGAGAGGGGGTGCGGCCGAACCAGGGCTCTGTGGCTGAATGGACACAGGGAGCTGTGACTCCGCTCTGGTGCCCCCATAGCAAGCTGCTTGCTGTGGGGGCACTCGACAGAAGGAAGGGGCCAGGAGAGCCTAAGAGGGACTCGAGAAGAGGAGGATTTGGGCTGCCCTGTGCAAATCCACTGCAACAAAGCAGGTAGGTATAACATGTTTGTTATTTTTTGAGAAAAAAACAAGACTTTACAATCACTTCAAGTAAAGAAGAAAAACATTTTTTTTAATTGTAAAAAATGTAAGTTACAGCCAAACGTATAACCCCCCCCCCCAAAAAAAAACAACTAAGGCCCCCACCCCCACATATACGCATGTACAAACATAAATGCACACAGCAGGGCACAGACACCTGAAAACGCAGATTGCTATACACATGCTACATATCACCACACGCCGGAATGAGAGCAATAATGCTAGCACTAGACCTCTTTCGTAACGTTAAACTGATGACCTATAGGGGTTTTTAAAACATCACCCATGGAAAATATAGGGTACTGACATGTTTAAGGTTTGACATGTTGGGTATCTATTTACTCAGTGCAACTTCGGCTTTTATATTTCACAAAAAAAATGGGTCATTTATTGCATTCTTGCGCCCCCTAAAATTAACTTTTAATGTTTTTTTTGTTGTACTGCTGTTTTATTCTCTAACACGTCTGCTTTCAGAAAATATATAATGTTTGGGTGTTTTATGTAATCTTCAGGCCTAAATTGAAAATGTTAAATCCAAAAGATTTGTTAGTTAAAAAAAACTGGCTCCTAACTTTTTTAGCTGGCTCCTAGATTCAAAGCAGATTTGTCAAGTTGCGCCACATTTTTATTGCCTCTCAACCACTCCCCCTTTATCTGGAAAGACAAGAATGATACTGTCTGTCGCATTCAGTTGGCACTACTGCCTGCTAAATATGACCTATTTAAGTGAATATGGCCTTGCTGCAACCACCCTACAACTACATGCAATGCAAATTGTTGCAGTACCACAGAATGGCATTTAGAGGATTAAAACAGGCGGTGAGGATGCGATACAATCTCTCCTCACCGCCTGTCAAATGCTCTCTGAAGAACAACGCGAACATAGATCTCTCTTCAGAGCACAGTTCAAGTGTAAGCAAGGCCTTTCACAAAATATTTTACACTTTTTATCACAGTTTTTTTAAACTGAGGTTTGGATGAGTAAGAGAAGAAAATGCATTGCCTAAAGGAAGCAGCAAACAGTCACACCAGGAACATGGCTACAGCCATGTTCCTGGTATTGTTTTCTCAGCTGGCAATAGGTTTTCCAGGAAAAGTGATCTGAGTAAATTTACAGCCACCAAAGCACTCTCAATGGGCCCCCCCTCCTATTGCTAACATTCCCGGCTCTCAGTTTCATTAGGGACTACTGTAAGTGGTCAGATTGGTTGTACACAAAAGAGATGGAGGAAAATCTGTTCCCCCATCTCCTCTGTGACTAATGAAGCATAAAGCGATGAGGATTTTTTCACTTCCGGTTTTGGTGCTGTGTTTCCCATCGGAGGTCTAAAAGAACTGATAACCTGTAAAGGCTTTAAAACATCACCTACAAATAATTTTAGGTACTGTAGCTTGTTACCATTTCACAGACGAGCACAATTTCAAATCTTGACATGTTTTTTATCTACTTGCGCAAAACCAACATTATCGTTTATATTTTAACAAAAAATTGGGTATTATACTGTGTTTGTGTGCACTACAATTCAATTAGGTGTATTTTTTCCTGATAAATGGATGCGTAAATATTGCATGACATTAAAAAAATTGAAACAGCTACCATTTTATTCTCCAGGGCCTCTGCTTTTAGAAGACATTAGAAGGGATTTTACATAATTTTCTAGCAACAAAATGCAGATTTTAACATTTAAAAAAATGCCTTGGTAGGCAAGTGGTTAAAGAAAGGCATTATTTTGGACACTAAAGATTGTGTGTCTACTGATACTGTTGACAGGAATCAAGCCTTAACTATGATTAATCTTTTGATACAAAGACTTGCTTCAATGCAAGGCACCTGCAACAAATTTAGGTCAATTACCATTAGTGCAAAAGGGACAGCCAAGTACAGAATGATTTGTAGGAATACAGTAACAGGGTAGAACCTTGTTACCTGGTGGCGGTGGCAATCCATCCCCTTCCGCATACAGTATAGAGAATTTGATTACCGTTTATACTTGAGTATAAGCCGAGATTTTCAGCCGTTTTTTTAGGGCTGAAAATACTCCCCTCGGCTTATACTCGAGTCAGTACGTGAATTCTTGCCAGGCGTCCATTTTTTTAAAAGTCTCACTGTGCCATACGGTACTCACTGTGCCCATTGCAGTCTCACTGTGCCCAAGTACCTGCATTCTTGACAGGCGTCCATTTTTTAAAAGTTGCGGCATTCTCCTGGCGTTCCGTTCCGTGATAGGCATTTGACACTGTTTTCCGCCTATCACGGAGGTCCTCTCATCCTCGGACAATTTCCCAGCAGATACTGTGTTTAGTGTTCCGCCAATCGCGGACGTCCTCTTGTTCGAGGATGAAAGAATGTCCGTGATTGGCAAAACACAGTGTCAAATGCCTATCATGAAATGGAACGCCAGGAGAAAGCCGCAACTTTTAAAAAATGGACGCCTGTCAAGAATGCAGGTACTCGGGCACAGTGAGACTGCAGTGGGCACAGTGAGTACCGTATGGCACAGTGAGACTGCAATGGGCACAGTGAGTACGTATGGCACAGTGAGACTGCAATGGGCACAGTGAGTACCATATGGCACAGTGAGACTGCAATGGGCACAGTGAGGTATGGAACAGTGAGACTGCAATGGGCACAGTGATGTATGGCACAGTGAGACTGCAATGGGCACAGTGAGGTATGGCTCAGTGAGACTGCAATGGGCACAGTGAGGTATGGCTCAGTGAGACTGCAATGGGCACAGTGAGGTATGGCACAGTGAGACTGTAATGGGCACAGTGAGGTATGCCACAGTGAGGTTGCAATGGGCACAGTGAAGCTGCAAATGGGCATTGTTGATACTCTTTTACGCTTACAGTAGCTGCTGCATTTCTCACCCTGGGCTTATACTCGAGTCAATACGTTTTCCCAGTTTTTGTGGTAAAATTAGGTACCTCGGCTTATACTCGGGTCGGCTTATACTCAAGTATATATGGTATATGTTGAGTTAACATGCAATATACTGTATGCTGGGGTCAAGCAGGAGTGGACAGAGTGCTGGTACAACATGTTATACTGTAGCGGGACCTCAAAGCTCAAAAAGGACCCAAATTATAGGCTCTTAGAGTCTGACGCTGGACTCTTCTTCTTTAGAAATGCTTGCTGGTCCCTGTACAGTGGGATCAGAGTCAAATCAGACAGCTGAAAAGTACAAAGGGTCATGTTATTATAGAAATTATCAGTGGTAATGATACAAGAAAGGGATCTAATATTGCCAGGGAGTTCAGAAAACCTATGCCTACCAAGAAAGGTCAGTAAATAGCATAATATGGTCAAGACTAATAGTAAAGTACAACAACACAAAGGACAGCATAAATTGGTTCTAAAGGCTGAAGTTTTTTTTTACCTTCATGCATTCTATGTATGAAGGTAAAAAACCTTCTGTGTGCAGCTTCACCCCAGAGGCGTTGCCAGGGGGGAGCGGCGGGTGCGGGCCGCACCCGGGTGACACCCGCCAGAGGGGTGACACCCGACCCGTCACGGCGCTTGATCGAGAGAGGCGCCGCGGCTCTCTCCTCTTCCTCCTTCCCCTGTGCACTCCGGCTCCTGTATCTCCTTCCTCCCCGCAATGTTCGGGGAGGGAGGAGGAGTAAAAATTGTGTTGTGAGGCAGACAGCCCTGGAGTGCCATTGTGCACGGCGCCCGCATGTCCTCCGGGAACCGGCACTGCAATCGCCGGTGCTGGCTGCCTATCACAACAATTAAACCCCACAGAACGACGGAGCCTAGGCTCCTCCTCCACACTGACAGTACATATCAGGAGGAGGAACATCCATGTGGACAGAGCACGCTGATCTGAGGTCTGTGACTGTAGGGAAGGGAGGAGGGGATTGTACAGAGAGGGGGGGATTGTACAGAGGGGGTTACATTAGAGGGATTGTACAGAGAGAGGGGGGATTGCACAGAGGGGGTTACATTAGAGGGATTGTACAGAGAGGGGGGGATTGAACAGAGGGGGGTTACATTAGAGGGATTGTACAGAGAGGGGGGATTGTACAGAGAGGGGGGATTGCACAGAGGGGGGTTACATTCGAGGAATTGTACAGAGAGGGGGGGATTGTACAGAGGGGGGTTACATTAGAGGGATTGTACAGAGAGGGGGAATTGTACAGAGAGGGGGGGATTGTACAGAGGGGGGTTACATTAGAGGGATTGTACAGAGAGGGGGGGATTGTACAGAGAGGGGGGATTGTACAGAGGGGGGTTACATTAGAGGGATTGTACAGAGAGGGGGAATTGTACAGAGAGGGGGGATTGCACAGAGGGGGTTACATTAGAGGGATTGTACAGAGAGGGGGGGGATTGAACAGAGGGGGGTTACATTAGAGGGATTGTACAGAGAGGGGGGATTGTACAGAGAGGGGGGATTGCACAGAGGGGGGTTACATTCGAGGAATTGTACAGAGAGGGGGGGATTGTACAGAGGGGGGTTACATTAGAGGGATTGTACAGAGAGGGGGAATTGTACAGAGAGGGGGGGATTGTACAGAGGGGGGTTACATTAGAGGGATTGTACAGAGAGGGGGGGATTGAACAGAGGGGTGTTACATTAGAGGGATTGTACAGAGATGGGGGATTGCACAGAGAGGGAGGGATAGTACAGAGAGGGGGGGGGGATTGCACAGAGGGGGGTTACATTAGGGGGAATTGTACAGAGATGGGGAATTGCACAGAGGGGGGTTACATTAGAGGGATTGTACAGAGAGGGGGGATTGAACAGAGGGGGGTTACATGAGTGGGGATTGTACAGAGAGGGGGGATTGCACAGAGGGGGGTTACATTAGAGGAATTGTACAGAGAGGGGGGATTGTACAGAGAGGGGGGATTGCACAGAGGGGGGCTACATTAGAGGGATTGTACAGAGAGGGGGGATTGCACAGAGAGGGGCTACATTAGAGGGATTGTACAGAGAGGGGGGGATTGCACAGAGGGGGGTTACATTAGGGGGATTGTACAGAGAGAGGGGGGGTTACATTAGGGGGTTTGCACAGAGGGGGGGTTACATTAGGGGTATAGCACAGAGGGGGTGTTACGTTAGGGGGATTGCACAGGGGGATACATTGGGGAGATTGCACAGGGGTTACATTAGGGGTTGGTTGATGCCCCAGTAGAAGTCTTATGTAGACGAAACGCGTAGGGCTTGGTACACCACTCCCCATATTGCTTTGTTTTATTCTTATCTGTGATCACTTTTTATGTTAATTTTTGTGGTTTTATTCCAATAAAACCGTATACTACCCTTTTGACCTGCACCATTGGAGCCTTGTCTCTTTCTTTCCTGCATGGGATTCGGAGAGGCTTTACCTGGAGTTACTCTGCATCATTCAGTTACCCCCTTCGGGGGTCTTTGGTGGTCAAATTTCTCTTGTGCCAATTGGAAACAGGGTGATACCCTAGGAGTCCAGGTTCGTTGTATCCATTGGGGATATCCATCCAAGGTTCGGATCCGAGGATTGTCGAGTCGTAACGGCCAAGATTCCAACAGCTTAGGAGTCATCAGACAAGTTGACTGGTCCTGTGGCTGGATTTCCCATGCTTATATGATCTGCTACCACGGTAGGCAGATCCACGGACTCTGGTAAGAGTGTTTAATCTGTTTCCTATAGTCGGAAGATGTTTTTTCCTTGATGACCTACAGCCTACATGTCCTTCTTTGTATTGTGCCTTCACGGGTCATTTTGACGGACACTGCACATGTTTTTCTTTTTCCTTCACGATTACATATGTTGTTTTTTATGGATTTTATAGTGAACTCATACACATCCCTTTAGGTTGGTGTGATATTCATTTATTTTTCACTATATTTTGAGAGACATTTATTTGTTTTTTCCTTAATTACCAGCGCTACTTTTTTATTCCCATTACGTTTACAATTTTTGTCATATTGTTGTGTAGCTGCTCTTTGTTTTTTGTTTTTTAGTTTTTACACTTAGCGCAATATTTTTTCTATTTTTCACTGTTACATTAGGGGGATTGCACAGAGGGAAGGTTACATCTGGGGGATTGTACAGAATCAGGGGGGGTTACATTAGGGGGATTGCACAGAGGGGGGTTACATTAGGGGGATTGCATAGAGGGGGGTTACATCTGGGGGATTGTACAGAATGGGGGGGTACATTAGGGGGATTGCACAGAGGGGGTGTTACATTAGGGGGATTGCACGGGGGGATACATTGGGGAGATTGCACAGGGGTTACATTAGGGGGATTGCAGGGGGGTTCCATTAGGGGGATTGTACAAAGGGGGGAATGCAGAGGGGTTCCATTAGGGGGATTACACACGGGGAGAGCTGTGCTTATGCTCTAGCCTGCTCAGTGCCCCAGATTGAACAGTGACGGGGGGGGGGGGGTGACACCAAATTTTACCGCACCAGGTGACACCAACCCTAGTGACGCCACTGCTTCACCCCACAGCCCCTCTAATACTCACGTGAGCACCCCTCTCGATCCTGGGATTTGCATGGGAGCCTCGGCTGTCCTGTGTCTCTCTCGCCTCCTTGGCTGAGACACAGCAGCAGGAGACATTGGTTCCCACTACTGGTAATCACAGCTAGTGAGCCCATGAGGAGAGAGTGGGGGTGGGGCCAAGCTGCAGCTCTATGTGTCTTATAGATGTGGAATCATAGAGCCGGGCTCGGGAGCGAGCACAAACCAGTGCCCCCATAGCAACATGTTTGCTTTTGGTGGCACTGGTCAAGAGAGGGAGACCAGAGCACTAAAGAGGACCATTGCAAAGAACAGGTAAGTATAAGATGTTTCTTATTTAACCGCATGCCAACCAGTCGCTGCATTTATACTGCGGCAAGCTGGTTCAGCTGCGATAATCGCCATAGGTGTACGTCAGGCTCGTTCGCGGCATTCTGTGGGCGTGTGCGCATGCTGATTGGCCTGCGATCGTTCCCCGCAGAGACAGAATGGGGATCTGCTGAAGTAAACAAGGCAGATCTCTGTTCTGACAGGGGATCATACAGAGATCTTGTCTTTCTGCTATGCAGGAAGATGAATCTGTGTGTTATCCCAAGCAGCCCACCCCCATACAGTTAGTAAACACACCCAGGGAACACAGTTAACCCCTTGATCACCCCTGATGTTAACCCCTTTCCTGCCAGTGTCATTAGTACAATGTCAGTGCATATTTTTAGCACTGATCACTGTAATAATGTAATTGATTCCACAAACATTTTCAAAAATGTCAGTTAGGTGTCCGATCTGTCCACCAGAATGTCGCAATCCCACTAAAAATCACTAATGACCGCCATTACTAGTAAAAAAAAAAAAATTTTATAAATCTATCACCTATTTTGTAGACGCAATAACTTTTGTGCAAACCAATCAATAGCGCTTATTGTTTTTTTTTTACCAAAAATATGTAGCTGAATACATATTGGCCTAAATTGATGAAGAAATTATATATATTTATATATATATATATATATATATATATATATATATATATATATATATTTATTGGGTATGTTTTACAGCAGAAAAAAAATATTATTATTTATTTTTTTCAAAATTTACGTTTTTTTTTTTTTTGTTTATAGCGCAAAAAACATAAGCTGCAGAGGTGATCAAATATCACCAAAATAAAGCTATTTGTGGGGAAAAAAAGGACATCAATTGTCAGCTAAAATAACGCAGTGCTGTATAGCAAAAAATTGCATTGTCAATAAAGGGGGTAAATCCTTTTGGGTCTTAAGTGGTTACAAAAAAACTATAATATCACTTTAAGAATATATTTAAGACTCCAGATTTATTTCCATGCAAAGACGGTGAACATAAATAAATGGCATTAAAGATGACCTAAATAGTATTTCTTCATTGGGACCCACTTCATTCTTTGTCTGTTTCTGGGTATAAGTCATTGTTCAGTGGCCTTCCATGTGATTGGAGATAACAACTAGCTGTGTTGAAGTGTTCTTGTGTCTCTGAGCAACATTTTCAGTAAAAAGTACAATATAAACTCAATATATTTTTCAATTGTCTGCCATAATATCTCTACAACCTTTTAAAGATTTTCCTACCTTGCTTGTTTCTGTCTTAAAAATGTTCACTTTTCAGATGGGAGTCTAAATCTAGTTATGAAGACGGTTTTCTATATATTTTGTAGTCTGTAAACCTTTGCCCCCCTTCTCTTTTTCATGCTCTGTAATTGCCTGGCAAGTACTTATAACTAAGCATGCACACACACTGCAGACAAGTACTGAAGCAACACATTAGGGGACTTAAACAATAAGTGTACTTTTAACACACATTAACTCCTTTAGTAGAGTCAGGAAAATCAACCAGGTTTGCAAATTTAACCTTTTACCACTTCCTTTCAATGTTCACAGAGAACCGTACTGGGATTCTCAATGGTCTGCCGGATCAGACTTCCTGCCTGATGGCTAATAAAGATGTGTGCAGAGGTCTCCAAATACAGGAGAAGCTACATTAAAAATGCACCTGTAGAATGTGTTTAGATCTTTGTGCTTGTAGCTCAGTCCCAGTCTGTCAGTCTTCCTATGAAAACTAAAATAGTTGTTTGCTTTAAAGAGTACCTACTTGGAAAAGCAATAATTTAAAGGGGTTGTAAAGGTTTGTTTTTTATTTTCTAAATAGGTTCATTTAAAGCGGAGGTTCACCGGAATTCTTTTTTTTAAAAAGCCAGCAGCTACAAATACTGCAGCTGCTGACTTATAAAAAATGGACACTTACCTGTCCAGGTCACCCACGACGTCGGCAGCTGAAGCCGAGCTACCGCTCGGCTCTCGGCTTCCCCCGCCGCTATCCTCGGTGAGGGAATCGGGAAGTGAAGTGCTGCGGCTTCACTGCCCGATTCCCTACTGTGCATGCGTGAGTTGCGCTGCGCTCACTGGTCCCCGCTGTGTTCTGGAAGCCGTGTGTTTCCCAGAACACAATGGGGGGTGACGCGAAGGGGCGGGACTTCCGCGGGAGTCTATACCCGGAAGTGGTGCACATACCTGTTTTATACAGGTATCTGCACCCCCTCCCTCCTGAAAGGTGCCAAATGTGACACCGGAGGGGGGGAGGGTTCCGAAAAGCAGAGGTTCACTTTTGGGTGAACCTCCACTTTAAGCTAGTGCATTGTTGGTTCACTTACCTTTTCCTTCGATTTCCCTTCTAAATGTTTTTTTTTCTTAGTTTTCTCACTTCCTGTTCCTCCTCAGTAAGCTGTTCTGGCTGGCTAACCCCCGCTCAGATGATGGGGGCAAGCTTACTGAGGAGAAACAGGAAGTGAGAAATTCAGACAAAGAAAAAAAACATTTAGAAGGGAAATCTAAATTTGCTTTTTGATATTCAGTTTTAGTATTTCTTTTTAGATAGGCTATTTAAAGGGGTTGTAAAGGTTCATTTTTTATTTTCTAAATAGGTTCCTTTAAGCTAGTGCATTGTTTAGAAAATAAAAAACGAACCTTTACAACCCCTTTAAATAGCCTATCCAAAAAGAAATACTAAAACTGAATATCAAAAAGCTAATGTATTTTTTGGGGGGCATTTTCAGGGACAAGGCATCAAATCATGGGACAGCCCTTGAAAACCTGGGACAGTACTGATGAGCTGCAGGGTTGCTTTCTTAACAGATGCCTTGTGTTTTATTAACACAAACCAGTTGTTAGGACCTGGACCCTCTGCTTTGTCTGGTAACAACTATTCTCACTGAGCTACCCTGTGCTGGACAGCACCCTGTCTGATCCATTGGACAACCCTGCCTTGTGCCTTGACTTCTGGTGAACCTTGAACTCTTTGCTCCTCCCATGAACTTCCTGATTTAAGCCATGTCTTTGCACTTCCTGTTTGCCAGATTATTGTGCTGCTTCCAGCCAATATCTCGCTCTGTCTTCCTTGCTGCCCTCCATATCTTTGCTACCACTCGTTACCGACCCATGGCTTGTTCCTTAAGTATGCTTCTGCCGGTTTCCAACCTGCAACAACTCATTACTGAGCATTGGCTTGTTTACTGACTACGCTTCTGTTTGATTCTTACCTTATATATCTGGACTGGACCCTGGCTTGCTCACCTCCTGCTGGAACAATCCTGGTACTAACACAGCTAAGTCCATCTCCACCATCAGGAGCTCTGGTGAACACTGATTAGTACTTAGACCATGCACCTCAGGTGAGCCAGAATCGTCCACCAGGGTGTCCCACTTGTATACCTATCCCGCTGGCCGATGGAAATCCTACTACTGCTAATAGCAACTGGTCTTCAAAGTCTGACCCCTGATCGTGACACCTGTTCTCTGTCTATGATTTGCAAACCAAACGGCTCACTTAAATGCCACATGTCAAGAAGATCGAGTACATGGCTCCCCCGGACATATGCATGTGTGTATGGTGCAGCTTGCGCACTCTATGAAGGACAGTGGTTGAGCAAGTGTACACAGTGTGTGTTTTTTTCTAAAGAGTTGAGGCCTGCCTTACATTCGAGTATTGCCCAACGGTGGCTTCATCCTTGTCTCAGGTCATTGATGAAAACAGCAAAGAATAAAGGTACAAGTGATCATGGTGATGCCTAATACATCAAGAGCTCAAGTAAAGGTACCAAATGTGTGGGGAGAGTGACCCAGGTACAGGTGCCTAGTGTAGCCCAGAAGAACCTACCCCAGGGGTAGTCCTTACATGTAACCTAGAACTTGGTAACCAAGGAGTTAATATGGAACTTGGAGGAAGGTCCACTATCACCTACCTACCCCATCCTCTTACAAGCTTCAAGTTGCTCCAGCTTACACATTTTTGAGAACTCTCTTTTTACCCTTATGTGAAAACACACAAACAGTCAAAAAGTTCCAGTGCTGACAAATGAGAGGAATGGGAGAATCACGCATGCGCCTCCATAGTCAGGATCGAGGGAAAGCAGGAAAGGTGACTATATACTGATGGACATGGAAAGAGTCATCTAAGCACATCTCTTGTTTTACTCTTTGTGGGATTGCTTTAAATCATAACTAAACCCCAAACCAAAAAGTAATATATTGCAGATTAGCACTCTTTAGATCTAGTGACTTTTTTCATTTACTTGCATCAGGTGATCTTGTGAATAAAACACTTCCTATGCTTTTGTGTCTAAGCTTTTTTTCCCCACCATATCATTGGATGGGACCATGGTTGTCACACAGGTTAGGCTTCCAACTTGACAGCCTTTGTTCATCTCCATTTAAATTGTGGATTGATGGGACTAGTAGTGTACACAACAAAGATGGGATTCTTTGTTCTTTCTTTTAAGCTTATGGAATGTGACAAGGACACTGCATTTCTGGCAAGATCAGCATTCATTTTTTTTGTTCTTGCTGAAAAAGTTCTTAGCCTGAAAACTGAAGACTAATGAATTTATCACATCAAAAGACTGCCATGCTGCAATATATAAACTTTTTGTTTTTGGTTTTAGATAATCTTTAAAGAAACTGTTGGTCTATATAGAAGGATAAAAATATATTGAGTATTGCAGGCTGCTGCCATTGAATTAGAAGCCAAGAGTACAACAAGCAATTATAAATGTAAAAAGCACTCCAAACGTTTTAGAAGACATGGCGCATGGTCTGTGACACATCATATGAGAAGGGGTAGGAAGATCCAAGTAAATCACCAAAATCTTACAGAAAAGTGATTTGGAACCTAAAGTGCAATTTTACCTTTTGGAATTAATTTCAAAAACGGTGGGTCAAGAAATCTTTTAGACTTTATTAGAAAGTCCAGCGGGTGTTTAAGCTTTGGCAAACACATGGATTTCTCTACTTCCTGTAATCATTTCCCTTGTCTGATGGCTAAGTGGGAGGGTGTACCAAGTATAGCCAAATAATATTTAATAATAATAGGAAAGCTTAAGGAATCACTAATATCATCATATGAGCAAGAAATGACTTTCCTCGGGTACCTCTGTAAAATCTGTACCAGCAGAGTACAGAAAACCCCCTTTGCTGTCAAGAATGCAATTATCATAAGGAATCCAAATCTCATTATTTAAAAAAAAAAATTAGCTAATCTTAGAAAATCATACCTAGTGACAGATAAAAAGTAATAATATAAAAATCTAAAACAATATCCTGCGCTCCAAATGCAGTTAAAGGAACAAACTCGGGACAGCTGCTTGCAACAATTTTACACACACCTATAAACAACAAAACCAAATAACTAGAGCGTGTAGCACTGTCTTGCACAAAATATGTGAATAAATAATTATCTATCAAGATAAATAAATAAATAATTTGTGAACAAATGGCATGATGGCATGATGAAGGAGCACGCATGCTCCGAACGTAAGCTCGACCACACCTTCCGTCCATCACCGCTAATCAGGGCCGGTGCTACCACTAGGCAAACTAGGCAGCCGCCTAGGGCACACTGCTGCCTAGGGGCGCATGGCCACTGGTTTCCCTCTGTGTCTGCATGCTCTGCAGGCTGCAGCATGTAACTAACTCCGTCTGAGGCAGCTGCTCCATCTGACCGGTAGTGTAATTAGAGGCGCAGCACTGGAGCCAGCTCTAGAGGAAGCAGAGCCAATGCTTCCTGTATAAAGGCGCCTTCTGTCACATGGGCAGGGCGAAGGGGGTGGAGTCAGAGGTGGAGCCAATGGGAGCGGCAAAATGAGATTTCGCCTAGGGTGTCAAAAATCCTTTTCACCAGCCCTGCCGCTAATGTGCTTGTTATGTGACCGTCTTCAGCCTCAGGAACCACCGTAACTGCTGCCCACCACCGCTGCCCAGCTGGACTACAGGAGCCCAAGATACTTATGCCATGCACATTATATCTCACCAAAATGTGAGTTGATATTACTATTATTAAACATTGAATTTTAACTGACATACTGCACTCAGAGTGGCGCCGCTCCTCTCTCTCACCCATATCCACAGAGTCGCTTCTGTTCTCTACAGCTGGCTGTCCACACTGATACAGACCAGAACCCCTAAACCCTGGTCTGGTCTCAACAGTGAATGAACTTTGCCTACTAGCACACCTGGACCTTGGAACTATTTCCATATCGCACTAGCTGCGTTTCTAGCGCTCCATCTTTTTTATTTTGGACTCTGTGTAGGCCAGTCAAGTCCCTCCACCCCAAAAGTCTTGGTATGCTGACGCTGTCCCTTGGAGCATGTGCATTGTCTTGGAGATGTTGGAGACAATACACATGCTCCATGGAACAGTGGTTGGCTGAAGACACATGAAAATACCAGAGATCACTTTTATTACAGCCCATTGATAATTTAATGCTTCCACATCTATTCACCCTACAGCCCCCTTCAAAATTACTTGTGCTGAATGTCATATCTTTCTTAGCAAGATCCATTTAAAATATCCGACAGCACAGACAGTGCAGAACAAAAAAGATACTGTGACAGAAATAAATCAAACAATTTAACAACTAGGAGCCAGTCTAAGAAATATTTTTCCTTGACTGGCTGGGGCAAACACCAAAACACAGAGTGCAGTCCCAGGGCCTCATGTTAAATGCCAAAGGGCCACAAGTTGAGCGCCAGGGAACTCATAACTGACATTTAGTGTGTCATAAACTTGCAATGTTTCCTATGTTTCTATACCATACTGTTTTCGCCATTTTTTGCATGCCTCTCTCCTCTTGCAGCTAATGCCTGTTTATACAATGAAGTCCAGAAGGTGCAAGAGATGGAGAGACAGCAGGTGCAACCAAGATCCAATGTGATGGCCATGCCATCTAAACAATGAAAAACACTTGCAGCACCACAAAAGAACCAGTTTCCGTCCCTACTGTACCTCTAAATCTTGGTGCAGCTTGTGTTACCAGTACAACAGAGATCACTGCATACCATGCTGGTATAATAATAATAATATGTAGTACATGCACAAGATCTCCTCACTTAGCTACAAGCATCATATACATTTTCATTAGAACAGGTAGGAGATCCAGGCTAAAATTACAGCAATTATCAAGCATCAATACACATAGATAGATACCAGAAAATAAAAACTTTTGTTTGCATGCAGACACTCATGACGTGTACACACGATCAGTTTTAACGATGAAAACAGTCCGATGGACTTTTCTCATCGGACAAACCGATCGTGTATGGGCCCCATCGGTCTTTTTTCCATCGGTGAGAAAAAATAGAACATGTTTTAAATTTATCAGATGGGAAAAAAACCGATAGCAAATTCCGATCGTCTGTGGGAAATCCATCGGACAAAAAACTCACGCATGCTCAGAATCAAGTCGACGCATGCTCAGAAGCATTGAACTTAATTTTTCTCGGCTTGTCGGAGTGTTTTACGTCACAGCGTTTGGGACGGTCGGATTTTTGACTGATGGTGTGTAGGCAAGAAAAATCCATCGAATTAGAATCCATAGGAAATCCGATCGTGTGTACAGGGCTTCAAGGAGTTTCTTTAAAATGTGAGCATGTCACATAGGCAAAACCCTACAGGAAGCAAACTAGAAGCCAAATAGAAGTCCAGTTCATATTGGAATGGACATCAGCCTTCACTTGAGCAAATGGCATGTGATGTAGGATCTGAGGAGCAAAGTGGACTCTGCAAGCCCTTGCATCAAGATCTGGTTTGACCTTGTGTGTTCATTGCAGACTATTTTCCTGCTGCAGAGACTAATAATCATTTGGTTGCAGGAGAAATTACTCTGTGATTGAAGCCTTGTGGGAATGTTGTCTTCCTCCTTCTCCTTTGGTAGGGGAATTATCCATCCTATTGAAATTGCACAGCATCCAAATCCTTCTTTTGAGGCTGGATGCTAATTCTTGTCTGATTAGGCAAACTACTAGAGGACTCATTCCGGTTAAGAACTCATATTATGTTACTTAAAATGTTTGTTTATGCACTGTTCTTTAGAATGTATGATGGTTTTATTGCTGTTTAGTCAGCTGTTATGCCAAGGACTGCATCCATTAAGAGGGGAGGGCATGCAGGTGGAAGCTGCAATATGTCTTCCAACCTGAAGGTGGCACTGTGCTATTTTTTTTAGAAGTGGCTTGAATAATGATTGTCCCCTGTCATGGGCTCCCGGCAGGCATCTTTGGAAGGATGGAAATTCTATTGGATGCCAAAATCCTGTGAGAATGGGACAGTCATCTTGACTCAGAATAAATCAGTGTAAAAAAGAAAATTCTTCATCATTTGGGGTGCCTGTGGTGTGGAAGTAAGATAGGGACAGAGCTCCCTCTGGTGAGAGAGAGAGTAGTAGGAGTCGCATTTGGGAGAGGTACCTGTCAATGATGAAAAGAATAGGTTTCCCCTTACAGGGTGTTTCCTCTGTCACCTTCCTGGAACAATCTCCCACTGGCAGACAGTTATCTGCAGAGACATTTGGGTATCACAGTGTGAGCAATCTATAACTTTCCGTGGTATGTAAATGATAGATACTTTACTATTTGGAACAGTTCCCTATTCCGCCTGCCTGAAGTATATGATCTGCAAAATAAAATGTCCTTGTCTGCCTACAGAAGTATATGACCTGCAACATACGTGGTGCCATTGCAGTAAATTGCCTTATTTCTGTGAGCAGTCAATTTCTACGACATAGCCAAAGTTTAACCACTGCGCTTTAGCCGAAAGATAGCTACAGTGCAGTTGGCTAGTTCTGGGGTGCACGTCGGGCGTGCTCTGTGACCTCTGTGCTCTCTGGATACAGCTGATCACAGATCGGGATAAAGGGCCAATCACAGCGGCCCTTTACCATGTGATCAGCAGTGTCCAATCACATCATACTGTATCTGCGTGAGGAAATGAGAGCCGATAAAGCTCTCAGTACATTGTTTACACTGATAATCAGGGCTCTAATCATCAGTGACCTGATAATTATTATTAGTGCAGCCCATCAATGCAGATCAGTGCAGCTTATCAGAGCCCATCAATGCAGCTTGTCGGTACCCATTAGCGCAGCTTATTAGTTCCCATTATTGCCTATTAGTGCCCATCAGTGCTGCCTCAACAATGTAGCCTCATCAGTGCCCATCAGTTCAGCCTCATCAGTTCCCATAAGTGCAGCTTATCAGTGCCGCCTCATCAGTGCAGCCTCATCAGTACAGCCTCATCAGTGCAGCCTCCTCAGTGCCCATCTGTGACGCCTCATCGGTGCCCATCAGTGCAGCTTCATCATTGCAGCCTCATCAGTGCAGGCATCTCTTTGGTTTAGAGGGCTGCTACCCACAAACGGAGGTACAAGTACAAGTGTCAGCCGCAAGTTATAATTTGGCATACCTTATCCTATTGGTGACAGCAAATTGGGAATTGTCAGTGTCAGAACATTTTGGTATATACCAGTCTTCCCTTTCTTTTCAAATAAGTTTGGGGTGTCAAGTACAATTATCTGGTTCTGCACTTTGGCCTATTAACTCTGCTCCCTTTTAGATTTAGTCTTTCAAACCAGTTTGAGGCTCAATCATTGATATTGCTGGATTTTGACCAACTGCATCCTCCGTTGTGTCCTGAAATCTTTTTTCATCCTATACATTTCAAAAACTCCTGAAGAAGCGATCAGTATCGCGCAACATGTTGGGTTTAGGAATGAATTACCTTTGATACACCTCCAATCAATAACAATCTGTTTAATTGATACTCAGCATACTCTAGGAGATGACCTTGGTGTCACCCAGCTTAGTATAATTTTTATCTTTGTCCATTGGTTATTGGGTGGTGTGTTTTATTGTCACAATTATTTTCTATGAATGGTTGTGTTATACTATTCAATTGTATTGTGTATATTTTTTTATTGTTAATTTTAATAAAAATTGAGAAATTTTAAAATTTCTTGTGCCCACAAAGTCCATTTGCCTATCAAACCATTCCAATTTATGATTTTCGGGACGTGGCATTTTTTATATAATATCATATCCCCAATACCACTCTGGGTTGATATGACCCCCATTTATTCATTGCAGCCTCATCAGTGCACATCAGTGAAGCTTAACCAGTGCAAAAATAAATAATAAATGCGCAACCGTATAAGTGGCGACCAACGTGCCAAAAAGTGGTATATGTATGAACTAACACACAAAAAAATTGGTTTTATATATATAAAAATATTAAACAAAAAAATGTTCCCTACTGAGTGGGTATATAAACAGACCAAGAAAGTCCATAAGCTTCGACTGCCTGACTCCCACGGCAGTAGGAGAAGCAATAAAACCATAAGCAAACAAACAAAGGAAAAGTCCATAGATGATGCAGAGCCAGCCAGCATGTATCAACTTGATGACAGATCTTCAAAAGTTGGAATATACTTCAATCAAAATGTATAGACAGGAGGCTTACCAGACCAGGTGGGTCCCTATTACAGGGACCAAAAGGGCTCAGCAACTACACCAAATGAGATGTCAGCGATGCAGTCCTCTGTGTCCTCACTCCACTCGTTGAAACTCCGACTCCTGGTATGCCTTGAGACTGCAGGCACGCTCATATGATGTAAAGGATACCTTGAGTGGATTCATATGGGTAGGAAAGTAAACTGCAGTAAAGCAGAAGAGTTGAGGGCTGGAAAGCAGTGCCCACCAGTTCTGCCTCACCAGGGCCCATCAGTGTAGCCTCATCAGTGCCCATCAGTGTTGCCTCATCAGCGCACATCAGTGAAGAAGAAAAATTGCTAAATTTTATAACAAGCCAAGAAAAACATCAGTGCAGCCTCATCAGTGCAGCTTATCAGTGCTGCCTCATCAGTGCAGCCTCATCAGTGCACATCAGTGAAGCCACATCAAACTTTTATAACAAACTAAGAAAAACAATTTATTTTTCAAAAAAATATTTTTCTTTATTTGTTTAGCAACAAATAAAAAACCCAGTGGTGATTAAATACCACCAAAAGAAAGCTTTATCTGTGTCAAAAAATATTACCAATGTCATTGGCCTGGGCAGAAAGGGGATGAAAGTACCCAGCATTGAAGTGGTTAAGTATCCACATGCGTTTATTCAATCTTTGGGTAAAATGGTAATTGGCAAGCCCTGCCTACATACTTTAACCGCTTCTAGACCACCCCGCGTGACTGGACACAGTGGAAGCCAATCAGCGGGTCCAGCGAAACCCAAAGATTCATCCGCTGCCGGAAATTATTCCCGAGAGAGGCAGAACGGCGGTCTGCCTATATAAACAAGGCAGATTGCCGTTCTGTGAGGGGGAAGATGAGATCCTGTGTTTCTGCTAAGCAGGACCACACATCTCTGTCTTCCCCCAGTCAAAGGATCCCACCACACAGTTAGCAAGCACTCCCAGGGAACACATTTAACCCTTTGATCGCCCCTGATGTTAACCCCTTCCTTGTCAGTGGGATTTGTACAATGACAGTGCATATTTTTTAGCACTGATCACTGTATTAGTGTCACTGGTTCCCAAAAAGTGTCACTAATGCCGCGTACACACGATCAGATTTTCCGTCAGAAAAAACTTGGATGTTTTTTCCGACGGAATTTCACTCAAACTTGGCTTGCATACACACGGTCACACAAATCCTGTCGGAAATTCCGACAGTCAAGAACGCAGTTACGTACAACACGTACAACGAGCCGAGATCAATGAAGTTCAATAGGCAGTTCGGCTCTTCTGCTTGATTCTGAGCATGCGTGTTTTTTTGCGCATCGGAATTGCATACAGACTATCAGAATTTCCGATGGGAATTTTTCCCTTCGGAAAATTTGAGAACCAGCTCTCAAATTTTTCTTGGCGGAAATTCCGACAGAAAAATTCAGATGGAGCCTACACACGGTCGGAATTTCTGACCAAAAGCTCACATCGGACTTTTCTTGTCGGAATTTCCGATCGTGTGTATGCGGCATTAGTTTCCGATTTGTTAGCCACAATGTCGCAGTCCTGCTATAAGTCACTGATCGCCGCCATTACTAGTAAAAAAAAAATGTTTTAATAAAAATATCCCATAGTTTGTAGACGCTATATCTTTTGCGCAAACCAATCAATAGACGCTTATTGGGATTTTTTTATTTTTTTTTACCAAAAATTTGTAGCAGATTACATATTGGCCTAAATTGATGAACAAATTCGATTTTTTAAAACATTTTAATTGGTATAGGTATTGGTTTTAATATAGTGCAAAAAAAACACAAAAAACACAGAGGTGATCAAATACCACCAAAAAGAAAGCTCTATTTGAGGAAAAAAAAGGACATACATTTTATTTGGGTACAGCGTCACACGTCCGTGCAATTGTCAGTTAAAGTAACGCAGTGCCATATCGCAAATAATTGCCTGGTCATGAAGGGGGTAAAACCGGAGCGAAAATGGTTGAACTAAAAAATAATTTTCATGTAATCAGAGAATGCTACAGTTATACTTTTTCTTTTTTCGTTTTTGTTTTAGGAAAGCATATTTGTCTTTTAAAGAATATTATGGAAAACAAGATTTATAATAATAATTGCAACCCCATTGGAGGAAATAAGAAGCATATTAGAATCTCAGAGTAAAGGTTAACTACTATGTCCTGCAAACCTCAGGCTTTGCTACAGCATTAAACACACTTAGAGGATGGCACGTCAGCACACCCAGCCTCCCTGGCACTAAGTCAAACGTAGACTGTTTTTGGTTCAAAGTAAAATGAATGATGCTGCTGTTAACTAACACAGAGCACCTCTTCCTGCTGGGTGCGTGAGTATTCAGCACAAATTATTAGTTATAAAACGATCAATTCTGAGGTCTGGAATTGTTTTTTCTTAGTTCATGCACTAACTCAAAGGTTTTGCAGAGCTCAGGTCTGGACTTCAAAATAACAAACAAAACATTTATAAGAAATCCATATGACAACCGTACAAAAGAGCGAAATTGACTGCAATGATCTGCCAAGGCCGTTCTTTACAAAAAAAAAAAAAGTACACCGAAATAAGGTGCACAACTCCAGATTTTAGATATGATAAAAGTAAACAGATTTGGCATGTGCTCAGTGACCATGTTGGGGAAAATTTCTCCTCACTTACTGTCCCTATGAAAGCAGGACAGTGGTGACTCGGACTACAATATATATCTTAGGAGGGGTTCTACCATGTTCAACACATTGGCTCCCTTCATACTTGGGAATGGGGCCATTTGTGGTTAGATGTGGTGACCCAGCAAGGGTTCCCTGCAATTCCCTGTGGATGGGACGCCCCATTGTTTTCAGTGGGGCTTCCCACCTGCAGCTGATTGCGCTGGGTCTCCCACATCTAATCACAAACAGCCCTGTTCACAAAGAAGCTATTCTAAATCAGAGTACAAGGTAATGAGTTATTACATTTTTATTATTTTGTTATTTTTTAAAATAAAATTTCAGCAAGAAATGTAAGGCATGCAAACGTTTTGATTGTACTGTCATACTTCTCCATCGTGGATAAAGATAATTAGTGCGCTTAGTCCTAAACAAAAAATAATGAAATGAGCTGCTACACAAGAATGCGACTAAAATTCGAAGGTGATTGGGAGTAGAAGTGTGGCGCTAGATATGAAAAAATGTAGTGAAATGTCTCTATATCACTAAGTGATATATACCCAACTGGGTAAAAAGTGGAAAAATATTATTGTTAAAGTAATAAGTCCACATCAAAAACAAAAACAATACATGTGAAAATGTCCATCACAATGAAGTGAAGAGTAAAGGTGAAGGTAACGTATAGCCGTGTAGAACATCACATGGAAATTCCTTTCAGGTAGGTATGGTATGACTAAATACGTTTACCGGAACTGGTGGATCCAACTGTCAGCGACAAAGGATCAATTGAGC
This sequence comes from Rana muscosa, assembly GCA_029206835.1. Lineage (NCBI taxonomy): Eukaryota > Metazoa > Chordata > Amphibia > Anura > Ranidae > Rana > Rana muscosa. The sequence goes on along the minus strand of CM055119.1, from coordinate 130,812,275 downwards.
ATGGATAATCCCATCGGCAAGTACACTCAGCTTGTCTGGAGAATCTGGATGATATCAGCCACGAACATAGCCCATGGACCCGGCAGTCCACGGTTGGGAATCCCTCTGTAGATGGTATCCTGGACGTGTAGAGGAAACAGAACTCCAAAAGATCTGCGCTGTTTTCAGATGATATTGGGCAGATTCAAATGGGTAAACCCCTTAGGGGTGAATGGAAGGCACAATGGAGAAGCTAGAAAAAACTTCCGGTAAGCGTATTTAGTCATACCATACAGTACCTACCTGAAAGGAATTTCCATCTGATGGTCTACACGGCTATACGTTACCTTCACCGTTACTCTTCACTTCATTGTGATGGACATTTTCACATGTATTGTTTTTGATGTGGACTTATTACTTTAACAATAATATTTTTCCACTTTTTACACTTCTCCATTGACCGCCGCGGTAACAGCACACTTCTTCATTGTCTTCCACTTTCACTTACCGCTGAAATTCTTGATTAACCTTCATTCTACCATCAATATTCTCCAGTAACCTCCATTATAACTCACTGTGCTTAATATATGTATGTATTTAAAAAATAATAATATTATTGATAAAAGAGATGAAGTGATGTACAATAACTTGAAAGGTAATGATTATCATCAAGTAACAGCTACATTTAAGGAGTGGTATACAGTACCTAGTACAAAGCCAACCTGAGTAGTACTGTAGCCTGTTATACATATAAGGGAAGCAGGAAAGGGTGGGGGATAAGAGGAAAGCAGTGATAGGGGAGAAGGCAAGGGGTAGAGTAGCAAGTTAGTACTTAGAAGTGTAAGGTTATAACATAAAGGTATTTTTTTTTATTTAATGGTTATAAGGTCTTGCATTAAAGTAAAAAATGTTGAGGCATCAGTATCGCCCCCTCACCTCCCCTTTTACTTACTAGAACCCTCATTCGATCCAGTGCTATGCCAGTCTGCACCCCTAATTCCCTTTATTTCCTGGTCTCACTGGCTTTGCTGAGGCGGCTTGAGCCATTGGCTCCTGCTGCGGTCAATTAAAGGCATTGACAAGAGTGGGGAGGGGGGATTGGGGGGCAAGTCACACTTTCTGTGTCTATAGACACAGACAGCGAGGCTTGAAAGCAAGTGGCTTTCTATGGGGGCACTCACCAGAGGAGAGAAGCCAGGAGGGCCAGCGGAGGAACCCGAGAAGAGGAGGTTCGGGGCCACTCTGTGCAATTCCATTGCACAGAGCAGGTAAGTAAAAACCCTTTTGTTATTTTTATTTTTTTTAATTACCGTAATTTGCAATCACTTTAAATCACTAATATGGTTGTAGAATGTTCATACTGCTGCTTTATAAAAGGACCCCCAGGCCCGTTTTCCGATTAATGCAGTTTCTTTGAAGCTTTTAAATGTGAAGCCTAAATGTTTACTGATTTCACTTGTTGCTCAGCATTTCCCTTTAAATTCTAGATTACTACAAGAAACTCCTTAAAAGTCTCTTTAAATTATCAGTGTTATGAGCCCAACAAAGGTGCTTTTGGATCATTTCCAATAAACACATGTGCATGAAGTCGATCTTATTTAAATTGTTTATTCCAAGCCACTGGGCTTATCGGCACAGTTGATAGCTACAGCATTATACAGCAGGGCTACTTGTGTATGCATCATCTGACACAGATTTCCTTCGAGTTCATCATACTACCATCCTAAATTCTACTTATTCACAGCTCTTTGCAGACTCATGTGTACTCGGTGCCAAAAATAACTGTCCTGTTAGCAGCAGCTGCTCTCTGTACAGTTTGCAGGCAAATACCCAATGCAGCATTTCTGTGCATCCAGACATACAGAGCTTGAGCAAAAGTGCTTGGAATTTAGAGGATGTTTAGAAAAGGGCAACAACTCTCTGAATCTATTAACAGCAACCACTCTGATTTTATATTGTAGCAATGGGGTCTTTTTTAAACTTGAGACATTTTCTGTTGACTTTCAGGGCCCATTCACATTCATGTTTAGGACAATACTTGTGTTTTACTGCAACAAATGTTGATGCACAAAACAAATTGCATGTCATTCTGAATGGTACCCCAACACACCTTGCCAGTGCATCACAAAACTTACGCAGTTTCAGCACACAGCAATGCAAAAATGTGAACCATTTGAAACTGAACAGACTGAGGAAGAAGTTTGATAGCTTTGAAATGTGTCCCTGTGTCCACTGCACAAGTGTGAACATATAACTTTGGGGTTTCTTCTTCCGGGCTTAAGTTCCAGCTACAGTGTCAGTGTCAGTGGCCAGGCCAAGGCTGGGGTCCCCCTGGAAGCTTCCTGGTGATCCATGGGTCTTCAGTCACCCATAATGTCTTGCCCAGTATATGCTTATTTTGTGAGTGCAATTTTAACTACTTATTAAAGTATTTTTTTATAACGTGCTACACTATGGGGTTTGCACTTCTGTTTTTTGTTCTATTTCGAAACCTCCTATTCCCATAATGCATGATCATGTCACTTGTAACCCCTTCCTGTCTGGAGTACCCACACATTTAGGCCTAGGTTTGACACCTGGTTCAGACAGAAGCTGATTGGCTAAACCTAACACCTTATTCCTTTAGGTCATTAAACTGAGGCTCTTTTTTGCAATAATTTGTTTCTTGCATAAATCAGCCGAACAGAGTATAACAGTTTAAATTCTGGAATTGCCGTATCCAAATCATAGTATTTTTACGATATCTTCAAAACTTGCATGTATATAGTCTTAGGCTTTTTGAAACAATGTGGCACTCAGAATTTAGTACATCTTCCTTCCAAACCTACCACTGATCTTATAGAGTAGATTAGCAGCTGCCCCTTTCCTGAAGGGGAGAACAAATGGAAGTTCACTCTCTCACCTTAGCAGGTGCAATTTCATTCTCTCTTAGCAGTCTCCCATACCTACTTCCCCAAGAGCCAGCTCCACCACATCTTTATCCCACCAGAAGGAGGCGTGAGCTTTCAAGGGGCCTGCACCTGCCTATCCACAGGCTTGCAGTCAAAGTGTCACATTATTATAACTATTATTATTATTCAGAATTTCTATAGCGCCAACAGTTTGCGCAGCTCTTTACAACATGAGGGCAGACAGTACAGTTACAATACATTTCAATACAAGAGGAATTAGAGGGCCCTGCTCGTTAAAGCTTACAAACTAAGAAGGAGGGTCAAATGATACAAAAGGTAATAGCTGTGGGGGATGAGCTAATGGAGAAAATAAAAGTACACTTGTTAGGTAGGAGCAGGATAGGCTTCTCTGAAGAGAAGGGTTTTCAGTGATTGTCTAAAAGCAAACAGAGTAGGAGATAGTAGGACACATTGGGGTAGGGAGCTTCATAAGATGGAGAGGCTAAGGAAAAGTCTTGGAGGCAAGCATGGGAGGGGGTGACAAGGGAGCTAGAGAGCGGGAGGTCTTGAGAGGAATGAAGAGAATGATTTGGTTGGTATTTTGAGACTAGGTTAGTAATGTAGCTGGGGGGCGATTTGTGGATGGCTTTGTAAGTTGTTAGTATTTTTAATCAAATTCAGTGGGTGAGCAGAAGCCAATGGAGGGATTGGCAGAGAAGAGTAGCACACACTAAACGGATGGTATGGTAGATGAGCCCGGCAGCAGCATTCATGATGGATTGAAGAGAGGATACACTATGTAAAGGTAATCCAATGAGGAGGGAGTTGCAGTAGTAGTCGAGGCGAGAGATGACCAGGGAGTGAATTAGAAGCTTTGTGGTGTTATTGGTTAGGAAGGGGCATATTTTGGAAATGTTGCGGAGGTTGAGGCAGCAAGATTTGAACAGTGATTGGATGTGGGGCCGAAAGGATAGATCAGAGTCCAGGATTACACCTTGGCATGCAGGGACGGGTTGAAAGTTGTGTCATTGATCTTCACAGAGAAGTCATGGGAGGAGGCACATGGTGGGGGGGGGGGATTTATGAATTTGGTTTTGGATAGATTGCGATTAAGGAAGTGGTGTGACATCCAGGTTGATACTGTATGTCTGTTAGTAAATTAGTGATGTGAGCAGAGACTAGAGATGTGAGCTAAGGGGTAGAGAGATAGATTTGGGTGTCATCAGCATACAAATGATATTGAAAGCAATAGGAGACTATCAACTGACCCAGGGAGGAGGTGTAGATCAAGAATAGTAGAGGTCCAAGAACAGCACCTTGGGGGACCCAACAGAGAAAGGAAGAGGAGAGGAGGAAGTAGACTTGAAAGTAACGCTAAAGGTGCGATTGAATAAGTAGGATGAGAACCAGTAAAGAGTAGAGTCATGCAGACTAAAAGCATGGAGTTTCTTTAAGGAAGGAGGCCCACTGTGTCAAGGACAGCAGAGAGGTCCAGTAGTAGGAGTACAGAATAGTGACTGTTGGTTTTAGCCATTAGTAGATTGTTTGTGAGTTTTAGGGTAGCCGTTTCTGTGGAGTGTTAAGGGTGAAATCCAGACTGAAGGGAATAAAGAAGGTTATTCTCAGTGAGGTGGTCGCTCAGTCAATTGTAGACTAGAAGTTCAAGGAGTTTAGTTAAAAAAGGGAGCAAGGAGATGGGACATAGGTTGTTAAGATTAGTGGGGTCCAATGAGGGCTTCTAAAGTATGGGGGTGACTAGCCCTAACATCTTAGAGAGTTGGGAAAGATGCCCCAAGTGGATACAAAATATGTGGAGATTGCACTAGTGAGAGAAAACCGGAAGTTTAGGAAATTAAACAGACACTAACAAAAACAATAACGTAGGAAAGCAGGAGCACTGTGCAAAATAGTTTTCCAGTCCAATAATATTTATTTGACCAAAGAAGTCCAAGAAAAAAGCAAACGGGGTTAGGGGTTAATGAAAGGTTACTAAACTTTAGAGTACAATAACTCTTTTATTTGATTCAGGATATAGCAGCTAAAAGCTGTACAGCTGAAAAAAAGTCTGCTTTTCAGTAAAGGAGTTATTAATCGCCACAATTAATTTAATTATTAAACCATACAAGTTTACTAATTATATCCAAACCAGCACTTAAGCTCTGAAAAAGGTGCATTGGTTTGCTTCCTTTGATTTGAAACTCCAAACCTACTAGTGTAGGGCTTCTGTTTTTCTTTCTACATTTCATCCAAGATGCCTTTAAGGTCCTTGCATATTTGAGAGCCGCCTAACCAGAGCCATTGCAATAAATTGATCCAGCACTTCCTACCCTTACCCTTAGAAACAAATACCTGACATAAGATCTAACCCATCCCAACTCTATCCAGAACTGAAAAAAGTTTAGCCTGTTACGTTAGCCTGTTACATGTCTCAATCAAGAAGTAACACAAACAGGATGATTTATAGCAGACAGTGAAAATCTCTATCTACTCTCCGCTGTACTCTGCAGTAATACGCAATGCATTTTATGACTCATTCATGAAATGCAGGAAATGGTGTGGAGCATTTGCTTAAAGCCTAAGTGCAAAATAACAAATAAGACAGCACAAGGGACATAACTTGCAGTCAGTAGGACATGTCCTTTGTGCTGCTGGCCCTTCTAGGTGAAATCCATCTCTGTCCATACACCCCTCATCCCCATCGCCACAATCTTCCACCCTTGCTGCACCGGAAGGTTGAGGCAGCGGGGGTGAGAGAGGGCATAGGAGGAGGAGGTTTTCACCTAATAGAAGAGGCATCATTGCAAGGAACGCATCCCACAGACAGCAAATTATGTCCCTTGTGCTGATTTGTGTGTAATTTATTTTGTCTGTATGTGGGCTTTAAAGCATATCTAAACCCAAAAAAATTTTTATTGAGGGAGGGGTCTGTTGTTGCTAGCTGCTGGGAGATCTATTGTTGCTAGTTGGGGTCCATTGTTGCTGTGGTTGGATCATTTTTTGTGGCAGCTCGATTGTTGCTTGGTGGATCTATTGTTGCTGGGGGACTGTAATAATGGGGGGGGTGTCTATTGTTGTTGGCTGCAGGGGATCTATTTTATTGCTTTTCTTGCTATCAGTATCAAATTCCATACAAATTTCTTGGTTCTGTATTCTCTAAAGGGGATTGTACTGTAAGGTGGGTAGGGGGTGGAGCCAAGGGACGGTGTTCAGAGGTGGGTAGGAGGTGGAACCAAGAGAAGATCCTCAGAGGTGGGTGAGGGCGGAGACAAGGGGTGAACCAAAAGGAAGTACCTGCACCTATTCTCTGAGAAAAAAAGCCCTGATGCTAGGTATGTTTACTTGTGTTTATTAGTTTGACTGCAACCCCTAGTGACAAACAGCTCTGATCAAAACGTGAATTGTTTATTACATAGAGCCTGCATTGTTTTCAAATGAAATGTCTTTCAACAAAGAAATTCTCGTTTATAAAATGTACCCAAATGAAAAGAACAGCAATGTGTACCAGCACAGAGCCTGCATTTCTGTTGTGCAGATTAGGTGAATTCTTTTGGCGTTTAATCAATGACTTGCATTTGCAAATAGTACAACTTTCCAAAAGTTAGAGCTTGATCAAATGACTTATTTAACGAATACCCTTTGTTCCATTTCCCATTTCTTCTTAGCGCTGTAAAATCTGTCACAAATAGAAGCACTAGCCTTTATACCCCTTGAGCTCTTCTCAACCTTTAACTTCTCCAGCACGCAAAACAAACCAATGCAAGGTTCATGAATATGCAGGAGCATCACTGCAAACTGACCATTTTCTAAACAGCTGTTGTACTTCACTCCTAATACATTTATAAAATGTCAAATATAGACTAAGAAAATAGAACAGGTTTCAGTGGGGAAATGACACATTTGCAGCAGTGAAAAATGTTACTTGTCTAAACACTTTGCTCCAAAACGTGCATCTCAGCTCTTGTGAATCCATATAATACAACGCATTGGTTCATCGTACTGAACCATAGCGCCCTTATTCATCAAAGTGTCTCAGATACAAACTGTCCAGATTGCTCTGTCGCAATCAATTCACTGCAACGGGATAGAGAAGAGACCTCTTTAGTTTCATCCATCTAAAGTATTAAAAAATCGCATAAATCTACATTTTATTTATTAAATATTAAACACATAACTATAAATGGTTGTCTAAAGCAGGGGTCTCCAAACTTTTTAGCCCAAAGGCCACATTGTAGATTTTATAAATATTCGCAGGCTGAAAAAAATGTATTTAGAAATAAATTAAAAAAATGTAAATAATCGTGTCAGAGCCTTTCCGCACTTCTGTGTCCCCGTCAGAGCCTTTCCACATGTCTGTGTCCCTGTCAGAGCCTTTCTGTACATCTGTGTCATCGTCAGAGCCTTTCCGGACGTCTGTGTCACCGTCAGAGCCTTTCCTCACTTCTGTGTTCCTGTCAAAGCCTTTCCGCACATCTGTGTCCCTGTCAGAGCCTTTCCTTACTTCTGTGTCCCCGTCAGAGCCTTTCCTCACTTCTGTGTCCCCCTCAGAGCCTTTCCACACGTCTGTGTCCCTGTCAAAGTCTTTCCGCACTTCTGTGTCCCCGTCTCAGCCCAACCTCCCTCCTCTGCAGCCACTCCCCCAGCCCAACCTTGTCCTCTGCAGCCACTCTCTCAGCCCAACCTCCTCCTCTGCCGCCACTCCCTCAGCCCAACCTCCTCCTCTGCCGCCACTCCCCCAGCCCAACCTCCTCCTCTGCCGCCACTCCCCCAGCCCAACCTCATCCTCTGCCGCCACTCCCCCAGCCCAACCTCCTCCTCTGCCGCCTCTCCCCCAGCCTGACTCCAGCATGCACAGCCAGCACACATCCATGCTGCCCGACAGTGAGGCCCCGTGGTTATGACTAAGGCCTTATAGGCTGAAACGCGTCAACCTTTCCTATTTGCGTTTTGTCTACTGTGGCTTGTCAATAAATACGTCAATTTTTTAAGAGCAACGACCGGAGCGCGGATCATCTTTTCTTCATTCACTTCTACTCAACCAGCGACTGTGGATCGAACACCTAGGAGCTCTGCTTTCTATGTGATGTATGGGTAGTAGCACTGACTTTTTTGTTTATATTCAGGCCCCGCCTCCTCCCTGCGTGCATGGGAATCCACCCACCGCTCCACCTTCCTCTGCCTCATTGGATCCGCTCTGACAGTGGCACACATACATCGCCCCGCCTGCCTTCTGCTCTGTCCCACTGCCCGCATGGGGGAATCGAAGCAGGTAGTCTCTGAATGAGCTGCGGGCCAGATAAAACATCCAAGCGGGCCATATGTGGCCCGCGAGCCGGGGTTTGGAGACCCCTGATCTGAAGCAATCTCAAAACTCCAGCCCGGGGGCCCTTTGCTTGCTTTTATCAGCCCTTTTTTATCCATTCAGACCAATGAAGGGCACAATTCATACCAATGACATCAACCATGTGGCACAATTCTTCCCTAGGACACCAAAAATGGAGCCCAATGACACCAATGATGAGGCACAATTCCTCCCAATTACACCAACAATGGGGCCCAATGACACCAATGATGGTGCACTATTCCTCCCACTGATACCAATGATGGGGGGTTGTTTATTCCCACTTATGCTGGGACATATTGTACTCCCGGTGGCCACAGTTCGGCCTTCCTAAAGTCTGAAGGACACTAAACTAGCCCTTTGCTTAGAAAGTTTGCAGACCCCTGGTCTAAAGCATATACAAGAAAAATCTCAGTATATCAGCAGGTAATCAAAAAAGTATTGTATAAAAATTTGTAAAAATACAACATAAATCTCTACTATATTCATAACTGTTTAAAACACGCTGCTCCATTGTGATGCAACTTGTATATACAATATATAATATATGAGTTGCTTAATGGTGCCTTTGGTGTAGTCAGATGAAACCTTTCTCTATCATACAGTTTGTCCAAGAGTAAGCAGAGTTACATGACTGTTGGGGGGGGAATTATATCCAAGGCAGAAGTTAAGACGTGTCATGGTAGAGACCTACTGTACTTTTAGAGAAGAGGACAGTCAGCTTAGCTAGCCTTAGGTGAAGCCAAATCTTCGCTGGGGTAATTTGGAAGATCAATTACCATAACAGCCAAACATGTTTGTGGACTTTGACATTGTAAAAATCAGTAAGGTGTTTTGGCAAAGGGGGCACGTAATGCTATGAAACCCTTTGATGTTTGGTGGTTGTAGTGGTCCCACAGGTGTTTTAGTGTTTTCAAAAAGAAGTTCTGGAGCCAATGAGATTGAGGACAGACATTGGGTACAGTTTGCTTTAAAACATATTGGGATCTTCTACCTTCTTCCTACTGCCCCCCTTCCCCATCCCCCATTCTTTCCTCACTGTGATACAGCTTTTTCATGCATTGCCTACCATATTTTGTTAGTTGAGCTTGCTATGCAGCTAATCCCTAGTGGATCCCTAGTGGATTGAGTGGGTGATCTTTAGCTCTTTTGTTAATGATTGTCATCTTCTTACTTTCTTTGTTATTTTTATTTGAGTCCTGTCTGAGAACATTTAATGCTGAGGTCTTCCTATCTGGCAACAATGTGCATTGCCTCTGTTATGCCGCGTACACGCGATCGGGCATTCTGACAACAAAACCGTGGATATTTTTCCGACGGATGTTCGCTCAAACTTGTCTTGCATACACACGGTCGCACAAATGTTGACGGAAATTGCGAACATCAAGAACGCGGTCACGTACAGCACGTACGACAGCACAATAAAAGGGAAGTTCAATACCAAGTTCGGCACCCTTTGGGTTCCTTCTGCTAATCTTGTGTTAGTAGAAGTATGGTGAGAGACGATTGGCGCTTTTCAGCCTCGTGCTTTTCAGTCCGTGACGTGTTTGCTATCTCCATTACAAAAGCTAGTTTTACCAGACCGAGTGCGCCCATCTTGTACTTGATTCAGAGCATGCATGGAATTTTGTGCGTCGGAATTGTCTACACACGCTCGGAAGTTCTATTGATGTAATTTATACTATGGTATCTTGTTATTTCAATAAAAAATATTGAAATATAAAACATATTAGGACTTCAATGTTAAAAAATTGAATTATGTTATATGTGTTAACATTATTATTTATTTGATGGTGTCATAAATGACTGCTGTGGCCAATTAATTCCCATGTCATGCAGTATGTTGTTTTTATTAAGAAACTTTTTTCTGAAAGGGCTTAATTATTGATGAATCCTTCAGTCAGATCTTGTAACAACTGCCACTTACCAGCTGATTAACTTGTTACAAGATTAAGCTATTATCACCCATTCGTTTGGAATGACAATTAATGCCAAGAATGGGAAGCATGCAACTCCTTGACCTAATGACAGAGATCACAGTACGTAGCTGGGTAACAGGCATTCGACAGATCTCACAATGTATAGGAATTTGCCAGAGGTCAAGAGAACAAATTGGGACTCAGTGCCACCCAGAGAGGTAAGTATTAAGAGACTGCTTTTTAATAGATTTTTTTTTTTTTAAGCCACAGGGTTTAATGAGGTTTAATGCCCCAAGAAGTGCACCTGACCCATTTTTGGCCAATACTTCGCAACTAGAGATGGGTTGAACACCCCCTCTGTTTGGTTTGCACCAGAACTCCTGAACAGCGAACCCTGTTCTATGTCTTTGGGACCCAAACTACCCCCCTTTTGAAGGTTTATATGTTATGCAAGTTATTGGCCATAAAAATGGTATGGGGGCCCCATCAATATAGGGATGAGGTGCATAGGGGTGGGGGGGGCAGAGCCCCCTTGCCCAAAGCACCCACCCCCCATGTTGAGGGCATGTGGCTTGGTATGGTTCAGGAGGGGGGCAGACCACTTGTCCCTCCCCTTTCCTGGACTGCCAGGCTGCATGCTCGGATAAGGGTCTGGTATGGATTTTGGGGGTCCCCACACCATTTTTTTTTATTTTGGCCTGGGGTTCCCCTTATAATACATACCAGACCCAAAGGGCCTGCTATGGATTGGGGAGGGGCCCCAACGCATTTTTATTTTTTCACTTTTTTGTTGCCGGCAATGTTTTTTTTGATGTTCAGCTGTCAGCGGGGAAGCCCATTGACAGCTGATGACTCAGCGATTGTTATTGGCTTCCCGGCCCAGATCCTTAACAACCAGCTATTCTTTGCTCCCTGATTGGGCAAAGCTTTGTCTAATTAGGGCTAAGAATGCACTGTGCAGCACGCAGTGCATTGCAGGGTGTTAAGCGGGGCAAACACCCGCCGAACGCCCTAAAATTCAGATGTTCGGGTTGAACTTTTGCTCGGCCTGAACCATTCGCCCAACTCTACTCGCAACACAATGCTTATATATTCACCTGTATACACTGTATTAGGGTGCATTGTTCAGTACCCTGATGTGGTTTAGTGGTACATTAGAAATGAAAAGGATGCCACCCAAAACACATGTACAATACAAGCTACTAATGCGTTACTAACTAATAAATATCAATCTGGCCCAATGGTGACATTTCAGTTTCACTTTAAAGTCACTCTAAAGTCACTACATTGAAAGTCATGTATTAATAGTCTGTTAAGACTGTAGGGGAAAGTAATCCTTCAAGAACATTGTGGTATTCTATTCTCAATGTCTTTCTATATCTTCATTCAGGTCTGCTTGTCCTAGAATAACACAGAGACACTGTAAGCAAGTGTGCCAAGTCAGTCAGTACCATGAATGCAAATTAACGTCTGTTCTTTTCTGTACTCTGTATGTCTTTCTCAATTGAAAAGTCTAAAAATAATATATGAGATGATGTTTGTCTCTCCAAAAATCATTAAAGCAATATGAAAAAATACAGAGAGAAGCTGATATTTATACAAACATGCACAAAGATAAGTGTAACAATCACAAGTGCTTATTTTGCAATTTTCACTATCTGTTCATCTTTTTGTGTCCTTATAGTATTCTATATTTCAAAAAATTAACATACTACAGCATCAGTACACCCAGATCTCATATTATAGTTTGGGGTTGTGGCTGGCAACTTCAATAAAGAGTAACTTTCACTATGCCACTTCAGGACACAGTGACATTGTCTCCTGTTAGCCCACCTTTCCCCACCAGAAAGGTATACTCAACCCTCCATGCTACTGTGCAGCCTGTAATGGAGGTCCCCAGCTTCCTTCCATGTAGCTAACATGCACAGCTGCGTCCCACCGATACATATAGGGTTACAGGGCATCACATTCGGGTTCCACCTTAACCCACATGTCAAGTACACAGATGCCAGTCCTAAACATCTCCCCTGCATTCTCCTGACCACTGTACACAGTGACTCCTTCACATCTGGAGTATTATCACAAAATAGTTGTATATTTTCACCTGTAGCCTCTTTTTACTTTCACAAAGGCCAATGTTTTACATGTGGTCCAGTTAGATGCTCCAAAAAGTCCAACCTGCCACATGGGGGCCCAGGCCACCTGACACATGATCCATGATGGGGTTCTCTCTCACAATCAGGCGGGGTATTATATCCCCTTCATCACCACCCACTCCAGAGCCAACCAGGCTTGCACCAGTAAAGCTGTCAGGAATTGGTTCACCTGATGTGATGCACTGTGGCTCCCAGATCGGGCAGTTCTGATGTCCACCAGCAGGTTTCTCTCAACAACCAGAGGCTTATAGTAATCAGTCATCATCACCTGATGCTTGTTGCTGAAATAGTATTTAGTCTTTCCTGTGCTACTTCCCCTTGTCTTTGTGTTCTGCCCATATTCCCCTAATCTGCAAACTGTGTACCTGTACTCTGATACCTGATCCTGGTCCTGGTCATGGTCCCATTCCCGTTTCTGATCCTCCACCTGCCTCCTTGCTCCTGTTCCCATGTACTCTCTCGCGGTTGTGCCTTTCTCCTTGCTCGCTCTACCTGATCTCCTGTGCATGGACCCTGCCTCCGACACTGACTATGCTTCCCAGCCATATCCTACTGTATGTATATATTTGGTTTAGGTAGTTGTTCATTGTTTGTTCATTCACTCATCAGATTTTCTGGTTTTACTTTATGCGGTTATGATATATTGGAGGTGCGTTTACATTTTTTGTTATTTACTTAATAAATTACATTATTTTATATCATATGTGTGCCTGGTGTTCTCCATGCAATTCCACACATTTCTGGTTATGCCTGTTTCACAGGATACCAGCACTTTGTATGCATGACCTAGGCACCTTGGCTATACTCCACACATCACTCCCAGTTGACATTATTCAGGGGCTTCTTGCTGCAAAAGGATATTCTGTACTTGCAGCATTACAGACAAAAAAAGTCCAAATTCTGGGCCCCAAAATTTTCATATAATGGCAGTAACACTTGCTCCAAACTCTTTAACATTGTTCCTTTAGAGCTAAGAGGAAGTAGGATGGCACTCATACCCTCAACCACAGTTTTCACTTGATTTTTCAGTCCTGGCCCAACAGCAGGAGAGAGCACACTCAGCCCCCTTAGATGCTCCCAATACATCTGTGCCATTCCTACTTGTTAGAAGTTGATCTAATGAACAATTTATCACAAATGGGCTTATTGGAAAATTTGTGTTCTCATCAGTGTATTCTGACAGTGGAAACGTCTCTGCTGTCAGAATATAATAACACAGAAGGGAGGATTCCACTATCCACCTTGCTTGTGTGGATGGGGGAATTAATTTAGTTTTTTTCAATCAGCCCACTGGATGATCAAAAAAACCGAGCCATGTATGGCCAGCTTTACTTTTTTTTGTTTACAAAAGTTTTATTTGGAAGACAGGAAAATGACAAACTTCAGTATAAAGCGATATACAAAATACAGTAGTGCTAGGGTTTACAAAGGTTTGTACATGAGAATGGCAACAAAGGTTATATCCATATGCAATCAGTATCAACCATAAGGACAAGATAACATTTGGGTGTGAAGGTGGGGTGGTGTGGGAAAAAAAAAGTCCCATAGGAGTAAGCTCAATAGTATGTTATAGCGGTATGTTCTGTTAAGTTGGAGACCAATACATCCACTTTCCATTGTATGTGTGTATGCTATCAAAGAGAGTATGGTGGATCCTTTCAGATAATCTAAGAGCCTCCATTCTGGATAAGACCTGGGACCAAGGAAGGTTGTGTGTTTTCCAGTTTAGGGCGATCATCCATTGAACGGAGCTTATCAGTGAATGAAGTAGTCTAGTACAAGGTAAGGGGATATCTGAAACCTCAGCATAAAGAATGCAGATTTGTGGTGAGAGGGGGATTTTTTTCTTGAGTGTGGGTTCTAAAGTGGTTACTACTGCCTGCCATATGGGTTCAAGAAGTTTGCAGCTCCAGAAGATGTGGAGATAGTTCCCTTCATCAGGGCAGCCTCTAAAGCAGGTATTGGAGACTGAGGGATAAAATGAATGGAGCTTGGCAGGGGTCATATACCATCTAACAAAGAGTTTAAGGGGGGATTCCCTAAAGGCTGCTACGCGATTGCTTTTGCGGAGGTTGTCTATCATCTTTAACCAGGTTTCTATGGGGAGGGAGCAGCTCAAGTCAGCTTCCCAACGTATCATAGGGCCTGTTTTCTCGGGCTGGTGTAGATCGTTTAAGAAATTGTAAATTTGTGAGATGACACCCTTATCTCTATAAGAGGAAGTGCAGATGCGCTCAAAAGTGGTGCATGGGGTGTCGATGGAAAGGGAATAGTGAGTGGCAAAAAAGTTTTGGATTTGGAGATATTGGGGAAGTTCAGAGTCAGGGAGTTTGTGACTAGATTGGAGGGATGCAAAGGTTGGGAATTTTAGGTTGATCACTAGTGATCTAAGAGTGGTTAATTTAAGTTGAATCCAGTGATGAAAGAGATTGTAGTTTGGGAACGCGGGGGTAAATCTGGGATCTCCCAGGAAGTTGGCCAAAGGGGGGGTAGTTGAGGACAAGGCGTAATAGTCTTTGATTTTATTCCATAGTTGCAAAGAGTGGGCGATAATCATGTTTTTCTTAAGAAGAGAGCGGTAGTGAGTTATAGGGGACCATAAGATGCCCTTTAATGATAAAGGGGAGATGGAAGAAGATTCGAAGATCAACCATGGAATGTGTGTAGTGGGGGAATGCCATTGGGCCATATGTGAGAGTCTGGCTGCTAAATAATAGTGCCAGAGGTTTGGGAGGCCCATGCCGCCTTTGTTTTGTGGGTTATGCATAAGCGCATAACTACATCTGGGTTTTTTATTGTTCCAGATAAATTTATTAATTTCCCTTTGAAGGGATGTTATTCTGGATTTGGGGACATTAATGGGGAGCGCTCTGAAATAGTAGAGAAGCTTGGGGAGGATCGACATTTTGAACGCACAAATTCTGCCTAAGAAGGAGATGTGATGATTGGACCATGATTTAAGTAGTGAATTTATGTGGGAGAAAAGAGGAATGTAATTGGCTTAATAAAGAGATGTGTGGGTGGGGGTAATATAGACTCTCAAATATTTGATTGAGTTGGATGGCCAGATGAAGTTAAAATTATTTTGGAGTGTGCTTAGCATGTTTGGGGGGTAGTTTATAGGTAGAGCAGAGCTTTTGTTGGTGTTTATAGATAGGCCGGAGATTGCATGGAAGGAGTTGAGTTCAGCTAATAAGTTGGGAATGGAGGTAATTGGATCAGTCAGAAATATTAGAGCGTCATCAGCATATAGGCTAATTTTAAATTGAGTGACGTTTTTCTGATATCCTTTAATGTTAATATTTTGTCTGATAGCTATGGCAAGGGGCTCCATTGCCAAGGCAAACAGGAGGGGGGAAAGTGGACAGCCCTGTCTAGTACCTCTATTTATGGGGAAAAATTCGGAGTTGCTACCTGGAATTCTAATTCTAGTCTTTGGGGAGTGATAAAGGGCATTAAAACCGTGTATGAATTTTTCTGAGAGGCCAAGTTTAGGAAGGAGGTGATTGATGTATGACCAGCTGACGCTGTCGAAAGCCTTGTGTATATCAAGGCTTAAAAGACAGATTGGGCGGGAGTGAAGATTAGCGTCTTGTATAACGTTGGATACTAGTCTGATGTTATCCGTAATTTGACGTCCTGCGATAAAGCCCGACTGGTCAGTGTGTACTAAGGAAGTGACGACAGAAGCTAGTCTGTTGGCTAGTAATTTACCAAAAAGCTTAATATCATTATTGAGGACAGATATGGGATGAAAGTTTTGAGGAAGGGAGTGATCTTTATGGGGTTTTGGGATTAAGGAGAGGTTAGCCATCAACATCTCGTCAGGGAATTGGCCTCCATTTAGAATATGGTTGAATAGTCTAGTGAGATTGGGTACTAGAAGAGGGGCAAATTTTTTATAGTATGAAGACGAAAAACCGTCTGGACCTGGGGCTGTGGATGTCTTAAGTGATTTGATTATGTTCAAAATTTCCTCATCTGTGCAGGGTATATTAAGGGAGGAGGTCTGATGATCGCTAAGTTTAGGGAGTGGGAGGTTGTCTAGCCACCTTAAAGAGGAGGGGTTAGGAATTGTTTGCGGGCCTGAAAGTAGGTCTTTATAAAAGTTTGTGAATATTTGGAGCACATCCTGGGGGTGAGTTACGAAATTACCATTCGAATTACGCAACTTGTAGACATGTGTAGGATTAGAGTCTTGCTTGAGTTTTTTTAGCAAACATTGCTGAGGAAGAATTGCTGAATAGTAAGAATCTGGCTTTTGAAAAGCGTAGAGATTTTTCAGTGTCATCGGATAATAGTGCATTCAATGCTTGACGCTTGATTTGGATTAGATTAGTTAGCTCCGGGGAGACTGAGTGACTCAGCTTGTTATATAAGTCATTTAATTCTTTAGTGAGACATTTAATGTCTGCAATTTTAGCTTTATTCCTAGCCACAGCAATGTTTATAAGATGGCCCCTGAGAACAGCTTTGTGAGCAGCCCATATGGATGTGGGAAGTGTCTCATTTGTTATATTTTCTTTGAAGTAATTTTCAATATGGGAATTTATTAGTTGGAAGGTGGCGGGGTCTGTGAGTAGAGAGTCGTTAAGGCGCCATTTAAAGGTAGTTGGGGCCATTCCTATGTGGGAGGTCTCAAAGGCGGTCATATTATGGTTTGACCAAGGGCAAGGGTGGATCTGGGCTGAAGAGGAGTTTGCTAAGAGTATAGGGGTACTAAAAATGTAGTCAAGGCGGGCATAACAATCGTGAGGATGAGAGTAATGTGTGAATGCCTTAACCCCTATATGGTGTGATCTCCATGTGTCAATTAATTGAAGATTGTTTAGAGAGTGATTAATAGTTTTGGAGAAGGCTTTAGAGGATGGGGTTGTGTTACTTCTGTCTAAAGAGGGGTGGGCGGCTAAGTTGAAATCGCCTCGTACAATCATGTGGGGCGAAGTGTGTTGGTCTAATATGGAGAAGAAATTTTTGAAAAAGGATGAGTGTGACTCATTAGGGGCGTAAACTGACGCTAATGTAATTGAGCGCCTGTTAACTGTGCCCTTCAGAATAATGAAGCGGCTATCCTTATCTTTGTAAATATTTTGGATTTCGAAAATAATTGAGTTTTTGATAAAGATGGCGACCCCCCTGGTTTTATTTGCAAAGGTAGTATAATGATGTTGACTAAATGTTTTGTTGAAATATTGTGGGTGGTTGGCTTGGGCAAAATGGGTTTCTTGTAATAAAATGATGTCAACTCCCAATCTTTTGTAATGTTTGAATGCTTTCTTGCGTTTATTGGGAGAATTAAACCCCTGAACGTTGTGGGAGATTATTCTAATACCCATTGTTGTAAAAGAGGGAGAGTTTTGTTAGGTAAGTTATAGTTAAAGCTATAAGACATCTCGAGCTCCGTCAAATAATGAGGGCTCCCAAGAAGTCCAGGCATAACAGGGAAGGGGAAATTATGTAGAAAAGTTGTATAGTGCCAGACATGTATTTTGATAGAATGTGGATATAGAAGTGTCATCATATATCTTATAGCAACTAAAAATGTGATCAACTTATTGTGACTATAGAGAAAGGTCATTTGTGGTCTTCCATTAACATTTCTGAACATTTTTGAGGCCAAAAGGGCAAAAGTAAATGAAAAATAAATGAGAAAAAACTGGGGGCCAGGAAACATAGAGCCACCTGGCCCAGAAACAGTATGCAGAGGACAAATCTGTCCTAGTTCTACCAACGAGGTCCGCCCCACCACCTCAATGAGATGAGGGAGCAAACCACGGAGGCAGAGTGGGGAACAATCCAGCGACGGCGGACTCGCCAGGAAATTGAAAACATTGAAAAATCACAGTATAGGGTACATGGTGAAAAGTGGTAGTTATCACAAAAGGTACAATACGTGAAAAATTGAGGGGCAGCGGTAAAAAATAAAAGAATAATAAAAAAAAGAAGGAGTAGGAGAAAGGTCTCACGTGAGTCCAGAGGGTTTGTTTTTGAGTGGAGATCATATAGCAGACTAGGCTGCCGCAAGATCAGGTTCAGCTGGGAGTGTTCGTCCTGTCAGGGAAACAAACATGACAAGAAAATAAACAGTGAAACAGCCCAGGAAGTCTTTGGTTATATTTGGATGAACTCCAGTAAGGGCAGGTGGTATGATGGGGAAGGAGAACTGCAGTGTGAACATTACGAAACAAACAAGTAAAAAAAGGTAAAATTGTGAAAGTTTAGTGTGGTCAGTTTATAGGATATTGATCAATTTAGTAGTCTGAGAAGAATTGGAACTTGCTACTCAGAAATTTCCGAACCAATTATGAAATCTTCAGGATGGATCCAGTGGGTGTTAATTCAGCTGTGGGAAGAGATTTGTAGTTGTCCTGTTCAATAACAAATTGTTGAGAACAAGGGGTACCATTACTTAGGCACGTCTCTATCAGGGGCATAGTGAGTTTTGGGTGACCCCCTGTTCTCAATGGGGGAGACACAGCTGAATATATAATAGTAGTGCTCGTTAATGTGGATCCAGAGGTAGAGGTTCAAAAGATGGGGGAACAAAAAGATAGACCTAGGACTGCACCTCATGTCATGAGAGCATGCATTTGTAGTGAAAAAAAAACAGGGGGTGGAAATAAAACCAAACGAGCAATGACTCAAAATCTCAAAAGAATAGTGTGGTCAGTTTATGAAAATAGAACTTGCAGGATCATGCATGATGATCTGGGGAGGGAGGGTTCAATCTTCTCTGGTCCCTTTGGTTTCTCTGATCCCTTTGTGAGCGCCTAGGGGTGGACCAAATGGGTGATGATCTAGGTGTGGGAGGGAATCGGCGTTGAGGGGCCTGATCCAAGAGGCCCAGCTTGACCAGCAGTTCCTTCCCTTCTATAACATTATAGATAGAATACGTGGTGCCATTGTGCATAATAGACAACTTGAAGGGAAATCCCCATCTGTACTTAATTCCGGCAGATTGTAAGATACTGGTGACCTCCTTCATCCTGCGGCGTCTATCCAGAGTCGCAGGAGAGATGTCCGGGTAGATCTGGATCCTGATTCCATCTAGGTCTATATTCTGAGTGTTTCTAGCCGCTCTCATGATGTCTTCCTTAATGACAAAGTCTTTCATACAGATGATTATGTCACGAGGGGGTTTATCAGGAGTTGGTTTGGGCCTTAGAGCTCTGTGTAATCTGTCGCATGCAAAGGCAGACAGGGGCTTGTCTGGGACAAGGTTTTGAAACAGTTTAGTGATGGTCTGGTTTAGATCAGTGATCGTTTCAGGGACACCACGCAGCCTTATATTGTGTCTCCTGTTCCTGTTGTCTAAATCTTCTACGTGAGCTTGCATAAAGGAAAAGCTGTCTGCAAGTGACTCATAATCCTTTCTCAAGTCATTGTGAGCCAAGGAAAGCTTGTCATGCTTGGCCTCTAAAATGTCAGTTCTGCCTCCTATGCTGGCTATCTCCTGTGATAGAGCACTGGTGGATTTATGTATTTCAGACTCCAGCTTCCCCACCAGCTTTTCATAAATGGCTGTGAGGCTGGCATCCAGATCAGCTTTTGTCAGGGGAGGATTGTACTCACTGTTTGGAGGATTTGTTGTCTGAGCCTGCATGGAGCTGCTGGGGGCCGCGTGTGAGCCGGCGCCATTTTGGGTCATCTTTCTTGTTGTGCAGGAGCGCTCAATCTCAAAAAGAAAGTTGGTGAGCGAGTGTTGTGAGCGGGTTCTCCATCCTTTTTTGCCTGATGGCATGTACCTGGGTGTCTCACAGGTGTGCTGAGTGAATTTGGGCTGAATTATGTGCTAGAATAGCCCCGGGAATCCTGCCTAGCAGACCTGGTCAGACGGAGCTCTGCTCAGCAGCGTCCGTCCAGCATCGCGCCACGCATGCGCCCCTGGCCAGCTTTACTTATCACACGCTCTCCATTTGAAGCTGATCTTTACAATGGGAATATGTAGGCTGATGTTTGAAATGTGCTTAAAGATATTAAATGCAGGAGAACAACTCCCAGTTTCACGGGCCCTAAAAATTATCATTTCCAGGCAAACAATTAAATTCAGTAAGGCCCCTTTCACACTGGGGCGGTTTGCAGGCGCTATTTAGCTAAAAATAGCGCCTGCAAACCGAGCCTAAACAGCGGCTCCTTTCTCTCCAATGTGAAAGCCCTGAGGGCTTTCACACTGGAGCGGTGCGCTAGCAGGACGGTAAAAAAAGTCCTGCTAGCCGCATCTTTGGAGCGGTGAGAGGAGCGGTGTGTTTACCGCTCCTCCACCGCTCCTTCCCATTGAAATGCATGGGATACCGCGGTAATACCGCCCGCAAACCGCGGCTGTAGCCGCGGTTTGCGGGTGGTATTAACCCTTTATTGGCCGCTAACGGGGGTTAAAACTGCACCGCTAGCGGCCGAATAGCTCAACAATCCCAACGTTATAGCGCCGCTAAAAATAGCGGCGCTATATCCCCACCGCCCCAGTGTGAAACCAGCCTTAGATAGATGTATTATTTTAACTTGACTCCTCATTTCGTTTTATATACTTTTTCCCTAAAAATATCCATTTCGCAAAACATATTTCTTAGGTGTGTAAACGTTATATTTCTGTAGAAAATGGGCATTCGGCTTATTTTGCCACAAATTGTTATATTATCTCACTAAATGTGATTTTGTCACCAATACAAATGGCTCATTTTCTTGTTCTACTCAAGAGCATTAAAATGCTCTGTTATCCCCGGCCTGAAGCTATTGTTATTTTAAGGAGTGATAACCTGTGTGATTATCTTTGTGAACCAATTTTTACATTGATTTTATCACAAAAGTTGTGAAAACAACCCTGCCAGTTTCATAACAGAATTGGTAGTTAAACATCACTACTTAACAGAGCAGGCTAAATATATTGTGTCATGCATCTTTGTGAATTGAGCCTTTGGAAATATGAGCTTTAAAAGGTATCAAGAAAATAAAAGCTGGTCAAGAAAAAAATAAGCTTGTAATTTCTGCCGAATAAAAATAAATTTCCAGTGTAAACATTCATTGATCAACCTACCATGTATATTATCAGACCAATTATTGTTGGAACTGTGAAAACAATATAGATATCCACAGATTTTTTAAATTTATTTTGTTTTTTGGTTTGTAAAAAAAAATGTATGTTTTAAGGTAAGTATTATTTTCAGTTACTGGGTAAAGCAAAGGATCTGGCACTACTTGTACTGTATGTGATTAAGGAACAACGCACTAATGCTAATTTTTTAAAGAGTTGTCTGAGATGGTTAAAGCAACATTGATGTTGGGCAAAAAATGCCCAAAGTGGTTGCTAATAGAATTGATATTTTACTTACCACTCCTTTTTTTGTCTTGTGATGTTTTTCTTTTTAAATGTTAATTTCACAAACACTCATTGCTAGACATGTGCACTGCCAAAAAATTCGTTAGTTTTCGTTTTTGTTTCATTCGTTTTTTTTTTTTTTCGTTTTTCGGGTCATTCGTTATGATCGCAATTCGTAAATTCGTAAATTTGTACATTCGTAAATTTATACATTCGTAAATTTGTACATTCGTAAATGTGTACATTCGTAAATTTGTACATTCGTAAATTTATACATTCGTAAATTTATACATTCGTAATTTCGGAAATTTGGAAATTCGATATTTTCGAAAACCCGAAAATTTGAAAATCTGAAAAAATAACTATTAAATTATAGGTATTGTAATTTCCTTTCAAATTTGGCTGTTAGCGAACGTAACGAATACAAATTTATCTGAAGTTACGCATAACCTGAAATAACAAATGCCGCATCTAAACAAATGGAACGGAACAAATTAATAATAATAATAATAAAACGTTTTTATTATTATTATTGTTATTTATTATTATTATTAATTCATTACGTTCCATTCATTTAGATACGGCATTCATTATGTCGGAAAACAATTCGTAACTTCGTTAAGTTCACTAACAGCCAAATTTGAAAGGAAATTACAATACCTATAATTGAATAGTTAGTAATAGTTAAGTTATTAGTTAATTATTATTTCAGAATTCCGAATTTACTAATTTACGATTGTACGAATGTACAAATTTACGAATGTACGAATATTCGGAAATTCGTAAATTCAAATTTACGAATTTCCGGATAGTTGTACATTCGTAAATTCGTGCATTGGTAAATTCGTATATTCGTAAATTCGTACATTCGTAAATTTGAATTTACGAATATTCGTTAAAATTCGTTAAATGAGTTTTCGTTAATTCGGATATTTCCGAATTAACGAATTTGTCGAAATTCGTTAAAAAACTAATTTGGAACGAAACGAATTGCACATGTCTACTCATTGCTTAGGTGTTTAAATCAGATCTCAATTTGGATCCCTTGCAGTGGGTCCCTCTCCACAGATACACCATGAGGGTTAAAAGCTTGAAGATCTAAGGATAACCAGCCACTCTCTTTGCTGCTCAACCAGTTGCCATCTTTCCAACATAGTCATACATAATGCAGGACCATGTGAGGTTGTCAGGGGCCCAAACACATCCCAGAGTTTTGGAGAACAGGTAAAGAGAGCCAACTGCCAGGGGAATAATCAAAAGGGTAAGTATTTCTGCTCATTCCTTTACTCTTTATAAAATAGTAATGTGTGCATGTGTGCAGGAAGACCTGCAGCAAAGGTTCCCTTTTTTTTCTTGGAGTTACAGTTTAATCTTTATTTTTTGGTAAGACTTGAATATTTAACTTATAAACAATTATAAATGAATATTACAATAAGTATAAATAATTATAAATTATTTATTTCATTAACTGTTATTTTATCACTATAAATGGCTCATTTTCTGGAGATGTTGAATGTTTAAGATTCCAATACAGGATGCAGTGCTTCAGTGCAGAGAAGATGGAGGACATGGGCCACCAGAGAGGTAAAGTACAATGCATATTCTATTGCAGAAAATTGCTTTGGGAAATATTTTGAAGTCACTTTAAATCTTATTGATGGCTTGTTTGTAATCAGTCAAGAAGATACTTTCTTTTCACCAAATTCATTTGAATCCAAATTACAGTTCAGCATTTTCTTTGATCATACTGCTGTTCCTTTTCTGGATACACACATTGTTGTGTCAGGAAAAAAAGAAATTGCAGTGATCTATACATGAAACGACTGTTTGGAATTGATTCTCTCGTTTTTATTCCCTGCAGTTTTTGAATGTGTTCCTTGAAGTCAATATAAATGTTTCATGTTTTGTAAGTAATGTTTATACACAAGAGATCCATTTAGAGGAGATGGCTCATAAGCAGATTCAGAGGGGATTTCCAAAAAGGCATACATTCCATGGTACAACTAGCTATATTTCACACCCATGAACCAATGGTACAAAAACTTAAATCTGCTTTTATAATTTTATTTGAATGAGGCAATAGAGAACCTACTGTGTAACAAATATAACGTGGCTGTTATCCCAATTTGGTTGTAAAAGTGTAAATACACTTAAAAGCAGCCATCCACAACCTTTTTACCATTGAGGCACCCTTGAAATATTCTTTTGGGCTTTAGAAAACCCCTGCTAATAACTACTACTATATATTTACAGCTCACAGTACATTAGTGTGGTGGTCAATGTGCATAATGCTCCCTACATTTGTGGTCATTGGGAAGAATTCCCCCCTTACTGATTACTAAAAAGACCATTGGTGTCTGTGGTTACTCATCTGAGAAATTGTTTATTGCCCAAGGAACCCCTAGCAATCTCTAGAGGAACCCTAGGGTTCCACGGAACCCTGGTTGAGAGACCCTCCTTTAAACTATAGACAAAACGTTTCCTTTGGTTTTGAATATAGTACTCAGGTATTTATTATCCCTGTTGGGGTATAAATGCTGTATTTGTCAATGCTAGTGAGAGTCGCGCCCTCTATCTGTTGTGGTGACCATTGTCATTAAAACTGATAGTGAGGAAAATGCTAAATTGTAAGTGTCATCAGCAACAAAAAAAGGGGGACACCTGTTATTGGATGCACATTTTTCAGTGAAAACTGTCTATAGGGCAGGGACTTAAAGACATTATGAACCTTCCTACTTGCACCTTGTTTTTTGTTGCCTTGTACACACAGCCTATAGTAAAATAAGTTTTCATTCTTAAGTCAGAAGTTTCTATGTGTGTTCAATGTGAGGCATGCAGTCTGGCATGACATCAGTCTGTAGTCTGAGAACTGACATTTCCTGTAAAGAAACTGCATAACCTACATTACTTTGGTCTCTTAGTCTAGTGCTCTGCAAGTGAAAGCTAAATAGTAATTAGATCTGAAATAGACACAAACAGGCAAAGCAATTAACATTCAGTACATGCTGGAAGAAATGTGTTTCATCACATTAGCACTCCCACATTTGTGATGCAATAGAGAGGAAATGGCAGGGAATACACTTAACTCCGTGACTGGAACAAAAAGTTCAAGCTCACTGAAATAATACATGGACAATGGGGGAATTGATCAAACATGACACTACAAACTGTGACAAAACATGAGTTCATCATCCTAATGCAAGGTGATCAAACACAGAAAATATAATCACATTAATACCTAGTTCAAACAACAAAAACATTAAAATTGTACAATGCCTCAAGTCAGAAAGATTGCATAAAAAAAGAAAAAAAAAGGGGTTAACCATTCTCTACTATATCCAAAATGTAAAAAATGTTCTGGCTTTAGTAAGGTTAGGTTTGCCTTAAGATATACCTAGCATATAAGGCACACAGTTTGCTGTAGGTTGACTATGTAGCACGACTTGATGAAAAACAGGGAAGTGATTCAGATGTTCTAAAAATATGCCAAACTAATGACTAAGCGTATTTCACATCTTTATTTCTGTATCTATTTGCCAAATTGTCTTACTGGAGTAGGTTCACTTAGGTTCATATGAAACAATCCCGTATAAAGATGCCTAGATTTAAAAGAACCAAAATGCTTAGCCTGGCTGGCAGATGCTCGCTTCTTAGAGGGGTCAGTTAAACCAAAGCTGATATTTTAATTTTCGGTGGATGACAGATGTTTGTGCAACCCAGCAGTTTCTAATATCTGTCAGGAAATTCATTACTGGGATCTGACCTGCTCCAACCACCTAGTGCCTTCTTGTATAACTCCATGCAATGTGCAAAGATGTGACCCTCATCCAGAGTCATCTGAAATTTCTGAGTGTAGAGGAGATTGGAGCAATTCTGTTCAGGCAGAACTGATATAATAAAACTGACATCTACTAGCAGGCATTAAAGTGGTTGTAAACTCGCCAACTCAACTTCATCACATTGCAATCCCCATTAATAAACCTATTGATTGCTGCCTTTAAAAGTCTCCTTACTTGTTTTGCTATCAGTCCCCGAATATTTGATGATGTCACTGGCGCATGCGCTCCCCGTCCTTTGATTCACGCTCTGTGTGCCGTTCGCCTCCCCAGTGACAGCATGCCATGTCCGCGATTTCTGGTGTATGCAGCCAAGCTGCGAAGACTTGCGAGACTGGGCATTCATTCACAGCTTCCTGGTTCTCCCCTTGTGACCATGTGATGTCACACGGGGAGTAAATCAGGGCACAATAGAGACTCCAATAGCAGCAACCATCTGCAGCTTGCAGCCTGACAATGACATGCAGCCGCAAAATAAAGTAAATATAGCCATCGGAAAAAGTAAATATTCAATGACATGTATTAGGAACTAATCAACTTAGTTAATATAATTTTTTTTTACATACACAATCGGGCATGCGTGAGATTACAGTAGGGAAACAAGGAAGCGTGGAAATGATGTCAAAAGCAGAGTCAGAAAACAGTACTCAAGATGGCGCCGCCTTATCTCGGAAGACAAATTTTTGGAAAGCTTATAAAATAGTAAGTAAGAAGTGATTATACATACATGTAATGATGGTAAATACGTTTTTAAAACGAACTAATTGAAAAGCGCGATAGGGAATGCAGAGTTTACTTCCTCTTTAGGTACAGGAATCCAGAGATATTTGCAGCAGCTTTCATCTTTTGCTACAAAAGAAGAGAACTCATCTACTTCCAGATAGTGTCAGAGTTTACTGCTCCTTCCTACCTTCCTCCCAATACTATTGGTTAATCATTATGATCAGTTGCACCCTTGGTCAATAGAAAAAATGGAGGCAGGAGGGGTGAAGAAAATGTTGAAGCTTACCAGTTTAGAACAGCTCAGCAACCGGATACAGCAAAAGAAAATAAGAGGGTGCACGCACTTTATAGTTGCCGATAGCTGCCTTAATTTTTTTCTCATATTTTTTATTTCTTAAGAGAGCTCAGATTTAGTTCATGTTGTTGAGCCAGTACTACTTATATTTTCAAAATTGAAAAGGAAAAATGGATTTTATAAATAATATACTGTTCTCCTCTTCATTTGACACCCAGAATCAAACATGTCAGCAGAACATTATATTCAACTAAGGGGGAGGAGAAATTGAACTTGAAATAAGGGTTTGTATGGGAGTGAGATGGAGTAGGGTAGTGGGAAAGAAAGAGAAAGAGGGCAGATAGGAAAAAAAAAAACACCAACATATAATGTAAACATGGCTCGGTAAAAAAATTCTTAACTCTACGGGGATTAACAGTATACAGTACGTCTGGAAAGAAGGCACTATGTACCAATCCTAAGAGTATGTATTATCAACTTTAACCACTTAAGCCCCGGACCATTTCGGGCCATTAGGACCAAGCCTGTTTTTGGGATTCGGCACTGCGCTGCTTTAACTGTAAATTGTGCGGACATGCAATGTTGTACCCAAATGAAATTTGCGTCCTTTTCTTCCCACAAATAGTGCTTTATTTTAATGGTATTTGATTGCCTCTGCGATTTTTATTTTTTGCGATATAAACAGAAAAAGACCGAAAATTTTGAAAAAAAATGATATTTTCTACTTTTTGTTATAAGAAAAATCGAATAAACTCAATTTTAGTCATACATTTAGGCCAAAATGTATTCAGCCACATGTCTTTAGTAAAAAAAATGTCAATAAGCGTATATTTATTGGTTTGCGCAAAAGTTATAGCGTTTACAAACTAGGGTACATTTTCTGAAATTTACACAGCTTTAAATTTATGACTGCCTATCTCATTTCTTGAGGTGCTAAAATGGCAGGGCAGTACAAAACCCCCCCAAATGACCCCATTTTGGAAAGTAGACACCCCAAGGAAATTGCTGAGAGGCATGTTGAGCCCATTGAATATTTTTTTTTTTGGTCCCAAGTGATTGAATAATGACAAAAAATGTTTTAACGCAACCTGTGCCTAAAATATATATATGCCGAAGCATGGGGGCATCCTCCCGCAAAAAAGTTATGCCGCGTACACACGGTCGGAATTTCGACCGTATGTACGCGGCATTAGGAGCAAAATTGCTCCTCCGCCCCTGCTGCCCTCATGCTTCGGCATATATGCTCTTTTTTTTAACTGTGGTGGTGAAATCACCTCCTACAGCACTGGAGTCACGGCTTTATGTATCGTGGGAGCAAACGCTGTTGCTGTCAAGATAAATAATTCCGCGCTGCAGTTGAATGGCGCACCTGAAAACAAAAAATTACATACCTGAAAAGCAAGCATGATAAAACATTGCAGAATAGAATACAGTAAAAAAGAGCAGAACAATAGAGAGAATATAGAGAGAGAGAGAACAATAAAACGACAACTATTTTTGGTTTTTTTATTTTATATTTTTTTTGTGTTTTGTTTTTTACGTTTTTATTTTCTTTTTTACACTTTTTTTTGTAACTTTACAACTGTAATGGTTCGGGTCTCTCAAAATGTAATGGCATCTTGGGAGACCCTGTGTAAGTGTGTCCTAGTCTGTGAAATGCTGTACCCTACGCTAAAACTTCACTTTTGAGTGGTAGCGTTCAAAACATTCACCTTGGCAAAGACCAGGCTTGTCAGGACAGAGTGGACAAAAACTACGGGTGTCACGCCTAAATCCGCGCTTGCTACAGACACGACATCTTTTTTGGGGGTGGCTTTGGGTAGGGGTACTCGGGAGGACATACGAATAATGCCTCTCATGCAGCCGGCTTACTGCATTTGGTTGGGGATGGTGAGGTGCAGAACCGCCTGGATACAGGAGTTCTGTGACTATCTCATTCTGGAATTTTAGAAGAGATAACGTCCCGTCTGAAGCTCTGTATAGCACATGAGCGTTCAGCAAAGCCAATTGGAATAATGATAGAGACACTTTTTTGTACCAGCGTCTCGCCTTACGGTCAATTAGATACGGCGCCATCAACTGGTCGTTGAGGTCCACCCCTCCCATATTTTGGTTATATTCGTGGACACAGAGGGGTTTCTCCACAACACCAGTCGCCGTACGAATTTGGACTGTCGTGTCTGCATGAAGGGAGGTAAGAAGGAAAACATTCTTATTGTCCCTCCACTTCATAGCGAGCAAGTTATTACACTTCAAGCAGGCTCTCTCCCCCAGCCTAAGACGGGCATCTACAAGCCGCTGGGGAAAGCCCCGGCGATTAGGTCGCACGGTGCCACATGCTCCAATCTTATGATCAAACAAGTGACTAAACAGTGGCACGCTCGTGTAATAATTGTCCACATACAAGTGGTACCCCTTTCCGAATAAGGGTGACACCAAGTTCCACACTATCTTGCCAGCGCTCCCTATGTAATCCGGGCAGTTGACCGACTCAATCTGACTGTCTTTTCCCTCATAAACCGTAAAGTTCACTACATAGCCTGTTGCCCTGTCACAGAACTTGTAGAGCTTGACCCCGTATCTGGCACGCTTGCTGGGAAGGTACTGCTTGAAAGACAAGCGGCCAGAAAATTTAATCAGGGACTCATCAACGCAGACAACTTGATCGGGAGTAAACAAGGCTGCAAAACGTTCGTTGAAGTGGTTTATGAGGGGCCGAATTTTATAGAGCCGGTCGTATTCAGGGTCCCCACGTGGACGACAAAGTTCATTGTCGTTGAAGTGCATGAACTGCAAAATCTGCTCGTATCGTGCCCTGGACATGGAGGCAGAGAACACGGGCATGTGGTCAATTGGGTGCGTGGACCAATAAGCACGCAATGACTGAAATTTATGTGTGCCCATGTTGAGGGAAAGGCCCAGAAAGGTCTTAAATTCGGAAACCGTAATTGGTTTCCAATTTCTGGCAATTTTAGGCAACTGGGGGTTAGCGGCGATAAATTGACCAGCATATAAATGACTCTGGTCCACAATAGATCTATAGAGATCTTCCGTGAAAAACAGCGAATAAAAATCGATTGGCATAAAATCAGCTGTTTCCACCTGAATACCGGGTTGGGCAGTGAATGGGGGAAGTACGGGTTCTGCAGAAGTGGTGGGGACCCAATCAGGATAGGCGAATTCTGCAGGAAGGGCAGTATGGGCACGACGGGCCTGCCTTTGTCTTCTTGGTGGCAGCGGGACACTACTTGTGCTTGCCACCTCGCCAGCTTGAACTGCACTTATGGGACTCGCCACGTCACCAAGTGTTACTGCAGTGCTGGATGTACGTCCAGGCTGTACTAGGCCGCTGGTGCTTGCCAGTTCACCAGAAGGAATAGCGGCGCTAGTACTACTCTGCTCCATGATACGAGAGACCTGCGGTTCTTGCTCCTCAACAACCTCAGAAGATCGGGATCGGGTACGCCTGACCTTAGCAGGGACCTCAACTTCGTCGTCAGAGCTATCTGACGTGGGGCCGCTGACGTCACTGTCTTCTACGGGAAGATATTCTGAGCCTGAATCTGACAGATACGTGACCTCCTCTTCACTATCTGTCATGCTCAGAATCTCGTAGGCCTCTTTACTAGTGTACCTTCGTCTTGCCATTTTGGGCTCTAAATTTAGGGGTACACTAGTAAGATTCACAGGAAAAAAAGCACCTGACTGTCGTCAGCAAATATATCAAACGCTACAAAAAAACTGTTAGCGATCGCAGGGATCAGGCCTGTCTCTGCGAACGCTGCAGTTATGTGTGTTGTGTTTGGTAAGTGACAGTGATCGATCGATACTGCACTTGGGTGGGCTGGGCTGGGCTGGGCGGAGGGGCTAAACGCAGGCGCTAGCAGGTATCTGGGCTGATCCCGCTAACACTGCGTTTTTGGGAACCCTAAACCGCTGGGGATGCTAGTATAGATCTGATCAGATACTATACCACTAAGGGGGGTGTATGCTTTGCGCGTGGGTGTTAGCGTTACTGGCACTAACCTAACACTGCCTGGGGCGACGCAGACCCTCTCTGGCGCTAAAACCTAATTGATCTCACCCGCCGGGCGATCAGGGGGGTTAAACCTTTATTGGGTTATATACGGCGGGTGCCCTGATGCTATAAAAAGCAAACTAATCAACCAGCGTCACCCGTAACCTTTATATGGTGATCACTGGTGAAAGGGTTAACTAGGGGCAATCAGGGGGTTAAAACCTTTATTAGGTTAAATATGGGGGTACCTGACACTATATAAAAACCTGACGGGTAACCTAAATAACTAAATAACTTACTGGCTAACCAGTGACACCAGTGACGCTTATACGGCGATCACTGGTGAAAGGGTTAACTCTAGGGGCAATCAGGGGGTTAAAATAATATATGGGGGTACCTGACACCAATAAAAACCTGCGGCGAACCTAAAAAAAAAATAACTGCCTATCTAAAACACCAGCGACACGAATACAGCGATCGGAAAAACAATCGCTTAGTGACGCTGAAGTTAGGGGGTGAAAGGGTTACCTGGGGGGTGATCAAGGGGTTAAACCTTTATTAGGGGGGGTTAGGGGGCTACCCTGGACCTAAAGGGGCCTAATCCTAACTGCCCTGCAACTTTTTACAATCACAGATGACACTAAATGCAGTGATCAGTAAAATAAATGATCACTGCAATCAGTGACACTGTGATTGGGGGCTTTGGGGTGACCTGGGGGGTGATCTGGGGGTGACTGGGGGGTGATTTGTGTGCCTATGTGTACCTACGTGTCAGTGGACTGTTGGAGCACTAACCTCTGTCTTCACTCCTCGGCGCCGGGAACGAAAAGACCGCGGCGAGGGAGATGACATCACTTCCTCCAGCCTGTGTTTACATCACATGGCGGAGGAAGCAATTTCATTGGCCGGGAGCGATCGCGAGGGGGGGGCGGAATCGAGCGGCCGCCCCCTCATGCCTGATCGCTCCCGAACACTTAACGGCCGCTCACTGCAGTAAAGGGGGGTCCGGATGGACCCCCAACTGCACAAAGGCGATCACGTAGATCTACGTGATTCTGCCTGTCCGTGCCATTCTGCCGACGTAAATCGGCGGTGGGCGGTCGTTAAGTGGTTAAACATTGATAGCAAGCTCAATAAATGTCTATGCATAGGGTAGAGTCAGCTCTTTGATGAGCGGGGAGCACAAAGGCTATTCCATACAGGTTAGAAGACTCATGCTTATCACATTCCAATACTTCTTAACTCCTTCTTAAACCACTTCTGTAATTCCAATGTGCACACTGCATTGGGTCCATGTAACCTAACCTACTTGGGTGGCTGAACCAACATAGAGATACGAAAAAGGACTCTTGAAAATTAAGAGAGTTCGCCCCAATCTGTACACAGATGTCTGCAAGTCAAATAGACTTATTTATGCAAAGGAAATAAGGGCAAAGGAATGAGCCAGATTTGCACTTTTTCTTACTCTTACCATCTATTACTCTTTTCTACATTATTCATCGGCGTGGAGTTCTACTTTAAAGTATGACAGCTTACCATTCATCCTAATGTCACCAAATATATTTTTTTGGTACTTAACCATCATATAGTTGCCAAACAGCAATATATTGGTCTACCATTTTCCACCAAAAACAGTCAACTGAATAGAGCCCATTAAAATATGCTAATACATCTGTGACAACAAGCACTGAATTATTTATCAGCCATTTGGCAAATTTTCCAAACATGCAAATTATCTTTATTGCTCAGCCAATTTTCACTTTTAGTTTTGTATGAGAATTTTTGTTGCTTCCTCACAGCGTGGATGCTAATGTTTAATTAGAAATTGATGAACACTAAGTTTTGTTAATTAAATCAGCTGAAGTAGATTTAGATTGACATCATGGTAGGTATTCAAATTAAACAACTGTCCCATTGCATTTAATGCTAAGCATTTAGGCATTTATCAGATAGAAAGTAAAAAGACCACTTATTTTTGACAGCTAACCGAGGACCAAAATGGATTATTACAGTTCACGTTGGGAACACAGCTGTTGGAAACTAATTAGGGTTTTAGTAAAATTCTAAATAATCAACATTTTTTCCTAAATACTGTTTTTAGTAGTTTTATATTATTTTGACATTTTCTTCTGCTTCAGACCGGACAACAAACAAAGCAATTATATGTTCTAATTGAGCATAAATGTAGAAGCTTGAATGTCTGTAATTCAAGAACAAATTGCTCAAGGAAAAAATAAACTTTAGAAATGGTAATCTGTCCTGAAGCTTGCATCATTTTAGCATCTTGATGAGAATGTTAATCTACTTGTCCATGGAGAGTTGTGGAAGATTTTTTTTATCTTTTATTAGAGAAAAAAAGTAAAAATAACAACTTAGTAAGTTAAAAACAGCATTAGCAAACATAGTCATGTGGGAAATGAAAAGAGGAATTTCCACCAAACTCAGCTACTCACATACTTTTGCATCTTTACATTGTTCAAGCAGAACTCCAAGCAGATACCAAAACCAATATTACAAATACTTATGCCTCAAGCTCTTGCTTTGTTGTTGTTTTTTTTTTTTTTTATGGCTTGTTATCTCTACTCTTTTCTATTGTACAGTCCCTCCCCCATTTCTATAGAAAGTCTTTAATTGATCTGCTGGTCTGGTTCAACTAGAAAAATATGAATAAACCTGTGTGCTACATGAAAAAAAAAATGTGAATATTTAATTAAACAAACGTTCTATAAAACTCAGTTTTATCCAAATTTTGGAAATTGTTCTTGTGTTCATTGAGATATTGATTGAAATTTTACTTTTCAAAAAGGCTGTACTCATTTATGCTGAGCACTATACAGTGCCTTAAAAAGTATTCATACCCCTTGAAATTTTCTACATTTTGTCATGTTACAACCAAAAACGTAAATGTTTTTTATTGGGATTTTATGTGATAGACAATCACAAAGTGGCACACAATTGTCAAGTGGAATGAAAATAATAAATGTTTTTAATTTCTTTTTAAAATAAATATCTGAATAGTGTGGCGTGCATTTGTATTCAGCCCTCTTTACTATGATACCCCTAACTAAAAACTTGTGGAAACAATTGCCTTCAGAAGTCACCTTTTTAGTAAACAGAGTCCACCTGTGTGTAATTTAATCTCAGTATAAATACAGCTGTTCTGTGGAGCCCCCAGAGATTTGTTAGAGAATCTTAGTGAACAAACAGAATCATGAAGACCAAGAAACACATCTGACAGGTCAGGTATGAAGTTGTGGAGAAGTTTGAAGCAGGGTTAGGTTATAAAAAAATATCCCAAGCCTTTAACATCTCATCGAGATCCATTCAAGCCATCATCCAAAAATGGAAAGAGTATGGCACAACTGTAATCCTACCCAGATATGGCCGTCCACCTAAACTGACAGGCCAGGCAAAGTGAGCATTAGTTAGAGAAGCAGCCAAGAAACCCATGGTAACTCTTGAGGAGCTGCTGAGTTCCACAGCTCAGGTGGGAGAATCTGTCAACAGGAGAGTGGCAAGAAGAAAGCCATTGTTAAAGAAAGCCATAAGAAGTTTGCAGTCTGTGAAAAGCCATGTGGGGGACACAGCAAACATGTGGAAGAATGTGCTCTGGTCAGATGAGACCAAAATTTAACTTTTTGGCCTAAAAGCAAAACTTTACGTATTGCAAAAAACTAACACTGCACATCACCCCGAACACACCATCACCACCGTGAAACATGGTGGTGGCAGCATCATGTTGTGGGGATGCTTTTCTTCAACAGGGACAGGGAAGCTGGTCAGAGTTGATGAGAAGATGGATGTGGCCAAATACAGGGAAATCTCAGAAAAAAAAACTTTTTAGAGTCTGCAAAATACTTGAGACTGGGCGGAGGTTCACCTTCCAGCAGGACAACGACCCTAAACATACAGCCAGAGCTACAATGGAATGGTTTAGATCAAAGCATGTTCATGTGTTAGAATGGCCCAGTCAAAGTTCAGACCTAAATCCAATCTGTGGCAAGACTTGAAAATAGCTGTTCACAGACGCTCTCCATCGAATCTGCTAGAGCTTGAGCTATTTTGCAAAGAAGAATGGGCAAAAAATGGCACTCTCTAGCTGAGCAAAGCTGGTAGAGACATATCCAAAAAGACTTGCAGCTGTAGTTGCAGCAAAAGGTGGTTCTACAAAGTATTGACTCAGGAGGGCTGAATACAAATGCATGCCACACTTTTCAGATATTTATTTGTAAAAAATAAATCTTTTTTATTTTTTATTTTTTTCTTTCCACTTCACATTTTTTTTAAACTTTTTTTTTGCATTGATACATGTCCCCTGGGGCTTGCATTACGGACTTTGCCATTTAATCCTGGTTTGCCTTCCAGTGTATGACCATGGCTAGTTCCTGTTCTGCTATCTGCTTCTGCTCCTGACAGATCCACTGTGACCCCCGGCCTGGCTTTCACTACCGTCTTCTGTGTGCACTGCTGCCAAGTACTACTGAGGTTCTCTAAGAGACTCCTGCCCAGCTGTGTATCCTGCTGCATCCAGTATACATCAGGTGACCATCGGTCTTTCTCTTCAGAACCCATCTGGCAACCTGTGCTTCTTTGGGCACTGCACCTTCTGTACCTTCTTCAGGAAGTACTGCACTTAGCCGAAAGGGGAGTCCTCCCTGCATTTAGGCCTCCGACCAGGTACGTGACAATAATAAAGGAGTGGCTATGGGACAACTCTGTGAATGTCCTTGAGTGGCCCAACCAGAGCCTAGGCTTGAACCTGATTGAACATCTCTGGAGAGATCTGAAAATGGCAGTGCTTCCAATCCAACCTGATTGATCTTGAGAGGTCCTGCTAAGAAGAATGGGAGAAGCTGCCCAAAAAAAGGTGTGCCAAGCTTGTAGCCTCATACTCAAAAAGACATGAGGCTGTAATCGGTGCTAAAGGTACTTCAACAAAGTATTGAGCAAAGGCTGTGAATATTTATGTATAGTACATGTGATTTTTTTTCCAGTTTTAATTTTTTATAAATTTGCAACAATTTCAAACAAACTTCATTCATCTTGTCATTATGGGGTGTTGTTTGTAGAATTTTGAGGAAAATAATGAATTTAATCCATTTTGGAATATATACTGTAGTGCTATATCACTTTGGGTTATGCAAAACATTTTGACCTTTGGTTAAACACATATAAATAATGCTAGCACCCCCTATTTTTTATATTTATTCAACTGGAAAAATGTTTTGGGGTAGACCACCTTTCCTAAGATAGAACTAAAGAGAAAATGTTGTTTACTAAGACCCCATAACCCACACTGCCTTTTTCTTTAGCACCATAAGGTATTTGCTCTGAATCATTTGTGCTTGTATTTTAATGCATTTGTATGATTTATATGTACCTAACAAATATTACTGATTATACTGTTTGTTGATAAATTGTTGCTAGGGATGAGCTCCGAGTTCGAGTCAAAAACACAGCGTACAATTTGGGGTGTTCGCGGCAAATTCGAAAAGCCGCTGAACACCCTGTAAAAGTCTATGGGAGAAATCTAAAGTGCTAATTTTAAAGGCTTATATGCAAGTTATTGTCATAAAAAGTGTTTGGGGACTCAGGTCCTGCCCCAGGGGACATGTATCAATGCAAACAAAGTTTTAAAAACGGACGTTTTTTTCGGGCGCAGTGATTTTAATAATGCTTAAAGTGAAACAATAAAAGTGAAATATTCCTTTAAATTTCGTACCTGGGGGGTGTATATAGGTTCCCCCCCAAAATCCATTCCAGACCCTTATCCGAGCATGCTGGCAGGCCGCAGGAAAAGAGGGTGGGACGAGAGAGCGCCCTCCCCCCTCCTGAACCGTACCAGGCCACATGCCCTCAAAATGGGGAGGATGTCCCCATGTTGATGGGGACAAGGGCCTCATCCCCACAACCCTTGCCCGGTGGTTGTGGGGGTCTGCGGGCGGGGGGCTTATCGGAATCTGGAAGACCCCTTTAACAAAGGGGACCCACAGATCCCGGCTTGCGTGGCATCAGAGGGGGGCGGGGTCACTTATTTTTTTTATTTTTAATAATGGATTTATCCCAACTGTGTCAATGTTTTTTTTTTTTTTTTTTACACTTTCTTTGTGAAATGGTAGGGTTACAATGTATCCCGTTACCAATTCACATGGGGGGGCGGGATCTGGGGGTTTCATTTGTTAAGGGGGTCTTCTAGGTTCCCCTTAATATCCATACCAGACCTGAAGGGCCTGGTAATTGAATTTGGGGGGACCCCCACGCATTTTTTTTTTATCAATGACTTTCAATGACTTCTCTCTGTATTGCCAGGATCGGCAATTCATTACAGCCGCGAGTACTTTTAATTGACTTTTTTTCCTTCAGAAATGACATTTTGTGCAGAGACTGTTCTAAGCACAAGAATCAAGCGCTGCTTTACAGGCATACTATACACACCCCCTAAGGTACAAACTTTAAAGGAATATTTCACTTTTATTGTTTCACTTTAAGCATTATTAAAATCACTGCTCCCGAAAAAAATTCAGTTTTTAAAACTATTTTTGCATTGATACATGTCCCCTGGGGCAAGACCCGGGTCCCCAAACACTTTTTATGACAATAACTTGCATATAAGCCTTTAACATTTTGATTTTTCATGTTCGTGGCCCATAGACTTTAACGGGGTTTGGATGTTCAAACAAATTTATTGCCTGTTCGCATGTTCTGGTGCGAACCGAACTGGGGGGGTGTTCGGCTCATCCCTACTTGTTGCATTGTATGTATAGCAGCTTCTTTGTTAGGGATGAATATATACCTTTCATATTAAATGTTCATGAATCTTTAGGCATGCTAGTACTGTAAATTTGTATTGGTTTTGGAAGTGAAGGGATTGAACACCTAAACATGGACATTCCTATTAATTGCTATCCTAATAAGGAGGTATATTGCATCCAGTGATAATTCTGAATGCATACTGCCTGTATTGGGCGGGGGTGCAGGGGACAAGGCATGTAATGGACCCCACTCCACTGAATCAGCAGTGGAACAGATTTTTATTACTTGATAATCTTTAATGGTTATTGAAAATCGTAGACATGAAGGCAAATGGACCCTTTTAAATGACTGTAGCCAGGCCCGAATATTCTCCCTTTGCCGCCCCAAGGCCTGTTCCCTCAATGCCGCCCCCCCCCCGTCGGCCCCAATATGCTTTGTACTGCGGGACGACAGGACTTTTTCACCCCCCTGTTGCCGTGGCGCAGATCCACAGTCTAGTTCGGGAGGGGCACTGCCAGAAAATAAGATTTTTTGCAGACAATTTATTTGGGAAATTGCTGGTGTTGGCGCTTCAATCATCACGGCACCATGGTTGTTATGGTATCAGGATGATTGTAGCGCATTATTTCTATTATTTCATTGTTATAGAAAATTAAATAGTTCAACTCACCATAATGCAGAATCAGTGGGAGCCCGGAGTGTGTCACTTGCCACCGTCGCCTGCCACCAGATGCAGATTGTCAATTGCCACAAGTTGCAGATTGTCACTTGCCAAACATTGCGGATTGTCCACTTGCCATACATTGCGGATTGTCCACTTGCCACGTCACCTGCCACAAGTTGCGGATTGTCCACTTGCCACGTCACCTGCCACAAGTTGCGGAATTTTCCACTTGCCACGTCACCTGCCACACATTGCGGATTGTCACTTGCCACATCACCTGCCACAAGTTGCGGATTGTCCACTTGCCACATCACCTGCCACAAGTTGCGGATTGTCTACTTGCCACACATTGCGGATTGTCCACTTGCCATGTCACCTGCTACATGTTGCAGATTGTAACTTGCCACGTCACATGCAACACATTGCAGATTGTCACTTGCCACACTTGCAGATTGTCACTTGCCACGTCACCTGCCACACGTTGCAGATTGTCACTTGCCACGTCACCTGCCACACCTTGCAGGTTGTCCACTTGTCATGTCACCTGCCACACCTTGCGGATTGTCACTTCCCTGATTAAGTGGGGAATGGGGATTGTCACTTTCTGTGTCCCGGAGTCAGGCAGCAGAGAGATGATGTAATCTCTCTGCTGCCTGCACAGTGAGTGAGGGTGGAACTGCCGGGATGCAGGGCGGGCGCCGGGCGGTGAGAGATGATGTCATCACTCTGCTCTGCCACCCGCTGTTTGGCCAGTCCACCCACCGAGCCTCCCAGCTGGCAGCTTCCTGTCTCTCTCACCCGCCCGCCACAGTCAGTGTGACTGTGCGAGCGCCACCCGCACAGTATGCCGAGCCAGCCATCGGCTCAACCACCACGCCGCCCGCACACTCACCCGCATTCGCCCCTGGGCGCCGCCCCTGTACTCACTGCCGCCTCGAGGCCTGGCCTCAATGGCCTTGTCAGGAATCCGGCCCTGACTGTAGCTGTCTGCATACAAGATAACCTTTAGGCCTCGTGCACACTGGGCAGAAATAAATGCATGTTTTACAGGCATTTGGCTTTTATTTTTTCAGACTGTAAATGCACCTGTATGTTAGCCTATGTGTCCATGCACACATAGGCGTTTAAAAGCATTTTAGAAGGCTGGAAAGAGAAACCATCACCAGCACATTAAGGAGAGAAGCATTTGGGGGCCACATTGAGAAAAGGAGGAACCTAGAGCACTGGCGAGGGACGCCAGAAGAAGAGAATTGGGGCTGCTTTGTGCAATATCATTTCACAGAGCAAGTAAATATAACACATTTGTTTTTTTATAAAAAAAACTGAGCCTTTACATCCACATAAACCTCTGTGTTATTCCAGGACAAACAAAACAACATCTTATAATAAATAGTGGATGTTCACACTCTGATTCTGATGACGAATAGGCACGATACAGTGGCCTCTCCTGAAAATAAATAAGGACAGTTGAAGTTATGCTCAAGCCGTATTATTTAGGAAACCACATCTATTAGACACTACTAACATCCTTCAAGTGCAAATTATGAACTGTCAGGAGAGAAGGAATTTCTCATTTAAAACCACCAAAGTGGAACAGATTTCAGACCTCTTTACTTTAACAAGTAGGAAGCATTTTAAAGAGGAACTCTTATCTAAAAAAGAAAATATTTTCCAGCAGGTATTAAATCCACTATTATTTTCTATACTGCCAGCAGATTCCTGGGACTGAGGCTAAAGACTCCTTCAGAATTAGAAGCTTAAAAAAAAAAGAAGAGATTTTACCATCAAAAAGCTGAATTCTGACTTTTTGTATCTCTATTGTCAGAACTATATGTTTTAGGGCTCCTTTAACTCATAGAATAACATTGTATTTTCTTTACTAGTAATTATGGTGTAGGAACAGCTCTGTCACCCCAGGTTAAGGTTGGCAAAGAATAAAGGATACCTCTACCTTCAGAGAAACCAGTTATTATTTTTACCTAGCCCCATGACCTAAAGCCACCCCACCCTCCCTGACCTAGATATGTACTTAAATTGAATCATTTGGCTGCAGCCCTTGGAATCTTTAGATCCTTCTGTAGAAATCTTCCATTCTCCTGTCTACACTTGTGATTTGGACCCGAA
Source organism: Rana muscosa (assembly GCA_029206835.1). Taxonomy (NCBI): domain Eukaryota; kingdom Metazoa; phylum Chordata; class Amphibia; order Anura; family Ranidae; genus Rana; species Rana muscosa. The sequence continues at coordinate 130,772,266 of CM055119.1, read as the reverse complement.
TAGGCTTCTATGGGTCCAACTCCCTTTACAACAGGAACTCAGGAAAAGGCTCCCTAAAGTCTATGGGAACTTACTGTGCAGCCCCAGCAAAGGGATAGGAAGATATCACCAAGAGGTTTTGAATAGTCCGGCAGACCATGGCTATCCAATTTAAGTCAGTATATATCTGAGGTGGGGGAGGAGAGTTATTTCATGTTGGGAGAGTAGGCAAAAAGAATAACTGTACTTTCTTTGGGATATAGTTATCCTTTTACGTTATCATTTAACTCAAAATTTACTTTGGGGGCAGCATCCAGATACAGACCACCGGTATAAAGGGCTCTTAACTTTATGCAGCTTTCTGCTATAGAGACAAATGGTCAAAACTGCTGTAAGCAAGGAAGTTGCTGATGACTGGTGCTTGGTCATCTAATTTGTATTGGTTTAGAGGGGGATTCACCTAAAAAGACCAGGTTTTTGCCAACATCCCATATATGATAACTATAAAAAGATAAAGTGCCCCCCAGGAAAAGTACAAAGGGGACTTTTAGGGCAACAATATAGAAAGATTAGAAAGTATCAAGATATATGACAAAATTACAAAATTTCTTGAGATAGTATTAAAAACTAGTAGGTGCATACATCACCATGTAGGACATACAAAATAGAAACAAAACAATACAGTCCATGTAATTAGAATTGTTGGTCTCCTTTTGTTTTGCTCCCTATGACCCCATTGGATATTCTGCTGGGATTATCGATCCCTACATGGCCTGGGCATTCTAAAGTGTTGGTGACTAAGGATGAGCTTCGTGTTCGAGTCGAACATACGTTCGACTCGAACATCGGCTGTTCGATCGTTCGACGAAGATCGAACGATTTGGGCCGTTCGCGCCAAATTCGAGTGACGCGAACGGCCCACAATGCACTACGCCATCGCAGTGTCATCCAGGCGCTGTGATTGGCCAAGCATGCACTGTGACCCCGCATGCTTGGCCAATCACAGCGCCGGCAGCGAGGAGAGCAATGATTGGCCACAGGCAGGATGCCTGTGGCCAATTATTGCTGAGGGGGTTTAGTACACGCCCCACACTATAAAAGGCCGCCAGCGCGGCGGCCTTGTGTAGTGTGTTCCGGAGTAGGGAAAGAGAAGCATAGGCAGGGACAGTGTCATTATTTTTCCTTTACATAATCCTGGATTCCTTGTGTTTAGGGACAGATAAGGATAGGTAGGGAGAGTGTCAGTGACAGTGTGCTATTCTGTGCTAATCCTTGTTTGTAGGGACAGAGAGGTACAGTGAGGGAAAGTGTCAGTGTGCTATTCTGTTCTAAACCAATCTTGCTGAACCATATTTTCAATCCTTGAGTTTAGGGACAGAGAGGTACAGTGAGGGAAAGTGTCAGTGTGCTATTTTGTGCTAAATCTTGTTTGTAGGGACAGAGAGGTACAGTGAGGGAAAGTGTCAGTGTGCTATTGTGTTCTAAATCTTGTTTGTAGGGACAGAGAGGTACAGTGAGGGAAAGTGTCAGTGTGCTATTCTGTTCTAAACCAATTTTGCTGTTCCATATTTTCAATCCTTGAGTTTAGGGACAGAGGACACTCGTAGAAATTATCAGTGTGCTATTCTGTGCTAAATCTTGTTTGTAGGGAGGGACAGAGTAGGACAGTGAGGGAAAGTGTCAGTGTGCTATTCTGTTCTAAAACTATTTTGCTGAACCATATTTTCAATCCTTGAGTTGAGGGACAGAGAGGTACAGTGAGTGAAACTGACAGTGTGCTATTCTGTTCTAAACCAATTTTGCTGTTCCATATTTTCAATCCTTGAGTTGAGGGACAGAGAGGTACAGTGAGTGAAACTGACAGTGTGCTATTCTGTTCTAAACCAATTTTGCTGTTCCATATTTTCAATCCTTGAGTTGAGGGACAGAGAGGTACAGTGAGTGAAACTGACAGTGTGCTATTCTGTTCTAAACCAATTTTGCTGTTCCATATTTTCAATCCTTGAGTTGAGGGACAGAGAGGTACAGTGAGTGAAACTGACAGTGTGCTATTCTGTTCTAAACCAATTTTGCTGTTCCATATTTTCAATCCTTGAGTTGAGGGACAGAGAGGTACAGTGAGTGAAACTGACAGTGTGCTATTCTGTTCTAAACCAATTTTGCTGTTCCATATTTTCAATCCTTGAGTTGAGGGACAGAGAGGTACAGTGAGTGAAACTGACAGTGTGCTATTCTGTTCTAAACCAATTTTGCTGTTCCATATTTTCAATCCTTGAGTTGAGGGACAGAGAGGTACAGTGAGTGAAACTGACAGTGTGCTATTCTGTTCTAAACCAATTTTGCTGTTCCATATTTTCAATCCTTGAGTTGAGGGACAGAGAGGTACAGTGAGTGAAACTGACAGTGTGCTATTCTGTTCTAAACCAATTTTGCTGTTCCATATTTTCAATCCTTGAGTTGAGGGACAGAGAGGTACAGTGAGTGAAACTGACAGTGTGCTATTCTGTTCTAAACCAATTTTGCTGTTCCATATTTTCAATCCTTGAGTTGAGGGACAGAGAGGTACAGTGAGTGAAACTGACAGTGTGCTATTCTGTTCTAAACCAATTTTGCTGTTCCATATTTTCAATCCTTGAGTTGAGGGACAGAGAGGTACAGTGAGTGAAACTGACAGTGTGCTATTCTGTTCTAAACCAATTTTGCTGTTCCATATTTTCAATCCTTGAGTTGAGGGACAGAGAGGTACAGTGAGTGAAACTGACAGTGTGCTATTCTGTTCTAAACCAATTTTGCTGTTCCATATTTTCAATCCTTGAGTTGAGGGACAGAGAGGTACAGTGAGTGAAACTGACAGTGTGCTATTCTGTTCTAAACCAATTTTGCTGTTCCATATTTTCAATCCTTGAGTTGAGGGACAGAGAGGTACAGTGAGTGAAACTGACAGTGTGCTATTCTGTTCTAAACCAATTTTGCTGTTCCATATTTTCAATCCTTGAGTTGAGGGACAGAGAGGTACAGTGAGTGAAACTGACAGTGTGCTATTCTGTTCTAAACCAATTTTGCTGTTCCATATTTTCAATCCTTGAGTTGAGGGACAGAGAGGTACAGTGAGTGAAACTGACAGTGTGCTATTCTGTTCTAAACCAATTTTGCTGTTCCATATTTTCAATCCTTGAGTTGAGGGACAGAGAGGTACAGTGAGTGAAACTGACAGTGTGCTATTCTGTTCTAAACCAATTTTGCTGTTCCATATTTTCAATCCTTGAGTTGAGGGACAGAGAGGTACAGTGAGTGAAACTGACAGTGTGCTATTCTGTTCTAAACCAATTTTGCTGTTCCATATTTTCAATCCTTGAGTTGAGGGACAGAGAGTTACAGTGAGTGAAACTGACAGTGTGCTATTCTGTTCTAAACCAATTTTGCTGTTCCATATTTTCAATCCTTGAGTTGAGGGACAGAGAGGTACAGTGAGTGAAACTGACAGTGTGCTATTCTGTTCTAAACCAATTTTGCTGTTCCATATTTTCATTCCTTGAGTTGAGGGACAGAGAGGTACAGTGAGTGAAACTGACAGTGTGCTATTCTGTTCTAAACCAATTTTGCTGTTCCATATTTTCAATCCTTGAGTTGAGGGACAGAGAGGTACAGTGAGTGAAACTGACAGTGTGCTATTCTGTTCTAAACCAATTTTGCTGTTCCATATTTTCAATCCTTGAGTTGAGGGACAGAGAGGTACAGTGAGTGAAACTGACAGTGTGCTATTCTGTTCTAAACCAATTTTGCTGTTCCATATTTTCAATCCTTGAGTTGAGGGACAGAGAGGTACAGTGAGTGAAACTGACAGTGTGCTATTCTGTTCTAAACCAATTTTGCTGTTCCATATTTTCAATCCTTGAGTTGAGGGACAGAGAGGTACAGTGAGTGAAACTGACAGTGTGCTATTCTGTTCTAAACCAATTTTGCTGTTCCATATTTTCATTCCTTGAGTTGAGGGACAGAGAGGTACAGTGAGTGAAACTGACAGTGTGTTACTCTGTTCTAAACCAATTTTGCTGTTCCATATTTTCAATCCTTGCGTTTAGGGACAGAGAAGGACACTCGTAGAAATTATTAGTGTGCTATTCTGTGCTAAATCTTGTTTGTAGGGAGGGACAGAGTAGGACAGTGAGGGAAAGTGTCAGTGTGCTATTCTGTTCTAAAACTTTTTTGCTGAACCATATTTTCAATCCTTGTGTTTAGGGACAGAGAAGGATAGGCAGGGGACAGTGTCAGTGTCATTGTTGCTAAGCCTCCTGCACAATGTACACCTGAAGGTAGCCCTTATTGCTGTTTTTCCCATCTCCCTGCAGGCCATCCATTAAAATGTCTGGAAGGCAACCAAGGAGAGGCAGACAGTCAGGAGGCAAAAAAGACTTGGTAGAGTGGATGACCAAGCCCACCTCATCCTCCTCATCCTCTCTCACCCAGGCTCAGGGTACTGGCAAAGCAGCTGCCAAAGCGTCCTCTTCTCTGGTATCATTATCTTCATTAGTCAATCCTTCCCTAGACCCACCATGCCCTCCTCCTGAGGAGTCCCCCGAACTGTTTGAGCACAGTGTTGGGTACATGCTCCAGGAGGATGCCCAGCGTTTGGAAGGATCTGATGATGATACCCAGCTAGAGGAAGGCAGCAGCGTGAGAGCAGAGAGAGGGGATGCTCAAGAAGGACACCAATCTGGCAGTTATGCTCCAGCAGCTGCAGCATACTGCCAGATTGGCTCCAGTGATGAGGAGGGAGGGGATGATGAGGTCACTGACTCCACGTGGGTGCCTAATAGGAGAGAGGAGGAGGAGGATGAGGAGGAGGCACATCTCCAATGAGGCAGGATGCCCTTGAGTGGCCAGCGTATGGGCAGCACACCGACGGAATCACACCGCAGAGCTCTGCCTGTGCAGGGCGCTGCCTCTGCCCGTCATTCAAAAAGTTCTTTGGTGTGGGCCTTTTTTGAGGCGAGTGCATCAGATCGCACAGCTGCTGTTTGCAACATATGTCTCAAGCGTATATCGCGTGGCCAAAACATCAGCCGCTTGGGCACCACATGCTTGATCAGACATATGTTGACCTGCCATGCAGCTCGTTGGCAAGCCTAACTTAAAGACCCACACCAAAGAACAAAGCTGACCTCTTCTTGCACCGCATCAGCTGGGATCTCCAACCCCAGTATACCTTCAGTCCTCTCTGAAACCTGCTCTGAGAGGAATGAAGGTGTAGAATTAGGTGTGTCACAGCCAAGTACTTGCGGGCACTCTGCTAGCAGTACACCGACGTCCGATTCTAGCAGGCAAATTTCCCTGCCCCAGCTGCTGGACCGTCGAAAGAAGTTCACTCCCAGCCATCCACATGCCCAGCGGTTGAATGCTAGCTTGGCTAAATTGCTAGCGCTTCAACTGCTGCCTTTTCAGTTGGTAGACTCGGCCCCCTTCCGTGAGTTTGTGCAATGTGCGGTTCCTCAGTGGCAGGTTCCCAAACGCCACTTTTTCGCACGGAAGGCTATTCCGGCTCTCTACAGGCATGTGGAAGGCAATGTCTTGGCCTCGCTGGACAGGGCGGTCAGCGGTAAGGTGCATATTACCGCTGACTCATGGTCCAGCAGGCATGGACAGGGACGTTACCTTTCTTTCACGGCCCATTGGGTCACTCTTTTGGCAGCTGGGAAGGATGCAGGACAAGGTGCAGTAGTGTTGGAGGTTGTTCCACCGCCACGCCTCCAAAATGCTACTACTGGTTGTGACACACCTCTCTCCTCCACCCCCTCCTCTTCTTCTTCCTCCATGGCCTCTTCCTGTGGTTTGTCCTCGGAACCAGCGGTGCTCCGTAGGCGTTCAAGGGGCTACGCAAGTACGCAGGCAAAAAGATGCCATGCCGTGCTTGCGCTGGTGTGTTTGGGGGACAGGAGCCACACTGGGGCAGAGGTCCTGTCTGCTCTGCAGGGGCAGGCCGAGAGGTGGTTGACGCCACGCCAGCTTAAGCCAGGAATGGTGGTTTGCGACAATGGCACCAACCTCCTCTCCGCCCTCCGACAGGGACAACTGACCCATGTGCCCTGTATGGCTCACGTCCTTAACCTGGTGGTGCAGCGGTTCTTGGGCAGGTACCCGGGCTTACAGGATGTCCTGAGGCAGGCCAGGAAAGTCTGTGTGCATTTCCGCAGATCTTATAATGCCAGTGCTCGCCTGGCTGAGCTTCAAAAGGAGTTGAACCTGCCCAAGAACCGCCTTATATGTGACATGCCCACCAGGTGGAACTCAACGTTGGCCATGCTGCAGCGGCTGCACATGCAGCAGAGGGCCATCAATGAGTACCTGTGCGACTACGGCACCAGGACAGGGTCAGGGGAGCTCGGGTTTTTTTCACCACGCCAGTGGGGCATGATCAGGGATGCATGCACTGTCCTGGCACCATTTGAGGAGGCCACGAGGATGGTGAGCAGTGACAGTGCATGCATCAGTGACACTGTACCTCTTGTCCACCTGTTGGAGCACACGCTGCGTGGAATAATGGACAGGGCACTTGAGGCAGAATAGAGGCAGGAAGAGGAGGACTTCCTTGCCTCTCAAGGCCCCCTTTACCCAGACAGTGTTCCTTCTGTCCCACCCATTGCACAGGAAGAGGAGGAGGAGGAGGAGGAGGATTGTGTCAGCATGGAGGTGGAGGCTGGCACTCAGCATCATCAGCAGCAGTCTTTTAGGGATGATTTACAGTCCCAAGAAACCAGTGGACTTGTACGTGGCTGGGAGGAGGTGGCTGCGGATCATGTCGTCCTTAGTGACCCAGAGGACTCCGGACTGAATGCCTCAGCTAACCTACGCTGCATGGCCTCCCTGATCCTGCAAAGTCTGCGGAAGGATCCTCGTATTCTTCGGATCAAGGAGAGGGACCATTACTGGCTGGCCACTCTCCTTGATCCACGGTACAAGGGTAAGGTTGCGGACCTTATCGTACCGTCGCAGAGGGAGCAGAGGATGAGACAACTCCGGGAGGCCTTGCAGAAAGGTCTGTGCAACGCGTTCCCAGAGACTGTGAGGTTACAAACTCCTGGTCCTGGACAACGAGTTGCTGAGGCTTCGGGCAGTCAAAGAAGGAGCGGTGGGGAAGGTGGCCGTCTGACCGATGCGTTCAGACAATTCTTTAGTCCGCAGCCCCAAAGTATGATCGGTTCCAGCAACCATCGCCAGCGTCGGATATACATGGTCCAGGAATACCTAGGGGCAAGGTCAGACTTGGACACCTTCCCCACCGAAAATCCTCTGGCTTACTGGGTCTTGAGGATGGATCACTGGCCAGAGCTTGCACAGTATGCAATTGAGCTACTGGCCTGTCCTGCATCCAGCGTTCTTTCAGAACGCACATTCAGTGCTGCTGGAGGATTTGTCACGGATCACAGGGTGCGCCTGTCCACCGACTCGGTTGATCGACTGACTTTCATCAAGATGAACCAGTCTTGGATCACCACCAGCTACCACACACCAGATGCTGATATAACAGACTAATTGATTTTAAAATGTCACATCCCTTCAAGACTGATGCTGATGCTGAGTGCCTGTGCTGTTATGTTGACTGGCTATCCTCCTCCTCCTCCTCAATGATACGATTAACGATGATAGCTTGGAAGATCATTTTGGTTTATGGGTGACGCCACCAGTGGCTAAGGCCCAATTTTCAGCCCCTGTTTAACAGGGGCGTGTAATTAAAATTTTTGATGCAATACTTTGCAACAGGCCTCATTGCTGTGCTCCAAGTACAGTATCTGTGAGGGGTTACAGTGTTGTGCCACCAGTGCCTAAGGCCCAATTTTTCAGCCCCTGTTCAACAGGGGCATGCAATTATAATTATTGATCTAATAATTCACAGCAGGGCCCATTGCTGCGCCCACCAAGAGTAACTGTCAGGCCTTACAGTGTTGTGGCACCAGCACCACCATCACCACCACCACCACCACCAAAGGCCCAATTTTTAAGCCCCTGTTCAACAGGGGCATGCAATTATAATTATTGATCTAATAATTCACAGCAGGGCCCATTGCTGCGCCCACCAAGAGTAACTGTCAGGCCTTACAGTGTTGTGGCACCAGCACCACCATCACCACCACCACCACCACCAAAGGCCCAATTTTTCAGCCCCTGTCCAACAGGGGCATGCAATTATAATTATTGATCTAATAATTCACAGCAGGGAGCATTGCTGCGCCCACCAAGAGTAACTGTCAGGCCTTACAGTGTTGTGGCACCAGCACCACCATCACCACCACCACCACCACCAAAGGCCCAATTTTTCAGCCCCTGTTCAACAGGGGCATGCAATTATAATTATTGATCTAATAATTCACAGCAGGGACCATTGCTGCGCCCACCAAGAGTAACTGTCAGGCCTTACAGTGTTGGGGCACCAGCACCACCATCAAAGGCCCAATTTTTACTACCACTGATCAACAATTATATGTTATTACAATTCCTGATATTATACTTGACAGAAGGGCGTTCCAGCACCCACCAAGAATAACTGTGAGTGCTTTCAGTGTTGTGCCAACACCAACACCTAAGGGGCCAATTTCTGCAGAGTATATACGGAAGGTCCCTACTTTCAAACATCCAACTTACAAACTACTACTACTTGCAAACGGAAGAAGACAACAGGAAGTAAGAGGAAATCTACCCCTTGGAAGGAAAATTCTCTCCTGTAAGAATTAATATGGGAGAAAGGTGTCTCCTCTCTACTGATGCTTTATCACCAATCCTTGTTTCAATAAAAACACCACATTTCAAAAACAGTTGTCATTGGGACGCAAAGTGAGGTGAAATGTTCTGAACAGGGGCACAGACAGCAAAAAAAATGTGACAGGGGTGATAACCGTTGCCTATGTTTTACAAAAAGCTAAAAAAAAGGAATTTGCCATGGAGCTCCACTTAAACAATGCAGCTGTTCAAAATTATAAACAGATTCTACATAAGAACAAACCTACAGTCCCTGTCTTGTATGCACCGCCTGTATACGGCTGTTCAGAGTATATAGGTCCTTTTTTATTTTGTGTGCGGGGTTCCCCTTAATATCCATACAAGACCCAAAGGGGCTGGTAATGGGCTGGGGTAGGGGGGGGGGTTGATGGGGTAGCTATGCCATTTTTCCTAAAGATTTTCATCCATATTACCGGGACCAGACATTGCATTAAAGCCGCAAGCAGTTTTAAATGACTTTTTTCCCTTTAGAAATGTTATTTTGTGCAGGGACAGTTCTAAACACGGGAAACACGTGGCACTTCACAGGCATACTTTAGACACCCCCAGGTACAATATTTTAAGGAATATTTGACTTTTTTTTTCACTTTATGCATCATTAAAATGACTGCTCCCGGAAAACGTCCGTTTTTAAAACTTCTTTTTGCATTGATACATGTCCCCTGGTGCAGAAGCCGGGTTCCCAAACTCTGTTTCGGACAATAACATGGATAATAGTCGTTATAATTAGCACTTTAGAATCCGAACGTTCGCATCCATTGTATTTAATAGGGTTCTAATGTTCGCGCGAACTTTCGGTCCGTTCGCGGGTTCTGGTGCGAACCGAACCCGGGGGTGTTCGGCTCATCACTATTGGTGACCCATATCTTGATAGCTGCCAGACCAGCACTTGCGAGACAATATAAATCACCACAACCATCCACTCTAAAGGACGCTATCCGCCTGCTCAATACACATTTCCAGCTGGAGTTTTCATTCGCAGAGGCCAAGATGACCACCTCATAAGAATCGGGCATCTTGGATTGCTGCCCCGAGAAGCATAGCTCTCAAATAAAAGAGTTCTGATCTGCAGTTCCTCCCCTTTAGTTCTCCATTCTCCCAGATCTGCCCACCCTTTAGCCGTCTGAACTAATTTGTGACGTAATTTCCCATAGACATTTTCTAAACCAACCTACCTAGCTCACAATCTTATGACAAGTTGTTTTCTAGCTCATGAAGTTTATTGTTTCTGACATTGTAATCATCTATGTTGTCAACCATCGAAGATATGTTAAATGTTTGCCACCCATTGCATGTTTTTATGACTTATATAACTCTATATGTCTATACTGTGATGAATATTCATTTTCTGTTCACCTTTTCTTCTTTACAAAATAAAGAATAAAGCCTCATACACACGACCGGTTTTCTCGGCAAGAACCAGCAAGAAAATTGCTGGCAGAGCAAACCGTGCGTGTGTATGAGGCTTTCAGGTTTCTCGTCAAGAAAACTGGCCAAAATCTCGACGAGAAAAATAGAGAGCCTGTTTCCCGTCGAAAAACCCGAGAGTGTGTACGCTTACCCGTCGCCGTGGAAACCCGCGCATGCTCAAAATGACTTTGACACATGCGCAGTAGCTTCCTAGGCATAGGTAGGGTGTAGCAAGATGGCGGCGACGGCATCGAATGTGACGAGCACATGCTCGTCGTAGTCGATGACGTCACCGCGTTCGTTCCATTCAAAAGAACGGCGGTTCTTTTGAATCGAGCGTGTGTACACTTGGCCGAGACAAGTTTCTTGTCAAGTATCTCGTCAGGGAAAAATTACTGTTTTTTTCCTGACGAGATTCTCGGTCGTGTGTACTAGGCTTAAGAGTTTAAAGCCCATTTAAAGGGCCACCAAGCGGCAGTGTTATGGGGTTAAATCCAAACAGAAGGAGATGTATTTTTACTAAAACTACATTAGGGTTACAAAGATGTGCGGTGTTAGTTAATCTATATCCCATAATCCCATTTCATTCTCCTGTTTTTTATCCTGGGAAATGGTGCAGTACCTCACTACTCTGCATTCAGAGCTGGAAGGAAATTCTACAACCAGAGGTCATAAAGATGCTGATGATGTTTTATGCAATGCTGAAGTCATGAATATATTTCCTACTCTCTAATACCGGAAGATTGATTTGAAGTACAAGATATTAAGTAGGCTTATGTAGCTAATTAACAGGCTTTATGCAGCAATTAAAAGCTGTTTGTTGATATTCTAAAAGATAAACAAACACATTTTTAGTGTATATTAGAGATTGTATAAGTCTACATTTACTGTACTTGAATGCAATTGAAGATGCATCTCTGGTTTATGCGTCTGATTCCCCATTGCCATTGGCTTTTACCTATTTGAGATGTCAAGCTCATTTCTGCTTAGCTCAATTATAAATCAGTATAAAATGAAGGTAAAAGCTGAGACATACATTTATTTTTTTGTTTAATGTGTTTATTCCAGTCTTTTATCTAAAACCTATTAGTTCTACTGAGAGATACATAGGATGTCATAGCTGACCTCACCTACTGAAAATAAAAGTTTTCATTTGGTTTCTGGTTGTCATGATCATTCAATAGCTTCTACATTTTGCATCATTAACCTACAACATTGCTAGCATGACTTGTTTATTGAAAATGAAAATGTGAAGAATGTAATTTTTACAGAATAAAAGCACCTGCACTTGTTACTATAATTTAATTCAGAGATCCATATATGTGATAGAACCCTTGTTCTATAGTTATTATTAATGGAATACCTTTGTTGCACTTGTTTAAATTGTCTCTAAGCTCATGAACAAAAATTGAATATATTGCAGCTTACCAGGCCTTGGAAACGGTACATGCATTCATTTTATTTTCTGGCTTTTTGCCTTTATTTATGCTATTGTTTAAAATTTTTATTGTTCTGTTTTATTTTTTTTACAAAGTTTAACATCACTTTACAATTGCAAATATTGCATGAAAGTTTAACAGTATGACAGAAAGTAAATGTATAGACACAGAAGTTATGCAAAACAGACATCATGTATTGGTCTTAAACAGATTATTTTGACAGAAGTTTTCAAAAAGGTTTTCCGGGAGAAATGTATACATTAGAATATCTTTAAATTATGGTTTGCTGGATTTGGAGCCACGGCTCCCAGGAGTTCCTAAATTTTGCAGTTGAGCCTGATTGTAAGGCTGAATATTGTTCGTACTCTTTAATCAGGTTATGTATTTTGACATCTGAGATGTCAGGGACAATAGACTGTCTCCATTTCCTCATTATCATTAATCTGGCTGCAAAGAAAATATGCAAGGATTGCTAGTGGCAGCGAGAGTTTTAGTAACATACCTGTTAAGTCTGATATGAATGAAAATACTTTTTTCCAGGAGGGGAAGATATGAGGGCAGTCTCAAAGGATATGTATCAAGGAGCATGTGTGCGAGCAACCTCGCCAACAAGTGTCATCATCTATTTTTTTTAAACTTGTGCATTTGGACCGGGGTCAGGTATCATTGAAGGTAAAGCTTTTCAGATAATTTCCAATAGTTGACACTCTTAGAAGCTACTTGGTTGTAGTAGATGGCTTGATGCCATTGCAAGTCAGAGAAGAGAAAGATACGTTCAAATCCCTTTTCCACCGCTTGAGAGCTGACTCTTTAGTGAATGTGCCCTTGCACAGGTGCAGCTTAAGGAAAAAATATATTTTTTGTATCTTTTTAGTATTTGTACTTTTAGTATCCCATTATCCTTTATAGTGTCAGCGACTTCCCTCCTCGGCACCTATCCTTAGCTGTTTCCATTCCTCCCAGATTGTTCTTATGCACTGCACAGCCTCTTCTCTAAGGACCAGTTCACATATAGTATGGTGACTGCACTGGAAGAATGCCAGTTACTGCTAGAACATAAAGAAAATAATAGTTTTCTATGTTCCCCATTCACACTGCAATGCAGCCTGGAGTTGTGCTGCAGTGAGGTGCAACAAAATGCAGACATGCTGTATTTTATCACAGCATACAGTACAGAATAACATGTTACCGTACAGCAGCTCAATGCACCTTACACATTGTACACTTAAAATAGAGTTGAGTAAAATAAAAAGTGTGATGTGCTAAAATGTGCAACATGCTGCCCCCTATCGCCGGCTCATAGCAACTGGAACAGACAGCTGCCATGCACTAAACCACTGCAGTTTAGTGTGCAGCAGCTATTGGGCAGTGTGAACAGGCCCTCAAATTTGACTCCTCTTATGCATGTGAACCACAATCTCCATTTTTTCTGCTTGACTGAACAAGCCCCTGGTTACATATACACTATATTGTCAAAAGTTCTGGGACTCCTGCCTTTACACGCACATAAACTTTAATGGCATCCCAATCTTAGTCCATACGGTTCAATATTGAGTTGGCCCACCCTTTGCAGCTATTACAGCTTCAACTCTTCTGGGAAGGCTGTCGACAAGGTTTATGAGTGCGTCTAAGGGAATGTTTGACCATTCTTCCAGAAGCGCATTTGTGAGGTCAGGCACTGATGTTGGACCAGAAGGCCTGGCTTTCAGTCTCCGTTCTAGTTCATCCCAAAGGTGTTCTATCAGGTGCAGGCCAGTCAAGTTCCTCCACCATATGCTCGCTCATCCATGAGGGCATTATGGTGTAGGGTTGTTTTTCAGGTGTTGGGCTTGGCCTCTTAGTTCCAGTGAAGGTAACTCTTTAGGCGTCAGCCTACCAAGACAGTTTGGACAATTTTATGTGCCCAACTTTGTAGGAACAGTTTGGGGATGGCCCCTTCCTGTTCCAACAGAAACATTCCCAGAAGAGTTGAAGCTGTTATAGCTGCAAAGGGTGGGCCAACTCAATATTGAACCCTACGGACTAAGACTAGGATGCCATTAAAGTCCATGTGCGTGTAAAGGCAGGTGTCCCAATACTTTTGTCAATATAGTGTATGTCTTGGATACACCAACTAAAATACCAGTTTGAGTGGACTGACCTATAGAATAAAAGTCTATGCCATCCAATGCCAGGCTATCAAACTGTATTGTAATATGACACCCATTAAGAGAAACAACTTCCTATGTCTATATTTGACATTATATTGCGATTCTGTGCTTGTACATATCATCAGTGGTTCATTTAAATTCATTAAAACACTGCATAATTTCTGCAATCCATCTTCCTGTGTCAAAAAAAAAAAGGATGGAATTCACAAATACAATTAAAATGAGCTAATATTTGCATAGTGTCTCTCCTTAATGAATATATTTATACATCCCTTTGTTGGCACTCACAGAGAAGTCGCTTTGCTAAAAAGCCAAATGCAAAAGGAAAATTGTACACATTAATTAAATGCATGGAAAATAAATTAACAAACACTACTTAAAGATGTATGGCTGGATTTATAAGCGCATTTAGGCATGTATTAATTTTGCATTAATATGCAAAAGAGAATCTTAGTACTGCAACATCACTTTACTGAGAAACACTCAGATGTCACAGTGGCCTTATGTTTGAAATGTGTTACAAAGTTAAAGTTGAACTACAGACAGATATAATTATGTATTCAATAGAACAAATATGTATATATATATATATATATATATATATATATATATATATATATATATATATATATTTTTTATATGTAGTTGAAATAACCTCAATTTCTGAATATGTCCTGATATCAGCCCTCTGTAATCTCCCACATGACAGTGCTCCCAATGGGAGAAGGAAGGTCAACACAAATAATCCAAAGTAGGCCCTATGGCTTACACAGTGCTGTTAGTATGAGATGTTAGTAGAATGAGAAAGGTCAGTGTGTTTTATCATTGTCCATTTACAGGCCTGGGGCAGATTGGTGACCGGGCTATGTTGCTTAACAGCAATAGAAAATAGTGAGGTCACTGCCTGTGAGGTATGATAAGGATGGCTGGGTCACAGGACTGGCCTAATATGATTTCAGCAATTCGTGCAAATAAACTGTGATGATTTTAAATAAGAATAAAAAAATAAAAGAACCTAAATGTTCACGTGAATAAGCAGAAAATTCTTCTTAAAAAGTTTATAAATTTTGCAAATCTCCATCACCAATGATATATATACCATCCTCGTGCAAAATCACCACCTCAGGTAGTAAAAGTGCATGCTTACCCACTGTAAATAATTTTTTATCTCTAGAAAGGTTTAAACGGCTCAAATCTTAGTCCTCCAAGCATAAATCTTTGGGATCGGCTCCAAAACAATCTCTGTAAGGGGGGAGGAATTTATGGTGGTCCTCCACCAAACATCCTCTCAATGGAACGTAGATGGGGGATATAGAAATAGATAACGCCAATAGTATAAAACCCTTTTATATGGCTTATAAAAATGTCAAACCTCACTTACATGATAAAAATGATCACAGCGCCAAACAGTACACAATTCCTTTGCCTGCAATACACACAACACCTGCACTTCTAGGATCGCTGAGACACAATGACGTCAGCATGAAGCTGCACACTGACGTCATCCATGGCATCCATGGCATCCATGGGAGAGTTCCAAGACGAAAGCCACTGATAATCAAAAAGAACACAAAGGCCAAAAAACATCTTGATTATCCCCAAGACTTTAGGGCAAATTTTCTGTGGATTGATAAGACAAACGTTGAACTTTTTGGAAGGTGAGCATCCTGTTACATCTGGCATAAAACTAACACAACATTTCATAAACAGAACATCATAACAAACATGGTGGCGGTAGTGTGATGGTCTGGGGCTGCTTTGCAGCTTCAGGACCTAGACGACTTGCCATAAATGATGGAACCATGAATTCTGCACTCTAACAGATAATCCTGAAGGAGAATGTCTGGCCATCGGTTATTGATCTCAAGCTCAAGCACACTTGGTTTATGCACATAGGAGTGCGCAGGGGATGTGCTGGGTGTGCGCACACCAATGGTTATGCAGCAGAACAATGTCCTGAAACACACCAGCAAGTCCACCTCTGAATGGCTCAAAACAAACTAAATTAAGGTTTTGGAGTGGCCTAGTCTGGACCTAAATCTGATTGAGATGCTGTGGCATGACCTTAAACAGGCCGTTTATGCTCGAAAACCCTCCAATGTGGCTGAATTAAAACAATTCTGCAAAGAAGAGTGGGCCACAATTCCTCTACAGTAATGTGAAAGACTCACTGAAAGTTATCGCACCGGCTTGTTTGCAGTTGTTGCTGCCATGGGTGGCACAACCAGTTATTAGGTTGAGGGCGCAATTGCTTTTTCACATAGGGCCAGGCAGGTTTGGACAGCTTTTTTCCCTTAGTAAATTAAATCATGCATTTTGTATTTACTCAGGTTATCTTTGTGTAATATTAAAATTTGTTTGAGGATCTGAATATATTAAATGTGGTAAATATGCAAAAAAAAATAAAAAATCAGGATGGGGCAAATACTTTTTCACAGCACTGTTTTTCTAATGTGTATTTAGTGGTTTGTCTGGAGTTCAGCTTTAACCACTTGTCCACCAGGGCACTCCCATCATACTTTTTTTATAAGTAACAATTTTTATTAAAAGTTTTCACAAAACAAAGTACAGAACTTTGTACAACACTCCGCAGTACATAACACAGAATAGATGCTGGGTACTCATAAAACAGTATGGATACCATCAGCAAGCCAGTAAACAATAACCCAATGAAATCACATGGCAATCTAAGTACATTCATGTCACATTACAGTAAAGCAAAAATGTCAAGATAAGATGCATCAATAAAGATAGCTAGACATGTGCATTCATTTTCGTCCGAATGCATTTTCGTCCGAATTTCAGGTATTTTCGTTATCGTTTTAACAAACGAAAACGAAAGCACAGAATCTGAAAACCGAAAGATCCGACATAAACAAATGCTTTATTTTCGTTTTCGTTGCAACAACAGTTCGATATAGATAGGAGATTCGACGTGACGCTGACAATAACAATCTGTGTCTATCGAACCTGCGGTCGAATGTGCCTAACCTTAACTCTATTAGTCCAAGATTATTCTGCATAGAGAGAAAAGATTCAACATAGAGAGAAAAGATTTGACATTATGGAGAGAAAAGATTTGACATAGAGAGAAAAGATTCAACATTATAGAGAGAAAGATTCGACATAGAGAGAAAAGATTCGACATTATAGAGAGAAAAGATCGCTGCTGGAATTGGGTGGGGGAAGTAAAATAAAAATAATGATGATGATGAATGTTATTGGCTGATTGTAACCAAAGAGGAGGAGCAGTAAAATAGCTAGAACTAACTTGACAATTCAACATGAACGACGAAGATTCGACAAAGCATCGAAAAACATACAAACGTTGAATCTGTCATTGAAGGCTTATGGTGTCTGTCGAAAATTAGAAGATTCGACGGTGCAGCTAAACTGTACGACGCTGCAATCGTACATTTCCGGTCAAATGCATCCGCCTATAGGCTATAGAAGAATTCTAATGTTGGTTGACTAGTAATAGTAATTAATAAACATAATTATTACTAGTCATACAACATTAGAATTCTACTATAGCTTGTAGGCGGAACATTCGACCGGAAATGTATGATTGTGGCGTCGTACAGTTTTGCTGCTCTGTCGAATCTTCTTTGAACATTCGACAGACACCATAAGCCTTCAATGACAGATTCGACCTTAATTAATTCAGATTTTTGGACGAATGCAATTTCTAACGAAAAACGAAATAAATAAAAACGAATTTCGGGAGTAACTAAATACATTTATTTTTCGGACCAAAACGAAATTCCGAAACGAAATATTTCAGTGTGCACATGTCTAAAGATAGCCACCATCTATTTAACAAAATTAGCCTTATTATTAGGCTGCATGCACCACATGAATGTCGGTCCTACATGCTAAGATGATTATTTGAGTTCATGTACTAAGGGAGGTACTCGAACTTGACAAGGGCAAAGTTGAAACAAAAACAAATAAAGAGTGCAAAAGAAAAATAAGATGAGAGAAGACAAGAAGGATAAAGAAGTAGATGTGCACTGAGTGACAGAGAAGATATGAATCTCCCCACCTCCATGACTGCCAGGCTCAGACATGGATACAACAGACATATGGCAAAGGTGTACTCTAAGGTGGTTTTCCTTGCTGTGCTGACGGGGCAATTCTCATTATGTTTACCCAAGGTATTACGCAGGTGTACCATAAGCATCTCCATAAGTTCCACATCTTTAACGCTCACAAATAAATAAGCAAGTGTTGGGGGGTCTCTTTTTTTTCAATGTTACGCTAGACATCTCGATGCCATGAGGATGTGACGCATTAGCTTTTTGCCATTTTTTAAAGAGGGTGGGAGACGATAAGCCCAGAAGAAATACCTTAGGAGTGAAAGGGATGGTCACGTCAAGGAAACATAGAAAATGGTGGACTGACCTCCAATAATGTTCAATGGCATTGCTAGTATATGTGAAGCAAAAAGCTGCGTTCTTGGACGCATCGCCAGAATCGATCACTCGCAGTTGGGTGGAGATTTTGAAGGAGGTTGGACGTTAAATACCAAAAATCTTGTAAGAGTTTTTCTTAAATAGTGTAAAGACAGAGATTTTAGCTGCCTGGGACCATATAACTTGCCAGGCCTAGAGGGTTGCAAGAAACTATTATAAACACTAACAAAGTATGTTTTTTTGAAAGCAGAGACTCTGGAGTATAAAATGGTGGTAGTTGCAAATTTTTATGTCACACAATACTTGTGCAGCTATTTAACAAATGAATATTTTTAGGAAAAAATTCACTTGAATTAAATTTATGACAAACAAACACTATATTATACACATTTTATTGGTAAAATATAAAATCGGCGGTTGCATTGATAGATACCAGACATGTCAAGGCTCAAAATTGCATGCACCCACAAAATAGTGACAATCTACAGTACCTAAAATTATTCATAAGTGATGATATAAAAGCCTTTACAGATTATCAGTTTAGTGTTAGCTGAGCATTATAGTCCTAGAATTATTGCTGCTACAATGGTCTCAGCAATACAACATATGTCATAGGTTTGGTGTAATTACCTACAAATGTATTTGCATTTGCATGTATGAGTAGGGGAGAGCATAGGAGCTTTTAGATTAAAAAAAAAAAAAATCATTTATTTTTTTACATTTTTTAATTATAATTTTTCGATATATTTAACCACTTGCTTACTGGGCACTTAAACCCCCCTCCTGCCCAGACCAATTTTCAGTGCTGTCGCATTTTGAATGACAATTGCGTGGTCATACAACACTGTACCCAAATGACATTTTTATCATTTTTTTTTCCACAAATAGAGCTTTCTTTTGGTGGTATTTGATCACCTCTGCAGTTTTTATTTTTTGTTAAAAAAATTAAAAAGGCAGATTTAAAAAAAATATATATATTTTTTTTATATTTTGTTATAAAATTTTGCAAACAGGTAATTTTTCTCCTTCATTGATGTACGCTGATGAGGCTGCACTGATGGGCACTGATTGGCTGCACTGATGGGCACTGATGGGCTGCACTGATGGGCACCAATGGGTGGCATTGATGGGCACCGATAAGGCGGCACTGGTAGACACTGATAGGCGTCACTGGTGGGCACTGATAGGCGGCACTGGTGGGCACTGAGAGGTGGCAATAATAGGTGGCATTGATAGGTGGCACTGATAGCTGGCAGTGATGGGCACTGATAGGTGGCAGTGATGGGCACTAATGGGTGGAAATAATGGGCACTGATAGGTTACACTGATAGGCAGCATTGCTAGGAGGCACTGATTGGCACCACTGGTGGGCATTGATAGGTGGCACTTGTGGGCATTGATAGGTGGAACTCGTGGGCATTGATAGGTGGCACTGTGGGCACTGCAAGGTGGCAATGGCAGGTGGCTCTGGCAGGTGGTATTTGTGGGCACAGATGAGGCAGAATTGCCTCTTTCTCTTCGGGACCGATGTCCCTTGTACACAAGCCAGTGATCAGCTTTTTTTTTCTCCTCACACTGTCAGCGTGAGGAGATAAAAAAACGATTACCAATCCTTTGTTTACATCATGTGATCAGCTGTCATTGGCTGACAGCTGATCATGTGGTAAGGGGCCCGGGACCGGCCCCTTACAAGGATCTGTGATCACCCGAGTCTCAGTGACTCGGTGATCACAGCACACGCCGCGCGCTCCCTGCAGGGGGTGCGCGTTGCATGTGCAAAGGGGAGGACGTCTATTGACGCCCTCCCGGATTTTCAGGTCTGCGCTGTAGCCGTCATTTTGCTATAGCGCGGACCCCTAGTGGTTAACTTTATTAGACTCTTAATGTCTTCCCTGGCACATAATGCACAGATTTTGCTTGATTAGCTGCACCCCTGTCTGCATTAGCCTGAGGAAAGACAGCTGTGAACCTGAAAGTGACGTAATACACATCGCTGGATGTTCCCCGATCACCGCCTGCTCTCACTGCAGAAGCCATTTTCTACAGTCCTGGGCTCCCAGAGGAAAGGGAGAGCCCAGAAACCACTGTGGGCACACCTTCATAGACCCATAAAGGTTATCAGGTGGCACCTTTATGTGAAAGCCCTTCTCCAGTTGGTAAAATTCAAAGCCCCTTGCTTACCATGCCGTTTATAAAAGTATCAAGGTAGACAAGGGGTTAAAGTTTTCTACATGCTTTCCATTGTAGCACTCCTCTGACTTCTGGAGGTTAGAGTCAGCATGTTTAAAGGGATACTGTGCCCTGAAGAGCTGAAAAGCTTAGTCTACTGTATTCAAATCTCGGTGAAAAGACATTGATTGGACTGTCCACAGAGGAATATAAATCTCCTCGAGTCACTACTTCAAAGCCTAGTCCACTCTCTACTTCCGTAAGGGCTTGGCTGATAGTTCTGTTAGAGAACGTTCAGTGTCCTTAAAACGTTGCTAAGGGTTACTGGAGTATCCTACCTTTACCCATTACATATCCAAGTTCTACAATACAGCATCAAAAGCATATCCGTAGACTCGTTAATGATCCTGAAGAGTGATAGAACTATGTGTTGTGCTGCAAGGCAACTAGTGGGAAACTGATTCGGGCAAACTACTAAGAGGCTCCTATGGGGGTAACCTTACATATTAGTTCGAGAAATCAGATCTATGGAGCTAAGAGACAATTGCAAAGTCGTCTAACTCCCTTCTAGCGAGAAACCAATTGGTTAATACCGAAAGAACAGCAGCAAGGCCTTTAAAACATATGACAAAACTACTTGATAGCTGAATGCTTCTCATTAGCTTCCTAATCACCTCAGAAATGATGATGACTATACTAAGTAGCTTGGGGTTTTTGGTTATTTAAGCCTACAGTAAATGCAGTCAAAATAAAAAAAATTGAAAGATCAGCTCAAGAGACATAACTTAGAGTCCGTAGGATGTGTCCCTTGTGCTGATGCCTCTTCTTTTAGTTGAAACTCACCTCCATATTTGTCAGTATACAATACAAACTAAGGAAGCAAACTTTTATTTAAATGTTATACCAAGTAAAATTCTGACACATTATATACAGTATATATATATATATATATATATATATATATATATATATATATATTGTAACCTGGGGGGCAGGTAGTAGGTACAAAAGCTCCCTGTGATGAGCAGGCACAGATACCAAGTCCATTGGATCAGTGAAAACACAGTGGGGTTTATTGGTGCTATATACAAAGTCAATGACAGGTGCTGTACAGTGTGGTGAAAACAAACAGAAGAAAAAATAGCTAAACAAAAGCCTAGCCGTGTCTCGGCTCTAACTACACAGTATTTACAGGCCCTCACTACCAGGCTGGACAAGCCTAACGCTTGTCAGCTTCCACATTCACAGAGTAACAAGTTTTACCAACCTTCTTGCTCTCACAAACCAACGTTGTCTGTGTTTCCCAGGCTGAGCAAAGGCTCAGGTGAGCTTTTAATTAAGCTGGTGGAGAGAACCAACACCTGAAGTGGATCCTGGCTCAGAGATCCCTGAATGTATATGAGAGGATGTGAAAAGTGTAAAAATACTGCGCTGTCTAAGAAAAATTTAGAAAATGATATGATAACTTAATATCTGTGCAGCAACCAAAAAATGTGGGACACACACAAACAAACAAACTGACCGCAATGCTTACATACCGAGTGACAGTTGTCACAAGGATTCATGGCTAAAGTCAGTGCCAAAAAGCCAATTTGTTCGCATGCGGAGAAATTGTTCTGACAAGGCTGATTATTTCTTGCAGGCCAGCATCTTGAAAGATAGACTAGTAGAGAGGGGATATGATCAGAAAATCTTGGAAGATATTCTGAAAGAAGTAGGAGACATAGAAAGATCATCCCTATTAGCAACTGGCCCAAAAAAGAAATCGCAGCAATTGTGCATACCATTCATTACGACATATTCTACGCAACATTACATGATAAAAAGAATTATCAGGAAACACTGGCACCTTCTAGGGAATGATCGTATCATTAACACTTTCCTCCCAACAATCCCACAAGTGATCTTCAGGGGTGCCCCCTCCCTAAGGGACAGAGTGGCACCCAATGTGGTAGACCCTCCACCTAAAAAAGTTTCTTTTTTTCAACAATTATCTGGGTACCACCAATGCCGTCGATGCCAGGTGTGCTCCATAAATAAAATTAGGTCCAAAAAAACGGAAGTATTTGTATCCAGCAGCACTTCAAAAACCCATAAGATCGAAACTTTCGTCACATGCAGTTCCACAGGCGTTGTATAGCTTCTACAATGTCCTTGTGGGAAGCAATATATAGGGAGAACCAAAAGGACCATGCAAGTAAGGCTTGGAGAACATTTAGCCAACATTAAGAGTGGCTTCCAGTACCACTCTGTATCCAAGCATTATGACTTATACCATCAGCGCAACCCAGAGGGCACTTCCTTTATAGGAATTGATAAGTACAGTCCCCATTGGAGGGGGGGTTCTCTAATTAGGGAAATTTCCCGTATGGAAATGAGCTGGATTCACAGGGTCCGGTGCTATACCCCGTACGGGCTCAATATTGACATTGATGTTAATGCATTCATCGATAACAGCTAGGTGTCATTGGCATTTTTGTTTAATAATGTGAACTGGATCTGAGCTCTCGGTACATCTTTATTCCATTACAGATGTCATTGTTAGAGGACCCACAATACAGAGACTTGTTTGCATATAGGTCCAGTGATGGTGTCCTATCTAGGCTTGCCCTGGCGGATGTATATTGGGTTAGCCAATTTTTTCATACTAGTTGGTTTAAAAAAAGTATTCATTCCACCGATACGTTGGAGTGTACTTTGGTGGCACCCTTTAGTATCCCTTGGGGTAAATATACCCATTTATAAGAATCTAATGGATAGATTGAATTTATCTAAATATTCGATTCCCAATAATCTTTCTATAAAAAATCCCTCCGTTCCAATTTTTTTAGTTCCTTCTCCTTAACAGTAATACACTTCATATGTAGATGGTTATTGGTTGTCATTCACCATTAAATTGGTGAGTGCAATCTTGAATTCGCCCACTAGATGGCGATCATAATATATCTATCTTACATGTGACATAATAGTTCTTAAAATAGTTTTTAAACAACATAGAATAAAAATTTTATAGAGCCATCAATCTATATATATTTTTGGACGCACTATTTAAATAGGTAGAATAAGGCAGGATACCCTTGTATGTCCAAATTATATACAGTATTTTTATCTATATGTGTTTGCACCTGCATGATACACACAAAAAGAGCATGGGTGCTATTTGCAAGCACGCTTTAAGATTTAGGGTTTCAGTTACTCAGAAATCGATTCCTTTAGTGTGTACCATTCGGAAAGATGCTCGAGATCATTGAGGCCAGCCAGAATACTGGTAGTAAGGGCATCTTTCCCACTATAAACATGGCGGATCGTGGGATGTAGATGCCGAGAGCTCAGATTTGGGCGGATTTCGTGTGTCATGTTTATAATATAACAACAATTTCACTTTATGGGCTCACTTGTTTAAGATAGGAGGTTTCGGCCGTGACCTATGTATCTCTTAGTTGGAGTGGCATCCGACTGAGAGATCGAGGGTAAACGGTTAGTAACTTAAGGGCAGTTTGCCCATTTTCAAAATGGCGACGGCCGTAGCTGGGATGCCGGGAACTAGACTCCGGGCGTTCCCTAGCTATTGTTCATTGCACATAAAATGGTGGTGGGTCAGCACGCCGCCCATGCACCTGGATGACGACAGGTTTGTCGAAACGACGTAGGGAGGAACGGCGTGCTGACGTCACCACGATACGAATCCCGGAAGCAACGGGTAGTGAGAGCCGGCCGGCCGCACATTAAACCACCGCTGTTTTTACTACAATACACTGTAAGTGCAAATTTTTTTACAATAAATGCTTTTTATATACTGGATTACGCTATGGGGTTTTTCTCTTTCACCCTAAATGTAACCCACGGAGCTGCCTGGTGAACTAACAGATTGGAACCTAGAGGAATAGAGAGTACAGGGAGAGCCAATTATAGCCCTTGGCGGGGATAACAGCCACCCATTCAGACTGATCTCTTTCAGGGATCAGAATTTCCGGTAAGCAGCTTAAAAGGGATAAGGTGGTGGATTCCTTTCCTATCATATTATCACTCCTTCTATGGTGTTCCAACGTTTTGAAGTCACTTATGCAGTTTTGAAGAGCCTTGGAATCTTCTGTTTCATTCTGGGGACTTTTTGCTATTTATGGACTATCCTTGAATCCTTTTTTGCATGCTAATACTAAGGAACACTGTTTAAGTACCATCTATTACCCAGAGACGTATAGAGCAATATCTTTACTCCATTATTTATATTGTTTATTCACGTTTTATACAGACATTATCATATTGTGTTTTCAGAACATTTTTGGTTTTTATATTTATATTTAGTTGCGCAACCTTAGTTCTTTTATGTATATGAGAGGAGCCTGGGAGATGTATAAACCCCGAACAGGACTTTCCCAGGCTCTCTCTGGGATGCTCTGTCACACATCCTCCCCCCTTGTTTCAACCCCAGGGTTGGAACACCTGTAGCCCAACAGGAGTGAACACGGGAGAGGGCATCTACATTCCCCATCTCAACACCTGGCCTGTGTTTTACTGTAAAGGCGTAATCTTGTAGGGCCAAAAACCACCGGTTCACCCGCCTATTAGTCTCCTTCTTTTGGGCCATCCATTTCAGGGGAGCATGGTCAGTTATTAACTCAAACTGGCGCCCCAACAAGTAGTACCTGAGCGCGTCCACGGCCCACTTTATGGCCAGACACTCCTTTTCAATGACTGCGTACTTCTTTTCATGGTCATTGAGCTTTCTGCTTAAGTACACCACAGGGTGTTCTTCCCCATTGTGTACCTGTGAAAGTACTGCCCCGATACCAACATCAGACGCATCTGTCTGGACCAAAAAGTTTTTGGAGAAATCGGGGGAGTATAGGATTGGCTGTGCACAAAGAGCCTTCTTCAGGACTTGAAAAGACTCTTCTGCTACTGGAGACCATTTCACCATTACGGAGGCTTTCCCTTTCGTAAGGTCTGTCAGTGGGGCAGCTATAGTTGCGAAATTTGGGATAAATCTTCTATAGTACCCCGCAATGCCAAGAAAGGCCCTGACCTGCTTCTTGTTTGCAGGGCGTGGCCACTCCTGGATGGCTTCTATTTTATTCACCTGTGGCTTTATGACACCCCGGCCAATAGTGTAGCCCAAATACCTGGCTTCCTCTAGCCCAATGGCACATTTTTTTGGATTTGCCGTAAACCCCTCCTTGAAGAGGGAATCCAGGACAGCCTGGACACGGGGCAAGTGAGACTCCCAGTCAGTGCTATGCACCACTATGTCGTCCAGATAGGCTGCAGCATACTGTCGGTAAGGTCTTAGGGTCCTGTCCATAGCCCTCTGAAATGTTGCAGGGGCATTTTGCAACCCAAAAGGCATTTTCTTATATTGAAACGACCCCTCCGGGGTCACAAATGCAGTCTTTTCTTTGGCACTACCAGTCAGGGGTATTTGCCAATATCCTTTGGTCAAGTCCAAAGTGGTCAGATAACGGGCCTTGCCAAGTCGGTCTATAAGCTCGTCTACCCTGGGCATTGGGTATGTGTCAAACTTTGTTACCGCATTAAGCTTTCTGAAGTCATTACAAAACCTCCAAGTGCCATCCGGTTTTGGGACCAATACAATGGGGCTAGACCAGTCACTATTGGATTCCTCAATAACATCTAGCTCCAACATCCTTTTAACTTCCTCACCGATGTCCTTTCTTCTAGCTTCGGGAATTCGGTATGGTTTGAGCTTGACACGGACTCCAGGTTCAGTAACAATATCATGCTGAACTGCTGAAGTCGTGCCCGGCAACTCTGAAAATTTCTCTTTATTCCTCATCAGGAACTCTCTAGCTTCCTGTTTCTGGGAACATGACAGGGTGTCTGGAATCGTGACCTCAGGGATCAGAGGGGATTCAGTACCTTTAAGGGTTACCGGGAGGGACCTCGCAGTTAATGCCAGTCTATCCTTCCAGGGTTTTAACAGGTTTATGTGGTAAATCTGTTCGGGCTTCCTTTTACCTGGTTGATACACCTTGTAATTGACCTCCCCAACTCTTTCAATTACTTCAAAGGGTCCCTGCCACTTAGCCAGGAATTTGCTCTCAACAGTGGGAACTAACACGAGGACCCGGTCACCAGGTGAGAAAACACGAAGTTGGGCCCCCCTGTTGTATATCCTCTGTTGGGTTGCTTGGGCCTGCAGTAAATGTTCTTTTACTACCGGCATGATTGCTGCAATCCTATCCTGCATTTGAGCTATATGCTCAATAACACTTTTGTGAGGTGTCTGCTCCCCCTCCCAAGTTTCCTTGGCTATGTCTAAGAGTCCCCGAGGGTGTCTCCCATAAAGCAACTCAAATGGAGAGTACCCCGTAGAGGACTGGGGAACTTCCCTGATGGCGAACATCAAGTAAGGTATCAGGAAGTCCCAGTTTTTCCCATCCTTATCAACAACCTTTTTTAACATACTCTTTAATGTCTTATTGAAGCGTTCCACCAAGCCATCCGTTTGAGGATGGTACACTGAGGTACGCAACTGCGTCACCTTAAATAACTTGCAGAGCTCCCTAGTTATTCGTGACATGAATGGGGTACCTTGGTCTGTAAGGACTTCTTTCGGGACGCCAACCCGACTGAACACCATAAACAGCTCTTTGGCAATGTTTTTAGCAGATGCAGTGCGTAAGGGAACGGCCTCAGGGTAACGGGTAGCGTAATCCATGATCACGAGGATATGTTGATGACCGCGGGCAGATTTGGGGAGTGGACCCACAAGGTCCATGGCAATCCTCTCAAAAGGCACTTCAATAATGGGCAAGGGCACTAACGGACTTCGGAAGTGGGGTTGGGGGGCTGACATCTGACACACAGGACAGGATTGACAATAATTTTCTATGTTTTTCCGTATCCCAGGCCAGTAAAACCTGCGCAACACCCTTTCAGTGGTTTTCTCAACCCCTAAATGGCCTCCTAGCAAGTGCCCATGGGCAAGTTCCAACACCACCCGTCTGTATAACTTAGGGACTACCAACTGTTCAACCACTTCATCATTAGATTTACATACACGATACAGTAAATCCTCATTGCTGCAGAAATATGGAAAACAGAGCCTGTCCCCTGGTTCGACAGGTACCTCAATAATCACTATTACATTTTCCCAGGCCCTGGCAAGGGTAGGGTCTTTTCTCTGCTCCGTACCAAAATTTTCCTTGTGCACATTAAGATTGGCAAACTCTAACGTAGGCTCAGATTCAGCAGGCGGCTGTCCAGCTCTACTGGTTGTGGGGACTTCTTCCGGCTCCCCAGCTCTCCTGCCATAACTGAGAAAGGATCACCCGGAGAGCCCTGAGAGGAGTCCCCTGAACTCACAAGGTCAGTAATGGCCACGAGTTCTGGCTCTGCGACTGAGTTAGGTACTGCGACTGGGTCGGGACAATCCCACAGTTCCCAAAACTTAGGGAAGTCCCTACCAATGATAGCCTCATGCACCAAGTGGGGCACCAGTCCGACCGAATGGGTCACCGTACCTAAGCCAGTTTTAAACTGAACAGTGGCTATTGGATACTCGCGGGTATCCCCATGTACACAGATCACAGCAACCTTTTTTGCATGAAAATTCACAGTTTCAACCATCTCAGCTGTAACCAAAGTAACCAGACTTCCAGAGTCCAGCAAGGCCATAATAGGCTTATTATTAATAGTCACATGACACATGTGTTTTCCCACATTTGGCATTGCAGCGCATGAAACAGCAGCAAACATAGACTGCCTTCTAAAAGATAGATCACACTGCATTGGTTCATCTGTCAATGGACAGTTTGCTGCAACATGTCCCAGTTCTTGGCAACGAAAACACCTGATGTTTCCCCAGTTTGGTTTGCTGACAGGCAGTGGCTTCCCTTGTTTGGGCCGCCAAACTTCAGTCCTGGCACCAAAAATCCTCCCCCCTATTTCCTTGCCATGCTTACCACCCACTTCCCCTGGAACAGTCTTACCGGTTGCCTGGGGAGACCGTGGCTTTGGGTGGAAAGTCCGTGCGGCTGTAGGGGTGGTGACCAGGTTCTCTGCAGCAAAGTACCTCTCAACGAGCTCCACCAGGTTGTCTGCTGACTTGGGGTCTCCTTGACTCACCCACTTTTGCAGGGGAATTGGCAGTGACCTCAGGAATTGGTCCATGACCACACGCTCCACTATTTGTGGCGCAGACAGGGACTCCGGCTGTAGCCATTTCCGCACCAGGTGGATCAGATCAAACATCTGCGATCTTGGGGGCCTCTTATCTTGGAAGAACCAGCTGTGGACCCGCTGAGCTCGAACAGCCAAGGTGACACAGAGTCGTGCCAGGATTTCCCGCTTGACCTTCTCATAATCTCCCGCTTCTGCTGACTCCAGATCATAGTAGGCCTTCTGCGCTTCTCCAGAAAGTAAGGGGGCGATCAGTCCTGCCCACTGGGTTTGGGGCCAACCTTCCCTCTCAGCGGTCCGTTCAAATGTTAGTAGGAAAGCCTCTGGATCATCATCTGCCGTCATCTTTGAAAGAAAGCGACCCACATGGATGGTTGAGGGCTTGTCTCCAATATCCTTCATTATCACAGGTGACCCCTGTGCTAGCGTCTCCACAACCTCAGTAAGGGTTTTTCTATCCGCTATTGCAGCAGTGGCAAGCTGTTCAAACAGCCTCTGCGATTGCTCCTGTACAGCACCAATCTGTTGGAACAGCACCTTGGTTTGCTCCTGTGCGATAGCGTTGGCTTGCTGTAATGCAGCGTTAGTTTGCTGTTGTGCAGCGTTTGCTTGCTGCAATGTAGCGTTAGTTTGCTGTTGTGCAGCGTTTGCTTGCTGCTGTGCAGCGTTTGCTAACACCATTTGTTTGAGGATGTCCTCCATGTTGTCACTTTAGGTACTGGCCTTTTAAGTAGTAACTTACTACAGCTGGTCGCAGCCTCCACCATATGTAACCTGGGGGGCAGGTAGTAGGTACAAAAGCTCCCTGGGATGAGCAGGCACAGATACCAAGTCCATTGGATCAGTGTACAAAGATAGAAAGGGTGTACAGTAGTGTGCAGAGGATCCATTAATTGTGTTAACATGTGACACTCCTTTAGAACCCGATAAGTTATAGATATACGTGTAAGCTATTGGGATTTGAGCACAGGTATATATTTTTCTAATAACTGTAAAGTTTATTGGTGTGCGTATGTCAGTTCTCAACTGGACTGTCAAGCCATTAAATGGCTGGGGTCATATCTGATCACACGTGTAGCACCATGGAAACTGCAGATCAAACAGAAGCTAAGATGTCACCTTTGTTGGTTGTAATGAATAGAATGGTTTAGTTCCACTTTACCAATAGTTTAGAATATAGGATTTGCACAATGACTGTTTGCTGGACATTCACTTATTCCATTTAACAAGATTAAGACATTAATAGTTACATACAACCAAAGTGAATATTGTTTATAATTGTATTCTCTTAGTCATATTGTTTGCAACTGCTGATAGTTGATTCTTGTTAAATGTAATGAAGAATCCTATTTCAAAATGATGGTTGAATCCTCCTTGAAAATAATGGATCAATTCTGCAAAATATAGATGGATGATATTCCATAAAATATTGACGAATTGCACAGCAAATCCTTTATAAAAAGATCCCTATAGTTAATTTGCATGTCTAAATAATTTGTGTGTGTGTATATATTGTGACAGAGCATCCCAGAGAGAGCCTGGGAAAGTCCTGTTCGGGGTTTATACATCTCCCAGGCTCCTCTCATATACATTCAGGGATCTCTGAGCCAGGATCCACTTCAGGTGTTGGTTCTCTCCCCCAGGTTAATTAAAAGCTCACCTGAGCAGACAGCCTTTGCTCAGCCTGGGAAACACAGACAACATTGGTCTGTGAGAGCAAGAAGGTTGGTAAAACATTGTTACTCTGTGAATGTGGAAGCTGACAAGTGTTAGGCTTGTTCAGCCTAGTAGTGAGGGCCTGTAAATACTGTGTAGTTAGAGCCGAGACACGGCTAGGCTTTTGTTTAGATATTTTTTCTTCTGTTTGTTTTTCAGCACACTGTACAGCACCTGTCATTGACATTGTATATAGCACCAATAAACAGCACTGTGTTTTCACTGATCCAATGGACTTGGTATCTGTGCCTGCTCATCCCAGGGAGCTTTTGTACCTACTACCTGTCCCCCAGGTTACAATACATACACACACATGCACAATCATATGCACACATACATATGGGCAAGATATATAATAAAAACATTATGAAGATGATGTATAATCAAGCACTCTAGGTGCAGTATTAAAATATATTATATAACATTATATTATAAATGCTACAAATACAATATATATAAAAAAATAAAAAATATTAATAAAATTGGGAATCAGAAGTTTACTATAATTTCCCCCAAAAAATCACTTTAGGGATCCTTCAATACCTCATAAAAAATAATAAATAATAAATAGAAAATATAAATAAATAAAATAGAATAAAAATAAATATTAAAAATAGATTGGAATAAAGTTAATTGGTTGGTATAATAGGCATCATTATGCTTAAGCTGACGCGTGCGCACCTGATACCTTAGCTATTTATCAATCAGCTCAAAAAGGTCACCCTAATGTGCCATATAAAATGTGCCACAAGAAATAAATGTGGCAAACCTATACTCAATGCACTGAATAACACAATATTATAAGAGTATGTTTATTTCAATACCCTCATTAAGGCCCCCAGGAGAGAGGCTATCTAAAGTGTAGATCCAGTAATTTTCCCTCTCACATAGCCTCTTATAACGTTCTGCCTTGGGCAAATGTTTGGAAACGGCCTCTATGACCCAAACACGTAGCCCCTCCGAAGACTGCTGGTGAAATTCTTTAAAATGCCTTGCAACACTATATTTGTCTAGGCCCTTCTCCACAAAATTACGGTGCTCCCCAAACCTTTTGCGGAGGGTACGAATAGTGCGGCCTACATAAAGCAGGCCACAAGGGCACATAAGACAATAGACAACATACTCGGAAGAGCACGTGAAAAAATCAGGTATGGTGTATATTTTGTCCTTACACGTAAACTCTTTTTGTCTGTGAGTGACATGTTTACAGGTGAGACATAGGGCTTTCCTGCATTGATACATCCCCTTTACATTAAAAAATGTCAGAGAGGTGCTAGCAGTAGGCCCTAATAGTGTAATTTTACTTGGGGCTATGCGTGCCTTCAGGTTTTTGGCTCTTCTATAGCTGACTATTGGTCTTTCAGGGAGTGTTGATTTGAGGTGGGGATCCTCACTCAAGATTGACCAATGTTTAACCAAGATCCTTTCCATTCGTCTAAACTGACTATGGAATTGGGTAACAAACCTGACCTGTTGTAAGTTGTCATCTGTGGTGGTAATTTTGTCACTCCTAGCCTCAGTGTTGAGGTAATGTTGAAAGGCTCCCTCCACTAACTGATCGGGGTAACCCTTTTCTAAAAACTTTGTCTTCAGGTTTAGGCCATGAGTGGTATAGTCCTGTAGCTTAGTGCAGTTGTGTCTAAGTCTACAAAATTGGCTTTTGGGTATATTATTCACCCAACGTGGATGATGGCAACTCTCGTAGTGCAAAAAGGAGTTACCTGCTGATGGCTTGGTATAGTTCTGGGCATGTATGGTATGATCATCATGAGACAATTCCAAATCAAGAAAAGCTAGAGTGTTCTCATCAGTAACAGAAGTAAATGATAGACCCATGGTATTAGAGTTACAGTAATGTAAAAAGTCTGGAATAGACGTATCTGGTCCATCCCAAATAATCACTACGTCGTCTATATAGCGACCGTAAAAGACCAGATTGGAGGAAAAGGGGTTATTATGCCAAATATGAAAATGTTCCCAGTAGCCCATTGTGAGGTTCGCATAACTGGGGGCAAAGTTGGCCCCCATCGCTGTACCCTGAATCTGTATATAGAACTCACCATTCGTTTCGAAATAATTATGGGTGAGACAGTATTCTAACATATCGAGGAGGAAGTGTATTTGTCTAGGATTAAGTAAGGGGTCCTCATTTAAATAGTATTGTGTGGCTAACAAGCCCACATTATGGGGAATCGACGTATAAAGAGAAACTACGTCTAGTGAGAGCCAACGATATGAGGGCTCCCATCTATAAGACTGTAACATTTTTAAAAGTTGTATACCATCTTTGATATATGAAGGGAGATTTTGAACTAAAGGCTGTAGAAAGTGGTCTATATAAATAGAAAAATAACTTGTCACACTTTCCATGGCCGCCACAATCGGTCTCCCGGGTGGGTTGGTCAGATCTTTGTGAATTTTCGGGAGATGATAAAAATAGGGTCTTTTGTAAAAATCATGTAACAGAAACGCGACTTCTGTTTTGGTAACAAGTCCCTCTGTCTTGGCCTGATTGACAAGGTCATGGGCCTCCTTAGAAAACCCAGGTAATGGGTCACCGGGAAGTTTTTGGTATATAGTGCTGTCTGAGAGCAACCGAGAGGCCTCCAACTGGTAATCAACAAGATTTTGAACTACTATGCCACCTCCTTTGTCAGCTGATCTAATAATGAGCTGTTTATTCTCTGCTAGCTGTTTAAGGGCAATGGTTTCGGCCTTTGAAAGGTTGGAAGATGATTTGTATATTGGCGATTGTTGGCACATGCGTAATATTTCAGTGTATACCACCTGGTAGAAACTTTGAATATAAGGACCCTTAGCAAAGGTGGGGTAAAATATGGATTTAGGATGAAATTTAGTCTGTAGGATGGGAGGAGAGGTGGGTAGGTGTTGGGTGAGTAACTCAACATAGTCATCAGGATCTTCGGTATATAAAAGTTCCAGATGATCGAGGGCTATACGTTCCAGAGCACTGTTTTCTTGGGTATTATCTATAGATAGATCAGTGTTATCAAGGTCATCTGGTGAACCGCCCCCCGCACCAGAATCTTTTTTGGCTTGTAGGTTAAAGAATCTCTTAATGGTAATATTTCTAATGAATCTATTTAGGTCCAAAAATAAAGTAAATGGATTTGGGGGTGCTGTGGGAGCAAACGTAAGACCTCGGGCAAGGAGTGACTCCTCTGGTCTAGACAAAGTGTGGTTGGACAAATTAAAAATCTTTACAGTCTCCACTCCAAGATGGCCCCTATGAGCCTGATGAAGAAGCACGCATGCTTCGAACGCGCGCATCCCCCGCTGACATCATACCCGGAAGTGACGATTCCACTAGCTGTGTTCCAGTGAGGATTCTTCCCCATCTCTGCGGCCGCGAGAGTGAAGTTCCTTTTACCACCGCTAACCACTACGTGGGACTCCAGCTTGTAACATCAGGATTCGCAGCTCCCGGGTCGAGCGGATGACAACCTTTAAAGATAAGCCTCTTACTATACTCGTTTGTGAGTGTATCTCTTGCCGCTGTATTTTATATTGCTCTAATAAATTTCTGATACTACTACGCTTAGAAGGCGCTGCTTTTTTCCTCTTCCTGCCTCTTTTCAGATCACTTCTATCTGTAAGCTGGCAGCCTTCCTTGCGGATAGTCTTCAAGCTATTCCACACATGGACTAATTGATATGGACTTTTAACGTGTTATTTTATACAGCTTATTTCAGTTTCATTCCCATTCCGTCCGCCCCGTTTTATGTTTAGTTTTTCTTTTGTATTTCCTTATCCAGAGTGCGCTCAATTCATCTATTGTTTATATATTATTTCTATGGCATAGTGCAGGTCAGTGACCAGACCTGAACTTTGTAGCTTTGCTGCAACTTGTGTCTATTTGCCAAATATTGTCACTATACCCACTGGAAAATTTGCAGAGCAGAGTAGGGACTGGACAGAGAGATTACTTTGATGCAGTTGACCAGCTTAACCATGTATTGCAATGTAAAGTGTGTATAGAAAAGAATGACCCTCCTTTAAAATAATCGTGTTGATTTGCATCCTGAAATGAAGACAGAGACAGTTTTTGATTTGAAAAAATAATCACCCCCCCCCCCAATATGTCAGTATTTTGTTGGACCACATTTTGCTTTAATTACAGTCTTTAGTCTGTTGGGATATGTCTCTACTAGTTTTGCACATGTAGACTTTGCAATATGTGCCCACTCTTCTGTGCAGAACTGTTCAGTTAAATTTGATGGTGTTCATTTGTAGACTGCAGTCTTCAAGTCATTTCACTGATTTTCAATGGGGTTTAAGTCTGAGCTCTGACTAAGCCATGCAAGCACCTTTTTTTCCTTCAACCACTGTGTGGTCATGTTTGCTGTGTGCCTTGGGTCATTGTCATGTTGGATGGTAAACCCTCTTCACATTGACAACTTTCTGGCAGAGGGGAGCAGATTTTCCTCAAGAATTTGACAATATTTTTCCCCATTCCTTTTTCTTCTATCCTGACAAGTGCTTCAGTCCCTGCTGCAGAGAAACACCCCCATAACAGGATATTACCACCTCCATGCTTTACTGTAGGAATGGTGTTATTTGGATGGTGAGCTGTATTAGATTTCCACCAGACATATTGTTTGGTGTTGAGGCCAAATAGTTAAATTTTTGTCATCTGACCACCTTAAATGCACCTTGAAGATTCTGAGGCCATATAGTAAAAGGGGTTATGGTCAGATAAGACTAAATCTAATTATGTGGCCTTAACACCAAATGATAGGGCTGGCAGAAATCCAATACAGCTTACCATCCAAAGATACAGGTGGATAAAACAAAAACTGTGTCTGTCTTCATTTCAGGCTGCAAAGCAAAAAAATGTGATTATTTTAAAGAGGGTGGTTCTTTTCTTTACCCACTGTATGTGAACAAAAAAAATGCCTGCTTTTGTGCAAAAATTTGCTAGAATGGGTGTAAAACAGTGTACAGAGGGTTCATCCAGAATTTTAGTGTTAACCTTGACCATTATCACCAGAGGCATGCCTTTGCTGTATCGGTTTTGGGAAACTATAACTGATGCATGTTGATGTTGGTAAATTTAGCCTGCAAATCTAGGCCCCTGGTCATAAATGGCTGCTTTGAGTAACTGTACTTTACACAAGACATTACTTTTTGTAGACCATTACTGAGTAATCTAAAAGCCCAACTCCAAACAAAACAACGGGAAGTTATGGGAAACATTTCCAACAGGGGCACATGAGCAGCAAAAAATAAAGCAATACCCTATTTTGGTAGAGTGAAGAAGAGTTACATTTTTGGCAGGTATTTATTGCTGTCCCTGTCTTCTTGTCCTCATTTGTCTCTTTTCTTGTCCTTGTGTCAGAAGAATCAGAAATTAAGGGGAATTCCCTAATGGAGACAGCAATAAAATGGGGATAGAGATTTTAACTTATCCATGATAGAACATGTTTTGGCTGATGTTAGGCTTTAAAGCAAAGTTTTGAAAATGTTTTCAAGGAATTTAGAGGCAAGCACCATAATCTTTTCCCTTTAAAAAAAATGTCATCCTCTGCTAGCTGCCATACCAACACATCAGCATTTGGACATTTAAAATAAATAAATAAGATTAATCACAATGATTCTGGCATACTGAGATAATATATGTAAAAGTGCCACAAGAGTAGGATACTAATATTTAAGATTATAGCTAAATCAGCCTTGCGGCACACTTTAAACTCCATTGGAGATTGGCTATTTCAAGGGATGGAAAAGAACTTGCAAATTAAATGTAACTTTCCATGCAGAAGACTTTTTACAAAGTTATAAAGTTATAAAGTTCAGTAACATGGAAATCCAAAGGGCTCGTGCCATTAAATGAAAAGCACAGTACTTTTTCGATGCACAACCTTTATTTGAAAGGGAAAGTATACTGTGTTTTCTCAACGCACGTACAGTATATTGAATATTTATTTTATTTATATTTACTGTATATTTATTTAACTGTTTACCCTTAAATCATACCAAAGTTTTGACATACTTCCACATTTGTGACTGTACCACTTAATGCCAAGTCACCTACATGTACGTCATTTGACTGCATTTTTCTTCCCCCAAACATGGCAAGTCAAGTTAATGCCAAAGAGCTCAATTTTTTCTTGAGGAGGGGGACTCCACATGTTTGGAGGAAGAAAAATTCTGACTATGACTCTAAGAACACCATCCCTATAGTCAAGCACGAAGGTGGAAAAATTATGCTTTATGGCTGTTTTTCCACTAAAGGTACAGATCTACTTTGCCGCGTTGAGGGGTCAAATGAATGGGGCCATGTATTGTAAAATCTTGGATGAGAACTTTCTTCCCTCAGCCAGAACACTGAAGATGGGTCATGGATGGGTCTTTCAGCATGACAATGACTGAAAACATACCGCCAAGGCAAAGGAGTAGCTCAAGAAGAAGCACATTAAGGTCATGGAGTGGCCTAGCCAGTCTCCAATCCTTATTTCTATAAACAATTTATGGAGGGAGCTGAACCTTCGAGTTGCCAAGAGACAGCCAAGAAACCTTAAGGATTTAGAGAAGATCTGTACAAAAGAGCGGACCAAAATCCCTCCTGAGATGTGTGCAAACCTGGTCACCACCTACAAGAAACATCTTACCTCTGTGATTACACAGTTACATAGTTACATAGTAGGCAAGGTTAAAAAAAGACACAAGTCCATCAAGTCCAACCTATGTGTGTGATTATATGTCAGTATTACATTGTATATCCCTGTATGTTTTGGTCGTTCAGGTGCTTATCTAATAGTTTTTGAAGTTATTAATGCTCCCCGCTGAAACCACTGCTTGTGGAAGAGAATTCCACATCCTAACCGCTCTTACAGTAAAGAACCCTATACACAGTTTAATGTTAAACCGCTTTTTTTCTAGTTTTAGTGAATAGCCGCGTGTCTTATTAAATTCCCTTACGCAGAAAAGTTTTATCCCTATTGTGGGGTCACCAGTGATTGCCAACAAGGGTTTCTCCACCAAGTACTAAGTCATGTTTTGCTTGGGGATCAAATACTTATTTTACTCACTGAACTGAAACTCAATTCTAACATTTGTCTCATTTGTTTTTTATGGCGTTTTGGTTGGTATTCTGTCTCTATCATTTAAAATACACCTATGATAAAAAAATGATATACCTTTCTTTTCTTTGTACGTGGGCAAACTTATAAAATCTGCAGGGGATCAAATAATTATTTTCCCCACTGTATTTCTGGACAGGATGTTACACTGTTTTGCAGTGCTATCTCCACAGTAAATTTGTCCAATTTTCTTATACTATCTAAAAAAATGTAGTTACATTTACAGTATTTGCTCTATGATAATAATGAATAGACATGTGCACACTGAAATATTTCGTTTCGGAATTTCGTTTTCGTCCGAAAAATAAATTTATTTAGTTACTCCCGAAATTCGTTTTTATTTATTTAGTTTTTCGTTAGAAATTGCATTTGTCCGAAAATCTGAATTAATTAAGGTCGAATCTGTCATTGAAGGCTTATGGTGTCTGTCGAATGTTCAAAGAAGATTCGACGGAGCAGTGAAACTGTACGACGCTGCAATCCTACATTTCCGGTCGAATGTTCCGCCTACAAGCTATAGTAGAATTCTAATGTTGTATGACTAGTAATAATTATATTTATTCATTACTATTACTAGTCAACCAACATTAGAATTCTTCTATAGCCTATGGGCGGATGCATTTGACCGGAAATGTACGATTGCAGCGTCGTACAGTTTTGCTGCACCGTTGAATCTTCTAACTTTCGATGCTTTGTCGAATCTTCGTCATTCTAGCTATTTTACTGCTCCTCCTCTTTGGTTACAATCAGCCAATAACATTCATCATCAACTTTATTTTTATTTTACTTCCCCCACCCAATTCCAGCAGTGATCTTTTCTCTCTATGTCGAATCTTTTCTCTCTATAATAACAAATCTTTTCTCTCCTATGTCGAATCTTTTCTCTCCTATGTCGAATATTTTCTCTCTATAATGTCGAATCTTTTCTCTCCTATGTCGAATCTTTTCTCTCCTATGTCGAATCTTTTCTCTCCTATGTCGAATCTTTTCTCTCCTATGTCGAATCTTTCTCTCCTATGTCGAATCTTTTCTCTCTATAATGTCGAATCTTTTCTCTCCTATGTAGAATAATCTTGGACTAATAGAGTTAAGGTTAGGCACATTCAAACACAGGTTCGATAGACACAGATTGTTATTGTCAGTGTCACGTTGAATCTCCTATCTATATCGAACTGTTGTAGCAACGAAAACGAAAATAAAGCATTTGTTTATGTCGGATCTTTCGGTTTTCGGATTCTGTGCTTTCCTTTTCGTTTGTTAAAACGATAACGAAAATAGCTGAAATTCGGACGAAAATGCATTCGGACGAAAACGAAAGCACATGTCTAATAATGAATACTCATTTTGGTTAACCATCTTTTTCATATGAAAAAATTATATGCTTTACCCCACGACATTTGGGAAGTTAAGAAGCGTATTTCTCCGTTAATTCACACCAAAGTATTACATTCTCAGATAAATACATTGCCAGTCATTCAGTAAAGATCAATCATATCACCTTGTGTTCTTGTTATACATTGCACATACAGCTACACATTAAATGACCAGTTTAACTTTAAAATGCACCATTAAAAAAAAAATTGTCTGTATGCAAATGGAGTGAAACTAATTTTGCAATATACTAAAGAGCAAACGCATCATGTGCACATTGTATTTGCAGATGTCTAGAAATGTATTAAACTATTATTTCAGCAATTCCCCCATTTCTGGTTTATAAAAGTCACCAAAAGCCATTTTATCTCCCTTTATGATAGAAGAATTCCATGTGGATCCAGTCAAGTCATTTACATTAGCTTTCACTTTGGAGACTAAAAGGAGTATTATTTTTTTAAGTATCACAAAATCATATCTGCACTTAGTTACAATATTGTTATAAATGAACGAGCAACGTGTGAAGACCACAGTAACCCAGGGAGACCACAAAGAAGACCCCATCTCTAAAACCTCGGACACACGGCCGGTTTTCTCTGCAAGAAAACTGCTGGGAGAGCTTTTTGCCGAGAAAACCGTTCGTGTGTATGGTTTCTCGTCAGGAAAACTGCCGGGAATCTCGACGAGAAAAATAGAGAACTTTCTATTTTCTCATCGGGATTCTTGTCGGCCTGTTTCCCAACGAGAAAACCGTGCAGTTGTACGCTTACTTGTCTCCAGGTAAACCCGCGCATGCTCGATGAGACTTTGACGCATTCACGGTAGCTTACAAGGGTAGTGTAGGGTGAAGCAAGATGGCGGCAATGGCATCGAATGTGACGAGCGCATGTGTGTAGTAGTCGATGACGTCACCGCGTTCTTGCCATTCAAAAGAACGGCGGTTCTTTTGAATGTGCCGTGTGTACACTCGGCGAGCAAGAAAAGCTTGCCAGGAATCTCGTCGGGAAAACCAACGTTTTTTTTCCCGACGAGATTCCAGCCCATGCGTACAAGGCTTTATTGTTATGTCTGAACTAAAATGGGAAATGTTACAATGCCAGCTTTCTGACAACTGGACTCAAGTTTTGCAACAGAAAGTTATATCTGTGCTGGAGACAGAAAGTTTATCCAATTTCTTTAAAGGCCAATACATTGGCAATGCGCCTGCTTTATGTGCAGTACATTACAACTCCCCTAACTGTGAGTGACCCTCTGTACAGTAAAGTGCAATGCACAACTCACCGCAGCTCACCACAACTCACGTTGTGTTGCATTAGCAACCTATTCACAGTGAATGGGCTACCTTAATGTAATGCACATGTGTTAGTAAAATGCGACAGACTGCTAAAGTGTCAATGGACCATTAATATATCTTTACAGTCAAATTTAGCTAGCCTCTATCTATCTACTCGGACTGAAGCCTCTTGGTGCATGATTCTGTGCTATGCAACATCGTTCTATGTCTAGAACATAAACTTCAGCAAGGATCCCATGGTTACAGTGTTGAGAGCACCTGGCCAGTGCATTTACAAGCTAAGCTTACTGTTAGAGGAGCTCTGGCTACAACAGCCAAATGTAGATGATAAGCGCTTGCTGACCGCCGCACGCAGATATACATGTTCAGCATGGCACTGGCAGGCAAAAGGACGTATATATACGTCCCCTTTAAGAAGCAGCATTGTAGACACGCGCCAGCCGCGAGCTCCGTGACTCCGTCCGCGGGTCTCACGGACTCGATGTCCACGGGCATACCCGCGATCATATCACGGTGAGGAAGAAAGGGGAAATGTTCATGTAAACAAGCATTTCCCCAGTCTTCCTAGTGACAGGACAGTGATCACAGCTTCCTGTAATCGGAAGCGATGATAACTGTCGCACTGATCGCTGTAAAAATGACAATGGTGTCAAAAGTGTCCGATGTGTCCCCCATAAAGCCACAGTCACGATAAAAATTGC
Organism: Rana muscosa; assembly: GCA_029206835.1. Lineage (NCBI taxonomy): Eukaryota > Metazoa > Chordata > Amphibia > Anura > Ranidae > Rana > Rana muscosa. The sequence goes on along the minus strand of CM055119.1, from coordinate 130,731,605 downwards.
AGATCATCGCCATTACTAGTAAAAAAAATAATAATAATACAAATGCCATAATTCTATCCCCTATTAGGTAGATGCTATAACTTTTGCGCAAACCAAACCAAACAATTTTTTACCAAAAATATGTAGAAGAATACATATCGGCCTAAACTGAGGAAAAAAAATGTTTTTTTATATATTTTTTGGGATATTTATTATAACAAAAAGTAAAAAATATTGCATTTTTTTCAAAATTGTCGCTCTATTTTTGTTTATGGAGCAAACATTTCAAACCGCAGAGATGATCAAATACCACCAAAAGAAAGCTCTATTTGTGGGAAAAAAAGGATTTTTGTTTGGCAGCCACGTCGCACGACCGCGCAATTGTCAGTTAAAGCGAAGCAGTGCCGAATCGCAAAAAGTGGCCTGGTCTTTGGCCAGCAAAATGGTCCGGGGTTTAGGTGGTTAAGGAGGGTTCATCCATTCCCCTGTTTCTAAGCACAGCCCAAAAAAGGAAGCCACACACAGTGGGTTAGCATTCATCCAAGTTTACTGATTAAAGCCAATGGTAATACCTGCCAGACGCTGTTCATTTACTGATGCACGTCACCCAAAGGATGGGCTTAGTCATAGAGCTCCTATGCAGGACAAGGATGGCCAAATCTAAATGATACAATTCTACCCAAATAGTTATTAAAATGTATTTTTCCTTGAGGAATCCAGTTAAACTAAAACTTCAATGGCAGTTAAACAAAGTAAAATAGTTTTATTTTCTTATATTATATATTGGGTGCGACCAATGGTCCAAAGTTTGTATATCTAAAGTGTAAATTTGATTCTTCTCTCTTACCAGCCAACCCCCCCAACTCAGCAGCCAGGCAAACTGTATATCAAGAACTCAGTGACCAAGATCTGCATGACAAGGAAACAGGGGAGACATCAGGAGTCTGATATGGAAAGTAGCTTGGGGTTGAAGGGAAGACAAAGCTATTAACCTGCCCATTGCCTGTGTTGGCCTTAATCAGTCTCTGGGCTGAGAAAACATACAGTATTTGTTTTGGTCAGTGTGGCATGGTAATCTTAGAGTGGGTGACTAGATACTCTGCTTCTGCACCCAGCACCCATATAATTTTAACTCAAGATTCCACTAATATAATTGTTCCTATGTTTGCCTTTATTATTAGTAAGGCTCCATGCACACAAGCATTTTTTTAAAGCTAAAAAAATGCTGGAAAAACGCTGGATAAAAACGCTGGTAATAGCTTTTTGTAGTAGTGTTTTAGGAGCGTTTAGGGGCATTAGCATTTTATTAGCATTTTTGCAGTTCCTTAACCCCCTTCAATATCAGGCACTTTCACCCCCTTCCTGCCCAAGCCAGTTTTCAGCTTTCAGAGTTGTCGCACATTAAATGACAACACTGTACCCAAACAGAATTTTTTATCATTTTGTTCCCACAAATAGAGATTTCTTTTGATGCCATTTGATCACCTATGCGGTTTTTATTTTTTGGTAAACAAATAAAAAAAGGCCGAAAATATTGAAAAAAAATTTTTTTTATTTTGTTTCTGTTATAAAATTTTGTAAATAAGTATGTTTTCTCCTTCACTGATGGGCACTGATAAGGTGGCACTGACGGGCACTGATATGCGGCACTGATAAATGGCACTGATAAGCATCACTGATGGCACTAGCCCTGGCAGGCATGGATGGGCACTGATTGGCAGCTGCCTGGGCACTGATTGGCATTTCCTCGGTGGTCTAGGGTGGCATACTTGTTGGTCCAGTGTTGTGGCCTTCCCCCGTGGTCCTGGTGGCATCCTGGTGGTCCTGGGCGGGCAACCGAGGGGGGCTGCGCTGATAAATCAGCACAGACCCCCCGTCAGGAGAGCAGCCGATCAGCTCTCCTCTACTAGCGTCTGTCAGACGCGAGTGAGGAAAAGACGATCAAGAGCTCTTCCTCTTTACATCGTGATCAGCCGTGATTGGACACGGCTGATCACGTGGTAAAGGGCCTCCGTCGGAGGCTCTATACCGAGATCGGTGCAGCACTGATCGCCCAAAGGGGCGCGGTGGCTGTTATCCTGCTGGACGTCATATGACGTCCAGTCAGGATAACTGAACCACCGCCTGGCCGTCATTCTGCTATAGGCCGGGCGGCAAGTGGTTAAAAAAAAGGCAAAAACGCTATTAGTATTGTTTAGGAGCATTTTGCAGTGTTTAGGGGCGTTTCTGCTGGAAAAACACTCTGCAAAAACATTTTTTTTAAAGTACGGTAGTATGCATGGACACATAGGATAACACTATTTAGCTTCTAGGAGAAGAAAAAAAAATGCTAATAACTTCTAGGAGCTTAAAAAAATGCTAGGGTGCATGGAGCCTTAATATTCAGCCACTATCTTGGCCAAACTAAAAGACTTATAAAGTGAGATTTTTCCACTCTTTATAGTACAGAGTAAAGTAAATGTACCTTTTTTTTTCTATTTTGTGTTTAAACTAAAGAAAATGTGGTCATTATGTCAGATATATTGGCCTAATCACCAGCACACTGGTTTCAAAGTTACCCCCTCCTGCCAACATTTCTATAGCAGCAGAACCAGGGTTTCATAATGAGATATTTTTTCACAGCAAACTAAGCACGCTTTGACAGATGCCCAAACAAGAAGGTAAAGAAATATGACATGTTTCACACCAGTGCTTGTGCCTTTTTATGCACAGTATACAATAAAATAGAAAGCATGCTTATTGGTTTCATTAAGGCTATACAACTCTATATATCTCCACTGGGGAGTTGTAGTGGGGAAGCAGAAAGGCAATGATGTGTGCAGTATACAAAAAGGTCTCAAGCACAACTTCAATAAAGATACCCTGAACTGCATTAACCACAAACCCAGAAAGGCTGAGAGATATAATAAAAATCCAGCAAGGAAAAGATACCCTTGAGTTTTAAACAAGCACAAATGTGATCTTAACCAAAGCAGCTCATTTTAACTCCAGTAAGCGTTGTGCAGTCCTGCTGCTAAACCACTGGCCTAAATTATGCTGGAAAAGCATTCCCAAAGATGCTAAAAGCTTAAGAAAAATGTATCTTGGGAACAACTCATCTTTACAAAGGAATAGTTTTAGATTAGAAGATTAACAAGGCCAACCCAGCGGAGAAATGAACACAGCCAACCCATCAAAACAAGCTAAAGTGGACTTGTTATTAACTTTAGAAGTCTGCATGAATAAATTCCTGATATTGTCACAATACACAGAAATGGTATAAATACAAAAGCTGAAACTTTGGTTATTAAAGTGACTCTGTTGCTGTTCTTCAAAATGATAAAGAATGGCTCCTGCAATAAAAGACACTAAATACTTTACCCCTTCTCATGGGTGTTGAGACCAAACTCCACTGTGACCAACTGATACATCCTCTGGAAAAGTCTTCATATCCAACAAATTTCTGTGTGTTTTAGATGCCTGGTATCTCATTGTGCTCAATGGTTCCTCCATCTGGTTGCTACTTTTCTGCTGTGTCCTGTAATGATTAGACATGTGCATTCGTTTTCGTCCGAATGCATTTTCGTCCGAATTTCAGGTATTTTCGTTATCGTGTTAACAAACGAAAACGAAAGCACAGAATCCGAAAACCGAAAGATCCGACATAAACAAATGCTTTATTTTCGTTTTTGTTGCAACAACAGTTTGATATAGATAGGAGATTCAACGTGACGCTGACAATAACAATCTGTGTCTATCGAACCTGTGGTCGAATGTGCCTAACCTTAACTCTAATAGTCCAAGATTATTCTACATAGAGAGAAAAGATTCGACATTATAGAGAGAAAAGATTCGACATAGAGAGAAAAGATCGCTGCTGGAATTGGGTGGGGGAAGTAAAATAAAAATAATGATGATGATGAATGTTATTGGCTGATTGTAACCAAAGGGGAGGAGCAGTAAAATAGCTAGAACTAACTTGACAATTCAACATGAACGACGAAGATTCGACAAAGCATCAAAAAACATACAAACGTTGAATCTGTCATTGAAGGCTTATGGCGTCTGTCGAAAGTTAGAAGATTCGACGGAGCAGCTAAACTGTACGACGCTGCAATCATACATTTCCGGTCAAATGCATCCGTCCATAGGCTATAGAAGAATTCTAATGTTGGTTGACTAGTAATAGTAATTAATAAATATAATTATTACTAGTCATACAACATTAGAATTCTACTATAGCTTGTAGGCGGAACATTCGACCGGAAATGTATGATTGCGGCTTCGTACAGTTTTGCTGCTCCGTCGAAACTTCTTTGAACATTCGACAGACACCATAAGCCTTCAATGACAGATTCGACCTTAATTAATTCAGATTTTCGGACGAATGCAATTTCTAACGAAAAACGAAATAAATAAAAACAAATTTCGGGAGTAACTAAATAAATTTATTTTTCGGACGAAAACGAAATTCCAAAACGAAATATTTCAGTGTGCACATGTCTAGTAATGATATAGGAGCCATGGAAAGAAAACTCCCAAAAGTTTTGAATTCTAAAGCTAAATGTCGTATTGCCTTCAAACTACAGAATTTTGACTTGCTAACACCAAAGAGATACATATTCAGTGTATTTTATTACAAGGACCATTCTATACCGAGGCGCAATCTGGGAGAATTTTGCCATGAATCTGCTGCAGGCTGGAAGACACATTTAACCAGTCCCTATCCCAAGTGGGGGACTGCTATTGCAGTTCTATCCTCCTGAAAATGGTAGTGGCTTGTCTGCCACATTATTTCTCTTGCTTTAAAACCCACAAAGGCTGGTCATACGTTATTCAATTTTCTTATTCAATTTCCTTTAGATTTATCTTCAGCTATGTAGTGCAAGGGCCTGCCTGATTGCATATAAATTGATAGTGTTTAGGTTTGACCTAATATTATATGGTTTTGGTTAATTCAAAGCAGTGGCCTTCAAACTGTGGCCTGGGGCCAGATGTGGCCCTCTGCTTGCTTCTATATGGCCCTTGGGACACTATTCCTCCAAATGACACCAATGATGGGACACCATTCCCCCCACTGACACCATTAATGGAGCATTCTTCCTCCCACTGACACCATTGATGGGGCACTATTCCTTCTGCTAATACCAATGATGGGGCACTATTCCTCCCACTGACACCAATTATGGGGCAATATTCCTCCCACTGACACCATTGATAGGGCACTATACCTCCCATTGATACCAACCATGGTGCACCATTCCTCCTGTTAAAACCAATGATGGGGCAGTGCTTACTCCCACTGATGCTGGGCCCAGGACATTTTCTACTCACACTTCCCACAATCCAGCCCCCCTAAAGCCCGAAGGATGGTAAACTGGCCCTTTGTTTAAAAAGTTTGGAGACCCCTGATCTAAAGAAAGTTGTACAAGAAAATTGTATGTTTGTCCAGCCTAGTACACATGTGCGGGTTTTCCGTCGGATAATAAACCGACAGAATTCCTCTCAGGCTGCCTTGCATACACACGTTAAGACAAAAGTCTGACTGTCCAAAGAGCGGTGACGTACAACACATACGATGGCACTATAAAGGGGAAGTTCTATTCCAACGGCACCACCATTTGGGCTGCTTTTGCTGATCCTCGTGTTAGTAAAGGTTTGGTGAGAGACGATTCACGCTTTTCAGCCTTGTGCTTTTCAGTCCGTTACAGCGTGATGAATGTGCTATCTCCATTACGAATGCTAGTTTTACCAGAAAGAGCTCTCCCTCCTCATACTTGATTCTGAGCATGCGCGGTTTTCTGCCCGTCGGAAAACCATACAGACGAACGGATTTCCCGCTCGGATTTTTGGCCTGACGGGAAAAAAGAGATCCTGATCTCTTTTTTTGTTCGGCAGTTTTCCCGTCCGAAAAACTGCGATGGAGCATACACACGGCCGGAATTCCCGACCAAATGCTCTCATAGCAGTTTTCCAGTCGGAAAAAACAGTCGTGTGTACAAGGCATTAGTCACTAACCAGACCAAGTATGCAGATAGCGACTTTTGATTTCACTCTGATCTGCATATTTGTTTCATGCTCATGCCTCAAATAATTAAAGCCTCTGGGCTAGAATAACAGCCAAGCAACATTACATTTTAATAAGGAGAACAGCAATGGCAGTGTCCTTATTTCTCTTAAGACAAGTTTACTTTAATGTCCTGTTGCATTGAACTAGTCACACATTTTACAATGTAATGCCCAACGGCAGTCATAACTTATTAGTTCGTTTTGAACAGAGTGAGAAAGGGTTTGAGTCCCTGTTGTTTTTGTTTTGCCATTTTCCAGGAAGAGAGAAAGAATGGGAAATTTCTCCAACAGGTACACCAATAAAAACACAGTTAGTAAAGAAGTAAAGGGTTAGAACCCCTGAACGTGTTTTTAGTGTTTTCTTTTTTTTCCTACCTATCCTGATGACAACCTACCTACCTCCCTTTCCCAATTTCTTGTATGGTCATCACAGGAACAGGAGGTGATGGAGAATCTCCCCGGTCGGATTATAGAACAAAAAACCCTGAAAGAATTTTAAACTTTTTTCACGTCTATTCAATTTTATTTTATTTTTTAAATAGCACAGTTAGGAATCCAAGTGTAGCAGAAGACAAACCCTTTTTTTTTTAGTGTAGAAGGGTTGGAACTTAAGTATTTGTCCTGATGACCTGATTGTCATCAGGACTGAAAGTGAGGCAAAATCCAACATTGTATTCTTTACCCAGAACAGGCACATAGGATACGTCTTCAAATGGAGATCTGTTTAAGGTGACATCTGTCTTAATCACTTCACCCCTGGAAGAATCAGCTGCTCAATGACCAGGCCATTTTTTGCAATACGGCACTGGGTCGCTTTCACTGACAATTGCGCGGTCATGCGACATTGTACCCAAAATTGACGTCCTTTTTTTCCCACAAATGTAGCTTTCTTTTGGTGGTATTTGATATTTTTTGTGTTTTTTTTTTTTTGCCCTATAAACAAAAAAGAGCGACAATTTGGAAAAAAACACAATATTTTGTACTTTTTGCTGTAATAAATTGCCCAATTTTTTTTTTAAAAAAAGCAAATTTTTTCCTCGGTCTAGGCCGATATGTATTCTTCTACATATGCATATATTGATTGATTTGCGCAAAAGGTATAGCGTCTACAACAGTGGTCATCAACCCTGTCCTCAGGGCCCACTTATAGGCCAGGTTTGCAAGATAAGTGAAATACATCACAGGTGATATCATTTGCTGCTCAGTGATCGCAGTATTCTAGTCTGCATCTTGCCCAAGGTAATACATAAAACCTGGCCTTTTAGTGGGCCCTGAGGACAGGGTTGATGACCACTGGTCTACAAAATAGGGGATAGATTTATGACATTTTTATTATTATTATTTTTTTACAAGTAATGGTGGCGATCTGCGATTTTTATCGGGACTGTGACATTATGGCGGACATATCGGACACTTTTGACACATTTTTGGGATCATTGGCATTTATACAGCGATCAATGCTATAAAAATGCACTGATTACTGTAAAAATGTCACTGGCAGGGAAGGGGTTAACACTAGGGGGCGATCAAGGGGTTAACTGTATTCCCTGTGTGTGTGTTCTAACTGTGGGGGATAGGACTGACTATAGGAGATGGGAGATCATGGTTCCCAGATTGTAGGAACTCATGATCTCTCTCTCCTCTCAGAACAGAACTGGGATGTGTGGGCTTACACACACACGTCCCTGTTCTGTCTCTTGTGCCTGCGATCACTCGAGGCCGGCGGTCATCGCGACTGCCGGTCATGAGCATCAGCACCCCCGCTGTGCAGCAGGCGCATGCGCGCGCCTTCCTGCGGCGTGCCCGTGCCCGCTATCCCGCTTACAGGGACCAATGTACAGCTACGACGGTTCGCAGGATTGTGCCGACCTGCCGCCATATAACGACAGCGGCTGGTCAGCAAGTGGTTAAAGAATAAGTTCACTTTTTTTTTGCAGGTAAACAAATGTGTATTTATAACTTTTTTATAAATACACTTTTTTTTGAGCCTGTAAATCATTGCACCAGCAATCAGTAGATCGCTGGTGCTATGCAGGTTTCCTTCAGATCTGTCAGTGTATCTGTGTACCCATACATCCCAAAAATTACAAGCCAACAGCTGTAAAGGCTGCTGGACCCTGTAGTTTTCCATTCACAGAACATTGTGCATCAGTGGCGGAGTCCCGCTCGGCCAAGTTTTTTTTTTAATTGTGACAGCTAGCGACAGTGGGGAGGGGGGGAGTCCCCGCTGGCTGTCAGATCAGGGATTGGGGAGGTGCCTGGGCCAGTCTGTTCATAACATGTTACATGTTACACCCTGAATATGGGCATAACATGTTACGAAAGGTGAATTATCCTTTAAGTGGGAATTTTCCCCACTTTTGAGAGATTTTTTTCAAATTTCCTGGTGTTTCACAGTGCAGAATATGAAGAGTACTCTTCCCAATGGAATACACATGGCAAAAATTAATGATGGAGCTTTAAACCATTTAGACCCTGCCCAAGTTCTGACTTGCTTATTTTTGTCTCTCAGTGATTCTATTTTAAAGCGGAGCTCCACCCTAAAGTGGAACTTTCGCTCATCGGATTCCTCCCGCCCTCCGGTGCCACAATTGGCACCTTTCAGGGGGGAGGGGGGTGCAGATAACGAATGCCTCATGACCGGAAACGTGTTCTCTTTTCAATTATCCCGTTACCAGTTGAATACTTTATAAGCGCAGAGGCTGCATGCTGGTTTATACCCCTGTAGAAGTCCGTTAGGACGAAATGCATAGGGTTCTACACTTGCTGCCTATACTGCGCCCTGTTTTTCATTTGTGATCACCTTTGTAACTATTGCTGGATTTTTACATACCTGCCTTTTACCATTAAAATTTTTGTTCCATGTGTTTTTTAATAAATTCCCTTTTCTGCCCATTTTTGATCTATGCCATGTGGAGTCCTCTTTCTTTCTAATTTTATGTCCACCGCACATCCTGAACCCCTGGAGGGGCATCACCGCTTGTGGTGAATACCACCCAACCTTTTGGAGCTTGAGAGCGCGGACGCCTAGTCACCACGCAGAGTTTGGAAGTTTACCTTTGAACGTATGTGAGGACCGGATTGAACACCACCAGAGATGATCGCCTGAGGAATCTTGGCATCACCACTCTTACCTTTGCCTGTTTGACCCACCCTGCAATGGTGCATGGGTCCATGTCACATGGTAAGAGTATTTATTTTTATCTTCTGCATTTGGATCCTATGTCCTGAGGTTCTCATATGTTACCAAGACACACTCATCTTTACTTGTCCCTTCTCAGCGGTCCTATAATTTGATTTTAATCGCCTGATCCTCTTTTTAGATGGACTTATCTATTTGAGACCTGCCACAGTTACTCCATCTTATTTCACTTTTGACTATTGCTGATTCATACACTTTGTGTTGGGGTTGGACTGACCTGTCACGCTTTGTTGTTTATTATACCCAGTGATTTATTCACAGTCACTATTTAGCCTTAATTGTGCTTATTTTCATATGTTTTTATATGTTTTCACATGCTTATTCACTTCCACGTCATTATATATACAAATAATTTTTCATACGTTTTTCACATGTTTACATACATTTACGATATTATATATAATTATTTTATTGTATCCTGATCACCAGGTACTTCTCTCTCTCTATTAGCGCTGCACTCTTCCATTTTCACTAAGACAGGTATTTGCACCCACTTCACTTTCGGCATAGACTCTGTGGAAAACTGCGGGCATTACGGTACTGACCCCCCCCCCCCCCCCGTTGTGTTCTGGGAAACACACGGCTCCCAGAACACAGCGGGGACCAGTGAGGACGGCGCAGCATGACTCACACATGCGCAGTAGGGACACTTCACTTCCTGATTCCCTCACCGAGGATGGTGGCGGGGGCAGCCGAGAGGTGAGCGATTGCTCGTCTTCTGCTGCCGACATCGCTGGACTCCAGGACAGGTAAGTGTCCATTTATAAAAAGTCAGAAGCTGCAGTATTTGTAGCTGCTGGCTTTTAATATCTTTTTTTTTTACGGCGGAGCTCCGCTTTAAACAAGAACTGATAGAAATGAAAAAACAGAACTGATGTAGATCTGCTTTAAATATACCTTAACTGGAGATGTTGACTGATCCTTATGGATTTGTTTCAGCCAAGAGACCATCAGTGTGTTGGCTTTGTGAAGCCTTGTCCTTGCTTTCTTATGGTTGTCTAGTAGAATTTTCTCCCCTGTGGAGCTTAGCTTTCATGCAGCAACAAGTGCTTTCTGTCACCTTTCTATGTTGTGTTTGCGCCAATTTCACTTGGGGACCATCACCACAATTTGTGTGGGAGAGAGGAGCTCACATCGTGATTTCTAGCGATTACAACATGACATGTACCTTGGCATTTCATTGTATGCACTTTACAACAGACAAAACACATTACGTATAACATCAATTTTTTTCTAATCCTTATTTTTGACTGATAGCATGCTCAAAAAAGTAAACAAAAATGGGGAAAAACTGAGATTAATAAAGCACTAAATGTGCGTTTTTGTACACAATTACAGTTTTATAGAGAACAGCACTGTACATTAATTAATAAGCCTTTCCTAACATCTCCTAGCAAGTTATTTCACAGTCTAACAATCCGAACAATGCAGCAGCTTCATACCATCTCGTAAGCTCACCACTTGCCAGCTCTGTCAATAGGTAGAACAAAGATGATTCATCATTAGCATTACACTTTCCACCCCTTGGGGATCGGCATGATTTTTTTTCAGTGAACAATGACCAAAGACTTTCATGGAAACCTAGCATAACCCATGATCTCTAGCTGTGCTCCTGTAGCAATCTTCTATTATGTTTATGTCATTGTTTTGTAAGGTCGGCATAAAAAGACATATGGCACATTTTTTCCCCCTAGGTGGAAAGAAAGAATGCTTCAAATTGAGGAATGGATGAGACATTTCCCCTGTTATCCATTTTCTTTCTTGGCTACAAGTCCTGAATCACCAGAGCAAAATTCAGAAGAAAGGAGAATCAGTCATGAATGATAGCTGAAAAGTGGATAAATTGGACACTGAGAATTATAGACTGGATCAATTAGGCCAGATCACTGAAGGAGAAAAGAAATAGCGCACTTATTGCAAGCAGTCTACTGCTCATCACAACTATCCAGAGATGTTTTAAAGAAATAGCCAGTAATATACAGCAATCACCATTACAGTTCTTGAAGTATGGCAAGGAGTCAGATTTGTTTTTACTTAACTCCTTGAGTCCCATGGCTTTTTTCTCCCAAAAGCCTCTTGAGTCCCAGGGTGTTTTATTCTTTTAGTTTGGGAGTTTTCTGGGTTCCTCGCCTTCTTCCTTTAAGTGTTTGTAGTCCCTCTTAAAGGGGTTGCAATTCTATGCATTAAAATAAAAAGCCTTCTGTGTGCAGCAGCCCCCCTCAGCCCCCCTAATACTTACCTGATCCCCATCTCTGTCCAGCAATGTCCACAAGTGTCTCAGCTGTCCAGGACTCTCCCTCCTGATTGGCTGAGAAACAGCACTGGCGCCATTGGCGCCAAATCAGTTAGACAATCAGGAAACAGAGAGGGGGTAGGGTCGAACCGCAGTTCTGTGTCTGAATGGACATATGAAGCTGCAGCTTGGCTCGGGTGCCCCCATATCAAGCTGCATGCTGTGGGGGCACTCAACAGGAGGAAGGGGCTTGGAGCACCGAAGAGGGACCCAAGAAGAGGAGGATCCAGGCTGCTCTGTGCAAATCCACTGCACAGAGCAGGTAGGTATAACATGTTTGTTATTTTTATAGAAAAAAAATGAGTCTTTACAGTATAAAATCACTTTAATGTATCGAATATATATATATTTTTTATTAGTACAGATAAGCTCTTAATTTGGTAGCAGATTAGGTTACATATATTTTTATTTCCTAGGCTTTTATTCAGCAGAAATAATGAAAAATTAGAAATAGTATATTTTTCCAACATAACATTTATGTGTAGCGGGTATGTACTTTCCCGGGTGTAATTTGAACTTGGCAGAGACATTAGTGATGTGTAATTCCCTGCAGCCCAGCAGGTGGCGGTGTCGCCCTGGGCTGGGGTTGAATCATTGCTGTGTGCCGTACCTCCTTTTTGTCCTTTCTCGGCAGCAGTATGGTGGGGCGGGGAACCCACCGTGCTTGCTGGGAGAGGGTATAAAGGGGCCGGCCATCTTTGTCACGGGGTCAAGTCCCAGGCACCTTCAGCCTGTGGGTGGTGGTTCGTGTCGGTTCTCTAGGCGGGCCTAGGCCTAGAGGACAGCCGGAGGTCGTGTTCCATCCCAGGCACCTTTAGCCTGGGGTGAGGTACTCGGATGGAGGTCTGGAGCTCAGTGCCCAACACTGAGTTCCGCGAGGGAAGGAGATCCTAGGGTACCCAGGGAGTGGGTACCCGAATCCGGAAGGCGTAATGGACCGGGGGAAGCTCCTCACTCGAAGACCTGGTGCAGCAGATTGCCAGTGACGGATGAGCCTCTCATCGGAGACCGCCTGGAAGGAAACCCCCCACCGCTCGGAGACCGCAACTCACTTTCAGGAAGGAAAGTGGAGAACACATTGTGTCTGGGCCTACTCGCATCCACACCTCATTTTCTGTTCTGTTTCTACAAGGGAGTTCAACTGATTGTGTTCATTCGAGAAGAATAAAGGAGTGTTGAACTTTAATGGTGTGGGGCTCATTCCCTGACAGACATTGTTCAAGGTGACTCTTGGTGGAGGCTCCAGGTGCACAACACTGACCCGAAGGTGGAAGAACTTTGCTTGTATCACACTGATGCCTGTGGTGGGGGCCAGGCGTGGGGTCCCCGCTCCCTTCCCCTCTGAAAGGTACCCCTAGACAAGAGACAGACGAGCTGAAGAAAAAGAGGGGAGTGAGGGGGGCGCTACATATGTAATTTGCAAATATTTCCAGATGTTTACCTCAAAATACAACCGACAAAGTTTGCTGAATAAAATTATATCACATTTGTGTGATTTTGATGCAACTAACAGCAAAACAAATTGGTTTGAGTAACATTAAGAAAAGATCACATTGGGAAAATATATATACAAACATTCACAAAGGAACAATCAATGTATCAACACAAATTTTTTTATTAAAAATTGTTTCAAGATGGTACAGAACTCCCCTTAGACTCCACAAAATGTATCCTGCAGTTTTGCCTTATGCCCTGTACACACTGTTGCAATTTCTGATGGAAAAAGTCAGATGGGAGCTTTTCATCGGATATTCCGACCGTGTGTATGCCCCATCGGACTTTTTCCGTCGGAAATTCCGACGGACTTAGATAGAGAACATGTTCTCTATTTTTCCGACGGAAAAAATTCCTATTGGAAAAATCCGTTCGTCTGTATGCAATTCCGACGCACTAAAAGCCACGCATGCTCAGAATCAAGTCGACGCATGCTCGGAAGCATTGAACTTAATTTTTCTTGGCTCGTCGTAGTGTTGTACGTCACCGCGTTCTTGACATTCGGTGTGACCGTGTGTATGCAAGCCAAGCTTGAGCAGAATTCCATTGGAAAAACCATCCGATTTTTTCCAACGGAAAATCCGACCGTGTTTACAAGGCATAAGTGCTGGTGCTACAATGAGAGCAAAGGCTCACTCCTACACATTTGGTGGCTATGTCCACTAATCCAACACTTCTGGAAGGAAGTGCATCGCCATTCCGATGGAGAGCTCCCATCCCCCAACTATAAAAGAATGGCTCCAACATAATAAAATAATAGTGGAAATGGAAGAGCTTATCCATCAAGCAAAGGAGACTATATCCAAATTCAACAAACTTTGGTCCTGCTGGCACCATTTCACCACAACGAATGAGTACTCCAAGCTCTTGGACTAACTAGATACAAACCATCTTCGGTACCCTCAGGCGGAGGAGAATGGAACCTTTATTTCTCTTCCCATGTTTCCCCCTCTCTACCCCATTCCCTACCTCCAAGGTCTAAATTACCTTACCCTCTGTGAGATCTAAATTCTGATCCCTCTTTCCCCCCTCATAACAATAAGATAATCAAGACATCACACATGCTCACGAATTTAAAACATTAAACAACCTTGGGTACATTAAAGAAACATGCCCAAGGGTAATGATTGGCTATTTCCCCACCCGAACGCAGTTTGTCCCCAATAGGGGTGTCCGGATGGTCAGGAGGCATGTCCGATGTCGCCAATGGATCGTGGGTCTACCAACCACACAATGTTAAGATAATTGTAGCTTTACTGCTTTTGCAATAACTATGTTGACTATGTTAAGTTGTACTTATATGTACCTTTTGTGTAAGAACAGAAATCGGTCAGAATCCTTTTTGAATGTCTGAATAATTGTAATTCTTTTATTTCTGAAAATTCTTCACTAAATCATGTTAAAAAAAAAAGATCACCTTGGCTTGGTGAGGACACAAACTAGCATGACATCACAAAAGATTTGCCATCGCCAAAAATCGAAATAACATTGGGTCTCCTTCTCCATAAATGTTGATGTCATCCAGGTCGCCTGACGTTATTGTTTGAATCTGGGGATTAATCTGGGAAGGAATTTTAAAACTTTTAGGAATATATATATATATATATATATATATACACAGTATCACTGACAGGTGCTCAGGACTGATGAAATTTGTAGCAGGAGGCAGTTTGTTTTCTGAGTTTGCTGAAGGACTGGGGAGCGGTACAATAATGAGTGTCTACAGGCAACAATGAAGCATGTTAAAGGTTCCTTGCAAATTTGGGGCTGCATCTCTGCAAATGGATTTGGGGATTCGTTCAGGATCAATGGTGTCCTCAATGCTGAGAAATACAGGCAGATACGTATCTATCATGCCAGGGAGACATGTGATTGGCCCCAGATTTATTCTGTTGCAGGACAACAATCCCAAACATACACCCAATGCCATTAAGGAAAAGTAGGGCCAAAGCTTTGGCCTTACTTTTTCTGTGGGTTACAGGAGTGCCCATTGTCTTGCACTCCTGTGACCTATTTTCAGCCTAAGCCCTCGTACACACGGCCGAGATTCTCGTTGAAAAAAACATGTCGTTTTTTTCGACGAGATTCTTGGACAAGAAACTTGTCCCGGCCGAGTGTACACACGCTCGTTTCAAAGAACCCGCGGTTCTTTGAATGGAGCGTACGCGGTGACGTCATCGACTACGACGAGCATGCGCTCGTCACATTCGATGCCGTCGCCGCCATCTTGGTATACCCTACGTATGCCTAGGAAGCTACCGCGCATGCGTCTAATTCATTTCGAACATGCGCGGGCTTCCGGGAGGACAGGTAAGTGTACACACACTCACTTTTCTCGTCGAGAAACATGCCAAGGAGAATCTCGACGAGAAAATAGAGAGCAGGTTCTCTATTTTCTCGTCAAGGTTTCTTGTCGGTTTTCTCGACGAGAAACCCGATAGCCGCGTACACACGACCGATTTACTCGGCAAGACCTCTCTGCCAGCAAGTTTCTTGCTGGTTCTTGCCGAGAAAATCGGCCGTGTGTACGAGGCCTAAATGTTTTTTTGTTATTTTTAAATGAATAGGCTGCCTTAATGCAACATGCCTCAACAGACGAAGACATACATGTTGACAAATGTTCTATAATGCAATACATGGTGTGAATAGGCCCATATTGATTGAGCTGTTATTATGGACGTGGGAATGTACATAAGCAGCTTTTTTTTAGTAAGCATTTGGGATAACTAGCCTGGTTATTAGTTTACTGCCTATTGTAAAGAAAGAAGAAAATGTGCTTTGTTTACATCATGTTTCATATTTCACCTTTTGTGCAAGAGGGAAAGATTTTTTCTTATTGCTTCAGGGCATACAATTACAAATTCTAATTGCAGTTTCTAATTACAGGTATAAAAGCATAAAATTACATATTTTAATTTGATTTCTTTATGTGAATGCTCATCTACAGTGGTCCCTGAAAAGAGTTAAGCCCTGAACACGATCAGATTTCCGATGGAATAAAATCCGATAGATTTTTCCATCGGATTTCCGATGAAGCTGATTTCCATCAGTCTTGCCTACACACCATCAGTCAAAAATCAGACCGTCCCAAACGCCGTGACGTAAAACACTCAGACGAGCTGAGAAAAATTAAGTTCAATGCTTCTGAGCATGCGTCGACTTGATTCTGAGCATGCGTGGGTTTTTTCTCTGATGGAGTTCCACACAGACGATCGGAATTTGCTATCGTTTTTTTTTCCATCGGATAAATTTAAAACATGTTAAATTTTTAATCACAGATGGAAAAAAGACCGATGGGGCCCATATACGATCGGTTTGTCCGATGAAAAAAACCAAGCAACTAAATGTATGAAACAGAGGAAAAAAACAAGCAGGCAGTGTATGCTACATGAAAGGTCTGGGTGCTGGGCGATAGTGGAGTGTAGTAGAGTGAGTGGAGATACTTCACTATTCAGACATTGATCAGAGCAGAACCCACAGTCTGTGACACATTATGGACAATAAATGTAGCTGCCTGGTCTCTGTTTAGACCTATGATGTCTGTCTGGTAGAGGGAAGTCTTCCAACACTGACTTTATGACTCTCGGATATGACTGAATGCCAAGAGCCACAAACAAAGCTGATGCTGGAAGATGTGAAATAGTGTGTCACAAGAAATGGTCCTTTATGAACATCCAGCTTTCACCAGGAGTCCTCCTGTAGTGATTTCATGGGTGGAGTTAGTGCCCATATATATGCCAGGGTGGAAGAAGCCTAGTGCAGCCGGGGCATGGAAGCCAATTACTCCACACCTATGCAGAAGTAGTCAGCAAAGCCTTGGCCCTGCTTAAGGCAGAAGTCCCAGGAGAAGTGTACAGAATTCCGTAGGAGTGGCTGCAGCAGTCCTGTCTTTTTAACGACTAGAGGATGGTCGTGAGCTTTGTGCAATAAGCCTAATGGACAAGCTAGAGCCCTCTGATTGTGTACTAATGACGCAGGGAACAAGAAAGTAACTTCAGGGAGCATAAATGGCTGGGTAGAGCTATGGAGTGGGAATTAGAAGGAGATACTGGTACACTAAAGAAGGCAGCTGACAGAGCAGGATGCTTCACCTTGTGAATCTCGGTTTGAAAAGAGCAAAATGCTACAGATATAGTACACAGAGAGATGGGTCCCAACACACCAACCGAAGAGAGAGAAAGACTATGAAAAAAGGGACGATGGCTTAGGAGTGATGTGTAGTGTGCTGCTTTCACATGATGACTGCAACGATATCTCCACCATATGTGTGATTGGCAAAGTGATGTCAATCGACCCCAGATAGTATGTCCATGTAAGGAGATTTGTCACTGCCATATTTGAAGAACACCAGCAAAGTGCAGAAAATATATTATTTGTGTGGAGATTTCTTTCTTTTGAATATAAAAGCTAATGGCCAGGGATGTCATGGGAAGGCCTCTGGCAAGGAGATGGGCACAATATGGCAGAGGTAAAGGACTACCAGCAGGTGGGTTGTTGTCCTGCATAGAAGGAGTGGACCAGGGACAACATCTTGACATCAATCACAAGCCCACCTTACAAGTGCTCTTAGTGGCTTTGAACAATAAAAAACTGTTGAGGAAAAGCATCATGGTGTGCTTATGATGAATAATAAATTCTCATGTTGGGAAGATGTTTTTAAAGTAAAGAGTCTTTGAAGGCCTATTACATAATTTAAAAACAAACAACATTCTCCTTAATTTCACTTTCCCTATTGACTCCAATGTATTTTTATAAAATGGTGAATTTTTACCAAAATCCCCAAATGTCTCAATTTCACTTTTACATACTTGCAATGAATTCTTAATTCCTAATAACAGTGTGTGGATGGTGGTTTTATAAAAATATCATTTAATAATAATGATAGGAGATTATAACTATACAAGAGTAGCTGCATGTCACTGTCGGCCTTTATGGTTTTCTAAAAATCGAACCATTTAGGGTACACTTTTCTGGTGCCCATACTACAGATAACAGGACTCTGGATTCTGCCTGCGAAAATATTATGGACAATCTAACTGTTAAAGGGGTTGTAAAGGTTATTTTTTTTTATTTTCTAAATAGGTTCCTTTAAGCTAGTGCATTGTTGGTTCACTTACCTTTTCCTTCGATTTCCCTTCTAAATGTTTTTTTTCTTTGTCTGAATTTCTCACTTCCTGTTTCTCCTCAGTAAACTTCACACCATCATCTGAGTGGTGTTTAGTCAGCCAGAACAGCTTACTGAACAGCTTACTGAGGAGGAACAGGAAGTGAGAA
This sequence comes from Rana muscosa, assembly GCA_029206835.1. NCBI lineage: Eukaryota > Metazoa > Chordata > Amphibia > Anura > Ranidae > Rana > Rana muscosa. The sequence continues at coordinate 130,713,315 of CM055119.1, read as the reverse complement.
ATTCAGACAAAGAAAACAAAGAAAAAAAACATTTAGAAGGGAAATTGAAGGAAAAGGTAAGTGAACCAACAATGCACTAGCTTAAAGGAACCTATTTAGAAAATAAAAAATGAAAATTTGCAACCCCTTTAAGCTTAATTGGTTCTGAAGAGGACATGTTGCTGTGAAATCCACCCTCAAATTACATCTGCACCAGGAAACAAAGAGCATTAAAATTTGCAGTTCCATAGCTGACGTTTAATTAGCCCTCCCGCCATGGTAAAAACAGATATGAAATTGTCTGATTTTCACAGTTAGTATGAAACACACATGAAAAATGAATTTGAATTCCAATAAACTAGAATACGACACCAGGCAATTTGTGTCAACTGCACTCAGCATGAGGCCACAAATTACGCTTGCACAGCACTTATAAAAGATAAATGAAACCCTCTGAGATTTCATAAGTTGTATTTAAACTCAATGCTGACCCATTAAGATGGTGATAGTTTAAAAAGGATCAATGCAACCAAATTAAAGAATCCTCAGAGAGCAAAGCCATGTAAAATCATCCATAAGGCACTACATTTTTCTTAAAAAAAAATCTGGATGTCACCACTGTGAAACAATGCAGCTTTTTAAGGTTGCATAAGTGTATTTGTATTATCTTTGAAAATCACAATTTAATGACATGCTCATGTCAAGTGAACAATTTGTATTTAAATTATTCTACATGCTGGTTAGGTTTTACATGTCAACATCGTGGTGTGTCATTTTGTTGCAGGACTGTGTTTCTCTGGCAGCATTGTTGCTGGGTAAGGTAAGTATGCAGCAGAAAGGGTTTAAAGTGGCATTAAGGATTGGGTTAGGGTAGCTTATTGTAGTGTTAGACCATTACCTGAACTGTTAGGGTTAATGAATGACAACACTACTTAGCCAGGAATTTGTAACACCTAGGGTTTCACCAAAGTTTGCTAGGGTTTCCTTGAGCATGTGTGGATTTATCGTAAACCTGACAGCGCCTAATTACTTCTGGCACTATTGTCACTATTCTGAGCCATTGATGTGGCTCCAATACAGGCTATATTTTTGTTATTCTTGTAACAGTAAGCACTGACAACCATGATTTTTTTTAGTTGTTTTTAAGTTAAGCATTCGTGCCACTTACCCCCAATGTAGCAATGCATTCTTTTCACCTACCAGATATTGTAAGAGTAGTGTAACGGAAAATGGTGCACCAGAAAGTTGATAAAATTGTAATGCTCTAATGGTCATGTTTAATTAGTAGTAAACACTCTGGAAATCAAGGTTAATGTCATTGTATTCCGTAAAGGCTGTAAAAAATCAATGTAATCTTCAAAAGTTTGAGTTTTCACAGCTGCTACTTGAGACTTGTTTTCATGCACAGCTAATACTGAAACGGAAGTCAAGATAAATGGCATGGCTTACTTACTAGTGCTTTATAGCCTCACTGGCCAATGGCATGCATTAAAAGGCAGAAAGGGAATGGGATAGGACTTGACTTTGGAACTGTTGTTGAGTTTCATATAAATGAGCACCTTACATTAGGGGTTTTTGCTAGGCACCTACTTGTCTGTATGTTGTTTTTATGAATAAGTGATAATATTTATCTTATCTCGGTGAAATGTTGTTGACATTTTCTATTCGGTTAACTCCAATGTATTTTGCTAAAATTTCACCTAAAGGAAAAATATATTGTACATCTCAGCAAAATTGATTTTGTTTCAACGCGATTTCAATAACATGTATCAGAATCAACTGGAAAGCAAATTTAGCCAAAATTTTCACCAAATTCATTGCTCATCCCTAGCTGCCAACATTGGCATTGGGTGGAGTCTCCCTATTTCTGCAAGGATGGGTGAGGCTTAGGCTGCCATACCTGTGTGTACATCCAAGGAAGTGCGAGGCCAGTCCACTGAGGGATTCACATATAAAGGATTCTTAGGGAAGAATTGTCTGCGCTGTCCATAGTGACCAGTCTGACCAGTTTGTGCACATGATAAAGAAATCAAATTATAGCTCTTCCCCTTTTTAATTTCCCAAATAGAGCATATTAGTATGAGCAGCCACTTCTAGGCACCTGCTTTTTAGTCCCACAGGTTTACTTTAAATAATCCAAACTCTTCATAATGATTAATTGCCCTAATTTTAGAATATTCACAAAATTACGATACATTACTAACTATGCGTATATACAGAAAAACACTCTACTCCCTCTCCAGTCCAGAAAATATATTAATAAATCACAATTCATGTGCAGTTCCCCAAAATAGATTGAGTTTGGTATATACTGTATTTATTGGCGTATAACACTCACTTTTTCACCCTGCAAATAGGTTGCAAATAGTGTGTGCGTGTTATACATCAATACTGCAATTTGGGCTGCCTCGGAGGAGAGAACGGGGAGGGGGTGGGACGCGCGCCATCAGATTACATACAGCGAGAATCTCCTGTTTACTCAGCGGCCTCTGTAAAAGGAAGTCCTGTCTCCTGGGCCGGCATTGGACCAGTGTTCTGTCTATCATAGAAGCCGATCCAGGAGGCAGAACTTTGAATTAAAAAAGCCACCGAGTAAACAGGAGATTCTCGCTGTATGTAATCCCTCCCTGAGATGGGCATTGATCAGGCTGCATTCATGGCAATGGGGAGGCTACAGATGGGCATTAATCAAGCTGCATTGATGGCCAATTGTGAGGCTACAGATTGGCATTGATTAAGCTGCATTGATGGTAAATTGTGAAGCTGCAGATGGGCATTGATCAGGCTGCATTGATGGGCACTGACCCTTATTTTGCTTCAAAATTTACGCTTTTTCCCTGGGACTTCGCTTTTAAAATGAAGGTATTTATATTCCCAAATATCTTGTGAAATTTAATTTGTCGAAGTATAGACCTAGGTCTGTCTGCATCAATTATCTAAAATCTTCCCTTCCAAAATTAACCTGATACAAATTCACAAGAATGAACCATGACCCAGCAATGCTAACATAATACAAAATGATTAATATTGAGAATCATTTATTAAATCACATAAAACTCTAACAGTATTCCATATTTTAAATTCATCCCTAATGCACATAATTATATGTAACATCAGTTTCAAGATGAATCACAAAAAGTCTGTAAATACCGTGATTAAAGATCCTAATATATAATCAAGCACTGTAAATAAAAGAATATATAATAAGCTTCAAAGAATAATCCTCCGGGAAATAAAAAAAAAGAAGCCATGTGTAAAATAATAACCATCCACAAGAACAAACAATCCAAATCAAAAATAAAATGCCCTAAATAATCCAAAGCCTGAATAAAAACATAAAACAGAATGCCAAGCATGGCTTCAATCGGCTGCATCACTTTCAAAGATCGGGCCTTTGGAAAGTATAAGAGGATAATTAATAGGATACAAATGAATGATAATTAAAGGATAACTGCACTTTGAAAACACATTAGCTCTTTTAATACATGCAAGGATAACAAGCTACTATACAAATATAATCTCTTAAAGTAAACCCGTGCTTTGAATATACTGGTCAAAGCAACGTCCAATATAAGCAGCGTGTATTTACAGTACCTTTCACTTGCTCCCCTTTTACTTCAATCTGACACATTGGGGTTGATTTACTAAAAGCACATAGGCTGTTCACTTTCTAAGGGAATTTCTTCTTTATAAGAGGATTTTCCCTTAACAGTATGAAACATACTTACAAAAGACATGAGGAAAATGTTGTCTGTGACCACAAAGCAAAAAAAAACACTAAATGTGAGTACAAATTTTGTATGTAAATGAATCACCAACGCGTTTCATAGTCCCTAAAACTCCTTCTTCAAGGAAGGTTTTAACAATCGTAGTACATATGGTCTATCAAACAAAACATACATTAGAGTATTCATCATTATTCACATATGTATGACATGGTCCGGGTGGGACAAAGATAAGGGTACTTACAATGCCTTGATGAAAAATGTCAACACACAGACAGGAATGGGATAAAAATTGTGGAAGTCAGTTAATAAAAAGTGGTGAGTATGGGAAGCAAAGGAAAAAGACAGAAAGGCCTCCCTAGCCTTCAGAGTGAATCAAAGGGGTGCGCTGGGATCACCTGGCATAGACGAAGAGGGAAGGGGGCATATACAGTTGTGCTCATAAGTTTACATACCCTAGCAGAATTTATGATTTCTTGGGCATTTTTCAGAGAATATGAATAACACAAAAACATTTCTTGGACTCATGGTTAGTGTTTGGCTGAAACCATTTATTATCAATCAACTGTGTTTACTATTTTTAAGTCATAATGGCAACAGAAACTACCCAAATGACCCTGATCAAAAGTTCAAATACCCAGGGGTTTGAATGGCTATTAAAGGTAACCTTCCTCACCTGTAATCTGTTTGCTTGTAATTAGTGTGTGTATAAAAGGTCAATACGTTTCTGGACTTCTGACAGACCCTTGCATCTTTCATCCAGTGCTGCAGTGACGTTTCTGGATTCTGAGTCATGGGGAAAGCAAAAGAATTGTCAAAGGATCTGCGGGAAAAGGTAGTTGAACTGTATAAAACAGGAAAGGGATATAAAAAGATATCTAAAGAATTGAGAATGGCAATCAGCAGTGTTAAAACTCTAATCAATAAGTGGAATATTAGGGTTCTGTTGAACCTAAACCACGGTCAGGTAGACCAACTAAAATTTCAGCCACAACTGCCAGGAAAAATGTTCAGGATGCAAAGAAAAACCCACAAATAACTTCAGGTGAAATACAGGACTCTCTGAAAACATGTGGTGTGGCTGTTTCAAGATGCACAATAAGGAGGCACTTGAAGAAAGATGGGCTGCATGGTCGAGTCCCCAGATGAAAGCCATTACTATGCAAATGCCATAAAGTATCCCACTTACAATACGCCAAACAGCACAGAGACAGGCCTCAAATCTTCTGGCACAAAGTCATTTGGAGTGATGAGACCAAAATTTAGCTTTTGGGCCACAATTATAAACGCTACATTTGGAGAGGAGTCAACAAGGCCTATGATGAAAGGTACGAAGGTGGGTCACTCATGTTTTGGGGATGTGTGAGCTACAAAGGACACAGAAAATTTGGTCAGAATTGCTGGCAAGATGGATGCAGTATGTTATCAAAACATATTCATTGGCTACAGCAGAATAAAGGTCAGTCTCCTGACCTCAATATCATTGAGCCACTCTGGGGAGAACTCAAACGTGCAGATCATGCAAGACAGCCCAAGAATTTACAGGAATTGGAGGCTTTTTGCCAAGAGGAATGGGCAGATTTACCATCTGAAAAGATAAAGAGCCTCAAATACCACAAAAGACTTCAAGCTGTCATTGATGTTAAAGGGGGCAATACACGGTATTAAGAACTGGGGTATGTAAACTATTGATCAGGGTCATTTGGGTAGTTTCTGTTGCCATTATGCTTTAAAAAGAGTAAACACAGTAGATTGATAATAAATAGCTTCAGCCAAACACTAACCATGAGTGAAAGAAAAGTTTTTGTGTTATCATTCATATTCTCTGAAAAATGGCCAAGAAATCATAAATTCTGTCAGGGTATGTAAACTTATGAGCACAACTGTATCCATAAATAAGGTGCTATATGAATCTAAAAGAGTAATGCAAAAACACATATTAAATGGTAAGTAAAATGACCTATTAAAGATGAAAAAACCCTCACCCTAAGGGATAGCCTTTAGATCCTTTAAAGAGATCCTTATGGAACATCCAACCTATATAGCCTTGCTTAAAGCATATTCAAAATGGACTAGAAAAGCCTGAGCATTATGCAGTATGATTGCAGTATAGTCATGTAGATAAATCAGTTAGGCCCCTTTCACACTGGAGTGGGGGCGGCGTCAGCGGTAAAGCGCCGCTATTTTTAGCGGCACTTTACCGTAAATTTCGCAGCGCTATTCGGCCGCTAGAGGGCGGTTTTACCCCCCATTAGCGTCCGAGAAAGGGTTAAAAACCACTGCAAAGCACCTCTGCAGTATAGCCGCGGTGCCCCATTGATTTCAATGGGCAGGAGTGGTATACACACCGCTCCTTCACCGCTCCAAAGATGCTGCTAGCAGGACTGTTTTTACCGTCCTGCTAGCGCACCGCTCCAGTGTGAAAGCCCTTGGGGCTTTCACACTGGAGAGACAGCAGTGGCTGTTTCTGGTCACTTTGCAGGTGCTATTTTTTGCGCCATATCGCATGCAAAGTGACCCAGTGTGAAAGGGGTCTTAAGACTCCTGAACACATGAACCAACATCACTGAATATGCAGAAAATAAACAGAACAATCAAGATTCAACTCAGCAACAATCTTTAGGCACAAAAGATATAAATATTATTTTTATACAGGATTAATATAGCACCAACACTTTGCTCAGCACTTTACAAAATAAAGGAGGACAGAGCAGATACAAGACAATTCAATACAAGAGCTATTCTGCTGCAATCTGATTTTGTTTTTATACCCTAATAGGTTATTTATTTTGTTTTGTTATTTTTGTCTGAAGTTCTGGTTAAATTACAGCATTATACTGTAGACATTTTTACTCTTTACCCTTCATTAGCAATCTTTGTATATATATATATATATATATATATATATATATATATTGTGACAGCAGGAAGGTAAAGTCACCTGGTTGCATCCAGGGGGGTAGATATATTTCTCCCAGATTCAGGCTTTATGCCGACTTATACAACTAGGGAGTTGATGAAGCCCAGCTGAGGCTAGTGGGCTCATGAATGACTCATACCTCTAGGGAGAGTGCTGGGCGTCGTGAGGCAGGGAGTTGATGAGACCAGCTGAAGCTTGTCAGCTCATTTAGGCCTCTATAAGAACTCCCAGCTTCATTAGATGTTAGCTCATGCCTGGAACCAGACCTGTGTGGACTGTCTAGGGAGAGTGAACCCCTGTGCGGTGAGACAAAGCCTGTGTGGCTATTTACTTGGACATTTAAAACCAGGGACTTAGGGACTAGGACAGCACTAGGCTGATCCCAGTTGTTAGTTAGGAAACCTGTATGTTTAGTCAGAGGTCAAACTGACCAGGATTTATTTTGTTTATGTTTCTTTTTGGCTTTGCTGTGTTTTTGTCACTGTACATAGAGAAATAAACAGCACCTTTTGATTTTGAAAACCACAACCTCCGTCTGCTGGCCCTGTTTTTGTGTGGGGAGCCCAACCAGGGGGTCACACACACCCGCTACCGAGTTAACCCCCTCACAGTTGGTGGAGAACCAGTGGCAGTTTTTTTTAAGCCAGCATGGAGGAGATACTGAAACAGCTGGCTCTAGCAAATGCCAATCAACAGCAGACAAATGCAGGTTTGCAAAGGAGCCTTGCAGCCCAGCAGCAAGCTCATCAACAAGCCCAGCAGCAATCTGAGGCCCGCTTCATAGACCTGTTACAGAAGCAAGAGCAGAGACTACAACAAATGGAAGCAGTAATGCAGCAACTTCCGCAGACCAGTGAGGAAAGCCGTCCCACTAATACCGCGTCCTTTGGGGTGAGTCGTTTATTGACAAAAATGACTGGAGAGGATGATCCAGAGGTATTTTTGACCACATTTGAAAGGACTGCTGAAAGAGAAAAGTGGCCTGAGGAGCAGTGGGCTGGACTGGTGGCTCCTCTGTTAACTGGTGAATCGCAGAAGGCTTACTATGACCTAGAGCCTGACCAAGCAAAAGACTATGTGATGCTAAAAGCTGAAATATTGGCAAGGCTGGGTGTCACCCTGGCTGTCCGGGCTCAGCGTGTGCATAACTGGACTTTCCAGCTTGGAAAACCCCCCAGGTCTCAAATGTATGATCTCATTCACCTGAGCAGGAAGTGGCTACAGCCAGAGACTTTGTCCGCACCAGAGATTGTGGAACGTGTTGTAATGGATCGGTTTTTGAGAGCTCTTCCTACTGCCATCCAAAAGTGGGTAAGCCATGGAGACCCAGAGACGGCCGGTGGTCTTGTGGATCGTGTAGAGAAATACTTGGCTACAGAGAACCTGACGGCCTCTTCCAGAGACTCTCGGACTTTCCACCCTAAGACCAGACCATCCCCAGGGGCGGATAAGAGGATGCCAAGGGGTGAGGGTGGAGAGAGTGAGAGGGTGGGAGCTCTACCCAAAGTTTGGCGAGAACAGCCTGGGAAGTCAGGGGCTCAAGAGGCAGCCAAATGGATTGTTTGCTACCGCTGCCGGCAAGCGGGACATATTGCAGCAAATTGCCCGGTTGTGGAGGAACCCATGCAATGTGACTTTCTGACGGACAGACGTCAGTCGCTGTGTGCGACAGTCGCATGCACTGCCATTCGGGGAACTGAGAAACATTTATGCAAAATGTGTATTAATGGTAGAAATGTTGTGGTATTACTGGATTCAGGTAGCCTTGTGACCCTGATAAAGGCTGAATTAGTTAAAACAGAGGTCTCTGGGAATAGCAAGGTAGCTGTTATTTGTGTTCATGGGGACACCCGAGAGTATCCAGTGACTACAGTGTGTTTCGAGACCCCCAAAGGTACCCTCTCTCATCCAGTGGGGTTAGTATCTCAATTACCGCATGATGCCATTGTGGGAAGGGATTTTCCGAAGTTCTGGGAACTATGGGATGATCCTGAGCCCCCCCACTGGTGCCCCTATGTACCAGGAATGTGATAGCCAGAACTCCTCTGAGAGTGGTGAGGACTCTCCAGAATTTCCCTTGTCAGTATTGGCAGGGGAGACTCAAGAAACTGGAGAGGAGCCCACCTCCTCAGACGAAAACCTACCGTCTGTGGAGTTTTCTGATCTGGAGGTTCACAGGGAAAATTTTGTCACAGAACAGTTAAAAGACCCCGCCCTAATAAAGGCACGGGAAAACGTAGTGGAAATAGATGGCGAGTTAGTGAACCCAGATAATACCTGCACTTACCCATACTTCAGCGTAGAGAAGGACCTACTGTATCGGGTGGCAAAAAGGGCAGAAGAAACCGTTGAGCAGCTTGTGGTGCCCAAACCTTACAGGAAGTTGGTGTTGGAGTTGGCCCATGGGCACATTCTTGGAGGTCATCTGGGGGCAGAGAAAACCCGAGAGAGGGTATTACAGAAATTCTATTGGCCTGGGGTGATGAAGGACATAGAAAATTATTGTTCCTCCTGCCCTGTGTGTCAGAGGTCGGCCCCGATGCCACATTTCCGTAGCCCGCTGGTCCCTCTACCCATCATTGAGGTCCCGTTTGAGAGAATCGCAATGGATTTGGTAGGTCCTATAATCAAGTCCGCTAGGGGGCACCAGTACATATTGGTTATAATGGACTATGCCACCCGTTATCCAGAAGCAATCCCTCTCAGAAATACCTCGGCCAAAACCATAGCCAAAGAGCTATCTCTTGTTTTTAGCCGGGTGGGTATTTGTAAAGAACTGCTTACGGACCAAGGTACACCCTTTATGTCCCGGGTTATGAAAGAGCTGTGTAAATTGTTCAAAGTGACGCAATTGCGTACATCTGTGTATCACCCCCAAACCGATGGGCTGGTTGAAAGATTCAACAAAACCCTAAAACAAATGTTGAAGAAAGTGGTGGATAGAGATGGAAAGGATTGGGACTGTCTACTTCCTTATTTGATGTTTGCTATTAGGGAGGTGCCCCAATCCTCTACGGGATTCTCCCCCTTTGAGTTACTGTATGGGAGACACCCAAGAGGGCTGTTGGATATTGCCAAGGAAACTTGGGAAAGTGAGAGTTCTCCCCACAGGAGTGTGATTGAGCATGTCGCCCTCATGCAAGATCGAATTGCACAGGTAATGCCCATCGTGAAGGAACATTTGGCCCAAGCGCAGTTGGCACAGCAGAGAGTGTACAACCGTGGAGCAAAGACCCGTACCTTTTCCCCGGGGGATAGGATATTGGTACTTGTCCCTACGGTTGAAAGTAAATTCCTTGCCAAATGGCAAGGCCCCTACGAGATAATGGAAAAAGTGAGCGAGGTGAATTACAAGGTCAGACAACCAGGAAGGCGAAAGCCCGAACAGATATATCACGTTAATCTGTTGAAAACCTGGAGGGATAGAGAGTCCCTAGTCGCAGAAACTTGGTCACCAGCTCAAACTGGTTGCGTGATTCCGGAGGTTGGAATAGCAGCCACCTTGTCACAACCCCAACAACAGGAGGTTAAGGAGTTTGTGCTTCGCAACAAGGAGGTGTTCTCTGAGCTGCCGGGACAAACATCTGGGGTAGAGCATGATATTATTACCCCGCCCGGTGAAAGGGTGAAGTTAAAACCCTATCGGATCCCAGAGGCCCGACGGGAGGCAATACGGGAGGAAGTACAGAAAATGCTGAACTTAGGGGTGATAGAGGAGTCCCAAAGTGATTGGTCTAGTCCCATTGTGTTGGTGCCTAAACCGGATGGGAGCTGGCGATTTTGTAACGATTTTCGTCAGTTGAACAAAGTTACAAAATTTGACACCTACCCCATGCCACGTATAGATGAGTTGATCGACCGGCTGGGAACAGCCCGATACATGACGACTCTTGACCTCACAAAAGGGTATTGGCAAATTCCCCTGGCCAAGTCGGCCAAAGAGAAAACCGCATTTGTAACCCCAGACGGGGCGTTCCAATATAAGAGAATGCCGTTCGGGTTACAGAATGCGCCGGCCACATTCCAGCGGAAAATGGACCAGATACTGAGGCCCCATCGGAAGTATGCTGCGGCTTACCTGGATGACGTAATTGTCCATAGCACAGATTGGGCCTCACATCTGCCAAAAGTGCAAGCAGTCCTAGAATCTATCCGGGAAGCGGGGTTTACGGCTAACCCCAAGAAGTGTACCATTGGGCAGGAGGAGGCCAAATATCTTGGGTACACCATTGGCAGGGGAGTGATAAAACCCCATATCAACAAAGTCGAGGCCATCCAGAGTTGGCCACGTCCCAACAGCAAGAAGCAGGTACGGGCCTTTCTGGGAATCGCGGGTTATTATCTGCGCTTCATTCCCCACTTTGCTTCTAAGGCTGTGCCCCTAACCAACCTGACGAAAGGGAAAGGGTCGGTCATGATTAAATGGACCCCCGAGGCTGAGGCAGCATTCCAATTCTTGAAACAAGCCTTATGTAGCCAGCCAGTGTTGTACTCACCCGACTTCTCTAAAGACTTTGTCGTACAAAGTGATGCGTCAGATGTGGGGTTAGGAGCAGTATTGTCCCAGGTCTGGAACGGGGAAGAGCACCCAGTCATTTACCTCAGCAGGAAGTTGAAGTCCCATGAGGTAAATTACGCCACGGTTGAAAAGGAGTGTTTAGCGGTGAAGTGGGCTCTAGATTCCCTTCGGTACTATCTGCTAGGTAGGCACTTTGACATGGTTACGGATCACGCTCCGTTAAAGTGGATGGCTCAAAACAAGGAGACAAATAGAAGAGTGAATAGGTGGTTCCTGGCCCTACAGGAATTCAACTTCACAGTAAAGCATCGCCCTGGCGTTCAAATGGGGAATGTGGATGCTTTGTCTCGAGTACATGAATGCCTGATTGCTGGTGTTCCAACCCCAAGGTTAAAACAAGAGGGGGGGGTATGTGACAGCAGGAAGGTAAAGTCACCTGGTTGCATCCAGGGGGGTAGATATATTTCTCCCAGATTCAGGCTTTATGCCGACTTATACAACTAGGGAGTTGATGAAGCCCAGCTGAGGCTAGTGGGCTCATGAATGACTCATACCTCTAGGGAGAGTGCTGGGCGTCGTGAGGCAGGGAGTTGATGAGACCAGCTGAAGCTTGTCAGCTCATTTAGGCCTCTATAAGAACTCCCAGCTTCATTAGATGTTAGCTCATGCCTGGAACCAGACCTGTGTGGACTGTCTAGGGAGAGTGAACCCCTGTGCGGTGAGACAAAGCCTGTGTGGCTATTTACTTGGACATTTAAAACCAGGGACTTAGGGACTAGGACAGCACTAGGCTGATCCCAGTTGTTAGTTAGGAAACCTGTATGTTTAGTCAGAGGTCAAACTGACCAGGATTTATTTTGTTTATGTTTCTTTTTGGCTTTGCTGTGTTTTTGTCACTGTACATAGAGAAATAAACCGCACCTTTTGATTTTGAAAACCACAACCTCCGTCTGCTGGCCCTGTTTTTGTGTGGGGAGCCCAACCAGGGGGTCACACACACCCGCTACCGAGTTAACCCCCTCACAATATATATATATATATATATATATTCTTTGTATGTATATATACAGTATATATATATATATATATATATATATATATATTGTGAGGGGGTTAGCTCGGCAGCGGGTGTGGGTGACCCCCGAGATGGGCTCCCCACACAAAAACAGGCCCAGCAGACGGAGCTTGTGGTTTTCAAAATCAAAAAGGTGCGGTTTATTTTCTATTTACAGTGACAAAAACACAGCAAAGCAAAAGAAACATAAACAAAATAAATCCTGGTCAAGTTGACCTCTGACTAAACATACAGGTTTCCTAACTAACAACTGGGATCAGCCTAGTGCTGTCCTAGTCCCTAAGTCCCTGGTTTTAAATGTCCAAGCAAATAGCCACACAGGCTTTGTCTCACCGCACAGGGGTTCACTCTCCCTAGACAGTCCACACAGGTCTGGTTCCAGGCATGAGCTAACATCTAATGAAGCTGGGAGTTCTTATAGAGGCCTAAATGAGCTGACAAGCTTCAGCTGGTCTCTTCAACTCCCTGTCTGTACGACGCCCCACACTCTCCCTAGAGGTATGAGTCATCCATGAGCCCACTAGCCTTAGCTGGGCTTATACAACTCTCCACCTAGTTGTATAAGTCGGCGTAAAGCCTGAATCTGGGCGAAATATATCTACCCCCCTGGATGCAACCAGGTGACTTTACCTTCCTGCTGTCACATACCCCCCCCTCTTGTTTTAACCTCGGGGTTGGAACACCAGCAATCAGGCATTCATGTACTCGAGACAAAGCATCCACATTCCCCATTTGAACGCCAGGGCGATGCTTTACTGTGAAGTTGAATTCCTGGAGGGCCAGGAACCACCTATTCACTCTTCTATTTGTTTCCTTGTTTTGAGCCATCCACTTTAACGGAGCGTGATCCGTAACCATGTCAAAGTGCCTACCTAGCAGGTAGTACCGAAGGGAATCTAGAGCCCACTTCACCGCTAAACACTCCTTTTCAACGGTGGCGTAATTTACCTCATGGGACTTCAATTTCCTGCTGAGGTAAATGACTGGGTGCTCTTCCCCGTTCCAGACCTGGGACAATACTGCTCCTAACCCCACATCTGACGCATCACTTTGTACGACAAAGTCTTTAGAGAAGTCGGGTGAGTACAACACTGGCTGGCTACATAAGGCTTGTTTCAAGAATTGGAATGCTGCCTCAGCCTCGGGGGTCCATTTAATCATGACCGACCCTTTCCCCTTCGTCAGGTTGGTTAGGGGCACAGCCTTAGAAGCAAAGTGGGGAATGAATCGCCGATAATACCCAGCGATTCCCAGAAAGGCTCGTACCTGCTTCTTGCTGTTGGGACGTGGCCAACTCTGGATGGCCTCGACTTTGTTGAGTTGGGGTTTTATTACTCCCCTCCCAATGGTGTACCCAAGATATTTGGCCTCCTCCTGCCCAATGGTACACTTCTTGGGGTTAGCCGTAAACCCCGCTTCCCGAACAGAGTCCAGGACTGCTTGCACTTTTGGCAGATGTGAGGCCCAATCTGTGCTATGGACAATTACGTCATCCAGGTAAGCCGCAGCATACTTCCGATGGGGCCTCAGCATCTGGTCCATTTTCCGCTGGAATGTGGCCGGCGCATTCTGTAACCCGAACGGCATTCTTTTATATTGGAACGCCCCGTCTGGGGTTACAAATGCGGTTTTCTCTTTGGCCGACTTGGCCAGGGGGATTTGCCAATACCCTTTTGTGAGGTCAAGAGTCGTCATGTATCGGGCTGTTCCCAGCCGGTCGATCAACTCATCTATACGTGGCATGGGGTAGGTGTCAAATTTTGTAACTTTGTTCAACTGACGAAAATCGTTACAAAATCGCCAGCTCCCATCCGGTTTAGGCACCAACACAATGGGACTAGACCAATCACTTTGGGACTCCTCTATCACCCCTAAGTTCAGCATTTTCTGTACTTCCTCCCGTATTGCCTCCCGTCGGGCCTCTGGGATCCGATAGGGTTTTAACTTCACCCTTTCACCGGGCGGGGTAATGATGTCATGCTCTACCCCAGATGTTTGTCCCGGCAGCTCAGAGAATACCTCCTTGTTGCGAAGCACAAACTCCTTAACCTCCTGTTGTTGGGGTTGTGACAAGGTGGCTGCTATTCCAACCTCAGGAATCACGCAACCAGTTTGAGCTGGTGACCAAGTGTCTGCGACTAGGGACTCTCTATCCCTCCAGGCTTTCAACAGATTAACGTGATAGATCTGTTCGGGCTTTCGCCTTCCTGGTTGTCTGACCTTGTAATTCACTTCGCTCACTTTTTCCATTATCTCGTAGGGGCCTTGCCATTTGGCAAGGAATTTACTTTCAACCGTAGGGACAAGTACCAGTATCCTATCCCCCGGGGAAAAGGTACGGGTCTTGGCTCCACGGTTGTACACTCTCTGCTGTGCTAACTGCGCTTGGGCCAAATGTTCCTTCACGATGGGCATTACCTGTGCAATTCGGTCTTGCATCAGGGCGACATGCTCAATCACACTCCTGTGGGGAGAACTCTCACTTTCCCAAGTTTCCTTGGCAATATCCAACAGCCCTCTTGGGTGTCTCCCATACAGTAACTCAAAGGGGGAGAATCCCGTAGAGGATTGGGGCACCTCCCTAATAGCAAACATCAGATAAGGAAGTAGACAGTCCCAATCCTTTCCATCTCTATCCACCACTTTCTTCAACATTTGTTTTAGGGTTTTGTTGAATCTTTCAACCAGCCCATCGGCTTGGGGGTGATACACAGATGTACGTAATTGCGTCACTTTGAACAATTTACATAGCTCCTTCATAACCCGGGACATAAAGGGTGTACCTTGGTCCGTAAGCAGTTCTTTACAAATACCCACCCGGCTAAACACAAGAGATAGCTCTTTGGCTATGGTTTTGGCCGAGGTATTTCGGAGAGGGATCGCTTCTGGATAACGGGTGGCATAGTCCATTATAACTAATATGTACTGGTGCCCCCTAGCGGACTTGATTATAGGACCTACCAAATCCATGGCGATCCTCTCAAACGGGACCTCAATGATGGGTAGAGGGACCAGCGGGCTACGGAAATGTGGCATCGGGGCCGACCTCTGACACACAGGGCAGGAGGAACAATAATTTTCTATGTCCTTCATCACCCCCGGCCAATAGAATCTCTGTAATACCCTCTCTCGGGTTTTCTCTGTCCCCAGATGACCTCCAAGAATGTGCCCATGGGCCAACTCCAACACCAACTTCCTGTAAGGTTTGGGCACCACAAGCTGCTCAACGGTTTCTTCTGCCCTTTTTGCCACCCGATACAGTAGGTCCTTCTCTACGCTGAAGTATGGGTAAGTGCAGGTATTATCTGGGTTCACTAACTCGCCATCTATTTTCACTACGTTTTCCCGTGCCTTTATTAGGGCGGGGTCTTTCAACTGTTCTGTGGCAAAGTTTTCCCTGTGAACCTCAAGATCAGAAAACTCCACAGACGGTAGGTTTTCGTCTGAGGAGGTGGGCTCCTCTCCAGTTTCTTGAGTCTCCCCTGCCAATACTGACAAGGGAAATTCCGGAGAGTCCTCACCACTCTCAGGGGAGTTCTGGCTATCACATTCCTGGTACATAGGGGCACCAGTGGGGGGCTCAGGATCATCCCACAGTTCCCAGAACTTCGGAAAATCCCTTCCCACAATGGCGTCATGCGGTAACTGAGATACTAAGCCCACTGGATGAGAGAGGGTACCTTTGGGGGTCTCGAAACACACTGTAGTCACTGGATACTCTCGGGTGTCCCCATGCACACAAATAACAGCTACCTTGCTATTCCCAGAGACCTCTGTTTTAACTAATTCAGCCTTTATCAGGGTCACAAGGCTACCTGAATCCAGCAATACCACAACATTTCTACCATTAATACACATTTTGCATAAATGTTTCTCAGTTCCCCGAATGGCAGTGCATGCGACTGTCGCACACAGCGACTGACGTCTGCCCGTCAGAAAGTCACACTGCATGGGTTCCTCCACAACCGGGCAATTTGCTGCAATATGTCCCGCTTGCCGGCAGCGGTAGAAAACGATCCTTCTTGCCGCCTCTTGAGCCGCTGATTTCCCAGGCTGTTCTCGCCAAACTTGGGGTAGAGCTCCCACCCTCTCACTCTCTCCACCCTTACCCCTTGGAATCATCTTATCCGCCCCTGGGGATGGTCTGGTCTTAGGGTGGAAAGTCCGAGTGTCTCTGGAAGAGGCCGTCAGGTTCTCTGTAGCCAAGTATTTCTCCACACGATCCACAAGACCATCGGCCGTCTCTGGGTCTCCATGGCTTACCCACTTTTGGATGGCAGTAGGAAGAGCTCTCAAAAACCGATCCATTACAACACGTTCCACAATCTTTGGTGCGGACAAAGTCTCTGGCTGTAGCCACTTTCTGCTCAGGTGAATGAGATCATACATTTGAGACCTGGGGGGTTTTCCAAGCTGGAAAGTCCAGTTATGCACACGCTGAGCCCGGACAGCCAGGGTGACACCCAGCCTTGCCAAAATTTCAGCTTTTAGCATCACATAGTCTTTTGCTTGGTCATGCTCTAGGTCATAGTAAGCCTTCTGCGATTCACCAGTTAACAGAGGAGCCACCAGTCCAGCCCACTGCTCCTCAGGCCACTTTTCTCTTTCAGCAGTCCTTTCAAATGTGGTCAAAAATACCTCTGGATCATCCTCTCCAGTCATTTTTGTCAATAAACGACTCACCCCAAAGGACGCGGTATTAGTGGGACGGCTTCCCTCACTGGTCTGCGGACGTTGCTGCACTACTGCTTCCATTTGTTGTAGTCTCTGCTCTTGCTTCTGTAACAGGTCTATGAAGCGGGCCTCAGATTGCTGCAGGGCTTGTTGCTGAGCTTCCAGACTCTGTTGGTGAGCTTGCTGCTGGGCTGCAAGGCTCTGTTGATGAGCTTGCTGCTGGGCTGCAAGGCTCCTTTGCAAACCTGCATTTGTCTGCTGTTGATTGGCATTTGCTAGAGCCAGCTGTTTCAGTATCTCCTCCATGCTGGCTTAAAAAAAACTGCCACTGGTTCTCCACCAACTGTGAGGGGGTTAGCTCGGCAGCGGGTGTGGGTGACCCCCGAGATGGGCTCCCCACACAAAAACAGGCCCAGCAGACGGAGCTTGTGGTTTTCAAAATCAAAAAGGTGCGGTTTATTTTCTATTTACAGTGACAAAAACACAGCAAAGCAAAAGAAACATAAACAAAATAAATCCTGGTCAAGTTGACCTCTGACTAAACATACAGGTTTCCTAACTAACAACTGGGATCAGCCTAGTGCTGTCCTAGTCCCTAAGTCCCTGGTTTTAAATGTCCAAGCAAATAGCCACACAGGCTTTGTCTCACCGCACAGGGGTTCACTCTCCCTAGACAGTCCACACAGGTCTGGTTCCAGGCATGAGCTAACATCTAATGAAGCTGGGAGTTCTTATAGAGGCCTAAATGAGCTGACAAGCTTCAGCTGGTCTCTTCAACTCCCTGTCTGTACGACGCCCCACACTCTCCCTAGAGGTATGAGTCATCCATGAGCCCACTAGCCTTAGCTGGGCTTATACAACTCTCCACCTAGTTGTATAAGTCGGCGTAAAGCCTGAATCTGGGCGAAATATATCTACCCCCCTGGATGCAACCAGGTGACTTTACCTTCCTGCTGTCACAATATATATATATATATATATATATATATATACATATAATGCCTTTCCAGAGGTCATCTGAGCTGCTATTTTACTCTGCCGGTCTGGCCGAGGCCAATTCAGTGATCCTATCCTGCAGGCCTCCCTGTTTCGAGGATGCATCAGGAGACACTGTAGAGTATTATGTCCATCTCTAGCCCACAGCATATACTGGGCATAGCCAGTGTTCATTAACCTCCCTGGCGGTATGATTATTTCAGATTTTAGGTGCTGAAAGCGGTACAATTATTTTGCATGGAAAATTGGCGTTTTATATGTAGGCCTGTAATTCTTAGGAATAACTCACTTAAATCTGTCCAAACCAAAGTCTAGTAGATA
The DNA here is from genome assembly GCA_029206835.1 of Rana muscosa. Classification (NCBI taxonomy): domain Eukaryota; kingdom Metazoa; phylum Chordata; class Amphibia; order Anura; family Ranidae; genus Rana; species Rana muscosa. The sequence continues at coordinate 130,695,106 of CM055119.1, read as the reverse complement.
AAGTTTGAAACACAAAATCATAAATTATAATATAATAAATAACTATAAAAATAATTATAACAAATAATAACAAATAATAATATAATAATAATAAAAGTGCTTTACAGTGTTTGATGATGAATTTCCCCACAAATCGCTATCGCTCAATTCTGCAAGTGATTCTAATTTATTATCGCTGTTTTCTAGCTGGTCTAAAACTACTTTTGATGTAAACTGACACTTTTTGGTTGCTATGGACAATCTCCAGTTTCCAGGCAGAAAGAAAAGTATTTATAATATAAAACTGCATTTTTGGCACTGGACAGACCACTAGGGTCAAAGGGGATGTGTAATTATTTGATACAGTACTGTAATCTGTAAGATTACAGCGTACTGTATCTATACTGTGTTTTTAACTTTTTGAATTTGGCGCCGAACTCCGTCCCCGTGGGTCGCAACGCTCGCAGGGAATGGAGCTCGGCATTGTGAATCGAGCTAGACACGGCTCCCAGATCACAGCAGGGAGACATCGCAGGATCCAGGGACAAGGTAAGTAACCTCTACATGGATCCTGCGAGGCAATCCTGAGTGCAGCTCGGGGTTACCGCTTTTGGTACTAAAAATTCACCCTGAGCCAGACTCGGGAATACCGCCAGGGAGGTTAAGGTGTCTCAATGATGCTTGAACTGGATTTAAAGCAGCATATTCTAGCAAACGCTGATAATAGCTTATAGATAAAATCAATAGAGGTGTTTTTTTTTTTTCTTTTAACATTACTAGAGGTTGCACTGTATTTGAATAAATTTTAATTAATATGTCAAGCCCCCCCTTTTTTGAGATAACAGGTCAGGTATATAATATGATTTGATCTGACTTTAGATGATCCAGGGAACACTACTAATGACCAAGCCTGATTATTTGAATTTGCAGGCCTAACTGTAGGGAAGTTGTTCTTCCCTCTTGTTTGTGGCACAGACATCTCCCATCGGACCTCTTGGAGGGGTCTGGGGACGATTTGGAACCGTAATCATTATTAAAGGGTAAGAATGTGTCCACCAGATGATCTATATTTGTTGTTAACTATGTAAAAAAGTTTGTGTGAATAGGGACCCCCTTGGGGTCCTCATATATAACTATGTTTATTAATTGTCAAATTTACTGTGTTTTTTCTCTTGATTTTAGTGGTATTGTATTAAAAAAGGTCCTACAGAAGCTCCAGAAGAAGTCACGTTTGTGGTGAAACATTTAGAGGCAACCATTCTTTTGTATTCTGACCCTGTGGCTGTTCTTGCCCAATTATTTTAAGTAATTTTATATTATCTATGTAATAAATAAAAAAAATATATATTTTTCGGTAATTTGATGTTGATCAATTTTTCTGCACCTTAAAACTCCATTCTTTTGCTCTTTGGGTTTTTCTTGTTATACATATAAAGGAGGTGGTACGTTTATTAATTTCATCAAGTTTCAATGCTACTATATTGTATTTTAATAAAGTTTTCCTATACTAAATTGTGGCTTTTGGTAGTAGGATGTAATTAGTTGCAGAAATTCTTCTTTCGTCGAAATTCTGTTTTTGTGTAGTATGCTAGTTGCTCTGCCCAGGAGCACCAGAGCTGTGTGAAAGTGATATTTTTCTTTTCCTTTTTTAAATTCATTTTATTTTTTCACATAATCAAAGAAAGATTTGCTAATGCAAAACCAGCGGGAGTGCAAAGAATATTCTGACAGAGATAACATGACTTACAAAAGGATGTGTTACAGTGTTACAAAGCAGCTAATGAGAACGTTTTACAAATAGCACAGAAGAGTGTAATATATGGCAATGTGAGGCAATGTACAGTCCCAATTGAGTAGTGGAATTGGATGGCCTTGGTGCTTTTACTAGGTCTGGAGGACAGGACAGTAATTGACGTTTCATTAATGCTATCATTAGGATATTCTGACTCAAATCTTTTGGTGTACATAAAAAATATCTGGGGGCCAGAATCTCTGGCTTTTATATATCTTTCCAGGCTGAACATCAAGGCTCAGGGCATTGCTGTTGGGTAATACATATATATCATCATTTGTTTTTTAATTCTGTGACATTGTTATTTAATGTTGCAGCTTTCCTCACTAAGGCCCCTTTCACACTGGGGCAGGGAGGTGCGCTGGCGGTATAGCGGTGCTATTCCCTTTGTTAAAGGGGGCTTCCAGATTCCGATAAGCCCCCCGCCCGCAGACCCCCACAACCACCAGGCAAGGCCCTTGTCCCCATCAACATGGGGACAAATTCCCCATGTTGAGGGCACGTGGCCTGGTACGGTTCAGGAGGGGGGGCGCTCTCTCGTCCGTCCCTCTTTTCCTGCGGCCTGCCAGGTTGTGTGCTCGGATAAGGGTCTGGTATGGATTTTTGGGGGGACTCCACTCCATTTATTTTTTACATTTTGGTGCGGGGTTCCCCTTAAAATCCATACCAGACCTGAAGGGTCTGGTATGGATTTTTGGGGGAAACTCACGCCATTTTTTTTTAAAATTTTGGCACGGAGTTCCCCTTAATATCCATACCATACCTGAAGGGCCTGTTAATGGAACTTTGGGGGACCCCCACGCATTTATTTTTTTATTTTTCAATGACTTTCAATGACTTTTCTCTGTATTGCCGGGAGCCGACAATTCTTTAATAGCCGTGAGTAGTTTTAAATGACTTTTTTTCCTTCAGAAATGACACTTTGTGCAGGGACAGTTACGGGAAACAAGCGCTACTTTACAGGCATACTATACACACTCCCTAGGTATGAAATATAAAGGAATATTTCACTTTTTTTGTTTCACTTTAAGCATTATTAAAATCACTACACCTGAAAAAACGTCAGTTTTTAAAACTTTTTTTTGCATTGATACATGTCCCCTGGGGCAGGACCCAGTCCCGAAACCCTTTTTATGACAATAACTTGCATATTAACCTTTAAAATTAGCACTATGGATTTTTCATGTTCGTGTCCCATAGGCTTTAACGGTGTTCGGATGTTCGAACAAATTTTTTGCCTGTTCGCACGTTCTGGTGCGGACCGAACCGGGGGGTATTCAGCTCATCCCTAATCAGGGGCCGAATCAGGGTACATATACTTGTATCTTCAAAAAAGTGCATATAATGTAATATGGTATTTGATGCAAAGAAAGAGGGGAGAAGAAAAAGGGAAGGGGGAGAATCCCCCCATGTTACATAATGGGGGAATCATCTCTGGGAGCTTTGGCAGTGTCCAGTGGCACGAAGACAACACAAGCAGTGATGAACAAACTACCACGGGAGTGGGGTCTCCATTGGAAATCAAAAGTGATGCAGTTTGTGTCACAAAGGACACTCTGTGGAGAGTACTAATATATATATATATATCAATGTGGTGCATGTATAATGATATAGTAAGGACAAAACCCAAAGCATGGTGTCAGCGTGGCGTTAGGGAGGGGCTCAGTGGCATGACCCCACTATAAATATCACTTCCAGGTTGGGCACTGACTTCCTGTTTCTTGCTTTGCTTGTTACACAACACACCTGTTTGGATCAGGCTCTCTCACCTAGGATTCAGGTATCACTTGGCTACATTGTTCATTTTTGCGGTTTTGTTTCAATGGTTTTTCTTGGTGCTTTTTTCCTATAACTTTAATCTTTGGTGAGAGCTACAAGTTTTCATTGTTATGTTATTATCTACTTTGATTCCTCATCTGGGTTCACTTTTACTGACACCATGCTTTGGGCTTTGTCCTTACTATATCATTATACATGCACTATCTATATTGATATATATTTTATTACTCTCCACAGAGTGTACTTTGTGACACACACTGCATCACTTTTGATTTCCAATGGAGACCCCTCTCCCATGGTAGTTTATTCATCACTGCTTCTGTTGTCTTTGTGCCGCTAGCCACTGCCACAGCTCCCAGAGATGATTCCCCCATTTGGTCTTCAGCTCTCAGCACCCCATTTAAAACCTATAACTGACTTGTGAGTAACCAGGGGGATTCTCCCCCTCCCCTTTTCCTTCTCCTCTCTTTCTTTGCATCCAATACCATATTACATTACATGCACTTTTTTGCAGATACAAGTATATGTACCCTGCATCGGCTCCTGATGACTGGAAAGAACCCATGAAACGTGTAGAGCCTTTTTTCGATGCTACGCTATCACTACAATCTGATCATACTTGCTTTTATAATCATGATTCATTATTGACTTTTTTATATCACTTAGAGAGGTCTAGGTTAGCAACCAACCTATATATGTGTGTGTATATATTCCCAGAAGGAAGCTTCTTGTAAAGATGATGCACAAGAAAGCCCGCAAACAGTTTTCTGAAGACAAGCAGACTAAGGACATGGATTACTGGAACCATGTCCTGTGGTCTAATGGGACCAAGATAAACTTATTTGGTGCAGACGGTGTCAAGCGTGTATGGCGGCAACCAGGTGAGGAGTACAAAGACAAATGTGTCATGGTCTGGGGCTGCATGAGTGCTACCAACACTGGGGAGCTACAGTTCATTGAGGGAATCATGAATGCCAACATGTATTGCGACATACTGAAGCAGAGCATGATCCTCTCCCTTCAGAGACTGGACCGCAGGGCAGTATTCCAACATGATAACGACCCTAAACACACCTCCAAGACCACCACTGCCTTGTTAAATAAGCTGGGGGTAAAGGTGATGGACTGGCCAAGCATGTCTCCAGACTTAAACCCTACTGAGCATCTGTGGGGCATCCTCAAATAGAAGGTGGAGGAGTGCAAGGTCTCTAACTTCCACCAGCTCCGTAATGTCGTCATGGAGGAGTGGAAGAAGACTCCGGTGGTAACCTGTGAAGCTCTGGTGAACTCCATGCCCAAGAGGGTTAAGGCAGTGCTGGAAAATAATGATAGCCACACAAAATATGACACTTTTCACTTAGGGGTGTACTCACTTTTGTTGCTAGCGGTTTAGACATTAATGTGTTGAGTTATTTTGAGGGGACAGCAAATTTACACTGTTATACAAGCTGTACACTCACTACTAGCAAAGTGTAATTCCTTCAGTGTTGTCACATGAAAAGATATAATAAAATATTTACAAAAATGTGAGGGGTGTACTCACTTTTGTGTACCAATAAACATGATATTACCGTATATACTCGAGTATAAGCTGAGTTTTTCAGCCCTTTTTTTAGGGCTGAAAGTACACCCCTCGGCTTATACTCGAGTAAGTACCTGAAAATCTTCTTATACTCAGTTTCCCAGCAGACACTGTGTTCAGTGTTCCGCCTATCATGGACGTTCTCTTGTCCGAGGATGAAAAGATGTCCGTGATTGGCGGAACACTGAACACAGTGCCTGCTGGGAAACGGAGTCTGAGAATGAGAGGATCTCCGTGATAGGCGGAACACTCAACACAGTGTTTGCTGGAAACGCCTATCACTGAAGGGACCAGGAGAAAGCCGCGATATTTAAACAATGGACGCCGGCCGCAGTATAAGAAGATTTTCAGGTACACTGACTCGGGCACAGGGAGGCTGCAATGGACACGGTGAGGTTGGGCACAGTAAGCTGGCAATGGGCACAGTAAGGTGGCACAGTGAGGTAGCAATGGGCACAGTGAGGTGGCAATGGGTACAGTGAGGTGGCACAGTGAGGTGGCAATGGGCACAGTAAGGTTGGGCAATTGGCACAGTGAGGTGGCAATGGGCACATTCCCCCCCCCCCCATGGCTTATACTTGAGTCAATACGTTTTCCCAGTTTATTGGGGTAATATTAGGTACCTCGGCTTATACTCGGGTCGGCTTATACTCAAGTATATACGGTATATGTAGATTTTTTTTCATCACTGCATAGCCACGTGCTTCATTTAAAGCCCCCAAGTTTTTTTTTTTGTACAAGGGATGGAGGCATATGACACTACCCAGTCACTGCCTCATTTAAAGCCCCACCAACCCCTACTTTCTTAATATGTAGGATAGTTGTACATAGAAATACATGTAATTATTTTTAAGGAATACACAACTGCATCAATTTTTTTAAGTTCTGGAGTTCTCTTCTAATGATACATTCACTTTAATTGCTTGATCTGTAAAGGTGGAGTTTAGCTGTAAATAACCCCAGAGCTGTAATGCAATACTTGTTTTATAATGACTTTTATGGCAGTTACAAGGGGGAAAAAAGCAGAGTATGTACTGGTAATTGCCTGAAGAGGTTAGCAGTTACCGAAAGATTAGTTGGCTTTATCACCATTAGGATATAATTCCTTAATTTGTGCTTGTTAAAGCATTTACTGTTCTGATAATTTAGTGGCCACAGCGATTATTTATTCAGTGCTTTCGCTGATATAGCACTGACTGCTTCAGTACTTTATCGACTCTACAGCTTAATGCCTTTATACGTTTCCATCCTTTAAATACTGTAAAGCAGACTGTCTCCAATTTCTCCTCAAAAAACCTCAACTTGTCACATAATCAAAATTCCCTGGATGCAATTATAAAATTACCCAGACCAGTAACTAGCCAAACCTTTCCAGCAATTGGATTTCATTACATTACATTTTACAAAACAAAATCTTGATTTTTATTTATTTTTATTTGCTTGACATGTCTTTTGATCTAGTTTGCATTAATCAGCAATCACAACAATCTATCCCAGCCCTGGAAAAACAAGCTGTGTATTCAGGTCCGTCTTTAATATTGATTGTACCCTGGACAAACGTTTTCTTGGGGTCTCCCAAATCGAATTATCAACTATTTGCGAGCAGTGCAGGTTCAAGGGGAAGCTGCATTGGGCCCCACAACAATGACTGGGCCAGGGGCAGCTGCCCCCTTTGCCCTCTGTTAAATACAGACCTGAGAGTATTACACATTAAAGGGTGAATAGTGGAAATATACAGATCACTGATACACTTATAGGTGTCAAGTTGTGGGCCTTTGTTTCTCTTATGTATTGTAAACTGCTGCAGCACCTGCAAACTGCAGAGCACAAAAGAATGGCACTACTTTAAAAATAAAATGTAGATGCCCCGGCTAGTTAAAGGAGAAGTCCAGCCAAAGCTCATTTGGCTGGGCTTTTCCTATGGATCACAGGAGTGCAGTTCGTTTTGCACTGCTGTGACCCGTTTTCAGCAGAGAGGGGGCTGTATCCGCTCTCTGCTGACGTCACGGATATCAATCCAGGCACCGCATCCCGATAATGGAAGTCTGGATCCGACAGGTACCTGGACTCATACCCGTCTCAGGCTCTCAGCAAGCCGCTGGGAGCCTGAGACGGCCCGCTCTGCCCCCTCCACAGCTCAGCACTCCAGTAAGCGTGGAGGGAGAACAGCAGAGAGCTGTGACTGACATTCTGAAGCTCTCTGCCCACGGAGCTCTGAAAACCGGGTGATCGGCGGTGTTCGATCGCTCGGTTTTCAGTGTAGAGGTACTGGGGGACAGATGCAGCACCAGACTGATTCTGCATCCACCTAGGTAAGTATGATGAAAAAAAAAAAGAAAACGATACTTCTCTTTTAACGTGTATGTTCCCCCAACATTTCATATTTCGGGTATGTGTCTGTGGTACCATGTACTTGTAATAAAAAGTATCCTGTTCTCTTTGCATTTCTTCTTTTATGTGAAATATCCAGTGATCCAGCTAGTTCCCCTGTCTACTTGGAAGCACAGTCTGCCTGTACTCCAATGGTCAGACATCTGCTGACATGCCCCTTGCACAGGTAATCACTGGGAATATCAGTGTACTGCTGTTTTTCTGCCTCCTGTTTACCCACCCCCTGCAGTCTCCACCTCATAGCCTCCGAATTTTACTTACACATTGTAATAGTCATCACAGTTGAAATACCTCTTGTGTCTTGTGACTGCAAAGCTCAGGTTTCTCTGTGCAATGTGCAAGGCCAACAAAAAGGCTGAATTCCATAGAGCAGTGACATCAACTACCGGCGTCAATTTAGGCATTGTCGGAGGAGGAGGGAGTTCCCTCCCACTTGCAGCACATTAAAGCGGAGGTCCACCTTAAAAAAAAAATATTAAAAGCCAGCAGCTACAAATACTGCAGCTGCTGACTTTTAATAAATGGACACTTACCTGTCCAGGGTGCCTGCGATGTCGGCAGAAAAGGGTGCCATGCGCTCCTTCTTCAGGCCTAACTCTTAAAGGGTGTCATGACCTTGCAGTAATACTTTCATGACCTGTCTGTCTCTTACCTGGTCTGTGTATCAGCCTTAGGGCTTGCTCTCTCACACCTGCATGGTTAAGTAAGCTTCCTTCAGGAACCACTATTTAAGACTGTGTTCTCCAAGCCTGCCTTGCCGTGCAATATTGTGTGTTTGGTTTCCTGTTTCCTGCTTGCCGTGTGCTTTACGTTTGTCTCTGTTCCCGACCATCCCTTTGGCACGTTCTCGACCATCCCTGTCTGCTTGTTGCCCTGACCTTGGCTTTTCCCCTCACTATTCTTGTATCCTGTGCTGCTGCTTCCCTCTATCCGCCTTACCCTATGGAGCGTGAGCTAGGGGACTCTGGGGGCCGCGACCTGGGCCCAGCTGCAGCGTAACATCCTCACCACTAGAGGCTCTGGTGAAAACCTGCTGGGTCTTAGACTCCGCGCCCTGGGGAATCTTGGGCTCTAGCTCCCTGTGGATCCCTGTTGTGCTCCACTGGTCCCGCTTTCCACAACCACCCAGTCTCCCATCCGCAACTGTCAGCCATACGGTTCACTACCTTGTGGTGCACTCCTGACAGGTGACCTGACAAAGGGTCACTGTCTTTCTAAAAACCACATTAAAGCGGAGGTCCTGCAAAAAAAAAATATTAAAAGCCAGCAGCTACAAATACTGCAGCTGCTGGCTTTTAACAAATGGATACTTACCTGTCCAGGGTGCCCGTGATGACCGCAGCCGAAGCCGAGCAATCGCTCATCTCTCGGCTGCCCCTGCCGCCATCCTCGGTGAGGGAATCAGTAAGTGAAGCATTGCGGCTTCACTGCCCGGTTCCCTACTGCGCATGCGCGAGTAGCGCGGCGTGTTCCCAGTGGTCCCCACTATCTCCTGGGACCAGTGTGTTTCCCAGAAGACAGCGGGGGGGGACAGGGGGGGAAGTGGAGTGACTCCCGTGGGAGTCTCTCCCTGGAAGTGGGTGCAAATACCTGTATTATACAGGTATCTGCACCCCCCAGAAAGGTGCCAAATGGGGAGGGTTCCGAAAAGCGGAAGTTAAATTTTTGGGTGGAACTGCGCTTTAACATATTGATTTGTGGACAGTTTAGATGCAAACAGTGCTTATTGGAGTAAACAGGCTATAGAGACCAATGCTTCTAGTATTTTTGCACCTGTTGGAAGTCAGTGTTAAAGGCATCTGTTTTGCTTTACCAACATCCCACTGATATTATTCCAAGATTCAGCAACAGAATAACCCTCACAGGGAGTATTCAGGGCGTCCCCTACAGTATGCTCGCTACTTGATGTTGTTCAATAAATATCCGATATCCAATATAATGAAAAAAGATGTAATGTCCCTCATTCTGCCGTGAAAAAATAAATCCTCCCTTCCCAGGTGTCACTGATGCTGACTCAGTTTCGGATGCTTAATTACCTGACAATGCTCGTCTTCAAATATTTTTATGTCAATTGCATCTGCAGGGAAGTGTGAATCAGGATTCTGCAGCCCAATAGATCATGTTAGGTCACTGTATGGTATTAGACTATAAATATGTTGGAATAAGACATGAACGTCAATGTATTTGAAGCTTCATGCCGAGCAAAAAGAGGTCCATGCTGAAATTCTGTAATACATTTAAGCAGTTGATTTATTGAGACATAGATTTTCTATAAAACTTTCCATGGTGTTCGTCATGCTTGTGTCATTTTAGAAGTGTTTTTTTTTTTTTGCTGCTGATTCAATGTTAGCAGGGTATTATGTTGGAAGAAATTAATGAATTTTAAAGTGTAAGTGGCCTGTCTAGTATACAATCCCCCAGTGCTCCAGCAAGGGGCCGGGGCCGGCAACATTCTACCACAACAATTGATACCCCCCACATCCCTGCAGCTATTTGCTGCAGCAATTTAAAAATGATTCCAGTATAAATGTCCCAAATACTTACCTAAACCCATAGTCATGAGACATGATGAGTCCAGAGCCTTTTCTCTTCCTCGCTAAAGAGTAGGAAAGTACTTCTTTGGGTGTCCACATCACTTGCCAGTCACTTTGATACTTTCCATTGGTGGGCCATCAATAGAGTCCTTACAGGTCTAAAGACTCCAGCAGCAGTGTGATGATATCACAAATAGGAGGAAATAAAACTGGATCACTGGTCTTCACAAGCTAAAGAGGGACTGGCAAAGGACATATAATGGCAGAGTAGAGTAATAAAAATAAAAAAAAGAAGCTTTGTGGGCCTTAAACTATATAGTGAATTTGTAGAAGGGGTTTGGGTGGAAAGAATAGCAGAGAATTGAGGAATCCTGGAAATGGGCTTAACATTGAAGCATACCTCCCAACATTTTGAGATGGGAACGAGGGACACCTACTTGCAAACGTATGTAGGTATAGGACACGCCCCCTGACACATCCCCTTAAAGGAGAATTAACCAAAAAAAAAAGTTTATTAAATCCACAAGGACTTTTTTTTATTATTACTATTCCTTTATGTTGGCTCTTAAAATGTACAAATGCAACAATTTAGAATTCGGATGAAAGGTTTAGCACTGGGAAACACTTTTTGAAAGATAAAAAATGCATTTTATATAGAATTATATAGATCAGACCAAAATGAGGGACAAATGAGGGGGAAAGAGGGACATCAGGACATTGCTCCAAATCAGGGACAGCCCCTTGAAATCAGGGATAGTTCGGAGCTATGTTAAAGTGGATCTTCATCCTCATTAAACCCCCCCCCAAAATGCCCAGCCCCGCACTTCTTTTTTTCTTACGTAGGCCAGAAAAAATCCCATCCCAAAGCATCCAGGGATAATCACTGTAGGTCAGGCATCCCAGAGGCTTTAGGGCAGGGGTAGGCAATCTTAAAGAGGTGGAGATCTACCTGAAAAACACTGGAGAAGTCAAAAACCACCGGGCATAGTGTTGCCAAGTGTTGCCTCCTCACACTTGATTTAAACCTCTAATTGCCGTACTACAATGTCACAATCACCTGCATTGCACGGCAACCATGGGCTTCAATCAGGTTGTTAGAAGGCAACATATCGCCTTCTCACTACCTGTCAACACACACTCAGTTCGCTTTTCTGAGGAGCAGCAGTGCCTGCTGCACTTATGAATGAGCTCTTAGCTGCATTTGGCAGCGGCACCCTTAGGGCTTGTTTACATGTAAAGTTGGGGGAATGGTAACACAGCAGGATATAATAGAAATCTATAGCTAAGTAGAGCAAACCTGCAGGAAAGCTGCAGGTAAACTACAGCTACAGGTGGGGATAAACAGCAGCATATCTGTGTTGAAGCAGCCATATACTATTATGCCCAGTGTATTACTTCACACTGTTGCTTCACCACATTGGAGACCGTTAGCCGGGATAAGAGGTGGATTGAAGTTGGTATCACTCTGCATGGAGGAGCCAGCTATACAGAGGAGTTCTCAACTTATGCAGCTCTTGCTTTCTACTACAGCTCCAACTATACAGGTAGACCCTCTGCATTGCACTCTGTTTGATGCTCTGGAATGGCAGGTCAGCAAGCCCAGACTGAGATCTACAAATCACCTGTCTGCAATCTACTGGTTGCTGACCCCCCCGTTTTAGGGCAATCTTGGCCACACTACACATGTGCTTGGCAGTCTCAGGAACACTACACATGTGCAGGGATACATTATAAGGGTGTCAGGTGCAAGAACCTAGAGGAGACATTTGGCCTCCTTGTTAGCATGTGGCCATATGGGGGAACTGCGTGCAGCCAACATTACAGTGTTCTGTTTTAGGTCTCATGTGGGTTAGTGCCATTTTTTAACCAGAGGCCAGACTTTATTACCAAGCCCCACACACAGAACAATCATGTCTTATCACCTGCCAGTGACACCTATCCTGGCACTGACTACTGAGTCATTTTGTGGAGGATAGCGCTGTACACTGATCATCCTGCACCAGTTTATCACGACACACATTGAGCTTGAAATCTCAATCCTAAAGGTGAGTCAATGACCATGCCACCCCATGCCCGGTCACTGCTACCAAAGGACTTTTGTCACTGACCACCACTGCTCCATGCCAGAACTGGTTGCTCCTCCTTCCTGGCAAACCTTCTTTCAGAACCCCAAGGTTTAACTGTAATACACACTATTTCATAACCTCAAGGGTTGACTTAGGTTGGTACTCTTCATTCCAAGTTCTTTAATACACTGTGAATACACCAAAAGTAGAACTTTTGTCAGAAAATTAGGTCCTGATTGATGACTTCAGGCTGTTCCCTTTTGCAGGTATAGCCATGTAAAACATAAAAAAAAAAAATCCTATACTGTTTAAAATCCAGGGATACACCTGCCCTGCACATGCTCAGTTTCTGTAAATTTTTAGGTATTTTTAGGAACAGCCAAGTTTGTACAGGGCGATCTGCTGACAGCCTTTAAACTGAATTAAACCCTCCTATCCTTTACAGCCAAGGAAGCTGCTTTTATTTGATCTGCAACTGCCATGGTGCTACACATGTGTTCAGTTTTGACATTTGATGGTTTGACAGTTTAGCTGAGGAAACAGGCAAATGTGACAGATAGCAAATCCTGACATTCCAGGAATGTAACTTTTTTGAAACCGTTAAAGCGATGTGTTTAGTTTGGCTTTATGATTTACTGCTGTTCAGGGGCTCTGCGCTTCATAAAAATGTCAGCCTTCAGCAAGAAGAAACAGGAGCAATGCTGGAGGCAATTTACAGCACAATTTACAGCACACACTAATTTTAGTAGCATAATTATTAATGTGGAATGTATGTTCCTTGCTAACCAAGTTGTTATGGGTAAAGTTCCGCTTTAATTACTCTTTCTTAAGAAGCTCAGAAACGACAGTTCCTTAAACTTTAACTTAATTTATTGAGTAGATGAAGTTGAATGCAATAACGGGCATTGCAGTTGGTATAACATTCTGTTGTCAATAAACATAGTATTGGGCTGTAATCCAAGGATAACTTGCAGTGCGACAAAGATCTCCCCGCCGGTTGGAGTGAAGGGAGCAGGCATCTGTGCACCATTCAGGGGTGTCGGAGCATTAACAGAGAAAGGAAGGAACACCGCTCAGTAACCCAGTGCATGAATATGTGGATAAATGTGGCCTCAGCCAGTGCCGCTCCATCTATGCCCTCTGACACATCTCAGCCTGCACATCGGCAATAACGGACATTGCAGTTGGTTTAACATTCTGTTGTCAATAAACATAGTATTAGGCTGTTGACTGTCCTGTGCTATAACAAGGGGAGTATCAAAACAACAAAATACCATTATAGTAGGGCCAAACAAATACAAACAAATGTTCATAACCACTGTATATGCCAGTCTTTTTCAAGCAGGGTACCCAGGCACCCTGGGGTGCTTTGAGGTTTCTTCAGGGATGCCTTAGCAAAATTGCCCAAAAAGTGTATACAAGCCAGTGGGTGGATCAAACCTTTTAGTGGCACAAACTCACAGGTTTGCACTAAGCATCATTAGGAGCTTCTAGCCATCAATATCCTAACAACCAAGAGTGTCATCAGTTGATAAGGAGGATGGTGGTCACTTACACAGCATCCATGTGTGATCCTCCCCTGCCCCTCTCTGTCAGCATTGGGGTGACACTAGCTGACTGATGGAGAGAAACGGAGGGAGAAGAGAAACATTGGAATACTAGTCAGTAACAATGTGCAAAAGTGTATTTGCTTTGGAAGAATATTTCACCTCTAACGCTAACGTTGGGTGTCCTACGTGTGGATGTTGCTGCATTATGTAAAACTATTAGAATAACTTTTTACATTTTAGAATGGGGTGCTTCGAGATTGTTCATAATTTTAAAGGGTGCCTTGAGATACGCCGTTTTTAGGAGTCCATGAGCCGTGAGCTTCCTATTGTCTGCCTGCAGCCCCAGTGCCGGGATGGGCACTTTTTAATGTAAGAGGCCACCTAGGCCACATACGTTTTTTACATTATTTTTATTGCCTTTTTATAAATAAATACGGGTTACACTATGGAGTCCTTTTGCTTGTATTTCACATGTTCCGCCTAATTAACCGAGGGAGGAGTTTCCAACATTTCTCTACCAGCATTGTCCATATGTGTGCAGGCACAATCCTGCTCAAGCTGTTAAAGACCTTCTTTTTAACTAAAGAGGTCCACATCCTTTGGTAAGCGCAATCTACTATTTGTGCACTTCGGGTGTTAGCTTCATATGAAGATTTGGTGAAGGAATAACTCTTTGCACTACTTTGAAGAAAACAATCACAATATATCATGAACATTATTTGTTGAAGATTTGTTCTAGCTTCACATGAAGATTTGGTGAAGGATTAACTCTTTGCACTATTCTGAAGAAATTAACTTCAATATATTATGAACATTATTTGTTGAAATAATTTTTCACTTTTTGGATTTGTTACACATTTGATTTTTCATTAACTTAATCTATGAGACTTTTCTATAATTGAGTGTTATAGATTTCTTTGATTGTTGTGGGCTTGACAGCACGCTATTATTACGATTGGGACTAATCGATTTATATATGGTGACTTTCAATTCACCTTTTTGTATATAGGCATCACAGGATTGTGTTGGTGTTTATATTTAAGAATTATTCACACAATAATTTATTAGATAAGTTATCACTTATTAATTAAGTTTAAGAGTATTTGAGCGCCCCCTTTTTCATATATATACACTCATTCAGATAGGAGCATAAGACTCCTTCCGCAGGGGAGCAGCCGTTATATATAATTTGTATATATTTTTTATATATAACTTTTTTTCACATAATTTTGTATATATTAATTGGCGCTGAATCACAGCAATAGAAATCTTAAACATGTCTCGACTGAAAAAAGGTTGAGAAACACTCGTATATGGTATCATCAAAATGACCCACAGGCTAAACATAAGTTTACATTCGTAGGAACCTGCCTACATGCTGATGATGGTGCCAGATCCAGTATGTGGCATCAAAATGACAGGCTACACCAGACAACACTGGATTTGTTGGGCATGTTAGTTTGTTTTCTTGAGGACAACTAGCAGTCACGGTAAAAGGGGGAGAAAAAAAAAATGAAATGTAGGATAGTGGAGTTCCTCTTTATAAAGGCAACTATTAAAGGGTACTTGTACTGAAAGTAGAAAGTACAAGGCAAATTCTGAATAGTATTTAAGTGACTTTAGAACAGTACTTTTTTGCATAATGTTAGTGCTCGCTGTGTAAATACTGCTATACACTCTAATTTGGCTGTTAAGAAGGAAGAGAAAGGACCAGTTAAAAGTTCCATTCTTGCATTATATAATCCCCCTCCTGCTTTTCAACCCCCTCCCTGAAATAGAACAGCAACTGCTAGCAACATCTCAACACCCTTAGAAAATCAAAGGTCTTTATCAAACCCTCAATCGGTACTATTTACATTAATACAACATAACATGACACAGCCCTGCTTGATAACCATACATACACTAGCATGCAGATACCTATGTTACAATGAACAAACTTACTATTTATTAAAGTGAAGAACAAACATTAACTTTTAAAAACTCTCCAAGTAAAGTCCTTTTATTCTAATATCACACATGTGTTACCTGCTTTTGAAGAAAACTGTCGATAAAATTCAGAGTGATACATTTTGATAATATAATATTGAATTTGGACGACACATTTAAAGTGGTTGTAAACCCGGATATTTTTTGCAAGACAAAGCCATAATGAGCTAGTATGACTAGCATACTAGCTCATTATGCATGACTTACCTTAGATCGGCGCTCCTGCAGCCGTCCTCGTCTCCCCCTCCAGCCGCAGCCATGGCTCCACAGATACCCGGAAGGTTACTTCCGGGTATCGCCACTCCAGCCAATCACAGCGCCGCTCCGGCGCTGCGATTGGCCGGAGCGGCGAAGACATCACTCAGCGCATGCGCGCGGGAGCCGTCAAAGCCGGATTTATGAATGGGGATTAACCCTGTGAATGCACGGCTGTCTACGGCGAGCATGACTTTTTTTGCAAATATCTCCTAAACCGTGTAGGTTTAAGAGATATTTCTTGCACCTACAGGTAAGCCTTAATCTAGGCTTACCTGTAGGTGCAAGTTGCATAAGTGGGTTTACAACCACTTTAATCACCTCCTGTTTGCTTTCTGATAGATAACAGGCCATATGAATTTGGTGCATAGAAATATTAATCCAAAGAAAAATTATTATAAAATGATAAAATGACTATAAACTATAAACTTATATACTTTTTCAAGACTATATAAGTGTCTTGAAAAAGTACTCTTACCCCTTGAAATTTTCCACAATTTGTCATGTTACAACCAAAAATGCAAATGGATATATTGGGATTTTATGTGATAGACCAACACAAAGTGGCACATAGTTACATAGAAGGTGAGGTTGAAAAAAGACACAAGTCCATGAAGTCCAACCTATGTGTGTGATTATATGTCAGTATTACATTGTATATCCCTGTAGGTCGTGGTCGTTCAGGTTCTTATCTAATAGTTTCTTGAAACCATCGATGCTCCCTGCTGAGACCACCGCCTGTGGAAGAGAATTTCACATCCTTGCCGCTCTTACAGTAAAGAACCCTCTACGTAGTTTAAGGTTAAACCTATTTTCTTGTAATTTAAAAAAGTGGCCACGTGTCTTGTTAAACTCCCTTTCGCGAAAAAGTTTTATTCCTATTGTGGGGTAACCAGTATGGTATTTGTAAATTGTAATCATATACAAGCCCCACACACAGAAGAAACCTTTCCTCATAACTAATATCCTCCAGACCCTTTATTAGCTTTGTTGCCCATCTTTGTACTCAATCCATTTCCAGTACATCCTTCCTGAGGACTGGTGTCCAGAACTGGACGTCATACTCTAGATAAGGCCGGACCAGAGTCTTGTAGAGCGGGAGAATTATCGTTTTATCTCTGGAGTTGATCCCCTTTTTAATGCATGCCAATACTCTGTTTGCTTTGTTAGCAGCAGCTTGGCACTGCATTCCATTGCTGAGCCTATCATCTACAAGGACCCCCAGGTCCTTTTCCATCCTAGATTCCCCCTTCACATATGAAAATGATAAATGCTTTTCAAAATGTATTACAAATACTGAAATTCTGAAAAGTGTTGTGTGCATTTGTATTCAGCCCCCTTTACTCTGATACTCCTAACTAAAATCTAGTGGAACCAAATGCCTTCAGAAGTCACCTAATTAGTAAATAGAGTCCACCTGTGTGTAATTTAATCTCAGTATAAATACAGCTGTTCTGTGAAGCCCTCAGAGGTTTGTTAGAGAACCTTAGTGAACAAAGAGCACCATGAAGGCCAAGGAACACACCAGACAGGTCAGGAATAAAGTTGTGGAGAAGTTTAAAGCAGGGTTAGGTTATAAAAAATATCCCAAGCTTTGAACATTTTATGGAACACTGTTCAATCCATCATCCGAAAATGGAGAGAACTAAGACATGGCCCTACACCTAAACTGACAGGAGAGCATTAATCAGAGAAGCAGCCAAGAGGCCCATGGTTACTCTGGAGGAGCTGCAGAGATCCACAGCTCTGGTGGGAGAATCTGTCCACAGGACAACTATTAGTTGTGCACTCCACAAATCTGGCCTTTATGGAAGAGTGTCAAGAAGAAAGCCATTAATGAAAGAAAGCCATAAGAAGTCCCATTTGCAGTTTGCGAGAAGCCATGTGGGGGACACAGCAATCACGTGAAAGAAGGTGCTCTGGTCAGATGAGACCAAAATTTAAATTTTGGCCTAAAAGCAAAACGCTATGTGTGGGGGAAAACAAACACTGCACATCACCCTGAACACACCATCCCCACCCTGAAACATGGTGGTGGCAGCATCATGTTGTGGGGATGCTTTTCTTCAGCAGCTGATCAGAGTTGATGGGAAGATGGATGGAGCCAAATACAGGGCAATCTTAGAAGAAAACCTGTTAAGCCCTGTACACACAATCGGATTTCCTATGGATTTTAAACCAATGGATTTTTCCATCAGAAATCCGATGAAGCTGATTTCCATCAGTCTTGCCTACACACCATCAGTCAAAAAACCGACCGTTCCAAACGCAGTGACGTAAAACACTCTGATGAGCCGAGAAAAATTAAGTTCAATGCTTCTGAGCATGTGTCGACTTGATTCTGAGCATGCGTGGGTTTTTTGTCCGATGGAGTTCCCCACAGACGATAGTAATTTGCTATTGGTTTTTTAACCATCGGATAAATTTGAAACATGTTCTATTTTTAAACACCAATGGAAAAAAGACCGATGGGGCCCATACATGATCGGTTTGTATGATGAAAAAAGTCCTTCGGACTGTTTTCATTGGTAAAACCTATTGTGTGTACACGGCTTTAGAGTCTGCAGAAGAATTGAGACTGGGGCAGAGGTTCACCCTCCAGCAGGACAATGACCCTAAACATACAGCCAGAGCTAAAATGGAATGATTTAGATCAAAGCATATTCATGTGTTAGAATGGCCCAGTCAAAGTGCAGACCTAAATCCAATTGAGAATCTGTGGAAAGACGTGAAAATTTGTGTTCAGAAATGCTCTCCATCCAATCTGACAGAGCTTGAGCTATTTGTTAAAGAAAAATGGGCACAAATGTCACGCTCTACTGTAGATGTGCAAAGCTGGTAGAGACATCCCCAAAAAGACTTGCAGCTGTAATTGCAGTGAAAGGGGGTTCTACAAAGTATTGACTCAGGGGGGATCAATACAAATGCACGCCACACTTTTCACATATGTATTTGTAAAAAAAAAATGAAAAACATTTATCTTTTTCCTCTCACTTCAAAATTATGTGCCACTTTGTGTTGGTCTATCACAAAAAATCCCAATAAAATACATTCACGTTTTTGGATGTAACATGACAAAATTTGGACAATTTCAAGAGGTATGAATACTTTTTCAAGGCACTGTATAAAAGCTGAAATGTATATATGTGAATCAGTTTATTCCAAACAATCATAAAGCCTTTTCGCACTAAGCTGTTGTTGTTATATACATATCAATCAATCCGCTGTAATACATATGATCACGATACCAATTGTGTGCAATATTTGTCACCGGATCACAAAACACAGAATTACAGATCTGAGGTCTGGAAAGACTAAACTGAATACACTGAACCTTTAGACGTTATAAAGCACAAAATAACAGAACCATATATGTCCCGTGCAGTGTTTTTTGCACCACAGAACATAGAACACATTAGAAAATCTAAATCAAAATCACTAAACCCACATTATTAAAAACTACCAATAAATAGTTACATAGTTACATATAGTAGTAAATGCTGTGTTACATGCTGTTCATACTCACTGGGTCACTATGGGATTTGTTTTCTGTATTCTGCAAAGACCTTGGTTGATCCTGCTGTTCTCTGCATCCCCCCTTCTGTCTATGTCCCTGCTGCAGTTGGGGATTTTGCAGAGCAGTGTTGGCAGCTACTGCACATGCTCAGTTTTCAGTGTATTGTCTACCCTGAACATTTCTTCCCTATCACATCTGAGCAGCCCATGTGACTATAGAGTCACACATGTGGGTGTATACACAGTGGTAAATAACAGCCCACTCCCCCTCCCTCCTCCATGCCCACTAACCAGCTAAACACAATGGGGGTGGGATATTACACCTTCATTGATGGAGGAATCACCTCCCTGTTATTCCAAAATACAGGCTAGTAGGGGCATGACTGCCTGTCACTAGCATAAATTCACGCACACCATGTTATTGCCAAAAATAATAAAGATTTGATTTCAAATATACTGTATATTTGTATGACAATTTAAAACAGTTTATTGGTATTCATTATTTATTTCTACTCTGTATTTCAAAGGCTGTTGTTTTTTTGTTTGTTTTTTGAACATGTGACAAGCAGCAGAGGGCTAGAAGCTCCTCCTGCCACTGTTTCCCTGCAGATAGGCTGGGAAAGAGCTGGGTCATGTGACAGCTGTATATCTGTTAGGAAAGAAGGTCCATTTTTTTTATTATTAATAAAATAATTACAGTGTCATTATCCACATATAGAAAGAGCAGGGATAATGTAAATTAACCACTTGCTTACTGGGCACTTAAACCCCCTTCCTGCCCAGGCCAATTTTCAGCTTTCAGCGCTGTCACGCTTTGAATGACAATTGCGCGGTCATGCGACGTGGCTCCCAAACAAAATTGACGTCCTTTTTTCCCACAAATAGAGCTTTCTTTTGATGGTATTTGATCATCTCTGCGGTTTTTATTTTTTGCGCTATAAACAAAAAAAGAGCGACGATTTTGAAAAAAACACAATATTTTTTACTTTTTGCTATAATAAATATCCCAATTTGTTTTAAAAAATATATATATTTTTCCTCAGTTTAGGCCGATACGTATTCTTCTACATATTTTTGGTAAAAAAAATCGCAATAAGCGTTTATTGATTGGTTTGCGCAAAAGTTATAGCGTCTTCAAAATAGGGGATAGTTTTACAGCATTTTTATTAATATTTTTTTTTTTTTACTAGTAATGGCGGCGATCAGCGATTTTTATTGTAACTGCGACATTATGGCGGACACATCGGACACTTTTGACACCATTTTGGGACCATTGTAATTTTTACAGCAACCAGTGCTATAAAAATGCACCGGTTACTGTAAAAATGACACTGGCAGGGAAGGGGTTAACACTAGGGGGCGAGGAAGGGATTAAATGTGTAACCTGGGAGTGATTACTACTGTGTGGGGGAGGGGACTGACTGATCTGTGTCCCTATGTACAAGGGACACGGCATCGGTCTCCTCTCCCTGATAGGACGTGGATCTCGGTGTTTATACACAGAGATCCACATCCTTGTCTGTGTACCGGCCGATCGCGAGTGGCTGGCGGACATCGCGGCCGCCAGGCACGCGCATCGGCATCTTAGTAACGCGCCGCGCGTGCCGGAATAGCCAGTGGCCGGAATAGCCGAGGTCGCCTACTGACGGCCTCCTGGATTTGTAGAGCCACCTTGAGGCCATCATTTGTAAAGGGTTAAACAGTGTGTGTTTCGTATCACTTTAAAGGGGTTAAAAACATGGCTTGCATATCATTAAAACTGAAATTCCTATTGCATGGGATACCTAACACTTGGCTTGTATGCACATTTGACTTAGTGTAGACATTTGGGAAAGTCAGTGAGCAAACCATACAAGCAGGAAACAACATTTCTGGGGTGTCTTGTATACCAACAGTGTACAGAACACTGATAGATTTCAATATTGCATTGAATTTTACCAAAAATTATAGTATCTGAACAGTGGGCACAGTAAGGAGCCCACAACATGGGATTGTGGCCGCCACAAGTTTTGATAAAGTTGTTTGTTTATTTATAAAAAAAAAAAAAAATGCGGTGAGTCATAGATTTGAGCGGGATTTTGAACTGGCACAGGTGGCTGGAGGTTATATAAGCCACCTGTGTGACAGGATTCTCCTCAGTTGCTTCGCTGAAGCAGT
This sequence comes from Rana muscosa, assembly GCA_029206835.1. NCBI lineage: Eukaryota > Metazoa > Chordata > Amphibia > Anura > Ranidae > Rana > Rana muscosa. The sequence continues at coordinate 130,673,516 of CM055119.1, read as the reverse complement.
CAGGTTTGGAGCTCGATGTTGCTGCGCTCAGGAGCATGAAGTCCTTGGTTCGCAGAGTCCTTGAAAGGGCTGAGGCAGAGGGAGGTAATGAGTGGCTTCAGCGCTGCTTAGATATTGCGGGGGAAGACCCGTCTCAGGTCACAGTGTCAGCGGAGCAGATATTATCTGAGAGCAGGTCTCCTCAGAGCACCTCCATAGTGGCTCAGCGCTCACCGGCTCATATGTCACAGAGAAGCTTGCAGTCGGAACGTCAGGCAGCCAACACAGCCGCGGTGAGTAGGGAGAGGTCCCATCCACAAGGGAACATACAGGGAAATTACCCGTGTCTCCCAGAGCTAGCCAGCGTGTCAAGAATAAGAAGCGGGCTCTGTCCTCATCTCCCGCCCGCAGCAGAGGAGGCAGGGGCCGGGGTTCTCGCCCCCCTTGTCTGTCAGGAACACTCATAGCAGAAGTAACCTGTCACCTCACATACCAACTGATGCACCTGCGGTTTCTCACAGCTCTAATCTGGAGCTATCCAGGGAAACACTAGACACTGTTTCTGCTGGGATTCTTCCCAGGCAGATTCCTCAGGACTTTCTTATGGCATCAACTGCATCCAGGCCAGCCAGGCTGGATGCTGTGAGGGCCAATATGTCTCCTTCCTTCCATACAGGTCCAGATGTCAGTCAGTCTCCACTGCAAGGAATTCATATCCAAGTCATTTGTAATCCTACTGTGCCTAGCCAGATGGGTGAGTTACCTCAGAATGTGTTAATGAATCAATTACTTCTTTCTTTGAATACATTTAATGACAATGTATCTAATTTTCATTTAACTCAAACAACAAATAGCCCAGCAAATGTCTGGTCAGGTAATCCTGTTAGTAATGATAATATTATTGTTATTCCCTCTGGCATTTCAACTTCTGTCTCTGAGACATGCTTCAAAGAAGTTCTTCCTTGTGAAATATCCCCTCTTGGATTTCATTTGCCTGTGACAATCAAAGAAAAAATATGGAAAGGCGAATTTGTTGATCTATTGTCCTTATAACCTATTGCTAAAGATTTTCTCAAAGTAGATAAGAAAAATTATGATGGTAATGATGACAGACGTCGTCCAATTTCTAGATCATTTTTTAACTGGTTTTCTGCATTTTTTCTTCAGTTATGGGTGAGAAGCATCCTGATTTATGCACAGGGCTTTTTCAGCATCTTGAACATATTCTGGAGGCTTATAAAAGCTTTGGTGGTATGGGCTGGTTTAGCTATGATGAGTCCTTTCGCCAAAAAATCGCTATCTACCCTAATCTGAAATGGAGAAATGGAGAAATAAAGACGTTGGGTTATGGTTGAATCTTATCACCCCCCAGAAACCAACTTTTACCAGGCCTCAACCTCAGCCATCTGTGAATACTAATGCTTCAGTTTCAGTTTATAAAAGAGGCACTTGTTATGCGTTTAATGAAACGCAGTGCAAATGGTTAAATTCATGCCGTTACTGACATGAATGTTCCTTTTGTTTCGGCTCTCACCCAGTATCAAAATGCTTTAAAAGATCATCCAACAGCCAATTTCAAAGAGATCAATCAAAAAGCATGCACGCCAGTGAGGCTGTTCGCAATTCATCCTTGGCTAATCCTATACCCAGACAGGGAGAAAGCACAGTTACTAATTAAGGGTTTCTCTACAGGCTTTGAGCTTCCGATTTTTGAAGGTTTAGGTTGTCAAGTATCACGGAATTTAAAATCAGTTTTTCTCCACGGTGAGGTAGTACGGGAAAAATTGATGAAAGAAATTTCAGCAAATAGAATTGCTGGTCCATTTATCTCTCCGCCATTTGAGAACTTCCGAGTCTCTCCTTTAGGTTTAGTTCCTAAAAAAGATCCTAATACGTATTGTCTTATCCATCATCTTTCTTTCCCAGTGGGTAATTCACTAAATGATCAGATTGACCCATCATCTGTTGCAGTTAAATATGCAACGTTTGATGATGCCATTCAGATTATAAGAAATTTTGGACATGGTGCTTTATTGGCTAAGGCAGATATTCAATCAGCCTTTAGATTATTGCCCATAGATCCGGTATCCCACAATTCCCTAGGTTTTTCCTTTGACGGTTATTTTTTCTACGACAAATGCCTCCCAATGGGTTGTTCGTTGTCGTGTTATTACTTCAAAGTTTTTGCGTCTTTTCTACAGTGGGTGGTCATGGTGGAATCTGGTCATCCTTGGATGATCCATTATTTGGATGACTTCCTGTTCATTGGCCCACCAGATTCTGCGGTTTGCTCTCTAACTCTCAAGTTGTTTTTTCTTGTGTCAGATTATTTTGGAGTTCCTCTGGCACATGAAAAGACTTCTTTTCCATCGCCAATCATTGAATTTTTGGGTATTAAAATCGACACTTTATTATTTCAATTTGAGCTTCCTGCGGTTAAAATTTGCAGGCTTCAATCCTTGATTGCATTTTTCTGCGCCGCAAGAAGATTTTACTTAAAGAACTTCAATCCTTTTTAGGTCTCCTGGCCTTTGCGACTCGCATTATGCCTATGGGAAGGATTTTTTCCAGGAGGTTAGCTTTGGCCATGTCGGGGTTTAAATCCCCGTTTTCACATATTAGAATGTCCAGTGATCTTAAAGACAATTTATTGGTATGGTCTGTTTTTTTGCAAGACTTCAATGGCAGATCCTTTTTTCAGGACGACTTCGTATTCGCAGCGGACTTAGTGTTATCTACGGATGCTGCCGGCTTTCTGGGATTTGCGGCTATATTTCGCTCTCACTGGTGTGTAGGTACATGGCCACCTCTTTGGATTTCCAATGGGGCTGTTAAGAACATAGTCCTGTTGGAACTCTTTCCAGTTGTAGTTGCCCTTGAAATTTGGGGTAGCCATTTTGTTAATAAAAGGATCATCATCAATACCGATAACAAGGGAGTTTTATTCGCTTTGAACTGCCTTTCATCAAAATCCATGCCAGTTATAAAATTGTTACGTTATCTAGTCCTGTTATGCCTAAAATTAAATATTTGGATTAAGGCTCAGTATGTCCCAGGTAAGCTCAATGTCATCGCTGATGCCTTATCTCGATTACAGATGGCGTGTTTCAGACAGCTGCTGCCTCAAGCAGATCTGGTTGGGTACCAGTGTCCGAGTCATCTGTGGGATCTGGTTTGAATCAAGTATACGTGGCCATAAAAAATTCACTGGCTCCCAAAACATGGACTGAGTACTCAGTTGCTTGGGAAAGATGGCTGTCTTTCCATTCTGAGTTAGGCTCCCCTAGTCTACCTCCTACTGAAAGCTCCATAATAGCTTTTCTTTGCTCATTAATGCAGTTGGATTTTTCCTTTAATCACATCAATAAAATCTTAGCTGGTGTTTCTTTTTTCTTTAAACTTCACAATTTCCCAGCGTGTAATACGTATTTTTGGGTTAAGCAAGTTTTGAAAGGCTTGAAGAGGGCAAATCTGGTTCCGGATGCCCGTAGGCCCATTACTTTGGACATCTTGTCTGTGTTCGGCTACTAAGTTTGTTTGCATTTCAGTTTACGAAGCTCTGTTATTTCAGGCTGCCTTTATTTTAATGTTTTTTGCAGCTTTTCGTGTTTCCGAAATGCTACCAAATAATAAACACAGTTTGGAAGGCTTACTTTCCTCAGAAGTTTTTATTTTGGAGGACAGGGTCCAGATTTTTGTTAGAAGGTCAAAGACGGATCAATCAGGTAAAGGCAGGTGGCTCAACTTATTTGCTTGTGGCGACTCCAATCTTTGTCCGTTGATAATTCTCAAGAAATTCTTTTCTGTCAGACCAGTGTTAGGTCACCAATTTTTGATTCATTTGGATTCGTCTCCTATGACAAAATTTCAATTTAGTGCAGTCCTTAAGCGATGCTTTTCCCATCTAGGTCTCTCTAGTTTTAAATTTTCAACTCATTCCTTTAGGATTGGAGCCGCCACAGAAGCTGCTAGATTGGGTTTATGTGATTCGGATATTATGAGATTGGGGAGGTGGGAGTCTAACAGATTTAAGAGTTACATTCGACCTAACCTATCTCTTTATTTGTAGGTAATAAAGCTTGCATATGGATAGTTGGCCATTCCTATATACACTAGGCTCATAAACGAGCTTCTCAGCGCTGCTATGGTTCCAACTTATCGTTACCTTCAGATAAATTTCAGGTTCTATGGAAAGGTATTCGTGGTATGCAATGGACTGAGCTTTTCTTTCACCTTTCTGTTTTTTTTCATTCTTGGCCTTCTCCATCTGTTTTAATTCTTCACTTGGCAGGTAACGATGTTGGCAGATTGAAAACTTTAGATTTAATGTTTTTAATTAAACAAGATTTACAACGTTTGAGTTTAACTTTTCCTAATACATATATTATTTTTTTCTGAAATTATTTCCCGCTTATCTTGGCTATATGCTCCAGGGGGAAAACCGCTTGAAAAAATAAAACGGAGGATTAATCACTCCATTCAAAAATTCTTGCCATCAATCGGGGGGATCTCTTTCCGTCATGTGGATCTGGAAGGAGGTTTCCCTGGTCTATATAGACAAGATGGTGTTCATCTTTCAGATGTCGGGTTGGACATTTTTAATTTAGGGCTTCAAAATTGCATTGAACAGGCCACGGTGCTGGGGTAGCCGTTTTTGTTTTCAACAAACCCGGCTTGGTGGGGACTTTGTTTATCAATTTATTCAGTATAGCTCGAGTCCTATGACTGAGCGTGGTTAGATTTTGTTTTAAAGTTTGAATATATTTATTAATGATTTCAACGATTAATATTTGAATAAAGATATTTATTTATTTAAATGCCAATAAAGGTGCCGCGGCCGTTTTAAAACACCAAATTGGTTGTCTTGCCTGTTGTTTATGTTATATATATATATATATATATATATATATATATATATATATAGATATGTGCGACCTACAATTCCATGAACAGTGGGCACAGTAAGGAGCCCACAACATGGGATTGTGGCCGCCACAAGTTTTGATAAAGTTGTTTGTTTATTTATAATTAAAAAAAAAGAAAAAGACACGAGGAGGAGGAGGGGGGAGGAGAAGGGACGCTCTGAATCTCAGGTAAAATTAACAGCCAGTTTCCACTTTGGGCACAAATCATTCCCTAAAATGATATCTAAAACTTGCGCTGTGTCCAATCGCAATGCAGGTCTGGAAGTGCCACACCACAAACACTGAAAATCAGCGGCGATGTACAGGCACAATGCCAGGAGTGGCAATGACTGCAGCAGGTAGGCGGAAAAAGAACACAAGCGAGATCTAAAAAAAAATGCGGCTTAAGAAGAGGAGCAAAAACAGGAGGAAGAGCAGATGGACCCTATTAATGTGTAAAAACAATAAGATTAAAGATAATCTAATCCCAAAAAAAAATTAATAAAAAAAAATAAAAAATGCGGTGAGTCATAGATTTGAGCGGGATTTTGAACTGGCACAGGTGGCTGGAGGTTATATAAGCCACCGGTGTGACAGGATTCTCCTCAGTTGCTTCGCTGAAGCAGTCAGGTTTGGAGCTCCCCTTCCCTCCCACCCTGTCGCTGGCACCATTATGTGGTTATGTCACCCTTGGATCAAGGGGGGACTTTGTTTATCAATTTATTCAGTATAGCTCGAGTCCTATGACTGAGCGTGTTTAGATTTTGTTTTAAAGTTTGAATATATTTATTAATGATTTCAACGATTAATATTTGAATAAAGATATTTATTTATTTAAATGCCAATAAAGGTGCCGCGGCCGTTTTAAAACACCAAATTGGTTGTCTTGCCTGTTGTTTATGTTATATATATATATATATATATATATATATATATATATATATATATATAGATATGTGCGCCCTACAATTCCATGTAGATTGCTAAGGAAATTTAATGTATAATAACAATAAATTACAGTATGGCTTGTGTAGCAATTGTACTGTATATGCTATGTTATTTTTTATTTGCTATATATTATTTTATTTTTTTTACAAAAGTGGAGTTACCCTTTAACCACATTAAAGGGTAACTCCACTTTTGTAAAAAAAAAAAAATATAGCAAATAAAAAATAACAGCATATACAGTACAATTGCTACACAAGCCGTACTGTAATTTATTGTTATTATAAATTACATTTCCTTCCAATCTACAGATACTTAAATTTTCTGTAAAATTCAATGCAATATTGAAATCTATCGGTGTTCTGTGCACTGTTGTTATACAAGACACCCCAGAAATGTTGTTTCCTGCTTGTATGGTTTGCTCACTGACTTTCCCAAATGTCTGCACGACTTTCCCAAATGTCTGCACGAAGTCAAATGTGCATACAAGCCAAGTGTTAGGTATCGCATGCAATAGGAATTTCAGTTTTAATAAGATGCTCCGCAAGGGTTAAATACAACATTCTAGAGGGATACAGACCCTGCAATTTTTCTCATCAGAACATTGACAGTGTACCAGCCAATTATAATAAACCAGACCCTCCCATTCAGAATCAGTTTGCAAAGGTCACAGTAAAACAAATGGCTATATTTCCAACAGCCCCGCCCCCCCCCCCCCACACACACACATGCTTGGGGACTGGTGATCATGTGATTGCTATCACATAATCACTATGTCAACTAAGCTGTTATAAATCAATATGATTCTATGATTCATAACAGCTTTGTTTCCTTTACTCGTGAGCCCACACACATAGTGCCTGGGCCAATCACAGCACCCTGTACCATGTGATTGCTGTAGCCAATCACAGACCTCTAGTATTCACAGCTGTCATGAACTTACAGTAACCCATTCATGACAGTTCAAAGCATTGCTGGTACAATATTCTTAATTGTACCAGCAATCAAAGTGTAAAAAAAAATAAAAAAAAAGGAAAATCCCTAATCAGCCCCCAGAATAGTACAATGTCACTATGGTAAAATTGAGCTACTCTGATGAAAGTATTTTTAAAAACAAAAATTGTAAAATAGTAAAACATAATGTTTACAAAATTGAAAAAATAATTAAAATCTTAAATAAAAAATGATTTTTTTCTTTGTGTTTTTTTTTTTTTTTTTAACATGCTGTCACCAGTCAGTGTCCCTGATCACAGCCACGCCAGTCATTTCATGATGCTGTACTGTGCTGGTGATGGTATGTTGAAAAATATATATATATATATATATTCTTTAATTTTCCAAAACAATTGTGAAAAAAAAATTACAACTTCAAAAAACTTTCCATGCCTGATCGGTCATCCGTAAATCAGGATTGATCGATTTCCAAATATACTGTATATTCCATAGTTTGTAGATGGCTATAACTACAGACTAAAAACTCCTACAGACTAAATAATTAACACTTACTGGGATTTTTTATGAAAGACATGTAGCAAAATACATTTTGGCCTAAATGTATGCAGAAATTTGATTTTTTATATTAGATATGTCTTATAACAGAAAATATCGTTTTTTTTTCTTTTTTTTCTTTTTTTTTCTGTATTCTTTTTTTATTAAAAAATAAATAAAAAAACCCAGTGATGATCAAATACCACCAAAATAACACTATTTTTTTTACACATTTCATTTGTATACAGCACTGTATGACCATGCATTTGCCAGTTAAAGTAGCTCAGTGCCAAATAGCAAAAAGTGGCTTGATCATGAAGAGGGTAAAATCTTCCAGAGCTTAAGTGGTTAAAGCCTGATTCCAGGCACAATAAACCTACCATGGTTTAAGCAGTTATACTTTACTTTGCCTCAAAAGCAATACCAGCAGATGCCACCAGATTACCAAAAATAGAGTGAAGTAGACTGGGGCACTATGGTGAGGCCTGGATGAAAAAAGAAAGGAATGAGCTGTGATCCCAGTACACATATCAAAGTCTAATTATCAAAATGGACTGGAATGTTCCTTTGAAAGCCCTACTACGTTTTCTCATCATAAGTCCTGACTAAAGGAATAAAGCTTAAAAAAAAAATGAAGTTTGAGTGCAAAATTTCTCCTAATCCCCATGTTGATATGTTGATAATACACATGGGCCTGAATATACCAATTGGTGAAAAATATAACTGCTGTCTAAATCTCCTAAATCCTTGGTTAGTCTGTGGGGCCTAGTTATCAAAGAGTAAAATACATATCTGCTTCATAATAAGACTCAGCAGAATAACTTATGAGTCATGTAGCCCCCTTCTTCTTTTCCTCTTCTTCATGGCTTCTGGTTTAGAGTTATTTAACTACTAGAAACTGTCTTAAGAAAACATTTTATTTAAAGCAAACCTGAAGTCACAAATAGAATTTAGGTCTGCTGGTCTCCTTTGAGGCTGCATTAAAAAATGCTTCCCTTTTGTCCTTTTCTTTCCAAGATCCTTGCCTCAGTCCTGAAAAGTGGCCCATTGACCGATGACTCCCTTTTTTTTTCTTGCCTCTTAGTCATGGTGAAAGACCTGACCAGTGCAGGGTGCAGGCTCTGATTTGCTGCTTGTCTTCAACAGCAAGTCAATGACTCTGCCTCATACTTTACAGCAGTTAACAAAAGGGACAGGGAGTGAGGCAACAACTGCTAGGATCTAGCTTTAAGAAAGACATAGGCATCTGGGGTATCAGAGGGACACCAGTCCGAAAGTTTTTATTTATTTTCATATTCAAAGTGAATCTGTGCTTTGTCCATTCAGGACCGCAAAATGCGTTCATCTGGAATGGGCGTCCAACACAACTCAGAACATCCAACCTAACCCTTTCTTTGGCGATGTACTGCATGGCAACACTTAGTGCAGGTGCATTGCTTTTGATTTATGATGTCATTCACAATGAACACATGTATGGTTCTTTATCATACATAACAATAATGTGCATATTTCACCGATGCCAAGGTGTGAAGCTGGACTAAAACTTGAAGCTTGTACCATTTTGCTGCAGTTATGTTTATATTGCCAGCTTACTGGAGATCAGGACCACTACTCAACAGAGTGCGTAGAGTTCCCAGTACTATCAAGCTGGGAACCTGAAGTTATCTGATATTTCAAGGAGGTCTCCCTGGACCTTGCCTAAATCTTCTACATCTTGTGTTCCCTCTCGTCTTGTGACTGCTTCTATATTCCCCAATCTGTTCTGCCCCCTCCTCCTGTTGCAATTACATTTAGGCACATTACTGCTTGGTTGTGCATGGGATGTGCTTTTTGGGCAAGCACCGGGCTTTGAAAAAAGGGAATATTTTAAAGAAAGTAGCCACACCCTTTATTTAAATTAACCACGCCTTCTTTTTGTCACAGCATGCAAACCAAGTCACTTCTCAATTACCCTGGTAAGCTTCTCCTTGGGCTAACATCTTTGAAGAGGTGATGGCAAATCATCCAGTGGGGATACCTGTTCTTGTGAAATCCATGAGATGCTTTCTCCTTGCTTTTTTGAGACTTCCACTATTATTCTATTGCATCTCCGGGGCCCATTTATTTCAATGGGCAGGAGCGGTGGAGGAGCGATATACACACCGCTCCTTCACCGCTCCAAAGATGCTGCTTGCAGGACATTTTTTAACGTCCTGCCAGCGCACCGATGCAGTGTGAAAGCCCTTGTTTTTTTTTACACTGGAGTCAAAGGAGCGGCTCTTTCAGGGTGCTTTGCAGGCGCTATTTTTAGCGTTATAGCGCCTGCAAAGCGCCTCAGTGTGAAGGGGTCTAAGAAACCCTAAAAAAGGAAACAATTACAGCTATCACATCTAAGAATTGTGTAGGCTGCAATATATTACAACAACCAATTGTCTTCTAAAGCGCTTAGAAGCAGGCTGTGAATGTCATGGATAAATATTATCTCGGTTTGTAGCACCAGTCTTCATTAACCAGACTTAGGGAGAATCACAGTTCACAAGCAACCAATTTTTTTAGACCTATGAGTCACATAGGAAGTACATAAGAACAGTCTAAATTATTGTTAAAAGGCTAATGCCTCGTACACACGACCGGGTTTTCCGACGGGAAAACTGTGATGAGAGCTTTTGGCCAGGAATCCCGGCCGTGTGTATGCTCCCTCGCAGTTTTTCCGATGGGAAAACTGCCAAAAACCGCCGGCAAAAAAAAGAGAACCAGCTCTCTTTTTTCCCGTCCCGTCAGAACCTCAAATGCAATATATTAAATGTTTGCTTTGGGTTTAATACTGCTTTAGCCTACCAATATGTCTTTGGAGTGTGGGAGAAACCAGAAGGAACCCACACAAGCATAGAGTGTACATGAAAACTCCATCAAAATGGTGTCCTGGCCAGGATTCAAACCACCCAGTCCTTCAAAGTAGAAGTGCTAACCACTAAGCCATTGAGCTGCCTTGTGTATTACAGCTTGGTTGAGTAGACATTATTGGTCTATAGATATTATCACACTTTATGCTGATGAAGCCAATTTGAGCAGTCCACGTAGTTTTCCCATCTCTATTCTGTTGTAAAGTATTCAAAAAAGAAAGTCCAATGCCTCCTCCTACCTGACCTAACAAAAATCCACCTGTACTAACATCACACCAACACAGACTGTAAAGAGTTTTTGCAAACATTCTTTAGTGAAAGACGGTATAGTTTTTTGCCGTTAGTACATGATGTCATAGAACACATTTTTAGAATGATATCCATTTGATTCAGCAATGTGTTGAAATTGGGTGAAATTATTTTGAAAGCCTGGTGGTTACCCTAACCCAAGTAAAAAGCCTTCAATTGCACACAGAAGATTGCCTTTCAGTAGTGTTCAGGCTCGTTTCATAATGCCTGCATAAAATGTTACAAAGTGCTGAAAATTTCAGTAAAATCATGTCTCAGCCAATTTTCATAACTTATTTTTTTTTTAAATGCCTAAGTCAAAAACTACCTGTCAAGTCCCAGACAAAACTGAGAATAAAGGAAGAAGTTAAACCAAGTTTAAGTTTCAAAGAGGCAAGTCGCATTTGAAACGACAAAGAGAAAACGACTTTGCCTTTGTACATATTATTTGAATAAAATGGAAGCAATAAAATGGTGCTGGAGCAATACAAACAGACACATTTAGTACAATGTCAAAAGTGAATTGGCTGGTAGCAACCAAAGATATTTTTTTTTTACTGCTGTAAATCTTTCAGCAAACGGAAACTGATTGGTGATTCCTGTGAGCTATGTCTGCAAGGAAAATGCTGTCCCTGTGTTTTCATGGGTTTCCTCTGGATATTTTCCTTCTACACTCCAAGGACATGATGGTAGGCAAATCAGGCATGCTGAGTGCAAGTATACTGGAGGCAGAGAGGTGACCAAGCTATGTTGCTTAACTTCAGTAGAGCAAGACCAGGTCATCAGCCTTGTTTTGCCGTATGGCCGATCTGATTAAAACTCAGGACTGGACAGACAGAGATACGAACCCCTGGGCAGGTGAAACAGCTCCCTTATGTATTTATTAGACATGTGCATTTGTTTTTGTCTGAATGCATTTTTGTCCGAATTTCTGGGATTTTCACGTTCGTTTTAACAAACGATAACGAACGCGCAGAATCCGAAATCCGAAAGTTTCGACATAAAAAATGCTTTATTTTCGTTTCGTTGCAACAACAGTTCAATACATATAGAAGATTCGACATGACGGTGACAATAGCGATCTGCGTCTATCGAACTTGCAGTTGAATATGCCTAACCTTAACTCTATTAGTCCAAGATTATTCGACATAAAGAGAAAAGATTTGACATTATAGAGACATGAAGATTCGACGAAGCAGCTAAAAACATACGATCGCTGTGAGCGGACATTTATGGTTAAATGCTCGGCCCATAGGCTATAGAAGAATTCTAATGTTGGCTGACTAGTAATAATAATTAATAAATATAATTATTACTAGTCATACAACATTAGAATTCTACTATAGCTTGTGGGCGGAACATTCAACCGGAAATGTACGATCGCAGCGTCGTACAGTTTAGCTGCTTCGTCGAATCTTCTTAGAACATTCAGCAGACACCATAAGCCTTCAATTGACAGATTTGACCTTAATTAATTCGGATTTTGCAGACGAATGCGTTTTTTAACGAAACAAAATAAATAAAAACGAATTTCGGGAGTAACTAAATAAATGAATTTTTCAGGCAAAAACTAAATTCCGAAACAAAATATTTCAGTGTGCACATGTCTAGTATTTTTTTTAATGTATTTTAATAGTTATTTTAGTAGGTTCATCCAGATATTCATCTTCTGCATCTGTCTGCGATTAGTCATTTACTGGGACCTTATAAAGGAGCCCAAGGCGATCGATGGATGCCGACACCATTTATAACAATTTACGGCGATATGGTGGAGTGCTGCTTCAAACTCCTTTGCTTTTTTTTTTCAGCAGTTCACTGACCAATCATCAAGCCCCAGTGATGTAAAATGGGAGAAAGGGGAGGGGGGCACAATCTGCTTCATGATTGGAATTAACCGGTTATTTCTTTCTCGCAGCTGTATGAGGATAGTAAGGTATAGGAGGATGAAGTTTGCTGAGGAATGAAGCATTAACCCTGAACTCCAGCCAAAAAATAACAAGATAAATGAATAGCCCTTAAAAACAAAAAAAAAATATGCCACGAGCCTGGAAGACCCCCACACTTTGCAATATAGAAACCAACCACAGGATAACCCAAGCCGTGATCCACAGTAAAATTGAAGTTACCATCCAAGACAAAATACCCAAACACCTCAAAATCTGGCAACCCTGGGTGGACCATTTTCTACTCCCTGGTTTCCATGAGTCTCTCCCCGAACCCTGAGTCCTCGCCCATTACAGTTGTTATAGCCTAAGTCCTGCGCTTGCTCGGAGCCATCACCTCTCTCCTTCCTATTTTCACCTCCTCTCCTTTTTTCCTCCTTCTCTTGACTTATTGTTATAATTCCATGCCTTAATCCACTGACACACGATATTACTAATTATTGCTTCAGTGTATCCCTTGGTTACCAGTGCTAACCATTTTGTAATTGTTCTGTAACTGACTTCAATGTTACCTGTGATTTTCTTTTGTTATTTGCTCGGAAGGCCTTGTGCTTCTTTTCTTATTAAGTACTGTGTGCTGCATACCCATTGTGCAAGTTCTGCATTGACGATTCTTATTGGAGTGCTTCCACTATATGTATACTCTATGCTACACTTTATTTTTTTTGTGTTCTTCTTTATAATTTCAATAAAAAATTAAAAAAGATTGAACAGAAAAAAAAAAACAAGACCAGCTTTTGCTGCAATATTCAGCTTTAAACCAAAGGTTTTCCCCATAAAGCTTGATACTGAGTCTGATATCCAGCGTCATTCAATCCACTTCCTCTAAGCCCAGGTTGTCCTGGACCCACCCTAGTCTGTGACTGGACAGTGAAAGAAGAAGCAGCACAGTGATGAACTCATCTCTCTGTCACTCTGGTCACTCTGCTTTCTCCTCCTATCAACATACTATTTATAACCACATGAACTGAGAGGGTGATGCCACATCAAGCTTAGGTATCTACGCTGCTTGAAAATAAAAAAATAATTTAATGATGTATTAATGAATACAGCGCTGAATAATATTTGTCTTATAAACCTGTCTAGAGTAAGCTTTTAAGGGGTAGCTCACCTGTCCCCCAAAAAATGCCTAGGGTGCCTGTAGATTAAACCAACTGTGCAGCTTTGATTAAAGTTCAATATTGCCCCTTCTGTAGGTCATGTATGTACCTCCTGAAGCCTGAACAAAAAAATCTCAGAGATGGCATCTGTCTGATATCCTAGTCATTACTGCTCACTGCCACTATTCAAATGCCTGTGGATGTGTGGTTTGCTGTTTCCTCAGTTGCAGCAGCATTAAGCTCAGAGCTACTGCGAAAGGGAAGAGGGAGCACTAATGCATAAAGAACTGAATCGGAGAGAGCTTGTTCCTCTGAAAGAGGAGGCAGTAACAACAGGGATTATTTTAGCAAAGTCATAGCAACAAAGCAGGATAGGGGGATGCCATCATTGAGAATTTGGGAGGCACATAAAACCATAAGGCAGGGGCAATATATAACTTAAATTAAAGCTGCACAGTTGTTTTTCATCTACAGGAACTAGTCCTTACCTGTGGTGACCAGATTTCCAAAATTAATCCTGGGATGCCCTACTGACCACACCCACTTTTATTGGGGTGGGACAGGGCAGAGCAGGGGGTGGGGATAATAGCGGCATGCAAAGTGTGCCATATAAAATGTTGGGTGTGGCCAAATTGTGCTAAAATAGGGGACTGTCCCCAGAAACCGAGGACATATGGTTGCCCTACCCTTACCTGTGTAGCGGGTATATACTTTTCTATCATGTTTAAAATGGGCATAGACACCAGAGTATAGTTCCCTGCGGCCCAGCAGGTGGCGCTGTCCCTGTGGTCTGGGGTTGAACCATCACTGCAGTGAACCCGCTGTGCTTGCTGGCAGAGGGTATAAAGGGGGCGGACATCTTTGTCACGAGGGTCGAGTCCCAGGCACCTTTAGCCTGAGGGCTGCTGTCCGTGGTCGGTGTCCAGGCGGCCTAGGCCTGGACACCAGGAGTTCGGGAGCCACCCCAGACACCTTTAGTCTGGGGTGAGGTACTTTGTTCCAGGCCTGGGGCCCAGCTACTACCACTGGGTTCCGCCCGGGAGGGATCGTCCTAAGGTGCCCGACAGACTGGGTACCTGAATCTAAGACGCAATGGACCGCGCAGGTGACCTTCCCGTAGATCTGGTGCAGCAGATTGCCAGTGCCGGGACAGGGCCTCCGGAGACCGTCTGGATGGATGCCTTCACCAAATAGGGGCCTTATTCACACGGAAGGTGGTTCATGTTCCATGACCGGTGGCAGCGGTTCAGCTGGTCGGCTCGGGTCAGTGGCAGAGGCCTGCAATTGGGCCTGTGGCAGGGGCCTCAACAGTTCACCCGGTAGGTGGCAGCTATCAATTCACGGTCGGTGGCAGAGACCGTGCACCAAGCCTATTCGTGAAAAAAGGAATAGGAGAGTTCATTGTGCCTGGGTCTACTCGTATCCACACCCCCTGTCTGTCTGTTGAGGGAGTCCAACTGATTGTGTTTCATCCTGACATTGGAAAATAAAGGAGTATTGGACTTTTATTGGTGTGGGGCTCAATTACTGGCAGACACTGTTCCACAGAAGAAGCGGAGGCTCCAAACACCGAACACCGACCCGAAGGTAAAGAAACTTTGTTCACACCACACAAACATCTGCAGTGAAAGCTTGGCGTGGTGACCCCGCACTCTCTCCTCCAAGGTACCCCTAGACAAAAGCCAGAGAGAAAGAAACCGGAGTGAGAGAGAGAGAGTGGAGGGCGCTACACGTGCATAGGCATTTTTTGTGAAAGGTGAACTAACACTCTAAATCAAACCTATATTACTTTACCCTGCATGGACAAAGCACAGGTTTGCTTTCAGGACAGACATATTTTGCTCAGTAATCACTTAATCCCGGGCTAGAGACACAACACATTGGAACTACATACACTATATTGTCAAAAGTATCGGGACACCTGCCTTTACATGCATATAAACTTTAATGGCATCCCAGTCTTCGTCCATAGGGTTCAATATTAAGTTGGCCCACCTTTTGCAGCTATAACAGCTTCAACTCTTCTGGGAAGGCTGTCCACAAGGTTTAGGAGTGTGTCTATTGGAATGTTTGACCATTCTTCCAGAAGTGCATTTGTGAGGTCAGGCACTGATGTTGGACAAGAAAGCCTGGCTTGAAGTATCTGCTCTAACTCGTCCCAAAGGTGTTCTTTTGGGTTGAGGTGAGGACTAGGTACAGGCCAGTCAAGTTCCACCACCCCATACTTGCTTTGTGCACTGGTGCGCAGTCATGTTGGAACAGGAAGGGATCATCATTAAACTGTTCCCACTAAGTTGGGAGCATGAAATTGTCCAAAATGTAATGGTATGCTGATGCCTTAAGAGTTCCCATCAATGGAAATAAGAAAGGGGTTTTTGTGACTTTGAGTGAGGCACAAGACACGTGCTAAGGGAAATTGTAAAATTGTTTAATTGGCATATAAACAAAGAATTCCTTATAAACATTTGATGCATGGTTGAACATGAGTATTTTTATCTATATACAAAGTGAAGGCATACAAAAAAGAAGAATTTATATATATATATATATATATATATATATATATATATATATATACACACATGCACATATCTGAAATTGCATAGTGTCCCATGGAAGTAATTAGTATAAAAATCCAAATGCTTGTTGAGTAATGGATACAATTGAGTTATGAGATACAAATGAATCACAGTTGATATGTGTTGGGAACATGATGACATTGATAGGCTTGACGTGTTTCGTGGCCAGTTGCCACTTATCAGGAGCAAATGCATAGCATGTCTGAAAAAAAAATAAAAAAGGTACCAAATAGGATCTAATGTTTTGCCCAGATAGTAAGAAAGAAGGTAGGGGCAAGGGGAAACAAGATGTGTATCTCCTTGGAATACTTACATATAAATTGTTCTAAATAAGCAGTGATGCAAGTCAGGATCTGCAAGGAACGTGAACCCAAGGAAGAAGCGAGCACACTGACACACCCCAGGAGCACCCTCCAAACGTAATAGGCAAGGGTGAAAAAATTCTAAATATGTCTATAGTGTAAATGATATGGTAACAACATGTGTGAATGGTACCAGTATATACATACAGTATTCATGAACTATAAACCAGCACCCATTATTGCCTGAAAAAGTGAATAGCGTAGTAGGTACAAAGTGAAAGGATTCACTGTAAATAAGGGACCAGGCCCAGCCCCTGAAAAAACCCACACCATAACCACCCCTCCACCAAATGATTTGGGCCAGTACACAAAGCAAGGTCCATAAAGACATGGATGAGCGAGTTTGGGGTGGAGGAACTTGACTGGCCTGCACAGAGTCCTGACCTCAACCAGATAGAACATCTTTGGGATGAAATAAAGAACACAATATACAGGGATATGGGAAATGATTATCAATGCTGATTCACGTACACCTACACAGGTTGAACTCAGTGGACTGTTGTCTTTATTCAACCTTACCTACTATGTAACTATGTAATTAGTGTGGAGATTGTGTGCCAGGCCTTCTCATCCAACATCAGTGCCTGGCCTTTCAAATGTGCTTCTGGATGGTCAAACATTCCCATAGACACAATCCTAAATCTTGTAGACATCCTTCCCAAAAGAGTTGAAGCTGTTATCGCTACAAAAGGTGGGCCAACTCAATATTGAACCCTACAGACTAAGACTGGGATGCCATTAAAGTTCATGTCCATGTAAGGGTAAGCGCCCCAATACTTTTGACAAAAGAGTGTATGTTAGTATTGGAAAACAATGTAAGTTCATTTCACTGAACGTTGCAGTGACAGAGCCAAATGAATATTTTCTTAGCATCATAGTTTCCCCTTTAAACATGAAAGTACATTTGAGCAGTACTAGATCAGCATGGTGATTAGCTAGACTCATATGGGTGTAATTTTGTTTGCAAAGGTTGAAACACAATAGCTAGCAACACAGCACCAACTACCGGATAATTGGAGTTCATATGACAGAATTAGTAAGGTGTACATTCACAGTGCTGTAAAGTGCCTATTATACATCCAGCTGTATGCTCCTGACCCCCGGATTTTCTGAATTCTCCAACAGCCTTTGTAAAGAACCAACATGCTGCAATTATACATGTGCCAATTACAACTATGGAAAATGAGCAAAAAAAAATGCACAGCTCCATGAGAAAATCTAAAC
Source organism: Rana muscosa (assembly GCA_029206835.1). Lineage (NCBI taxonomy): Eukaryota > Metazoa > Chordata > Amphibia > Anura > Ranidae > Rana > Rana muscosa. Next base: position 130,655,822 of record CM055119.1, on the reverse strand, counting down.
TCGACAGAGAATGTAAAATGCCATTACATTAGGCTGTCTGATTTTGTTAACAAGTACGTATTTGTTTATGCACTGTCATTACATGAGGTGCTCTATAGTCACACAGGGCCGCCCCGGAGAAAAAGAGAATAAGAGAAAAGCCAGAAAGAGGAAAATTAGAATAGAAAATGACTAACTGCTATAAACAGGGCTTGTTAGAATCACATATATTAGGCCATTCTGTTGCAGACATCAAAGGAGGATTTTGGTGGTTTGTGCAGTAAATGAAGCTATCTGCTATAATTACATTTTACTTCTCTGTTCAGGGTTATAGTAGCAAAGAAACGTAAAGCCAAACTCCAGGCAGCTATAAAAGACAGAAATAAAGCATTTGTAAAGTAAATTGTGTACTTTCTTTTAAAATGACAAACATGTTATACTTACCTACTCTGTGCAATGATATTAAACAGAGTGACCCCGATCCTCCCCTTCTTGGGTCCCCTGTCGGTTCTCCTGGCTCCTCCACTTCTCAGTGTGCCACCATAAGAAGCCACTAGGAATAATAGTAACTTAGTCATAGTACTACCCATACATAGACTTTTCCGCTTACTCATCCATTTCACAATTAGAATCAGCACGTTTGTCCCTCAATATAGCGCTCTCCACCCAAGTCGAAAAGGACCTACGTTGGGCTACTGCCCGGCATTATCTGCTGAAAGACAAAATAGGCCTGTAGACTAGCTAACAGGTTGACCCCTAAACCACGATCCTTCTCCTTCCCCAAAAGTTGCTCCCTTACGGGTTCAGTCACTCAGAATCCAGATAATATAATGGCCACTTTCCACAAGTTCTATTCAGCGCTATATCAGGCAGACATTCAGGCCTCTTCTAAAGAGTTGACTGACTTTCTTGACGGGATCCCCTTACCCAAACTGGCTTCCACACACCACTCTAATCTTGATGAACCTATCACAGAGTCAGAAGTATTAGAAGTCATCAAAAATCCTAAAAATGGATGAGACCCAGGACCTGATGGGTTCTCCATTTGCTATTACAAGACATTCGCCTCAACCCTCTCTCCATATTTGACAAGACTTTTCAACTCTCTTCAGAAGGATTCACACATTGACAGCATACATATCGGTCATTCTTAAACCAGCCAAAGACGCTTCTGAGGTTAGCAATTATAGACCAATCTCTTTGATCAATCTCAAAATTCTAACAAAAATTTTAGCTAATAGATTGTCAGCCTTTATAGACCGGTATGTACATAAAGATCAGGTGGGATTTATCCTGGGGAGACAAGGGCCAGATCAAATACAGAGAGCTATCGTTATTATCTCAATTTTACATTCGGGTTGGGACGGGGGGGGGGAGTCCCCTCAAGAGGGCTACCTCTTGCCTATCGAATTACAGAAGGCATTTGATACAGTGGAGTGGCCATTTTTATTTCAGGTCTTGTCTAGGTGGTGTTCTGGGCCTCATTTTCTAGGGATCCTCAGAGCTCAATATTCTAATCCCAGCGCACGCATGAGACTTCAGGGCCAATACTCTGAGCTGTTCCCTATATTATATCAAAAGGCACAAGACAGGGTTGTCCCTTGTCACCTTTGATATTCGCAATTGCTATTAAGACATTGGTAATTGGCATCAGGAACCACCCGGACATTTGTGGGGTCCAGTGTGGCCCGGAGACTCATAAGTGGGCTTTATTTGCAGATGCGTTATTACTCTTCGTCACATCACCTTTAATTTCTACACCAAACGTCCTGTCTTTATTACATAAATTCGGGAAGGTTTCCGGTTTACAAAATGACTTTACTACTGCATTTATTGTACCTCTTCAGATCATTACCTATCCCGATTCTAAAATCTCAACTTAATAAATAAGTACAATCAGGCAGCTCAACTTGCCATATTTTCCATAATCTACACAAGGAGTAATAGACCTGATTGGGTCAATATGAAGAGACAATCTATCCCCAGATACACCATAGATTATCTCCTCTGGTGTCCCACTAAAAGCAGACAACTGATTTTAGCACCCACCCTATCTCACTCTATGGCCCTGTACGACTCACTTCATGCTAATCCCACATTCATATCTGAACTCCGCCCCTTAACCCACCTCTTTCATAATCCTCTTTTTCCACCAGGCCTTGATATTAGAGCTTTTCAGTGGTGGTTAAATAAAGGACTATTTAGGATAGACCACTTCTTCTCCTCTATTGGGACTTTAACTTTGAACCACTGTGTCAGCAAGCTATGGATGCCTCAAACAGAATGGATTTAGGCTAACACAAATCCGTAATTTTTTACTCTATATTTGGAAGACTAGACCAGACACACCGAGATTTACGCCCTATGAACAATGTTGCTCGGAAATCAAGGATCAGAAGGGGGGCATATCTTTGATATACTCCTCATTGGCAGAGATTTCAGGCAAACCTACTTATGCATTATTATGGGAACAGGAATTAAACATAGACTGGAATACAGAAACCTGGTATCATCAATTCACACGGTCCTTTAAAGGTATTGTAAATGTCTCTCTAGTAGAGGCTAGTATCAAACTTCTAACACTCTGGTATCTTGTCCCCTCCTGCCTAGCTCAGATCTTCCCGAGGGCATCCTTCCTGTGTTTTAGGGGTTGTGGCCATTTAGGCGATCTCCTCCATACTTGGTGTAACTGTCCCCGCATAAGGGGTTTCTGGAACAAGATATTCCACTTGTTGTGGAAAGTCACAGGTCTGGCTATTCCTAAATCTCTGTTCATCGCTCTACTGAACGAAAAAGTAGATAGGATACCCATACGCTCTCAAAAACTGATCTATTTTATGCTATTGGGGGCAAAGATTACCATTGCCCAGGCCTGGAAACAGCCAATTGTGTCCTTTCTGGCAGCAAAAAGGAAAATCTCTTGGATTATGATCCAGGAAAAAACAATTAGTATTATCCAAGACAAAATCAAGACATTTTACACGATTTGGGATCCCTGGACCGAACATGTTTTCTCCTCTTCCTAAACACCAACTACCAGCCCGACCTATCTCCTCCTCTGTGTCTATACTGTCCACTATATACCCCTTCCTCTCCTCTTCTACACTCCTCTTTTCTTTTTCTTCCTCTTTTTTCTTCCTCTTTATTCTTAACTGGTTTTCTTTTATTTGGATCACACCAAAGTGTGGTCGACGATTGGGTTTTGCTCGTATTTGTTTATATTAAAGGTTCTAAAGGATAAGTGGGAGATCACTTCATTAATAATCCTTCATAGCTATGCGTGTGATGTGATATGCCTTTAAACTTCACAGACCTTCTACTATTAGGATACTGTCTCTCAAGATCTGCCTAGAAGTCTGGGGGGTTCATAGTCTCATGGCCACCCTTGAGGTGCTTTAAAGGTTAGGATTAATGAATATGCTTAATCACTATGGGATTTCCCACTACCTACTCCCCCTTTGATAGATGAGCATCTGGAGGGTGAGACATCTTTCAATAACCATTCGTACTCTCCCACCTCTAGTAACCTGGTTTATGTTATGTTCCCTAGTAGCATTAATTAAAACTCCATGCTACAAAAGGTTTCTGGGTTCATCATGTTCAAGACTAGGGATGAGCTCGGTGTTCGAGTCGAACATACGTTCGACTCGAACATCGGCTGTTCGATCGTTCGACGAAGATCGAACGATTTGGGCCGTTCGCGCCTAATTCGAGTGACGCGAACGGCCCACAATGCACTATGCCATCGCAGTGTCATCCAGGCGCTGTGATTGGCCAAGCATGCACTGTGACCCCGCATGCTTGGCCAATCACAGCGCCGGCAGCGAGGAGAGCAATGATTGGCCACAGGCAGGATGCCTGTGGCCAATTATTGCTGAGGGTGTTTAGTACACGCCCCACACTATAAAAGGCCGCCAGCACGGCGGCCTAGTGTAGTGTGTTCCGGAGCAGGGAAAGAGAAGCATAGGCAGGGACAGTGACATTTTTTTTTCTTGCTTAACCTGGATTCCTTTAGTTTAGGGAAAGAGAAGGATAGGTAGGGAGAGTGTCAGTGTGTTTTACTGTGCTAATCCTTGTTTGTAGGGACAGGGAAGGACAGTGAGGGAAATTCTCCTTGTGCTATACTGTGCTAAAGCATTGATCATCAACCATCTTTAAAAAAAACATTTTTTCTAGGGACAGAAAACTATAGGTAGGGAGAGTGTCAGTGTGTTTTACTGTGCTAATCCTTGTTTCTAGGGACAGGGAAGGACAGTGAGGGAAATTCTCCTTGTGCTATACTGTGCTAAAGCATTGATCATCAACCATCTTTAAAAAAACATTTTTTCTAGGGACAGAAAACTATAGGTAGGGAGAGTGTCAGTGTGTTTTACTGTGCTAATCCTTGTTTCTAGGGACAGGGAAGGACAGTGAGGGAAATTCTCCTTGTGCTATACTGTGCGAAAACATTGATCATCAACCATCTTTAAAAAAACATTTTTTCTAGGGACAGAAAACTATAGGTAGGGAGAGTGTCAGTGTGTTTTACTGTGCTAATCCTTGTTTCTAGGGACAGGGAAGGACAGTGAGGGAAATTCTCCTTGTGCTATACTGTGCTAAAGCATTGATCATCAACCATCTTTAAAAAAAACATTTTTTCTAGGGACAGAAAACTATAGGTAGGGAGAGTGTCAGTGTGTTTTACTGTGCTAATCCTTGTTTCTAGGGACAGGGAAGGACAGTGAGGGAAATTCTCCTTGTGCTATACTGTGCTAAAGCATTGATCATCAACCATCTTTAAAAAAAATTTTTTCTAGGGACAGAAAACTATAGGTAGGGAGAGTGTCAGTGTGTTTTACTGTGCTAATCCTTGTTTCTAGGGACAGGGAAGGACAGTGAGGGAAATTCTCCTTGTGCTATACTGTGCTAAAGCATTGATCATCAACCATCTTTAAAAAAACATTTTTTCTAGGGACAGAAAACTATAGGTAGGGAGAGTGTCAGTGTGTTTTACTGTGCTAATCCTTGTTTCTAGGGACAGGGAAGGACAGTGAGGGAAATTCTCCTTGTGCTATACTGTGCTAAAGCATTGATCATCAACCATCTTTAAAAAAACATTTTTTCTAGGGACAGAAAACTATAGGTAGGGAGAGTGTCAGTGTGTTTTACTGTGCTAATCCTTGTTTCTAGGGACAGGGAAGGACAGTGAGGGAAATTCTCCTTGTGCTATACTGTGCTAAAGCATTGATCATCAACCATCTTTAAAAAAACATTTTTTCTAGGGACAGAAAACTATAGGTAGGGAGAGTGTCAGTGTGTTTTACTGTGCTAATCCTTGTTTCTAGGGACAGGGAAGGACAGTGAGGGAAATTCTCCTTGTGCTATACTGTGCTAAAGCATTGATCATCAACCATCTTTAAAAAAACATTTTTTCTAGGGACAGAAAACTATAGGTAGGGAGAGTGTCAGTGTGTTTTACTGTGCTAATCCTTGTTTCTAGGGACAGGGAAGGACAGTGAGGGAAATTCTCCTTGTGCTATACTGTGCTAAAGCATTGATCATCAACCATCTTTAAAAAAACATTTTTTCTAGGGACAGAAAACTATAGGTAGGGAGAGTGTCAGTGTGTTTTACTGTGCTAATCCTTGTTTCTAGGGAAAGGGAAGGACAGTGAGGGAAATTCTCCTTGTGCTATACTGTGCTAAAGCATTGATCATCAACCATCTTTAAAAAAACATTTTTTCTAGGGACAGAAAACTATAGGTAGGGAGAGTGTCAGTGTGTTTTACTGTGCTAATCCTTGTTTCTAGGGACAGGGAAGGACAGTGAGGGAAATTCTCCTTGTGCTATACTGTGCTAAAGCATTGATCATCAACCATCTTTAAAAAAACATTTTTTCTAGGGACAGAAAACTATAGGTAGGGAGAGTGTCAGTGTGTTTTACTGAGCTAATCCTTGTTTCTAGGGACAGGGAAGGACAGTGAGGGAAATTCTCCTTGTGCTATACTGTGCTAAAGCATTGATCATCAACCATCTTTAAAAAAACATTTTTTCTAGGGACAGAAAACTATAGGTAGGGAGAGTGTCAGTGTGTTTCACTGTGCTAATCCTTGTTTCTAGGGACAGGGAAGGACAGTGAGGGAAATTCTCCTTGTGCTATACTGTGCTAAAGCATTGATCATCAACCATCTTTAAAAAAACATTTTTTCTAGGGACAGAAAACTATAGGTAGGGAGAGTGTCAGTGTGTTTTACTGTGCTAATCCTTGTTTCTAGGGACAGGGAAGGACAGTGAGGGAAATTCTCCTTGTGCTATACTGTGCTAAAGCATTGATCATCAACCATCTTTAAAAAAACATTTTTTCTAGGGACAGAAAACTATAGGTAGGGAGAGTGTCAGTGTGTTTTACTGTGCTAATCCTTGTTTCTAGGGACAGGGAAGGACAGTGAGGGAAATTCTCCTTGTGCTATACTGTGCTAAAGCATTCCTCATCAACCATCTTTGAAATCCTTGTTTTTTGGACAGTCAGGGAAATTGTCATTGTGCTATTCTGTGCGAAAGCAATCATCCTCAACCATATTTAGAAATCCTTAAGTAAAGGGACAGAGAAGGACACCTGAAGGTAGCCCTTATTGCTTTTTTCCCATCTCCCTGCAGGCCATCCATTAGAATGTCTGGAAGGCAAACAAGGAGAGGCAGACAGTCAGGAGGCAATAAAAGAGGGCAAGCAGGCTCTGTGTCTGGGGGCAACAGTGCTGGTCGTGGACGCGGTGCATTGTCATCAGCACATGGCCATGGGACACGCTTGTCCTTCTTTTCGGCAGCTGGACATGTTGAGCCACATCATGCCGAAGACTTGGTAGAGTGGATGACCAAGCCCTCCTCCTCCTCCTCATCCTCTCTCACCCAGGCTCAGGGTACTGGCAAAGCAGCTGCCAAAGCGTCCTCTTCCCTGGTATCAATGTCAGACTCATCATCAGTCACTCCTTCCCTAGACCCACCATGTCCTCCTCCTGAGGAGTCCCCCGAACTGTTTGAGCACAGTGTTGGGTACATGCTCCAGGAGGATGCCCAGCGTTTCGAAGGGTCTGATGATGAAACCCAGCTACAGGAAGGCAGTAGCGTGAGAGCAGACAGAGGGGATGCTCAAGAAGGACACCAATCTGGCAGTCATGTTCCAGCAGCCGCAGCATACTGCCAGATTGGCTCCAGTGATGAGGAGGGAGGGGATGATGAGGTCACTGACTCCACGTGGGTGCCTAATAGGAGAGAGGAGGAGGAGGAGGATGAGGAGGAGGCACATCTCCAACGAGGCAGGATGCCCTTTGGTGGCCAGCGTAAGGGCAGTACACCGACGGAATCACACCGCAGAGCTCCGCCTGTGCAGGGCGCTGCCTCTGCCCGTCATTCAAAAAGTTCTTTGGTGTGGGCCTTTTTTGAGGCTAGTGCATCAGATCGCACAGCTGCTGTTTGCAACATATGTCTCAAGCGTATATCGCGTGGCCAAAACATCAGCTGCTTGGGTACCACATGCCTGACCAGACATATGTTGACCTGCCATACAGCTCGTTGGCAAGCCTACCTCAAAGACCCACACCAAAGAACAAAGCGGACCTCTCCTTGCACCGCATCAGCTGGGATCTCCAACCCCACTATAACTTCAGTCCTCTCTGAAACATGCACTGAGAGGAATGAAGGTGTAGAATTAGGTGTGTCACAGCCAAGTACTTGCGGCCACTCTGCTAGCAGTACACCAACGTCCGATTCTAGCAGGCAAATTTCCCTGCCCCAGCTGCTGGACCGTCGAAAGAAGTTCACTCCCAGCCATCCACATGCCCAGCGGTTGAATGCTAGCTTGGCTAAATTGCTAGCGCTTCAACTGCTGCCTTTTCAGTTGGTAGACTCGGCCCCCTTCCGTGAGTTTGTGCAATGTGCGGTTCCTCAGTGGCAGGTTCCCAAACGCCACTTTTTCTCACGGAAGGCTATTCCGGCTCTCTACCGGCATGTGGAAGGCAATGTCTTGGCCTCGCTGGACAGGGCGGTCAGCGGTAAGGTGCATATTACCGCTGACTCATGGTCCAGCAGGCATGGACAGGGACGTTACCTTTCTTTCACGGCCCATTGGGTCACTCTTTTGGCAGCTGGGAAGGATGCAGGACAAGGTGCAGTAGTGTTGGAGGTTGTTCCACCGCCACGCCTACAAAATGCTACTAGTGGTTGTGACACACCTCTCTCCTCCACCCCCTCCTCTTCTTGTTCCTCCATGGCCTCTTCCTGTGCTTTGTCCTCTGAACCAGCGGTGCTCCGTAGCCGTTCAAGGGGCTACGCAAGTACGCAGGCAAAAAGATGCCATGCCGTGCTTGCGCTGGTGTGTTTGGGGGACAGAAGCCACACTGGGGCAGAGGTCCTGTCTGCTCTGCAGAGCCAGGCCGAGAGGTGGTTGACGCCACGCCAGCTTAAGCCAGGAATGGTGGTTTGCGACAATGGCACCAACCTCCTCTCCGCCCTCTGACAGGGACAACTGACCCATGTGCCCTGTGTGGCTCACGTCCTTAACCTGGTGGTGCAGCGGTTCTTGGGCAGGTACCCGGGCTTACAGGATGTCCTGAGGCAGGCCAGGAAAGTCTGTGTGCATTTCCGCAGATCTTATAATGCCAGTGCTCGCCTGGCTGAGCTGCAAAAGGAGTTGAACCTGCCCAAGAACCGCCTTATATGTGACATGCCCACCAGGTGGAACTCAACGTTGGCCATGCTGCAGCGGCTGCACACGCAGCAGAGGGCCATCAATGAGTACCTGTGCGACTACGGCACCAGGACAGGGTCAGGGGAGCTTGGTTTTTTTTCTCCACGCCAGTGGGGCATGATCAGGGATGCATGCACTGTCCTGGCACCATTTGAGGAGGCCACGAGGATGGTGAGCAGTGACAGTGCATGCATCAGTGACACTGTACCTCTTGTCCACCTGTTGGAGCACACGCTGCGTGGAATAATGGACAGGGCACTTGAGGCAGAACAGAGGCAGGAAGAGGAGGACTTCCTTGCCTCTCAAGGCCCCCTTTACCCAGACAGTGTTCCTTCTGTCCCACCCATCGCACAGGAAGAGGAGGAGGAGGAGGAGGAGGAGGAGGATTGTGTCAGCATGGAGGTGGAGGCTGGCACTCAGCATCATCAGCAGCAGTCTTTTAGGGATGATTTACAGTCCCAAGAAACCAGTGGACTTGTACGTGGCTGGGAGGAGGTGGCTGCGGATCATGTCGTCCTTAGAGACCCAGAGGACTCCGAACCGAATGCCTCAGCTAACCTACGCTGCATGGCCTCCCTGATCCTGCAAAGTCTGCGGAAGGATCCTCGTATTCTTCGGATCAAGGAGAGGGACCATTACTGGCTGGCCACTCTCATTGATCCACGGTACAAGGGTAAGGTTGCGGACCTTATGTTACCGTCGCAGAGGGAGCAGAGGATGAGACAACTCCGGGAGGCCTTGCAGAAAGGTCTGTGCAACACGTTCCCAGAGACTGGGAGGTTACAAACTCTTGGTCCTGGACAACGAGTTGCTGAGGCTTCGGCCAGTCAAAGAAGGAGCGGTGGGGAAGGTGGCCGTCTGACCGATGCGTTCAGACAATTCTTTAGTCCGCAGCCCCAAAGTATGATCGGTTCCAGCAACCATCGCCAGTGTCTGATAAACATGGTGCAGGAATATCTAGGGGCAAGGTCAGACTTGGACACCTTCCCCACCGAAAATCCTCTGGCTTACTGGGTCTTGAGGATGGATCACTGGCCAGAGCTTGCACAGTATGCAATTGAGCTACTGGCCTGTCCTGCATCCAGCGTTCTTTCGGAACGCACATTCAGTGCTGCTGGAGGATTTGTCACGGATCACAGGGTGCGCCTGTCCACCGACTCGGTTGATCGACTGACTTTCATCAAGATGAACCAGTCTTGGATCACCACCAGCTACCACACACCTGATGCTGATATAACAGACTAATTGATTTTAACATGTCACATCCCTTCAAGACTGATGCTGATGCTGAGTGCCTGTGCTGTTATGTTGACTGGCTATCCTCCTCCTCCGAGTCCTCAATGATACGATTGATGATGATAGCTTGGAAGATCATTTTTGTTGATGGGTGCCGCCACCAGTGCCTAACGCCCAATTTTTCAGCCCCTGTTTAACAGGGGCGTGTAATTACAATTTTTGAAGCAATACTTTGCAACAGGGCTCATGGCTGTGCTCCAAGTACAGTATCTGTGAGGGGTTGCAGTGTTGTGCCACCAGTGCCTAAGGCCCAATTTTTCAGCCCCTGTTTAACAGGGGCGTGTAATTACAATTTTTGAAGCAATACTTTGCAACAGGGCTCATTGCTGTGCTCCAAGTACAGTATCTGTGAGGGGTTGCAGTGTTGTGCCACCAGTGCCTAAGGCCCAATTTTTCAGCCCCTGTTCAACAGGGGCATGTAATTACAATTCTTGATCTAATAATTCACAGCAGGGCCCATTTCTGCACCCACCAAGAGTAACTCTGAGGGCTTACAGTGTTGTGGCAACGCCACCACCACCACCACCACGAAAGGCCCAATTTTTCAGCCCCTGTTCAAAAGGGGCATGTAATTACAATTCTTGATCTAATAATTCACAGCAGGGCCCATTCCTGCACCCACCAAGAGTAACTCTGAGGGCTTACAGTGTTGTGGCAACACCACCACCACCACCACGAAAGGCCCAATTTTTCAGCCCCTGTTCAACAGGGGCATGCAATTACAATTCTTGATCTAATAATTCACAGCAGGGCCCATTGCTGCACCCACCAAGAGTAACTGTCAGGGCTTACAGTGTTGTGGCACCAGCACCACCATCAAAGGCCCAATTTTTACTACCACTGTTCAACAATTATATTTAATTACAATTCCTGATATAATAGTTGACAGCAGGGCGTTCCAGCACCAACCAAGAGTAACTGTGAGTGCTTACAGTGTTGTGCCAACACCAACAACTAAGGGGCCTATTTCTGCAGCGTATATACGGCAGGTCCCTACTTTCAAACATCCAACTTACAAACGACTCCTACTTGCAAACGCAAGAAGACAACAGGAAGTGAGAGGAAATCTACCCCTAGGAAGGAAAATTCTCTCCTGTAAGAATTAATATGGGAGAAAGGTGTCTCCTCTGTACTGATGCTTTATCACCAATCCTTGTTTCAAGAAAAACACCACATTTCAAAAACAGTTGTCATTGGGACGGAAAGTGAGGTGAAATGTTCTGAACAGGGGCACAGACAGCAAAACAAATGTTACAGGGGTGATAACCCTTACCTATGTTTTCCAAAAAGTTTAAAATAGATTTTTGGGCTGGAGCTACACTTAAACAATGTACCTGTTCAAAATTACAAACAGATTCTACATAAGAACAAACCTACAGTCCCTGTCTTGTATGCACCGCCTGTATACGGCTGTTCAGAGTATATAGGGCCTTTTTTATTTTATGTGCGGGGTTCCCCTTAATATCCATACAAGATCCAAAGGGGCTGGTAATGGGCTGGGGTAGGGGGGGGGGGTCATGGGGTAGCTATGCCATTTTTCTTAAAGATTTTCATCCATATTACCGGGACCAGACATTACATTAAAGCCGCAAGCAGTTTTAAATGGCTTTTTTTTCCTTTAGAAGTGTCATTTTGTGCAGGGACAGTTCTAAACACGGGAAACACGTGGCACTTCACAGGCATACTTTAGACACCCCCCAGGTACGATATTTAAAGGAATATTTGACTTTTTTTTTTCACTTTATGCATCATTAAAATGACTGCTCCCGAAAAACGACCGTTTTTAAAACTTCTTTTTGCATTGATACATGTCCCCTGGTGCAGAACCCGGGTTCCCAAACCCTTTTTAGGACAATAACATGCATAATAGTCGTTATAATTAGCACTTTAGAATTCGAACGTTCGCATCCATTGTATTTAATAGGGTTCTAATGTTCGTACGAACTTTCGGTCCGTTCGCGGGTTCTGGTGCGAACCGAACCCGGGGGTGTTCGGCTCATCACTATTCAAGACAGCATTTTGTTACAATAATGGTAGTACATAACATTGATCTCAGTCTGTTGCTCCTCCCTAACTGCTTCCCCTTGCACCATTTCTAGCAACTTGGTGATAGAAATGGTCCAATACTTGTCTGTATACCTCCAAGACTTTCTTTGCTAGGAATCAGCAGTGTTAGTAAATTAGTAATAGTCATAAACAGAAATAGACATTTCTGTTTATCTCCAACACCTCCTTCACAAGGCAAAATCAACTTTAATAACTTGGAGATAGTCATACACATGCATAGACTTTCATATATACCATACCTACAAGACCTCCTTCACTGGGAATCATAATGTCAGGACGACACTAGCCATAGTACAGATGAAGCTTCAAGATGTACATGGGTGCACAGGTGCAGATGTGCAGGTACCCATTTTTCTGTGCATAACCGTTCACAGATCCGCATGCGTGGACATGTGTGCGTGCCAATGGGACTATTTAAACTGCAGCAGTTCTATTAGCCAGTGCTGTCTGATCTACAGCTATTACCCGTGTTTCTGTTCCTGTGTTGACCCTTGTTATTTACCCGGCTTGCCCTGACCTTGCTTGAACACTACCTGCACTGACCTTGGCCTGTCTCTGGATTTGCTCTGCCTCCTGCTCATCTGCCTGATTCTGTGTTGCTGACTTCTGCTTGTATCATGACCATTCTCTGCCTGCTATTTATGCCTGTATCTGTCCGTCTGTGCCTGACCTTGCATTCAGTTATCCACCTGTCCTGCTCTGCATGCTTCCTGTCCCTGCTGGTCAAGCAGTTGACATTTGCTGTCTGCCCAATCCCGGGTCGCTGTCTCTACTGCCATCTGCGGTTTCAGCGATCTGACCCGTCTCTGGCGACGCACCTGCTACCTACTGCTGGGGCTATACATCAGGCTCTGTCACAAGGTACGTGACACATAAGTTCTAGTAACTTGCTAATAGCCCTACATATACATAGACCTTCATAAACAATGCTGTGAAAAATAATTTGCCCCCTTTCTGATTCTTTTTTTTTGCATATTTGTCACACTTAAATGACTCATATCATCAAACAAATTCTATTATTAGACAAAGATAAAGAGTAAATACAAAATGCAGTTTTTAAATGATGGTTTCATTTATAAAGGCAAAAATGCTGTCCAAACCTGCCTGGTTTCATGTGAAAAAGTAATTGCGCTCTACACCTAATAACTGGTTGTTACACCCTTGGCGGCAACAACTGCAATCAAACATTTGCGATAACTGGCAATGAGTCTTTCACATTGCTGTGGAGCACCTTTGGCCCACTCTTCTTTGCAGAATTGTTTTAATTCAGCCACATTGGAGGGTTTTCCAGCATTAACGGTTTGTGTAAGGTCATGATACAGCATCTCAATTGGATTTAAGTCCGGGCTTTGACTAGGCCACTCCAAAATCTACATTTTGCTTTGTTTAAACCATTTGGAAGTGGACTTGCTGTTGAGTTCCGGATAATTGTCTTGTTGCATAACCCGAGTGCACTTGAGCTTGAGGTCACAAACTGATGGCCAGACATTCTCCTTTAGGATTTTCTGGTAGAGCTCAGAATTCATGGTTCCATCAATTATGGTAAGTCGTCTAGGTCCTGAAGCTGCAAATTTTTGTCTCATCAGTCCCCAGAATATTTGCCTAAAAGTCTTGCGGATAATCAAGATGTTTTTTGGTAAATGTGAGATGAGCCTTTGTGTTCTTTTTGGTCAGCAGTGGCTTTGGCCTTGGAACTCTCCCATGAATGCAATTTTTATCTCTTTCTTATTGTTGAATCGTGAACACTGATCTTACCTGAGGCAAGTGAGGCCTGCAGTTCCTTAGATGTTGTTCTGGGTTCTGTTATGAGCTCCTGGATGAGTCGTCGTCATGCTCTAGGAGTAATTTTTGTAGGCCGGCCACTCCTGGGAAGGTTCACCACTGTTCCAAGTTATCTCCATTTGTGGATAATGGCTCTCTCCGCGGTTCACTGGAGTTCCAAAGCCTTAGAAATGGCTTTGAAACCCTTCCTAGACCGATACATGTATATTACTTTGTTTCTAATCTGTTCTTGATTTTTTTAGATTGTGGCATGATGTGTGGCTTTTTGTGATCTGTAAGCGTGCTTCACTTTGTCAGACAGCTTCTATTTATGTGAATTCTTGATTCAACAGGTCTGGCAGTAATCAGGCCTTGGTGTGGCAAGTGAAATTCAACTCAGCTTTCCAAAAAATTGTGGTTAATCACAGTTCATTCATGATTCAGCATGGGAGGGGGCAATTACTTTTTCACATAGGGCCAGGCAGGTTTGAACAGCTTTTTTCCCTTAATAAATGAAATAATAATTTAAAAACTGCATCTTGGATTTACTCGGGTTATTTTTGTGTAATATAAAAATTAGTTTGATGATCTGAATCATTTAAGTGTGAGAAATATGCAAAAAAATTAAAAATAATCAGGAAGGGGGCAAATACTTTTTCACAGCACTGTATGGCTCTAAGACCTCCTTTTCTCAGGGTCCCACGCCGGTGCTCATGGCTCCTCCCTCCTCCTGGGTGCCCCCACAGCAAGCAGCTTGCTCTGGGGCACCCAAGCAGGCGCACACCCGAGCCGCTGCTCTGTGTGTCCATTTACACATGAAGACGCAGCTCAGCCCTGCCCCCCCCATCTCCCGATTGGCTCCCTGGCTGTGATTAACAGTAGCAGGAGCCAATGGCTCCCGCTGCTGCCAAAAGCCAATCAGAAGTGCAAGTCCCCAGAGAGGCAAGGTTCTTGTGGACATCCCTGGATCAAGAGGGGACTCAAGTAAGTATTAGGGTGGGGGGGCTGCTGCACACAGAAGGTTTTTTACCCTCATGCATAGATGCATGAAGGTAAAAAAATACCTTATGCCTTTACAACCATCTTGACTTTCATATATACCTCCAAGACCTCCTTTAGTGGGAAATTATAAGTTCTAGTAACTTGGTGTTAGTCTTACACATACATAGACTTTTCTGATTATCTGCAAGACTTCCTTCACAAGGAACCATCAGCTCTAGTAACTTGGTGATAGTCCTACACATACATAAACTTTCATATATTCCTCCAAGATATTCTTCACTGAAAATCATAAGCTCTAGTAACGTGATAGTCCTACACATGTGTTCATAGCCTTGTCTGTATATCTCAATTACCTCCTACATTAGGAATTATCAGTTCTAGTAACTTGGTGATAGTGATACATACATAAACTTTTCTGGATGTCTCCAAGACCTCTTTCACTAGGAATTATCAGTTCTAGAAACTGGGTATAGTGCTAAACATACATAGACTTTTCTGTGTACCCTTAATACTTCCTACACTAGGAATCATTAGTTCTAATAACGAAATAATAGTCCTACACATATCTACTTAAACTTCTTGGCCTGTATCGAAGAATATAGCATGCATGCACATCTAACTGCCCTTTAATGTCAATTCCAAGTCTTTGACTACAGTACATTCATTCGTATGTGTTTTTCATATGGTACAGTTTTAATGTGCTACTTTTCAGCTCTGTGGAAGTTTACTGGAATCCACACCATCTACACTACTGCCAAATGCAAAGGTGTGAATGCAGCATTAGTCAGCTTAAAGTTTGGACCAATGTATACAGCTATATTATTCCTTGTTCTTCTACCAACAGAATTTTTATCTCCATTTACAGCTGTGGAAGTGGAAGGATTATGCTCTACCTAATGCAATATCTCAGAGTATGCTGGAGTACAGCCAGGAACTATTCATAATCCCCAAGAGATACAGGAGGCCAGTGTCTCTTTTACTTTTATTCCAACAACATAAACCTCATCGATAAAGAAACAAGAAATTAGTACTACTACTCTTTGCATATAGCTATTATAACTTTACAATGGCCTACTCAAGAACAGAGCTGAATGAACAAGAGGAGGAGGAGCACATAATCTGTTTTATATTTATTTATTCATGAATCGATTTTCTGAAAGTGTAACCTTAGCCAAAACCTGTTTTATCCTTGGCTGGAGTAGGGTAAGTACCTTGAAAGTTTTCCTGCTAGCAAAGTCCTTGATGGCACAATCTCTTATTTTTTTTCTTACAATGTTCTTACTTTTGTGGGATGTAGACAGAGACAGAAATAAAAAGCTGAGTTCTCCTACTCCAGATAAAAAAAAAAGAGTGTTTTTACTACTGTGTACCTCTAGGAGATTACTCCCTAATTGCTGCCCTACTGAAATGTCACCAGGACGGGAAGCTGGTGAAAGTAGCCTCCATGGAACAACAGAGAGCACTAAAAGCTCAAACCCTTCCCTATTCTATTCAAAAATAAAACAAGTTTTAGCTGCAGGCATCATTCAGATATACCCCTGCAAAATCAAGAAATATGCCCTGGGGGCCTCAAGTGGTTAAGCCACTAGATGGTGCTAATTACAGTACCATGCTTATTTTCTATGACACTCAGCGCTATCTAGTGGCCATAATGTGTTATTTTCATATTGGAAATATAGCCTGAGAATATGCGATTTTGCCTCATTTGCACAGAACAAATTTTTATGCATGCACTGCAATTTTATTAACCCCAAAGTGTTTAAACCTCTAGGCACTGTTGACATATTTGTATTGTGGGAAAACAGCATGGCACAACTTTAGTTCTATTTCAATGTTCCTTTAGTGTTTAGGTATCTTTCCGCATTCTTTTTTAGTTTACATGGTTTGGACATACTTTTTATAAGTTGCCTGGAGCCGTACAATCTTTCTACATCCAAGATATCTTCAGACTGAAAAGAGAAAGCCCACACATCCAAATGTGTTATTTGGATTGTTCACGAATCACGAAGCGTCGGATAAACTGATTTTATCAACAATATCATTGATGACCTTTAGACCCCTTAATCTAGTATACCAGTGTAGAATAATATGCCTGAAGCTGTTCTCTAAGTAAATAAAGCAAAAATGATACTGGAAAATATTTGTTCTGTTTCTCTGCCTGAAACTTGCCCATCTTCCCTGTATGCAGCACTTAAAAAGAAACTTCTGCCAATAAGTAAGATTGGTCAGGGGATTTCGAAAACTTTTCATTGCAGTTGTGCTAATGTCTGACTATACTCTCAAATATTTTTTAGGGTTTGCTTCTGTGCTTAAAATGTATGAATTTTGAATAAGTGTGTTGAAGCTCAATTGAACCCTTGCTATTTATTACAGGTAACTCAGGCAGGCTGCATAATCAGTAATAAACATGTTCCGTTTTTTAAAGTATAACCAAAGGCAAAAAAAAATTGTTTCGTTTTTGATAGAGTGGAGAGGGATTAGAACGCTTGCCAGTTTTTATAGCTATCTGTTAAGGAGATTCACCCTCTCTATTTGTTTTGTCGAAGGAAGTAAAAGAAAATCACACATTTTGGGTTGTACTCAGAAAAGTACAAGTGGGCAAACCTTCCAATGGGGAGACTAGCTCTGGTGACCTGGTGGTCTCCAAGGAATTCCCTTAATTTGTAGGGATTTTCTCTTACTTTCTGTTTGGCTATGAGACAGTAGACATGTGCATTCGTTTTTGTCCGAATGTATTTTCGTCTGAATTTCTGGGATTTTCGCGTTCGTTTTAACAAACGATAACGAATGGGCAGAATCCGAAATCCGAAAGATCCGACATAAAAAATGCTTTATTTTCATTTTGTTGTGACAACAGTTCGATATAGATAGAAGATTCGACATGACGGTGAGAATAGCGATGTGTGTCTATAAAACCTGTGGTTGAATGTGCCTAACCTTAACTCTATTAGTCCAAGATTATTCTACATAGAGAGAAAAGATTTGACATAGAGATAAAAGATTCAACATTATAGAGAGAAAAGATTTGACATAGAGAGAAAAGATCGCTGCTGGAATTGGGTGGGGGAAGTAAAATAAAAATAATGATGATGTTGACTGTTATTGGCTGATTGTAACCAAAGAGGAGGAGCAGTAAAATAGCTAGAACTAACTTGACAATTCAACATGAACGACGAAGATTCGTCAAAGCATCGAAAAACATACAAACGTCGAATCTGTCATTAAAGGCTTATGGTGTCTGTCAAAAGTTCTAATAAAAATTTGACGGAGCAGCTAAACTGTACAACGCCGCAATCGTACATTTCCGGTCAAATGCATCCGCCCATAGGCTATAGAAAAATTCTAATGTTGGTTGACTAGTAATAATAATTATTAAATATAATTATTACTAGTCATAAAACATTAGAATTCTACTATAGCTAGCTTGTAGGCGGAACATTCGACCGGAAATGTACGATTGCGGCTTCGTACAGTTTCGCTGCTCCGTCGAATCTTCTTTGAACATTCGACAGACACCATGAGCCTTCAATGACAGATTCGACCTTAATTAATTCAGATTTTCGGACAAATGCAATTTCTAACGAAAAACAAAATAAATTAAAAGTGTAACTAAATAAATGTATTTTTCGGACGAAAACGAAATTCCGAAACAAAATATTTCAGTGTGCACATGTCTAAACCTAACTCTATTAATCCGAGATTATTCGACATAGAGAGAAAAGATTCGACATTATAGAGACATGAAGATTCAACGAAGCAGTTAAAAACATACCATCGCCACGAGCGGACATTTATGGTCAAATGCTCCGCCCATAGACTATAGAAGAATTCTAATGTTGGTTAACTAGTAATAATAAATATAATTATTACTAGTCATACAACATTAGAATTCTACTATAGCTTGTGGGCGGAGCATTCAACCGGAAATGTACGATTGTGGCATCATACAGTTTAGCTGCTTCGTCTAATCTTCTTAGAACATTCGACAGACATCATAAGCCTTCAATGACAGATTCAACCTTAATTAATTTGGTTTTTCGGACAAATGCATTTTTTAACTAAACAAAATAAATAAAAAAGAATTTCGGAAGTAACTAAATAATTTTATTTTTCGGACGAAAACGAAATTCCGAAACAAAATATTTCAGTGTGCACATGTCTATGAGACAGGAAGTTAACGGAAATCCCTGCAATGGGAAACAGATGGCAAAAAAATCTCACAGGGGCTACAACTGTCCCGTGCTGTACCCAAAATGAAGATGCATAATGCATTATTCCCTTGAACGTAGACACTTAGCTCTCACTTCCACAATTGCCACTAGAATGCATACTGGAAGATGGTCCAGCTCCAGCTCATCGGAGAGCAGATGTAACTCACAGTTTATGAGGCCATTCACAGATTAATTCCAAAAAATTTAAAAACCATACTTATCTTGGAAATGCAGTGTCACAGTTCCATGAATCCACTTACTTGTGGGAGGCAGGCTTCAGACACTGACAGCTCCTCTGAGAAACATAGCCATGGCTGCACTGCTGTATGTGGGGCTAGTTAGCACCCATTTTTTTTACCCCAAAAGATCCACAGAAGGGGCTCCCTGCCTTTTTAGAGCATTTAGCATCCCAAGATCAAGGACTGCGCTACAGGAGAGGCTGAACCTGCGTGGGAAACCACAAAAGGTGACAGGTAAGGGTTTCTTCTCTTCACACTGGCTGTGAGTTTCATGAGGACAAAAAAGGGAATGGGCTCTTGTGTGGGTGTTAACTCTTTATAGCTATGCACTGGTCCTGTGGGCGGATGCATGCAGGGCTACTATCACATGTATGCTGCCATGGAAGCACCAGTAAAAAAAAATTCCTACAGTTTTACTTTAAACGCTAAGTGTTGCAGAAAGGACTCACTCAAAGCAGTGGCACGGCCTTCCCCATTCGGTAACACCCCCCCTCCCCCAAAAGAATCAACAAATCTTCTGTTCACTTAGCAGCACTGGTATTGTACGGGACTGAGGCTGGCGGGCGGCGCTTCGCGATCGGGACATGCGTGTCCCTTCTTTAGTCTTGATCCTAAAGAAGCCTAAAGAAGGGACACGCATGTCCCGATCGTGAAGCGCCGCCCGCCAGCCTCAGTCCCGGAAGTGACGACATCACAACAACACGGAGCCTCCACGATCCACGTCCCAGCCGCCGGCCAGCGCTGTACACATTCAGTGCAGACAGGACTGCTACAGGACCTAGATCTCCACCATCAGCCCGTGTCGTATACATTCCACCGAGGACTAACGCGGATGAAACACCTTAACCCTTGAAATGCCTGATTATTTCTACTCATATGTGAGTGTTTTTAATCCTTTTTATCAAAATATGTTTTAAACATGCTGCACTTAGAGGGCGCCGTTCTCTTTCTTCTTGTCTGTTCTCAGAGCCTCTGCTAGCTTTTTTGACTGGCAGCCATCTACAAGATCAGCAATCTTCCTTTAGAATACTTCCTTACATGGACTATATACCACATATGGACTCTTAGTGACTATAACTCCCCTCCTGCCCACCCATCCTCCATTTATATTTTATTGTTCTTATTTTTATTAGACAGATATATCCAGAGCGCGCCATATTAACCCACTGTTTTTTGTTTTATCTTTTGTAAGGGACCACTGGAAACCTGGGCTACATGGGCTGGGCTACTGATAACTTCCACCCTTTCTATTTATACTTATAACTGTTGTCAGTGATGGCAGATCCCTAGTTTTACAGATGTTACTGGAACTGGATAGAGGCAATACTGTATCTTCCAACGTAGACCCCTGTTCATACGCAAATGTCTTAAGCTGTTCATACACAGCTGAACTAATTGCTGTCACTCTATTCCCCTCATCTATGCTAAACAGTGTGGATGGATGAATCTGCAGTGCCAACTATTGTATTGAAGATATACTTAGGAGCTATTAATATATATTGACAAAAATGTATTGGTGGTATCCCAATGGGGCATCTAGGTGATAGGTGAGCTGCTCTCGTAAACAGAGGAACTGGAACACTGACCTCAGACTTTAGAAATATAATTTCAGTCTGAAGATAGAAGCACCACACCAGAGTGTTATGGTCCAAAATCGAGTTTTATTCCAAACGTACAGTATAACAGATGCTACAGCCAATGCATTTCCGGGACCGTATCATCAGGGCTTAAGGTTAAAACTCTGTAGAGTCTTAAATGTAAACTCTGTATTGAACACTTGATTCACAAAAGTTTTTTTTTTTAGCAGGAACACGGGAAACACAGTTCCAGCACCTCTAGCACTGAATACACAGTATGTAATGGAAAGGGGTGGTGGGGTTTGCAGGAGGGTCTATAGTTGCTGGCTGCTGGGGGAATCTATTGTCGCCGGGGGAAAACCATTGCTGTGGGGGTGGCTATTGTTTTTGGGGAGGTCTGCTAATGCTGGTGGGGGATCTTTTGTTGCTGAGGGTTCATTTGTTGCTGGGAGGGACCTACTGTTGAGGGAGAGATCTATTCTTGCTGGCTGCTGGAGGCTCTATTGATGCTGGCTGCTAGGAGATCTACTGTTACTAGTGGGAGTCTCTTGTTGATGGGTTGATCTGTTATTACTGGAGGTTATTTTATTGTGAGGGGGTTTATTGTTGCTGGGAAGGACTATTATTTTTGGGGGGTCTATTGTTGCTGGGGGAGTCTCTGTGTCTGGCTGCAGATTAGCTATTTTACTGCCTTCTTGTTATCATTAACAAGTTCCATACAAACTAATTCGCACGACAGAATGAATGGTTCTATATTCTCTAAAAGGGGCAGTACTGGGAGGTGGGTAGGGGGTGGAACCAAGAAACGGTGCTTGGAGGTGGGCAGGTGGTGGGAACAAAAAAAGAGAACAGGGCGGGACTTTAAATGAGACACGCAGTCAGCAAGTGGGAGGCCAAAAAATTATATATATTATATGTAAATCATATTACAATTCATACAATTAAATACACAGCATCACAGTAAAATTAATCTATATACAGGAACATGATACTACATGGCAGTGGATAGGGGTATGTGCTATACCACATGCGAAACTTCATATTGCATTAAATTCTAAATGACTGTGATGATGTCCAGACATCCATATGAATGAGCAGAAATACATAGTCGGCTGAACATTGCATGCACAATGGCTCGACGCGTTTCGTGGAGTATTGATATCTACTCTTCAGGAGCAGCAATGTTAGTCTCAAATGAGACATGGGGTGTCTAAGTTACTGCCTTAACGGGAAAGAGGTGGAAAGACAACCATGGGGAAGAAAAAAGGGGAAAGATAGCCTGATGTAAATGTGGTGGGAACAAGGGGTGACTTAGAAGAGGGGAGTACCTGCACCTAATCAATTTATATGGTAAATACTCTGCTCTTAAACTGCACTAACAATACATCTCAGAAGGCAAATGCAGATGAAGTTCAGTGGGTGTGTGGTGATCCTAATGTTTTTTTTTCCTTCAGCCAGAGGGCTATGTGAAAAGAAATTAACAGAGTCTACTCTTCAACGAAGTGTAAGAATCGTCCTCCATCTGGACATTGTTTTCTGACTGCGGGAGTCAATAGGCCAGTCCACTGGCTGCAGCTGCTGATCGAGAAAAGTTTTCTTGCATGACCCTTTGACAGAAGTTAATCAAACAATCAAATTTCGGCAAGTGTATAGCCAGCTTAATATTGTAGATATATGTATGCATGAATTATTGATTGATTGTTTATTATATGGTGCATACTACAATATTGTGTAATTTCCACAAGGCAGAATCCTGCAGAGAGAAATACCATTTGCCATTAACTATGAACCAATTACAGATGTGACTCTATCTGATGATGGGCTTTTATTTATTTATGTAAGCATTATTTATTGTTGGTGTTAAGATTAAGGTTGGTGTATTCATCATTAAAAAAAAGAAGCATGCAATGCATTCACTTTATCCTTTTATTGTCAAAGTAAAACATTTTTTTTTAATTATAGACACACATTTGTGATACTGTTTTTCTACTACCATTGGAAGTACCTCTAACTATTGCCAGTAGTCTAATATATTAATCAAATTTTGAAAGATGGTATCTCACTTTTCTGTGGGTTTGTGTCTTTGGTTTATAAAAGTGAAAAGAAATCTCTTCAAAGGAACACAATAGGCAAAAAAAAAAAAAACACGGTCTTAACGATTTGCTACTCTAGCTAAAGCTAAAAATATAAAAATACTGGATTTTAGTTTTTAGATAGACCAGATTTCCTGAGCTAGTTACAATGCAAAATGTTCTTGTTTAACTGCAGCGTACCTTCAATAAATTACACCCAATATATTGTAATGTGGTTTGCGGAAAAGTTTGAAAAGTTTGTTTTTTAGAAATTACAATAAGAAATCACATAGCCTAACCAGCTGTATAACGGAACCCAAATGTGTAATTGCACAAACATTTTGTAATAATGTTTTGGCTACCAAGCATGGTATGGGATATACCAGTGTAAAATATCACAGTAATAATGATGTCTGCACTTTTTCACGGAATATTACAGTTTAATAATTGTATTTTTAAATGTTAAAGCTAAACTCCTTGAGTTACATACAAAATCCCCTTGTACTGTAGTTCATTTCTGTATTCATAAAAAATAATTGACAGTCTGTGTGGATGGGCTTTGGACTTGTGTCGATGGTATCAGTTTGAAATCAGTTGTAGATGCTTCTGAGATTATTCAAAATTGGTGAATTTGACTTGCAGTTGGCCTCCTTGCTTCAAGTGGGTTTTATATTCCCATAAACGTGTATGGAAATGCAAAATCAGTCTGATGCCAACACATGCCCATCAACGAAGACCCTAACTGAGTTTATAAATTCTGCTACTAAAGTACCTGAAGTGTGTCTTTATATTAGCTTTCTATACTCAACTACTTTCTTCAACTCATCGATAGAGGGGTGCAGCAGCATTAACAAGTCAAAGCTCTACAGCACTGGAAGGTGTTAGTATTTTAAATTTAACAAGAGTACAAAGGGTTGTGTGCAGCCAGAGCACTTATTAGAGCTCAGCCAGGACTTTTAAGAAAGGTGCTGGGATGGGTGCCAATTCATTTCTATGGGTGTCCTAGAAAGCACCCCATTAACAGCCAACAGCCAAAAAAAGCACCAATCAAGTTCAATTCAAAAGAAGGCTCAGACTTCACGTAGCCCTCTTTTCATCTTTGGAAGTTAAAAAGCCAAGGGTTGTAAAATAAATGAACACAACCCACTGTCCTTAAGTATAAAGAGTTAAACTCTTTCATGAAGAGTTCTTTCATGGAAAGTAAAGTGATTATTTTACATTGTTTAAAGCAGATTGTTTTAAAAGAGATATAAAAGAGATTATTTTTTTATTAAAGAAATGCAACACAGATAAATGCATGCATCCCTACATTTTAATGACCTGTCAAGCACCCAAGGGCCCCTGAAACCTAGTATTGACTAGCACTGACTTGGTTAAGAAAAATGATGGTTGGCCCACCCTATTCAAGCTTTCCTTTTCATCCTTGGTTTTTTCACGACTGAAGGCGCATCCAACACTCCTCCCTGCCCCCCCAGCAAGGTATGACCACACACAGACCCTCCAAAACTGTCTCCCTGCTGTAGAAGTGCCCCTTGGTTCATCTCTCATGTCAGATTGTGGTAAACCTTATTAGAATGTGTGATGTCACTGCACCCATCCACGTGACAGCGCTCAGGCCTGGCAATTGACTGCTAAGTCTTGAATGCTGTCACTTTGGCCATTTGGGGAAAAGCAACACTGTCTCTTTAAAAGTAATAGACAGTCTCAGTAAACAATTAGACCCTTTTCACACTGAGGTGGTTTTCAGACATTTTAGCGCTAGAAATAGCGCCTGTAAATCACCTGAAAAGCACCTCCCATTCATTTGAGTGTGACTTTTCACACTGGGGTGGTGTGCTTGCGCGATGTTAGTAAAAGTTCTGCAAGCAGCATCTTTGGGGCCGTTTGGGAGCACTGTATTTATTGCTCCCAAAATGCCCTGCCCACTGAAAAGCGATTCAGAGGCGTCGCAACAGGGGTGCTTTCTAACCCTTTCTTTGGGGATAAAATCGTCCCGCTGACCTAAAAACTCCATTATACAGACTATAATTTGTAAGGAGAGTGTTATACCCCTTTTTTTTATAACTTATAATTTACTCCTCAATCACTCTAATAACTCCAACATTTACTGATCGTGCCCCCACTCATCCACAGATTGAGCCCATTTGGGTTGGATGAGTGGTCAGGAGGCATGCTTTATGGAACTTTACCCTCAAAAATTTCGACCCATAATTGGGTCCTCACATTTATTATCCATCTATGTGGTATTTATGAAGTTCTCTTTTTACTCTCCTGTTAGTTTTGATAGAGTTATGTAAATATAGATATGTCTTTACTTATTAATATGTATCTCATTATATGTTGCTTATTATATATATATATATATATATATATATATATATATATATATATATATATTTAATTTTTTTTTTTTTCTTGTAAAACTCTATAAAAATATTGAATAAGAAAAGCGTCCCGCTAGCGGCTGAAAAGCACAGCTTAAATAGCGCTAAAACAGGCAGCGGGTCTAAAAAAAGCCAGTGTATTTGAAAAGGTTTTCTTCAACCTCTTCCCACATGCCACAGCCCTTTAACTGGGTCTAAAGGAGGGGGGCGCAACAAACTTCCTGATCACATGACCACTGTAGTTGGCTTTTAGTGTGCTGTCCCATTGGCTCCACACCATAATTAAAAATTGGAAGCTGTCAATGACAGCTTAGTCACTGTGCTGGGAACAGGAAGTGAATGTGCTCTCAGATCAGAAACCTTACCCATCCTAGAGGCTTTAATGCCTTGTACACACGCTCGGATTTTCCACCAGAATAAACTCTGACGGGTGTTTCCGATTGAATTCTGTTCAAACTGTCTTGCATACACACTGTCACACCAAATTCCGACCGTCAAGAACGCAGTGACGTACAACACTACGACGAGCCGAGAAAATCGAAATTCAATGCTTCCGAGCATGCGTCGACTTTATTCTGAGCATGCGTGGTTTTTAGTCCGTCGGAATTGTATCCAGAAGAATGTAAATTTCCGCTAGAAATTTTTTCCATCGGAAAAAAAGAGAACATGTTCTCTTTCTAAGTCCGTCGGAATTGCCGAAGGAAAAAGTCAGATGGGGCATACACACGGTCGGAATATCCGATGAAAAAATGCCGTCAGACTTTTTTCATTAGAAATTCAGAACGTGTGTACGCGGCATAAGGCACACTCTCCTTACCACCACACATATAACTTACGTGGTTGGCAAGAGATACATTTGATTTGCTCCATTATAAACTGTATTAAATGTATGCTTCTCCACTAGACTTTGGAGTCCTTCTTAAATTCTTTATTATATTTTTGGGTGAATTCTGCATCTGTTTATAAATAAAAAAGTGCTCAAAGCAATGAAAAAGAACAAATACATGGAAAACAACTTAATGAAACAAATGGGGCTTTAAATTGTTCTCATCTGCTGAGTTACATGCTATTTGTATTGTCTAAATGTATGAGGTATGGGGTGGGGGTGTCAGACAGAGACTGCTCAATAAATCCACATCCCTACATTTTATTATTCAGAAACAGTCTCATCATCATGATATGGTGCCATGCCTGGTTACATCAGTCATATCACGTTAAATTGCATGACCAACATAGGCTTCAAGAAGGCAGCATCTGAATGCTAAAAAGACATTTTCTGTTCTAACAAATTACATTTTAGTCTTGTTCTGTTGTGCCTGTCTCTCCCAAATACGCTTTCAATTGAAAGTGAAACATTTCAGATACACTCTATAGTATTTCATTGCAAAAGATGACATGTTTCAGTTGTCATGTTTTAGGGGTTTTCATGACTTTTGAATTATAATCTGATTATAATATATATGCAGTGCTGGAATGTCTTTCAGAAGCAGCCAGACTTATTTAATAAGGAAGAACAAAGTGCAATGATCATGTGCAGAATGCAGCAATGAAGACAATCAATTGTGTTAGCGCTGACAGAGGAATGATAGATGGTTATTACTATTTGGCTTATGGCATATTGCATGTTTCAGCAAGAAAACTGATCCACAGGTTCACCTGACAAAATTTGTTATTCTCCCCTCCATTTGTCTCCCCTTTTTTACTTTTTTTGCTAAGTTTTGCACAAAAACCATATTCATGCACCCACTGATCCAGCCATGTTCTGTAGGGAGTCGTCATTGCAAAGCCAGTCCTGAACCACCATCTTCTTCTCTAACATCATCAGGGGGTCAGCTGTCTCCGTTTCTTTCAGCCAGAGCCCCTTTGGCACAAATCATGTGCTCAAAGGCCAAGACCTTTGGATATGTAGCCAACACAGGAAACACTTAAGCCTCGTACACGCGATACGATTGTTGGCAGGGAATTGTCTGTTGACAGACTGTTGCCCTAAAATCTTACCGTTAGTACGCACCTTTTGACAATTGTTGTCCAACTTTCGGCCAACAAATGTTGGATGACATGCTAGTAAATTTTCAGCTGACAACGGTTTGACATCAGATTTTCGTATGGTCTGTACACAAATCCGTCACACAAAAGTCAAAAGTACAAACACGCATGCTCGGAATCAATGCTCACCAACATGAAATTAGCAGAAGGGGCCCAAAGGGTGGTGCTCAAGAGCTGAAATTCCTTGTAGTACGTCACTACGTTCGTGTTTGTGGCACGACAATTGTGTATCATTAGTATGCAAGACAAGATCCTGGCAAACGCCCTTTTGACAAAAATCATACGCTCGTTTGGCAAACAATCGTATCGTTTGTACGAGGCTTTAGACTTTTTTCCCTGCACACAAGATTGAAGCCAGATGGGAGGATCAGAGTTCAGATTTGCCAATCCTCACCTGTAGCACTAATCGTGTGACCAAAGTCCTCGTGCGGCCAACTCTGGAAGGCACTTGGAATTTTTCCATGCACACTAGATAGAATAAGACCCCTGCTATCGACCAATGGTAAGTGGACAGGCCTAAAAGTTAGATGGGAGGATCAGAGTTCAGATGGGATAATCCTCCCCTTTAGCACTGATCAAGTGACCAAAGGTTAATGCTTTTGGATATGTGACCAACACTGGATGGCGCTTGTAATTTTTTTACTGCACACTAGATTGAATGAGGCCCGCTAATGTCAACCGTGGCAGGTGGGACCATGGCAGGTGGGCAGGCCTGAAAGTCAGATGGGAGGATCAGAGTTTAGATGGGCTAATCCTCCCCTTTAGCACTGATCATGTGACCAAAGATTAAAGACTACTTCTACCTTTATTTGTGCTGAAGAAATAGCTGTTTGTTTGCCTCTGTCCATGCACTAAATGAACTTGTATGAAAGTGGTTTAATAATTATCAATCAGCTGCTGCACCTGCAGCGCTCTAATGAGGAAATTGACAGGGTCTGCATCCCTTTAGATGTGATTTCCCATTGGGGGAATCTCACCAAAAATTTAATTTTTGTTGCAGGGGACGTTCAAAATCTGACTGGTATGATTCTAGGTAAATCAGTAAGACAATCACACAAGCAGGAAATGGCATTTTCAGGCGGCATTCTGTACACTGGCTGTGTACAGAACACCTCCAGGTTGCCATATTGCATTGCATTTTACAGAAAATGACAGAGCTGCAGATTGAAAAGTAAAGGTCGTTTTTAATATTTTTTGTGCAAATTTTTTCTCACAAAAGTGGAGTTACCCTTTAAGGCTTTCAGATATGTGGCCAACACTGGACACCGCTTAGAACTTTTTCACTGCACACTAGATTGAATGAGACCCTCTAATGTCAAGCATGGGAGGTGGGTAGGCCTGTAAGTCAGTTGGGAGGATCAGAGTTCAGAAGGGCTAACCCTCCGCTTTAGCACTGATCATGAAAGCAAATGCCAAGTCCTTTGGATATGTGGCAAACACTGGACGGCGCTTGAAAACCTTTTCACTGCTTACTAGATAGAATGAAACCCTCTAATATCAACCGTGGAAGGTTGGTGGACCTGGAAGTCAGATGGGAGGATCAGAGTTCAGAAGGGCTAACCCTCCGCTTTAGCACTGATCATGAAAACACATGCCAAGTCCTTTGCATATGTGGCCAACACTGGACAGCGCTTGAAAACTTTTTCACTGCTTACTAGATAGAATGAAACCCTCTAATATCAACCGTGGAAGGTTGGTGGACCTGGAAGTCAGATGGGAGGATCAGAGTCCAGAAGGGCTAACCCTCCGCTTTAGCACTGATCATGAAAGCACATGCCAAGTCCTTTGCATATGTACCCAACACTGGACAGCGCTTGAAAACTTTTTCACTGCTTACTAGATAGAATGAAACCCTCTAACATCAACCATAGAAGGTTGCTAGACCTGGAAGTCAGGTGGGAGGATCAGAGTTCAGAAGGGCTAACCCTCCGCTTTAGCACTGATTATGATTGAATGAGACCCTCTACTGTCAACCACAGCAGATGAATAGGCCTGAAAGTCAAGAGCAGAGATCTTTCCATCATAGTCTCTGATATCAACAACAATTCGTTAAGTGATTCAACCTGTCAGCATTCATCAAAGACCGAAATACTGCATCCATTTTGGATATAAAAAAAAAACCCTTATCACATTACTCATAATTTCCAACACTGACCCTTTCCTTTGTCGGTAATTTCATGGCAGTTATGAAAATCATTTACACAACAAAAGGCGTTTTCACAAGCGGCATAGCTGAAGTTGAAAAATCTGTCAAATATAATCTTATAGCTAAAAACCGGCTTGCCCACTCTATTCATATGAGTGTAAATAAACTGACAATTAAATGAATATTTCCATTATCATTGTGTTCAAAATTGTAAACATCCGCCGCAATGCTTTGATGAATGATATTCTATCCTTTGATGACTATTTATGCTGGTATTAGCAGACCAAAGCTCTTTAAAGGTCTACCAGGTTTAATAGCTGAATTTCGCAAGAGGTGATAGTAAACAGCCAAGCTTAATGCGTTTCATGCTGGGACACCTAATGGTGCGCAAACCCTTAGTATATTTTTTTTAAAGGTAAAAAGCTTTTCACTGTATTTGCATTTAGTTATTTTCTCCGGGCAGACCTTGTGTACAGCACGCTAAATGCGTGCGCATTTGCAGGCAAATAAATATATCTTACGATGCTCAGATGGTAGCATGCATCGATGCATATCCCTGTTGTTTCCAACATGTGGTTTCCATAGTAACAGCTGCGATTAAAAAAAAAAATTCTGATTTTTTTTGCTAATGTTATATTATATTTAGCTGAAAAGCAGTAGACCATGTTGATTTTACATATTTTATTTATATATTTATATTTTATTTATTTAAAGGACAACTATCGTAAAAAAGCATTTTTTTTAATGTGTATAATCAAGTCGATATTTTTTTATTGGTTAAATTATAAATGTAAATTTTTTCCTGTGGCCTTTGAAATAGGGGACAGTCATATTTAATGGAAGATACTATGTCAGTTAAAGGCCCCATGTACACGGGACGCTGTTAAACTCGCGTTCAGAGGCAGTTGGACACTTTTTTCAACTGCCTTTGAACTCATTCAATGTTGTCCTATGTGACCATGTACACAGTCTTGTTTATTGCCGTTTTTAGGCAGTTGCGTTTAATAGCGTTTCTTTGAAAGCAAAAAATGGGTCCCAGGCGCAGAAGATTTCCACGTTTCAGACGCAAATCGTGGGTAAACGCGGTAACCCGCATTTAGCAGCATTTCGTTTATAGGCGATTTTCAATTTTGGCCATTTAAAAAAAATATATATATATATATGTATATATATATATATATATATAATATATATATATATATATATATATATATAATTTTTTTTCTTAAACGCTTCTAAACGAAAACGCTGCAAAACGGACGTTTTAAACGTGGGTTACTATCTGTCAAGTTTAATCATTTAGGAGCAGTTGTAAAAATGTCCCATGTACATGAAGCCTTAGAAAGAGGTTTGCAGCCTCATCTTTCTGATATTAAAGTGTTACTAAATCAACAACAGTAAAATCAGTCTGTGTATGCAGTAAAGCATGCTTGTTATACTTACTGTGGAACCTAAGGGGTTAATCCTCTGCACTGTGCAAAAAGGCTGCTTGATCCTGTCTTCTCTCATTCTCCTCTTCTTCCACAGTCCCCAATCTATCTGCTGACAGTACAGAGCCTTGGGGACAAGCTGCACTTTTCTTTGGCGAGTGCATGTGATCAGCACAGAGCCAATTAGCACTGTCCAGACAGAGGGTCAGGGGTCCTGCAGCCTCATAGAACAGTCAGAGAAGAATAAAAATTCCTCCTACAAGCTTTAACCAGACACTGATAGATGTCATAAGACTGCTATAGTATATACTGCTGATGAGAAAGGGTATTAAGCAGTTTATACAGTATTTACTAAAATAATTGCATTTCCATGTTCTGTGTATTGTGGGGGACCAGATACAGTAAATACAGAGTACTAGGTTTAGTAATACTTTAACCACTTCAATACCATGCACTTATGCACCTTCCCGCCCAGACCAATTTTCAGCTTTCAGTACTCTCACACTTTGAATGACAATTACTTAGTCATGCTACACTGTATCCAAACAAAGTTTTTATAATTTTCTTCTCACAAATAGAGCTTTCTTTTGGTGGTATTTAATCGCCACTGGGTTTTTTATTTTTTGCGATATAAGCAAAAAAACAGCAATTTTTTAAAAAAAAAACACTTTTTTTTAGTTTCTATTGTAAAATTTTGCAAATAAGTAATTTTTCTTCATAAATTTGTACCAAAATGTATACTGCTACATATCTTTGGTAAAATGAACCCAAATTAGTGTATATTATTTGGTCTTTGTGAAAGTTATAGAGTCTACAAACTATGGTGGCAATCACTGAAAATTTATCACATCTGATCACGCCTGATGTACTGAAGGGATATCTCATTTCTTGAGACACTAACAAGCGAGGAAAGCACAAATACCCCAAAATTACCCCTTTTTGGAAAGTAGACAGTCCAAGGTATTTACTAAGAGGCGTGGTGAGTTTTTTGAAGTTGTATTTTTTTCCCACAATTCTTGGGAAAATTTAATTATTTTTTTTTTACACAAACTGGTCATATTAACAGTTTTTTTCTCTCACACAGCATATGCATAATTGCAACTACACCCCAAAATACATTCTGCTACTCCTCCTGAGTGTAGCGATACCACATGTGTGAGACTTTTACACAGCCTGGCCACATACAGAGGCCCAACATTGAAGTAGCACTTTCAGGCGTTCTACAAGCATAAATCGCACATATCCTTTCTCAACCACCTATTACACTTTTGAAGGCCCTGGAGCACCAGCACAATGGAATTTTCCACAAAACGACCCCATTTTGGAAAGCACACACCCCAACGTATAATCTATGAAGCATTATGAGTCTTTTGAACGGTT
This sequence comes from Rana muscosa, assembly GCA_029206835.1. Lineage (NCBI taxonomy): Eukaryota > Metazoa > Chordata > Amphibia > Anura > Ranidae > Rana > Rana muscosa. Next base: position 130,623,510 of record CM055119.1, on the reverse strand, counting down.
CATTTTTTTCCAGAAGGTTTTGGAAAATGTGGAGAAAAAATGAAAATGCATTTTTTTTACACAAAGTTGTCCATTTATAAGATATTTCTAACGCATAGGATATACATAGCAAAAATGACACCCCAAAATGCATTCTGCTACTCCTCCTGAGTATAGCGATACCACATGTGTGAGACTTTTACACAGCCTGGTCATATACAGAGGTCCAACATTGAAGTAGCACTTTCAGGCGTTCTACAAGCATAAATCGCACATATCCTTTCTCAACCACCTATTACAATTTTGAAGGCCCTGGAGCACCAGGACAATAGAATTTTCCACAAAATGACCCCATTTTGGAAAGCACACACCCCAACGTATAATCTATGAAGCATTATGAGTCTTTTGAACGGTTCATTTTTTTCCAGAAGGTTTTGGAAAATGCGGAGAAAAAATGAAAATGCATTTTTTTTACACAAAGTTGTCTATTTATAAGATATTTCTAACGCATAGCATATACATAGCAAAAATAACACCCCAAAATGCATTCTGCTACTCCTCCTGAGTATAGCGATACCACATGTGTGAGACTTTTACACAGCCTGGCCATATACAGAGGCCCAACACTGAAGTAGCACTTTCAGGCGTTCTACAAGCATAAATCGCACATATCCTTTCTCAACCACCTATTACAATTTTGAAGGCCCTGGAGCACCAGGACAATAGAATTTTCCACAAAATGACCCCATTTTTGAAAGCACACACCCCAACGTATAATCTATGAGGCATTATGAGTCTTTTGAACGGTTCATTTTTTTCCAGAAGGTTTTGGAAAATGTGGAGAAAAAATTTAAATGCATTTTTTTACACAAAGTTTTCAATTTATAAGATATTTCTAACACATAATATGTACATAGCAAAAATTACACCCCAAAATGCATTCTGCTACTCCTCCTGAGTATGGAGATACCACATGTTTGGGACTTTTACACAGCCTGGCCACATACAGAGGCCCAACATCCAAGTAGCACCTCCAGGCATTCTAGCAGCATTAATTGCACATATCATTTTCTGACTACCGATCACATTTTTGAAGGCCCTTCATATATCTAACACATAGCAGGTACATACCAAATAACAAAAGATTACCTGTGGTTTTAGAAGTGCAGTGGTCCACAGAGGAGAGCATCGGTCCAGGCAGCAGGCAGGGATGAGGTCAGCGACAGCAAAAGCAATCATCCAGGCAGCAGGCAGGAATACTGTCCATAGTTCGCACAGGCAGAGATACTGTCAGCACAGCCAGAGCACAGCCAAAGCACAGGTCCAGGTAGCAGGCAGAGGTGTCCCGGCAGAAATGCTGTCCAAAGTCAGTAGAGGCAGCAGGCAGATATATGGTCAACACAGCCAAAGTATTGGTCCAAGCAGCAGGAAGAAACATGGTCCATAATGTCATGGGTCATTACAGGCAGTAATATGGTCAGCACAGCCAAATTATTGGTCCAGGCAGCAGGAAGGACCATCAAGCTTAGGGCCAGGGGGACAGGGGTAGAGGCTTCTCCCACCCAAATCGCTTTGAAGCCTCCGGGCAACCAGACCCTGTTCTTGGAGCACAGAAAACGAAAAACTGGTTTTCTCTACTCAGAACGCTATTCTGAAGCCCCTCACATATGTGAGACCCCTGTGTACTAAAAGTAGATGGCCAAAAGATCAGTCCAAGTGGCAGGCAAAAACATGGTCGATTAACAGGCCAAGGTCGGTACACGTGGAAGTCAGAAACATGGTTTAAATCGGCAGGCAGAGGCATCGTCTGTAAACAGGCCAGGGTCAGTTAATTAACATGGAAGGTAGTTAGTAACATGGTAGCAGGCAAATAGGGAAGTGGCAGTCTGTTAATAATAAGGGGAACTAATGGATGTATGATAATTTTTGAAGCAATTTCCGATGCACAGGCCAGGTTGGGAGGGACAATCGGGACAATAATAGCTGCTGTCTCTTCTTACTCCTCCTCTGCTGCATACACGGCATTTCTTTTGGCGTCTTCTTCCAGATTCTGTGGGGGGGGATGCTAAAGGGATAGTGTCGCTCATGAAGCCGACTCACACTATCAGAGCGAATGCTTCCTGGGGCGGGATCTTGTTGGTAAATGAGGGCATCGATGATATCTTCGATATATTGGAGGTAGTGGAGTCGGTGATTTTGAGTTGCTTTTTGGTAGCAGACAAACGAATTAAAAAGGGCCATGTGAAACAGGTGAAACGCAACTTTTTTGTGCCAATAATGGGACTTTCTGGTTGATAAGTAGGGCTGTAGCATCTGGTCGTTTAAATCCACCCCCCCATGTACAAATTGTAGTCGTGGACACATTCAGGCTTTACAATGGAGCCGCGTCTTCTTGGGATCTCCACCATGGTGTCATTGTGGATAGTAGAGAGGATGTGGACATCTTTCTTGTCCCTCCACTTCATAGCCAACACCTCCTCGTTCCTCATGGATGCCGATTCTCCAGGTCGCAATTTTTTTGTCAATAAATTTTGTGGGAATCCCTTCCGTTTTTTTTTTGAAGGTACCGCAGGCCGGGGTTTGTTTACTGTAAAGGTGGCGAAAAAGGGGCAGGCTGGTATAATAATTATCAACATATAAATGGTAACCTTTTCCGAACAGGGGGTATGCCAACTCCCAGACAATTTTCCCACTGGTTCCAATATATGTGGGGCAATCACGGGGCTGGAGCTGGGAGTCTTTGCCTTCGTAGATCCTGAATTTGCAGACGTATCCAGTGGCTCGATCACATAATTTATTTAATTTTAACCCATACCTGGCTCTCTTGCTTGGTATGTACTGCTTGAACTGCAGTCGGCCGGTGAAATGTACGAGGGACTCGTCCACACAAATTTTTTGGTCTGGGATGAAAACTTCTTCAAATCGCTGGGAAAAGGCATTGATTAGGGGGCGTATCTTGTACAATTTGTCGTAGTTGGGATGATCTCGGGGAGGGCACTGTGAATTGTCATTGAAGTGGAGAAAGCGCATAATCATGTCGTATCTTTTCCTGGACATGACAGCGGAATATATGGGCATGTGTTGGATGGGGCGTTTGGACCAATATGAATGGACTTCATTCTTTTTTGTAAGCCCCATATTGAACATAAGGCCCAAAAATAATTTAAATTCCTCCAATGTTAGACGCCGCCACTGGAACATGCGGGCGTAGGAAGAATCGGGGTTGGCAGCAATAAATTGGGATGCATACAGATTCGTTTGATCCACTATATTCTGCAGCAAATCTTGTGGGAAAAATAAACAAAAATAATCAAATTTAGAAAAATTTGTAGTGTCGGGCTGCACACCTGGCTGTGCGGTGAAAGGGGGGATGATAGCGGATCCTGAGTTGACAGGCAACCATAAGGGGTTTGCCAGGGCATCGGGAAGGTAGGATTGGGGCTGGATTCTTCGGGTTGGGCGTGCATTTCCATTGCTTGTACTGGGCTCCTCTTCCTGGGGTATGGTGCTGCTGGTGGTGGGCAGTTCTCCTGATCTTGGTGCTGATCTTGGTGCTGATCTTGGTGCCGATCGCATTCTTTTGGGAGGGACGGTTTCCTCCGGGGACTCGGACTCTGAGCCACTATCCTCCACTGGCTCGTATTCCGAACCAGAATCGGATAATGGGAGCTCCCCGCTGCTCTCATCATCCGACATGGCAAGAATGGCATATGCCTCCTCAGGTGTGTAAACCCTTTGGGACATTATGGCAGTGCTTATTGGTGGGCCTGTGTAATGGTACTGCTGGTGGTAGTGGTGGCGGTCTGTGTGGTAGTACCGATGGAGGTATTAGTGGTGGGCCTGTGTGGTGGTACCGATGGCGGTATGGGTGGTGGTGGTACCAATGGCGGTACAGGTGGTGGTGGTACCGATGGCGGTACGGGTGGTGGTGGTGGCGGCGGGTACCGATGGCGGTACAGGTGGCGGTACGGGTGGTGGTGGTAGCGATGGCGGTATGGGTGGTGGTGGTACCGATGGCGGTACAGGTGGTGGTGGTACCGATGGCGGTACAGGTGGTGGTGGTACGGGTGGTGATGGTACCGATGGCGGTACAGGTGGTGGTACAGGTGGTGGTGGCACTACCGACGGTGGTACGGGTGGTGGTACTGGTGGTGGTACCGATGGCGGCACTAGTGGTGATACTGGTTGCGGGCCTGTGTGGCAGTATAGATGCTGGGCCTGGTGGCGGTACTGGTGGTGGTACTGGTACCGATGGCGGTACTGGTAGCCTGTGTGGCGGTGCCAATGGCGGTACCGATGGAGGTGGGCCTGTGACAGATGATTGACAGATGGGCTGATTGATTGACAGATGGGCTGATTGATTGATTGACAGATGGGTTGATTGATTGACAGATGGGGTGATTGATTGACAGGTGGGGTGATTGATTGACAGGTGGGCTGATTGATTGACAGATGGGCTGATTGATTGACAGATGGGCTGATTGACAGATGGGCTGATTGACAGATGGGCTGATTGGCTGGGCTGATTGATGTGCTGGGCTGTGTGACAGGTCCTCTTTATGGGGGGGGGGGCGTGTTGTGCACTGTAAACTTATGTAGACAAACTACACTGAGCTAACTTACTGATCTCTTCTCTCTCCTCACAGATCGGTGTGTGAGGAGAGAGCAGGGATCAGGTAGTAACTCCTGTGGAGTTTGTTTACATTTGTGACCGGCTGTGATTGGACACAGCCGGTCACGTGGTAAACAGCCAATTCATTGGCTGTTTACTCTGATCGGGGACGCGCTGTGTCCAAGGGACACTCGCCTTCCCCGATCCCCGCTCTGCAAGCCTGTGGCGGCGCGCACGGAGCGCGCCGCCGAGTTTGTTTTGACAGGTGATCGGCTGTGACTTTGACACAGCCGATCACATGGTAAACAGCCAATGAAATTGGCTGTTTACCGTGATCGGGGAAGCGCTGTGTCCGAGGGACACATGCCGTCCTCGATCACCGCGCTGCGCGCCCCCGCGGGCGCGCGCAAGGCAATATCCTGCAGGACGTCATATGACGTCCAGTATCGATATTGCAACCACTTCCCGGACGTCAATTCGCTATTGACTGGGCGGGAAGTGGTTAAGAATAATTTTTCCTTTAACCTCCCTGGCGGTATTCCGGAGCGTGACTCGGGGTTGTTTTTTTCTGCTAGGAGCAGTAACCCCAAGTCACGCTCGGGGTAACATGGCAGAGCTGCCAGCAGAGTCCCCTTACCTTCTCCTGGCGATCCAGAGATGATGTCCTGCGCTGTGATCGCCGGCGAGATCACCAGCGAGAGTGCCGACCCCATGTGACTTCCTGGTTCTGTTCCCTGCGAGCAGCAGCGGTGCATGGGAGCGGAACTGGGTGGGAATTTCAAAATTCAAACAGTGACACACACATAAAAGAGGTGATACATTGTAATCTGAGAGGATTGCACGGTATCATCTCAGATCTGATCACTGTACAATGCCCCTTGCCTGCCAGTTTACTGTCATTTGTGCCCATAAAAATATTTATAACATGGCATCAAAAAAGCGCCACTTTACTACAAGGGCGCTTTTGGACAAGTTGAGTGACAGCAACACAGAGTTGCTTGCAGAACTGAGCGATAGTAAATCGTGGGGAGATTTGTCGTCTGACACTGACACTGATCTGGCAAGTGACAACGGTGATGATCCTGCACCTGACCTCAGCGATGTGTGCACTTGGTTCCCTATAGACTGCAATAAGGACCAAGTAGCGTCCCCAAGATTTTCGTTCACTGGATCACCTGGGATGAAGGTAGATGTTGAGCTTTTTTCGAAAATTCGGAATATGGAAATTATGAAATTTGAAAATCCAAATGTTCGAATTTCCGAATTTTTAAAATGTTAAAATTTTGAATTTCCAAAATTTGAATTTCTGAAATTCGAATTTCCGATTTTCCGAATTTCCGAAATTTGAAATTTTCGGAAATTCGAAAATCCCAACATTTGGAAATTGAAAAATTCGGAAATTCAGAAATTTCGGAATGAACTAATTTGTCAAAATTTGTTAAAAAACTAATTTGGAACTAAACAAATTGCACATGTCTAGTTGACAGGGCCCAGCTAATTTTCTAGCTGAAGGATATTCAGCATTAGTGATGAGCCGAACACCCCCGGGTTCGGTTCGCACCAGAACCCGCGAACGGACCGAAAGTTCGTACGAACATTAGAACCCTATTAAATACAATGGATGCAAACGTTCGAATTCTAAAGTGCTAATTATAACAACTATTATGCATGTTATTGTCCTAAAAAGGGTTTGGGAACCCGGGTTCTGCACCAGGGGACATGTATCAATGCAAAAAGAAGTTTTAAAAACGGTCGTTTTTCGGGAGCAGTCATTTTAATGATGCATAAAGTGAAAAAAAAAAAGTCAAATATTCCTTTAAATATCGTACCTGGGGGGTGTCTAAAGTATGCCTGTGAAGTGCCACGTGTTTCCCGTGTTTAGAACTGTCCCTGCACAAAATGACACTTCTAAAGGAAAAAAAAGCCATTTAAAACTGCTTGCGGCTTTAATGTAATGTCTGGTCCCGGTAATATGGATGAAAATCTTTAAGAAAAATGGCATAGCTACCCCATGACCCCCCCCCCTACCCCAGCCCATTACCAGCCCCTTTGGGTCTTGTATGGATATTAAGGGGAACCCCGCACATAAAATAAAAAAGGCCATATATACTCTGAACAGCCGTATACAGGCGGTGCATACAAGACAGGGACTGTATGTTTGTTCTTATGTAGAATGTGTTTGTAATTTTGAACAGGTACATTGTTTAAGTGTAGCTCCAGCCCAAAAATCTATTTTTAAACTTTTTGGAAAACATAGGTAAGGGTTATCACCCCTGTAACATTTGTTTTGCTGTCTGTGCCCCTGTTCAGAACATTTCACCTCACTTTCCGTCCCAATGACAACTGTTTTTGAAATGTGGTGTTTTTCTTGAAACAAGGATTGCTGATAAAGCATCAGTACAGAGGAGACACCTTTCTCCCATATTAATTCTTACAGGAGAGAATTTTCCTTCCTAGGGGTAGATTTCCTCTCACTTCCTGTTGTCTTCTTGCGTTTGCAAGTAGGAGTCGTTTGTAAGTTGGATGTTTGAAAGTAGGGACCTGCCGTATATAATCTGCAGAAATAGGCCCCTTAGTTGGTGTTGGCACAACACTGTAAGCACTCACAGTTACTCTTGGTTGGTGCTGGAACGCCCTGCTGTCAACTATTATATCAGGAATTGTAATTACATATAATTGTTGAACAGTGGTAGTAAAAATTGGGCCTTTGATGGTGGTGCTGGTGCCACAACACTGTAAGCCCTGACAGTTACTCTTGGTGGGTGCAGCAATGGGCCCTGCTGTGAATTATTAGATCAAGAATTGTAATTGCATGCCCCTGTTGAACAGGGGCTGAAAAATTGGGCCTTTCGTGGTGGTGGTGGTGGTGGTGGTGTTGCCACAACACTGTAAGCCCTCAGAGTTACTCTTGCTTGGTGGGTGCAGGAATGGGCCCTGCTGTGAATTATTAGATCAATAATTGTAATTACATGCCCCTGTTGAACAGGGGCTGAAAAATTGGGCCTTAGGCACTGGTGGCACAACACTGCAACCCCTCACAGATACTGTACTTGGAGCACAGCAATGAGCCCTGTTGCAAAGTATTGCTTCAAAAATTGTAATGACACGCCCCTGTTAAACAGGGGCTGAAAAATTGGGCCTTAGGCACTGGTGGCACAACACTCCAACCCCTCACACATACTGTACTTGGAGCACAGCAATGAGCCCTGTTGCAAAGTATTGCTTCAAAAATTGTAATTACACGCCCCTGTTAAACAGGGGCTGAAAAATTGGGCCTTAGCCACTGGTGGCGGCACCCATAAACAAAAATGATCTTCCAAGCTATCATCATCAATCGTATCATTGAGGACTCGGAGGAGGAGGATAGCCAGTCAACATAACAGCACAGGCACTCAGCATCAGCATCAGTCTTGAAGGGATGTGACATGTTAAAATCAATTAGTCTGTTATATCAGCATCAGGTGTGTGGTAGCTGGTGGTGATCCAAGACTGGTTCATCTTGATGAAAGTCAGTCGATCAACCGAGTCGGTGGACAGGCGCACCCTGTGATCCGTGACAAATCCTCCAGCAGCACTGAATGTGCGTTCCGAAAGAACGCTGGATGCAGGACAGGCCAGTAGCTCAATTGCATACTGTGCAAGCTCTGGCCAGTGATCCATCCTCAAGACCCAGTAAGCCAGAGGATTTTCGGTGGGGAAGGTGTCCAAGTCTGACCTTGCCCCTAGATATTCCTGCACCATGTTTATCAGACGCTGGCGATGGTTGCTGGAACCGATCATACTTTGGGGCTGCGGACTAAAGAATTGTCTGAACGCATCGGTCAGACGGCCACCTTCCCCACCGCTCCTTCTTTGACTGGCCGAAGCCTCAGCAACTCGTTGTCCAGGACCAGGAGTTTGTAACCTCCCAGTCTCTGGGAACGCGTTGCACAGACCTTTCTGCAAGGCCTCCCGGAGTTGTCTCATCCTCTGCTCCCTCTGCGACGGTAACATAAGGTCCGCAACCTTACCCTTGTACCGTGGATCAAGGAGAGTGGCCAGCCAGTAATGGTCCCTCTCCTTGATCCGAAGAATACGAGGATCCTTCCGCAGACTTTGCAGGATCAGGGAGGCCATGCAGCGTAGGTTTGCTGAGGCATTCGCTCCGGACTCCTCTGGGTCACTAAGGACGACATGATCCGCAGTCACCTCCTCCCAGCCACGTACAAGTCCACTGGTTTCTTGGGACTGTAAATCATCCCTAAAAGACTGCTGCTGATGATGCTGAGTGCCAGCCTCCACCTCCATGCTGACACAATCCTCCTCCTCCTCCTCCTCCTCCTCCTCCTCCTCTTCCTGTGCGATGGGTGGGACAGAAGGAACACTGTCTGGGTAAAGGGGGCCTTGAGAGGCAAGGAAGTCCTCCTCTTCCTGCCTCTGTTCTGCCTCAAGTGCCCTGTCCATTATTCCACGCAGCGTGTGCTCCAACAGGTGGACAAGAGGTACAGTGTCACTGATGCATGCACTGTCACTGCTCACCATCCTCGTGGCCTCCTCAAATGGTGCCAGGACAGTGCATGCATCCCTGATCATGCCCCACTGGCGTGGAGAAAAAAACCAAGCTCCCCTGACCCTGTCCTGGTGCCGTAGTCGCACAGGTACTCATTGATGGCCCTCTGCTGCGTGTGCAGCCGCTGCAGCATGGCCAACGTTGAGTTCCACCTGGTGGGCATGTCACATATAAGGCGGTTCTTGGGCAGGTTCAACTCCTTTTGCAGCTCAGCCAGGCGAGCACTGGCATTATAAGATCTGCGGAAATGCACACAGACTTTCCTGGCCTGCCTCAGGACATCCTGTAAGCCCGGGTACCTGCCCAAGAAACGCTGCACCACCAGGTTAAGGACGTGAGCCACACAGGGCACATGGGTCAGTTGTCCCTGTCGAAGGGCGGAGAGGAGGTTGGTGCCATTGTCGCAAACCACCATTCCTGGCTTAAGCTGGCGTGGCGTCAACCACCTCTCGGCCTGGCCCTGCAGAGCAGACAGGACCTCTGCCCCAGTGTGGCTTCTGTCCCCCAAACACACCAGCGCAAGCACGGCATGGCATCTTTTTGCCTGCGTACTTGCGTAGCCCCGTGAACGGCTACGGAGCACCGCTGGTTCATAGGACAAACCACAGGAAGAGGCCATGGAGGAAGAAGAAGAGGAGGGGGTGGAGGAGAGAGGTGTGTCACAACCAGTAGTAGCATTTTGGAGGCGTGGCGGTGGGACAACCTCCAACACTACTGCACCTTGTCCTGCATCCTTCCCAGCTGCCAAAAGAGTGACCCAATGGGCCGTGAAAGAAAGGTAACGTCCCTGTCCATGCCTGCTGGACCATGAGTCAGCGGTAATATGCACCTTACCGCTGACCGCCCTGTCCAGCGAGGCCAAGACATTGCCTTCCACATGCCGGTAGAGAGCCGGAATAGCCTTCCGTGAGAAAAAGTGGCGTTTGGGAACCTGCCACTGAGGAACCGCACATTGCACAAACTCACGGAAGGGGGCCGAGTCTACCAACTGAAAAGGCAGCAGTTGAAGCGCTAGCAATTTAGCCAAGCTAGCATTCAACCGCTGGGCATGTGGATGGCTGGGAGTGAACTTCTTTCGACGGTCCAGCAGCTGGGGCAGGGAAATTTGCCTGCTAGAATCGGACGTCGGTGTACTGCTAGCAGAGTGGCCGCAAGTACTTGGCTGTGACACACCTAATTCTACACCTTCATTCCTCTCAGTGCATGTTTCAGAGAGGACTGAAGTTATAGTGGGATTGGAGATCCCAGCTGATGCGGTGCAAGGAGAGGTCCGCTTTGTTCTTTGGTGTGGGTCTTTGAGGTAGGCTTGCCAACGAGCTGCATGGCAGGTCAACATATGTCTGGTCAGGCATGTGGTACCCAAGCGGCTGATGTTTTGGCCACGCGATATACGCTTGAGACATATGTTGCAAACAGCAGCTGTGCGATCTGATGCACTAGCCTCAAAAAAGGCCCACACCAAGGAACTTTTTGAATGACGGGCAGAGGCAGCGCCCTGCACAGGCGGAGCTCTGCGGTGTGATTCCGTCGGTGTACTGCCCTTACGCTGGCCACCAAAGGGCATCCTGCCTCGTTGGAGATGTGCCTCCTCCTCATCCTCCTCCTCCTCCTCTCTCCTATTAGGCACCCATGTGGAGTCAGTGACCTCATCATCCCCTCCCTCCTCATCACTGGAGCCAATCTGGCAGTATGCTGCAGCTGCTGGAACATGACTGCCAGATTGGTGTCCTTCTTGAGCATCCCCTCTGTCTGCTCTCACCCTACTGCCTTCCTGTAGCTGGGTTTCATCATCAGACCCTTCGAAACGCTGGGCATCCTCCTGGAGCATGTACCCAACACTGTGCTCAAACAGTTCGGGGGACTCCTCAGGAGGAGGACATGGTGGGTCTAGGGAAGGAGTGACTGATGATGAGTCTGACATTGATACCAGGGAAGAGGACGCTTTGGCAGCTGCTTTGCCAGTACCCTGAGCCTGGGTGAGAGAGGATGAGGAGGAGGAGGAGGGCTTGGTCATCCACTCTACCAAGTCTTCGGCATGATGTGGCTCAACATGTCCAGCTGCCGAAAAGAAGGACAAGCGTGTCCCATGGCCATGTGCTGATGACAATGCACCGCGTCCACGACCAGCACTGTTGCCCCCAGACACAGAGCCTGCTTGCCCTCTTTTATTGCCTCCTGACTGTCTGCCTCTCCTTGTTTGCCTTCCAGACATTCTAATAGATGGCCTGCAGGGAAATGGGAAAAAAGCAATAAGGGCTACCTTCAGGTGTCCTTCTCTGTCCCTTTACTTAAGGATTTCTAAATATGGTTCAGGATGATTGCTTTTGCACAGAATAGCACAACGACAATTTCCCTGACTGTCCAAAAAACAAGGATTTCAAAGATGGTTGATGAGGAATGCTTTAGCACACTATAGCACAAGGAGAATTCACTCACTGTCCTTCCCAGTCCCTAGAAACAAGGACTTGCACAGTGAAAGAAACTGACACTCTCCCTACCTACAGTTTTCTGTCCCTAGAAAAAATGTTTTTTTTAAGCACACTATAGCACAAGGAGAATTCACTCACTGTCCTTCCCAGTCCCTAGAAACAAGGACTTGCACAGTGAAAGAAACTGACACTCTCCCTACCTACAGTTTTCTGTCCCTAGAAAAAATGTTTTTTTTAAGCACACTATAGCACAAGGAGAATTCACTCACTGTCCTTCCCAGTCCCTAGAAACAAGGACTTGCACAGTGAAAGAAACTGACACTCTCCCTACCTAGAGTTTTCTGTCCCTAGAAAAAATGTTTTTTTTAAGCACACTATAGCACAAGGAGAATTCACTCACTGTCCTTCCCAGTCCCTAGAAACAAGGACTTGCACAGTGAAAGAAACTGACACTCTCCCTACCTACAGTTTTCTGTCCCTAGAAAAAATGTTTTTTTTAAGCACACTATAGCACAAGGAGAATTCACTCACTGTCCTTCCCAGTCCCTAGAAACAAGGACTTGCACAGTGAAAGAAACTGACACTCTCCCTACCTACAGTTTTCTGTCCCTAGAAAAAATGTTTTTTTTAAGCACACTATAGCACAAGGAGAATTCACTCACTGTCCTTCCCAGTCCCTAGAAACAAGGACTTGCACAGTGAAAGAAACTGACACTCTCCCTACCTAGAGTTTTCTGTCCCTAGAAAAAATGTTTTTTTTAAGCACACTATAGCACAAGGAGAATTCACTCACTGTCCTTCCCAGTCCCTAGAAACAAGGACTTGCACAGTGAAAGAAACTGACACTCTCCCTACCTACAGTTTTCTGTCCCTAGAAAAAATGTTTTTTTTAAGCACACTATAGCACAAGGAGAATTCACTCACTGTCCTTCCCAGTCCCTAGAAACAAGGACTTGCACAGTGAAAGAAACTGACACTCTCCCTACCTAGAGTTTTCTGTCCCTAGAAAAAATGTTTTTTTTAAGCACACTATAGCACAAGGAGAATTCACTCACTGTCCTTCCCAGTCCCTAGAAACAAGGACGTGCACAGTGAAAGAAACTGACACTCTCCCTACCTAGAGTTTTCTGTCCCTAGAAAAAATGTTTTTTTTAAGCACACTATAGCACAAGGAGAATTCACTCACTGTCCTTCCCAGTCCCTAGAAACAAGGACTTGCACAGTGAAAGAAACTGACACTCTCCCTACCTACAGTTTTCTGTCCCTAGAAAAAATGTTTTTTTTAAGCACACTATAGCACAAGGAGAATTCATTCACTTTCCTTCCCAGTCCCTAGAAACAAGGACTTGCACAGTGAAAGAAACTGACACTCTCCCTACCTAGAGTTTTCTGTCCCTAGAAAAAATGTTTTTTTTAAGCACACTATAGCACAAGGAGAATTCACTCACTGTCCTTCCCAGTCCCTAGAAACAAGGACTTGCACAGTGAAAGAAACTGACACTCTCCCTACCTACAGTTTTCTGTCCCTAGAAAAAATGTTTTTTTTAAGCACACTATAGCACAAGGAGAATTCACTCACTGTCCTTCCCAGTCCCTAGAAACAAGGACTTGCACAGTGAAAGAAACTGACACTCTCCCTACCTACAGTTTTCTGTCCCTAGAAAAAATGTTTTTTTTAAGCACACTATAGCACAAGGAGAATTCACTCACTGTCCTTCCCAGTCCCTAGAAACAAGGACTTGCACAGTGAAAGAAACTGACACTCTCCCTACCTAGAGTTTTCTGTCCCTAGAAAAAATGTTTTTTTTAAGCACACTATAGCACAAGGAGAATTCACTCACTGTCCTTCCCAGTCCCTAGAAACAAGGACTTGCACAGTGAAAGAAACTGACACTCTCCCTACCTAGAGTTTTCTGTCCCTAGAAAAAATGTTTTTTTTAAGCACACTATAGCACAAGGAGAATTCACTCACTGTCCTTCCCAGTCCCTAGAAACAAGGACTTGCACAGTGAAAGAAACTGACACTCTCCCTACCTAGAGTTTTCTGTCCCTAGAAAAAATGTTTTTTTTAAGCACACTATAGCACAAGGAGAATTCACTCACTGTCCTTCCCAGTCCCTAGAAACAAGGACTTGCACAGTGAAAGAAACTGACACTCTCCCTACCTAGAGTTTTCTGTCCCTAGAAAAAATGTTTTTTTTAAGCACACTATAGCACAAGGAGAATTCACTCACTGTCCTTCCCAGTCCCTAGAAACAAGGACTTGCACAGTGAAAGAAACTGACACTCTCCCTACCTAGAGTTTTCTGTCCCTAGAAAAAATGTTTTTTTAAGCACACTATAGCACAAGGAGAATTCACTCACTGTCCTTCCCAGTCCCTAGAAACAAGGACTTGCACAGTGAAAGAAACTGACACTCTCCCTACCTACAGTTTTCTGTCCCTAGAAAAAATGTTTTTTTTAAGCACACTATAGCACAAGGAGAATTCACTCACTGTCCTTCCCAGTCCCTAGAAACAAGGACTTGCACAGTGAAAGAAACTGACACTCTCCCTACCTAGAGTTTTCTGTCCCTAGAAAAAATGTTTTTTTTAAGCACACTATAGCACAAGGAGAATTCACTCACTGTCCTTCCCAGTCCCTAGAAACAAGGACTTGCACAGTGAAAGAAACTGACACTCTCCCTACCTACAGTTTTCTGTCCCTAGAAAAAATGTTTTTTTTAAGCACACTATAGCACAAGGAGAATTCACTCACTGTCCTTCCCAGTCCCTAGAAACAAGGACTTGCACAGTGAAAGAAACTGACACTCTCCCTACCTACAGTTTTCTGTCCCTAGAAAAAATGTTTTTTTAAGCACACTATAGCACAAGGAGAATTCACTCACTGTCCTTCCCAGTCCCTAGAAACAAGGACTTGCACAGTGAAAGAAACTGACACTCTCCCTACCTACAGTTTTCTGTCCCTAGAAAAAATGTTTTTTTTAAGCACACTATAGCACAAGCACAAAACACACTGACACTCTCCCTACCTATCCTTCTCTTTCCCTAAACTAAAGGAATCCAGGTTAAGCAAGAAAGAAATAAAAGTCACTGTCCCTGCCTATGCTGCTCTTTCCCTGCTCCGGAACACACTACACTAGGCCGCCGTGCTGGCGGCCTTTTATAGTGTGGGGCGTGTACTAAACACCCTCAGCAATAATTGGCCACAGGCATCCTGCCTGTGGCCAATCATTGCTCTCCTCGCTGCCGGCGCTGTGATTGGCCAAGCATGCGGGGTCACAGTGCATGCTTGGCCAATCACAGCGCCTGGATGACACTGCGATGGCGTAGTGCATTGTGGGCCGTTCGCGTCACTCGAATTTGGCGCGAACGGCCCAAATCGTTCGATCTTCGTCGAACGATCGAACAGCCGATGTTCGAGTCGAACGTATGTTCGACTCGAACACGAAGCTCATCCCTATTCAGCATCATCTAACCGTTTCTTCTCCAGCCTTACAGTCTCTGACCCAACTCTTCTTTTATTGGGTTTCAGTTCTTTCAAACTTGTAGACTTGGCATCACATGTGTTGGCAGGTGCAGTTAGCTTGCTCTGTTGCCGTTATGGTATGGTAAGGGAAAAATTATATTCAGGTGTTAGCTCCATTTTTAGAGAAATCCCTACTCTAGTGATGTAGTGGGTGGAGTTGGTGTCCATACAAATGCCAGCTGTGGGTGGAGCCTGAGGAAGTCTGAGGTTTAGGAACAGGTAACCTTAGAGCTTTCTCAAATGTAGTCCAACACTGAGCTTATCCAAAGGTTCCTTTGCAAGGTTGAATCGCCAGGTGAGGTGGTACAGATTGTGTAAGGAAAGCCTGTAGTAGCCTTGTTTTCTCTTTTTCCAACTCTGTGGTGTTCCAAAGGAGAGGAGAAAAGGGAAGGTGATTTAGCTAAAAGATCTGTACTTCTGCACCACACTGAAATGACTGCTACAGAATGTTAAACTTTGCACATGGCTTTCCGTGCCAAAGGTTCTGATGTTAAACGTGAAATGTTACGGGAAGTAATGTGAAGATATGAAGTTGCAGTAAAGTGCTGGAAGTGTGTAGACATTGCTTTTGTAGGTATCAGGCTGGGGATGTCTGAGCATGCCTCTGGCCAGAGACAGGTGTCCAATATGGTGGATACAAAGGTAGAGGAGTAGGTGCTCTAACCAAAAAGCTACAAAGGCAAGGGAGTAGGTACTCTAGCCAAAAGGGTACAGAGGCAGGGGAGTAGGTGCTCTAACCAAAAAGCTACAAAGGCAAGGGAGTAGGTACTCTAGCCAAAAGGGTACAGAGGCAGGGGAGTAGGTGCTCTATCCAAAAGGCTACAAAGCAAGGGAGTAGGTGCTCTAGCCAAAAGGGTACAGATGCAGGGGAGTAGGTGCTCTATCCAAAAGGGTACAGAGGCAGGGGAGTAGGTGCTCTATCCAAAAGGGTACAGAGGCAGGGGAGTAGGTGCTCTAACCAAAAAGCTACAAAGGCAAGGGAGTAGGTACTCTAGCCAAAAGGGTACAGAGGCAGGGGAGTAGGTGCTCTATCCAAAAGGCTACAAAGCAAGGGAGTAGGTGCTCTAGCCAAAAGGATACAGATGCAGGGGAGTAGGTGCTCTATCCAAAAGGGTACAGAGGCAGGGGAGTAAGTGCTCAATCCAAAAGATTACAAAGCAGGGGAGTAGGTGCTCTATCCAAAAAGCTACAAAGGCAGGGGAGTAGGTGCTCTATCCAAAAAGCTACAAAGGCAGGGGAGTAGGTGCTATATGCAAGAAAAGATAGGGCTGGACTGATACAGTGGGCATCTGGCCAATCAGATGCACCCTCCCTCCTACATAAGGGTGTTACCTAGTGTGGTTTGCATGCAAATTTTGTCTGTTTAGGATTGCCCAGCTCTCTAGACTGACACCCACCCATCAAGAGATTTTGATACTTGCATAATTTCCCCCAAGAGCCCACTGCTTACATCAGAACTGAGAGCTCTCAAGAGGAGTGCAGAGGCAAGGAGTTGTGGTGTTTTCAAGAAGCTATAGACAGCCCCTCGCTGGCCCTTCTCAACCAGCCATGACCAGCCTTCATTGCATAGAGAAGCACAGAGACCCGCGGATGACATCACTGGTCTCAAAACAAAGTTCGTACAGAAAACAGCATGTCGATATGGGAAGGAGAAACCAGGGAAGGCAAAATATAAGCAAAGTAAACTTCAGCCAACAGATAAAGCAAATCCTGGATTTGGTCCATCCCTAATTTTAACTTGGCACATTCTCATTCTGTGATAATATTACATCAGACCTGGTTGTACATTTCACACTGTTCAGGGAAGCTCAGCTCAGATCCTATCCTTGTCCCAGGATTGTGCTGATAAAAAAAAAAAAAAAAGTGTGCAAAAATTAACTACTTTTACTATTTCCTACAAATAAAGTTTGCACAACTTAACACAAGAATGAAGCCATCTGTTATGAAATGTAAAACAGCTGCTGTATGATTATGCCTTGCTTCGCTGAAGCCAAATTATTAAACTTGCAAACCGTAAATAGTTTTTTCTAATTAAAATAATGCTTGGTTACTTAGATTTTACACAGAGATTGTGCCCATTTTTGTAGCAACCGGAAAATTATTACAGAGCTGTAATATTCAAGATCTGTGCTAATATAATTGCAAGGCATTAATTATCTGGCCCGGTTTTTAAGATTCATTTCTAAAAACTGGTAAAAGCTTGTAACTGCATTATAGATACTTTAACAGCAGTGAGAAAATTGTGTTTCTCACCTATTCAGTATGTGCTAAAAAAAGGTTTAGGCCCCATTCGCACTTTGCGGATCACGAGTGTAATCGTTGCAATTGTCGATTTCCAATTGCTGGAAAACATGATGCATATTTAGGTGCCATTTCTTTTAAATGGCAGAATCGCACGACAATCGCAGCAAAACATATGTTGCTTACAAGTTAAAATCAGTATTATTTACTAGAAAATTACTTAGAACCCCCAAACATATATATATATATATATATATATATAATATTTAATAGCAGAGGCTCATTGCATTTTTTTTTAAGTCACATTGTATTTGCACAGCAGTCTTTTAAATGCATTTTTTTTGGGGGGGGGGGGGGGGAAACAGTAAAGTTAGCCCAATTTTTTTGTATAATGTGAAAGATGATGTTACGTGGAGTAAATCAATACCTAGCATGTCATCTCCATAGACGACAGTTTAGAGTTACAGAGGAGGTCTTGCACTAGGATTATTGCTCTCGCTCTAATGATCGCAGCAATACCTCACATGTGTGGTTTGAGCACTGTTTACATTTGCGGATGTGACTTATGTATGTGTTCGCTTCTGCATGCGAGCACGTAGGGATGGGGGCACTTTAATTTTTTTTTATTTATTTTTTTACACCGTCCCTTTAATACATTTTTATTTATTTTTTAATCACTTTTATTGCTGTCACAAGGAATGTAAATATCCCTTGTGACGGTAATATGCAGTGACAGGTACTCTTTATGGAGGGATCTGGGGACTTTAAACCCCTCCTCTGCACTTAAAAAGTATTCAAAACACCAAGATTGGCGTTTTTGAATACTTCAAATTTTTGAAAACTGGCTCCGTTGGCTTCTGAGTAACCGGAAATGATGTCATGACGTCGCTTCCGGGTTACTACATCTGAGACCTGATGAAACCCGATTGCGGTTTTGTTTGGGTGTCCGGCCAGTGCCGGCTGGCCGCTCAGGTCTCCCGGTGTGAGGGGAAAGCCCGGGCGAGCGGTGACAGGCGACAGGGTGGGGGGGTTGTCCCCTCCAGCTGCTTGTAATAACTGCAGCTGCTTAGCAACATCGGTTGTCCCCACAAAGAAGCTGATCGTTAGCTCTAAAAAACAGTACTGGGGTAATGATTGCAGCTGCAGGCATCATCCCGGTACAGCCACTTGAAGCCAATGACGTATAGGTACGTGATTTGTTATTCTGTACAGTTTTAATATAAATGGTTTTTAAATAAAAAATACTGCATTTGGACACTAGATGGAGATAAGTCTTATGGGAAATTCCTAAGATACTTGGTTCCATCTAGTGGCCATAGAAGGTATTTTCTGTTTAAAAATTAATTCTTTGCAATTAAACAGTGCAGGATCTTTGTTTTATTGCTTTATAAGTGGGAGATAATGTAAGGAAGGCTATTTCAGTAGGACTTATATTTGCATTCTTAGAAAGCACTTGTAAACATAAGCCAGATAGAAGAGTATAAAACAGAAATAGAAAGAATGTCTCTGACCACATGCATAACTCTGCTGTGACTCATCAGCAATTAGTACCTATATGATGTCATTATAAGTAACTTTTTGTTTGCTTAACTTGAGAACAAGTTTCTATTCAGATGGACTGTGACATTGGAAATAATAAGAGCACTCGTTTACCAATAACTTTTCACTACAAATCACTAGGCATTAACACTTGTGATATCTGGTTTCCTTAACACTGTTGTCGTCTTATAAATTATTTCTGTGTATCTCTGTTTATTGAGCTGCTGCATGATAATGCCCTAAGCCTGACTGCTGAAAATAAAGTGTGCCCATAGTTCTGGAGAAATTAATGTTCTGTAAAGGATGCTTTGCCTTCCACCACTTTTTTTTTTATTCAAACATTTTTATTAGTTGATATAAAAGCTATCACAAACCTAGCTCGACTTTTTTTTATAAAGGACAAGTTTACTTCTTATTGCCTTTCCCCAGTAAATTAAAGCTGAATTCCAGGTATTTCTTTGCTCATAGTTGCATTGGTTCAGCTTGGACCAAGTATGCATATTCCATACCTGTTCGATCTCTGTGGAAGCGAAGAATCATTGTAGAAGCCAATGCAACTACAGGGATCTTCGTTGTCCTCTGGGTCCAGTGCTGAGCGGCTGCCCTGAAGCATAGAGACCACAAGAGGGCGCTTCCTCAACACAGATGCCATTCAGAGAATGCAATTTTCTCAATCAATGCAAAGCCTTCACAGATTTTGCGTAGTGGAGAGACAGGGCATTAGCATCATGATTTCCACCTTGCCCAATCAGAGAATGTCTTGTACTCATTGAGAAAAATACAAGACGCTCTCTGAATGGTGGTATGGGATCCAGAAAACAGCAGTGATCTAGAATTCCAGGTATGTTTTTTTTTCATAGGTAATTGATCCAGTTTGGACCAACGTTATGCCGCGTACACACAATGGGAAATTCCGACAACAAAACCGTGGATTTTTTTCCGAAGGAATCTTGGCTCAAACTTGTGTTGCATACACACTGTCACAGAAATCTTGTCGGAAATTACAAACGTCAAGAACGCACAAGCCTTCCCAGGATTTGAGACAAATATGTACACTACAATCAAGGACGATTCACAGAGTCTACAATGGCCATAACGAGCCAAGGACTGCAGATGTTTCACCCTCAATTGGGCTTCTTCAAGGGATGCTGAACACTTAGAGCACAAGCCTTCCCAGGATTTGGGACAAATATGTACACTACAATCAATGACAATTCACAGAGTCTACAACCACCATAGCAAGCCAAGGACTGCAGGTGACCATAGGAGGCATTTAGGGACCAGAAAAATTGTCACTGGAACTACAGGGACACATTAGTTATTGCAGGACATCAAGTGTCCTGCTTTGGAAACTTTATGTCCCTGAGTGTACTGCGTTTTTGCAAGACCATTTTTTCTGGTCCCTAAATGCCTCCTATGGTCACCTGCAGTCCTTGGCTTGCTATGGTGGTTGTAGACTCTGTGAATCGTCATTGATTGTAGTGTACATATTTATCTCAAATCCTGGGAAGGCTTGTGCTCTAAGTGTTCAGCATCCCCTGAAGAAGCCCAATTAAGGGTGAAACATGTTGGGAACTCCATCAAATCTGCTGTATCCATAAGGATTGTACTTTATTTACTTGTTGTGGAATTGTTTTAAGACATTTTTTTAATCATTCTTTAAATAACATTTATATTTTTTAATATACTTCCTTGGATTAATTTATTAGTACTATATATGCACCTTAAAAATTCCACAACTATTCCTATATCCATGTAATCTATGTAATTTATCCTCATAAAGGAGGTCCTCCATCCCCCTCATTCATTTTGTTGCCCTCCTCTCCTATAGATACTGTACTGTACTTTTCAGAAACAAATGATTCAGAACCTTAATTTGGAAAAATAAAATAAAGGCACAATCAAACTGTTAAAGTAGAAACTTCATTTATATGTACACGGCCTCCCGTTGACAGGGAAACTGGCTATATCCTTTTAACATGTTGCAAATCTAAAACATTGCTGAAATTATCTTCCATCAGAGAGCAATTTAGCCAAATACAAGGTTTTTTTTCGTATTTTTTTTTTAAATCCACTTTACTTGTTTGGGTTATAAAGCAACATGCAGTGTCGTTCACATCAATCTAATTGTTGGTTGTATTTTTAAGGATTAGTACTTATCTCTGGCTCACTGTTCCATTGCATGGCCAAGCTCATATTATCGTACATTATTACTGCCACTGGAAGCAAGACAACAGATTGGCTTCAAGTCTTCTCGAAAGATTTGTTATCTGTTTGTTAGCTCATTAATGGCCAAAACAAATATCTGCACAATTTATGCCAAGAAAGGCTACCACTGTCTAACAAGCGACTTTCGGAAACCCCAGCATATGAAGATCTTCTAGAAAAAAACGATTTAAATGACTTTATGAAGCCTCTTTAAATGTATGTTCTTCAAAAGATTGCTAAGCTATTATACCACCTAAGCACTCAACGTAGCATGTTCTTTAATGTTCCAAGGACAAGATGAAACCATTTAAAGGCTTCAGAGATATCATAAAATCTTAGCCTCATACACGCAGAAATATAAAAATAATTGAAATAAAACTGGTATTTTAACAAAAAAAGCCAATTTGTTAGGAAACAGAAAATATTTTGAAAGAAGTTTAGCAAAGTACTTTTAGATTATTGACTTCTATTGCTCTGGAGACAGGTATTTGGGCCTTACTATGGGCTTTCTTAAGCTGGCTGCTGAGCAGAAGGGTCTGTCAAACCACCAAATACATTTTTGTGTTGTAATAAGAAAAGCTCCAGGATGCATTTTGCTTAAAATGTCATTAAAGTCAGATTATGAAAAATTCTCATTACATGCTATATAACAGAGTGTTCATAGTCACAAAGCCATTAAAACATTTGTTTTGTGGTGAGTGAAATATACCTGGTTGATTCTACCTTCAGCTGTCCAAATCATCTCTGTGTTCCCACTGCAATCTGAACTTGTGTAGACCAGCTAGTGTCCTCTACTGAGCATGCTAAAATTTCAGTTCCCTTCTAAGCTCTTCATTTACTCCTTTTTCTTATCTGTGCAGCCCATGTGACTATAGAGTCACACATGTGGGCGTATACACAGTGGCAAATTACACTCCCCTCCCTCCTCTTTCATGTCCTCCTATTGCTAAACACTCTGGAAGCCAGATATAGTATGTTAATTGATTACATTCACTGAGAAATTCATAAAAATCTTAGCTTAAATATAAATCAGTAGGGATGGGTGAATGGTTTGGCCCGAGCATAAGTTCGGGCCGAACTTTGGTTGTTCGGATGTTCTGGCGAACACCAAACAATAGGCTGAGTTTGGGGAAAATTCAAAAGCCGCAGAACCCCGTTAAAGTCTATGGGACACTAACATGAAAGTGCTAATTTTAAAGGCTTATGTAGCGGCCTCACCCTCTCTCCATCTTTATCGGTTACACACCAACTCATGCCTAGGGGTTCCTGGGTTGTGAGAGTGAGATGCGCCACGGCCCATGTCCTCCCCATTGTAGTAGGGAGGTGAAGGCCACTTACTGATGTTTCCTCGGGCCGGTGTGTTCTGTGAATGCACTGAGTCTGTAATTGCAAGCTCAGCAGCCTCCCCTTTGCTTCCAGTAACTGGAGTTCACACACCGGAGAAAGGTCCAACACTTGTTTATTTGACACTCCAATACGCAAAGCACAATAAACAGTTCTTTTGCAGCAAACTGGTTGGGACCTATAACCTTGCCAACGGTGGGGGCGAGCAGATCGAGGCACTTCCTAAAGTTTAAGTTCTATGCCACTGTACTATGACCAGCGGCGCCTAAGCCAATCCGGCTGTTACAGAACAGGAAAGATGGGGTCTCTTCCAGCAACCCCTATGAACAGCAATGGAGCCCTCTTCGATGCGCTGTGGCCCCTATCAGGGGGATGTGTCCCCCCAAGAGAGTTCCCAGAGGCCCACTGTCACCGGGTTGGTGCTGCTCCGGGTCTTCAGTGGGTAACCTCTCTGGCCTCCTCACCTCAGGTACGAGTCCCTCCGCTCAGGGACCCTCGGACAGTCCACCCTAGCGGGACCCAGTCGAAGGTACTGGGCCCCAGGCCTCCTCGATAGTACCTCACCCCAAGCTAAAGGTGCCTGGGATGGACGCCAACATGACTCCGGACCAGGCCATGGGCACCTGGACCAGACTCCTGGATCTCCAGCACCCAGGCCTAAGGGCCCTGGGTGCGGACCGCAACCCTCCTCCTCCGAGGACCTCCTTCTCCGCAAGACGACCTCGTGGTAAGGGCGTCTCCCCCTTTTATCTCCTCCCATCAACGGCCCGGCGGGTTCCCCGCCCCAGCCATACCATCTCCGAGAAGGGACAAAACAGGGAGCACTGCAGGAGATGATTCTACCTGAAGCCCGTGGGTACCCCGCCACCCACAGGCAAAGGAGAATACTACATCCTCCAATCCTCCACGAAACAAAAAGGGGTCTGAACCCTAACACAATTATACACCTGGGTCACACTATTCCCCAGGTGTATCCCATCAATTTGAAGACCCCGCTACACATTCCCCCCTGTGATTGGACGCTGGTCCCCAGCGTCAGGTGCACACCCATGCCTCCCATAAAGTGGTGACATGGAGTGAAACCCCTGAGGCAGTTCCTCTAAATTTTTCCCAAGTGCCAAGACCTGCTCAGGGAATGGGGAACATATAAAACAACTTATGTCATAAAACACTTTACACATCTGCATAATCACAACCCTTCTCCCACACTGTCTAAGAGCCACCCACTCTCAATGGTCTTGATTGACGATCCTCCTGCAGGGGAAAGAAAAAACAACATCCTAACATAATTTCGTGTCATTTGGCTTGAGTGGGCCCGTCAGCCGAGAGACCCACTCACTCCAACAAGGAAGGTGATGTGTGTGTGAAACATTTTCAAACATTTGTTGCGCAACACTGCCACCTGGTGACAGCGCCGCGGTCATGACACTCAACGAATCTTCGTTCTTCCAGCTTTTCCCTACTCTGCCACTATTCCCAAATGTCCTTGCCTTTGGCACATGAAGAAAAGGGGAAACACAAAAAAAACACAACAGCCCCAAGTCTCCAACGAGAAAAAGAAAAACCCAAACAAAAACAAAAGCAGGGCACAGTCCTGGGTGTCTGGGAATGGCTCTTCCAGAAAGTTCAAGTGCACAAAGGAAATAAACAGGAGTTCTTTTCTCCTATAAGTAAAACTTTGGATCCGGCAGATACAGGGGTTTCAGGTGTTTGTCAAATGCCTCTATCGAATAATCGACATCTTCTCCTTCTCTTCTGCAAATGACTATCTTGTCAGCATGGATATGGCGCCCCAATTTCCATTCAGCTCTGCAGTCCTCAAACCTCTTAGACACTGCCGGCACACATTCCAGGTACCTGCGAGCATGAGGCACCTTCAACTTGTCCCACACAAACTCGTCATACCATCTTGCTCTCCAGACTTCCACCTCATACAGCAAGTCCCGGGGCAGATACGGGTACTCCCACCCATATTCCCGAGCTACTTTGTGGCAAAACAGTCTCTGCAAGCGGGCCAAAGGTGGCATAGTGGCTTTCTCTCCAGTTCCAGGCAGCACAATAGCTTCCGGATGCCGAGGTGCCTTTACCAGCTCCCTGAAACTGACTTTCGGCGCTCTCAGAGAAGCGCGGGGTGTCCCCACAACCAAAGCAGGTGAGGTAACAGTAGATGAGGACACCGGTGGAGGGGTAGGTTCCCTCGTAGGCTGCGGGTCTTCCACCCGTGGTGTGCTGTCTCCCGTGTACATAGGTGAATCCCGTACCGCACGGGAAGCAAGAAGTGGCATTCTATCCCAGCCCTTGCGGCTGAACAGTTCGTCTATCTCGCCATCATCTCCGCAGTCAGACAGCGACTCTAGGTCGGAGGTGTCATACATCTCCGCAGGCAGATATCTTGCGGTGGACACAGAATCATCCTCCCTGGGGGGCTCCACCTCCAATGGGCCCCCGACACCTCCAACCACCACCACAGTCCCAGCCCCTGGCTCACCTGACCCTTGTAGAAGACTGGGATGTCCGGGACTTCCTTCTCGACCGGCGCCATCCAGGCCAGGCAAGCAGCGGGGTGAAGCTCGACCACGTCCATACGATGCCTGTACTAGGCCAACTTTCCTCTTCGGGGGTGGGAGCAGAGAACTTGTGGCGACCGAGGCAGCATCCTCGGATTTTTCTCTGTTGGGCAGTCCATCGCCCTGGTCAGCGCGCGCGGGAACCTCGACAAAGGCCTTGATCTCCCCTTCCGGAGTAGCGGTACCCGTGAGGTGGTTGAGGCGAAGGGCCCGGGCCCTGCTGTGGACGACTCGACCTCAAAAAGGAATTCTCTGCACTCCTCACATCGCCCGAATGGCTTCAGGGTGACCACCAGTCCCGAGCAGCCGGGACAGATCACACCGAGGGCCTCCGTGTCTCTGCAAGTGTACAGAGCCAACCGCCCTCGGGGCCTGAGTCTTATCCCCGTGTCTGTGATGGGGGCAGCAAAGGAAGTCATTCTCGTGGGGTGAGGAACCATAATCCACGGGGCACTTGAGGTCATCCCGACTATCTGCTGCTCCATCATGCACTGACCCCGCGCCGGAGTCTCCACGTGTATCCCCACACTTGGCCAGACTCCTCCCATGAGCTGTACATTTTCGCGGGCTTCTTCTTGACTCCGCCCACGAACGATGTCGCCATGGGGTGCCTCGTGGCGCAGTGCATTAACAGTCCCCACGTGCAGTACGGCTGGACCTCTCCCTTTTTCCGCTCCTCCGCATGGGCCTTTCCCGTGTTAGGGTCATTTCCACAACTCCGAGCGGGGACGCACTTTGGCCAGTAATATGGCCGATCTGCTCGGAACTCCTCTGGGCAGCAAAGTTCAAATGTAGACATTCTCAAGTCCATCTTTAGAACACACTCTATCCCGGTCTCACGAGCCCCCACGTGTAGCGGCCTCACCCTCTCTCCATCTTTATCGGTTACACACCAACTCATGTCTAGGGGTTCCTGGGTTGTGAGAGTGAGATGCGCCACGGCCCATGTCCTCCCCATTGTAGTAGGGAGGTGAAGGCCACTTACTGATGTTTCCTCGGGCCGGTGTGTTCTGTGAATGCACTGAGTCTGTAATTGCAAGCTCACCAGCCTCCCCTTTGCTTCCAGTAACTGGAGTTCACACACCGGAGAAAGGTCCAACACTTGTTTATTTGACACTCCAATACGCAAAGCACAATAAACAGTTCTTTTGCAGCAAACTGGTTGGGACCTATAACCTTGCCAACGGTGGAGGCGAGCAGATCGAGGCACTTCCTAAAGTTTAAGTTCTATGCCACTGTACTATGACCAGCGGCGCCTAAGCCAATCCGGCTGTTACAGAACAGGAAAGATGGGGTCTCTTCCAGCAACCCCTATGAACAGCAATGGAGCCCTCTTCGATGCGCTGTGGCCCCTATCAGGGGGATGTGTCCCCCCAAGAGAGTTCCCAGAGGCCCACTGTCACCGGGTTGGTGCTGCTCCGGGTCTTCAGTGGGTAACCTCTCTGGCCTCCTCACCTCAGGTATGAGTCCCTCCGCTCAGGGACCCTTGGACAGTCCACCCTAGCGGGACCCAGTCGAAGGTACTGGGCCCCAGGCCTCCTCGATAGTACCTCACCCCAGGCTAAAGGTGCCTGGGATGGATGCCAACATGACTCCGGACCAGGCCATGGGCACCTGGACCAGACTCCTGGATCTCCAGCACCCAGGCCTAAGGGCCCTGGGTGCGGACCGCAACCCTCCTCCTCCGAGGACCTCCTTCTCCGCAAGATGACCTCGTGGTAAGGGCGTCTCCCCCTTTTATCTCCTCCCATCAACGGCCCGGCGGGTTCCCCGCCCCAGCCATACCATCTCCGAGAAGGGACAAAACAGGGAGCACTGCAGGAGATGATTCTACCTGAAACCCGTGGGTACCCCGCCACCCACAGGCAAAGGAGAATACTACATCCTCCAATCCTCCACGAAACAAAAAGGGGTCTGAACCCTAACACAATTATACACCTGGGTCACACTATTCCCCAGGTGTATCCCATCAATTTGAAGACCCCGCTACACTTATATGCAAGTTATTGTTATAAAAAGTGTTTGGGGACCTGGGTCCTGCCCCAGGGGACATGTATCAATGCAAAAAAAGTTTTAAAAATGGCATTTTTTTCCGGAGCAGTGATTTTAATAATGCTTAAAGTGAAACAATAAAAGTGAAATATTCCTTTAAATTTCGTGCCTGGGGGGTGTGTATAGTATGCCTGTAAAGTGGCACATGTTTCCCATGTTTAGAACAGCAAAATTAAATTTCTAAGGGAAAAAAGTCATTTCAAACTGCTCGCGGCTGTAATGAATTGTCGGGTCTCGGCAATACAGATAAAATTTATTGAAAAAAACGGCATGGGTTCCCCCCCCCAGTCCATTACCAGGCCCTTCAGGTCTGGTATGGATATTAAGGGGAACACTGTGCCAAATAAAAAAAAAAAGGCGTAGGGGTCCCCCTCAAAAATCCATACCAGACCCTTATCCGAGCACGCAACCTGACAGGCCGCAGGAAAAGAGGGGGGGACGAGAGAGCACCCCCCTCCCCTACCGAACGGTACCAGGCCACATGCCCTCAACATGGGGAGGATGCTTTGGGACCGCAAAGCATCTTGTCCCCATGTTGATGGGGACAAGTGCCACTTAACAGGCATATTATAGACACCCCCCCAGGTACGAAATTTAAAGGAATATTTCACTTTTATTGTTTCACTTTAAGCATTATTAAAATGACTGATCCGGAAAAAAATGCAAATTTTAAAACTTTTTTTGCACTGATACATGTCCCCTGGGACAGGACCCGGGGTCCCCAAACACTTTTTATGACAATACCATGCATATAAGCCTTTAAAATGAGCACTTTTGGTTTTTCATGTTCGTGTCCCATAGACTTTAACGGTGTTCGCGTGTTCAAACAAATTTTTTGCCTGTTTGCAAGTTCTGGTGAGAACCGAACTGGGGGGGGGGGGGGGGGGTGTTCGGCTCATCCTTATAAATCAGCATTAAATGTATCAAATGTAATTGCTAATACCTGAAGAGTCTTGGATGCAGATGCCATCTGAACAAAATGAAAGCTAGTGTCAGTCATCCTTGATTCCGCCCTACAGTTACACAATATTAATGCACATTTGATGTTCAATAAAGATTTACTGGGAGCTGTAAAACAGTTATTTGATATTTATATATATATATATATATATATATATATATATTATCTAATTTGCATTGCTCTTTGAAAAGTTTATTTTAGTCATGTGACTAGTGTAGCACCAATCAGGGCTGTTCAGACACATGCTGGAGAGAGTATACCATCAGCAGAGTAATAGAAGCCCCTCCCAAGGATCTTTCCCTGGAGACACCAAAGAACAGGGAAAGATCATGTGACCACACAACAGTGCTGCAGGAATAAGGTACTTAGAGGATTAAAAAAAAAAACAATACAGTGGCATTAAATAATATATATGTTTTATGTGAATTATGGTAATTAACATTTCTTGTTCATACATCACGGGACACAGAGCAGCATAGTCATTACTATGTGGGTTATATAGAATTACCTTCAGGTGCTGGCACTGGCAACTTCCAAAACAGGAAGTACCCTCCCCTATATAAGCCCCTCCCATCCGGGAGTACCTCAGTTTTTTGCCAGTGTCTAAGGTGTTGGCCAAGGTTAACATGTATTCATCTGGGCTTGTGTACAGGTTCTCTGGGCCTTAGCAAGCTATTCCGGATCCGACCAAAAAAGCTTCATAGCTAAACGGTCGGTACCCGGGCCTTGCAGAGAAGAGCAGGGTTTTGCCTGTAATGCCTCTCTTAGGAGGGCTGGACCCTGGGATCCAGAGCTCTGGTCATACCCAAAACCAAGAGGCTATCTGTGCAGGGTGCTATACAGGTCCAGGGTAGTGGAATCCTTGGGAACCCGGTCCCTGAAGGTCTAGTACAATGCCTGCCGTGAGAGGTGAAGTTTGGGCTTCTGTGGACCAAACAAAGTCCTGCGGCGGGGAAAAGGTAAGTGGGGGCCCCTCAGGAACTTGGTTCTATTGAGGGGACCCCCAAGCCTAATATGTCTTTCTGCCTGTTACCTAAAGGGTATTCCCACTAATAGCTGTATATGCCTAAGAAATCCTAGAAATGTTTTTTCATAAGGGAAGTTTTAAAAAAACTGTAAACCTGGAAATGTTTTTTCATAAAGGAGGTTTTAAAAAAAAAAAAAAAAAAAGACAAAGGTGCGGTACCTGTGTTTGTCCACTAGAGGCCGCTGTGGAACGTCTTTTTTCTTGGGACTATTCCTTCCATGGTGAAAGTCCAGGCAGATGAGTGAGCTCTCTATCAGGGAAGCTGCATTCCTCTGTCATGCTGCCAAGTAGTTTCCTTCCATCCCCGAGTCCTGGTGAAACAGGGACCCTGGCTCCTCTCGCTACATGGCGCCAAGAGCGCACACGTGCACGCGTGCGCGCGCACACATGCTTTCCTTTTATAAGGTTTAGCTTCAAAAAAGGGGGCGGAGCCTGGCGGATGACGCGCTCTGTGTGCCCAGCGCTTCTGCGCATGTGCGGGCGTCCCAGCAAGATAAAAGGACTCAGTCCACGCTGCTTGCTATGGACACAGAGCATGAAAAGGAGCTGGTAGCATGGTATAGGGGCTTACAGCGGGCGGTTGATACAGGCATCCCCAGAAAGACGCATTAGTAGACACCCACTGATGTACATAGCAGCAAATTGCATTAGACTATTTCAGTAAGGGGTGTATTGCGGCTGGAATACCTCAGCTTTGAACTAAGGAATATGCCGCCTAAAAAACTCCGAGATATACCTCTCAGGAAGTGTAGGGGGTCTCCATCGGGCTCTGAGGATCTGGAGCAGTCATCTGCACCCTCCTCCCCTGAGAAATCAGAGGTTAATACCCATAAGGAACCCCCGGGAGTGCCAGGTACTGCGGCTGTCCTCAGTCCACCTGCTCCTGCATATATAACAGAGGAGGTTTTTTCCTCAACTCTGGAGGGATTGGAGCAGAGATTGGCAGCATTGATCGCTTCTTCTCTACAGGAAAGAAAGCGCGCCAGATCTCCATCACCTCCATTAGAGTGCCTGTTGGCAGAGCAACAGTCCCAGGAAGGGACCGACCTACCTGAAGGGGATCAGGAGGAGGTTAGCTCTGTTTTTGAGGAATCGACAGTAGATGAACCATTTTCAGCATCGCAGACTGAAAGATTGTGGGTCCAGACCCTAACTGACATGGTTCGATCTGCATTTAAAATGCCTCTTGTTGAACCATCAACTACTGCTGTCTCCTCATTGGGGTCGCTAAAAGCTCCCCAGGTTAATTGCTCCTTTCCAATACATCCATTATTGGAAGGACTTATATACCAGGACTGGGAACATCCTGATAAACTATTTGTTCCGCCTAAAAGGATTCCGGTGATCTATCCCATGGAGGAAAAGTTCACCCAGAGATGGAATGTTCCTACGGTGGATGCAGCCATCTCTTCTGTGAACAAATCACTGACATGTCCAGTAGATAATGTTCAAATGTTCAAAGATCCAGTGGATAAAAAATTGGAATCTTTATTAAAATCTGCTTTTTCCACAGCAGGGGCTGTTACACAGCCAGCAGTGGCAGCTATTGGGGTCTGCCAAGCTTTAAAGGATCAAATGAAAATGGTCCTGAGGGATTTGCCAGACCAGCAGGCCCAGGCTCTGGCTGATCTGCCTAGAGCATTATGCTTTGCGGTTGACGCCATCAAGGATTCTATCCATCAGGCCTCCCGCCTCACGCTGTCTTTGGTACATATGCGTAGGCTTCTGTGGCTCAAAAACTGGTCTGCTGAAGCTCCCTGTAAGAAGCTCTTAGTTAGCTTCCCATTTCATGGGGAACGCCTTTTTGGCGAAGACCTGGATAAGTATATCCAGAAGATTTCCAGTGGTAAAAGTACTCTCTTACCGAGTAAAAAGAGGTCTAGGGGTCCATCTTTTAAGAGGACTACCTCTCCTATCCCTGCGACGTCTGCTACTAAGCAGTTCCGACGGCCTCCTCGGTCAAACTCAGGAGGTAAAAATCAGGGACAGCCACAGGGTAATAAAAAGCCCTGGATCCGAAGAGGTACTAAACCAGCCTCCAAGTCAAGCCTATGAAGGGCTGCCCCCACTCAAACGGGTGGGGGGAAGACTTCAGTTGTTCGCAGAGACCTGGCAGGAGACGATCAAAGACAGATGGGTGCTCTCCGCAGTAACTCTGGGATACAAGTTGGAGTTAAAAGAGTCTCCTCCGTCCCATTTTATGTGGTCAGGCATGCCAAGAGACCCTCTGAAAAGAGGGTCTCTCCTATTGGCGTTAGAACAACTATTGCTCCAAGGAGTAATTATGGAGGTTCCTATGGAAGAGTGGGGGTTGGGTTTCTACTCAAACCTTTTCACAGTCCCAAAGCCAAACGGGGACATAAGACCCATATTGGACCTAAAGAGTCTAAACAAATTTCTAAACGTCCGGTCTTTCCGGATGGAGTCGATCCGATCGGTCACCGCTGCCCTACAAGGGGAGGAATGGTTAGCCTCGATCGACATCAAAGATGCTTACTTGCATGTTCCCATCTTTCCAGGTCATCAAAAATTCCTACGCTTTGCAGTAGAAGGGCGCCATTTTCAGTTCAGAGCCTTACCATTCGGTCTGGCCACAGCACCACGAGTGTTCACAAAAATTCTGGCCCCACTGTTGGCCGATCTAAGAACACGGGGTGTAACGATAATGGCATACCTAGACGACCTGTTGTTGATGGACCACTCAGTTGCCAAGCTAGAAGTGGTAATTGTCGATACAATCAAGTATCTAGAGTCTCACGGTTGGGTCATCAACCTGGACAAGTCAGCCCTACAGCCAGTGAAAAACCTGGTATATCTAGGGCTACGGCTGGATTCAGACCAGAGGAAGATTTTCTTACCTCTAGACAAGGTATCCTCTTTGAGGGCCTTGGTCCGTCTGCTTTGTGCAAAAAGACAGCCGTCCATACGCCTGTGCATGAGGCTGCTAGGAAAGATGGTAGCATCATTCGAAGCTGTACCATACGCCCAATTCCACTCAAGGAATTTACAAAGGGCCATATTGTCAGCCTGGAACGGAAAAGTTCAGGCTCTAGACTTCCCGATGGCTTTGTCCCCTTCCGTTCGGAAGAGTCTCTGCTGGTGGTTGATCCCCCAGAATCTCCAGAAGGGAAAACCCTTCAGCCCGATATCTTGGAAGGTGGTCACTACAGATGCCAGCCTTATAGGCTGGGGGGCAGTACTGGAGCAATGGTCTCTCCAGGGCAGATGGTCAAATGTAGTAAAAACCCTGCCCATCAATCTCTTAGAGATACGAGCAGCCCGGTACGCCCTAGTAGCCTGGACATCCAGACTCCAAGGGTCCCCTGTCAGAATTCAATCAGACAATGCCACAGCAGTGGCATATATCAATCATCAGGGAGGCACCAGGAGTCGTGCAGCCCAGAGGGAAGTAAGTCACATCCTGGAATGGGCAGAAAAGCATGTCCCATGTATATCAGCTGTCTTCATTCCAGGGGTGGAGAATTGGAAGGCAGACTTTCTGAGTCGCCAACAGTTATGCCCAGGGGAATGGTCCCTTCATCCCGAGGTCTTCCGAGCAATATGTCAGCGGTGGGGAACACCGGATGTAGATCTGCTAGCATCCAGATTCAACGCAAAGGTGGACAGATTTGTCTCCCGGACAAGGGATCCCCTCGCTTGCGGCTCGGATGCTCTGGTGTTCCCTTGGGATCAGTTCAGTCTGATATATGCATTCCCTCCGCTACAATTGTTGCCTCGACTCCTTCGCAGAGTCAGGTTGGAGAAGAAGCCGGTGATCCTGGTGGCTCCAGCGTGGCCCCGAAGGGCCTGGTACGCGGAGATCATCAAAATGTCTGTGGGGAGTCCTTGGACCCTTCCACGTCGTCCGGACCTGCTTTCGCAAGGACCGATATACCACCCTTCCTTACTAACTCTAAGTTTAACGGCCTGGCTATTGAATCCCACATCCTAAAGAAGAGAGGTCTCTCTAACTCTGTGGTATCAACTATAATCAATGCCAGGAAGCCTGTATCCAGGCAGATCTACTATAGAGTTTGGAAGGCGTACATCACTTGGTGCGAGGCCAGAAAATGCCATCCACGTAAGTACGTTATAGGCAGAATTCTGGACTTCCTGCAGTGGGCTGTAGACAGGAAGTTTGCCTTAAGTACTATCAAGGGCCAGGTTTCGGCCTTGTCAATACTATTTCAAAGGCCCCTGGCTATGCATTCACTTGTCAAATCCTTTATGCAAGGTGTGACTCGTATTATTCCACCGATTAAGGCTCCCATATGCCCATGGGATCTAAATTTGGTTCTGTCGGTTCTGCAGAAGCAGCCATTTGAACCTTTGCGGCACATTTCCTTGGTTCTACTCACCAGGAAATTGATATTTTTAGTAGCCATATGCTCGGCTAGAAGAGTGTCGGAATTAGCCGCCATGTCCTGTAAAGAGCCATATCTGGTTATCCATAAGGACAGAGTAGTATTACGTCCTCACCCAGCCTTTCTTCCTAAGGTGGTATCGAGGTTTCACTTGAACCAGGATGTGGTTCTTCCTTCTTTTTTCCCCAAACCAAGCTCGGTAGAGGAAAAGTTATTGCATTCTTTGGATGTAGTAAGAGCAGTTAAAGCTTATCTAAAAGCCACTGCTCAGATTCGTAGAACGGATTCTTTGTTTGTTCTGCCGGAAGGCCCCAGAAAGGGTCAGGCAGCATCAAAATCTACTTTAGCCAAGTGGATTCAACAGGTCATAATACAAGCCTATGGCTTGAGAAGTAGACAGCCTCCGTTCAAAGTTAGGGCGCACTCCACGAGAGCAGTTGGAACTTCATGGGCAGTGCATCACCAGGCCTCCCTGGCGCAAATTTGTAAGGCCGCAACATGGTCTTCAGTACACACGTTTACTAGGTTCTACCAGGTGGACGTTAGAAGTCAGGAGGATGTCGCCTTTGGGCGCAGTGTGTTGCAGGCCGCAAAAGATCCTCATGCCTGATGGCGCCCAGCTTATGTATGGTGTATCCCCCCCTCATGTGGCATTGCTTTGGGACGTCCCACATAGTAATGACTATGCTGCTCTGTGTCCCGTGATGTATGAACAAGAAAGTAGGATTTTTAAAACAGCTTACCTGTAAAATCCTTTTCTTGGAGTACATCACGGGACACAGAGCTCCCACCCCTCTTTTGGGGACACGTATTGCTTTGCTACAAAACTGAGGTACTCCCGGATGGGAGGGGCTTATATAGGGGAGGGTACTTCCTGTTTTGGAAGTTGCCAGTGCCAGCACCTGAAGGTAATTCTATATAACCCACATAGTAATGACTATGCTGCTCTGTGTCCCGTGATGTACTCCAAGAAAAGGATTTTACAGGTAAGCTGTTTTAAAAATCCTACTTTTCTCTGTTTAGCATCACTTTAAAGCGTTTGTTACCCCAACACTTCATATTCCTGATATGTTCCTGCTGTACCATGTACTTGTATGAGAAAGTATCCTGTTCTCTTTGTATTGCTTCCTTTTATGAAATCCCTGGCGTTCCTGCTTGTCCCCTTGTTTTTCTATTAAAAAACTGAGCACAGCGTGGTCAGTTCTCTAGCTATGCTGGGAACTTAGTGTGCTTTCCTCCAATGATCAGACTTGTCATGACAAGCCCCCTGCACAGCCATGTACTGGGAAGCTCAGCGTGCTGCTGCTTCTCCTCCCCCCAGCTCTGATGCAGCTGAGAACAGAGGGAATGTGATCATTTATAAAAAAAAGGAGGAAAAAGGTATTTAAAAAAAAATAATTGATATCTATACAAAAATGGTTTGCCTTTCATTTATATTTTAAACTGAATAGGTTGATTTACAAGGTGATTGTTTACAATCACTTTTAAGAGGAACTGCAGTCTGTTCACATAATTTGTAATAAAAACATATTTGCCATTCTGAAGCTTCCCTCCAACCACTTTGCATATTATTTTATATATATACTGTGATTCTGTACTTGCCAAATATGCTGCAGAAATCTCCCTCCACTGAGTCTGGCTGCAACCATTTTAACTGTGGGCAGCTGAAGCTGCTGCCTGTACACTTCCTGGGTTTACACCTCCAGCTCTGCAGCCATGCAGCTCTCATTGGCCCTCTTACGACTCATCCCTCTCTCTTCCTGGCAAACTCTTATGAGAGTGAGAGAGAGAGCTGTGCACGATGTCAAAAGCCTAGGCTTTTTACCAGACAAGAAACCGGAAGTGGGTTGTAGAAGGTATTTACTGGCAACTATCCAAAGTTAAAACAACAAGGGCAGAATATTTAATAGATGGAAAGATGAAAAAAAGAATGAAGGTCAGCTTTAAGGAATGTTTTCTTCTCATTGCATGAGATGCCTCAAATTTGACCTCAGGTTCTGTGCAGACTTTCAGAAAAGCAGCTAATCAATCACATGAGAATGAAATTAGATGTTTGAGGGAAAATTTCTAGAAATTCATTACAGGTCTCGACTGAAGATGCCACTTCTCCTGTGACTTCAATAATTTATGCATTTCTTATCATCTGATTGCGAAGTATATACGAGACATCCAGAATATTGGCTCAAGGGCAGATAACATTATACTTGAAAACTGGTATTCTCAATACAACTCTACACTCTGCCACTTCACAGGCACACTATAGACACCCCCAGGTACGATATTTAAAGGAATATTTCACTTTTATTCTTTTCACTTTATGCATCATTAAAATCACTGCTCCCGAAAAAAAGACAGTTTTTAAAATTTCTTTTTGCATTGATACATGTCCCCTGGGGCAGGACCCGGGTCCCCAAACACTTTTTAGGACAATAATTTGCATATTAGCCTTTAAAATTAGCACTTTTGATTCCGAACGTTCGAGTCCCATAGACTTTAATGGGGTTCGATAGTTCGCGCGAACTTCCGGTCCGTTCGCAGGTTCTGGTGCGAACCGAACCGGGGGGGGGGTGTTCGGCTCATCCCTAGTTTCTGTACTACTTTTTGCGATTTCAGACGGCGATTTACATTGACATCTGTGCAGAAACTGCACAGATGTCTCTGTAATCACAGCCCAAATCGGGACTGACAAGCAGGAGTGAAATCGTACGAGTTCAGCTGAACTTGCACGGCTTCACTCCCGCAGCCCAGTGTGAACCTGGGCTAACATATAGATTTTTTATGATGAGTATAACCATACTATGCTCTGCTCCCACACACCTGGTCATATATTCCCAAACACTTTACATGTATGATCCAAGTTGGTAATTTGACTGACCGGTTCAGGCCATTTGACATTTGTTATTTCTATGTGGTGTTTTTTTTGTTTTTTTTTTGTTTTTTCATTACTCCCCACAAATCAGGGTTGCCAACTTTCAGTAAATTTACGAGCAGTTTGTAAAATCTGTACTTTTTGCATCTGTCCTTGAATGTCCATTACGGACATTTAGGTTGCATGTCCATAACTGACATTCATGGACAGATGCAACAATTACGGATTTTACAAACTGTTTGTAAATTTACTGAAAGTTGGCAACCCTGCCACAAATATTATTTGCCATGATTTGTTTTGCTGTAGAATCCTTTCTATGCAATCTTTCCTCACCTGGTGACTTTCTATCTTGACATATTGCATCACTAAGTTCATTTCTACTCATGATCATTTATTAATGTTTAAAATCGATCTCTTATTGTATCTCTTTATACATTCTTTATTATACATACTTAATGTAAACCTTGTATACTTAAAAAAAAATTACAATAAAAACTATATTGTGAAAAAAAAAAAGTCCATAAGCCGCACATCATGAAGCAGACCCATGTGCATGAAGTGAGATGAATGGCAGCCTCAGCCTGGATTCCAGCCAGGCCAACGCATTCCGCTCCTCCCTTTGGAGCTTAATCATGGGAATTAAAGATCCAAGGGGCGAAGCGAAACACGTTGGGGGCGTGCCCTGGCTGGAGTCCGGGCTGAGGCTGCCATTTATCTCACTTGGGTCTGCTTCATGATGTGCAGCTTATGGACCTTTTCCTTTGACATTGCTTTAAACACGCTGTTTATAGAAAATTGTATTATTGTTTTTATGGATTAATGTACTTTATTACATGTATTAGATGCATGATTATTTATGGTTTTGTTTTCACTGATAACATGTTAGCTTAAAGTGGAGCTCTGCACTGTAATTGTTTTTTTTTTTTATAAATAACTACCGTATATACTCGAGTATAAGCCGAGTTTTTCAGCACATTTTTTGTGCTGAAAATGCCCCCCTCGGCTTATACTTGAGTGACCTTTTATGCGCCTGATCTCCCAAATTTTGGGGACCCGGTACCGGTCGGTATCGGTACCACAAACTTGGCACACATGTAGCCCCACTCTTCCTGTACAAGTGTTCAAAGTTTGTTGTCCAGGGGACCTACAGCCGGGGAGCAGCGATTTTTCAAACCCGGGCACCCCTTCCATAGACTCCCATGTTAAACGGTCATTTCTCCAGTGATTTTGGGGACCTTGTACCGGGCGGTCGTAGGTTCCCTGGACCCGAAACTTGGCACACATTTAGCCCCATTTCTTCTCTACAGGTTTGCAAAGGTTGTTGTCTGGGGTACCTACGGCCGGGGAGCACCAATTTTTTAAACCCGGGCACCCCTTCCATAGACTCCCATGTTAAACGGTCATTTCTCCGGTGACTTTGGGGACCCGGTACCAGGCGGTCGTAGGTTCCCTGGACCCTAAACTTGGCACACATGTAGCCCCATTTCTTCTCTACAAGTTTGCAAAGGTTGTTGTCTGGGGGACCTAAGGCCGGGAGCAGCGATTTTTCAAAGCCGGGCACCCCTTCCATAAACTCCCATGTTAAACGTCAGTCTAGTCATTGACACAGTGAGACATGGGCACAGTGAGGCATGGGCACAGTGAGGCATGGGCACAGTGAGGCATGGGCACAGTGAGGTATGGACACAGTGAGGCAAAGTGAGGCACAGTGAGGCATGTAGATGAACACCCTTGGCTTATACTCGAGTCAATACGTATTCCCAGTTTTTTGAGGTACAATTAGGTGCCTCGGCTTATTATCGGTTCGGCTTATACTCGAGTATATACGGTACTGATGGAGTTTACTCTAGATTGAAAGTGAGTATTACAGCAAAAGCTGTTTTTGTTTGTACTTTATCATTTTTTTATATTGTTATTGTCGCCTTGAGTTCTGCTTTAATTAAGCTAAACAGTTCACCAGGTTGTAGATCGGATACCTTCAATAAGAATTCCTCTGATGCAGAACAACAGCTTGTTCAGACAAACCGTTTTGCTCATCCCTAATTGCAGTATTTTGTGGAGTAGAATGCATTGAATTATTTGACTTGTTTCCTGGGGTTTGTCTTTAATAAAGTTAAGCAGATGAATGAGTCATAACAATACAATGAACCGCGGAGTCATTTCTGAGTTCTGACAAAATAAACACTAGTTATAACCATGCTTTCAGAGTATGACAAATATCGATATATTTAAGTATCACGTTACATTTCAATGCATGTGGCAATGCAGTTCATTAAATAAAAGATTATATTGATATGTGGTTACGCAATCCGTGCTTGGTACTGCAGTGTTCCATCATTCTAATCCTATACCTTGTAAATTAACTGATATACTGCAGCCAGAGAAGGATATACAGAGGTCTAGGGGAAAGGCAATTACAGTGGGTTTATTTGTTAAGCATGGTTTAATCTTCAAGCTTCTCTATTCTTTTGAAGGAAATCGCAGATCTGTTAGTACTCATAAAATGAATAGAACAGTACTGAATCCCAGATAGCAAGCAATTGAGCTGCAAGTTTGAAAATGACTTGCTAAGCTATTGCTAGACTTTCAGATCATTTTGGTAGGCCTCCCAGAGTATGGTGAGATGATAGATCAGGATATGGCAGAGGTAACCACTCTCAGGATACACCTACAGGTACCTACAACCGATATGCCCCTCTTTGTGATGAAGGCTCATATGACACCTATCAGGACTCATATTCTTTTTTTTTTTTTAACTTTAAATTTTTATTGAGAAAATCAAATATTGTACAGGTACAAGTATATCAGATGAGCAATAATGTAAATACATTAATCATCAGATATTACAAAGAAAAGAAAAAGTAGAAATCCAATCTGTCCCTTTTGAACTGTGTAAACTAGCATTGGAATAATAGCAAATTATAGGCCCCAGATATAACAAAAAGGACCACACATCGGTCGAAGAGCCCGTCACCCCTTTCGGGATCAAACTGTGAGCAGGCTACTTATAACCATGTCCGGGTACCTAGAGTACGGCCCAGTCTCTGGCTGTCCCCAGATGCGTATATATTGATATCAAAGTAAAATCACCATAACAGACTAGTATAGAAAGAAGAAAAAAAAAGAAAAAAAAAAGGAAATTAAGAAAATAACATTATCAATACGGAGTACAGGAGAGCTAGTTGCCCTCATGTATAAACATTAGCTATAATTATATAACAATAGTACCTGAGAACACATATATGGAGATATCTACACTAAGTCTAATTGCTATGCTCTGAAAATTCTTCTACAACTGTACCACATGTAATCAAAATAAGTAATGCAAACATAGTAGTCAGTGCTAAGGGTAAATGTGTTAAGTGGGGGCCAAAAGTTCAAAATTTTCTGAAAAGTGTGTACTCTATTCTCTTTGTAGGCCAACATTTTTTCCATTAGACACTGAACATTAACTCTATTTATGACTTCCAATTTAGTAGGAGGAGCTGTCGTTCTCCACTTAGCTGCTATAGAAATACGGGCCGCATGTAGGATATGTACCACCACCTTTGTGCATGTGTTTGGAAAGGATTCTATTCCTACTGTAAGTAAGGCTAGTTCCGGGGTCGGGGTGCACTGTATCCCCGAGATATCAGAAATAAGCAGAAATACATCTCTCCAGAAGTTTTTCAATATACTGCAGTGCCACATAATATGGAGGAGGTTGCCCTTGGTTTGTCACTCCCTGCAGCATAGTGGGGACAGAGAAGGATTCATAGTGTGGAGGCACATTGAAGTAATATACCATCTATGAAGTATTTTGCTAGAATTGTCCCAATACGCCGAGGATATTCTATTGTATTTAATAGCTGTTAACCATTGTGGTAGTGTAAATGAAAATTGCAATTCCGTTTCCCATTTAAGCATGGGTGGAATTTTAACTCGGTTAGTGTGGAAGTTACAATATTTATAACACAGAGAAATTCCCCTGACAGGGGTCTTGTTAATGTTTAATAGATAGTCCCAGATGGCTAAAGGTAGTTCAGCAGGGGTGTATGGGTTTGCTTTATTAAACATTTTGATTTGTTGTATCATAAATTTATCCAGTACCGTAGGGTGAGTTATGTCAGCAATATTGTAATGTATACCCTTTTTCTTCCAATGTTGGGTTCAGAAGTTCTGAATGAGAAATGTGTATGTCGTTAGGGGTATAGCCAGTTTCTGAGTAGGTTGATCTAAGAATTTACGCCTAATGAGTAGCATATTCTTATATTAACCATGAAGAGGAAGAGCTCTCAATGACCCCGTATAATTATAATTAAAGCTATCCAGGTCAATCGCAACACTCTGGTTTTCACAGACCCACCTCCAACCCCCCCAGAAGCCCAAAACAAAACGAGGCTCCAGAGGGGGATGGCGCCTTTAAAGGAAAAAGATAGAGAACACATTAGGTGCAGGTATTTTTAATCTAAGTAAAGTAGTACTCTCAGATGAAGAGAAACGTATATTAGATAAAGGCCTTAAATTTGTTCCCCCTAGGAAACTTAACAAGTTTACCACCTTTATCGATGTGCAGAAGTACATTCGAAAGTTAAACATTCAGAGACACTTTTTATCTTCACCATCGACAGGTTCTAACGTTCAGAGTCAAGGTGTTAACACACACTCAGGGCTCTCTAATCTATCCCTTTTTAATCCACCAGGTACCGTATCCCCTATCAATGTGTTTCGAAACTTAGTTCTTCAAGACCTTGATAGATTACCTAATAAACAAATTCACCAGGACCCAGCTATCACAGTAGGATTAAAATACCTTTGTGACAGAAAAAATCTCATTATCCGCCCCGCCGACAAGGGGGGTGGGATAGTTGTGTTGGACAAGGAGGCATATATTAAGGAAATTAAAAGACTTGTAGATCTTCTAGAATTCTAAAGCTCACATCAGACTTTTGCTGGTGGAAATTCCGCTCGTGTGTACGGGACATAACACCGTACAGTACAATCAAGCAATCATGAGTCTGAAAGAAGGAGAAAAAGGAACATACAGTATGTGAGCTAGAGAGCCTTACTGTGTTGTCCTAGGATCTGCCTCCCTGGGTCTAATGATAAATACAGCGTTACTTTCCATGAGGTGTACTTACCGGAGTCTCTCCACTCTCTGATCGCCAAGGTTTCTGATGCTCATAAATAAGCAAAGAAATCTGGGCAGAACTATTTTTTTACGTTTTTGATAGAGTAGGGGAAGATCAGGGCCCCTATAGGGTTTTTACTTTCCTGTTGGGGAAACTCACCTTCACCGGTGAGCACTGTTGCTGGGACAGAAAGAGTAAGTAACCCTTTAATGATGTCAGTGTCCCTACTGGGGTAATTGACCCTTCAATTACTGTCTTGGTGACCTTGGTGCACAACCTGCTGCCCTGGGACTACATGCTG
This sequence comes from Rana muscosa, assembly GCA_029206835.1. Lineage (NCBI taxonomy): Eukaryota > Metazoa > Chordata > Amphibia > Anura > Ranidae > Rana > Rana muscosa. The sequence goes on along the minus strand of CM055119.1, from coordinate 130,581,829 downwards.
CCCTTTGGCGTTTGTTGTCGTCTGTGTTGTCCTTATATGAGTGCTTACTCAGAAAAGAAAATGTACTTTAGAGGGGTTTCTATGAGTTATATGGTTTGGTTTATTTAGTGCACACTATCTTACTATTTCTGTGCTATCCATCCCTTTTCTATTTTTTTTTCTCCTATATAATGGATGTTGCTCAGTGAAATATCACACGTGGCACAAGTAATTGTGGCTGTAGAAAGCACAAATTTGGAAACATCAAAGAGGCAGTAATCCCACCCACTGCCCTGGGTTAGGCAAACTTCAAAGAAATTTGGATGCCGGACCCAAACCCCATTTAAATGTTTAAATCACTGGGAGTTGAATCTGTCATATTGAAAATACACATTTTCTGGGCTAAGATGCAAGGGGGTTTTAAAAAAAAAATAGCATAGCATAGTCTACTATGTATTTAGGGGGACATTTGTAGGGGTCTGTGGTTGTCATTTGCTTGCAATTCAAAGCTTTTCTAATCTTTATTAAAGTCAATTTGCTGCAGCAGGATTTTTTTTTTTAAAGTGCGTAGAGTCCCCCCCAAAATTACAGAGGTGCTGCCCCCCCCATGTGAATGAATATGGGGTACATATTACCCCTACTCATTCACACACAAAAAAAACAAGTTGTAACCTAGAATTAAAGACATCTAAATCTTTAAAACTTTCTTTATTAAAAAAAATTGAAATCCATAATAATGTCATTCAGTGATGCAGATCCACGCCAAACTTAATGTTTAACAGCTGATGACCTGCAGAAGGAAAAAAAATGCCTCTGCCAATGTTCCACTTGTTTGCATGTCAACTACCAAATGGAAAGTTTGCAGAAACTAAAGAAAAGCTTGGACAGCCGCACTCCAAAAAATTTGTTGGTTCTTTATTTAAAAAAACAAGGTTACATCAACACATATGACAGCAAAAAACAGCAAGAGGAGCTGGAAAGTTTGGCAGATGACAATTGTGAAGTACAAGGTGGCAGGGTCTCCTGGTCTACTGGTCCATGTAAGTTAATGGGGCAGGTGATGTCACTGGTTGCTAAGGAATCGGCAGTGCCTGCACCCACTGCCTTCCTTAACAACCATTGACAGTGGGAAGCAATCTATAACAGTAGTAAGAATGCCCCTATTATACATGATGTTCGGCTCCTGCCGATCAGGTAAATATTCAGGTGTTCCTCCAGATGCCCAAAGAGCCAAAGTTCAGTCCCAATTTGTGTTTGGACCAAACCGAGAGATCATCTCTTTTCTCCAGTCTACAACTGTGTTCAGCATGTCCCCAGTCTCCAACAACTCTTATGCCGCGTACACACGACCGTTTTTCATGGCGTGAAAAATGCCATTTTTGAAATTGGTCATTAAAAACGATCGTGTGTAGGCTCCAGAGCATTTTTAACGACGTGAAAAATGGGCTAAAACAAATTAGAACCTGCTCTATTTTTTCACGTCGTTTTTCACGTCGTTCTTTTTAACGTCGTGAAAAACGGTAGTGTGTATGCTTTTACGAGGGTAAAAAAAAAGCGCATGCTCAGAATCAAGCATGAGACAGGAGCGCTCCTTCTGGTAAAACTAACGTTCGTAATGGAGATAGCACATTCATCACGCTGTAACGGACTGAAGAGCATGAGGCTGAAAAGCGCAAATCGGCTCTCACCAAACTTTACTAATACGAGGATCAGCAAAAGCAGCCCAAAGGGTGGCACCATCCGAATAGAACTTCCCCTTTATAGTGCCGTCGTACGTGTTGTACGTCACCGCGCTTTGCTCGAGCATTTTTTTTCACAATAGTGTGTAGGCAAGGCAGGCTTGAGAAGAAACATGAAAATTCACGTCGAGAAAAACGTTGTTTTTTTGAATGACATTAAAAATGGTTGTGTGTACGCGGCATAACAGCCTGGTCACAGTCACTTTCCACCTCTTTTAGTATTGTCAGCAGTCACTGACTATCGCTTGTAGCATTTCTGTAGTCTCTCCTGTTGCATGTCTATGGTCCGACAGCTTTTTGTAGCATAATGCCGCGTACACACGGTCGAAATTTCCGACAACAAATGTTCGATGTGAGCTTGTTGTCGGAAAATCCGACCGTGTGTATGCTCCATCGGACATTTGCTGTCGGAATTTCTGACAACAAAAATTTGAGAGCTGCTTCTCCATTTTTCCGACAACAAAAGTTGTGGTCGGAAATTCTGACCATGTGTACACAATTCAACGCACAAAAGTTCTACGCATGCCCGGAATCAATTTGACGCATGCTCGGAATCATTGAACTTAATTTTTCTCGGTTCGTCGTAGTGTTGTACGTCACCGCGTTCTTGATGTTTGGAATTTCCGACAACATTTGTGTGACCGTGTGTATGCAAGACACGTTTGAGCGAACATCCATCGAAAAAAAATCCACGGTTTTGTTGTCGGAATGTCCGATCGTGTGTACGCGGCATTATATTTTATACTGAAAACATTGTGCGGCCCTTTGGTGGTGTCAAAGGCAGCACGCATTATCACGAGAATTGTCCACCACTGTTCTAACCCTTCTTTACTGTATTCAAAACAAAAAAGTTCTACTTTGCCTACTCCATCCTGAAGTTTCCATGTGCATTTCCTGCATTGCATTCAAAACGTAATAGCAATGTTAACAACACCCCAAACGCAGGTTGCAAACAATGTACAGAATTACCATGCGATCCAGTTGCAATTTTGTAAAGTAATGTACGTAATACTTATGTTGCAGGCCAGTGCGATCCAGCCCATTCAAAAAAGAAAAATGGTCTCAAATCGCACCGCACTGCATGTTTGATTCTTGGTGTGAACCAGCCCTGACCCTACTTGGGTTAGATATGCACTAGGAAGAATTGCAAAATGATTTAGGCCACACCACATTTTATTATTCCCATTAATCTTCTGAGCAATCTAGGTCCAGAAAGTAATGTTGCACTGGGATAATATTTCTTCCACAATCTGTAAGTTCAGAATCTTGCTGAATCAGGTGGAAGAAACCAGACAGGTTATGCTATTTACTTTACAAGTGCTTGCATATATTATGTCTCTGGCGTTTCCACTATTCTGCAATTTAGTTGCCAAAGCGTATATAAATAAGAGCTCTCTTCTACTTCATCTGCATGTTTATAGACTTGCTGTTCAGGAAATTATAAAGCTGTTGCACAAATCCCTGTCATTATGGGGGAGTTGTGAATATTCCTCTCCATATGCAGTGAAAAATGCCTGTGTGATGCTACTTTTAGTGTCAGATAAAATCATTTTCCACCTTCTACACAAAACGTGCATCTTTTCCAGTTATAGGCATTATTTGAAGGTGTAAAGAACACGAGTAGAATGGAAATATAGGACCCTTGCTGTTAAGATTTTAGAAGTTAAAGGAAGGCCTATGACCAAATAAAAGCCCTAAGCTATGTGCTGAATGCATGACTTAGCTCCTAGAATATCCTAATTTTAAAATAGTGGTAAATTAAAGCATGCTGATTATACTGCTGAATAGAAAGCAGGCTCTGTTGCAGCAATGGCTTTTTTAGTTTTATATTTAAAGTAGAACTGAACTCTAAAAGTGAAGATTTGTTATGTGATAGGGCAAATGTAGAAATATAAATTGCCTAAGCAGCAATATACCCTATGCCCACAGCCTTATAGCTGTATATCTGCAGTACGAGATATAAGACACCGCTGACTGCTAGTTTTAGAAGAATTGAGGTGAGATTTGATAACACATTATTGTGCTGCTCACTGTTCTCTTTGCTGAGGCTCTGACACGAGGAAGAAAAACCCTTCCGTAACCAAGATAGCCCCCGCCACACAGAAACACATTGCAGGTTTACCGTTGCATCAGAGGGGGGCGGGGTTACCCATCACGTCACTGGGGAGGCCGGGGTGTCCTCTTGCATCAGAGGGGGACGGGGTCATGTGACGGGTGGCCCTGCCCTCAGCTACATAAGAGCTGTCACTGGATGAAGCTGCGTCATTTCAGGGGTGTCTCCGCTCCGGTGAAGAGAGGATTGTGTGCTGTTCCTCGTCGCTGGAGCCTGGAGAGATCATCCATCGCAAGATACCGACATCGCTGGAGTGGAGATCGAGAGTGGATTACCACCGCTGGAGTCTTTTTTTTATTTTTAATAAAGGACTTATCCCAACTGTGTCTGTGTGTGTTTTTACAATTTTTTACACTTTCTTTGTGAAATGGTAGGGGTACAATGTACCCAGTTACCAATTCACATGGGGGGGCGGGATCTGGGGGTCCCCTTTGTTAAAGGGGTCTTCCAGATTCCGATGAGCCCCCCCACCCGCAGACCCCCACAACCACCGGGCAAGGGTTGTGGGGATGAGGCCCTTGTCCCCATCAACATGGGAACATCCTCCCAATGTTGAGGGCATGTGGCCTGGTACGGTTCAGGAATGAGCTATGAATAAGCACTAGCACAGTGCGAAACATGTCAGCCAAATTTTTTTGACCTGTGTACCATTGTACAGTGTGTATTTTGGATTCCTTATTTTAAAATAAAGGCTTTTATTTTTGAGTGCTGCAATCCAGAAGACTTTTTCGTTCCTGTTTACGGTTCAGGGGGGGCGCTCTCTCGTCCCCCCTCTTTTCCTGCGGCTTGCCAGGTTGCGTGCTCGGATAAGGGTCTGGTATGGATTTTTGGGGGGAACCCCACGCCATTTTTTTTTATTTGCCGTGGAGTTCCCCTTAAAATCTATACCAGACCTGAAGGGTCTGGTATGGATATTTGGGGGGGAACCAGACGCCATTTTATTTTTTTAAATTTGGCGCAGGGTTCCCCTTAATATCCATACCAGACCTGACGCATTACTTGGCGCATGACTTTCAATTACTTTTCTCTGTATTGCCGGGACCAGAAATTCATGCAGCCGCAAGTACTTTTAAATTACTTTTTTTCCTTCAGAAATGACATTTTGTGCAGAGACTGTTCCAAGCACGGGAAACAAGCACTGCTTTACAGGCATACTATATACACCCCCCAGGTATGAAATTTAAAGGAATATTTCACTTTTATTGTTTCACTTTAAGCATTATTAAAATCACTGCTCCCAAAAAAATTGCAGTTTTTAAAACTTTTTTTTGCATTGATAGATGTCCCCTGGGGCAGGACCCGGGTCCCCAAACACTTTTTATGACAATAACTTGCATATAAGCCTTTAAAATTAGCACTTTAGATTTTTCATGTTCGTGTCCCATAGACTTTAACGGGGTTCGGATGTTCGAACAAACTTATTGCCTGTTCGCATGTTCTGGTGCGAACCGAACTGGGGGGGGGGGTGTTCGGCTCATCCCTAGTCACTGGGAGCGAATACCATAAAACACTAAGCACGTAGCTACAGCCTACCTAAACTGTCCATATTGCATGTAACACAATCAAAAAGAGGCCTCCTAATAGGAACATAGACAGCAAAAAAAAAAAAAAACCTGACAGGGTCTGTCTCTTCTCTTTCCAAAACAAAATACGTTTTGGCTGGAGTTGGGCTTTAACTTTTAATATTACCTTTTAATTCTTAATTATAGTTTGGCCTACAACCAGAAATCGTAAGCATATATGTTGGATAAATCTATTTGGCCTCCTTCCTATTTTTAACTAACTAAGATCCACTTTATTTTTTGTGGAATAGGCCAAGTTGTATAATTTTTTGAAGCTAAGAAAAGTAAAGGAAACCTGATGAGGCAGACATCTAAATGGAAAAAAAATAATAACTACATTTGCAAAGAAACTAATGCTGCAAGTTTGCCAAGATCCCAGGTCTGCCTGAAATTTATCCTATGAGACTTCTGTCTTGTCACATATGTCAAAATTTCATCACATCACTCTGTGAAATACCATAAAATCTATTAGTGAAATGTCATTTTCAGACAGTTTCCACACTCCTGGACGAAAGCTCCCTATAGATGAAAAAAGAACAGTCTTAAGATGCATGTTATGTTGAGTTGAATGTTTGTTAGACTGAAAATAGCCACACAATAATTAGACAAATTTTTAGGACAGAGCAGAGCCTGCCTGATATAAATTGATTGTTTAAAAAAAAAAAAAAACATGCACAAAATAGTTATTGGTATTGATTCAAAGTATTTGATTAATGTGGAGCTATGCAAAAAGAAATAGTAGAGGCAAAATAAAAATAAACGTATATATTGATATATACATACTATTTATGAATTTATAAAAGACTGTTCTTTTCAGACCAACCTGTTATCAGAAGTAGGTGAGAAATTGGATGGTGGAAACAATTTCTCTAGATGTGACTAAGGCATTTGATAATGTTTTGTATCTCCTACACATTTAATCTATAAAATAAGCTCTGTTGGAGTTGATGAAATTGTATGCACATGGAGAGGGAAACTGGTTACATGAATGGGTCCAGAGAGTAATGATAATTGACTCATTCACTGAATGATTGAAAGTTGAGTGGTGTGCCCCAGGGTTCTATCTTTGGGCCAATGCTATTCAATTTCTTTTATTAATGATATAGTGGTTGAAATCAAGAGGTCAATTTTAGTTTTTTAGATAGTGCCAAATAATGCCTATAAATATCTTTGGGCACAGGATATAGTATCATTACTGGAAGCCCTTAGGGGAACTTTAGGGGGAGGTAGAGAATAGGGGGTTGGACAGTTACACCGCAGATGAGGTTCAATAATGAGAAATGTAAAGTTGCACATCTGGATCCCAGAAATACACATGCAAATTACACACTAGAAGCAACTCCCCTGGGAGAATCGGTAATAGAAACCAATCTGGGGACCTTGTAGATCACAGACTTGCAATCAGTGGTGGCTGGTGTTTTTTTTATTTTGGGGGGCGGTAAACAGCCACCACCCCAGGTCAGTCAGTGGTGGTGGCCACACTATTTTGAACCTAATAGAGCCTATGTCTCTAATGAGGTGCTTCAAAAAAACACCCTTGCCGCTTTAATTCATGCGCCCGGCCTCCTGAAAGGGGCCAGGCGCATGAATAGGGGGTGGCTGTGGCGGCCATGGATAGATTCATGCTATGCATTAACCATATAGGAGGTGACGCCCATGCGCCCTTAAGGGACGGGTAGCCCCTGCTTGCAATAGCATGCAATGCCAAGCTGCAGCTAACAAAGCAGCAAAATACTGTCATGCATTAAAAAGGGCATACAAGGTTACTGTAAAGATCAGTAACCATCATTTGTTAGTCAAAAGAATCACTGTTCTTCCCACTGTGTGCTGATAGAGCAGCAACATGGGAGCTGAGCACAGAATATTTCACAAGAGAACAAGCTTCCGGTGCTGAGGAAGATGGGTCTTTGCCTTCAAAATAAACCTTATCATTGAGTGTTCACCTTTAAATTCATTGACTTTCTACTTCATATAACATGGTGACAATGCTGATTATTCTGCAGTGAATTTATAAAGCACAGTTGCCACCCAGGGAAACGTTGTTAATCTGGGCATGGAAGTCTTTTGCCAGCCATACAAGTGTCGAATTCTGAATGATTTTTCGTTCAAAAATCGCACCTTTGAATAATCATTAGATTTTTGGGAAAATAGTGGGGCCGCAGCAACATCAAATTAGAGTGATCGGGCATGTTAGAAATTTTTTGAAAAATTTATGAATTTCTAATCAATGATAGGAGTATCATGTGAGAAATATGGTCGAAAAATAAATGTGCATGAGCTGTGACGTGGAAAGAAAAGAAGATTCCTGACCACTAATTTTCTTTTCTGTAACACCATGAGGAGAAATTGAAGGCTTGGTTGGTCAATTTCTAAATCCATGGCTGGTACCATTGGATTACAAAACACACAAAATGTTTGATTTTCAATCAACAAATCATTTGGGATTCGACCCATGTACCGCCTGCATAATACAAACAAAGAAATCAGATGGCTGCACTCCCACACGATGCAATTCGGCTTTATTGAAATATACAAATGTCCATAAAAACAACTCAGCACAGACAGGCAGGGGATGACAAGTTTGACGCGTTTCACATGGAATCCAGGATTTATCAAAACCACCATTGTAATAGATTGATTCTGGTCCAATACCAGAAACTATTCCCTTATTCTGCCGCTGGTCCGAATGTATGCTGAAGTGAATTGTACATGCATGCTTGTAGAAACAAATCACACTAGAATACTGTGATCAGCGTAACTTCTTCATCACAACATAGCTTTATTCTGGGTCACAGCCCCTTATATAAACTAAGTAACATAAGCAATCGTCATCACAAATGTGTACATATGATTGGCTGATTCCATATATGGTCGTCTTCCTCTCAAGTCTATTTCTTCCACGTGTCTTCACATTCCAGGACTCTACGCCATATTGCTTTACACGGTGGGTTGGGCCGGAAGGAGTAAGTTGAAGGACTGCACAGGACATCTGTTTCTCATTTATCTATTTTTTTTTTATGTAAGGGGAAATACTACTGTCTGGTTATATGGTTTACCCAAGCACACACATGATAATACTTCTAACTTATATCCTTAGTTAGCATACATTAACTTTCTAGTTCCCAATATGAACATCAATAAGATTCTTATTGCACAAACATATCTCTTGGTGTGTGCATATCAGACTTTCTTTCAAAAGAGCACTTCTATTATTCCTTGCAAACACAGCTCATCTCAGAAGTGTGGCTAATTACTCTTAAATTCCTGAGGGTGGGCAGTGAAACATGTGAACAGCTGAATATAAGAGTCATTTAGCCTATCCTAATTTTCTAAACCCATATTTGAGTAGATAATAGAGAGAAAGATCATTTATATAAAATAATAATTTTATAAACTCCATCACACCATGGCCTGCATAAAATAAAGGAATAAAGTGAAGGGAAATTTCACTAGTGGAAGACAGATGGGATAAAAACTGACAGCAGTTTAACCCTTCCCTGTCCAATTTTTTTATTTTAAAGTCTTCAGTATGTGATAAGCAAACTAAAGGCCAACTCCAGCTAACATTTTTAAGCAGTCACAGCAGCATTTTTTTTTTGGACTGTTACAGAGGTTTTGACAATCAGAATATCACTACCAGTGAAGTTAACAGCTTTTATTTATATGGTGGAAACTTCTTCTCCAAAAGAATAAAACATTCTTGCCATAACTTCTAAAAAAGCGTTAGCGATAGTTAGGCTCTAATTCATTACTTAGTTAAATAAAGTGCATCCAAAACTACCTGTCAATCTAACCCTTTCCACAAGGTGACAACACTGAAATGATTTCCCTGCAAAAGCATTGTCACCCTGTTCATGGAACTGAAAAATCAACAGATCTACTGGCAGGAGGTAAATACAAAAAAACTGTTACTGGGAGACTCTGAAAACCAAAAAACTTATTATTGCTGATGACAGATTACCATATATTGTATTTTAAATTGTACCCATAGTTCTACTTACATTTTCACATTTTCAGGTGAGTGAGATATTTCTGGTCTAAAAGTAAGCTATACTATAAATGACTGGCAGTTACAGCCAAGTCAGGTTGATTTTTTTAAATCTGCAGCAACCAGTAAAATTTGAAAATTAGAAAGTGCTGTCAAGGTCACTAGCAAAAGGTTGTGGCAAAGTGAAGAATCTTTAAAAGCAGAGCAAATGAATAATTGGGGCTTTATTTAGACACCTTGTTATACTAGACACACCTGATTAATGACACCCTGTCTATAAGATCCGCCCCTTGTGTAATTCAATAGTTTTTTTGCTAAATCAGATCCTATGGTGTGCAATTAAAAGAAGCATTTAAAGCCCCTGCTACATAATTAATGCACACTAAAAGCGAAATGAGAGTTGGTTTCATGCATCTGGAGTTATAGCAACTTATTTCAAAAATACCTTAAACCCTCCCACTATTGATTATGGTTTTGCCCCCCGTACCATGAGTGCCATTATGGTAAATACATCCCTACAAATAAAACAATCCAAAAATAAATAAAAAATGAACAGCATACACCACTTACACCACATGTATGTGGGAACTACTTCACATTCTTGAGTTTAGGTGTTTCCAATGAAGAGTACTATTACTGCTACAGCATACAAAGACAGACTGTAGACAGTGACCCAACCTTGTGGCAACAGTTTAAGGAAGACCCTTTCTGTTCCAGCATGATGACTGTGCCCCTGAGTGGCCCACAGAGAATCCTGACCTCAACTTTATTGAACATCTTTGGAACCAATCCTACAGACGCTCTCCAAAATCTTGTGGAAAGTCTTCCCAAAAGCCACAATGGCGACCATTACAATTTTTTATGTAACACGGTATGTGCGTAGCAGCTTTTCAAACAAAATTTTTGGGAAAAAAATATACTTTAATGAAGTAAAAAAAAAAAAAAAGCACAATATATAACCCAATTTTTTTGTAGAATATGAAAGATGATGTTACTCCCAGTAAATAGATACCCAACATGTCCTGCTTTAAAATTGCACATGCTCGTGGAATGACTAAAAACGACAGTACTTGTAGCACACTACAGAACCTTCATGCAGGAGCAGCATTGTCTCTCTATGCTAACTGCTTCTGAGAAAAGGATTGCCGCTCACAAAGCTCCAGAGCCTTCACGATAGAAAGTCCCGCCCTACTGTGAACTCACAGGTGCTGGCTCTGCACAAGTTTGTATGAGGAAAAATATATCCTGGACGGCCGCACACTGTGAAAAGGCATCTTTATTGTGGAAATAAAATAAAATTGAGTATACAGCAGTCAAATCATATGGAGAAACAGGGGCAGATATCTAACACGTTTCACATCATTCAATGCTTAGTCATAGCTAAAACCTTTTAGCTATGACTAAGCATCAAAAGATGTGAAACGCGTTAGCTATCTTCCCCTGTTTCTCTATATAATTTGACTGCTGTATACTGGATTTTATTTTTTTCCCACAATAAAGATGCCTTTTCACGGTGTGCGGCCGTCCAGGATATATTTTTCCTCTAACTGCTCCTGAGCTAGACCTCAAACTGATGTGCTGATACACAACACATTTACTCATTTAGCCTGAGTGCTGCCCAAGTTTTACTCAAAAAAGCAAGTAAGTTATTTCCAAAATACCTGCGACAGGTTTGCATGAGAGCGTCTCTAGGATTTAACTGCATCACGCAATAGCGACATGCACCCGTGATACAATGTACAAGAATAAACCTGAAAGTTGCAAAAGACAAAGAAACGTGCATTGTAAACTAATTTTTTTATAAAAATGGGACAAGCTGGCTTACCTAGACACTAAAGAAAAACAAACATGGTGTACCAGCTTTATACTGCTACTTATAAGCTTTTTTATTATTATTAAAGGTTTAGTTCTACTTCAAAAAGACCCCTTTCCCAGGATTTTTTTTTTTTAAACATATTGGCGCTGATTTGGATTGTTCTTTTGATGAAGATCTACCGCCTCTGAAAGCTCTTCAACATCCGATAGACTTTCGGGAGTGTCGTTTGTCTGCTCCCCTGTTGTGCACTGTGATTTTTATCCACTGACTCCTACTTCACAACAGGACAAAGTAAGGATGTAGTGTACCAACTGCCAGGAGAAATGACAACACGCAGCAGGTGACCAAGCATTTCTGATTTTTGAAGAGTTTCTGGCTGCCTTAGATCTTCATCAAATAGGTAATCCAAACCAGTGCCCACCAGAAAATAAGTATAAACACTTTTTCTTTTACAGGAGCTGTTTGTTTAAAGAACTCTGGTGGCAGGGTCTCTTTAATGCAGTGACCTCTTTCAGAAGAACTGTGTAAGTTTTTTTTGATTATTAATTAAAAATGCCACTAGGATAATAGGAATTTTTAGTATATGATTTTTATTACAGATTACATTAAGAGATTATCCCCCCTCCCTGACATCCCACCACTATTTATTGGCACTATGTGAACTAAAGTCCAAACAAATCCATTGTAATTCTAATAGAGCATCAATATGCATAAATGGATATTGACTGGAGAAGCCTCAATGCAAGACCAACTTTCATCTTAGTTACACCAATGCTTCTGTTTCCTCGGATGGAAAAGCGAGAGGGCCTTAAAGTGCATCAAGTTAAAGCTTTTTTTTATCCATTTAGAATAATATGGAGTCCTGGTACAAAACATGGAGTAAAATCCCCAATTTTACAGTTAAATAAAGATGTTGGTGGAGCACTGGATCAAGATTTTGAAAGTTATGTAGCTCTGTTAATATTTTTAGTTCTGGGTCTCTCAATGCTCTCTAATATATCAAATGGGTCTGAAAAAGAGGTCCATGGATTGACAGTAGGAAGTTTGATAAATTGAAAAAAAGGCCAGATGTTGAGAGTCCAGTTACATTTTTGAAGGTTGGGACTGGAGAAAACTGGAGAGGGGGCATCCTAGAGTTTACTCTCATTATTCCCATGATGTAAAAAATTTAACTGGACTCTCAACCATACATGATCTGGTGCTCTCTTCACTCTAGCAAACTAAACTTTTCAAGTTGTTACTGAAACAGAAACCTTACATTTATTAGTGCAAGGCTTTCCTCTCACTTTGGTGAAATATACCTTCACTTTTTGTTTGTTTAAGGAACAGGAAAATAAATAAAATCTTCTCAATAGGAGATAGACAGTGTAGCACCCTCTAGTGTGTGCTAGATGTAGTATGGGTTTGGTTAGTATAGGTAAATTTAGCTAGTTCAGTGCTAAACCTAATCTGCGAATCTAGGTAAGGGTTCAGTGAGTCAGGGCTGGATGACTAATCCTGACAGCTGCTCTAGTGCCACCTACTGGTCTAGAATGTTGTAGAAACATCTAGAGCTAGTGGGTGGAGGTTAGGAGGAGCTGCCTGGAATATTTTTTGAGGACCTCGGCCAATCCCCAGGTAATGGCTGGCAGGGGGCAAGACTTACCTCATAAATAGGCATGAGCCATGCCAGCAGGGGAAGTTGAGTGGAAGATGAAGATTTAGTGCTGAGGAGGCTGTTGGTGGCCTTATGGGGTATCCCCTAGTCTGGGAAGGGGGGCCTTAGGCTGGGGCATGAGTGCTGGAAGGATCATACCATAACACATGGAGTAAACACTTCCTGGAGGCACGAAGCAAGAGAGAGGACAGTGTGAGTAGAGCAGCACCTCTAGGGACTTAAAAAGGGGGAGACTGTCACATGTAACTAGTTCTCCCTGAATATAGCAGTGTGCTTAATTCTTCAACCTTTCCCTGGAAGATCTTCTGCAGAGTCAGCCAAGTGGGCCGGGGATATTCTGGAAGACTGTGTAGAACATTTTGGAAGGCTAGTGAAAGGGGCAGCTGCAGCCAGGTGGGTTGGCAGTGCCCGAAGAGGTGGTGCTGGGACCAGTAGCCACAGGAGGAAAAGTACAAGCTGATCACTGTATTATGCTACACAACAAGGGGCTTCGAGTTCCTGCCTGCAAAGGGCCATTTCTTAAATCTGACTGTGCCTGTCAGTATCCACTAACAGTGATCCAGCAGGAGACTGCAGCAAGTGAAGTGCAGGAGGAGTGTCAAGTAGACTGTATATAGACTATATATAGGAAGATGTCCCTGAAGTTGTTGCCAAAGTTTTGTTTCTGAAGTCAAGTGGGCATCCCATAACCTTCCATCCCCATCCAAGTTATTAACCCTCAATAAATAACAAAAACAAAGTCACGGACTGTTCTTTGTCACTAAAGTGCCTCTAAAAATTTGGTGTGCCTGGCTGCGCAGGGTGGGGGATCCCAGTTCATTTGTGGCCCCTTAGGGGGTGCGCTACCACACCAACAAAAGGGGAAATCCTCTCCCTACTGTATCCAAAACTAAAAATATTTATTTTTATTTACTGGTTTGCTCAGTCATTACCTAAAGTGTTTTTACCATCATGTGGTGTAGAGTGTAACCCATCTTATTGACTATTGACATCGTGTGATGGCTAAATTAATGGTGGTGTAAGGCCCATCCCTGATGCTGGACCGGCTTTTGTTAATATTAGGTGTAAATGACCAGGATAGTCGCAACCCCCCCTTCCCCCACCCCCATCCTATAATGGCTGGTGTTCAGCCATTCAAAGTGTGCTCCCAATGTATCATTTGACTTATATGAGGGAAAGTATGATAAAATTTGGTCTGCATTGTTATACTCCACCTGAATCCAACTCCCCCCTCCTTTAACCTGACCTTCCCCCAAATTTCCTCTTACTTTTTTTCCCTCCTCGTCCCCCTTCTTTTATCCACCACCCATTTGGTGCTTTTACTGTAGGTTTGTATACATAGGTGAAGAATATATGCTCTTTACCTCTGTGATGGACCATCTGTCACCCTGCCTGGGTGCCTCCACCAAGATACAGCTTCCTCCACTCTGTAACCAGGAACCAGGTATTATAGCTAAGAATTGCACCCAAGAATTTGACAGCACTAGCTCAGGTGCAAACTGGAAATCTTAATTGTAAGTTCACACAGAATTTATACCACACAAAATCAGATACGAGCTTGATCACTTTATCCTAAACAATGCAAACTTTAACCACTTGCCTACTGGGCACTTTCACCCCCTTCCTGCAAGGGCCAATTTTCAGCATGCAACACTGTACCCATTTTTTAGACAGAGTTTTCTTATGGTCATTTTTCTCCTTCACTGATGTGCGCTGATGAGGCTGCACTGATGGGCACTGATAATCGACACTGATGAGGCAGCACTAATGGGCAATAATGAGGCTGCACTGATATGCTGCACTGATGGGCACTGATGGGTGGCACTGATAGGTGACATTGATAGGCACTGACAGGCATCACCGATGGGCACTGATAGGCTGCACTGATGGGCACTTATGAGGAGGCACTGATGGATACTGATGAGATGGCACTGATGGCCAATAATGAGGCTGCACTTATATGCTGCACTGATGGGCACTGATAGGTGGCACTGATGGTCACTGATAGGCTGCACTGATAGGCAGCACTGATGGGCACAGATGAGTGGCACTGATGGGCACTGATAGGTGAAACTGATAGGTATCACTGATAGGTGGCACTGATTTCATCCTCCCAACTTCGTGGAAGCAGTTTGGGCATGGCCCCTTTCTGTTCCAACATGACTGTGCACCAGTGCACAAAGGGAAGGTCTATAAAGACATGGATTAGCGAGTTTGGGGTAGAGGAAATTGACTGGCCTGCAAAGAGTCCTGACCTCAACCCAATAGAACACCTTTGGGATGAATTAACGCAGAGACTGCAAGCCAGGCCTTCTCGTCCACATCAGTGCCTGACCTCACAAATGCGCTTTGGAAGAATGGTCAAACCTTCCCATAGACACACTCCTAAACCCTGTAGACAGCCTTCCTAGAAGAGTTGAAGCTGTTAAAGCTGCAAAGGGTGGGCCAACTCAATATTGTACCCTACGGACTAAGACTGGGCTGCCATTAAAGTTCATGTGCATGTAAAGGCAGGTGTCCCAATACTTTTGGTAATATAGTGTATATTATAATTGATATATAACAAATTTTAGAAACCAAAATAAACCAAATTCTATGAACATGCATGGCTCCCTTAGCCTTACATACATAGAATATCTGCTTATTTAGTATTTTTGAGCAATATATTACATTCCTGTTAAATATAATGTTTTCTTATTTAGTGAATTTAACACATTTTATAAAATATATTCTTTGAAGAAAAAAAAATCACACATTCTAGAAAAACAGCCTAATTATAGCAGAAAAGCAAAATACCAGGTAATATTAGAAGAGATTACAGATACAGATCTATAAAGTGTTCTGTCGGTAAACACACAAGACACTGAATCTGCTCAAAATATTGACATGTCCTTGTCTGAGCCCCGTCAGTCATCAGCCTTTTAAAACAGAAAATGGGACTGCCGCAAGTGACACAGTTCCAAGATAATTTATCATGATTCCATGAACATGCAATAGACTGGGGAGCCAATGGTGTATATCGCACTTTAGAGCAGACATTATCTCTGTTTCGAAGGAATCAATAGCTATCATGTCTGTAAATCTTTGGATAAGGGAATTTGCTTCGTTCAAAGCGATGTGTTTTCCTTTTCAGACTTTGTGTTATCGATCTCGGCAACAGTTATCAATAGTATTGGTACTGCTGTTGGTTGCTGTAACCAGCCAACTCAAAAAGTCTCATCTTATGAAAGCGTCTGACTTTTCAGACCTTTCACTCCGCAGCGGTCGTCTACACACCATGAACTATTAAAGACTGTAAATATAATAGCACACTGCAGCAACAGATTAAACTTTAATCCCTTATCTTTAAATGTCATGCTGCGTTTGTGGTGTTCCCATTCACTAGTTTTTTTTTTCTCTGGATCATTAAAAGTTCAGCTGAACTTAACGCACACATAGACAGAAGACACATAGACAGTACACACAACAAAAGCAGGATGAAAAGATAAAGATATCCTTCAAAAAAATTTTTTACATTTAAGGTGAAAAAAAAAACATTTGCAAAGCAAAGCGTGTCCAATTTCTAGGACTGTATATTATATAAAAATAAAAAAAAGGAGGAAAAAAAAAGGTAAATAAAAGTTTATGCAGTATAAGTGAAGCTAACCTGAACACTTCAACTGTCTCAGCAGTCTTTTATAAAAGTTTCTGCCAATAAAGTTAAGCTGCTTCCAAGCCTTTAAATAGATAAAAAGATGTCAACTAGTGCTAGGTGCTGACAATTCACACACAGGAGGAGAGAGGAATAAGAATGGAAATAAAGCCAGCTCAACATATATTGCTCATACAAGAACTTTAGGGTAAACAACCAAAATTCTCCACTTTGACCATGGGAAATGGTATGATGAATTATTTGCCAGATGCCAGATTTGTGCATCTTTAAGAGACTGAAAATAGACAATATTTGTTTTGGTGGGACTTTTTTGGTGACAAGTACTATTCATACAGCATTGTTTCACATCAGCCTGAAACCTTCTATCTATCTATCTATCTATCTATCTATCTATCTATCTATCTATCTATCTTTCTATCTATAAACTGTATATACACTCACTGCCCAATTTATTAGGTACACCTTGCTAGTATCGGGTTGTACCCCCTTTTGCCTTTAGAACTGCCCTAATTCTTCGTGGGCTGTGGAATAGATTCAACAAGATTAGTTAAATAGGTGATTCTGCGCAGGGGACCTGATGAAGTCACATGCTGTGATGTAACGCATAGGGTGTGGCCGGAGACTGACGTGGACGTACACCGGAAGTGTAGTGAGAAGGCGCACAAATGCCCCCTTTTATCTGTATGCGATTTATTACTGTTTTTGGTGTAAGAGTCCATTCATTTTTAATAAATATTCCAGTTTTTTAATTTATTACACTATGGGAGGCATTTATTTTCCTCTTTCCCATTGATTCCTGTCCTTGCTGGAGTTAATAGATTCTGGGCAGCTGTATTTACCTGCTATCTTGAATTTGGATGTGTGATGACCGGACTGGTCATAGAAAGACGTGAATATCCCAGCATAAGATCGAGGAACGGAATCCTATGAGGACTGAAGTTTTTATACTGTTTGATGCCGTTTATTTACTTTCTTGAGGTGAGAGTTCTGAGAGCATATATTAAGCCGGATGTTACAACTTTGTATTGGAGATAATCTGAACATGGATAATTATATGGACTAGATATTTATTATTCTGACACTTAAATTCATTCATTTTCTGTCATTCATTTGTATTTGGTGTGATAATTCAGCACTCCGCAGAATCACCTATTTATCTAATTTTGTATATTGTGTATTGTGGACACTATTAGGTTTTGCAGCTAGTTTTGATTTGTTTTATTATCACAATTTGCTTTTTACACATTTCAACTTTTTTTAGTAGCGCAAAGGACATTTTACTATATTATAGATTCAACAAGGTGTTGGAAACATTCCTCAGAGATTTTGGTCAATATTGACACGATAGCATCACGCAGTTTCTGCAGATTTGTCAGCTGCACATCCACGATGCAAATCTCCCCACCACATCCCAAAGGCGCTCTATTGGATTGAGATCTGGTGACTGTGGAGGCCATTGGAGTACAGTGACCTCATTGTCATGTTTAAGAAACCAGTGGTGAGATGATTTGAGCTTTGTGACATGGTGCATTATCCTGCTGGAAGAAGCCATCAGAGGATGGGTACAGTGTAGTCATAAGGGGATGGACATGGTCGGCAACAATACTCAGGTAGGCTTTGGTGTTTAAACAATGCTCAATTGGTACTAAGGGGCCCAAAGTGTGCCAATAAATGATCCTCCACACCATTACACCACAACTACCAGCCTGAACTGTTGATGCAAGGCAGGATGGATCCATGCTTTCATGTTGTTTACTCCAAATTCTGACCCTACCATCTGAATGTTGCAGACCAGGCAACGTCTTTCCCATCTTCTATTGTACAATTTTAGTGAGCCTATGAAAATTGTAGCCTCAGTTTCCTGTTTTTAGCTGACAGGAGTGTCACCCAGTGTGGTCTTCTGCTGTTGAACTTGTAGCCCATCTTCGTAAAGATTAAAAGTGTTATGCATTCAGAGATGGTATTCTGCATACCTTGGTTGTAACGAGTGGTTATTTGAGTAATGCCCTGTACACAGGATAGGATTTTCTGTCAAAAAAAGTTGGATGTGAGCTTTTGGTCCGATATTCCGACCGTGTGTATGCTCCATCCAACATTTTCTGTCAGAATTTCCGCCAGCAAAATATTGAGAGCAGGTTCTCTATTTTTCCGTTCGTCTGTATGCAATTCCGACGCGCAAAAAAAACTGCATGCTCAGAATCAAGCAGAAGAGCCGAACTGCCTATTGAACTTCATTGATCTCGGCTCGTTGTATGTCTTGTACGTCACTGCGTTCTTGACGGTCAGAATTTCAGACAAGATTTGTGTGACCGTGTGTATGCTAGACAAGTTTGAGCCAACATTCCGTCAGAAAAAATCCACGGTTTTCTTGTCGGAATTTCCGATCGTGTGTACGGGGCATTACTGTTGCCTTTCTATCATCTCAAACCAGTTTGCCCATTCTCCTCTGACCTCTGACATCAACAAAGCATTTTCATCCACACAACTGACACTCACTGAATATTTTCTCTTTTTCCGACCATTCTCTGTAAATCCTAGAAGTGGTTGTGTGTGAAAATACCAGTAGATCAGCAGTTTTTGAAATACTCAGCAACCATGCCACATATATATGCCACATATATATGAAAGAGAGGGTGTCGTGTTTAGACCTTACTGTATAGGTCAGCAAAGAGAAAAATGTGTGAGTAATGCTTGGCACCAGAAAAAGTTGCACTAAAGCAAATATTGCATATTTTCGGTAGTATTCCACTAGGTACTACTAGTCTTGGAGACTCAGAAATGGTAAGATCTTCCACAGCAGATTTTGGCTCAGGCTCTTATTACATCACATGTGTCAAACACAAGGCCCACCAGGCCATTTTACATGGTCCTTGCACCCAGGGCATTTGTTCAGCTGGAACGTGGTGGAATGGCCACCTCCACCTCCCACTCCCCACTCATTACTGTCACTTGTAATCAAAAAAAACTTCAAGTTTACAAGGACACCTTTTCTCTCGGCATGTCTCACGTATTCTTGCCTATTTGCACTCATGGCGGAGACAAGGTAAGCTGGCTGGGTGCCCAGATTCCAACCAATGATCTTCCTGCAAATGAGAGAGAGAGGCGGAGCTGCCTACACTGCCAGTACTAAAGTAGGGCTGGGTAGGTAAGATGCAAGGAAGCTTTTGCAGTGCACTCCTTAACCCTGCACTCTGTACACAATGCACCCCTGAACTCTGCACTCTGTACACAGTGCACCCCTGAACTCTGCACTCTGTAAATAGGGCACCCCTGAAACTGCACTACTGTACATAGCATACCCCTGAACTTTGCACTATGTATGTAGTGCACCCCTGAACCCTGCATTCATGGCAGGACAAGGTAAGCTGCCTGAGTGCACAGATGCCGACCAATGATCTCCCTGCAAATGATAAAGCGAGGCAGAGTTGCCTACAATGCTTGTACTAGAGCTGGGCTGGGTAGGGGAGATGCAAGGAGGCTTTTGAGGGAAGGGGGAAGAGATGAGGGCTGTGGAGGGAGATGTATGAAGAGGTGGAGGATGGGGGAGAGTGGTGCAAAAGTCAGATCAGAGGAGGGGTGAAAGTGAGATGTGGTCAGCCTGTGAAAAAAGCGAAACCCTGCATAGCACACCCCTAAACCCTACAGTCTGTATGTAGCACACGCCTTAACCCTGTGCTCTGCTCTGAACTCTGCACTCTGTACATAGCGCACCCCTGAACTCTGCACACTACATAGCACATCCCTGAACTCTGCACATAATGCACACCTGGTATTTATTGCCCTTTTAAGATACTCCCACTGTAATATGGCCACACCCACTATTCAATGCGGTCCAGCGGAGGGGGTATGGTTGAGTTCCTGCACCTATTCTCTTCGGAAAAAAAGTCCTGGATACATTAACTAAATATAGTCTTACAGATACAACCAGCTCTTTGAGGACAACCATAATGCTGATGCGGCCTACAATGAAATTGAGTTTGACACCCCTGTCTTACATGATCTTAACAATGGTGTAATTTCCCTGCAAATGTCCCCCCGAATTTCAAGAAATCCAGCATGGAGTGTGACACCATGTTTTCTATGTGTTTTTAAATGTGTGGAATTTTTTTGCTCTTTGTGGATTGTTACAGTTCAAGAAATCAAAGGGGTTCAACAAGAAAAGACCATTTTCACCTAATTTGACAATCATATGACTATGTATAGGTCAACTCACCTGACTAATTTATAGGTTCTAGGGGACCAAAGGGCCATGATTAAAAGCCTGTTGTTTGCCATATGATAGTTGGTAAATTCCAGACTTTACCATAGGCATATTTGACCATGGCTAACCATACCCAGACATAAAGACACCTTATAGTGTATGTGTGGCTTAAAAGATAAGCACAACATAAAGAGATAATAAACCCAGAAGCAAACATTTATTGTATTGCAGCTTACCACTTCTTAGATGTGATCACTGCATTTGTTTTCCTTTTTAGGCTTCCTTACCTTTAGTTTCATCTGGTGATCCAGCCAGTAAGTTTGTTGTTTTTCAATAGAACAAACTGTCCTGGAAATGTAGCAGCTAGAGTGTTGAGACAAACTATTAACCACTGACAGGGGTGCTTACAATGATCAGATTTTTTTTGTTTATATAAAACCTTTATTTCAAAAGAAAAAAAAAAACTGTTGCAACTGCTTGTAAAGTATGAGCTGGGGTTTGGCTTCAATGTGTTAATGTACCTAAATCTACTTATACATCTAACACTCCCCTCCCACAGACTGATAATTCTGCTGTTGCCCTTGTGCTTATTCATCCAGAGTGGAGGCACTCTAATACAGAAGGTGTGTAACTGTCCAAATCACTGGATGGTAACAGAAGGAAAAAAGCTTAAACAATAGAAAACGTATGCAGCCACCACATCTAGAGATTGGTAAGCTGCAATGTATTACATTTTTAGTTAGGGGTTTAACACTGCTTTCATTTGAACTCAATTTCAGCTCATAGCTCTGCAGCAAAAATTTCCATACAGTTATATACTGGATCGCTGATGTACGGAAACTGAAGTTCACCCTGCATGGTCAGTCCAGCAAAGTGTTACTCATCGCTGTGGATGAGCCATGCATAAGGGTATAGAATAATAGATGTACCCATTGCATGCTCCAAGCTGAGGATGTAGACAATGAATTTGCCTTTATTGCAAGGTCAGACACATATAGAAGCTCTTATGCCGTGTACACACGATCGGCTTTACCGCTAAAAACAGTCCGATGGACTTTTATCATCGGACAAACCGATCGTGTATGGGCCCCATCGGTCTTTTTTCCATCGGTGAGAAAAAATAGAACATGTTTTAAATTTATCCGATGGGAAAAAAAACTATAGCAAATTCTGATCGTCTGTGTCAAACTCCATCGGCCAAAAAACCCACGCATGCTCAGAATCAAGTCGACGCATGCTCAGAAGCATTGAACTTAATTTTTCTCGGCTTGTCGGAGTGTTTTACGTCACGGCGTTTGGGACAGTCGGATTTTTGACTGATGGTGTGTAGGCAAGACTGATGGAAGTCAGCTTCATCGGATTTCCGATGGAAAAATCCATCAGATTAGAATCCATAGGAAATCCGATCGTGTGTACAGGGCTTTAGAAGTCAATTGAAAAAAAGAATGTACTGATCATGCACCAGATAGGCAGTGCAATCTTAAAGTGAGCTGAGGCGAGGAGAATCAGCAGCACACTGAGCTTCCCAGTAAATGGCTGTGTAGCGGGAGCATGTCAGGACCAGGATAATCATTGAAGGAGAGCCCATCAAGTATTCAGCATAGCTAGAGAATTGACCGCGGAGTGCTCTCTTGCTTAGTGTGGTCAGTGTTTAATAGGAAAGCAGAGGGACTGGAAGGAGCATCAGGGATTTCACATAAAGAAAACAATACAAAGAGAACAGGAGACTGTCTCATACAAGTACATGATACAGCAGGCATATATCAGAAATATGAAGTGTTGGGGTAACAAACGCTTTAAGTTTGGAACATCATAAGTATATAAAGTGACTTTATGGTAATTTTTGTATCTATTTCTCTACCGCCCCATAGTCATATGACGGCGGCAGGAACCCTTTGTCCCTCCGGGCTGCTGTCATATGACGTCTTTGGCTTCCCGAGCCTCTAGGCGGTGAGCCCGCTGCCGGCGTCACTCGGAAGCCGATGCGCGTGCCCGGTGGCCGCGATGTCCTCCGAGCACCCGCGATTGCCTGTTAGACAGCAGGGGCATGGATCCTGTCAGAGGTGAGGAGACTGATGGTGTGTTCAGTACAGAGGAACACTGATCGGTCTCCTCCCCTTGTGAGTCCCCTCCCCCTACAGTTAGAATCACTCCCTAGGATACACATTTAACACCTTGATCGCCCCCTAGTGTTAACCCCTTCCCTACCAGTCTCATTTACACAGTATTCAGTGCATTTGTATAGCACTGATCGCTGTATAAATGAGAATGATCCCAAAACAGTGTCCAAAGTGTCCGATCTGTCCGCCGCAATGTCACAGTCATGATAAAAATCGCAGATCGTCGCCATTACTAGTAAAAAATAAAAATAACAATAAAAATGCCATAAATGTATCCCCTATTTTGTAGACGCTATACCTTTTGCGCAAACCAATCAATATACGCTTATTGCGATTTTTTTACCAAAAATATGTAGAAGAATACGTATCGGACTAAACTGAGGAAAAAACTTTTTTGGGGAATATTTATTATAGCAAAAAGTTGCTTTTTTTCAAAATTGTTGCTCTTTTTTTGTTTATAGCACAAAAAATAAAAACCATGGAGGTGATCAAATACCTCCAAAAGAAAGCTCTATTTGTGGGGAAGAAAATATCAAAATTTCATATAGGTATAGTGTTGCATGACCGTGCAATTGTCATTCAAAGTGTGACAGCGCTGAAAGCTAAAAATTGGCTTGGGCAGGAAGGGGGTGAAAATGCCCGGTATTAAGGTGGTTATGCTTTAAAACTACCCAAATTGGATTCCTGCTTTTACATAAATAAACTTCATAAAATGAATGCATTTCATGTCAATTCTATAATAGCATCTAACTGCAACCTAACAGTATTTTCCTGCAACAGAAGTGTGCAGACGTTATCTGTAGTCGTTGTTCATGCCCCATAGACCGCCTGATTGTCACTTATACTGTCACTGCCAGCTATCAGACACCTTCATCTAATGTCCCTTTCATAATTAATGCTTTGTTGTAAAGGTGGGCTGGGATGACAGATCTCAGAGGAGGTGAATAGATCTGCCTGTCCTTGAAACAATAGACAAGTGTCCAATGTCACTCACTATGAAAATAGCTCTGAAATGATCTTGCATGGCCTCAAGGCATCTATGTACGTTCAATAGCTGCTTGCCGTAAATGCATGATATGATTACCTAACAAGCATTACCAATAATGATTCTTTAAAAAACATATGCCAATACTTATTGTTTGAACATATTTGTGCCTATGGAAAGAGGAGGGGGGATGCAGGCAGCAGCTGTCGCAGGTCGGAAAACAGTTGTGTTTGGCTGAGTAAATCCATCTTGGTTAACCAATGGTGTCCCTCATCAGGTACAGGCAGGAGACAATAGTGGGAGTCCATGCATATTCAAAGATTCCCTGATTTTACCATTAAAAGACAGATTGTTTAAAACATTTAGTTGTGTATGTAGTTTCCATTAGAATCTGAATTTCCTCTGCGGACTGCCATCTCTCCTATACTTTACTTTCTCTTCCCCACTTTATCCTGTCTAAAATACATTTCCCTAAAGCTTTCTTTCCCACTTTGTCTCCTCGGCATATGTTTCTACTAAAACTATTCCACATTAGGCTGTCTGTAAAACTAGATATTAAAGTGTTTGCAAACCCAAACAACTTCCTTTATTTGCCTATTAGGTATACCGTTGAATGTGTTTTGTTATATCTACTAAGTGCAAATAAAAATACTTGATCCTTTCAGAAATCTAGGGAGCTGCTAACTTCCTGTGCTCTCCGTTTGTCCTGCTGATTATCTGCCAAAGCCTTGACCTGGGACCTCTGATGTGTCTGCCAGTGACTTTTCTTGCTGAGTCACCTGAGATACTGGACAGCTCTGTGGATGATTCCTTAAATTATCTTGCCTTGAACTGTGCTTCTCTTGAACTTTCAACTCTTTGCTCTTCACACAAACTTTATGATTAAAGCCATGCCTCTGCAATTCCTATTTGCCAGAATATTGTGCTCTCTCCAGCCAATATTTTGCTCTTGTCACTCCTGCTGCTATTCGTATCTGCGGTACCACTCGTTACTGGTCTTTAGCTTGTTTCTTGACTATGCTTCTGCTTGATCCCAACCTGAAACCACTTGTTACTGACATTTGGCTTGCTTACTGACTACACCTCTGCTTGATCCCTATCTGCTATATCTGCTACAGGACCCCAACTTACCTCCTGGTGGGGCGATTCTGAGGAATGGAACCTGGTACTAACACACAGCAAAACCCATCTCCACCACCAGGAGCTCTGGTAAATATCGGTTATGCCCTGTAAACACAATCGGATTTCCGATGGAATAAGATCCGTTGGAATTTTCCGTCGGATTTCCGATGAAGCTGACTTCCATCAGTCTTGCATACACACCATCAGACAAAATTCCGACCGTCCAAAACGCGGTGACGTAAAACACTCCGACGAGCCGAGAAAAATGAAGTTCAGTGCTTCTGAGCATGCGTCGACTTGATTCTGAGAATGCGTGGGTTTTTTCTCCGTTGAAGTTCCACACAGACGATCGGAATTTCCTATTGTTTTTTTTTTCCATCGGAAAAATTTAAAACATGTTCTATTTTTTTACACCGATGGAAAAAAGTCAGATGGGGCCAAAACACAATCGTTTTTTCCGACGAAAAAAGTCCAGCGGACCTTTTTCATCAGAAAAACCGATCGTGTGTACAGGGCATTAGTACCCCACACTTCAGGTGAGCCCGCATTATCCAATCAGGGTAACTTGCTTGTATAATTCTCTTATTCTATAGCTACTGGACTCCAAGCCTAACTCAAGACAGCGACATTATAAGTTAGCATTTTCAGGTCTCTCCGTGGACTTTAAAACACTTCCATCCCATATCATGGAGAAAAAAGAGAGAGGCATTCTGTAGTCCTAAATACTAAGAGGTTGATTTACTAAAACTGCAAAGTGCAAAACCTGGTGCAGCTCTGCATAGAAACTAATCAGCTTCCAGGTTTTATTGTCAAAGCTTAATTGAACAAGCTGAAGTTACAAGCTGATTGGCTATCATGCACAGCTGCACCAGATTCTGGGGGCTCCAGTTTTAGTAAACCACCCCCTATGCCTTGGTTTATATCAACAGGTGCCACCAAGCGCAGGTGTCTCTCTGCACGTTTTTCACATGTTCCCGTGTAGGGCAACACTTTTATTTCTATGGGCTGCTCTATGCACAAGAAATGAAGAAAAAAGTCCCAGATTCCTTTCCAAAAACACAGTGCACCAAACCACACGGTGCTACAGAATCATGTGTTTTAAAACGTATGAAATGGCAGCATGTTTGCAGATAAGTGGGGTGCCATTAGCAATATATGTCACCACTGTGCATTTGTTAAATGGCAGCTTGTTTCTCTGCTTGTCCAGAAAGCGCAGATTACGCAATAGTGTGAACCTAGTCTTAAGCCGTGTACACATGATAGGTTTTACCGATGAAAACAGTCCGATGGACTTTTTTCATCGGACAAACCGATTGTGTATGGGCCCCATCGGTCTTTTTTCCATCAGTGTTTAAAAATAGAACATGTTTTAAATGTATCCGATGGTTAAAAAACCGATAGAAAATTACTATCGTCTGTGGGGAACTCCATCGGATAAAAAACCCACGCATGCTCAGAATCAAGTCGACGCATGCTCAGAAGCATTGAACTTCATTTTTCTCGGCTCATCGGAGTGTTTTATGTCACCGCGTTTGGAACGGTCGGTTTTTTTACTGATGGTGTGTAGGCAAGACTGATGGAAGTCAGCTTCATCGGTTTTCCGATGGAAAAATCCATCGGTTTAAAAGCCATAGGAAATCCGATCGTGTGTACAGGGCTTAACAGTCCTAGGGTGACCTTGCTGTTCCTCCATAGACACAGTAGGGTGAATGAATTGTGTTCTTGGCAGAATCACCAGGTGACAATAATGAAAATTGTATTTTGTTTCAAACTCCAACATGATATTTGATTACTTTATTAAGTTTCTCTGAATTGTTCATATAAAAAAATGAAAGCCAATCTCTTGCATCCTGTTTTTTTTTATTTTTGGAAAAACATGTCCATTTCTTGTGTGCCTCTGAATCTATACAATTTTGTAAATGAAGAATTTTCTGTTATACTGTATAATGCTGAATACAAGTATTTAAGGCTTTTGATATTTATATAAAAAAAAAATACTTTACACAAATAAATTATTGAAAACAAAAAATTGCAAATTGTAAAATGCTTAGCATCCCAAAAAAACATTAGGGTTTGCCATATTGTCAGTCGCAACCTATACACTATTTAATTGACCCAGCAATGCCCTTTGGTGCTGACATTGATCCAATGGATAACCCAGTATTTGGACTCTCAAAATGAGTAAAAGCTCTTTGCTTTAGTCTATAAATCATTTTATTAAGGGTGGACAGAGACATTTTAAAACAAGCCTTTAGGACATAGTCTCATTCATAATGTACTACTGTTCAATATGTTGTTGTAACAAAACCTAATGTTCAGCATTTTTGAATAATGGTTAAAGCAAAGTAAGGTTGAGTAGACACATTATTTGCTTTACTCCGTAACACTGATCCTCTAATGGTTTACATTTTTATTTCTATAAGGGTGCGCTCAGGAACTAACACTAATCGTAACAATTGGATATATGGCCCATAGATATGCCACTTGTCTGCATAGTCTATAAGATATAGAGTCCTAAACTGTGGACTACTCTGCAACTAATTACTCTTGTCTCCGGTTGTAATACATTTACATAAGTAAAAATAGTTGTTGAAAGATAAACAAAAATCAGGAACAAAAAAGGCAATATATCGTAGCTTACAGTCCTTAGATGTGATGGCTGCCTTTGTTTTATTTTTTTCAGGTCAAAACATTTTTAGCAAACACACAAAATACATGTTTTTCTTACCAGAGATGCACTTCCTGTGAGCTGCACAGAAGAATATCTTTCTTCCTAGGTATCTTATAATCTACCATTTGCCCTGCCCCACTGTGTAAATGGAAATGTAGATATGTGGACATGTTTGCAGTCAATATCAAGAGAGCAACCTAGCGTGACAACTATGGCTCCCCCCACAGATACAGTACAATGGAGAAGTGATGTAGCTACCTAGGGACTGGAAGTGTGCTTGGAATCCATGTGAAAATAAAGAAAAAGAAGCTTGAAAAAAACAAACAAAAAAAACATGAACTAGTAAGCTGAAATATGTCACATTTTTGCTTTTGGCTTTAGATACACTTTAATACCAAACTTCTATTAAACTCAGCAGATTTGCTCTCAGAGATTCACTGCTTTATTCTGGCACCTGTGATATGGCCTAGAAACATTCAATCTCAGCTATACCTCTATATACTATTCAAAATAAACAGTTTTTTTTTGGGGGGGGGGATTATTCGGCTATGTCACAAACACAGGGGTGATAAGGGCTGATAATTAAGGGGTGATACGTGCTGATGAAGGGGGGAGGATAAGTAGGTGGGGGGTGGAGATTATGGGGAGCAAGAATTAATACAACTATATTTTTTTTGGGGGGGAGGGGACTGGTCTGAGCTTTTGCATTTAAAGGTGGGGTACCTCTTATGTTGCCTCTTGCCTCCTCTTTGGGGAAGAACTACGAAATATATTGGTATTATGATAAGGTCCTAGGAGACACACTTTTTATAAGTATTGTATTTATGTTGTGTTGTGCTTGAGATGTTAGTCTACTGAATGAATATTGTCCTGGCTTTTTATGGTGACCTTTGCTAAATTTAATAAAAATCATTTAAACCTATTCAAAATAAATGATCACTCCATCCTGACCTGCTGATTGGACAGTGAAGGAGCAGCAGGAGACTAAAGTGGTCATCTCTCTGCTCACTTTGTTCGCTCTACTTGTGTGGTTGCTCATTGGCAGCATATTTGAATATAACACATTTCATTCATTGAAACGAATGAAGGAAGTGTGGCTTGTCTCCTTAACGTGCTTTCCATGATCCCTAGCGCAGTGACAGCTCCCTCTGCATGTTCACAGGAAATGTTGACAGGGCTTCTAAGGCCGCGTACACACGACCGTTTTTAATGTAGCCTGCCTTGCCTACACACGATCATGAAAAAAATGCTCGAGAAAAGCGCGGTGACGTACGAAATGTACGACGGCACTATAAAGGGGAAGTTCCATTCGGATGGCGCCACCCTTTGGGCTGCTTTTGCTGATTCTCGTGTTAGTAAGTTTGGTGACAGACGATTTGCGCTTTTCAGCCTCGTGCTCTTCAGTCCGTTACAGTGTGACGAATGTGCTATCTCCATTACGAATGCTATTTTTACCAGAACGTCGTTAAAACCTACACACGCCCGTTTTTCATGACGAGAAAAACGACAACGTGAAAAACGACGAGAAAAATTAGAGCATGTTCCAATTTTTTCTTGCCCATTTTTTACGTCGTGAAAAATGCTCTGAAGCCCACACACGATCATTTTTAATGACCATTTTAAAAAATTGCATTTTTCTCGTCATTAAAAGCGGTCGTGTGTACGCGGCATCACACCTGCATACTGGCACCGTGCAACATTCTTGGCAGCTGTCTTGATCAGAGTGCTTGGACACACAGAGGTGGCTTTAGAGTGCTGCCATCTGACATCTGTAAGAGACTTCCAATTGCTGCAGTGGCTCTCCTGATGCCTCATCCATCCCAGTGACAACTCCTTGTACCAGCCTTGATAACAATCTGTACTACAGTGTCACTTCAATACCATGGTGTAAGAAGCAGCGACATGTTAACTACAAACAAACGTCATCTGTTTGGTAGGGCAAAACTCTTAATCTACATACTTATTTCTGATCAGTGGCCTAGTAAGCATTGAAATCACCAGATAAGCATGACAGCTGAGCAACTGGCATTTCTAGCATGAATCAACATGGTTGAGCACCGAATCCTTTCTAGGTAACTAGGCTAAAGCTAAATGATAACTTGTTAGTTGCTCTTTGATGTTGCTTTAGCTTAATAAATACTGGCTAAAAAGAAATAAAAAACTTGTGAAAGTAAAATATTGCTTTCAAAGTAACGCTACCACATTTATAAGGAGGTTTATATTTTATTTATAGTATTATATATAGTATACTGTATATAATACTAGTATATGGTATTGCATTTCATCAACCTCTTGTGCTAAATGGAAACGGAATACAGAAATTCATTTTTTTTCTGTAAAGTATCAAGTCGGTAGTAAAAGCGGCAATTAATAATTCAACCAAAATGTTGAATATATATTGATTTAATTAGGAGTCGTGATATGAGACAAGATAATAAAGATCAGGCAGTTGAAATAGGAATTATAGCAATTCATACCAAATTAACATTTTACAGCAATTTATGATGAGCTGGATCCAGCAGTTTTTGCTTCCAGGAATGCCATTCTTTTTATAATTGTTAAGATCCTTTTACTGTAATTTTCTGATCATTTGCAAAGATCCTCCGATGTTTTTCTATATGGTACATGGCATGTCATGCTGTCTCTGCCATTTAATAATGCTACTGGGTGGCCATATTTTTCAAACACGTTGAATAAAACTTCTAATAATCAGACAACAGAGGATTTAAAGGGACAATCCACCCAAAATGTTTTTGGTTTTAGGTAGAAGCCTGAGAGATCAAGCACCTGACCATTTCTTATATCCCTCAGGACTGTATTAGTTAGACCACTGTACTTGAGTTTTTGGGTTGGCACACAAGCTGTGGTCTTGATGAAGAGTTTCTCTCTCCCTGTCCCATTACTATTTTATATTATACAGAATGCAACAGAATAGCCTTAAACACACAAAGGTAGATGAGAAAATGCAAAGGTGTGAAGAAACACTCAAATCCCCATGGTCAGCAATAAATGGATTAGACAAGACTAGATGGGAGTCAGAAAGTGAAGTCGTATGCCCCATACACACGATCATTTTTAATGTCATTTTTAAAACTGACGTTTTTCTTGTCATTTTTTTTCTTGTTTCCTCTCAAGCCTGTCTTGCATACACACCATCATTTTAAAAAATGTTCAAGAAAAGCGCAGTGACGTACACCACGTACGACGGCACTATAAAGGGGAAGTTCCGTTCGAATGGCGCCACCCTTCATGTTAGTAAAGTTTGTTGAGAGACGATTCGCTCTTTTCAGTCTAGTGCTTTTCAGTCCGTTACAGCATGACGAATGTGCTATCTCCATTACGAACGCTAGTTTTACCAGAACGAGCGCTCCCGTCTCATACTTGATTCTGAGCATGCGCATTTTTTTTCACGTCGTTAAAGCATGCACACTATCGTTTTTCACGTCGTTAAAAAAAACGACATGAAAAACGACGTGAAAAAAGAGAGCATGTTCGAAATTTTTAATGCCCGTTTTTCACGTCGTTAAAAATGCTCTGGAGCATACACACGATCATTTTTAATGGCCATTTTTTTTAATGGCATTTTTAACGGCATGAAAAATGATCGTGTGTATGGGGCATTATGGTTGCCATTATGATGTGATCTCTCTTATATTAGAAGGTGGGTGGAACCCCAAAAAAACTCACTGATGGACAGGAACAAAGTCAGGTATTATGACAGGGAGATCTCACGTTTGGAGCATACAAGCATTTAGGAAAGTCAAGGGCTGACTCAGCCCACCAGGCTCCATCGATAACAAAGTTGGGTTGCAAATGAGAAGAAAACTGGTGACGCTACAGTTGTAATCTAATAAAAATGTCCTTTATTCTTCAAACATGGGACAATAGAGCAGGATAGGTTATGTTTGATATGTTTCACATGTACGGGTGCTTAGTCGTAACCTAAGACTAAAAAAACAAGGAGAGGGGCGCCTCTGAGATAGATATCAATGTACCATTTATTAATAGCAATATTCACTCACATGTAGAATGAAGTAGTAGTATTCAGCTGGGTGGAAGAGTAGAGGGACTACAAGTCACAGTAGGTCCATGGGGCTGGCACCACAAGAAATCCTGTTGGGGAAGCGTGTGATGACAGGCACGGCAGGAGAGTTCCATCTGAGAGTTTCTTTCCAAGACCCAGCAGGTTCAAACTTAATGCAGAGTGAAATGTTCAGTCTGGCAATTCAAATGCAGGTTCCAGAGCAGTGGACTATCCGGTACTATATACTCTTATCCATATATTGAGGTACTTGCACATTGCGCCTTTTTTACTTGTTTTTTGTAACCTTAAGCCTCGTACACACGGTCGGACTTCAATCGGACTTTTCTGTGGTTTTTTGTCCGAACGGAGTTGGTTGGGAACACCCATAGCATACACACGCTCGGACTTTTCTGCAAACTTTCTTAAAACTTCTTACAACATCACGTGTTTTTTCTGCTCTTTTCTGATCTTTACTGCCACCCTTTGGTCAACTTCTGGTATTGTTGGTTGATTTTAACATTAGTTGTTTTGTCCATCGGACTAAAGTCTGATAGTTTTCTGTACACACGGTCAGACTTTGCTCCATCGGACTTTTGTTGGGCAAAAGTTTGTCCGTTTGCAGACCCAACTTTTGTCCGATGAAATCCAAAACCAAACGAAAAAAGTTTGTCCGATGGTGCGTACACACGGTCGGATTGTTTGTCCAACTTGCTCAAAACGAAGTTTGTTGGGCAAAAGTCAGACCGTGTGTACGGGGCTTAAGACTAAGCACTCCTACATATGAAACATGTCAACCATAACCTATCCTGCGATATTGTCCCATGTTTGAAGAACAAAGCACGTTTGTATTGGATTACAACTGTGCTGTGCGACCAGTTTTCTTCTCATTTGCATGTCACTGCGGTAGCGAGCCGGAGTCAGCACTTGTGAGTAACCCATTACTAGACATGTGTATTCGTTTTCATCCAAATCCATTTTCGTACGAATTTTAGGTATTTTCGTTATCGTTTTAACAAATGAAACCGAAAGCGCAGAAACTGAAAACCGAAAGATCCGACATAAACAAATGCTTTATTTTCTTTTTCGTGGCAACAACAGTTCGATATAGATAGGAGATTCGACATGACGCTGACAATAACAATCTGAGTCTATCGAACCTGTGGTCGAATGTGCCTAACCTTAACTCTATTAGTCCAAGATTATTCTACATAGAGAGAAAAGATTCAACATTATAGAGAGAAAAAATTCCACATTATAGAGAGAAAAAATTTGACATAGAGAGAAAAGATCGCTGCTGGAATTGGGTGGGGGAAGTAAAATAAAAATAATGATGATGATGAATGTTATTGGCTGATTGTAACCAAAGAGGAGGAGCAGTAAAATAGCTAGAACTAACTTGACAATTCAACATGAACGACGAAGATTCGACAAAGCATCCAAAAACATAAAAACGTTGAATTTGTCATTGAAGGCTTATGGTGTCTGTCGAAAGTTCTAAGAAGATTCGACAGAGCAGCTAAACTGTACAACGCCGCAATCGTACATTTCTGGTCAAATGCATCCGCCCATAGGCTATAGAAACATTCTAATGTTGGTTGACCAGAAATAATAATAAAAAAAATAGAATTATTACTAGTCATACAACATTAAAATTCTACTATAGCTAGCTTGTAGGCGGAACATTTGACCGGAAATGTACGATTGCAGCGTCGTACAGTTTTGCTGCTCCGTCGAATCTTCTTTGATAGTGTTGAGCGGACCCGAACTGTAAAGTTCGGGTCCGTACTGAATTTTGGCGTTTTCCCGACCCCGGACCCGGACCCGGATTTTGCGCTAAAGTCCGGGTTCGGGTCCGGATTCAGGAATTTAATGGCGCAGTTAGAAATGCTTCAGGGGCCAACCAATCACCATTTGATTAGCTGGTGTGCCCTTAGAAGCCATCATAGCCATGCCTACTAATGGCATGGCTGTGATTGGTCAGTGCAACATGTGACCCAGCATGTGACCAGCTTCTATATAAGCAAGAGGCACACAGCACAGATCGTCACTCTGCTTTTAGACAGTGTAGGGAAAGGATCCTGGCTGCTGTTGCTGTGAGGGAGAGAATTATATGATAGGAGTTAGTCCTGATTCTGCAATCTACTGATAGAAAAGATAGGGAGACAGTGTAGTGTAGTGTAGTGTAGGGGCAGGATCCTGTTTGTGCTTTCAGGGAGAGAGATTTAGATAGGAGTCCAGATTGAGAGATATAATAGCTCAGCGATCTGCATAGGTTTATCTGTTTGTGTTGCAAGCTCAGTGCACCAGCACTGCATTACGTTGAGTGATACACCTATTCCATACTATGGCTGTATTGTGCTCTTGCTAAAAGACCCATTTCGGGCAGAAAAAAAAAAAAAAAAAAGGCACTTTATTGTGCTTTTGCTAAAAAGACCCATTTTTGGGCCCCCCCCAAAAAAAGGCACTTTATTGTGCTGTTGCAAAAAAAAAAAAGGCACTTTGTTGTGCGCAAAAAAGACCTATTTTTGGGCAAAAAAAATATTTTGCAGTGTATATCTCTAGTTGTGTGAAATAACCAATTTCTATATATTTTTCTTGTACTATGCTATACTAAAAAAAAAAAAACAACTTTTTTTTGAATAGCATTCTCTGCAGCTGTGCGATTCAGCGGTTATATACTGTGGGTGTGTTGTGCTCTTCCAAAAAACGCCATTTAGGGCCACAGAAAATATTTTGCAGTGTGAAATACACATCTGGAGGTGTGTGAAAAAACAACATTATTTTTGAATAGCATTCTCTGGCCTCTGCAGCTGTGCGATTCAGCGGTTATATACTGTTGGGGTTGTTGTGCTCTTCAAAAAAACGCCATTTAGGGCCACAGAAAATAAATTGCAGTGTGAAATACACATGTGGAGGTGTGTAAAATAAACAATTTCTATATATTGTACAGTGCTATACTAAAAAAAACAACATTTTTTTTGAATAGCATTCTCTGCACTTCTATAGCTGTGCGATTCAGTGGTTAAATACTGTGGTTGTGTTGTGCTCTTCCAAAAAACGCCATTTAGGGCCACAGAAAATATTTTGCAGTGTGAAATACACATCTGGAGGTGTGTGAAAAAACAACATTATTTTTAAAAAGCATTCTCTGGCCTCTGCAGCTGTGCGATTCAGCGGTTATATACTGTTGGGGTTGTTGTGCTCTTGCAAAAAACGCCATTTAGGGCCACAGAAAATATTTTGCAGTGTGAAATACACATCTGGAGGTGTGTGAAAAAACAACATTATTTTTGAATAGCATTCTCTGGCCTCTGCAGCTGTGCGATTCAGCGGTTATATACTGTTGGGGTTGTTGTGCTCTTCCAAAAAACGCCATTTAGGGCCACAGAAAATAAATTGCAGTGTGAAATACACATGTGGAGGTGTGTAAAATAAACAATTTCTATATATTGTACAGTGCTATACTAAAAAAAACAACATTTTTTTTGAATAGCATTCTCTGCACTTCTATAGCTGTGCGATTCAGTGGTTAAATACTGTGGGTGTGTTGTGCTCTTCCAAAAAACGCCATTTAGGGCCACAGAAAATATTTTGCAGTGTGAAATACACATCTGGAGGTGTGTAAAATAAACAATTTCTATATATTCTTCTTGTACAGTGCTATACTAAAAAAAACAACCTTTTTTTTTGAATAGCATTTTCTGTAGCTGTGCGATTCAGCGGTTACGTGCTGTGGGTGTGTTGTGGTCTGGCAAAAAACGCCATTTAGGGCCACAGAAAATAAATTGCAGTGTGAAATACACATGTGGAGGTGTGTAAAATAAACAATTTCTATATATTGTACAGTGCTATACTAAAAAAAAAAACATTTTTTTTGAATAGCATTCTCTGCACTTCTATAGCTGTGCGATTCAGTGGTTAAATACTGTGGGTGTGTTGTGCTCTTCCAAAAAACGCCATTTAGGGCCACAGAAAATATTTTGCAGTGTGAAATACACATCTGGAGGTGTGTAAAATAAACAATTTCTATATATTCTTCTTGTACAGTGCTATACTAAAAAAAACAACCTTTTTTTTTAATAGCATTTTCTGTAGCTGTGCGATTCAGCGGTTACGTGCTGTGGGTGTGTTGTTGTCTGGCAAAAAACGCCATTTAGGGCCACAGAAAATATTTTGCAGTGTGAAATACACATCTGGAGGTGTGTAAAATAAACAATTTCTATATATTCTTCTTGTACAGTGCTATACTAAAAAAAAACAACCTTTTTTTTTTAATAGCATTTTCTGTAGCTGTGCGATTCAGCGGTTACGTGCTGTGGGTGTGTTGTGGTCTGGCAAAAAACACCATTTAGGGCCACAGAAAATATTTTGCAGTGTGAAATACACATCTGGAGGTGTGTAAAATAAACAATTTCTATATATTGTACAGTGCTATACTAAAAAAAAAACATTTTTTTTGAATAGCATTCTCTGCACTTCTATAGCTGTGCGATTCAGTGGTTAAATACTGTGGTTGTGTTGTGCTCTTGTAAAAAACGCCATTTAGGGCCACAGAAAATATTTTGCAGTGTGAAATACACATCTGGAGGTGTGTGAAAAAACAACATTATTTTTGAATAGCATTCTCTGGCCTCTGCAGCTGTGCGATTCAGCGGTTATATACTGTTGGGGTTGTTGTGCTCTTCCAAAAAACGCCATTTAGGGCCACAGAAAATAAATTGCAGTGTGAAATACACATGTGGAGGTGTGTAAAATAAACAATTTCTATATATTGTACAGTGCTATACTAAAAAAAAAACATTTTTTTGAATAGCATTCTCTGCACTTCTATAGCTGTGCGATTCAGTGGTTAAATACTGTGGTTGTGTTGTGCTCTTCCAAAAAATGCCATTTAGGGCCACAGAAAATATTTTGCAGTGTGAAATACATATCTGGAGGTGTGTGAAATAAACAATTTCTATATATTTTCCTTGTACTGTGCTATACTAAAAAAAACAACCTTTTTTTTTTTGAATAGCATTTTCTGCAGTTCTGTAGCTGTGCGTTTCAGCCATTACGTACTGTGGGTGTGTTGTGGTCTTCCAAAAAACGCCATTTAGGGCAAGATCCTAAATTTGGAAAATATGAGGGGAAGGTCAAAGGGACTTGGTGGCCCCGGTCGTGGTGCTGCTGGTGGAGCTCCTGTTGCAGGGAGAGGACGTGGTGGATCTGTGCCAGCTACACGCACAAGTGAAACACCTTCCTCAGGTGCGAGTAGGCGACCGAGCCTGCGGCGATATTTTGTCGCGCCTAATGAGGCTGTACCAATGTTTAGGCCAGGACAAGTACAGGCGATAGTAGATTGGGTTGCTGACAGTGCCTCGGGTTCCTTCACATTGTCTCCCACCCACTCTTCTGATGAAAGATCAGAGTTGGCACCTGAAGCCCATGTCCATCAGTCTTTCACCTCACCCCCTTGCAAATCAGCCAAGCAGTCTGAGCCCCAAATCATGCAGCAGTCTCTTCTGCTTTTCAATGACTCTGTTAGCAGGGTTTCCCAGGGCCATCCACCTAGCCCTGCCCCAGAAGTGGAAGAGATTGAGTGCACCGATGCCCAACCACTTATGTTTCATGATGGGTACATGGGAGGACCATCGCAGCACGTCTCGGATGATGACGAAACACAGGTGCCAACTGCTGCTGCTTTCGCAATTGTGCAGACAGACATGGAGGGCAGGGGTGAAGACTGGGTGGAAGATGATGTGGAGGACGATGAGGTCCTCGACCCCACATGGAATCAACGTTATGCAGGTGACCAGTGTAGTTCGGAGGAAGAGGCGGTGGTCTCACAGAGCCACCAGCACAGCAGAAGAGGGAGCAGGGTGCAAAAACGGAGCATTCGTCCCCTAGACAGTACATCTGCTACTGCCCAACGCAGCAAGGGACCGAGCACACCAAAGCCAGGTCCAAGGACTTCCCTAGCGTGGCAGTTCTTCACACAGTGTGTTGATGACAAGACACGAGTGGTTTGCACGCTGTGCAATCAGAGCCTGAAGCGAGGCATAAACGTTCTCAACCTGAGCACAAGCTGCATGGCCAGGCATCTAAGTGCAAAGCACGAGCTGCAGTGGAGTAGACACCTCAAAACCAAGAAAGGTCTCTGGCTCCTCCTGCTTCCTCTTCTGCTGCAGTCTCGGCCTCTTCATCCACCTCTGTAGTGACAGTGGCACCTGTCACCCCGCAAACAGAGGATCTGCCAGCAACACTACCACCTGGGTCACCAACCATCTCCACAA
Organism: Rana muscosa; assembly: GCA_029206835.1. Taxonomy (NCBI): domain Eukaryota; kingdom Metazoa; phylum Chordata; class Amphibia; order Anura; family Ranidae; genus Rana; species Rana muscosa. The sequence continues at coordinate 130,543,925 of CM055119.1, read as the reverse complement.
TGTCCCATGGAAGCGTTCAGCTCTCTATCTCCCAAACATTGGAGCGGAAGAGGAAGTACCCCCCTAGCCACCCGCGATCCCTGGCCCTGAATGCCAGCATTTCAAAATTCCTGGCCTTTGAAATGCTGTCATTCCGTCTGGTGGAGACGCAGAGTTTTAAAAGCCTGATGGCATTGGCTGTCCCGCAGTACGTCATGCCCAGCCGCCACTACTTTTCCAGGCGAGCCATCCCTTCCCTGCACAACCAGGTGGGGGACAAAATCAGGTGTGCACTGCGCAACGCCATCTGTGGCAAGGTCCACCTAACTACGGATGCGTGGACCAGTAAGCACGGTCAGGGACGTTATATCTCCCTAACAGCACACTGGGTAAATGCAGTGGCGGCTGGGCCTGAGGCAGATAGCGGTTTGGCGCATGTCCTTCCACCACCGAGGATTGCAGGGCGCTTCAGTTTGCCTCCTGTTGCTAACTCCTCCTTCTCCGCTTCCTCATCCTCTACCGCCTCCTCATCCATTCAGCGTAACACCTTCACCACCAACTTCAGCACAGCCAGGGGTAAACGACAGCAGGCAGTTTTAAAACTTTCCTGTTTGGGGGAAAATCCCCACACCGCGCAGGAGTTGTGGAGGGACATGGAACAACAGACCGATGAGTGGTTGCTGTCAGTGAGCCTCAAGCCCGGCCTGGTGGTGTGCGATAATGGGCGAAATCTCGTAGCAGCTCTGGGTCTAGCCGGTTTGACGCACATCCCTTGCCTGGCGCATGTGCTGAACTTGGTGGTCCAGAGGTTCCTTAAAAATTACCCCAATATGCCAGAGCTGCTGCAGAAAGTGCGGGCTGTCTGTGCGCACTTTCGGCGTTCTCACCCTGCTGCTGCTCCCCTGTCAGCGCTGCAGCGTAACTTCGGCCTTCCCGCTCACCGCCTCATATGTGACGTGCCCACAAGGTGGAACTCCACCTTGCACATGCTGGCCAGACTGTGCGAGCAGCAGCAGGCAATAGTGGAGTTTCAGCTGCAGCAATCACGCGTGAGTTGCTCTGCGGAACAGCACCACTTCACCACCAATAACTGGGCCTCCATGCGAGACCTGTGTGCCTTGTTGCGCTGTTTCGAGTACTCCACCAACATGGCCAGTGCCAATGACGCCGTTCTCAGCGTTACTATCCCAGTTCTATGCCTCCTTGAAAAAACGCTTCGTGCGATGATGGAAGAGGATGTGGCACAGGAGGATGAGGAGGAGGAGGAGGAAGCGGGATCATTTCAAAGGCTTTCAGGGCAGTCTTTCACAAGTGGCTACGAGGGTGGGTTCCTGCACCAACAAACGCCAGGTACACAATTGTCCGGCAGAAAGGGCACAGTTCTGGAGGATGACGAGGTGGAGGAGGAGATGGAGGAGGAGGAGGAGGAGGAGGAGGAGCCATGTTCACAGCAGGGTGGCACTCAGACCAGCTCGTGGCCATTACTGGTGCGTGGCTGGGGGGATACAGAGGACACAGACGATACACCTCCCACAGAGGACAGCTTTTCTTTGCCTCTGGGCAGCCTGGCACACATGAGCGATTACATGCTGCAGTGTTTCCGCAACGACAGCCGAGTTGCCCACATTTTAACTGGTGCTGATTACTGGGTGGCCACCCTGCTGGATCCCCGTTACAAGGACAACGTACCGTCCTTAATTCCCTCACTGGAGCGGGATCGTAAGATGCGCGAGTACAAGCGCACGCTGGTAGATGCGCTGCTGGTGGCATTCCCACCTGACAGCGGGCGTACGGTGGAAGCACAAGGCGAAGGCAGAGGAGGAGGAAGAGGTCGCCAACGCAGCCGGAGCACCGGCAGCACCTCAGAAGGCAGGGTTAGCATGGCCGAAATGTGGAAAAGCTTTGTCAGCACGCCACAACAACCAGCACCACCAGCTGAGATGGAACGTCTTAGCAGGAGGCAGCATTTCACCAACATGGTTGAGCAGTATGTGTCCACAGGCCTACACGTACTGGATGACGGGTCTGCCCCCTTTAACTTCTGGGTCTCCAAATTGGGCACATGGCCTGAGCTTGCCGTTTATGCCTTGGAGGTGCTGGCCTGCCCTGCAGCCAGTGTATTATCTGAACGTGTATTTAGCACGGCAGGGGGCGTTATCACAGACAAGCGCAGCCGCCTGTCCAGAGCCAATGTGGACAAGCTCACGTTCATTAAAATGAACCAGGCATGGATCCCACAGGACTTGTCCGTACCTTGTGCAGAATAGACATGTATACCGGTGTTGTGACAAAAACTGTCCGGCCATCGGATTGTGCCCGGCCCGTACTGCGCAGGCGCAGCGCTTGCGCAGTACAGAGGACAAGGAGATTCACAAAATCTCCGAAGATGAAGGGCGCCTGCGCTGTGAGTGCAGGTTCAAGCCCCACCATCCAAGAGGACATACGGTAGCACATAGTAACAGGGCCCCTCACGGGCTCGCTTCGATCGCGGCCTTGCTTGGCTCGGCTTGAACCACGGATGGTGTGGCCTTCACCTGAACTCAACACGCAGGCGCCGTTAGTCTTGGGAGATTTTTGAAATCCCCTTGTCCTACATACTCAGCAAGCGCAGTACAGGGCGGACACTATTCGACAGGGGACAGAATTCGACACATCACCGGCCTTACCCAGCCATTGTTGTATTTTTGAACCAGTGTTGGCTACCTCGTCCTCCTCCACCGCCGCTTCCACCTACACAGCCACATCCACCGCCACCTCAACCTCCTACTCCATATGGACCTCGTCCTGCTAGGCCAAGATTAAAATTTTTATTTTATTTTTTTGTAGCGCACAGATCCTTTCCCCCTTACCTGCCTTTATGTTGTTGGCTCTTCGCAGGAGGGAGAAAGGCACACCGCTCTACCAGCCCGTATCCTCCTATATAAAGAGGTTGAGTGGTGTACTTGACGGGCCGTGTCCACAGCCGGAGTCAAAACTCCTCCAGAGGATGATTCTCACCTCTACTGTAGGTAGAGGCAAGTCCTTTAATTGCCAGTAAAGTCAATGTCCACACCAGCTGAAACTCCAACTCTTATTCTCTCATGGCAAAATAAACTGTACTCAGATAGAAAAGGTTAGAGCAAAGAAACAGGACAGCTTAAGGTGTGGAGGAGGTCCAGGCACAAACGTAGCACATTCACTTCACTGCTTAGGTTTCTCAAACAGTTTTTGGCGCACGGTCTCTGCCACAGACATTGAGGTTGGTCTCTGCCACAGACCGGGTGTACAAGGCCCCTGCCACGGGCCTGGAGAACTTTGGTCTCAGCCACAGACCAGGGTGTATAAGGCCCCTGCCACGGGCCGGTTGAATAAGGCCTCTGATACAGTCAAGGTGACCTTGAGCTTCTCCTTCTACGAACCTAGCCCATATCAAGGGGAAGACATCTCTCCAGGGAGTCAACAGACCATTCCTTCACCGTGACTCCCACATCGGTCCATCAGAATAATCCTCCCTTCCCTGGAACAGGGTCCCCTACACGAGGCGGCTCTGGACTCCAGGCTTTACTCCCGCCCCTAGGCCTCCATACCCAGGGCAGCAAGAACTCCAGGATAGTACCTCACCCCGGGCTAAAGGTGCCCGAGATGGAACAGGAACACATGCACCCAGGCCGAAGGCACCTGGGCGCGGACCCCACTGGACATCAGCCCCCAGGCCAAAGGTCTGCCCCTTTTATATGCTCTCCCGGCATGCACAGCAGGTTCCCCGCCCCGCTGTACTACTGCCAAGAGGGGACACAAAAGGCGCCACCTGTAGGCCGCAGGGAACTGCACACCAATACTGTCCCCCGAGGACAAAATGGTCCATGAATCCTACAGAATTAGGGTATTTGAGCCTATTTACCACTCAAACACTTTCCTTAAATTTAGCACCCCGCTACATTTTTATTTCAAAGTATTTTATTTTCCCACTAGCTTATCCATTAAATTAAATAATTTATTCCAGAAAGGGCGTATTCTGGGGCATTCCCACCATATGTGTGGCATTGTGCCGTTGAGTTTCTGAGGTTCTTAATGACTTCCTGTACCTCTTCTGCTGAAAAGGGGGCCTCCAGCATATTTTTTTATTTTTTAATTTTTTTTATGTTCTTTTAAGTTATTTCCTATCCACATTTGTTTGCAGAGCACTTGCCATGTTCTTAACAACATTTTGCTGCCATTTGCAGCCCTCTAGCCCTTTCCATTACTTTTTTAGAGCCTTTTTAGTCGTCAGAAGTCCGGGTCCCCATTGACTTCAATGGGGTCCGGGTCCGGGTTCGGGTTAAAGTTCGGTCCCGAATCCAAACTTTTTTCCGAAGTTCGGCCGAACCCGCCGGACCCGAATATCCAGCTACCCGCTCAACTCTATTCTTTGAACATTCGACAGACACCATAAGCCTTCAATGACAGATTAGACCTTAATTAATTCAGATTTTCGGACAAATGCAATTTCTAACAAAAAAACAAATAAATAAAAACGAATTTCGGGAGTAACTAAATAAATTTATTTTTCAGACGAAAACGAAATTCCGAAACAAAATATTTCAGTGTGCACATGTCTACCCATTACATAAAATACACCTGAGCGGTATCTTGTTCTCTATTTTGAACAAAGTTGGGTTGACCAGCCCTTTAATATTCAAGCAAAAACTAGCATGCTTTCGACAGTGACAAAACATCCAAGCTAGTTGTAAATCATTTCTAGCTTGTGGAACCATCTAATTGTGCAATCCAGTTGTCTTAGGTCAAATGTCATAGCAGTCTAAATGTAAGGTAGATAGCAGTATTATTTAATAAGTAGCAGGATGATCTTTATATTTAAAAAAAAAAACATTTTCTAGGGCAAATATTTCAATGCAGTGTATAGAGACACTGTACAAATAAACCATAGAAAATTCAGATTGTAAAGAAATGATTGCAATGCGTGTGACTAGCAAAATTATACACTATAAATTAATTAATTAGCTATTGAATGCAAGAATATTCTGCAATAACAAGATGCAATCCATGATATATTATAAAAGAGAGCAAGAATTGTGATCATATGTTTTTAAATACAGAGAAAATTATGGGAAATCTCTTTGTTAATTCAGAGACACAAGACAAAGTCTGAAGTACAACAGTGATGAACCTATTCTAACAGCATAGGTGCCAGCAAGATTTACCAAATATACTCGAGCATAAGCCGAGTTTTTCAGCCCTTTTTTTTAGGGCTGAAAGTACACCCCTCGGCTTATACTCGAGTCAGTACCTGAAAATCTTCTTAGACTGCGTCCGGCGTCCATTGTTTAAATATCGCAGCTTTCTCCTGGTCCCTTCTGTGATAGGCATTTCCAGCAAACACTGTGTTGAGTGTTCCGCCTATCACGGAGATCCTCTCATTCTCGGACTCCGTTTCCCAGCAGACACTGTGTTCAGTGTTTCGCCTATCATGGACGTTCTCTTGTCCGAGGATGAAAAGACGTCTGTGATTGGCGGAACACTGAACACAGTGTTTGCTGGAAACGCCTATCATGGAAGGGACCAGGGGAAAGGCGCAATATTTAAACAATGGACGCCGGCCGCAGTATAGGAAGATTTTCAGGTACACTCGGGCACAGGGAGGCTGCGATGGACACAGTGAGGTTGGGCACAGTAAGCTGGCAATGGGCACAGTAAGGTGGCACAGTGAGGTGGCAATGGGCACAGTGAGGTGGCACAGTGAGGTGGCAATGGGCACAGTAAGGTTGGGCAATTGGCACAGTGAGGTGGCAATGGGCACCTTTCCCCCCCTAGGCTTATACTCGAGTCAATAGGTTTTCTCAATTTATTGGGGTAATATTAGGTACCTCGGCTTATACTCGGGTCGGCTTATACTCGAGTATATACGGTAAGTATTTTCCATTGGATACAATTATTCCTTCATCGTGATTTCTGATTGGGTGTACCTGCCTATTACACACAGCTGTATGTAATGAAAGGGTTAATGTACTCATTAATAAATAGAACCTGTTGCCGAATTTCTAAAATGTTAGTTGACTAGTTGTAATTCTGATCCAAGATCTTCAATACTTTCTGAGTTTGGAAAAAAGATGCAGCCACTGGAGTCAAAGTGAATCAGAATTCCTGATCTGTGTATATGTGTTTCGGGTTGGTGACTTAGGAGCTTTGAACCCATGAGATCAGCATGGCAGCTAAGCAACTAGCATCAACATTTTCAAGAGAAGGCATTCAGACAAAGCCAATATATCTTTCCTTTTAAAGGGTTTGTGTATTTAAATCCAAAGTGTCAGATTTTGGCAGATGCTGATAAATTGAATCACTTGATGTCCATGTCTACAACTCCAGTGATGACAACTCTCTAGGATAATTTCCAGGTGTTATACCCCTTCCCTGGAGTCTATCTCCAGCTGAGGGTGTCACACGTCATATACTGCATTCTACATAATATATGGTAATAATAAAAAAAATATTCCTAGTAAATGTGGCAGGTGAGAAGATTCAAAAGCTCAAGGGAAAAAAATCTCCACAATATAAATAAAGCCAGCGTGACCATCAACAAAATTAATATATGTTAGAGTAAAAATAACCAAAATAGGTTAAACGCTGCGCTCGAATAAAGGCAAAAAAGTACAAACTAATGTAATAAAAGAAGCTGCCAGCACAAAAAAGCTTGCAATACAAAACTCAAATACAGGATAGAGGAGTTGTGCAGCGCTAAAAATTGATGATTAACCATAGATGAATAGTTAAATGGTATTAGGTGTAAATAATGGTGAATAATAATGGTTGATAAACCAAAAATGATGAAAACCATAAATACCACCACAATGTAAATAATTAGTGCATTAATCAATAATAAATGGTGAGCAATAGAGCATATAAACATGAAAAGTGAATCATATGAACATGACAAATGCAAATTCACAAAAATTCATGAAAAATGTGAATAAAATGAAAGTAATGGTGAAAAGAAGTCCAAAAAAGGAAAACTAAGGCAGAGTCCAGAAAATGAATTTGGACTAAAAAAACAGAGTCCCAATATTGAACGTGAATAATAGTAGAAAAACAATGTCCTTCCAAGTTAAAACGAAGACAAAATGGTGAAAGGGTAATCATGAGAAGTTAAGTACTCCATCCAGAATAGCGAACACCTTAAAGTGAGCAAAAGATCTGCTTACCAGAAGAAAAGACCACTATGGCGGTCTCACCAGGCACAGGGATATTCAGGTTTCCCAAAGACCTATGCGGTATCTCAAACGGCAGGATTCGGTAATACTCAAAAATAAAAGAGATGTTCTCTCATAGTGTAGTACTTTAAGAACTTCAATTTAATGAATATAAAAGTTGCACTTACAGATATGTATTTAAAAATGCCCATGTATGGTAAAACGGGGAGCGGCGTCTCCTCGGGCTTCTTCCGCTTGCTCAGTGCAGTAATTATCGACCTCTAACCGCGCGATGACGTCGACGTCATCGCGTGGTTAGAGGTCGATGGTCACTGCATGAGCAAGCGGAAGAAGCCCGAGGAGACACCGCTCCCCGTTTTTCCATACATGGGCATTTTTAAATGCATATCTGTAAGTGCAACTTTTATATTCATTAAATTGAAGTTCCTAAAGTACTACACTATGTTAGAGTAGATTGATTTTTTAAAGCTAAAATCCAGACAAATATTTCAAACAATTAATGTAGATATGTATTTATTTTATTTGCAAATATATACATTTGACTCCAGCCTCTTTTAGCACACTGACTAAGGCATTTAGCGTCTGAAACGTCGGAAACTTTGGCGTCTGAACTAATTATTTTGCCTTCAAAGAAAGGCCTATAAACGCAACTGCCTAAAAACGACAGTAAATTAACCTGTGTACATGTACACATAAGATAACATTGAATGAGTTCAGGGACAGTTGAAAAAAGTGTCCAACTGCCTCTGAAGGTCCGTTTAGCAGCAGCAGTGTACATGGGGCCAGTGGTGTATTTAGGATTTGTGCTGCCCTAGGCTCGTGCAGCCCCTAATTTAAATATGATCCACCCCTTCCTGTCAAGGTCACACCCCTTCCTGTTTAGGACCTGCCCTGAAATTTTCCAGTGGGGACACTAGTTCTGAGGGCCTTGGGGGAGGGGGAGGGATTCCCTTAATCTGCAGAGATTTCCTCCCACTTCCTGTTTGCCTATGGGGCAGGAAATTAAGGGAAATGAACGGATGGCAAAAAAAACTTAACAGGGGCTATGCCCATCCCTTACTTATCCAAAATGGAAAAAAAAAAGTGTTTCCTATAGTTCTAGTTTAAGCACAAATTTCTGCTAAATTTATGGAGGACTAATAGGATATAACCATGCCAGTGGTGCAGCAGAAAACATGTAGCACAGTGATGAAGGTATGTGATCCAGGCAGTGAGAAAAGGAAGGATTGGGGGCAGGAACAAATAAATCAGTTTGTTTTTCTCATCAGCAATCAACAGAAATAAAATTAAGATTCCTTAACCACTTAACGACCGCCCACTGTAAATATACGTCGGCAGAATGGCACCGACAGGCAGAATCACGTATATGTACGTGATTGCCTTTGTATAGTTGGGGGGTCCGATCGGACCCCCCTTCTTTACAGTAAGCGGTCGTTTTACCTTCGGGAGCGATCCGGCATGAGGGGACGGCCGTTCGATTCCGGCCACCCCCTCTCGATCGCTCCCGGCGAATGAGAGCTTCCCCTGCCTGTGTGCTTGTTTACACAGGCTGGAGGAAGTGATGTCATCTCTCCTGCGGCGCTCACATATACCGAGCGCCGTACAGGAGAAGATGCAGGTTAGTGCACACAACACTACACTGACACCAGGACACATAGGTACATAAATCGCCCCCCCAGGCCCCCCAGACACCCCCAGATCACCCCCCAGATCACCCCCAGCCCCCAGTCACAGTGTCACTGATTGCAGTGACCATCTATTTAGTGATCACTGCAATCAGTGACATTTGTGACTGTAAAAGTGTCAGTACATTTAGTTTTAGGTCCAGTGTAGCCCCCTGACCCCCCCTAATAAAGGTTTAACCCCCTGATCACCCCCCAGATAACCCTTTCACCCCCTAGTACCGCCGTCGCTAAGCGATCATTTTTCTGATCGCTGTCTTAGCGTCGGTGATGCTGATCGGTAGCCAGTAATTTTTTTTAGGTTCGCCGCAGGTTTTTATAGCGTCGGGTACCCCCATATATTACCTAATAAAGGTTTAACCCCCTTGATCGCCCCCCAGGTAACCCTTTCACCCCCTATCACCACGGTCACTCAGCGATAATTTTTCTGATCGATGTTTTAGCGTCGGCGATGCTGATCGGTAGCCAGTAATTTTTTTTAGGTTCGCCGCAGGTTTTTATAGCGTCGGGTACCCCCATAAATTATCTAATAAAGGTTTAACCCCCTTGATCACCCCCCAGGTAACCCTTTCACCCCCTAGCACCGCCGTCACTAAGCAATCATTTTTCTGATCGATGTCTTAGCGTCGGTGATGCTGATCGGTAGCCAGTAATTTTTTTTAGGTTCGCCGCAGGTTTTTATAGCGTCGGGTACCCCCATATATTACCTAATAAAGGTTTAACCCCCTTGATCGCCCCCCAGGTAACCCTTTCACCCCCTATCACCACGGTCACTCAGCGATAATTTTTCTGATCGATGTTTTAGCGTCGGCGATGCTGATCGGTAGCCAGTAATTTTTTTTAGGTTCGCCGCAGGTTTTTATAGCGTCGGGTACCCCCATAAATTATCTAATAAAGGTTTAACCCCCTTGATCACCCCCCAGGTAACCCTTTCACCCCCTAGCACCGCCGTCACTAAGCAATCATTTTTCTGATCGATGTCTTAGCGTCGGTGATGCTGATCGGTAGCCAGTAATTTTTTTTAGGTTCGCCGCAGGTTTTTATAGCGTCGGGTACCCCCATATATTACCTAATAAAGGTTTAACCCCCTTGATCGCCCCCCAGGTAACCCTTTCACCCCCTATCACCACTGTCACTAAGCGATAATTTTTCTGATCGATGTCTTAGCGTCGGCGATGCTGATCGGTAGCCAGTAATTTTTTTTTAGGTTCGCCGCAGGTTTTTATAGCGGCGGGTACCCCCATATATTACCTAATAAAGGTTTAACCCCCTTGATCGCCCCCCAGGTAACCCTTTCACCCCCTATCACCACGGTCACTAAGCGATAATTTTTCTGATCGATGTCTTAGTGTCGGTGATGCCGATAGGTAGCCAGTAATTTTTTTTTAGGTTCGCCGTCAGGTTTTTATATAGCGTCAGGTACCCCCATATATTACCTAATAAAGGTTTTAACCCCCTAATTGCCCCTAGTTAACCCTTTCACCAGTGATCATCATATAAGTGTTACGGGTGACGCTGGTTAGTTAGTTTGCTTTTTATAGTGTCAGGGCACCCGCCGTATATAACCCAATAAAGGTTTAACCCCCTGATCGCCCGGCGGGTGATATCAATTAGGTTTTAGCGTCAGAGAGGGTCTGCGTCACACCCCAGGCAGCGTCAGGTTAGTGCCAGTAGCGCTAACACCCACGCGTGAAGCATACACCCCCCTTAGTGGTATAGTATCTGATCAGCTCAATATCTGATCTGATCAGATCTATACTAGCGTCCCCAGCAGTTTAGGGTTCCCAAAAATGCAGTGTTAGTGGGATCAGCCCAGATATCTGCTAGCACCTGCGTTTTGCCCCTCCGTCCAGCCCAGGCCACCCAAGTGCAGTATCGATCGATCACTGTCACTTGCAAAACACAACACACATAACTGCAGCATTCGCAGAGACAGGCCTGATCCCTGCGACTCCAGTGCTGTAGGAGGTGATTTCACCACCACAGTTAAAAAAAAAAAAGCATATATGCCGAAGCATTGGGGCAGCAGGGGCGGAGGAGCATTTTGCTCCTAATGCCGCGTACATACGGTCAAAATTCCGATGGAGGCTTGCCCGTGGAAAAGTCTGACCATGTGTACGCGGCATAACTTTTGCGAGAAGATGCCCCCATGCTTCGGCATATATAAATGGTGCATGTATGCCCATCATTAGAAGTGGGTGGATGAAGGGCGGTATTCTAATGGTGGGCATACCCACCGATCAATCTTTTTTTTTTGTTCAGCCAACAGGCTGCATGAAAAAAAAGATTACAATACATGTCCAACAAGGACCAGCAACGTACTGGTATGTTGCTGGACTTTGAATGTTTATACCAGAATGATGCCTGCGGGTTTAGGTATCATCTTGGTATCATTCTTTTCAGCCAGCGGCCGGCTTTCATGTAAAAGCAATCCTAGTGGCTAATTAGCCTCTGGACTGCTTTTACAAGCAGTGGGAGGGAATGTCCCCCCCGGATATAAAAAGCGCCATTGGGAAATTGGGAAAGCATTTTATCACACCGATCTTGGTGTGGTCAGATGCTTTGAGGGCAGAGGAAAGATCTAGGGTCCAATAGACCCCAGTTTTTTCAAAAAAGAGTACCTGTCATTACCTATTGCTATCATAGGGGATATTTACATTCCCTGAGATAACAATAAAAGTGATAAAAAAAAAAATATGGAAGCAACAGTTTAAAAATAAAATAAAAAAGCAAAATTAATAATAAAAAAAAAAAAAAAAAAAAAGCACCCCTGTCCTGCCCTGCTCTTGCCCAATGGCGAACGCAAGCGTCGGTCTGGCGTCATATGTAAACAGCAATTGCACCATGCATGTGAGGTATCACCGCGAAGGTCAGATCGAGGGCAGTAATTTTAGCAGTAGACCTCCTCTGTAAATCTAACGGGGTAACCTGTAAATGCTTTTAAAGGCTTTTAAAAATGTATGTAGTTTGTCGCCAATGCGCGTTTGTGCGAAATTTTAAAGCATGTCGTGTTTGGTATCTATGTACTCGGCCTAAGATAATCTTTTTTATTTCATCAAACATTTGGGCAATATAGTGTGTTTTAGTGCATTAAAATAAAAAAAAGTGTATTTTTTCCCCAAAAAATGTGTTTGAAAAATCGCTGCGCAAATACTGTGTAGAAAAAAAAAATGCAACACCCACCATTTTATTCTGTAGGGCCTTTGCTTTAAAAATATATATAATGTTTGGGGGTTCAACATAATTTTCTTGCAAAAAAAATATGTTTTCATGTAAACAAAAAGTGTCAAAAAGGGCTTTGTCTTCAAGTGGTTAGAAGAGTGGATGTAAGCTTCCTAATGTTGTGTATAAAATGCCAGAACAGTTCAAAACCCCCCCAAATGACCCCATTTTGGAAAGTAGACACCCCAAGCTATATACTGAGAGGCATGTCGAGTCCATGGAATATTTTATATGTTGACACAAGTTGCGGAAAAAATACAATTTTTTTTTTTTTTGCACAAAGTTGTCACTAAATGATATATTGCTCAAACATGCCATGGGCATATGTGGAATTACACCCCAAAATACATTCTGTTGCTTCTCCTGAGTACGGGGATACCACATGTGTGAGACTTTTTGGGAGCCTAGCCGCGTACGGGACCCCAAAATCCAAGCACCGCCTTCAGGCTTTCTAAGGGTGTCAATTTTTGATTTCACTTCTCACTGCCTATCACAGTTTCGGAGGCCATGGAATGCCCAGATGGCACAAACCCCCCCCCCCAAATGACCCCATTTTGGAAAGTAGACACCCCAAGCTATTTGCTGAGAGGTATTGTGAGTATTTTGCAGATCTCGCTTTTTGTCACAAAGTTTTGAAAATTGAAAAAAAAAAATAAAAAAAAAATGTCCTTTCTTCATTTTCAAAAACAAATGAGAGCTGTAAAATACTCACCATGCCTCTCAGCAAACAGCTTGGGGTGTCTACTTTCCAAAATGGGGTCATTTGGGGGGGTTTTGTGCTATTTTGGCATTTTATGGCCTTCAAAACTGTGATAGGTAGTGAGGAGTGAAATCAAAAATTTGCGCCCTTAGAAATCCTGAAGGCGGTGCTTGGTTTCCGGGGTCCCGTACGTGGCTAGGCTCCTAAAAAGTCCCACACATGTGGTATCCCTGTACTCAGGAGAAGCAGCAGAATGTATTTTGGGGTGCAATTCCACATATAACCATGGCATGTGTGAGCAATATATCATTTAGTGACAACTTTTTGTAATTTTTTTTTTTTGTCATTATTCAATCACTTGGGACAAAAAAAAAATATTCAATGGGCTCAACAGGCCTCTCAGCAATTTCCTTGGGGTGTCTACTTTCTAAAATGGGGTCATTTGGGGGGGTTTTGTGCTATTTTGGCATTTTATGGCCTTCAAAACTGTGATAGGTAGTGAGGAGTGAAATCAAAAATTTGCGCCCTTAGAAATCCTGAAGGCGGTGCTTGGTTTCCGGGGTCCCGTACGTGGCTAGGCTCCTAAAAAGTCCCACACATGTGGTATCCCCGTACTCAGGAGAAGCAGCAGAATGTATTTTGGGGTGCAATTCCACATATAACCATGGCATGTGTGAGCAATATATCATTTAGTGACAACTTTTTGTATTTTTTTTTTTTTTTTTGTCATTATTCAATCACTTGGGACAAAAAAAAAATATTCAATGGGCTCAACATGCCTCTCAGCAATTTCCTTGGGGTGTCTACTTTCTAAAATGGGGTCATTTGGGGGGGTTTTGTACTGCCCTGCCATTTTAGCACCTCAAGAAATGAGATAGGCAGTCATAAATTTAAAGCTGTGTAAATTCCAGAAAATGTACCCTAGTTTGTAAACGCTATAACTTTTGCGCAAACCAATAAATATACGCTTATTGACATTTGTTTTACTAAAGACATGTGGCTGAATACATTTTGGCCTAAATGTATGACTAAAATTGAGTTTATTCGATTTTTCTTATAACAAAAAGTAGAAAATATCATTTTTTTTCAAAATTTTCGGTCTTTTTCCGTTTATATCGCAAAAAAGAAAAATCGCAGAGGCAATCAAATACAATTAAAAGAAAGCTCTATTTGTGGGAAGAAAAGGACGCAAATTTTGTTTGGGTACAACATTGCATGTCCGCACAATTTACAGTTAAAGCAGCACAGTGCAAAATTCTGAATTCACCTCTGGTCCTTTAGCTACAAAATGGTCCGGGGCTTAAGTGGTTAATGTGTACAACTGACACAAGCAAAGGATTGCAGGAGAGTCCTACTACCTACCTGCCTGGTATAGGTGACCATGTCAGTGTCCCTTGTGTTTGCACCATCCCTATCATACCGGCAGTTCAGCCACTTTATGGGTGCGCCAGACCGATTTGTCTGGCAGCCCAGTCCACCTCATAAGACTGACGCTACACTAAAAGTGTAGCGCAAGCCGGCAGGGACTCTTTTCATGCTGCCCCCCCTGCAAGGCCTTGTTGGCCTAGGCCAAGATACAGTGTTGGGTAGGGCCAGCACCAGAGACTAAGCAAGTGTGTAAACAGCAATGTGGATAGAAAGATTTCCTCCCAGAAAAGGAGGTGCAGTACTTGGAGCCAATGAGATGTTGTGAGTTCACATGGGTGGGCACAGAACATGCTAATAAGAGGAAAAAGCAGAGAGATTACCCCATAAGCTTGGCGCTGCTCCTCTTGTGGCCATTCATAGACTAGGGGCAGAGAGGTGACCTAGTTGTGTTATTTAACTGCAGCAGAAAAAATCCATGTCAGACAGGCTGTGCACTCTGAAGTGCTGTGCAAATCTTGAAACTGGATAGACAGAAATTCAAACACCACCAATTCACAAAAGGGATATTGAGGAACTGGAGAAGAGAAGGGCAACCAAACTGATGAGAGGCGTGAAGGAGCTCAGCTATGAGGAAAGATTAGAGGAACTGAATTTATTATCTATTGAGAAGAGGAGAATAAGGGGGATATGATCAACATGTATAAATATATAAGGGGTCCATATAGTGAACTTGGTGTTGAGTTATTCACTTTAAGGTCATCACAGAGGACAAGGGGGCACTCTTTACGTCTAGAGGAAAAGAGATTTCATCTCCAAACACGGAAAAGTTTCTTCACAGTAAGAGCTCTGAAAATGTGGAATAGACTCCCTCCAGAGGTGGTTCTGGCCAGCTCAGTAGATTGCTTTAAAAAAAGCCTGGATTCTTTCCTAAATGTACATAATATAACTGGATACTGACATTTTATAGGTAAAGTTGATCCGGGGAATATCCAATTTCCTCTCAGGGGATCAGGAAGGAATTTTAACACCTGCTGTAAGCAAATTGGATCATGCTCTGCTGGGGTTTTTTGCCTTCCTCTGGATCAACTGTGGGTATATGTGTATGTATATGGGATTGTATGGTTTTCCTTTTTTATTAGTTGAACTAGATGGACTTGTGCCTTTTTTCAACCTGACTTACTATGTAACAAATATTCTGGTAGATATACCTACCATGTATATATTTTAACTCTGTATTTAGGGGTTTTAAGTTTAAGCCCCACTCTGGGAACAGGGGACTTAGGTAAGAATATCTGGCTTCAAGTCAAGTCAAGTCAAGTCAAGCTTTATTGTCATTCTACTACACGTGAGGACATAAGGTAGAACAAAATGTTGTATCCCACAGGGCCACGGTGCTATACACAAGGTAAGGATGAAAAATGCATAGTAGGGTGGGTTAGGAAGGGCAGGAAGGGAGTGATGATTTAAAAAAAAAAGTTTGGTTTATCCCAGAATGGGACTTTAAAATCGAATCTTGCTCTTCTGTAAAATATGAGGTTAGCTCTGCCCCATCCTGAGCCTCCTGTTGGTCCTTTAGAGGTAACATCATTGACCAATGATGTTACCTCTAAAGGTAACATCATTGGTCAATGATGTTACCTCTAGAGGTAACATCATTGACCAATGGGGAGAAAATAAGGGGCGGGCCAAGCTTGGCTTTTCCGGGAAAGGCTGATATTTGCATCTAACATCAGCTAGTAGCTATGTATCTACTTATCTTTTTGAGTTACAATCTTAGAGAAAGCAACCTCTGCTTATTTTATTTTTTTCTTCATATGCTTAGGTTGCAGTGCAGGTTGACAGGTTTACTTTAAAAGCACCAATATGCTTAATATATATAAATTTTATTTACAGAAGAAAAAGAAAAATCACAGATATTTTTCTTCTGTATAGTGTATTGTATGCAATAGTCAAAAGGACCTGACACATTCACAAATCTCACACCCCTTAATGGAAATGGTCTCATCAGCCTTTCGCCCTCACTTTCCGCTCTAGAGGAGACAATTTTCAGTTCCTAAATCATTATTTTACCAGTATCTCTAGAGGTTGTACATGTCATACATACAGTTCACCTTGAGATATCAGAATATGCATCAGGTGTTCAATTAATATCTCTTTATTCCTTACACCTGCAAGTATTGAGTCTCTGCATCGTGCAAGGTTGACCTGGGTCAAGAAAGTTCAAAGAAAAACTAGGACAGAATTTTGTGTGTCATGTCTCATAGTATATGACAAAGTCAGACAGCTGGTCCTGGGAGACATGAATATATGTGCTCAGAAGGAAAGTGAATTTATCTTGAGAAGAATGATTCTTCTTAAGTTCACGGATACACATATAAATCAACAGGAGCCAAGAAAACATATACTGAATATATGTTTGGCTATAAAGAGGAATGGAGCCTAAACCTGTGACAGGGAGAAAGAATAGGGGTGAAAGTCTATATTGATGTATGCTTCATTCTCTTTTAATCTTTTAAATGGGTGTAATAAAAGGAATCTACAGTCAGGATTTAAGATATATTATGGGATTGAGTGTGATAAGTGTAATGTAAATAAAGTTATCAAAATGTGCTTCTGTGCACAGTTTATACAGTTGGCTTATTATGGTTGCCGAAGGCAATGTACATCAGGTATTAAAGTGTATGTAGTCTCTTAAGCCCTGTACACACGATCGGATTTCCGATGGAATCAAATCCGATGGATTTTCCATCAGAATTTCCTATGAAGCTGACTTCCATCAGTCTTGCCTACACACCATCAGACAAAATTCCAACCGTCCCAAACGCTGTGACGTACAACACGTACGACGGCACTATAAATGGGAAGTTCAAATCCAATGGCGCCACCCTTTGGGCTGCTTTTGCTGATTTTGTGTTACTGTGTGTTAGTAAAAGTTTGGTGAGAGCCGATTCGCACTTTTCAGTCTCCGTGCTTTTCAGTCCGTTACAGTTACTATCTCCATTACGAATGCTAGTTTTACCAGAACGAGCGCTCCCGTCTCCTAATTCAGTCTGAGCATGCTTGGGTTTTTTCTCCGATGGAGTTCCACACAGACGATCGGAATTTCCTATAGTTTTTTTTTCCATCGGAAAAATTTAAAACATGTTCTATTTTTTTTCCACCAATGGAAATTAGTCCGATGGGGCCCACACACGATCGGTTTGTCCGATGAAAACAATCCATTGGACTGTTTTCATCGGTCAAACCGATCGTGTGTACAGGGCTTAACAACGATTTTCTCTTTTAGTGTGACCCTTTGGTTTGCTAATCAAAATGTTAATTAAAAAGGACTGTGGGCTAGACATATAGGTACCACGATCAATATAGTTGTATAAATAAGTGGGCAGGTGCAATTTATTTTCTTCACTGCAGGTGGCGCTTAACCGCAGCGGCTCTGCAGCTGGAGAGGAAGTCAGGAGGAACCTGGTTCCTCTATCATTTCCTGGGTCACTGGGGAAGCGATCCAGTTGGATGTTGTTGCCCATTGTGACTCTGGCAGTCATCTTTGGTCAGCCAGAGCCTATTAAAGCCCTGGCCCCCGGATTTGGGTAGTGCACTGGTGCGCAGTCATGTTGGAACAGGAAGGGGCCATCCCCAAACTGTTCCAACAAAGTTGGAAGCATGAAATGGTCCAAAATGTCTTGGTATGCTGACGCTTTAACAGTTTCCTTCACTGGAACTAAGGGGCCAAGCCCAACCCCTGAAAAACAACCCCACACCATAATCCCCCCTGACCTCAACCTGATAGAACACCTTTTGTTTGGGGTTAGAATACCATCCTGCGGCCCTGTCTCCGAAGGGAGTGGATCATGCTCTGCTTCAGTATGTCACAGCACATGTTGGCATTCATAGTTCCCCCAATGAACTGTAGCACTTTGGCAGCACTCATGCACCCTCATGACACTCCCACCACCATGCTTGACTGTAGTCAGGACACACTTGTCTTTGTACTCCTCACCTGGTTTCCTCCACACACGCTTGACACCATCTGAACCAAATCAGTTTATCTTGGTCTCATCAGACCACAGGACATGGTTCCAGTAATCCATGTCCTTAGTCTGCTTGTCTTCAGAAAACTGATTGCGGGCTTTCTTTTGCATCATCTTAAGAAGAGGCTTCCTTCTGGGGTGGCAGCCATGCAGACCAATTTGATGCAGTGTGCGGTGTATGGTCTGAGCACTGACAGGCTGACCCCCCACCTCTTCAACCTCTGCAGCAATGCTGGCAGCACTCATACGTCTATTTTCCAAAGACAACTCAGATGATGCTGAGCATGTGCACTCAACTTCTTTGGTCGACCATGGCGAGGCCTGTTCTGAGTGGAACCTGTCCTGTTAAACCGCTGTATGGTTTCAGCCACCGTGCTGCAGCTCAGTTTCAGGGTCTTGGCAATCATCTTAAAGCCTAGGCCATCTTTATGTGGAGCAACAATTTTTTTTTCAGATCCTCATAGAGTTCTTTGCCACGAGGTGCCATGTTGAACTTCCAGTGACCAGTATGAGAGAGTGAGAGCAATTACACCAAATTTAACACACCTGCTCCCCATTCACCCCTTAGACCTTGTAGCACTAACGTGTCACGTAACACTGGGCAGGGAAAATGGCTAATTGGGCCCAATTTGGACATTTTCACTTAGGGGTGTACTCATTTTTGTTGCTAGCGGTTTAGACATTAATGGCTTTGTGTTGAGTTATTTTGAGGGGACAGCAAACTTACACTGCTATACAAGCTGTACACTCACTACTTTACATTCTAGCAAAGTTTTCTTCAGCGTTGTCACATGAAACGATATAATAAAATATTTACAAAAATGTGAGGGGTGTACTCACTTTTGTGAGATACTGTGTATATATATATATATATATATATATATATATATATATATATATATATATTCTGTCTCTTTTAGCCCTGAGGAAGGGGGGCTACAATCTCCTGCAGTGTGTTGGTTGTATTGTTACATGTAATATCAATAAAGAGCCACTGACTATCATTCTTTTACAAATCTCAACATCAGACAATAAAAAAACAAAAGGTGTGAAACTTTATATTTACTTTAAATTGACTTTAAGCTTATTCCTTTTTATAAGCATTTTTATCAAAACATTTCAATGACTATAATACCACTTTAAAGATATTGATTATATTCTAGATTTTATTGCAACATAAATAAGTCAAACACAGGAATGCAAAGTACAGACCGTTCAAAGTGACCTTTGTAAATAATCAGTGACCCTGCTACATTAATTGGTTTCACTCCACACCATTAGTGTGGCTGTAATTAGTCAACCTTTATCTATGAAAGAAGCCAGATCCAGCTAAGACTGGAGCAAAGTGCAAAGGTCGTTCGTCAGGCCTTAACAATTGAAAGTCAGATCCGCCTCACAGTTTGACAAACGGTGGTCTATAGTGATGTTCTTTGGCAATTATTACAATCCACATGGATTAAGTTTACAAAAACAAGTCATAGCAACACACCGTGTAGTTGTCAAGGAGTCGGTACATCATAACCATGGGGATTCTTACGTTCTGCACAAACACGGGAGAGGAACACAAACCTCTGCATCATGTAAGAGCATCACTATTAGGTCAATTATATACAAACAATTTACACTATGCACTTAGAGAGGAGCCCAGGAGAGGTTACATGTATGCATCATGTCTAAAAGGCATGAAGATTTTCCCGGGAAAATCATTTATTTCATGTTGTTTTTATGCTGCTTCCCGAGATGTTACATATGCATTCCAGGAGTATTATTTCATGTTGTTTTTATGGTTGTGATAGGTGTGAAGAATAGAAAATGTCATCTTTATGAAGTGAGATGAATCTCAACACATGACTAGGTGTTGGAAATGTATTTAACACATGTTCTAAAGCTTTAAAGTTGGCCTGGCTCTGGCAGCTGAAAGCAAACTGCATCCTGTTTAAAGAATTTTGAAACACTAATTTGTATTTTTTAAATTATATTTTAAAGCCGAATTTAGGTCTGGCAATTTCTGTGTAATTATAGTGGTTCATACAGTATATGTGCCATACCTGTGGGATCGCTGAAAGCTGGAAAACCCTATAGTATGCACCGTAACTACAGTAATCTCCACTAGCTTTTGGGTTCCATGCTAAGCGTCTGCTTGCTGTATTGTGAACACACTGGCTTGCTCACTGGCGCCGTTCCGAGAACATTTGCATTTTTTCAATGAATGAAATTCGGTGATTGGATGAGGTGAAGAGGTGGGATGTCACAAACTCCATCTCGTCCATACAGAAAACTCTTTTTTTTTGCTTCAAAACCTTTTTATTTAGACAATTACTCACATAATACATATAATCAGTGCATTTGGTCATATGAATCAATACATGTAAAAAACATATTAAATCATAAGTCCATGTGGTATTACAATGTCAATAACGGTGTACATACAGCTATGTCCCTTTTTTTTTAACCTCCCCCTAACCCCTAAACTACAACCAGCACACTCATACCCCATTGCATCTGGACAAAGCAAATAATTTTTTCCACCACCAAGTTTCTCTTGAGTCTGGTGTTTAGCCATTTACTCATTCAAACTGTGTTTTACCCTCTCCTCTCCCCTCTCCCCCCAACACCCCAAGAGAGGGTTTCTACATACAAAGTCTATCCTTTATCAATTGTGGTGGTGCAAGACTAGCATCCCCCAACCAAGGTTGCCATATAAGATCAAATTTACCCACTGTCTTCCTGCGGCTGTATGCCAGCCGTTCTCTAAGAAGTAAGGAATTAACATAGGAGATCCATTGCCTCCCCGTGGGTACCGCAGGTGCCATCCAGTATCGTGCAATACGTTTTCTGGCTAGATACATCAGTCTAGTTATCAAATAATACATTCCTTTCGAGAACATTTCAGCATTGATGGCCCCAACCAAGTACACCAGAGAATCCAAAGGTACAGGTACCTGGGCCAATCTAGTGATGCACTGGGAGACTTCCTCCCAGTACCGATGTAGCTTTGGACATCTCCAGATTAGATGTATAATGTCCCCCTGATGTGCTTTGCATTTTGGGCACAAGAGGGAATCTCTTCCTTCCCATTCTTTACATTCATAATTTTTCTAAGGGATTAAAGCAGGGATGACAACCTTTTGAAGAGCGAGGGCCACTTGGTAACCAGTCGCGGGCCACAATGAGCAGAGTGGGCATATGGCAGGTCCGCATATGCATAGTGGACATGGACACAGCTCGCTCTACTCTATAGAGCCAACTCTATTATGATTATTATTATACAGGATTCATATAGCGCCAACAGTTTGCACAGCGCATTAAAATGCAGGGAGACAGTACACCAAGAGTACAATTCAAAACAAGAGGGTTAGAGAAGCCCAGCTCCTGCGAACTTACAATCTAAAAGGGAGGGGCTGGTGAAACAAAATGTAGGGACTGTGAGGGATGAGCTGATGAGGGTAGTAGAAGATTTGGTTGGTAGCTGGAGGCAGGATAGGCCAGCCTGAAGAGATGAGTTTTCAGGGATCGCCTAAAAGTGGACAGAGTAGGAGATAGCTGGACAAATTGGGATAGTGCGTTCCAGAGGATGGGAGAGACTCTGGAGAAGTCCTGGAGATGAGCATGGGAGGAGGAGACAAGGGAGCTAGAGAGTAGAAGGTCTTGGGAGAAGCAAAGAGGACGGCTTGGGTGATATTTGGAGACAAGATTGGTGATGTAGCTCGGGGCAGAATTGTGAATGGCTTTGTATGTTATTGTTAGTGCTTTGAATTTTATTATTTGGGCAATGGGAAGCCAGTGGAGGGATTAGCAAAGAGGAGTGGCGGACACTGAATGGTTGGTAAGGTGGATGAGTCTGGCAGTGGCATTCATGATAAACTGAAGAGGGGATAGCTTGCGGAGAGGTAGGCCAATGAGGAGGGAGTTACAATAGTCAAGGCGAGAGATAACAAGAGAGTGAATAAGTTGCTTAGTGGTCTCGACGGTTAGAAAGGAGCATATTTTGGAGATGTAGCTCTTTTTTTTAGCAGATCGGATTGGTTCAATCTTGTAGAAGGAGTTTACATTCTCCCCTGATTCTCCTATGAGACTGCAGGACCCCTGACCCTCTGTATGGACAGTGCTGATTGCCCTGTGCTGATCACAGGCACCCTCCCAAAAAAAAACTCTAGAACTACAAACCAAACTTGTGTAGAGTGACTCCAAAGGCTCTGTACTGTCAGGAAATGGTTAGGAGACAGTGGAAGGGGAGGATCAGAGAAGACAAGGTCAAACAGCCTTTTTACACATTGAGTATAACAAGCATGCTTTACTACATATACAGACTGATTTTACTGTTGTTGGTTTAGTAACACTTTAATACCTGTATCATCCGCTCCATCTGATGGTCAAAATGTGGCATAGTTTTCTCATGGAGTTAGTTCAGAAAACTATACCACATTTTAGCCACTGGATGGAGCTGATGATACAGGCATTAACCTATTGGAAAAATTGCTGTGACATTTGGTTCAGCTTGCACAAATGCTATTGACATTACACATTACACAAACAAAACATGTTCACCATTGTTTTAGCACCATGGAGAAGAGTGAAGCCCTGTACACACGATCGGATTTCCTATGGATTCTAGTCTGATGGATTTGTCCATCAGATATCCGATGAAACTGTTTTCCATCAGTCTTGCCCACACACCATCAGTCAAAAAACCGACCGTTCCAAACGTGGTGACGTAAAACACTCCGATGAGCCGAGAAAAATTAAGTTTAATGCTTCTGAGCATGCGTCGACTTGATTCTGAGCATGCGTGGGTTTTTTATCCGATGGACTTGCCCATAGACGATCGGAATTTGCTATCTGTTTTGGATCCATCGGAAAAATTTAAAACATGTTCTATTTTTTAAAACAGATGGAAAAAAGACCAATGGGTCCCATACACGATCGGTTTGTCCGATGAAAAAAATCCATCGGACGGTTTTCATCGGTAAAACCGATCGTGTGTACAGGGCTTTAGAACCTCTATCAGTTTTTTTTGTTCACTTTCATAAGGTTTGCCATGTCAAGTGTCATAAGGAGTCATAAGGAGAGGAAGTGAAAGAAAAATTCTACCCAGTGTTTTTACCGACAACTATAAAGACATGTCAAAAGTTGTAACCTTTTCCCACTGTTCTAGGAAAAAAAGTTGAATGCAAAAACTTTAAATATTTCATATATAACTAAAGGAAAAACTTCAACTTCTTTTAGTTTTAGATAGAGTGGATATGAATTAGAATACCTGTTGCTGTCTGAGCCCCCATTGTGGAGATTCATCTTGTCTACTTGTCCTGTTTACTGTTACCACCAGAGTGAAAGTGAAAGAAAAATGACAAATTTTGGGTTGGCACCAGAACAGGAATATAGAGGAACTATTTCAATATGGACAATGGTTCTGGTGACCCTGGTGGCCCAGGGATTTCCTCTCAATTCCTGTTTTGGCTATGGAGCAGGAAAAGAAAGAAAATCTAAAAAAAAAAAAAAAAACTGACTGGGGTTTCATTATTCCCTTACGCTATCCAAAATTAAAAAAATACACATGTTTATTCAACCTAGGCACCAAAATGTTTTTGTTACTGTAAAACACTTTTTTCTTGACAAAGCATTTTGTCAAGTCAGGATGTTTAGTGACAACATCTTGATTCTCCACAACCTTTATGCATGAGTACTGGCCTACAGAGCCAATTGTTCCAGTTAACTGTTAGGACAAGGGTTAACTTTAGGCTTAGAGCTTAAAGCGGAGTTCCACCCAAAAATGAAACGTCCGCTTTTCGGAATCCTGCCCCCCTTCGGTGTCACATTTGGCACCTTTCAGGGGAGGAGGGAGCAGATACCTGTGTAATCCAGGTATTTGCTCCCACTTCTGGGCATAGGTCGCCGCAGCGACCTACGCCACGTCCGGCGCCTACTTTGTCCCCCGCGCTGTCTTCTGGGAGACACACCGGTCCCAGAAGACAGCAGGGACCAGCGGGATCACGCAGCGCGACTCGCGCATGCGCAGTAGGGAACCAGGAAGTGAAGCCGCAAGGCTTCACTTCCTGATTTCCTTACCGAAGATGGCAGCGCCTGCAACCGAGTGCCGAGGGACAGATCGGCTTCGGATGCCGAAATCGCGGGCACCCAGGACAGGTAAGTGTCCTAATATTAAAAGTCAGCAGCTGCACTATTTGTAGCTTTTGACTTAAATTTATTTATTTTTTAGTCGGAACTCTGCTTTAGGGAAGCGTTTTCATGCTACACTTTAATAGTATATAAAGTAATAACGAAACTAGTCAGGGTGATCACGTGACTTAGTTGTCCATACTAACTGGCGCCAACCTGGGACTCACAGGAGCAGACATACAGCACAATAGCGCTACCGCAAGTGAGTGGATGCCAAGCGATTTGTGACAAGCCTTCTTTGATCTTTTATCTTGTAAGCATTTCTTGTATGCGGGGGAATTTTTATGTTTAAATAAACGGATTTACACTATGTAGTGCATACCCCTTTTTATTTTCACATGCCCGCACTGCTACACTCCAAAATCCTCTGACCTGCACGGCTGCATGCAATCAGGCTGACAACAGGATCATCGCCTATCCAGGGAGTTTTCTGCCACAGCATCTAGAGAGATCTTGCTACAGGCCTTTACCAACTCATCATCTGGTGAGTAGATTCCCATAAGGGAGTGCACAAGTGCAAGCAAGGAGGGGATAGAATGGATAAGTTGCACACAGCATATTCCAGCCTTCTGTTATTATGAACTGTGTAGTGTGTTGCATAAGATTTGGATGAACATTTATTTTTGCTTACTCAGTTTCAAGACCAGAAAGGGACTTTCCACCTTGTTCCTGTCCACCTTTGTGTTCCATCATATTCTGTTACATCATCTATCCACGATTTAACAATTAGTTCACCTTTAAAAACAATACCCTATGCAGCCCATGAACACCGTTCCATAGGGCTAAACTATTTTGATTTAAAAAATACACATTGTTGCTCTTCCCATACCTGTAGGCCAACTTCTGTAGGCCTTCTGATAGTATTCACCGCTCCATCCTGTAGGTTTGACCAGCCATTAGAATGAGTGCCCCTAGTGGTACAAGAGTGAGCACAGTCCTTCTGAGAGAAATAGAATGCACTTTTTGAGTACAGCCATGGCCAAAGGTTTTGAGAATGACACAAATAATTATTTTTACAAAGTCTGCTGCTTCAGTGTTTTTAGATATTTTTGTCAGATGGTATACTGAATTATAATTACAAGCATTTTATAAGTGCCAAAGGCTTTTATTCACAATTACATGAAGTTTATGCAAAGAGTGAATATTTGCAACGTTGATCCTTCTTTTTCAAGACCTCTGCAATTCTCCCCGGCGTGCTGTCAATCAACTTCTGGGCCACATCCTGACTGATGGCAGCCCATTCTTACATAATCAATGCTTAGAGTTTGTCAGAATTTGTGGGGTTTTTTGTTCACCCGCCTCTTGACGATTAACTACAAGTTCTCAATAGGATTAAGGTCTGGAGACTTTCTTTGCCATGGACCCAAAATGTTGATGTTTTGTTCTCCAAGCCACTTAGTTATTACTTTTGCCTTATGGCAAGGTGCTCCATCATGCTGGAAAAGGCATTGTTAATCACCAAACTGTTCTTGGATGGTTGGGAGAAGTTGCCCTTGGTGGATGTTTTTGTACCATTCTTTATCCATGGTTGTGTTCTTAGGCAAAATTGTGAGTGAGCCCACTCTCTTAGCTTAGAAACAACCCCACACAGGAATGGTCTCATAATGCTTTACTGTTGGCATGACACAGGACTGATGGTAGCGCTCACCTTTTCTTCTCCGGACAAGGTTTTTTCCGGATGCCCCAAACATTAGGAAAGGTCCCCAGCAGTCAAATTCATGTACCTTTTGCAGAATATCAGTCTGTCCCTGATGTTTTATCCTCTAGAGAAGTGGATTCTTTGCTGCCCTTCTTGACACCAGGCCATCCTCCAAAAGTCTTCTCCTCATTGTGTATGCAGAAGCACTCACACCTGCCTGCTGCCATTCCTGAGCAAGCTCTGCACTGGTGGTGCCCCGATCCCGCAGCTGAATCAACTGTAGGAGACGGTCCTGGCGCTTGCTAGATTTTCTTGGGCGCCCTGAAGCCTTCTTCACAAGTGTGGGGGAAATGTTTTTTTGGGATTAAGTTCATTTTCATAGCAAAGAGGGACTTTGCAATTAATTGCAATTCATCTAATCACTTATCAGAACATTCTGGAGTATATGCAAATTGTCATCATAAAAACTGAGGCAGCAGACTTTGTGAAAACTAATATTTGTGTCATTCTTAAAACTTTTGGCCACAGCTGTATATACTTGAATAGATTTTTATTTTTTATTAAACCAAAGCTTAAAGTTTGGGTGAAGATAACGTTTTTGGTTTGGGGTCAGGTTATCAACAGTGATAGACATCAGAGATGTTTTTGAACAATTTATTTTTCACTTGCTTTAGGCGCTCATAGAGTTACCAGAACATGTCATATCTTAATTGACAGTTGTTATAATGATTTTTATAAAACCATTTTTGGAGGATATTTTCATCTGAATGATAACAAAAGAGCCTGAGTTTCCACAAAACTCCATATCAGTTTTCAATTTGTATTTTAATATCATAATATTACAGCAAATGGGGGGACGGTGAGCACATTGCTTATCACCATTATAACTGTCACATATAAAAGCATTCTTAAATAGAAGATTCTAAATATACAAAAACGGCAAACTTCTTTCTAAAGTTTTAGTGCCATTAGATGTCTTATAGAACGATTTAATCCCCTTGAGGAAGACCTAGAGAGGTCAAAATGCATCGGGGTCTCTTCTACAGTACATCGTAATGCATTGAATTTGTATTGTCACACCATCCTAAATGTACACCATATGTATGTGAATTGTAGTATCTCTGTGTTCCATTGTTGTTTTTTTAATTACCGGAGCTTATAAGATTCATGAATTCATCTTTTTATGTTATATACGCCATCGCAATATTTCCAATAAAATTTACATTTTATCTACCATTGATTTATTTTTGCTGCTTTAAAATCCCACGGGAAAATGTTCTTTTCATGTTTTAGTGCCATTAGAAACTAAGCAGGTTATACGTTCAAACAAATTTAAGGCTTAGTTTACACTTACAGTTGCGGGGGTTGGTAAAAACGCAGCTCAACCAAGGGTTTTATCACCCCTCAACCACTCCCCCTAAGCTGCAAAGGCAGCCATAAGGGGGCATACACATGTTGTGACAGTTTTGCTTAGAATTGTTGTGCATAAAAAATAAAATGATCCCCCCTTCAAGGCAATGGGGTCACCCCACAACCATCCTGCAGCCATGTGATTGTGGTGTAGTGGTAATGGCTTTTAGGGGGTTAAAGGAGGTGATAGTGACTGTGGATTTCTCTTCAGAGGTGAACAGTAGTGAAAATGAGTCTAAACTGAGCTGTATTGGTAAGTTAAAGAATACGTAGACCTAAGATTTCATATTCCTGATATGTGCCTGCTGTACCATGTACTTGGATGAAAACCTATCCTGTTCTCTTGATTCAGTCTGCTCTCCTCCAATGATCAGACTTGTCCTGACCCCCCCCCCCCCCCACTTTCCTGCACAGCCTAGCACTGGCAAGACTAGTGTACTGCTTTTTCTCCTCCCCAGCTCGTATGCAGCTAATAAATTAGGGAATTTTAAGAGAAACTGCAGTCTGCTCACATAATTTGTAATAAAAACATCTTAGCTTATTTTTTATATATTTTATATATACTGTGATCCTGTACTTGGCAAATATGCTGCAGAAATCCCCCTCCACTGAGTCTGGTGGCAACCATTTTAACTGTGGGCAGCTGAAGCTGCCGCCTGTTCACTCCCTGAATTTACACAGACACACACCTCCAGCCCTGCAGCTCTCATTGGCCCTCTTATGACTCACCCCCCTTTCCTGGCAAACTCTGAAAAGAGTGAAAGAAAGACCTGTGCATGATGTCATAAGCCTAGGCTAATGACCAGACACGAAACAGGAAGTTGGCTGTATAAGGTATTTACTGAAAGAAAAAAAAATGTTTTACTATCCAAAGTTAAAACAAAAAGGGCAGAAGATTTAATAGATGGAAAGATGGAAAAATTACTGAAGTTCCGCTTTAATCATTAATATAAAAGGAGAAAAAAAGGTATTTATAATATTTATATCTATACACAAATACTTTACCCTTCATTTCTATTTTAAACTGAAAGGATTGTTTTACTAGATGAGGGTTTACATATACTTTACAAGAAATGTTACAAATGTTTAGTCTTTCTGTCAAATGCATGTTAAAGCATTAAAGTGATTGTAAACCCTTAAATATACTGAGATGAGACAAAACCTACATAAGTTGTACATGTTTATCTTCAGTCTTCTCCTCACTACAATGTTCAAAGTCCAGAGCTTATGAAGCTTGTCTGAGCGATCAGAAAAAAGGAGGCTAAGAGCAGAAATCACACTCTGCAGAGCTCAGTGAGGAGAGCTGACAACGGATTGGGGAGGGAAGGGGCATCCCCCCCCCCTGTTCACACAGCACACAGGGAAACAGCTAAGGCTATAAATCATCTGGAGGACCCTCCCCTATCATATTTTTCCTCTTGGTGTCAGGAAAACTTGTCAGAAGGAATTCATGCTGATTGACAGCAGAGAAACAAAGCAGCTGACGGAAATGGCACTTAGTGCTCTTAATAGAGACAAGTAGACACTATAAAAAATGCTTTGTTCATATTTCATCTGAGGTTTACAACCACTTTAAACATGTTTCTCAGATTTTTTTTTATTAACCACCGGGGCCTCTAGGGTCTCTAAAAATGCCCTTCAGTCTCAGAGTTTTTTCCTCAATGTCTGGATTTTTCAAATACGTTTCTAGCCTAGGCTTTAATTTGTTAGCAAATTTGGATACATATATTTTTATTTTCTTAGCAATTATTTTGATTACACAGTATATAATAAAAATAAAATAGTTTGACTCAACGAGAAGGGTGCCAGACCACTGCATAGAAATTACTGCTTCCTCACAGGGAGCAATGGTCCTTCTCTGCAGCATGCTGGCAAGGGGCAGGCTTTTCTGCTCAAGATGTGACTGCTTTCTAAAGAGAATGAACTGTATTTGCACACCTTAAAGGGGTTGTAAAGGTAAAATAAATTTCACCTTAATGCATTCTATGCATTGAGGTGAAAAAACATCCGACAATACCGGCTCCCCCTGGCCCCCCGTTTAGCTTACCTGACCCTTCGAAAGTCCCACGCTCACCCCCGACATCCTCTTCGCCGCTCAGCCTGGCCGTTGATTGGTTACAGTGGATGGATTGAAAGCAGCACAGCCATTGGCTCACGCTGCTGTCAATCACATCCAATGACGCAGCGCGCCGGGGGGCGAGACCGAGTGATACAGTGAGCGGCTATAGCCGCCGGCTGTATCACAGGAGCGCGCCCGCAATCACTCAACACAATGCAAGCTCGCATATAGGTGGTGAGTGATTGCGGGGAGGAGCCGAGACAGACGCAGAGGGACCCCAGAAGGCGTGGATCGGGGCCACTCTGTGCAAAACGAGCTGCACAGCGGAGGTAAGTATAACATGTTTGTTATTTAAAAAAAAAAGTTTTTCTTTAGTGTTCCTTTAATTGATGCATTAATTTAAACTAAAGGTTCAGGTAGACTTTAAGACCTTACAAAGAGTAATGATGATGGGCATAGAATTTATGTTATCTACCTAATCGATTAGATTGTACTTTCCTGTTCTTACACTAGTTAAAACATTATTCTATTTGGTTGAAATCAGTTCACAGCACTTTGCATTACATTATTGAAGCCTGTTATTATTGTAATAAGAAGCTTATACTTTTGCATATCATAAACAGTTTTTTTCAACACAATGCAATACATGAAATCACACAGTATTTTAACTTAATTGGAATTACTAACACAGTTGTTACTGCTGTATGGCTTGTGCTCATGTTAAACCACTGGTACTGTCAGGAGGGAGATTGCCTAGGGCAGCAAATGATACTTAGAATTGCAATGCTAATACTGGCTGCCTCTGTAGAACACATTTATGTTAAAGTGAAAAATATAGCATGCACTGCCTGCACCTGTTCTACACAGTCTTCAAACAGGTGCCTTCAGCGACCATAAAAACATTTACTGTGTCCTAGAGGCCTAAGCATTGCAAGTGTGATCTCTATAACTGATCCAGAGACTGAAGGAAAAGCTTGGACAGCCGCACTCCAAAAATGGGTTGTTTTTATTTATTTTTAAAAGGAAAAGAATCTGTAGTGCGAAACGCGTCAGTTCCATTTCTGTGTTTTGCTGTGATTTTGTGTTGATGTGATCTTTTCCTCTTTTTTTAAATAAAAACAAACAATTTTTGGAGTGCAGCTGTCCAAGCTTTTCCTTCAGTCTCTGCATTGCTATATGCAATTGCCTGCACCCTATGCTGAGGATCTAGTGAGCAGTATAACAGCTTCTTTTGAGCGGTAACTTTCTCTCTATAACTGATCCAGTTGTGGTGAGATAGCTATAACTTACAATCTCAGCAGCGTTGGCAGGCAGTGATATTATCCAAATGACATCTTGCATATCTCAGAAAACTTTAATTAAAAACTTGTGCAGATCTTCACAGAAGAACATCGGATAGGTCAAAAAAAATAACAGTATGTTTAGCTCGAGCAATTACATGTGCCCAGAAAATAAACTAAAGACACAATGAGAAAAGGGTGGGACTAGCTATACAGAGCATCTCATAACTACGTAGTGAGGAATGGACAAGATTATTTAGAAAAAAAACAACAATGCATATGTAACATGATAGAGACCTCAGAAAATTAATTGACCCAATTAAACTTCCATTATTTATCTACCACCTATTGACCCCCAGATATATACAGACCCCTTTTTTACCATCATTTTATGGACCCATTGGATAGTCTCATGGGCCACTTAATGCCAATCTTGAACATTTTGGGGAACCCTGCTCTAAACATTGCTAAAGTGAAGAAGTTTTTTTTTCTTTTGCTTCCCCTTGTCCCCCCTGTAATTTTGGGCCCCAAGGCTGCCTTTGGTATGATCCTCTAGTACATCAAGTACACCTTACAACAGAATAAGGTAATGTATTTAACACACTGTTCAAAGCTTAAGCTTACATGTAATGTCAAAGTCAGAAACATCTTAACGCGAGACCATAATTAACTTGTATTATGAGCCTCCTCTTTAACTACCCACATTAGGTCTCTACCTTGAGTTCTCTTTTATGCGCAAATAGTATGTGTATGAAAACTTAAATTGCTATATTTTAGTTGTACTCTGAATAAATTCCCTACTGCTTAGATCCGAAAGAAAAATAGATTGAAGACACTGTCCACAAAAAACACTGCCAACATATGTAATACTTTGAAGTATGGCATACCCTACTAAACTCAATCTTGTGAAGGGTTTTCAGATTATTTGAATTATTCTATGTTCACACACAGATGTGGCCAGGAAACAAGATTGAAATGTTTGTTTGCTTTTGTAAAACCGTGTTACACCTTATTCTGCTACTCTTCGTGTGTAAATAAACAGTCATTAATAAGGAATATGGCAAGAATGACTGTAATGGAAACACGCTCATTAGCTATTAACTTTGTCAATTAGTATTTTATTATGTAGATTTTGTCATGTATACACAAGTCCAAAAAGCCCTGTAAGCTATTATAGTCACCATGGAAACAACCAGTATGTTTAATATAACTTTTTTTTCAATCTACATCCTGGGGCATATAACTTGACATATAAAACTGCTGGTGATGAAAGATAGATGCTATAATGTAGGATTTGTAAAGGCTAGTTCTACATAAACTGGCATTTCAAGGAAACCTGTCACAAGTGAAATAAAGACATACATAGGCTATTCGTATAGATTTCTTTGGAAAAATTCCTGCAGCCTGGCTGTCATGCTAATTGTCTGGCTTCAATACCTTCTTATTCAATGATCCAGGAAAAATATGAGGCCATCGACTCAGAAAGAAGCAGGGTCCATATAGATAGCCAAAGGTGGATGGTATTGGTGCAAAGGGTGACCACTTGTAGCAGGCAACCATCAGTCTATGAGCACGCTGTATATGTTAAAGGTTGGGGGGGTAAAAAAAAAGGGGGGGAACCATAGTCATTAAAAACGATCCATCTGAGGTAGAGGTGGACAGTTCAATACTCAGAGAAAGCCTCTTCAGGGAAGCAGAAGCACACTCCAGGAACATGGGAAGAGAAACAGAAGCAGAGGTGCCTTCTACATGTAAAACTGTATAGCGTTTAATACAACAAAGCATAAAACCACTCACATTTTGAATACTTGAAATCAGGCACATCAGAAGTATACTGCAGGGGTGAATCTGTATGCACACAGGTGTGCCGGTCAGTGGATCAGGTTCAGATGTATCTCCTGTTGGAGCCAATCGCCGGCTCTGTGTGTAGGACAAACCAGGAAGGAACCATGATGGAGGGCTGGACTGCAACGGTAGCTTGTGACATCACTGGAAATGATTTCAACTCGTTTCCGAGCATTCCCACCAGGTCCCTGTGCCCAAGGACCTCCTCCAAATAGAACCCCTCTCACATCACACCCTAGTAATCATCTCAATTGCAATTTATATGTATCAGATATTAGATCACTATCTCTCAGCAATGTCTTTCCTCCCCCTATTGTGGTTTCCAGTCCGCTTGCTGCTTTTGGGCAAAACACAGGCGGATCACGACAGTGTGACCCCCGCAGGAGATGCAATATCATCTACGCCGCCATCCCCTTACAGCTATCTGACATTACAGTTAAAGAGATCCTTCACCCCCATTTTTTTAAGAACAAAGCCCCCCTCTGACTATCACCCTAAAAAGAAAGTACAGAAAGGAGTTTGCAAAGGGGGAAGAGGAAGAAACAAAAAAACACAAAAATGAAGTTACGCAGACTGTGAAACTCTTTCATTTGTCCTCATACACCCTATCGGCAGCAGAAACATCCCAATTAAGCCAAAGTCTAAACTTTGCCCCATCTAATAAACCTAACTCTTACACTCTATTCAAAGACCTTAACAGATATATATATAAGGAACCTTACTATTAAAAGTTTTTTTTTCATATTAAAGAATCAAAAAATTGATCCACCTCTACTCTTAAGAGTATAAATACCTGATGCACTCACTTCCAGTCCCACAGAATTTGATTTTGATGTGGACACTATCAATACTCGAGAACAAATATACCAAAAGAGTTTGAGTGATGAGTTTTTGCTGTTTACACAGCATTTAGCCACTCCTCCCCCTCCCCCATAGTTCACCATACACTAAAACCTAAGTCTATCTCCTCTCCATACCATGCAAAGGGATAATTTTTAGAAACATTCTACAGAATAGTTTACTTTGAGTTTCTAAAGCCCTGTCAACAACCCACCATTACACAAAAAAATCTAGACTTCCTCTCTAGAGAAGAAAATATGGCTCTGCTGAACCTGATGAAAAATAGCGATCTCATCATCGAAACCGCAGATAAGGGGTGAGGGATAGTGATCCAGAATAAAATAGACTACATTGCCGAAGCAAATAGGTTGCTAGCAGACTCCACCACCTATGCTAGACTAAAAAGACCTCCTACCAGGTTATAAAATTGAGGCTGACCTTCTGGTGAAAGACGCTCTAGCCAGTGGAATTCTCAATAAAACAAAAGCCTCTTTCTTATGTAGGGAGTTTTATCAAACTCTCTATTCACCACTGCAGTGTACTTCTGATGTGCCTGATTTCAAGTACTCAAAATGTGAGTTGTTTTATGCTTTGTTGTATTAAATGCTACACCATTTTTCTCTTTCCATATAGTTAGCACATAATAGCTTTTTCTTCTAAACTGTTTTCTAGAAAATGTATTCATATGCTTGTTTCTTATATTTCTGAGGGGTTCTAATGCCTTGTACACAGGGTCGGACTATTGTCCGACCAAAAGCACATCGGAATTCTGACGGAATTCCTTGGTAGAAAAATAGAACATGTTCTATATCT
This sequence comes from Rana muscosa, assembly GCA_029206835.1. NCBI lineage: Eukaryota > Metazoa > Chordata > Amphibia > Anura > Ranidae > Rana > Rana muscosa. The sequence goes on along the minus strand of CM055119.1, from coordinate 130,509,699 downwards.
AAACTCTGACGGAATTCCTCGGAATTAACTCCGATGGAGGATACACACGATAGGAAATTCTGATGAAAAGCTCCCATCTGACTTTTTTCATTGGAAATTCCGATCGTGTTTACAAGGCATTAGAATGACAGTTACCTTATGGTCTTATGGAACTGGGTGAAGACAAAAAGTGTGCCACAGGATAACCTTATCACAGCAGTTTCAGGGATACAAGATGTCAGCAGCTAATTCAACTTTCTGGTGATGACCAACATTCAGATTTCAAACTAAGGTGGCGATGTCCTTTGAAGCAATGTTGTCACTAAAATATAATTACCAAATGTTCCTTTGGAAAGAAGATAGTAACTAGTCACCTCTCCCTCAGCTGTGACCCTGAGAGCCATTGTAAATAGAAACCACTATCCAAAGGCTCTTCAGAATCTGACACTTCCAGGAGTGTCAGATTTCTGGTCCCCCTGCTATGCTCCGTGGTTCCGTCTGCTGACCCCCTGCATCACTACTGTGTTCTGTAGTAATGTAGGGGTCTGAGGAAAGAACCACTGAGCATTGCAGGGGACTAGGAGTTTGACATTCCCGGAATTGTTGGATTCTAAACAGTCTTTTGGTGGAAGTTTCTGTTCATTACATTGTTAGCTTGCATAAGCAGTGGGAGTGGTGAGTATTTAAAATCTTAAACTGGACTGGAGGCAAACAACCAAATAAGTTGATTTGTAATCCTACACCTAAGATTTGTAATCCTTCACCTTTTCCAAACAAATCTTGGTCGGAAACCCCCCCCCCCCCCCCCGCCTGCTGATTGGGCAATAAACGAGCAACAGCTTACTGTTATAACTGAGCACTTTCCTTTTGTCATTCATTGCACTACCAATTGGTGCTGACTCTCAATCTTCCACTGAAACAAATTAAGATTGTCACACTGGGTACATTTAATAAATTCATGTAATTTATTTAATAAAAATACACCTGCAATAATTAGCATTTTGTGATATCAGCCCTGGGTTTAGCTTTAAAAAGACTGTGTTGGTAAAAACTTTCTGCACAGATGATCTTCCCTAAAGGATACCCAGTATCTGACACTTCTGTGCTCTGTGACTCCATCTGCTGGTCCCTACATGTAAAAAGCACAGTATTAATGATAGGGCCCATGGAAAAAAACAGGAATCAGCAGGGGAACAGTCACCTGACACACCAAGAAGCATGTGACCAGAGACCGGACACAAAATGTTTATTAACTAATAAATAAGACAATCAAACATTTATTGTGGCTTGAATGGCCACAGCTCTTTATTATTGGTATGATAAATACGTTTTACCAATATTAATAAATTATTTTACTTATGACCATTGACCACATTTCAAATACTAACACCACACCAACCATTTTAAAATTGATGTATATATCAATAGTTCAGCCATTAAAGTTCGAACTAGAATTTACTAATAATTCTACTATCCCCTTACAGCAGAAGGGACAAGGCCACATAACAGAGGACCACGACAAAACAAAAGGAGGGCAGGGGTGGGGGATGCTTCTTCTTCAACTGCTGCCGTTGTTCTGACGACTGTTATATTTTTTTCTTTCTTCCTATAGGTTCTTTTATCCAAATGACCACCGTAGGTAAGTAACCAATAACGATAATTCTGATATTTAACTGCCTCTTTGTGTCGTTCCCTCGTCCCATAGGCAGGTGTCGCTATTGAGATTTCCCTGCCATTCATTCTTTTTGGGCAAAGGCGAAAGGGCAGGTAAGCATCTTTTTTTTTTAAAGGGAGGCATTCTTTTTGCTTTTTTTTATTAAAATAGAGCCTAGATATTAGAATTAATAAAAATCACATATAGTTGCCATTTTATTGTCTTGCTTTATGAGTATCAGATTAGCACAAAGTTGAAGTCGGATTTTAATTTGAAATGGCAAACTCCTGATGATTAATAAGCAATATGGACTTTCTAAATGGACAATGTTATTTTACATGCATTGAAGTTGCTATGGCAGCTATAAACATCAGTAAGTTTAACTGTTCACTGTTTTGCTGTTTCAAAAAGACTGAGCTTCCAAAGACATGCATTTATATACACAGAACTCAGAAAATAATTCTAACAAATTGGAAGATTTAATCAACATGATCGTTAGATATGTAGAAGGGAACTCGCACAGTTCGGATGGCTCCTTATAATATAAGTCATGTCACGTGTCATTATAAAAGCCAACGAGGGCAACTAAAGTCTACAGTCTATGCCGCTTTTACTCTGCACGGTTATTACAGCAATGTAAGTTAATAGAGTTCAGTCCTTTGTTGACCTGCTGTCACTTTGTACAAACGTACACCCGCCTTTGAAAATACAGACCTAGATCATCCAAAGACAAAGTGGAGTTTGCCAGTCCATTTACTACCCGCGTTTTCCGACAAGGTAAATCAGTTAATTATCAATTTAGAAGACAGGATGTTATTTATATATTTTTCATTTTTACAGTCGTACTGGCTCATAAATAATGTTCCCTAAACGCCCTATGCATGGTTTTGAAGCATTTGATCAGCATTAAGGCATGTTAAAACTGCTCCACAATGGAAATGGTTCATTAAATACTTGTTGCCATTAAACAAACTGTAGAAAAAAAAAAACTAAATGTCATGTTAATACAAATAATTCATTTTGAACTCTAGATAACTGAAGGCAGTCCTCCATGGCAATAAACAAATGTAAATGTTACCCATTGGGTACAACGGAGATTTCAAAAGCCTTTTGGGCACAACAGAACAACACAGGTAGTAAATATTGTCTACAACATGTAATAATTCCTTGCCCTGCCTTGTCTCGTGAAATTTATTGGAGAAGGGGGGAGGTGTTACCCTTTAAGCTCCCACAACGGAACCATGGTTTAATAAGACAATACATGAATGGTTATAGAACCGTCGTAGCTACAGAGGGTTAATAATCTGAAAACCAAACAATCTTTTCTTCTGGATCTGATCAGAGGAAAGGGCACAAGGAGGGCACACAGAGTACTGCATGGTGCAGCCACAAAACACAATGACAGATATTGTACTGTCTACAGGACCAACTTTTCATCATTCATAGGGATAACACAGACCCTGTACAATGCAGCAATATTCCAGGAATAGTACGGAATATCAATGTCACCGCTAATATTGTTTTAATGAAGAGGCATTTAGATGCAGAAGCCGAACACATCAGCTGTTTTAACAGACATGAGTGAAATGATTTAACCCCATCGGTACCAGAACAGAGGAGAACAGGTTAATAATACATCTTTCACATAATTTGCTTTGAACTAAGGAGACGGTAATCAAGTTCAAAGCATGATAGTAGCCGTCTAGGAACCAGGTGAGATTACAGAACCATATAAGCATAGTAGGGCGACAAACTATAAGCAAAATGATTTAGTATTTAGATATGACAACTAAGGGATTTGCCAACCACAGCAGCAAATACCTGATTCCTTAACATGGAAGAGTTGCTTTATTCAGCACCACAGTTCAGAAAGAGAAAACAAATCATATAGACAATCCAATCACACAAAGCAAACAATAAAACATCAGTTTAAAGAGATCAGATCTGGGAGAAATAAAATTATTGGTTTCTGTAGGTTATTGTACTTTGTACTTTGTTCTACCGAATGGGTAAATTGGATTTGTAGCATTGATATAGACCACACAATACTGAAAATGTCCAAGACCACCCCATGGTGATAACAAGGAGCAAACTCAAAGTTAGATTAGAAAAAGCAAACTAGAAATGCAACTTTGTTCAAAGTCATCTTAATCTCCAATCTATGAAATAAATCAATAGTGTCCCAGCTGGACACAACCAGACATATGCATGACCCTTAAAAAAAATATTTTTTAAATGTTTTTTTTAAAATACACATAAAGTGTCAGTCAAGTTTAATTTAACACAACAGCGCCTATTCTCCAGCAGCGCAGACCTGCAGAACCAGATGTGTGCCTAGAGTGGTCTACTGCTCCTGGAAATCAAGGCAGAGAGAGTCAACCAGAGCAGTCGGATTAAATGCATATAAGCTGTCTATGCTGTGAAATTGAGCCACCAGCATTGCACAGGGAAAGCAGCACAGTATCCCACACATAATTCTCAATGCAGAACAAGCTTTCTGTACTCACCTAGTGCTGAAAACCATCGCAGGCAGCAAAAGAGAAAGCAAGTAGCAAGCAGGGATAGATTTCATGCTGCAGCTCTCCTAGTCTTTGCTTGCTATTCCTTTTTTTTTCCTCCCAACGAATCCCTGGTATTGTATAGAAAAGCCCTTCCTCAAGGCAGGATGCTCCAGTGCAGAAAAGCAGAGATAGCAGATCTAAGGGAGAACACAGACGGACCAACAGACTGGGCTAATGAAAGCAACTCAAAGCTAGATGCAAGCTCCAAGTGTGATGTCACAGGCAATGGACCTGCTGCTGCAAGGCTCCTTGCCTGATAGTCTGTGATTATTCAACACAGTGACTCTATTGATGTCCTCGGGGGGTTGTTATTAGTAGCAGTTTAAGTGGCAGCCGGGGAGAAAGAGGAGTGAGCAAGGGGCTACTTAACTCTTTGCTTAATTGAGATCTTGCTTGTACATTGGCAGGTATCTGCCAATTCATCTTTCAGAAATAATTTGTTTTGTGTTCAGCTAGCTATACATGGGAGGGTATAATTGTGCAGCAGTGACTAGATCAAAGTTTTTGACAATCACTTCTTTTTCAGGTTTGCACAACTTCAATTTAGTGAATGACATAAAAAGCTCCACCTAACTGAACATGCGGGTGGTTTTCCTCGGCTATACCACAGCAAATCAGCGAAATTTACTGCGAGAACAACACTTGTCTCCAGACTACCTTTACTATGATCACTTGCGTTTCATACATGGTGAGATTGTTACACAATGTGATTTATTATTGCATATTGTCTGTTGTCTACCCTTTTCTATGGCTTCTTAAACATGTGCTCCCAAAGTGTGTGCATTCCTTGGGGCTTATTCACACTTTACTAAACTTCTAACACTTAGTAAACAATAGAGTTTGTATGGCGTTAGTATGGGCATCATACTGGCGTCAATGCACTTTAATATGGGCATTTTATTAGGATTAAAACACTCTGTAAAAGCCCTATGCACGGTTTTGAAGCGTTTGATCAGCGTTAAGGCATGTTAAAAGTGCTCCACAATGGAAAGTGACAGAAATAAACAATTTTTACCCCCCTCAACCGCACTGCAACCTTGCCGCTAAAGCCTGCCAGAGAGTTTGCTGAGCGTTACCATAGACTTAAATATAAGGCTTTGAAGGGCTCCTGACATGAGGCTTCAAATTTTAAGCAAAGCGACGCTAATGCTTTATGTTTGTATAATGTGAACAGAACTATGTGCTGTCCATTATTTTTACTGTCCCTCAAATGCCTGCTTTCAGCCAATAGGAAGGAGAGTCACCGGAGAGCTGATGGTCTTGTGCACATCATTGGATCGAGAGGGAGGTTAGCTAAGTATTAGGGGGCTAGGGGGGGGGGCTTCTGCATACAGAAGGTGTTTTACCTTCATGCATAGAATGGCCATCAGACTGAAAACATCTAGCGCAGTGGTTCTCAACTCCTGTCCTCAAGACCCACTAACAGGCCAGGTTTGCAAGATAACTGAAATACATCACAGGTGATATAATTTGCTGCCCAGTGATTGCAGTATTCTAGTCTCCCCCAAGGTAATACTTAAAATCTGGCCTGTTAGTGGGTCCTGAGGACAGGAGTTAAGAACCACTGATCTAGCGGAAGAAAAAAATACTGCAGGAGAAAGCTCTGGATTGAAGTTGAATACTGCAGCAAAAGCTGGTTTAGTTATTTTATCTTGTATTGGGCTTTACATTTTCCTCATGTTATATTTTCTTGGAGTTCTACTTTATCACCCATTTTATACAAGCAATGTCTTAACATGCAGTTTTCATTTTCTCTAATGAAAGACACACCCTCACTGGCTGGAATTCTGCAGAATCTCAGTAGATATTAAATGATTAGCAACAAAGTAACTAGCTGGTTTGAGAAGTGAAAGCGTAACAACAAGGTGAGTAGTCACCAGTGACAGAATCACTATAGTGGGGCATGGGCCTAAAGGCTCACAAGAACATGTGTTACTTTCCATTCACTAAGAATATTCAAGGGACAGGAACACTCTTGAAGTTTTTCACTGAGTTCCTTACCTGTTTCCAAAAATGCTGAGTACTGTACGTGATAATTCTTTGTGTGCACTGTTTCACACAGGCTTCAGCTTGTATAAGAGCAGTGTGAACAGCAAGCTTTGACAAAGCATTTGCAGAGCTTTCAACAAGCTTTGTTGAAACTTTTTAAATACCGTCCAACTCTTGTATTCCGAGTGCTGACTATCACTTTAAACAAGCTGCTAGCAGGCTTTCAATAAGTAGTGCTGAAGCCTGCTAGCAGCTTGTTTAACGTGACAATCAGCACTTTCATTAGGATCTATGTCCAAAATGTACAAACAGGAGATAAATGCTACTTTAAAGGTTTCCAAGCTGTTCTCACTGCTTGTATACAAGCTGAAGGCCCTGTGAAACATGCCTAATGCCACGTACACACGACCGTTTTTAATGTCATTGAAAAAAACTGAATTTTTCTCGACGTGATTCTTCTCAAGCCTGCCTTGCCTACACACTATCGTGGAAAAAAATGCTTGAGTAAAGCACGGTGACGTACAACACGTACAACGGCACTATAAAGGGAAAGTTCCATTCGGATGGCGCCACCCTTCATGTTAGTAAAGTTTGTTGAGCGTCAATTCGCGCTTTTCAGCCTCGTGCTTTTCAGTCTTTACAGCGTGACGAATGTGCTATCTCCATTACGAACGCTAGTTTTACCAGAACGAGCGCTCCCGTCTCATACTTGATTCTGAGCATGCAGATTTTTATTTCACGTCGTTAAAGCCTACACACGGCCATTTTTCATGGCGAGAAAAACGACGATGTAAAAAACGACGTGAAAAATTAGAGCATGTTCCAATTTTTCCCATGGCCGTTTTTCACGTCGTGAAAAATGCTCTGAAGCCCACACACGATCATTTTTAATGACCATTTTAAAAATTGACATTTTTCTCGTCATTAAAAACGGTCGTGTGTACACGGCATTACGTTTTTTTTTTGTTTTTGCTTTTTTTTTGGGGGGGGGGGGGGGTTCAGGACAAGCTTTCAAGAGGTATACTATCTCAATTAGGTCAAATCAGTACTGATACACAGACGTTCAACAAAATGCCAAGACAAATTCTATAATATCAATATGTGAAAGTCAAGGAAGAGTGAAAAGATATATACAATAAAAATGATCTCCAGTGTATGCCTCCTTCACTGAACCAAATTCAAAACTTTCCTATATGAACCAAAGGGAAAAGGACCTGAATTTTGCTTTTGACTTTTCCAAATGGCAGGACATTGCTTATGCTTTATCTAAAGTCTTCAATACAATACTAGTTGAAGCTAATTATAAAACACTTCTGTGTTGGTACCTGGTTCCTACCCGAGTTGCCATAAATACATCCTTCCACATGGCCTAATTGTTTTTGACGTTGTGGTCAGTTGGGGATGATGCATCACATCTGGTGGCAATGCCCCCGTGTGACTAGGTTTTGGATTCGGATATTTAATAAAATTAATTCAGTGATGGGGGTGAATATCTGTAGATCCCCAGAGGCAGCCCTTTTTCATAAACTACCTGATGAAGTGCCCAGGATATCAGTGAAGTTGATCATGTACATACTGTTGGTGGTAAGGATTACTATTGCTGGGGCTTGGAAGCAAGCGGTTATTCCCCTTGATTACGTCAAGAGTAAACTCAATTGGATTATGGTCAATGACAAACTCACTTATACATAATAAGTCTAAAAAGTTTGATAAAATATGGGATCCGTGGATCCGTTATATCTCTGTTCCCTGATGAGCTCTGGGCTGACCTTCCTCTTCTCTTTCTATTATTTTTTCCTTCCTGTTTCCCCCTTTTCCCCTTTTCCTCCGATGTTTACACATAATATATATTTGGTTGTTTTTAGGGCCTTGTACAGTTCTGTTCTTGATGATATTCTCAGGGATTTGTACAGGGGTTCCCCGGTACTCCTTACTCACTATTTCCCTCCTGTCCCGCGTCCCCCTATTTACCCCCACCCCCCCTTTTCCCCGTACCATGCCTCTATTCCTGTACTTTATCATACATTGTTGCATTACTGGCTACTGATAAAAACTGTTACGTTTCTGGTCACTTGTAGATCAGGTGTACGTTTTCTGTTTCCTGACAATGACTGATAGTACTACTAATCTCAGAATGTCTACCTGAGAACATTCCATGACCACTGCATGTCCCTTTCTTCTGATGCTGGACTATGTTCATTTTGTTTGTTCATGCATTATATACTTGATATGGTGACAACCCGAGAACTAGCTTTTGTTTACCTGATAAATCTGTAATTACCAGATCTTTTTTAATAAAAATATTGAAATATAAAAATGACCCATTATTGGAGTAAAGAATTGACTATGGAATGATAGGGAGTAGAGTCACATAGAAATTATCATCAAAGTACCCGATAAAAATTGTAAAAACCAAAAATGTGACATTAAGTCCATTGTCTCAGGCATCACGCAGAGTTATGCGTGTATTTTGTTTTCTTTTTAAAGAACCCTGTACTTGTCTTTAAAAAATAATGTAAATGATGCCTTCTAAGGCAGATGCTAATTTAGCTCTCTCCAACAAGCAGTAACTGCGATCTTCTATATTTTCAAGAGCTACAGAAACCAAAGACTCTTCAGCCTCTGACACTTCCAGGGGTGTTGGATGCATCATCTCCTGCTGTGGTTCCATGTGTCAGTCTCTATATCACTACTAAATCAGGTAGTGACCTAGGTACTGGCAGACAGTACTCATTTTTGATAGGTAGGGTTATATGGAGGGTTATAACCCCTGTCCATTTTCTTTTGTTTCTTTGTCCCTATTGTAAAGATTTCCTATCACTTCCTATCCCATAGCCAAAACTGGAAGAGTGAGGAAATCAGGACAGGACAAATATAGAGGTGAATCCCCCTAATGGGGACATAGACAGCAATACCACCGGAAAAGCGCTCTAATTCCTGTCCACTCTATACCAGCCTAAAAAAAATTGCCTTTAGTGACACTTTTTTTTATTATTATTATAATTATTATACAGGATTTATATAGCACCAACAGGTTGTTCAGTGCTTTACAATATAAAAGGGAGACAGTACATAACAATACAATAAAATACAAGAGGGTTAGGAGGGCCCAGCTCCTAAGAGCTAACAATCTAATAGGGTGGGGCAAAAGGTTGTAACTGTGGAGGATGAGCTGGTGAAAGTGATAAAAGTTAATTTAGTTGGAAGTGTGATAGGCCTCCCTGAAGAGATGAGTTTTCAAGGATCACCTAACGGCAGCTAGAGTAGGAGATAGCTGGACAGATTTATGTAGAGAGTTTCAGAGGATGGGAGAGGCTCTGTAGAAGTCCTAGAGATGAGCATGGGAGGAGAAGACAATGGAGCTAGAGAGCAGGAGGTCTTGAGACGAACGGAGAGGATGGTTTGGGTGATATTTGGAGACAAGATTGGTGATGTAGCTTGGGGCAGAGTTGTGAATGACTTTGTATGTTGTTTGTTAGTATTTTGAATTTAATTTGCTGGGCGATCAAAAGTCAGTGTAGGGATTGGCAGAGAGAGGTGACAGACACTGAGCGGTTGGTAAGGTAGATGAGTCTGGCAACAGCATCCATGATGGACTGAAGAGGGTATAGACACTTTAACATATATCACACATAGCGTTTAATACAAATTAACTTTTAACAAAAAGCTTTGCAAATTGTCTTTCCTGACCTCCATTGTGTAAAAGCAATTCCAGAAAAGTAATTTCCCACTCGTGTGATTGATTCATGGATTTCCCCAACATGTTTTCTTTTTAAACTGTGGTTATGAGATCATAGTATTCAGACCCTCTCATTCAGCGAGGTAGTAATTGAAATGCATGTGGCAGCATGGAAAGTAAAGAGACTGCAATGACATTCTCTAATATTCTTATGATAGTAAAGTCTGTATTGGATATGCTCTTGCCTTACTGTGTAAGTATGCACAGATTACTCACACATTATGGCACATTTACCTTGCAAGTGTGCTTTCCTGCCGCACTGACTCGACCAGGCTGTCAATCACTTCTTCATTACCCACAACCACCATCTACTCTGCCGCTAACTCCAGGTCCTCCATCATCATCTTTGCCCATTGAGTAGCCTCCGATGATTTAACTTTTGCAAGCACCCGGCTTCATTCCCAGCACATTCTCTGAACAGATAATAAACTCATAGCAGAAGCAATTTTTTTTTTGCATGTCTCTTCTTCCAAGGACTCCACTTTCTAGCAGTTATGGTATTCTTTAAGTTTAATTCCACTTTAATTGCCCCAGAAAAAATTTCAATATGAAAGTTCATGCCTGTTAAAACATAAAGACAAATGAGAAGTTATGTCAACACGTAGAATGAAGCAATGCACATAATAATAGCACACGTTTCACATTGACATTGCCCTTCATATTCCTTTGAGAAACAAGCCAGGATGTGGATACATATCCTTAGATTATGGAATGGATGCAATCATAAATGTATGCATTGCACAGATCGATAATGGGGTGTTGGAAACGTGCAAATTATGCTGGATAGCATTTACCATGCTATAAATATAATAGATATATGGATTGTGGTAAAATCTATGTCCTGTGCAGTCATAAACATCAAGGCCGAGGTTAAAGTAACACTGCTAAAATTTATAAACTTGTATCTATAGTATGTTGTTATCCTACTTTGCATGGGATGACATTTTTGCAATGTTATCAATATATTTTATTGCATAAAGCAGGCGTATTGATTGGGGTGAGTCAAAAACTCATAGATACATGGGTTTTTAAAAAATAGTTGTTCATATTATGGACAAGCTGCAACTGTAAACTTTTTTTACAGGTCAGGTTTTTTTATTATAGACTCTATCTTTTACTCGAAAAAAATCAATCAACACCTATATAGGCAACAAATTTCATCTGTAAGATCAAGAAGACTCACCAAGAAACATTTAGGGGTTGATTTACTAAGGGAAATAGAATGCACTTTGCAAGTGCAGTTGCTCCAGAGCTTAGTATATGAGGTAAAGCTTCACTTTACAAAGAATACCCAATCACATGCTGTATATATGCTATATGAATAGATAAATACCCTCACAATACATAGTTTTTTAGAAATGCTGTTGATTTTGCAGGTAAAACCTAAACCAAAATCCAACTGCTTTTGGAAAATCTGCTATATTTAGCACCGAGAACATGGCAATGCTTCTTTTTACAAAATGACTGGGCATTTTTATGTTTAACTGGACCTAGTGTAGCCTGCTTCCCTTGGCAATGAGCTAGTAGGTATGGCTTTAAGTGATTTCATTTATTGTTGGGGTTTGGGGCAAGGGTTTAGCTTAAAGTGATCCCATTACTGTTCTTTTTAGGGTTTGGTTTGTTACATAGTGAGGCTGAATAAAAGTCTATTGAGTTCAACCCATTTTCAGTCTAATTTTCAGGATTTAGAATATGGGTAAGGATAAAGCGTTAAAGTGATAATAAAGGTTATTTTTTTATTTTTTAAATAAGTATGTATCATACTTACCTGCTCTGTTTAATGGTTTTGCACAAAGCAGCTCCAATCCTCCTCTTCTCGGATCCCCTGCCGGAACTCCTCCCCCTTGACCAGTGCCCCCAATAGCAAGCCGCTTGCTACACAGACACTGGTGTGTGCTCACTCCCGAGCCCCGCTCTACGTGACTATAAGACACATAGAGCTGCTGATCGGCCCTGCCCCTGCTCACTCCTCATTGGCTCACTGGCTGTGATTGACCCCACTGCTGTGTCAGCCAATTAGGAGAGAGAGACCCAGGGGGAGCCTAGGCTCCCGTGCACAATCGCTGGATTGAGAGAGGGCTCAGGTGAGTATTAGGGAAGGCTGTGGGGGAGCATCACACAGAATGTTTTTTACCTTTATGCAAAGAATACGTCAAGGTAAAAAAACCTTCAGCCTTTACAACCACTTTAAGTTTTAGGATCAAGTTAAGGGTTACTCTAAAACTCATCATGGGCCTTATAAGAAATCAATAGAGACCAGTCCTCTTATAAGATGCTAAAAGGAGCATTTTCTGGCATCAAATGTTGCAGCAGATTGTATCTCTAGGTAAAACCTCAGAGCTTCTAGGTTATTTTTTTTTATTGCCTTAAATCACAGACACAGGTGAAAAAAACAAACCACATGTTTCCAGGTTATTAGCGCTACCATCTGTATTCTGTAGCTCTCAGAGATGGAGGTTGCACAGAACAGAGTCATGTCACATTGGGTGGCAATTCCAACAAACTAGAAATGTCAGAGCCTGTGGAATCTGGTTGCAATGGTTTATATAAAAATTAAAACTGATTGCTTTTCCCCAGATATTATTAACATTTTATTGATTGATTCTACACATTGCCTGGGGATGAGTCTTTAAATACAACCATTTCAGATTAGTATGATAACAGCATATATCCAATTTCCATGCTATTTAAGAATTCAATGAGATTACAAAACCAGTTTGCAATATACTGTATGTTGGAAAAATACTAAAACAGCCCATAAAAGTGTTGTTATCCTTCAGCTTTAATGTGTAATGAAGAATAGTCTTTTTAAGGCATAACTTTCTACGTAGGGATCCAACCTACAAATGATCAAATAAGTGAGACATATGGAAGCCTGCAATGCATGCTCTTGTTATATTATTTAATCAATGAATACTTGAAGACAGAGGGGACAGTCATGGACTAGAATAACAACAGATGTTCCATTAATCAAGAGTATATAGAAAACAGAAAATAAAAAGGAGAGCATAAAATCAATGTAAAGTTTTTCTTTTTATCAAGTGTATAATACCAACTATATTTACATAATACATTCAAAATATGACGGGGGGAAGCATGGAATTAAAAGGATGTGACACTGTCTGCATATTAAAGCTCTTTAAAAAATTTCAGTATGTACATTTTGCCTATCTTTGGGGGCTAAAATAGGAGCACCTACATCGGGGGCACCTGATATAAGTCAGTCTCTTCCCAAACCCCACTAATCTTTCATATGCCTCCATTGTACAAAATTTGTCAAACCTGCCAAAGTAGTTTGTTCACAACAAGATAGGCAGTAAGTGAATGATGTGCACTGATTGTTCCGTATGAATTGGCCAACCAATATGTCTAAGCTAGCCAATATTCTTATTCCAAAACAGTGGAAAGGATTGGAGCTTGATGAGTCAACTAATTTGAACACCGGAAAAAGAAAGATAGAAAAAAGCATACTTTAACCTTCTTGGCGGTGTTCCCGAGTGTGGCTCGTGGTCAAATTTCAGTACCATTAGCAGTAACCCCGAGCCACACTCTGGATTGCATTGCAGAATCCTGGTACAGCTTACTTACCTTATCACCAGGATCCTGCGATGTTCCCCCGCTGTGTCCTCCACTGGATCATCCGCCCGATGCTCTGTGTGCCGGGCTTCCCTGCGAGCATCGCAAATTCAATCGTACAGATTACATTACTGTATCAAATCATTTCACATCCCTTTTGTCCCTAATGCTTTGTCCAGTGTCCTGCATGCACTTTTATATTATATATACTGTTCTTTCTATAAAATTAATAGTAAAAAACATGGAAACAATAATCTGTGTCCAGAATTACTACAAAACAGCGCTATGTTGATTTAAAGTGGTCAACATCACATATATGAATATAAGCTTTGAACAATATTCACATCCAAGCTGCACACCGGAAAACTGCATCCATCCAGGGGATATCACAGTGCGTTTGACTCCCAAAAAACAAACAGAGGACATACCATAGTGTAATCCTGGTTTATTTAATAAAGGTCCCTCTCACAGCTAATAACCCCTCACACATTAAACGTACATCAATCCATTTGTATATGAGCAAAAATATGAAAATGCAATTGCACTTCACCGTCTGCGCCGTCCGGCGTATGATTCAGGAGCCGCAAGCTGAACCGCTGAACCGCTGAACCGCTCGCTTCCTTACTTCCTGATTCTCCGGGACGGTGGAGCGCAAACAACCACTTCCAGTGTGTCGTGTAGGTCACGCCCTGACGCATTTCGTCATTGGCTGACTTCAACAGAGGGCGTGCCTACACGACGCACACGCTGACCTATATTGTCCCAGGGACCTTTATTAAATAAACCAGGATTACACTATGGTATGTCCTCTGTTTGTTTTTTGGGAGTCAAACGCACTGTGATATCCCCTGGATGGATGCAGTTTTCCGGTGTGCAGCTTGGATGTGAATTGTTCAAAGCTTATATTCATTGGTGATCTGGTGAGTGTTAACCCCTAAGGGGTGTGTGCAATCACGTGGTGGACCTAGAGAATCGGTGGAAGGTGCACTCTACAATTTCTTTAGAAATCACCTATGGACACTGTTATGAAACACTGGAATTGGTTGTCATCTTTCTAAAAAGACTATCATGTGATGTTGACCACTTTAAATCAACATAGCGCTGTTTTGTAGTAATTCTGGACACAGATTCAATCACGTGGTGGACCTAGAGAATCGGTGGAAGGTGCACTCTACAATTTCTTTAGAAATCACCTATGGACACTGTTATGAAACACTGGAATTGGTTGTCATCTTTCTAAAAAGACTATCATGTGATGTTGACCACTTTAAATCAACATAGCGCTGTTTTGTAGTAATTCTGGACACAGATTATTGTTTCCATGTTTTTTACTATTAATTTTATGTATTTTGTGATATTTAAATAGCTGCTTTTATTGGTTTTTCTTCATCTGTTTAAAATATAGGAAAATCAATCGTATCTACTTATTTGTAGATTTATATATGTCATACTCACCGTAGGGTGTGTGGACAACTATTGCATTATCCTAGTACACCTACTGTGTTTTGCAGGGATTAATTCATTCATCTATAGGCGTTGAGTGGTGTATTGTAGGCCTTAGATACACCCCTTTTTTATACTGTTCTTTCTGCCTGGAAACTTGAGCTTGTCCGTGGCAACCAAAAAGTGTCCCTTTACCTCAAAAGTGGTTTTAGACCAGCTAGAAAACAGTGGTAGTAAATGAAAACACTTGCAGAATTGAGCGAGGGTGATTCGTAGGATTTTTTTTTTTTATTATTATTATTATATTATAATTTTTTTATAATTATTTATAGTTATTTATTATATTCTAATTTATAATTTTGTGTTTCAAATTTTATCATACCCGGGATGTCTACTAGACTCTGGTTTAGACAGATTTAAGTGAGTTATTACTAAAGCCCTGTACACACGATCGGTTTTACAGATAAAAACAGTCCAATGGACTTTTTTCATCGGACAAACCGATTGTGTATGGGACCCAACGGTCTTTTTTCCATCGATTTTTAAAAATAGAACATGTTTTAAATTTTTCCGATGGATCAAAAACCGATAGCAAATTCCGATCGTCTATGGGCAAGTCCATCGGATAAAAAACCCATGCATGCTCAGAATCAAGTTGACGCATGCTCAGAAGCATTGAACTTCATTTTTCTCGGCTCATCGGAGTGTTTTACGTCACCGCGTTTGGAACGGTCGGTTTTTTGACTGATGGTGTGTAGGCAAGACTGATGGAAGTCAGCTTCATCGGATTTCCGATGGACAAAACCATCGGATTAGAATCCATATGATATCCGATCGTGTGTACGAGCCTTTAGAATTACAGGCCTACAATATAAAATGCCAAATTTCTATGCAGAACAATTGTACCGCATTCAGATAAAAAAATCTGACAGAATCATACCCCCAGGGAGGCCGCATAACACTTTTGTGCAGTTGGAAGACAACACAGTCCAGCAGATACTCTACGCAGTCCAGCAGATACAACACAGTCCAGCAGATACAACACAGTTCAGCAGATACACAGCCAAGTGTATATGAAGCCTTAGGCCAGACATACATGGGTCAAATTCCAAAAATAATTTTCTTTCAAAAATCTTATCTAAGACTTTTGGTTCGAATTTAACACCATTAGTGGGTCGCAGCAATGGTCGATTTTAATGCGGCCATTGAATTTGAGTGATTGAGCATTTTTGATTTTTTTTCAAAAACAAACAATTTTCTAATCGATGATGGGAGAATTGTGTAAAAAATATAATCAAAATAGAAAATGCGCATGAGCACAAGAAAAGAAAATTCCCGAAAAGAAAAATTATTTTCTGCAGCAACAACAGGTGAAATTAAAGGCTCGGATTTTCAAAAGAAAATTTGTTCAGAATTCGACCCATGTATGACCTGCATAAGTCTTCATTTTCCAGGATAAGGATATTTTCCACAAGTAAAAAAAATATTAATAGTTATAAGAGAAGGCCGGGATTAAAAAAAAAAAGCAAACATTTATACTCACTAACGTGGATGCAATATCAATCTGATGCTGCATTCGTCTCTAGCCACCTCTACACCAAGAACTGAGCAATCAAAGACTGCTGATCGCTCAGTTCTCGGTCTTTAGTCAGCAGAGAGCCAGTGACTGTCAAACACTGGCTCTCTGCTCTATCCTTCCAATGCTCACTGGAGTGCTAGACTGTGGAATGGAATGGAGTCAGGGATCTGGGTGGATCCTGACATTAAAGTCGGGATCTCTCCAGAGTCTGGACCGGATAAGTCACGTCAACAATGAGCCTTAGCCTGCTGTCGGCTGAATACAGGTTGCAGGAGTGCAGAATGAAGTGCACTCCTGTGATCCCCAGGAGAAGTAGAGCTTTGAACGTCTAGTCTTCACAGGAAAGAGGTAAATTATATGTGAACCCTGTCCTTGTAAAACAATCCATTCTGTTTAAAATAGAAGTGCAAGGCAAACATTTTTGTATAGACATATAAAAAAATTCTAAATACCTTTTTTCTCTATAACTAATCACATGACCTCTGTTTTCAGTTGCGTAAAGGGCTTAGAGCTGGGGGTGGAGACTGGGGGGGGGGAGTGTCACTAGAAGGCAAGGAGAAAGCAGAACACTGAACTTCAGGGCTTTGCAGGCTGAGATAGATTTGCTCTCATGCCTATTATGGTCACGTTGAAATAGGAAAGCAGGGGGACTGACAGAATCACTAGGTATTTCACACAAAAGAAACCATGCAAAGAGAACATGATACTTTTTAACACAAATAAATACATTGTCACAAACAATACCTGGTTGTAGAGTCTGACACGAAGGGGGAGAGAGGCCTCTCTTACAGCTCCAGGTCAGGAACCAGTGCTGGTGAGACAGTGGTTGCAAGACCTCAGTGAGGTACAAGTGCCTGTGAGGTGTCCAGCAGACTGTGCAGGTAAGTGGCTGGTGCTTAGTCAGGGATAGATCAGATGGCCAGAACAGCAGATAGCAACAGGTGCAGTAGGTTCTAAGCTGGCAGATGGCAGACTGACAGTTACTTGGCTTGCAGATGACTGATGCAAGCAGGCTGGCAGGAACTTAGCAAAAAGATGACCGTCAGGGACCAGGTAAGTAGTATGATGGTCAGGGGATGCGGAGCAGACAGGACAAGATAGGATGTGTGGTCAGACGAGTCGGGTCAGTTACAGATGGACAGATCAGGCATGGATAGCAGGCAGGAGAATTGGCTTTCTTTTTGACTGTTGTTCACATGCATTAAATAAACAATGTTTTTAGCCAACTTCAATGGCACCAGTCTTTCTCCTTTTTTGCATGGACTATATGGAGGTTTACAGAGACTTCACAGGCTGTGTTCTTGAGGCTCCCCAGGTATTGCACAGGAGGTAGTAGCTCGGATGCACCTGTTCCAGGAGAATGGTCATGGTACAGGCCAAGGTCAGCGTCAAGACAAGCCAAGGCCGGGGCAGGAGAAGATCAACCGTGGTCAAGAGAAGCCAGGTCAAAACATGAGTAAATACAGAACTTGGGACAGGAGCACAGGAGTGTAGATCAGACAACATTAACCAGTACAGCTGCTGAGCTTAAAAATGCGTACATTTGTGCACCAGTTTGCGCACGGCTGTGCACAGGAATACGAGCACCCGCAAGCCTGCACCTGTGCATTCAGAGCTTCACTTGTACTATGGCTAGCATTTCCCTGACATACATGGTACAGCAGGCACATATTAGGAATATGAAATGTTGGGGTAACATACTATTTAACAGTGGACAGTCTGCTAGCTTGGAGAAGGGAAGGGGGAGAAGGGAGGAACAGGTAAGTGCCTTGCTATTCTAGGTTATGGAGCTGTGTATTTCTATTGATGCACACAGTGTATGGAGAAACAACTCTAGTCCCTGCATGCAAGGGTGACTCCATAGGCTACGGCAAGAAAAAGGAGCCACCCTAAAACCAGAAACCTGGGGCAGTGGTCATGGCACCAACTTTAACTGGAACATAGGCAAGGAAGAAAAGAAACAGAAGCTGCATATGCAGTAAGTGAATAAATTAGCTGCTGAAAGTGCTTAAAAACTGAGGATTTATTATCACTTTAATAAGCTGGAAACTGATTTTGATAGTTGCAGGAAAGCTGTGAAATCAGCAACAAACCAGATGGTAGAAATAAGGAAACAACAGGGTCACACAACCCTGCATCCTCTACTGTACTAGGATTATGCTGACCACCTGCAATGGCTGACCGGTATTATTAACATTATGCGCAAGACTAAAAAAAAAGGCTTTGGGGCTCTGAATTATTCAGACTATATCGATTTAAAGCTGCAGAAACTTTCAACATCTTAAATCTGCACTCTGCTCATCTGCATTAAAGCAGCCTGAAAATTTTGATTTGAAACGAATGAATAAAGAAACCTGAATGTTTCCTACTAAAACATAAACATTCCATTCTAAACATAATAGTCATAAAAACAGATTTCAAGCTTAGGCGTATATTTATCAAAATTTAAAAGCCAATTTGACTGACATTTCCTCAGGATTTGATTTGTGACATTCACTCTACTTATCACAATAGTTTTTGCTCACTTTTTTTTTAACAGAAAAAGTTTTTGCTCACTTTAAAGTGGTGCGTGTGTTTTAAATGCAGGGAATGTGAATGTTGGTGAATGTCACATTCAATAATATGCCCTATTATCTCAGAGTGTTCTGAGAGAGGTTGATTTACTAAAGTAGTTTAGAAATTTCACACAAAATGAATATTCACTTCAATTATCTAATCACATGTAAAGAAAATTGCTGTTTAATTATTAATCTGCACATGACTGATTATTTGAAGTGAATGTTACCAACTCCAATAATAACTCCCAGAATTATGTCATAATGGCATTGATTTAATAAAAGCAAAAAGACTGCCCACTTTGCCAGGGAATTTTTACTTTGCAGGGGAAGTTTCCCTTAACTTAATAAATGAGGCGAAGCTCTGCTGACTTCCATCATCCAATCATAAAAATCATTGTCTGGGTATTCTTTGCAAAGTGAATTTTCACTACATTCACTATGATATGAAAAAAGTCTCTTGCAAAGTTAAAATTTCCTTGCAAGGTGAACAGCTATTTGCCTTTAGTAAACTAATGCCAGTAAATTCAGAATTCAAAGATGTTATCTTTGAATTATGTTCAATATTATTATTATTATTATTATTATTATTATTATTATTAATATTATTATTATTATTTGTGCAGCCCTTGTGCTCTTTTTGTATAAATAATATTAAACTAGGCAGCATTCAATTTTACAAGATTTGCTCATCTGTGCCACAAAATAACGAAACTTATTGGGGTATACTGTTAAATTTCACTTGGGTGAATTAACATTATTTATCATCAAACCTTCAATAAATAAACCCATTAAGTGTAACTCCACTTTTGAGAACTTTCCTTGTAAAATGCAAATCTACTCCAATATCGTGGTCCTCTGACTTTAGTCCTTTTTCTTTATCTAATAATTGAATCATTTGTAAAAAAGTATCATTTTTAATATGACAGGAAGAACGTCAGTGATTCGCACCTCGTGAAACAGACCCATGTGAAAGGATGAATGCCAGTCTCGGCCTGGACTCCAGCCAGGCCCCACCCACAATGTGTTTTGCTCTGCCCCTCTGAGTTTTATCATGGAGATATGAGTTCTGACAAAAGGGAGGGTGGGGGGGGGGGTTAAATGTATAATCGGCTGTCACATCATCAAATATCAAACAAACCACCCAGATAGCAAGCAATTGTGCTGCAAGTTTGAAATTGACTTGCTAAGCTATTACTAGACTTGCCAGACTTCACAAGTTTGTTGCACAATTGCAGCAAGTCCACATTGAATGACTCCAAATCAACTTTCTTTGCAAACATTCTACAAGTCTGCCGCAAGTTCTGGTTCAGTTATGTTGTATGCAATAGTCATCCCACCACAGGGGTCACTGTGGCTGAATTTTCATGTTGTATACTTGCAGAGCTTTTGCTGTAGACTCATCACTGCAACTTTGCTCTTGCTAGAGACTTTCTACTCAAATTTGCTACAAATTGGAAAAGTGACAACTAGAACTTGTGCTTCAAGTGCTCTGCAAGTGTACAACTTACCAGTGAAAATGTGCAGCAAGTTAAAAGACTTACAATTTCAACACTGACACAAATTTGTGGCAAGTTATTCTTGCTATCTGGGCAAGAGTAAAAATCTGGTCACTGATGTTGAATCCAAGAAGCTTTTTTGCGTGGCAAACAGAAACCTAATATGTGATTTTGAGGCTACAGAGAGACTAGGATAACCAGTGAAAGTATCAAAATGTACAAAAAATGTGACTATATATATATATATATAAATTTATCTAAACCCCATTAAAAGCAGTATTCATTATTAGTAATCTAAATGAACAAAAAATTAAGTATAAAAATGTATACTCAATAGAACAGATGTAGGAAATTCCTAAACAGAACTCAAAGAGATGTATCAAAATTGAGTCAGATCAGGCTCATATTATGGTAGGTATGTTTTTTAACCATATAATTTAATATTAACCATCATATACATTAGAATGGGATAATGAGAGAAAAGTGGTAAATAACAGAAAGATGTGTCCTAGAATTCTACAGAAAAAAAAAGACAACTAGAGGAGGAATCAAACTATTCATAATAGCGGGTAATGTCCCACTCAAAATTTTAACTGCTGGGAATGCGAGTCTCCAACTTAAAAATCCAAAACACCTCTCTTCTACATATGAGAGAGAATCAGTCACTGCTGTGGACATGTCGATCTACTCTTTCAATGATCTGAACTCTAAGGGATTGTACGTTCTGGTGATGAGAAGGATTGAAGTGTCTAGACAGACTGGCGTTTTTATTTGTTCTAATATTAGAAAGATGCACCATCTGACTTTTGTTGCCGAAAAGTTTGTCCATTTACAGAGCAAACTTTTGTCCGATGAAAACCGAAAAAGTTTGTCAGATTTTTGGGAAAACGTGCTAATTTTGAAGTTTGTTGGCAAAAAGTCAGACCGTGTGTACGGGCCTTTAGTCCGTAGGGTTCAATATTGAGTTGGCCCACCCTTTGCAGCTATAACAGCTTCAACTTTTCTGGGAAGGCTGTCCACAGGGTTTCGGAGTGTGTCTATGGGAATGTTTGACCATTTTTGAAGAAGCAAATTTGTGAGGTAAGGCACTGACATTGGACGAGAAGACCTGGCTCGCAGTCTCGGCTCTAAATCATCCCAAAGGTGTTCTCTATTGGGTTGAGGTCAGGACTCTATGCAGGCTAGTCAAGTTCCTCCACCCCAAACTCGTTCATCCATGTCTTTATGGACCTTCCTTTGTGCACTGGTGCGCAGTCATGTTGGAACAGGAAGGGGCCATCTACAAATTGTTCCCACAAAGTTGGGCGCATGAAATTGTCCAAAATATTTTGGTATGCTGATGCCTTAAGCGTTCCCTTCACTGGAACTAAGGGGCCAAGCCCCACCCCTTAAAAACAACCCCACACCATAATCCCCCCTTCACCAGATGATTTGGAGCAGTGCAAAAAGCAAGGTCCATAAAGACATGGATAAGCGAATTTGTGGTAGAGGAACTTTACTGGCCTGCACAGTCGTGACCTCAACCTGATTTGAAAAAAATATATATAAAACAAATTCCAAATACGAATTACGAATACGTATCCCGACCACGAATTGAACCAATCAGCCGAATTTAATTAAACAAAATAACTGGATTAACGAACCTAAACAAAATTAAATTAAACTATTTTTTCGTCATGCACATGTCCACTTCTGACTTTAGAGGGCATGTTTGATAAGCGGTGCCCCCTGTCAGACTTTGCTAGCCAAGTTAAAGCGGAGTTCCACCCAAAAGTGGAAATTCCCTTTAAGGACTCCTCACCTCCTGACATACCACATTTAGCATGTCATTTTTTGGGGGGGAGGAGTGGGTACCTTGTTTTGACAGGTACCCAGCTCCCACTTCTGCTTACGCCGCCTTGGTGACTCCTCCTCTCCCCCTCCCTCACTTCAATCTTCTGTGACACGTCACAGGTCCCAGAAGATTGATCGGCCATTCAGGACATGCAGCGCGGCTCGCACATGCGCAGTGTGCACCTGGCTGTGAAGCTGTCACAGCCAGGTCCCAACACTTGCAATGCCGGCTCCGTGGAGAGGAGAGGGAGAGAGGCTTCAGGCGGCCGCATTGCTGGACTATGAGACAGGGGAGTGTGCGTTTATTAAAAGTATTTTATCTGCCCCTGGCCACCCGCTGATGATTTTTAAATAGACCCCATAGATACAAGGAAAACTGAGTAGGGAAAAAACAGCCATATGGGTGTGGGTGAATGGCTGCGTACAAACACTTGCATGGCTGTTGGGCTTAGAGAGATGGAGGTGGAGACTACAGAGAGGTTTGTCATTTGTTTGTTATCAGGAGGCAGAGAAACAGCAGGACACTGATCTTCCCAGTAAAGAGCTGTGCGGGGACCATTGAAGGACAGACAGGCTGGGCTCCTAGCACAGCCAAAAAACTGAACACACTGGGATGGATATGTTTCTATGCCTGGCGCGGTCAGTTTGAAATAGGAAAGCAGAGGGACTGGGAGGATCACCAGATATTTCACACAAAGGAAGCGATACAAAGAGAACAGGATACTTGTTAACATGGTACCACAGATACATATCAGGAATGTGAAATGTTAGCGCAACATACTCTTTAAGTCCTCCATTGCAGAACTGCAGCCTCATTTCATATTTATAGTCTTAGCTGACTAAATCCTCTTCAGCATTGGCTGTACCTGTGCATTGAGCCCCCATTGACTTGAAGGCGACTGTAAATCGAGCCTGGAGATCTTCAGTGTACAGCTCCTTTCAAGTCAATATACAGCTGAGCTTAGGAGGGCTTTTCAATATTTTCTGCAAAAATATTGCTGTACATTATTTTATTTTATTTTTTATTTTTTTATGCACAGCTGGATTGTTTTTTTTTTTTTTTTACATTTGTCTGGTTCAGCTTTTAAAATAAACCCAATTTTCTAAGAATTTGTCAATAGCTCTCTGGAAGGATTGTTAGTGATAGAGAATTTCCTTCCATCTACAGATCCCGCATTACAATAAGCTAAAGGTTAGCAAATAAAATGTACAAAATGTATAATCCCACTGATATACCATAAAATATAGATTTTTTTTCAAAGAGATATTTTATTAAATATACTTAATGTTAATCAGAGTTTAACAACAATAGTAATGTAGTAACAAAATGAGAGTTTCAGTGGCTCCTAAATTTTTGGAAAATAAAATAATCATATAAAGAATAATTTGTCATCCTGCGTTGTTTGCTTTAAAAGATTGTGTAGTTTTATACAGACTTTACCCAGTAGGGGGAGATGTTGTGCACAAGATTTCAGGCTGCTGTAAAATATAGAAAACCTATTTCAGTGCAACATTTACTATGAATATTTCTTATAAATATACAGAAACAATAGGCTGGCAAATATTTTTTACACATATGTGCAAACAAAACGGCAAAGCAATGATGAAGACACACACAACATTTTTTGTAAGTATATTATATACAGTATATATATATATATATATATATATTTATATATATATATATATATATATATATATATATATATATATATATATATAAATATATATATTTATTTATATATATATATATATATATATATATATATATATATATATATATATATATATATATATATATATATATATATATATATATATATATATTTTAAATATATATATATATATATATATATATATATATATCCAACTTCAGTAAATGTCATACTATCAATATTAGCTTTTACTGTCTTTATGTACAAGATTTTTATAATTATTTTACAATAAAAATAATACTATGTGAGTCCCAGCTCTTCATGACATTGTGCAAAATGTGTCAGAGATTTTAAAAAATGGCATTAAAACAACCATAAACTGTATCGCAAATTCAAAACATAATTATGATTTTTTTTTTTTTTTTTTTTATTGTGGCTTCTTGTTTTACAACCCCATGGCCTCTCTTCACGAACAAAAGTTAAGAGTTTAAGAATTGGGAGGCTTCATATACTGCGCACCCAAAACAGAGCGTTTCTAGTAAATAGTCTCCTGTTGTGTATAGAGAGACCTTTCAATCTATGCTATTATTGAATATGGGAACACGACGAGTATAAAGGCTTATATACTGTATATATCTGGGGATTTTCTTGCGAAACACCATTTTTTGATAAGGCGGAGGGTTGTTGAATTTTTTACTGCATTTATTTCGAAACTTTTTTTGTATTTTGATACCAATAAATAAAAACTTTTTTTTTTTTTTTTTTTTTGCTAGACTGCCGGTATTCCATTAAACAACCTTTATATTCACGTCTATTCTTTTGGATGTCTTATTATACAGACTGTATACATGTCCATTCTTTTGGGAATAGTAGTTTGACGTGGAGTGTGCTTTGGTGATAAGGACACCACTCAAACAGGTGAGTCGGTCAGTTTGGATTGCCTAGGGATTTTCTCAAAACATTTTGAAAGTTTACTTTGTAGTGTTATAAATATGCACAACAGCAGATGACCAAAAAATAAAGATAACCATAATACTCAAATTTATGAAAAAATACTAAATTAAAAGTAAATACCAAAAACAATACAATTTAAAAAATAATCCATATATATTGCTGTCCTACAATTATAAAACATTTTAATTAACCTGACTGCATAGAATAACACATGCATAAAAAATGCATAGAAAATAATAATATTTATAAGAGTTGACTGCACAGTAATCCTTATAAATAAATAAATCTTCCGTTCAAGCAGATTATGTATTTAAGACCAATGTCCCAAGTCCTTGCACAAAAACAGCTGCACAATTCAGACTTGAAGCGTTTGTTACCCCAACACTTCATATTCCAATCCTGATATGTGCCTGCTGTATCATGTACTTGTATGAGAACGTATCCTGTTCTCTTTGTATTGCTTCCTTTATGTGAAATCCTCTGTGTTCCTGCCAGTCCCTCTGCTTTACTATTAAAAACTAACCACACTAAGCAGGAGAGCACACCATGGTCAGTTCTCTAGCTCTGCTGGGAACTCTGTATACTCTAATCCAATGATCAGACTTATCCTGACATGCCCCCCCCCCCACCCAGCCATTCACTGATAAGCTCAGTATGCTGCTGCTTCTCCCCCCCAGTTTTTATGCAGCTGAGAACAGAGGGAATGTGATAATTTATTTTAAAAAATGGAAAAAAGGTATTTATTGTGTTTATATATTATAAATTATATTTATATATATATATATATATATATATATACAAAAATGTTTTGCATTTCTTTTCTATTTCAAACTGAATGGCTTGTTTTGCAAGGTGATCGTTTACAGTCACTTTAAAGTGATTGTAAAGGTAGAAGGCTTTTTATCTTAATGCATTCTATGCATTAAGATAAAAAGCCTTCTGTGTGCAGCAGCTCCCATTAGCCCCCCTAATACTTACCTG
This sequence comes from Rana muscosa, assembly GCA_029206835.1. Lineage (NCBI taxonomy): Eukaryota > Metazoa > Chordata > Amphibia > Anura > Ranidae > Rana > Rana muscosa. The sequence continues at coordinate 130,483,702 of CM055119.1, read as the reverse complement.
AGCCCTGTCTCTGTCCAGCGATGTCCACGAGTGCCTCAGCCAACGGGACTCTCCATCCCAGATTGACTGAGACACAGCAGCGGTGCCATTGGCTCCTGCTGCTGTAGATGAAACTCAGATAGCCAATCAGTAGAGAGAGAGGGGGTGGTGCCGAACCGCAGCTCCGTGTCTGAATGGACATAGGGAGCTGTGACCCGGCTCGGGTGCCCCCATAGCAAGCTGCTTGCTGTAGGGGCACTCAACAGGGGGGAGGGGCCAGGAGCTCCAGCCAGGGACCCGAGGAGGGGAGGATCCAGGCTGCTCTGTGTAAAACCACTGCACAGGGCAGGTAAGTATAACATGTTTGTTATTTTATATTTAAAAAAAAAACAAGACTTTACAATCACTTTAAGTCCTAGGTGGACTCATTGCCTCAACAATCAAATAGAGTAGTTGAATCGTATAAAGTGAGCAGAACACTTCTTCCAGTTGAACATGATATTCCATGAAACTGAACATCCAAGCTTTATTCTTTATAGGTATGTTACTGGGGGTAATGTAATATCCCAATTTACCCAATCATAGATATAGTTGTAGGGATTATATGTCTCCAGACTAACAATGTAGCTTATTCAAGCAATTGACACATTTAATGATACAGATTTCTCACTGCAAAGTGTTCAGCCATTCACTGACCTTCAGCAATTTCATAAACCTACATAGTATAGCTCTTCAGGCTTATAGTTTACTATGTTTATATGAGCGGCATCAGTCAAAGACGGCGCAAAGTCCATGAAAGTATGGACTTATGTCATTAAAACCATAAAGTATTCTTCTAGTGTATAAAGGTCACCCAGTTGCAACAAAATTCATCTGTATGATGTATGGAATGAACCAACCTAGAGAGTAATTCATACAAAACCACCATGGGTCTGAGCTCCCTGTTTGAATTATGTAAGTAAAAAAACATGATGTTCATGCAAATCCTTAGATCAAATGTTGGTGGATAATATGTCAAGCATTATAGCTGACAATAATCATATACGGTAAAACCTTGGTTTGAGAGTAACTTGGTTTGAGAGCGTTTTGCAAGACAAGCTACATTTTTTAATAAATTTTGACTTGATATACAAGTGATGTCTTGATATAAGAGTAGCGTCATGTCACAACTGAGTATAAAATAGAAGAGAGGCGCTTCTAAGTGTAGCAATATGGTTACATTTAATGAAGGTACAACATTTAGAAACTCACATGGTTGATGATTAAAAACAGGCACATCTAAGTATGCAGGCATCCGGGGTAAAGCTGTCCACATAGACCACTCTCCTCACCCTCATTTGATTTTGACCCTTTCCACGAGTGGTTCAAGCCTCGCTTTCAGATCGCTTTACTGCAGGGTAGTCTTCCCGGTCACGATTGCAGACTGATAGCGGTGAGAGCCGGTGGTGCAGAGGTCTATGTGGATCGCCTTACCCCGGGTCCCTGCATACTTAGCTGTGCCTTTTTTTAATCATTAACCATATGAGTTGCTAAATGTTGTACCTTCATTAAATGTAATCATATTGCTACACTTAGAGGCGCCTCTCTTCTCTTTTATACTCTGTAGCTCCTGCTGGATTTTGCTTCTAATCCCCTTGTGGAGGCTTTCATTTGTGGATGGACATTTTATGGTTACACAACTTATCACATTGCTATAATCTTTTTATACGGATTATAAACTGAAGGACTTATGAATAAATGGTTGTGGAACGAATCATTTGAGTTTCTATTATTTCTTATGGGAAAATTTGCTTTGATATACAAGTCCTTTGGATTACAAGCATGCTTCCGGAACGAATTATGCTCACAATCCAAGGTTTTACTGTATTACAGTTTTCATTTATACATCGCCCAGGTAGCAAATGAAGAAGTTGGAAATAAATATCATTCCTTTGCTTTCATGTCCAGAGAAAAATCATGAATAGATGATCCAGAAGAGGCCATGGTTGTAAGCAAAAAAAAAAAAAAATTATCAAAAGCAACAGCCAAACTTTGCCAGGGAGTGGGACCAGTATGGAAATCCCTCTAAATATAATATAAATTCTTGCTCATACAGCTTACCATTTAACCACTAATAGAAGGGTGTTTTCTGCATAGTTAGAGAATGTGAAGGAAAAACAGCATGGTACAGCAAGGAGAGCTTGTCAACATGGGATATACATTAGTTTACTTTTTTTTTTTTTTTTTTTTTTTACTTTTTTTTGTATTCTTTATTTATAAGGTTTACATCCAAAAATTACAGCAATGACATAGGTAGTTTGGAAGACATTGGAGGTGGCAAACATAAAAAAGCAATGCAATTCAGATTCATGTTTATAAAGCTATTACAACTGTAAAGTGAAAGCTTAGGCAACATACAATCTAATTCTACAGATCAGACAAAATAAATAATGTGTTTGCAATATCTTGAGATGTTATGCCAACCTGGAACAATAAAAAAAAGGTCTCCTGTTGCCCCTTTGTGACATTTTTTGACAAACTTGTTTTCCAATACTTAGTAAGGTATGGGAGATTCAATGAAACTGCTCACCCAGGTAACATTGACTTTGCTGTTAATATTGCTTTCAAAATTTAAGATGTGTTTAATAGATTTTCCAATCAATCCATCCCTCACACCTCATAGACTGAACATTTTGCTAAGTACCAGGGGAAATCTATCTGCTTTTGTGTAGCAAGCACATTTGTAATCGAAACAAAAGCTTTACAGTGGCAAGTACCATTCTGCTAACTTATTGTTTTAGGCTTCACTGAAATGTAAAAAAAATAAAAATACTAATGGTTAACAGAAGACAGTAGTTGCCAAGAGAATAAAAGATACAATGTAGCAAATACCTCATCTTATCTTACCGATAGATAATTTAAAAGGTGAGAAAATTGTGAGAGAAGGTCATTGGGAAAGTGAGTCTGGCAAACAAAGGGTGCAGTTGGCCTCTGAGAATATGGCCTTATCAAGGCCAATTATGCTTTTTTTTTTTTTATACTTAACGTTTTTTTATTGAAAAAAATAAGTTTGCAGTACAAAATGACATAGGATTTCAAATTACCTATCGAACAATCATTTGAGTTACAAAGTTAGACAATATTGATCAAAATAGATAAGTATTCGAAGATATACATGACAATCATAATGTTATATGATCTTATCAACTATAAGGATTGTCAAATAAGACTGCAGTCAGAAAATCAAAAACAACAAAAATAAAAAAGAACAGAAACTCAAGTCATTCTTGATGACGTAACGTGAACCAAGGGTTCCATTTAGCACCGTAGATAGGGATTGAGTCATGCAGCGTGTGAAATATTTTTGTCTGATAACATTATTTGATCAACCCTAGAGATAACTTACGATAATGGGACTGTGTTAGACTTCCAGTTAACGGCGATTGCCAAATGCAGTGCAATACAAATAGTGCGTAATAGTTTCATTAGGGGTTTGGGGTATCAGGGATTCTTTCAAATAGCAGACAGTGAGTATGTGTCAGAGCCATGTGCCTCCCTGCCAGCTTGTCCATTAGCTCCAGAGTTTCCCTTCCCCATGTAGGTTGCAGAGCTCCACATTCCCAGAACACGTGCAAAAAAAGAACCTGGAAGAGCACAACCTCGGAAACAAGATGAGGAAGATTGTGGATATATCTTTCCCAAATGTAAAGGCGTATAGTACCAGCGGGTGAATCATTTAATCGCTCTTTCCCTAATAGTAAGAGATTTGGTGCATTTACGCATATTCTGCCAGTTAGCTTCCCAGTCTTTGTGATCATATTCCAAGTTTAGTTTGCATTCCCACTGGGTCATATGCTTCAGTTTGGGACAATCTCTAACCATTTCCATAGACTTATACAGTCTGGAGATTAAGCCTTTCTGTCTAGGGGCAGTTTGGCATAGGGACTCAAATGAGGTATGGGACTCAGAAGGGACATTTGCGTAGTGTGTCTGAAAAAAGTGACAGATTTGCAATTATATAAAAAATTCTCCTGCTGGGATATTTTTTTGGGACTGCAGCTGGAATAACGAAACAAATTTCTCATCTTGCAGGAGATCCTCCAGTGTTGTCAAGCCATGGCTTATCCACCACCCGAAAGAATCGGGGTCCTCAAAGGCCGAAGGGATTCTAGGTTTACCAAGGAATGAAGTGCATGGGGGGATTTCCCAAATAGGGGGGCTAGTTTTAATTTATAAAGATCCCATAGTTTCAACCCGTAAGCTACCGCCAGGTTCCGGGAACCTAATTCTGAGGCATGGGATTTAGATGACCACATTATGCCCGGCAGGTGAAATGGGACGATCGAATCTTGCTCAAATCTGACCCATGGGACTTTAGAATTTTTGATATTCCATTGAGCCTGTTGTGAGAATCTGCTAGCCAGATAATACAGCCATACCTGAGGAACTCCCAGGCCTCCTAATCTATAAGGGCGATATAGTACTTCCCTCAATTATGCTATTTCCGTGACTAATCTTGACGGAGAAGGCAGCTGCTATCAAAGGGTCTCTTATGCTTCCACCTTGGGGAAGTCAGAGCACTTGGATCTATAGAGAGAGTCAGAGGGGTAGAAGCTTTTTATAACAACTATTTTGAGGATCTGGACACACATCCTTTTCTCTGCTAGGAAAGGGCTTTGTGTGTGGTTAGAGCTGGCAGGCTAGGAATTTTTTTTATGTTTTTTGGGTCTGGTCAAGTTGCCCAAATTGTTAAATTCTTTAAATGCTATCTGCATTCCTGATCCTGGAGGTGCAATAATGCTGGTTGCTGCCAGTTAGGAATTTCACCTGTTATGTGCATTCTTGGTACCTGTTTGAAAAATATACATTTGAAGCTGACTATCCCAAGAAATTGTGAAAGCAATGCTGCTGTCATTGCAAAAGGTGGAAATTATTTAATATGAAACTGAATTAACCATTTGAAAATTTTAAATGTACAAGTTCTGTCAAAGATCAAGAAGCACAACACACTATCCATTATTAGACAGAAAACCTTCTTTTGTGATCCTCTAATCACAACTTACCGTATATACTTGAGTATGACCCGACCCGAATATAAGCCGAGGCACCTAATTTTACCACAAAAAACTGGGAAAACGTATTGACTCGAGTATAAGCCTATTGTGAGAATGCAGCAGCTACTGTAAGTGGAAAAGAGGGTCACAGCTTCACTGTGCCCATTTGCAGCCTCACTGTGCCCATTTTCAGCCTCACCGTGCCCATTGCACGCCTCACTGTGCCCATTGCACCCTCACTATGCCCATTGCATGCCTCACTGTGCCCATTGCAGCCTCACTGTTCCCATTGCAGCCTCACTGTGCCCATTGCAGCCTCACTTTGCCCATTGCATGCCTCACTGTGCCCATTGCATGCCTCACTGTGCCCATTGCACCCTCACTTTGCCCATTGCACGCCTCACTGTGCCCATTGCATGCCTCACTGTGCCCATTGCATGCCTCACTGTGCCCATTGCAACCTCACTTTACCCATTGCACACCTCACTGTGCCCATTGCACGCCTCACTGTGCCCATTGCATGCCTCACTGTGCCCATTGCAAGCCTCACTGTGCCCATCGCACGCCTCACTGTGCCCATTGCATGCCTTTCTGTGCCCATTGCAGCCTCACTGTGCTGATCTGCATACCTGATCAGCCCATGACATGCAGTCAGACGGCGGGCATCCAGTGTAAAAAAGCCGCGGTTCCTCCTTGTCCTCGTCCGTGATAGGTGGAACACTCAGTTCTCCAGCAGAGACTGTGATCAGTGTTCCGCCTATCATGGACGTCCTCTCGTCCTCATCCCACGAACGAGGAAGAGAGGACGTCCGTGATAGGCGGAACACTGAACACTGACACACTGCTGGGAAACTGAGTGTTCCGCCTATCACGGACGAGGACAAGGAGGAGGCGCGGCTTTTTTACACTGGACGCTCCTGCCGTCTGACTGCATGTAATGAGCTGATCAGGTACACAGACTTGAGTATAAGCCGAGGGGGGCATTTTCAGCACAAAAAAATGTGCTGAAAAACTCGGTATATACGGTATGTACCTGATTTTCCTGGCTTTGTAGCCAAGCCCTGCTTTATGGATTTGATTTCGACCCACCAACATTCCCAATGCAAATGGAAGGTCTTCAGTAGCCAAAAAGGGTGCTTTCAATAGACATAGGGGTGACAGATGGATGGGCTTAGCTCTTGGGATGAGGCATAGCTTCAAAGTCAGAGATGGTGAGCCCCAAAAAGGTCATCAAGATCAACAGGGGTCTTAAAAAGATGCAATTCTGACCAATGCAGGTAATATAGGACACCTTATAGATGATGAACATGGCAACATAGTTAGTCTTTAGAGTGATCCTTTCATTCAGTTGAATTACATCATGCCACTTTATTGCATTGTGCCGCCCTAAGAACTTGTGTGAGTATTGAATTCATGGGAATGCTGATCAATTTTTCATATTGTCATGTGTTCCCAAGTCGATATTATTTTGTATCCTTGATGTTCATGTTATATATGTAATTGCCATATTATCATGTGTTTCCAAGTTGATATCATTATGTATCCTTGATGTCCATGCTATATATGTATTTTTATGTGTAACCTTATGATCCAGATATTTTTACTTGTTCTACATCATTGAGATCGATTTATATGTCCTCTATGTTAATAAACATGTTTTTCCTTTTACACACACCCACTTTGTCAAGAACCTCATTTAAAGTCCCAAACTTCCCCCCTTTTTTTCTAAATACTGATACCATGGATGGAGGCACATTGGATATGCGCCTCATCTAAAGTCCCAAAGTGTTTTTTACACTCCCCCCCTTTTCTTCATTCAGTTGAAAGAACAAGAAGAACTCTCAAATGGAAACTTCTCTGCAAAAAGTATTCTGCTGTTGCTGAACTCCTATTGAGAACTCTGCCTGCCTAACTGTAAATACATAAAAAAAAAAGTATGGACCTCAAAACCCAAACATTTATTCTCACCTAGGTGGATTCAACATTGATCCGATGCTGCGTCTCTTCTCTGCCATCTCTGCAGTGAGAACTGAACAATCAAACACCACTAATTGTTCAGTTTTCCACTCCGTTCTGAGCAGAGAGCCATGAATGTCAGTCACCGGCTCTCTGTTCTGCCCCTCCAGCACTCACTAGAGTCATGGAGGGGATGGGAGGGGCTGGCTCCGTCTCTCAGCAGATCGCCTGGACCGGTTGAGTGACGTCAGCTGACAGTGGGTCGCTGTCAGCTGAAAACGGGTCACAGGAATGCAGAACGAACTGTGCTCCTGTGACCTACATGAGAACTATAGCCAAAAAAGCGTTGGCTATACTTCTCCTTTAATACGTTCTAAATATCTCATCTAAAATATAAATTTTCACTGAATTCATACTGAAGTTAGAACACAAGGACTACATACCCATGTTAGAGTCTCAGACACTACTAATGTAAAAGGAATGGCATGACAACAAAGCAAATAGGATTTTCAGAACTAGTGGTCAACAACAGTAGTCAGCAATAATAGTCCTCACATTCTTCTCAGAACAGTTTGCCTTTAGGGTCCTTGTTTTTTAGATGTTAGCTTTATTACTTGAAAAACTAAAATATGGTTGGTCATCCGTGAGGCATCATAAATACATGGGTATCGCCCTTTGGGACTTTATATGAGGTGTGCACAATTGGCCGATGAAATTGACAAATATAAATTCAATAAAAAACATTTATTGCAGAAATTATCACACATGAATAAGTAGCATAAACAAAGGCAAAGCCGATACAATTTTTCACATGGTTAAAGATTGCATTACATATGATATACACAAGTATACATAACATCTAATACACCCGACATGTTTCACAAAATGTGACTCGCTCTTCAGGGGTGTATGTATGCATGTAGGATATATCTGAAAATAAATGACCAAAAAGGTAATGTAACACAAGAATAAATAATGGACAAATGGTTAGAGGGGCCTTACAGAGAAAGAAGAGACCCCATACTCACCAATCGGAGAGGCGTAGGTGCCTGTAGCTATGTTCACCGAAGATGGCAGCAATATATGCTTGGGAAAGGAGCTGAGGGAGCGGAGCCAACCAAAAAACCCAGACCAAGGAATAATGGGAAGATGGACATGGCATGGGTAAAAATGAGTGACCTTGGAGATCCTAGATAATCTGTTCAGTTGTCAACTATAATATAATATAATAAGTATATAATTAAACATTGCTAAATTGGCAAAATAATCATAAAGTATATAATGGAATGCATGAATGCATGTATAAACCATCCTGTTGCGATGGTAGGATGGCTAGTAAGGCCAAGGAGGAATGCGTGCAAAATTGCAGATATGTGAAAAGGGATCTAAGAAAAGGCAATCCCTAAAAGGGAAAGGGGAAATATGTCCATTTGTCCATTATTTATTCATGTGTTACCTTACCTTTTTGGTCATTCATTTTCAGATATATCCTACATGCATATGAAGAGCCCTGAAGAGCGAGTCACATCTCGCGAAATGCATCAGATGTATTAGATGTTATGTATACTCATGTTCTTCAAATGTAAGGCAATCTTTAACCATCTACCAAATTGTATCGGCTTTACCTTTGTTTATGCTACTCTTTCATGTGTGATCATTTCTGCAATAAATAGTTTTTATTGTATTTATATTAGTCAATTTCATCAGCCAATTGTGCACACCTCATATAAAGTCCCAAAGGGTGATACCCATGTTTTTATTGTACTATTTGGGATGGAGGTATGTCACTGGTAACACCAGACCTTTCTTTTATTTTCTGCGAGGCATCATGGCTTAAAAAAGAAAACATTGCCCCACCCCACTTCTATTTATAAAAAAAAAAAAAAACAGTAGATAACGCGTTCTGTTTCCACAGAGCATGTCAAGGTTTACTTCACAATAATAAAATTCAGGTCATGGTGAGGAGCCTGCAGTCTCTGATGAAGTATTCTCTACATAACACAGAGAAAACTTGCTGAAAGGAGGAGTTCATTTGGCTAGGCTTTTCCCCTCCCAGCACTTTTATACTCCAATCGGGGCTTTGTTTGCTTCAGAGTCCCTAGACAAGGACAGCAAAGGGCATAATCAAAACGCCTAATCACTATGTTCTTTTAACTGTGCTACTATATTATTTTTGATAAGTGTTAACATACCGCCCACATCATGCCTTATGCCAGATGACAGCTCACAATGAACCCAACTTTTGGAGACGGTTAATTCTCTCAACAGCATGCCACTTGCCAAAGCCCTAATTGGCTGAAGGTTCAGGATCATGATGTGATGTACATGACTTTACTTGTATCATTATCATAATATTGAGATTCTCATGTAATGACAAATGCCATTATGTACACAGGGTCAGAAAATAAAGATTATCAAGGTCAGAATCTTACATGACAGTATTGTATCCAAGTTTGTTGTTGTGAACAATATGCGCTGATCCATGGTAACAAACCTTCTAAGGAAAGAAAGCATGAGTAGAATCTCTCAAATTACAAATAACATGCTTCTGTTCAATGACCACGCTTCCTCTAGATATCTGTCACAAATAAAATTAAAGGTTCAATCCAAACAAACTTAAGGGGGCCTTAAATTCCGGCTACAAAATACAGTATACTGTATATTCAATTACATTTTCCTAACTTCAAAAAGTACCCTTTATTGCTTGAATTTCCAGGTTGTAGAGAATACGGCGAGAATAGGTGGAATAGAATACAACAGCTAGGGGGAATAGTCTATCATGGGGGGTAAACAGGGCATGGCTTGCTGGGTGCTCTGTGTTTGAATAGATGCACACAGCTCTGGCCAGGAGTGCGCATGCACAGGCATTTCCTTACCAGCTATATAGCTAAAGGAGATACCTACCATTCCTCCATTGTAAGTGTGCACTTCTTGTGCTCCAATTTTTTTTTAAAAACAGGGTTTAATATTACTTTAAGAATTAAGCCTTGATATGCATATAGGGAGCTCAAACAACTTGCTCAGTACTTCAATTTTTACAGGTGTTGCTGTATACCACCAATTCACCTAATTAACCTTGTCGGGAACCTTGTAGTCACAGAGCCTTTCTGCTTGCTATGGATTCTTCTTGATGTTTCTCCTACAGTAGGTGCCGCCGACATTGTATATTGATCGCGATCCTATCACGGAGATTCTCGGCGACAGGGGTGCCGACATCTTGGCGACAGGGTGGCGACACATCTCACGCTCGCTGCAATAGCGAGGAGACACGGCACTGTATTGAACGGGGATCCGACGTGCTAAATCTTCGGTCCGCAGCGATTTATATAGGCTTCTCATGACGTCACAGTCACATGCTCCGGGTGGCTCCGGAGCATGTGACTATGACATCATGGGAACATGTGACTGTGACGTCATGAGAAGCCTATATAAATCTCTGCGGACCAAAGATTTAGCATTACAGCGAGAGGAAGCGACGAGTCAACATCGAGGAGGAGAAGAGGGAAGAAGACGCCGACGGCGACAACGGGAAGACCGGCCCCTCAACTAGCAAAAGAGCTGGAAGAAGATAGTGGAGGGGCTGGCAGAAGGACAACGGAGAGCCGGACGAGACGACGGGGAAGACCGGGCCTCTGCTAGCAAAAGAGCTGGAAGAAGATAGCGGAGGCCCGGCGGAAGAAAGAACCGGAGAGCGGGAGAAGAAGAAGGCGACGGAGAAGACCGGGCCCCGCTAGCAAAAGAGCTGGAAGAAGATAGCGGAGGCCCAGCGGAAGGAAGAAAGAACCAGAGAGAAGAAGAGGGAAGAAGGCAACGGAGAAGACTGGGCCCCGCTAGCAAAAGAGCTGGAAGAAGATAGCGGTGGCCCGGCAGATTGAAGAAAGAACCGGAGAGCGCGGCGACGACATCGGAGACCCCAGAAGTCGGAAGAAGACCCCCGGAGCTGTGCAATAAATTACTTTAAAAAGCTGTGTGTGTTTTTTTTATTGCCATTTTTTTCCACCAGGTGAATGGGTAGGGGTACGATGTACCCCATGCTCATTCACATAGGGTGGTGGGCCGGCATCTGTGGGACCCCTTATTAAAGGGGGCTCCCGGATTCCAATCAGCCCCCGCCCGCAGACCCCGACAACCAATGGCCAGGGTTGTCGGGAAGAGGCCCTGTCCTCATCAACATGGGGACAGGGTGCTTTGGGGTGGGGGGGCCGCAGGTCACCCCCCTGCCCCAGAGCACCAAACCCCCCATGTTGAGGGCCTGCGGCCTGGTACGGTTCAGGAGGGAGGGGGCGCTCTCTCACCCCCCCTCTTCCCCTGCGGCCTGCCAGGTTGCGTGCTCGGATAAGGGTCTGGTTTGGATTTTGAGGGGGACCCCCACGCTGATTTTTCGGCTTAGGGGAGTCCCCTTCAAATCCATACCAGACCCAAGGGCCTGGTATGCTCCTGGAGGGGGAAACCATGCCGGTTTTTTCTTTAAAAATTGGCCTGGAGTTCCCACTCAGGATTCATACCAAACACAGTGCCTGGTATTGGCGGGAATCCACGTCGGATCTCTGTCTACCAGCAATGCGTGTCGCTCATCGTGAAAGGAACATTTTTCCTTTCCCGATGATGAGACAGCTCGGCGCTGGCTCTTGCAACGGAGCTCATAGGGTGTCAATCTCTCCGCTAGAAGCGGCAAGATTGACACAATATCGGCATCACCTACTGTATATATAAACACTGTTGTAAAATAATTCAGATTCAGAACTTTTCTTAGAGACATCAATCAAGGGTAGGGGTGGAAGGAAGACTTTTAAGTGTTACTGAACTGCAGCAGAAAAAAAGTAAGGTCTCCTGTCCTGCTGGACAGGGTTGTGTATTAAAAAATCATGGGCAGACTAAACAGGTCTCCTATGTTTATTTATTCTGTGTATTTAGCTGTTTGCCTGGAGTTTAGCATTAAAGAGGCTAGAATAGCTAGAATGTTAGAACTAAGGAAGCCACTTGGATGAGTGGTGAAGCATCTTTAACATTAAGGCCAGGTTCACACTGGGATGCGGGAGTGAAGCCGTGCGAGTTCAGCTGAACTCGCACAATTTAACTCCCGCATGCAAGTCCTGATTTCGGCCGCGATTACAGAGACATCTGTGCAGGTTTCTGCACAGATGTCAATGTAAATTGCGGCCCGAAATCACAAAAAGTAGTACAGAAGCTACTTTTTGAAATCGGTGCAGCGCCGCAGATGCGGCGTAGCACAGAGTAGGTCGGCGTCATTGCCAGGAATTGCCGGCAAATGCTGCCGATTTCACATGCGATTTGACATGTCAAAACGGATGTCAAATCGCACCAGTGTGAACCAGGGCTAAGACCCAGTTCACACCTGAGTGATTTTCTGCTTGAAGCTTGTAGATCTAAAAAACTCAACAAGCAAAATTCCAATCATTTCAATGGCCCCTGTTCACATCTGAGTGTTCTGTCACCTGAAGCAAAATGCCTGTCGCTCAAAAAAGTACCTGAGCTTCTTTTTGGCAAAATATAAGCATTTTTGACCCCATAGACTTCAATAGAACAGCATGACTTGAGCGTTTTACAAGCATTTTACGAGAGTTTTCTGCTCAAATAGCAGCTCTCCATCCCTAATTTCCTCTCCCTCTAGTGCTTTCTATTGACTATACAAAAACACCTGTAGCTGTAAAATGCTTGTAATACGCTTCTAAAACGGTTTAAATATGCTTGTAAAAAGCTGCAAAAACGCTTTTAAAAATGCCAGAAAAATGTCAGTAAATCGCTATGCTCAGGTGTGAATGGAGCCTTAAGAACAAGCCAGAATGAAGTGACTAGCTACTGATACTAGCTAAGCTATACCATTACCTCGATAAATGAAAACCTTCACAGGCCTAATACAGAGGCCTCGTACACACGGCCGAGATTCTCGTAGAAAAAAACATGTCGTTTTTTTCGACGAGATTCCTGGACAAGAAAATTGTCCCGGCCAAGTGTACACACGCTCGTTTCAAAGAACCCGCGGTTCTTTGAATGGAGCGTACGCGGTGACGTCATCGACTACGACGAGCATGCGCTCGTCACATTCGATGCCGTCGCCGCCATCTTGGTATACCCTACGTATGCCTAGGAAGCTACCGCGCATGCGTCGAATTCATTTCGAACATGCGCGGGCTTCCCGGCGGACAGGTAAGTGTACACACACTCACTTTTCTCGTCGAGAAACAGGCTGACGAGAATCTCGACGAGAAAATAGAGAGCAGGTTCTCTATTTTCTCGTCGAGGTTACTTGTCGGTTTTCTCGACGGGAAACCCGATAGCCGCGTACACACGACCGATTTACTCGGCAAGACATCTCTGCCAGCAAGTTTCTTGCTGGTTCTTGCCGAGAAAATCGGTCGTGTGTACGAGGCCAAAGTCTTCAAAACCAAGGCGTATCAAACATAACAGAGAAAGTCTTCAACCCTATTGTGATGATGTAAAAGAGAAGAGTAGAAATTTGAATGCTTATGTCCTATACTGCCTTTGTTCAGTGGATGAGGAAATTGAGGAGAGAAGTCTTTTTTCCCCACAAATAGAGCTTTCTTTTGGTGGTATTTGATCACCTCTACCCCTGCGCTATAAACAAAAAAAGACTGACAATTTTGAAAAAAATATATATATTTTTTACTTTCTGCTATAAAACATATCCAATAAAAATCGAATTTCTTCTTCAATTTAGGCCAATATGAATTCTGCAAAATATATTTCATATTTTTGGTAAAAAAAATCCCAATAAACGTATATTGATTGGTTTGCACAAAAGTTATAGTGTCTACAAATTTTTATGGAATTAACTTCTTTTTTTTTTTACAAGTAATGGCAGCAATCAGCGACTTATAGATGGACTCTAATATTGCGGCGGACAAATCAGACACATAGGGGTTGATTTACTAAAGGCAAATCGTCTGTGAACTCTGCAAAGTGCAGCTGCACTCTGCAAGAGCAGTTGCTCCAGAGCTTAGTAAATGAGCAGAAGGTCTGCTGACTTCCATCATCCAATCATGTGCAAGCAAAAATACTTATTTTTTTTATTTTCCTTGCAGCTTATTGGGTGTTTTTTGCAACATGAAGCTTTACCTTATTTACTAAGATCTGGAGCAACTGCGCTTGCAGAGTCCATTTGCCTTTAGTAAATCATCCTCTAAGTGACACTTTTTTGAGACCACTGACACAATACAGAGATCAGTGCAAAATAATATGCACTGTTACTGTTCTAATGACATTGGCATGGAAGGAGTTAACATCAGGGGCAATAAAAGGGTTAAATGTGTCCCTAGGGAACGATTTCTCACTGTGTGGGAGGTGCTTCTACTGTAAGAAGACAGAGATCCGTGTTCCTGCTTAGCAGAAACACAAGATCTCTGTCTTTTCCTGTGACAGAACGGCGATCTGTCTTGCTTATATAGGCAGACTGCCATTCTGTCTGCCTCTGGAACGATCGTCAGGTCCCAGCTGACATCGGGTCAGCTGGACCTGCTGATTGGCTACCGCTGTGTCCAATCACAACGGGAGCTGGTCGCCGGTGGCGCGCACGCCCCGGACCCCTAAATCAAAATCACATACAGGTACGTGATTTCGCGCTGAAGGGCCGCCCTGCTGCAGTACATATACGTGGGGCGGTCCAGAAGCAGTTAAAAAATGTTTTTTTGGGGGGCATTTTACTAATTACATTTATTTTTTATAGTGAAATATGTGACTTTTCATTCTTTTGCAGGTTTACTTTACATCTGTATTGATTCATACCCCAAGTAGGATGCAGAGGAACTGAAAAGCAAAAAAGCAGTTCCATTATTTTAGGAATTCAGATTTAGAAATCTAGTGAATCAGATGAAATCAGATGAGACATTGCACTTGACAAATAATTTCTTCCTTGAGAGATTCTCGCTATCAAAATGACTATGCTGCGCCATTCCCACTTCTGATGAGTATTTTGACGACAAATACTCATTGCCAATATGACAACATTTCTCATGCAGATCCATTGGATTCAATCATTTTCCTCAGCACCCGAGTTGTATTGACTAAATATTGACTGCATCTCTGACTCCTTTGGAGTACTGAACTGCTGAATAAAACATGAAGCTGTGCAATTATTATAATTTGATGAGCAATATGAATAATAAATGATAGAAATTATTTACCACACACATAGCTCTGTTTGGAGAATTCGAGGAACATGTATTACAAGATAAATGTGTTGGTGTAATACAAGGTCCCCAGCCCAACAAATGTTAATGGGAAGCAATGACTGCCATTTGCCGTCTGCTGCTTGTGTTAAAATTGTGTTAAAAAAAAGAGATCCAGGCAAACGCAAAATTTTGTAAATTATAATATGCGACTATGACAGGTATTATTTACACTTTATTTTTATTTATGAATAAACTGCTTGGAAAAAGTTGAGTTTATTAGAAAAGGCAGACCAGATGAGTGAATATCCGAAATGAATGGTCTGAATTGCAATCTGTATACATACAAATGACAGGGACTAAATGTTGTGCGAAAGGACTCAATGGATCCACCCAGACCTGTTTTAACATATTAAGCTATTGATGGTGTAATGACATTGTAAACAATTTCTTGGTATTCACGTGGCAGTGGTCCTCAGGGATCTGCAGGGTTGGGGACATGAGAAGGGTGTCTATCAAAAAATAAGAGGTGAGTTTGGAGAGCACTTCTAGTGTAATGTGTATATCAGGACCAGATCTAGCATGCCTCATGTGGGGGTACAGTAAAAATATCAGGGGGGCAGAGGATGGGAGATCAGAAGAGAAGTGTACAGGGATCAGCAGGTCAGAGGTTAAGGTTAGCAGTTTGTGCGGCACTGTATAGAGGCTATTAGTTTGTAGGGCAGTGTACAGGGACCAGCAGGGCAAAGGACAGGGGGGCAGAAGGGCAGCAGAGCAGGGTACTGGGTATCAGCAGGGCAGAGGACAGGGGGCAGCAGGGCAGTGTACAAGGGGTCAGCAAGCCAGAGTATAGGGGTCAGCAGGGTAGAACAGAGGGGTCAGCAGGGCAGTGTACAGTGGTTTGCAGGGTGTAGGACTGGAGTCAGCAGGGGAAAAAAAGAGAAGAGTTGGGAGAGCCCTTATAGTGTAGTGTGTATATCAGGGCCAGATACTGTATAGCCTGCCTGATGTGGGGGTGCAGTAAAAAAATGCCAGGGATGCAGAGGATGGGAGATCAGCAGGGCAGTGTACATGGGGTCAGCAGGGCAAAGAATAAGGTTAGCAGTTTGTGCGGCAGTGTACATAAGCTATTAGTTTGTAGCGTAGTGTACAGGGACCAGCAGGGCAAAGGACAGGGGGCAGAAGGGCAGCAGAGCAGGGTACTGGCAATCAGCAGGGCAGAGGACAGGAGGCAGCAGGGCAGTGTACAGGGGGTCAGTAAGCCAGAGCATAAGGGTCAGCCGGGTAGAAGACAGGGGTCAGCAGGGCAGTTTACAGTGGTTAGCAGGGTGTAGGACTGGAGTCAGCAGGGGAAAAAAAGAGGAGAGTTGGGAGAGCCCTTATAGTGTAGTGTGTATATCAGGGCCAGATCTAACCTGACTGATGTGAGGGTGCAGTAAGAAATGTCAGGGAGGCGGAGGATGGGAGATCAGCAGGGCAGTGCACAGGGGGCAGCAGGGCAGTGTACAGAGAGTCAGTAAGCCAGAGGATAGGGGTCAGCAGGGCAGTGTACATTGGTTATCAGGGTGTAGGACAGGAGTCAGCAGGCAGTGTACAGGGGTCAGAAGGGTGAAGGACAGGGGCCGGCAGAGCCAATGATAGGGGTCAGCAGGGCAAAAAAAAATCAAAATTATATTTTTGCTAATTATATACTAAAATCACATACACAACATAACTTACAAAGTTCCTGCTAAATCTGAAAAATAAAATTTGATTGAGTTATAAACAACAAAAAACATGTGTGGATGAGATCTCAGGGCTCATTCACATGGGTGCTGTGGCCTGTACAGTGTGAATCTGTGTTTTTTTATGTAGCTGGAGCTGTGTGTAGGCTATGTTACACTATGGGGATGCAGCAGCCGTAAAAACACTGCTGCAGGTCCTAATTTGACAGGTGTGTGGATGCAGGTGTATGGCCCCAAACACAGAAAGAGTGCAATTAGGGCCACTCACTCATCACACCTGCAGTTTTGTCAAATTAGGATCCCAGGCTGTATTTGTATAGCTGATGCATCCTTTTAGAGTAACAGGCAGCTCCAGACACACAAACAAACCGCTCATTCACACCGTATGGACCATGGAACTTTTTTTTTTTTTTTTTTTACCATTTTAAAAAAAGAAAACGATTTTAAATTATGTCTTTTTTTAATCACAACTCTGTTGGGGGAGGGCTTTGGTACTGTACAGTGAATGAATGGGAAGCGCTCTATGCAGAGGCTCCTGTTTAATTCATCAACTGAAGCATAGTAACTATGCTTCAGTTGGTTACTATGCTTCCGTGATGAATGAACAGTGAGCAATCAATACCAATCACTCACTGTGTTCACTCATTAAAGGAAGGGGCCAGTAAATGTAACATATTTACCAGCCCCTTCCCCTGCTCTCCTTCCTTAACCACTTCAATACCCAGCCATAGTAATATGACGCCCACAGATGGGATCTCCCATCCTGGGTGGGCGTCATATGACGTCCTGGGTTTGAAGGGGGATATCTGAATGATGCCTGCAGCTAGAGGCATCATTCAGATATCCTTTTGTTGTGCCGGCGATTCTGTGCACCATAAGAACGATCATAGCGGCGGTTCCACCGCTTAATCGTTCTTATAGGTGGCGGGAGGGGACATCCCCCCCTCCCGCCGCCATCCGGTGCTTCTCCGGGCTCTCCCGTGCCATCGGGGACCCGGAGAGAATCGTCCGGCGTCAGTGGTGGGTCACGTGACAAGCATAGAAATGACTGGTGACCAGAACCGTCGGAGGCCCTGGCGCAATGTGATGACGTCACGCCGGGTCCTCAGATGTAAACAAAGCCGCCATTGCGGCTAGTAAACATGAGATCAGTGAAAAGAAATTCACGATCTCATGTTTTCCAGCCTGGAGGAGAGATGTGGGGTCTTATTGACCCCGCATCTCTCAATAAAGAGGACCTGTCACACACATTTCTATTACAAGGGATGTTTACATTATTTGTAATAGGAATAATGTGATAAAAAATAAAAAAAAAGAAGTAAAATAAGTGTAAAAAAATAAAAAAATAAGTTAATAAAAAAATAAAATAATAAAAAAATAAAAATAAAAAAAACGCCCCTGTCCCCGGTAGCTCGCGATCAGAAGCGAATGCACACGTAAGTCCCGCCCACATATGTAAATGCAGATCGAACAACATATGTGAGGTATCGCCGCGTGCGTTAGAGCGCGTGCAACAATTCTAGCACTAGACCTCCTCTGTAACTCTAACCTGGTAACCTGTAAAAAAAAAAAAATTAAAGCGTCGCCTATGGAGATTTTTAAGTACCGAAGTTTGGCGCCATTCCATGAGTGTGTGCAATTTTAAAGCGTGACATGTTAGGTATCTATTTACTCGGCGTAACATCATCTTTCATATTTTCCCAAAAAATTGGGCTAACTTTACTGTTTTGTTATTTTTTAATTCATGAAACCATTTTTTTTCCCCAAAAAAAGGCGTTTGAAAAATTATTGCGCAAATACGTGCAAGAAAAAAAAGTTGCAATGACCGTCATTTTATTCCCTAGGGTGTCTGCTAAAAAAACATACTTAATGTTTGGGAGTTCTGAGAAATTTTCTAGCAAAAGAATGATGATTTGTACATGTAGGAGAGAAGTGCTAGAATAGGCCCGGTATTGAGGTGGTATAAAAAGCCCTGTATTGAAGTGGTTAAACATCCCTCTGTGTGCCTGCAGCTGCCGGCAGGAGAGAAGAGGAGGGAAGCCAGCAGTGTTGTGGGAGGGGTGCAGGGGGAGGAGGATGGTGCACAGAGAGGGTGATTGGGGTGGTGGTAAGACAATTACAGAAATTATTCTCTGTGTGGCTCTCTCTGCAGCAGGTGGAAAGGAGTGGAGGAGAAACCAGAATTCACTTGCTGCAGAGAGCCACACAGAGGAGCTGTTCTGTAACTGTCCTCCCACGCTGCACCGATTACTCTCCCTGTGTACAGATATTGGCAGCCCTGGAATGTGACATCAGTTAGCGTCCAAGGTGGAAGTGGAAAAGGGGGATGGGGGCTCTGGAGGAGGGCGAAGCCCACCCCAGCAATCCCCTAGATCTGACCATGATGTACCTGTATATAAAAAATGTTAAGATCAAAGCAAATTTCCCCATAAGAAATAATGTAAACTCAGATGATTCGTTCCACAACCATTTATTTATAGGTCTTTCCGTTTATAGTCCATATGAAAAGATTCTAGCAATGTGATAAGTTGTGTAACCATAAAATGTCCTAATAGAAGCTTCCACAAGGGGATTAGACGCAAAATCCAGCAGGAACTACAGAGTATAAAAGAGAAGAGAGACGCTTCTAAGTGTAGCAATATGGTTACATTTAATAAAGGAGGATGGTCTATGTGGTCTATGTTTACCCCGGATGCCTGCATACTTAGATGTGCCTGTTTTAATCATCAACCATGTGAGTTGCTAAATGTTGTACCTTCATTAAAGGGAACCATATTGCTACACTTAGAGGCACCCCTCTTCTCTTTTATACTCAGTTGTGACATGACACTACTTGTATATCAAGTCATCGCTTGTATATCAAGTAAAAATTTTGCTTGTCTTGCAAAACACTCTTAAACCAAGTTACTCTCAAACCAAGGTTTTACTGTACATTTTTTCTTGGCACACATTAATTAGGCCATTGAATTCCAACCAAGTGTCAGCAAAATGCTATAGTGTTCTGGAGTATTGTTGCTGACCATGTACACCCACATACGGGTCAGGGATGAGCCGAACACCCCCCTGTTCAGTTCGCACCAGAACCTGCGAACAGACAAAATGTTCGTGTAAACTTTAGAACCCTATTAAATACAATGGACTCGAACATTCGAAATCTAAAGTGTTAATTATAAAGGCTGATATGCAAGTTATTGTCCTAAAAAGTGTTTGGGGACCCGGGTCCTGCCCCAGGGGACATGTATCAATGCAAAAAGAAGTTTTAAAAACGGCCGTTTTTTCGGGAGCAGTGATTTTAATAATGCTTAAAATGAAAAAATAAAAGTGAAATATTCCTTTAAATTTCGTACCTGGGGGGTGTGTATGATATGCATGTGAAGTGGCGCATGTTTCCCGTGCTTAGAACTGTCCCTGCAAAAAATGTCATTTTTGAAAGAAAAAAAGTCATTTAAAACTGACTTGCGGCTATTAATGAATTGTCGGCTCCCGGCAATACATACAAAAGTCATTGATAAAAAAAAAAAAAAGCGTGGGGGTTCCCCAGAATTCAATTACCAGGCCCTTCAGGTCTGGAATGGATATTAAGGGGAACCCTGCCGCAAATGTAAAAAAAAATTGACGTGGGGTTCCCCCACATATCCATTCCAGGCCCTTCAGATCTGGCATGGATTTTAAGGGGAACTCCACCCCAAATTTAAAAAAAAAATGGCGTGGAGTCCCCCTAAAAATCCATACCAGACCCCTTATCCGAGCACGCAACCTGGCCGGCCGCAGGGGAAAAGGGGGGGACGAGAGAGCGCCCCCCCTCCCTCCTGAACCGTACCAGGCCACATGCCCTCAACATGGGGAGGATGTCCCCATGTTGATGGGGACAAGGGGCTCATCCCCACAACCCTTGCCCGGTGGTTGTGGGGGTCTGCGGGCGGGGGGCTTATCGGAATCTGGAAGACCCCTTTAACAAAGGGGACCCCCAGATCCCGCCCCCCCCTATGTGAATTGGTAAGGGGTACATTGTACCCCTACCATTTCACGAAGAAAGCGTAAAAAAATGTTTAAAAAAAACACACAAACACCTTGAAAAAGTCCTTTATTTAAAAAAAAAAACAAAAAAACATTCCAGCGGTGAAATCCAGTGTCCCGCGGCGATCCCGATGTCCAGCGCTGTCCTTCATTGGTTGTGCCTGAGCGGACCTGATGGGGAACTCCCTCTCAGTATTTTAAATGTATAGACCCGCCCCTTCTAAAGTTCCCCATCAGGTCCGCGCAGCGGACCAGATGCGGAACATGAGAAGGGGCGGGTCTATACATGTATTACTAAAGTGAGAGCAGTTCCCCATCAGGTCCGCCCCCTCGGTATGTCGGACCCGCCTACGTCATTGGCTTGAGCGGGGAACTTCCTTCACTATGTAAATTTAAATTACACAGTGAAGGAAGTTCCCCGCTCAAGCCAATGACGTAGGCGGGTCCGACATACCGAGGGAGCGGACCTGATGGGGAACTTTAGAAGGGGCGGGTCTATACATTTAAAATACTGAGAGGGAGTTCCCCATCAGGTCCGCTCAGGCACAACCAATGAAGGACAGCGCTGGACATCGGGATCACCGCGGGACACTGGATTTCAGCGCTGGAATTTTTTTTTTTATTATTATTTTAAATAAAGGACTTTTTCAAGGTGTTTGTGTGTTTTTTTAAACATTTTTTTACGCTTTCTTCGTGAAATGGTAGGGGTACAATGTACCCCTTACCAATTCACATAGGGGGGGGCCGGGATCTGGGGGTCCCCTTTGTTAAAGGGGTCTTCCAGATTCCGATAAGCCCCCCGCCCGCAGACCCCCACAACCACCGGGCAAGGGTTGTGGGGATGAGGCCCTTGTCCCCATCAACATGGGGACATCCTCCCCATGTTGAGGGCATGTGGCCTGGTACGGTTCAGGAGGGAGGGGGGGCCGCTCTCTCGTCCCCCCCTTTTCCCCTGCGGCCGGCCAGGTTGCGTGCTCGGATAAGGGGTCTGGTATGGATTTTTAGGGGGACTCCACACCGTTTTTTTTAAATTTGGGGTGGAGTTCCCCTTAAAATCCATGCCAGATCTGAAGGGCCTGGAATGGATATTTGGGGGAACCCCACATCAATTTTTTTTTTAATTTGCGGTGGGGTTACCCTTAATATCCATTCCAGACCTGAAGGGCCTGGTAATTGAATTCTGGGGAACCCCCACGCTTTTTTTTTTATTTTTATCAATGACTTTTGTATGTATTGCCGGGAGCCGACAATTCATTAATAGCCGCGAGTCAGTTTTAAAAGACTTTTTTTCTTTCAAAAATGACATTTTTTGCAGGGACAGTTCTAAGCACGGGAAACATGCGCCACTTTCCATGCATATCATACACACCCCCCAGGTACGAAATTTAAAGGAATATTTCACTTTTATTTTTTCATTTTAACTTAAAATTTTTAAGCATTATTAAATCACTGCTCCCGAAAAAACGGCCGTTTTTAAAACTTCTTTTTGCATTGATACATGTCCCCTGGGGCAGGACCCCGGTCCCCAAACACTTTTTAGGACAATAACTTGCATATTAGCCTTTATAATTAGCACTTTAGATTTCTCCCATAGATTTTTCGAATTTGCCGCGAACACCCCAATTTGTTCGCTGTTCGGCGAACGGGCGAACAGGCAATGTTCGAGTCGAACATGAGTTCGACTCGAACTCGAAGCTCATCCCTAATACGGGTAGTAGATAAGCATGACTAATACCACTAAGCACCACTGAGTGTATAAAGTGCCATCATATTCTGCAATGCAAAGTTGTTTAGATCAGTCTATGATGATTTGGGACAGAAACCAGAAGAAACACACAAAGAGCATACAAACCCAGATAATTGTCAGGCAGATCGTATCTAACTACCCCTGGTACCCAATCTTGGATCTTTTTGTGCAGCCCTTGGGGCCCCTGCAAACACTTATCAGTGTTTTCTTATCACCCTGTTGTAGCAGTGGTCTTTAAAGCCCTGTACACACGATCGGTTTTACCGATGAAAACAGTCCGATGGACTTTTTTCATCGGACAAACCGATCGTGTATGGGCCCCATCGGTCTTTTTTCCATCGGTGATTAAAAATAGAACATGTTTTAAATGTATCCGATGAAAAAAAAAACAATAGCAAATTCCGATCGTCTGTGTGGAACTCCATCGGAGAAAAAACCCTTGCATGCTCAGAATCAAGTCGACGCATGCTCAGAAGCATCGAACTTAATTTTTCTCGGCTCGTCTGAGTGTTTTACGTCACAGCGTTTGGGACATGGGAGAAAAATAACCCCTGGACTGCCGCACTCTGTATAGACAATTATTTATTCCAAAATTTCAAGTAAAAAATCCAAATTCAAAATAAATCCATAAATCCAAAACAACAAATGCAGATAGTGTGCATGCAGGGAAGGGTGGCTAACGCATTTCACATCACAAATTGACGCTTACTCATAGCTCATGGACTTTTTCCATCGGACAAACCGATCGTGTATGGGCCCCATCGGTCTTTTTTCCATCGGTGATTAAAAATAGAACATGTTTTAAATGTATCCGATGGAAAAAAAAAACAATAGCAAATTCTGATCGTCTGTGTGGAACTCCATCGGAGAAAAAACCCACGCATGCTCAGAATCAAGTCGACGCATGCTCAGAAGCATCGAACTTAATTTTTCTCGGCTCGTCTGAGTGTTTTACGTCACAGCGTTTGGGACGGTCGGATTTTTGACTGATGGTGTGTAGGGATGGGCTCGGTGTTCGAGTCGAACATACGTTCGACTCGAACATCGGCTGTTCGATCGTTCGCCGAACAACGAACGATTTGGGCCGTTCGCGCCTAATTCGCGGCCCACAATGCACTACGCCTTTGCAGTGTCATCCAGGCGCTGTGATTGGCCAAGCATGCACTGTGACCCCGCATGCTTGGCCAATCACAGCGCCGGCAGCGAGGAGAGCAATGATTGGCCACAGGCAGGATGCCTGTGGCCAATTATTGCTGAGGGTGTTTAGTACACGCCCCACACTATAAAAGGCCGCCAGCACGGCGGCCTAGTGTAGTGTGTTCCGGAGCAGGGAAAGAGAAGCATAGGCAGGGACAGTGACATTTTTTTTTTCTTGCTTAACCTGGATTCCTTTAGTTTAGGGAAAGAGAAGGATAGGTAGGGAGAGTGTCAGTCTGTTTTACTGTGCTAAACCTTGTTTGTAGGGACAGGGAAGGACAGTGAGGGAAATTCTCATTGTGCTATACTGTGCTAAAGCATTCCTCATCAACCATCTTTAAAAAAAAAATTTTTATAGGGACAGAAAACTATAGGTAGGGAGAGTGTCAGTGTGTTTTACTGTGCTAAACCTTGTTTGTAGGGACAGGGAAGGACAGTGAGGGAAATTCTCATTGTGCTATACTGTGCTAAAGCATTCCTCATCAACCATCTTTAAAAAAAAAAAAATTATAGGGACAGAAAACTATAGGTAGGGAGAGTGTCAGTGTGTTTTACTGTGCTAAACCTTGTTTGTAGGGACAGGGAAGGACAGTGAGGGAAATTCTCATTGTGCTATACTGTGCTAAAGCATTCCTCATCAACCATCTTTGAAATCCTTGTTTTTTGGACAGTCAGGGAAATTGTCATTGTGCTATTCTGTTCAAAAGGGGCATGTAATTACAATTCTTGATCTAATAATTCACAGCAGGGCCAATTCCTGCACCCACCAAGAGTAACTCTGAGGGCTTACAGTGTTGTGGCAACACCACCACCACCACCACCACCACGAAAGGCCCAATTTTTCAGCCCCTGTTCAACAGGGGCATGCAATTACAATTCTTGATCTAATAATTCACAGCAGGGCCCATTGCTGCGCCCACCAAGAGTAACTGTCAGGGCTTACAGTGTTGTGGCACCAGCACCACCATCAAAGGCCCAATTTTTACTACCACTGTTCAACAATTATATGTAATTACAATTCCTGATATAATAGTTGACAGCAGGGCGTTCCAGCACCAACCAAGAGTAACTGTGAGTGCTTACAGTGTTGTGCCAACACCAACAACTAAGGGGCCTATTTCTGCAGAGTATATACGGCAGGTCCCTACTTTCAAACATCCAACTTACAAACGACTCCTACTTGCAAACGCAAGAAGACAACAGGAAGTGAGAGGAAATCTACCCCTTGGAAGGAAAATTCTCTCCTGTAAGAATTAATATGGGAGAAAGGTGTCTCCTCTGTACTGATGCTTTATCACCAATCCTTGTTTCAAGAAAAACACCACATTTCAAAAACAGTTGTCATTGGGACGGAAAGTGAGGTGAAATGTTCTGAACAGGGGCACAGACAGCAAAACAAATGTTACAGGGGTGATAACCCTTACCTATGTTTTCCAAAAAGTTTAAAAATAGATTTTTGGGCTGGAGCTACACTTAAACAATGTACCTGTTCAAAATTACAAACAGATTCTACATAAGAACAAACCTACAGTCCCTGTCTTGTATGCACCGCCTGTATACGGCTGTTCAGAGTATATAGGGCCTTTTTTATTTTATGTGCGGGGTTCCCCTTAATATCCATACAAGACCCAAAGGGGCTGGTAATGGGCTGGGGTGGGGGGGGGGTCATGGGGTAGCTATGCCATTTTTCTTAAAGATTTTCATCCATATTACCGGGACCAGACATTACATTAAAGCCGCAAGCAGTTTTAAATGGCGTTTTTTTCCTTTAGAAGTGTCATTTTGTGCAGGGACAGTTCTAAACACGGGAAACACGTGGCACTTCACAGGCATACTTTAGACACCCCCCAGGTACGATATTTAAAGGAATATTTGACTTTTTTTTTTTCACTTTATGCATCATTAAAATGACTGCTCCCGAAAAACGACCGTTTTTAAAACTTATTTTTGCATTGATACATGTCCCCTGGTGCAGAACCCGGGTTCCCAAACCCTTTTTAGGACAATAACATGCATAATAGTCGTTATAATTAGCACTTTAGAATTCGAACGTTCGCATCCATTGTATTTAATAGGGTTCTAATGTTCGTACGAACTTTCGGTCTGTTCGCGGGTTCTGGTGCGAACCGAACCCGGGGGTGTTCGGCTCATCGCTAATGGTGTGTAGGCAAGACTGATGGAAGTCAGCTTTATCGGAAATCCGATGGAAAAATCCATTGGATTTTATTCCATCAGAAATCCGATCGTGTGTACAGGGCTTAACAGTCTTGTGCAATGTGTCTCCAACCTATGACTGTCTCTTAAAACATGTTCCCAGTTTTCAACAACTTGTATGTTCACAGTTCCTGACAGTCTCCTGCAACACGTTCACAGTCTCTGACCATCTTTTGTATCATCTCCATAGTTTCTGGCCATCTCTTATATCACGTCCCTAGTCTCTGACTATTTCTTGTATCATGTCTGCAGCCTCTGATTATCTATTGTATAATGTCCGCAGTCTCTGACCATCTCTCGTATCATGCCCACAATCTTTGACTGTATCCTGTTGTGTGTCTGGTGTCTCTGAGACTGAATATTCATGCAATTTTATATGCAGCTCTTTGAAGATGTCAGGGGCTGCACTGAAGACTTCCAATATGTTGACAACTTTTGGCATACTGTATATTTATATATATATATATATATATATATATATATATATATATATATATAGTGCTTTGAAAAAGTATTCATACCCCTTGAAATTGTCAACATTTTGTCATGTTACAACCAAAAATGTAAATGTATTTTATTGGGATTTTATGTGATAGACCAACACAAAGTGGCACATAATTGTGAAGTGGAAGGAAAATGATAAATGTTTTTCAAAAGTTTTTGCAAATAAATATTTGAAAAGTGTGGTGTGCATTTGTATTCAGCCCCCCTGAGTCAATACTTTGTAGAACCACCTTTCACTGCAATTACAGCTGCAAGTCTTTTTTTGTATGTCTCTACCAGCTTTGCACATCTAGAGAGTGAAATTGTATCCCAATATTCTGTGCAAAATAGCTCAAGCTCTGTCAGATTGGATGGATAGCGTCTGTGAACAGCAATTTTCCAGTCTTGCCACAGATTGTCAATTTGATTTAGGTCTGGGCTTTGACTTGGCCATTCTAACACATGAATATGCTTTGGTCCAAACCATTCCATTGTAGCTCTGGCTGTATGTTTAAGTGACTTCTGAAGGCAAATGGTTCCACTAGATTTTAGTTAGGGGTATCAAAGTAAAGGGGGCTGAATACAAATGCATGCCACACTTTTAAGATATTTATTTGTTTTCTTTGCACTTCACAATTATGTGCCACTTTGTCTTGGTCTATAACAAAATCCCAATAAAACAACGTTTAAGTTTTTAGTTGTAACATGGCAAAATGTGGAAACTTTCAAGGGGTATGAATACTTTTTCAAGGCATGGTATATATAGCATATACAGTATATTACTTACAATCACACACCATTAGAAGATTCTATGTTTAACCACATGTTGGTAAATGAGAGATTATTGACAGTGCGCTGCTCTGCTACTTACTAATGGTAATCAGCCCAAAGATTCATCGCAATTACAATCAAGCGGCCTTACATAACTCAGTTGCAATTGCACTGATTTAATTAGAATTATTGGCTGTAAGAGGGATGACATCGTAAAAAGGAACTCCAGACAAAACATTTTAAAACTTTTCAGATAGTGTGATACCCGTACACATGACCGGGTTTTCCAACGGGAAAAATGCAAGGAGAGCTTTTGGTTGGGAATCCCGGCCGTGTGTATGCTCCCTCGCAGTTTTTCCAACGGGAAAACTGCCAAAAAAACGCCGGATAAAAAAAGAGAACCTGCTCTCTTTTTTCCAGTCAGGATTCCCGGCTGACTTTTTTCCGGTGGAAAACGGTCGTTTTTTGCAATTTTCCTGTGGGGAAAAAGTCCGATGAGGCATACACATGGTCGGAATTCTCGAGGAAAATCTCTCATCTGACTTTTCCCGATGGGAAAACCGAACGTGTGTACGGTGGGAAAGTAGAGAGCAGGTTCTTGGTTTTCCCCTTGGGATTTCCGACGGACCTTTTGCCGTCGGAAATCCGGGTCGTGTGTACTGGGCATTAGAAAGCATTGAAACCTTCCTTGAGGCTTTATTGACACATGAGTTCCCAGTGGGGAGATTTAGCCTTATTTTCCATACAATTGAACATTTGTCACCAGGACAGGAGGAGATGGACAGGTGTTGCTGAACCATTGGAAACTTGAACCCAGATAGATTCGCTCATCCCTACACAACATGAGTTCTGGTATTACTGCAGAGATACTGCATTTTTTCTAAAGTATCTAGCATTTATTAAATATTTTAGAACTGTTTAAAGTGACTCTGTTGTTTAAAAAAAAGATATGAATTAAAGTTTGCTCTGTAAAAAATAAAGTATATCTTGCCTCTCCCACTGCAAACATTTCCAAATAGCATTCTGATGATGCAAACTCTCTGACTTAAAGCGTCAGTCTCCTGGTCCCCCACATTACTCAGTGGCCACTATGTTACCACCATTTCTTGGAGTTGATCTGTTTTTCGCTCGTAACATACTAACCACTAGAGCTAGGTATAAGGTATTAAGATAACAGCACCATTTGCACATTGTCTTTTTATAGGACTCCGATCACACCCGTTCGATCTGTTTCTCGTTTTGTAAAGTACAACACCATACAACAAGCTCATTGGGTTCTATGGAGCCTATTCACTCTCATGTGCTTTCCTGCAGTTGAATTTTGGAAGAATTGCAGGCACTTATTTTTGTGCCGATGGTGTAATTTTGGAACTAAAGACTTCAATGGAAGCCTATCAAAAAAGCATGTAGAAGCATTTTCGATGTGTTGTGTAGCATGACAACAAGACACCTCCTTTTAGCAACATCTACTCTACCGACTGCACATATCAAGGAAGTGGGAAGATCACAGCATGGTTGACACAGAATAGCTAATCTGGCTGGTGAGGGCAAGACTTTCTCTATGACCTGATCTGATCTGACCTGATATGATCTGACAACACCTACAAATATTGTGAGAGGGTATAGCAGAACATTGCCTGAGAGGTGCACGAGGATTAGGACAGTTCCTTGACCACAAAGAAAGAAAGCATACATACGTTTCTTCTGGACATAACTTTAAAGAAAAAGTAAACCCAGGTTAAAAAAAACACCACCTGCAAGACAAAGGCATAATGAGTTAGCATGCATAGCATACTAGCTCATTATGTAATACTCACCTCCGATCGAAGCCCCCGCAGCTGTCCTCTTCCAACGCTCGGGCAGCCGACATCTTGCCGGGTATCGCGGCTCCGGCGCTCTGATTGGCCGGAGCCGCAATGACGTCACTCCCGCGCATGTGCGCGGGAACCGCCAGTGACGGCACGGCCTCAATCACGAACGGCACGCTACAGTGTGCCTTCGCCGCTGTCATCGGTGCCCGTGATTTAAGTAAATATCTCCTAAACCATGGAGGTCTAGGCAATACAGTAAGGTCCATAAATATTGGGACATCGACACAATTCTAATCTTTTTGGCTCTATACACCACCACAATGGATTTGAAATGAAACAAACAAGGTGTTCTTTAACTGCAGACTTTCAGCTTTAATTTGAGGGTATTTACATCTAAATCAGGTGAACGGTGTAGGAATTACAACAGTTTGTATGTATGCCTCCCACTTTTTAAGGGACCAAAAGTAATGGGACAATTGGCTGCTCAGCTGTTCCATGGCCAGGTGTGTGTTATTCCCTCATTATCCCATTTACAAGGAGCAGATAAAAGGTCCAGAGTTAATTTCAAGTGTGCTATTTGCATTTGGAATCTGTTGCTGTCAACTCTCAATATGAGATCCAAAGAGCTGTCACTGTCAGTGAAGCAAGCCATTATTAGGCTGAAAAAACGAAACAAACCCATCAGAGAGATAGCAAAAACATTAGGTGTGGCCAAATCAACTGTTTGGAGCATCCTTAAAAAGAAAGAACGCACCGGTAAGCTCAGCAACACCAAAAGACCCGGAAAACCACGGAAAACAACTGTGGTGGATGACCGAAGAATTCTTTCCCTGGTGAAGAAAACACCCTTCACAAAAGTTGGCCAGATCAAGAACACTCTCCAGGAGGTAGGTGTATGTGTGTCAAAGTCAACAATCAAGAGAAGACTTCACCAGAGTGAATACAGAGGGTTCACCACAAGATGTAAACCATTGGTTAGCATCAAAAACAGGAAGGCCAGTTTAGAGTTTGCCAAACAACATCTAAAAAAGCCTTCACAGTTCTGGAACAACATCCTATGGACAGATGAGACCAAGATCAACTTGTACCAGAGTGATGGGAAGAGAAGAGTATGGAGAAGGAAAGGAACTGCTCATGATCCAAAGCATACCACCTCATCAGTGAAGCTTGGTGGTGGTAGTGTCATGGCATGGGCATGTATGGCTGCCAATGGAACTGGTTCTCTTGTATTTATTGATGATGTGACTGCTGACAAAAGCAGCAGGATGAATTCTGAAGTGTTTCGGGCAATATTATCTGCTCAAATTCAGCCAAATGCTTCAGAACTCATTGGACGGCGCTTCATAGTGCAGATGGACAATGACCCGAAGCATACTGCAAAAGCAACCAGAGAGTTTTTTAAGGGACATAAGTGGAATGTTATGCAATGGCCAAGTCAATCACCTGACCTGAATCCGATTGAGCATGCATTTCACTTGCTGAAGACAAAACTGAAGGGAAAATGCCCCACCAACAAGCAGGAACTGAAGACAGTTGAAATAGAGGCCTGGCAGAGCATCACCAGGGATGAAGCCCAGCGTCTGGTGATGTCTATGCGTTCCAGGCTTCAGGCTGTAATTGACTGCAAAGGATTTGCAACCAAGTATTAAAAAGTGAAAGTTTTATTTATGATTGTTAATCCGTCCCATTACTTTTGGTCCCTTAAAAAATGGGAGGCACATATACAAACTGTTGTAATTCCTACACCGTTCACCTGATTTGGATGTAAATACCCTCAAATTCAAGCTGAAAGTCTGCAGTTAAAGCACATCTTGTTTGTTTCATTTCAAATCCATTGTGGTGATGTATAGAGTCAAAAAGATTAGAATTGTGTAGATGTCCCAATATTTATGGACCTGACTGTATTTCAAGCACCTACAGGTAAGCCATAATCTAGGCTTACCTGTAGGTTAAAGTGGTTGTAAAGGGTTTACAACCACTTTAATGCATATGCTAACGTATGTTTATTAAAATTACACTTCTGCATACAAACAGTCTTGCTTTATTGTCACTAACTATGAGTAAAAACCTTTTATTGCTTGCCATTGGCCAAAACAAAAAGAAAACATGAAGCATGAAAACATGTACAAAATGCAATGTATCAACAATGTGCTGAAAAAACACACCAAAAAGCACATGAAAAAGCAGAAGCCCAGGAGTGACCCTAGTCTCTTTGTAATTGTCATCCTATCTCATCACTCATCATCACTGCTAGTATTCATCCTCAGACACGAGACAGAATGGCCCTTACTTCTATTTTATGCTTGGGGAGCCTCCGCATACAAAGATGTGGAGAAGTAATTCTGGAAAACAATGTAGAATAATTCCATTAAGGTAAAAGGAAAAAAAGCCTTCTGAAGAGGCCCTAGAAAAAAGTTACAATTGCCTTCATAGAAGAAGATGAGGGCAATTTTATTAGATTGCTTATTATAACTGCTTTTGTGAATTGGAAAGTGTGTGTCTTTTCTCTCAACTCCCCCTAATTCCATTTATTATATGGAGATCTTTTCCTGCAGCATCTTCTACCAAGAGGGTCACAGACAAGATGAATAGGGCTCTTCATGGCTTTTCTGTTCATTTCACATCCGTGTCCAAACATGTTTCAAGTAATTTATTTGGCATAGCATAATGGCTCCCAACAAAGTATTCTTGGGCATGAACTCTTCATCCTGATTGAAAGTAGGATTTTGCCAACTGATTAAAAATAAATAGATTTGACATTAATAAGCTTTATTTTACTCAACAGGAAAGCCAGAATAGTAAGTCAAGGCAAACAATATCCAAACCTCACTGCATTTTATCTGTCGTTGTTCATGGAGCTATAAAAAATAGATTTGTTTATGTGTTGCTTTTGGAGAGGTATCCTCACTTTCTGTTTGGTAAAATGTCATCAGCAGGACAGGAAATAATAGGTATAGCCCAAAAATCTGACAAGGGTTCTAATACTTTCCCCACTTTATTCAAAACTAGAAAAAAGTTTTTGGCATGAACTCAATTTTGTATATATAGACCAAAGAATAAAACTCTAATATATTGCAGATCACCAGTCCTTAGATGTGATGGTTGCAATTGATTTTCTTTTTCTTTTGAATACCTTAATTGGATTTTAGAATTTAAAAAAGGAATTGACAGTATACAGTATATTATTATTATTATTATACAGGATTTATATAGCAACAACAGTTTACGCAGCACTTGAGAATATAAAAGGGAAACAATTTAGTTATAATACAATAAAATACAAGAGGATTAAGAGGGCCCTGCTCAGAAGAGTTTACAATCTAATAGGGTGGGGCAGGTGGTACAAAAGGTTGTAACTGTGGGGAATGAGCTGATGGAAGTGGTAGAAGATTTGTTGAAGGCGTGATAGGCTTCCCTGAAGAGATGAGTTTTCAGGGGTCGCCTGAAGGTAACAAGAGTAGGGGATAGCCGGACAGGTTGAGGTAGCGAGTTCCAGAGGATGGGAGAGGCTCTGGAGAACTCCTGGAGACCAGCATGGGAGGAGGAGACGAGAGAGCTTGAGAGTAGGAGGTCTTGAGAAGAGCGGAGAGGACGGTTTGGGTGATATTTGGAGACAAGATTGGTGATGTAGCTCGGGGCAGAGTTGTGAATGACTTTGTATGTTGTGGTTAGTATTTTGAATTTAATTTGCTGGGTGATTGGGAGCAAGTGTAGGGATTGGAGGAGAGGGTTAGCAGACACTGAGCGGTTGGTAAGGTAAATGAATCTGGCAGCAGCATTCATGATAGACTGAGGAGGGGATAGCCTATGGAGAGGTAGGCCAATGAGAAGGGAGTTGCAATAGTCAAGGCGAGAGATAACGAGGGAGTAAATGAGGAGCTTGGTGGTTCCATTATTAGCATCAATATACTGTATATACTCGAGTATAAGCCGACTCGAGTATAAGCCGAGGTACCTAATGTTGCCTCAAAAAACTGGGAAAACTTACTGACTCGAGTATAAGCCGAGGGTCATCCTTACTGTTCCTATCCTCACTGTTCTCCTATCCTCATTGTTCTCCTATCCTCACTGTTCTCCTATCCTCACTGTTCCCTAGCTCGCTATTTTACATTGTAAATCGTACCTGTAAAGAAGTTGCGGCTGCGGCGTCCATCGTTTGAATTCCGCGGTTTCTTCCTGTTCCTTCCGTGATAGGCGGAGAGTGTCTGATGAGAATCGCCTATCACGATCATTCTCTCATCCTCAGTTTCCCAGCAGACACTGTGTTGGGTGTTCCGCCAATCACAGACGTCTGCTGGGAAACTAAGGATGAGAGAATGATCGTGATAGGCGGAGAGTGTCTGATGAGAATCGCCTATCACTGAAGGAACAGGAAGAGACTGCGGAATTCGAACGATGGACGCCGCAGCCGCAACGTCTTTACAGGTACTATTTTCAATGTAAAATTTTTTGCTGACTCGAGTATAAGCCGAGGGGGGGACTTTCAGCCCAAAAAAGGGGCTGAAAATCTCGGCTTATACTCGAGTATATACGGTAACAGAAGAAAAGTCACAACAAAAAGGCATCATGCATCACACGAAATGCAATTGCTGGTGAGATAATTTGAATAATTTTTTGATGTAGTTAGGTGATTAAAAGGCTGGGAATTAACTGTAGAAAAAAGTTCAACAGGAATAAGGATCCCAGGAAAAAAACAACTATAAGATATTAACTTATGGGGCGATGTAAATTACAATTTATGCAGTAAAAAAAAAAGAAAGTCAAGGAAAAAAATAGAATGATAAAATACAATAACAATCAAACATAAAAAAGGGAAGTGAGGAAAATAAAAGAAAAAGGAGATAGAAAAAAAAAAAAAATTGAAAAAGAAAAAGGATTGGAGCGACATAAAGATCAAATTCTGCCTAGGCAGGAATAATCATTATAGCGAAGCATAACGGATTATGTTGACCATGTTGAATGAGAAGGAGTTTCCCCTAAATAGAGATCCATGGGGTTCCAAATTTCATGAAACTTTTCGTTTTGATCAAGGAAAGTAGCAGCCATTTTTTCAATCATAAAAAGTCCACAAGTTTAATTTGCAATTTCTGACTTTCAGCATTTGGCGAGGGTTTGTTTAGCCACCGTAAATATTAAAGTAAATCAGTTGAAACTGATTAGGTGTACAGGAAGGGGGTTTCAGATTTGGAATGTCCTCATAGGGGCTTTTGGGAATTTTGACATCTAATATTGCATGTATTAATCCACTGTGGTTGCAGGAAATAAATGTACTCAGTCTATGGCTGGCCTAACATAGCAGACAAGTGTTTTGTGACTCTCCTAAAATCACCTTGTGCTTCCAAACCTTTCCGCTTAGCAGACCCAAAGGACACCAAAGCCAACTGTCATTCAGGTCAGGCTCCATGAATGGTTGCACATCCATGGTGGCCTCACCTTGAGGTTTTATCGCAATTTTGCATTTGTAAAGCTCTTGCAGAAGTATTTATAAAGAAAAAGAAAAGAAAATACAAAGCATTTTAAGCTTTGTAGACTTTTCTTTACAAGTTAGCAATATATTTGAGAAATATGTTTCATTCTTCAAAGCCTAGATTCCGAGACCAAACTTAGCATAATTGACCTACTAAATCATTTTGCTTTGTTTTTTTCCAAGGATATATAAAGCTTTTGTTTGGCATAGTGTTTTAAAATGTGTTGTAAATCTTAACAATAAACCTCCCATATTGCACTGTTAAATATACCACTGAAAGTATTTTGTTATATCTGTTTGATAAGTCCAAAAAACTGTTGATCTTGTCAAAATTTCTAAATTGTCCTGTGTCCTCTGTACACTTCCTGTGTTTTTGCAGTTATTCCTTATAGCCTTACTGATTCTTACTATGTACTACGAAATATGTAGCCGTTATGTTGTAGAGATCTAAAAAATGAGTGGTTGAGTACTTAAAGGAGTTATAAAGTCTCAGGCCTCGTACACACGACCGATTTTCTCGGCAAGAACCAGCAAGAAACTTGCTGGCAGAGAGGTCTTGCCGAGTAAATCGGTCGTGTGTACGCTGCTAGCGGGTTTCTCGTCGAGAAAACCGACAAGAAACCTCGACGAGAAAATAGAGAACCTGCTCTCTATTTTCTCGTCGAGATTCTCCTCGGCATGTTTCTCAACGAGAAAAGTGAGTGTGTGTACACTTACCTGTCCGCCCGGAAGCCCGCGCATGTTCGAAATGAATTTGACGCATGCGCGGTAGCTTCCTAGGCATAGGTAGGGTATACCAAGATGGCGGCGACGGCATCGAATGTGACGAGCGCATGCTCGACGTAGTCGATGACGTCACCGCGTACACTCCTTTCAAAGAACCGCGGGTTCTTTGAAACGAGCGTGTGTACACTCGGCCGGGACAAGTTTCTTGTCCAAGAATCTCGTCGAAAAAAACGACATGTTTTTTTCAACGAGAATCTCGGCCGTGTGTACGAGGCCTCAGAGTTTTTCACTTTCATTTTTCACCTTAATGCAACTCCAGGCACTGTCTTGGGTCCTCATTGGATAGATTGATAGCGGTAGGAGCCATTGGCTTCAACTGCTGTTAATTAAATCCAGTGATGTGGGAACCAGGGGCAGAGCCGAGTCCTGCTGTCTGTGTCCATGGAAATCAGCTGTCTGTGGGGGCACTCGATGCGGAGGAGGAGCCAACAGCACTGCTGGGGGAACCCCAGAAAGGGAGGATTGGGGCCGCTCTATGCAAAACCCTTGCACAGTGCAGGTAAGTATGAAATGTTTGTTATAAAAAAACTAACCTTTACAATCATTTTAAGCAACAAACACTTGGCAGAGCAGACAGTACTTGCTATGTCCACAACAAGAATCAAGAGTTGTGTGCATTTTTGATAGACCAACAGGTATTTTTCTGTACTATCAAGATCTTTTAAGGGATAAAACACAGGAAGTGTACATGTATTGCAGAGATGAACAGCATTTTTTTACTTTGTCTTAATAAATTTCTCTTTTTTTTTTAGACAAACAAGCTGACAGTTTTTACATTTTTTAAGCACTGAAATGCACAGTAATAGTTGCAGACTTCCATAGAGCCATGCCACAAAGAGAGAGGCAAGGTGACAGTTGAAAGCCAGCAGGTTAATTGTAAACAAATATCAGGGCTGCCCTGAGCACCTAGGAGAAAGGACTAGAGTTGAGCGGACACCTGGATGTTCATGTTCAACGGGTTCGGCCGAACTTCGCAAAAAAGTTTGAGTTCGGGACCCGAACTTGACTCCGAACCCGAACCCCATTGAAGTCAATGGGGACCCGAACTTTTGAGCACTAAAATGGCTCTAAAAAAGTAATGGAAAGGGCTAGAGGGCTGCAAATGGCAGCAAAATGTTGTTAAGAGCATGGCAAGTGCTCTGCAAACAAATGTGGATAGGAAAATTACTTAAAATAGCATAAAATACATAAAAAAATAAAATAAAAAAATAATAATCTTGACCTAGGAGGACGATGTCCATATGGAGTAGGAGGTTGAGGTGGCGGTGGATGTGGCGGTGTAGGTGGAAGCGGCGGTGGAGGACGACGAGGTAGCCAACACTGGTTTTTGTTTTAATTTTTTTTTTTTTTAATTAGGGTACACCCCAAAAGAGTGAGAAACATCAAAAAAACAACAATGGCTGGGTAAGGCCAGTATACATGTCTATTCTGCACAAGGTACGGACAAGTCCTGTGGGATCCATGCCTGGTTCATTTTAATGAACGTGAGCTTGTCCACATTGGCTCTGGACAGGCGGCTGCGCTTGTCTGTGATAACGCCACCTGCCGTGCTAAATACACGTTCAGATAATACACTGTGCCCAATTTGGAGACCCAGAAGTTGAAGGGGGCAGACCCGTCATTCAGTACGTGTAGGCGTGTGCACACATACTGCTACTGGTTGGTGAAATGCTGCCTCCTGCTAAGACGTTCCATATCAGCTGGTGGTGCTGGTTGTTGTGGCGTGCTGACAAAGCTTTTTCACATTTCGGCCATGCTAACCATGCCTTCTGAGGTGCTGGCCGTGCCCTGGCTGCGTTGGCGACCTCTTCCTTGTCCTCTGCCTTCACCTTGTGCTTCCACTGTGCCCCCGCTGTCAGGTGGGAATGCCACCAGCAGCACGTCTACCAGCGTGCGCTTGTACTCGCGCATCTTACGATCACGCTCCAGTGAGGGAATTAAGGACGGTACATTGTCCTTGTAACGGGGATCCAGCAGCGTGGCCACCCAGTAATCTGCACCAGTTAGAATGTGGGCAACTCGGCGGTCGTTGCGGAGACACTGCAGCATGTAATCGCTCATGTGTGCCAGGCTGCCCAGAGGCAACGAAAAGCTGTCCTCTGCAAGAGGTGTATCATCTGTGTCCTCTGTATCCCCCCAGCCACGCACCAGTGATGGCCATGAGCTGGTCTGGGTGCCACCCTGCTGTGAACATGGTTCCTCCTCCTCCATATCCTCCTCCTCATCCTCCAGAACTGTGCCCTTGCTGGACAATTGTGTACCTGGCGTTTGTTGGTGCAGGAACCCACCCTCGGAGCAACTTGTGATTGATTGCCCTGAAAGCCTCTTCCTCCTCCTCCTCCTCCTCCTCCTCCTGTGCCACATCCTCTTCCATCATCGCCTGAAGCGTTTTTTCAAAGAGGTATAGAACCATAGAACTGGGATAGTAACGCTGAGAATGGCATCATCGGCACTGGCCATTTTGGTGGAGTACTCAAAACAGCGCAACAAGGCACACAGGTCTCGCATGGAGGCCCAGTTATTGGTGGTGAAGTGGTGCTGTTCCGCAGAGCGACTCACGTGGGCGTGCTGCAGCTGAAACTCCACTATTGCCTGCTGCTGCTCGCACAGTCTGGACAGCATGTGCAAGGTGAAGTTCCACCTTGTGGGCACGTCACATATGAGGCGGTGAGCAGGAAGGCCGAAGTTACGCTGCAGCGCTGACAGGCAAACAGCAGCAGGGTGAGAATGTCGAAAGTGCGCACAGACGGCTCACACTTTCTGCAGCAGCTCTGGCATATCGGGGCAATTTTTAAGGAACCTCTGCACCACCAAATTCAGCACATGCGCCAGGCAAGGGATGTGCGTCAAACCGGCTAGGCACAGAGCTGCTACGAGATTTCGCCCATTATCGCACACCACCAGGCCGGGTTTGAGGCTCACTGCCACCAACCACTCATCAGTCTGTTGTTCCATGTCCCTCCACAACTCCTGCGCGGTGTGGGGTTTTTCCCCCAAACAGGAAAGTTTTAAAACTGCCTGTTGTCGTTTACCCCTGGCTGTGCTGAAGTTGGTGGTAAAGGTGTTACGCTGACCGGATGAGGAGGCGGTAGAGGATGAGGAAGCGGAGTAGGAGGAGTTAGCAACAGGAGGCAAACTGAAGCGCCCTGCACTCCTCAGTGGTGGAAGGAAAGGACATGCGCCAAACTGCTATTCGCCTCAGGCCCAGCCGCCACTGCATTTACCCAGTGTGCTGTTATGGAGATATAATGTCCCTGACCGTGCTTACTGGTCCACATATCCGTAGTTAGGTGGACCTTGCCACAGATGGCGTTGCGCAGTGCACACCTGATTTTGTCCCCCACTTGGTTGTGCAGGGAAGGGATGGCTCGCCTGGAAAAGTAGTGGCGGCTGGGCACGACGTACTGTGGGACAGCCAATGCCATCAGGCTTTTAAAACTCTGCGTCTTCACCAGACGGAATGACAGCATTTCAAAGGCCAGGAATTTTGAAATGCTGGCATTCAGGGCCAGGGATCGCGGGTGGCTAGGGGGGTACTTCCTCTTCCGCTCCAATGTTTGGGAGATAGAGAGCTGAACGCTTCCATGGGACATTGTGGAGATGGTCGGTGACCCAGGTGGTAGTGTTGCTGGCAGATCCTCTGTTTGCGGGGTGACAGGTGCCACTGTCACTACAGAGGTGGATGAGGAGGCCGAGACTGCAGCAGAAGAGGAAGCAGGAGGAGCCAGAGACCTTTCTTGGTTTTTGAGGTGTCTACTCAACTGCAGCTCATGCTTTGCACTTAGATGCCTGGTCATGCAGGTTGTGCTCAGGTTGAGAACGTTTATGCCTCGCTTCAGGCTCTGATTGCACAGCGTGCAAACCACTCGTGTCTTGTCATCAGCACATTGTCTGAAGAACTGCCACGCTAGGGAACTCC
Organism: Rana muscosa; assembly: GCA_029206835.1. Classification (NCBI taxonomy): domain Eukaryota; kingdom Metazoa; phylum Chordata; class Amphibia; order Anura; family Ranidae; genus Rana; species Rana muscosa. Next base: position 130,444,451 of record CM055119.1, on the reverse strand, counting down.
TTGTACCTGGCTTTGGTGTGCTTGGTCCCTTCCTGCGCTGGGCAGTAGCAGGCGTACTGTCTAGGGGACGGACGCTACGCTTTTGCACCCTGCTCCTTCTTTTGCTGTGCTGGTGGCTCTGTGCGACCACCGCCTCTTCCTCCGAACTACACAGGTCACCTGCATGACGTTGATTCCATGTGGGGTCGAGGACCTCATCGTCCTCCACATCATCTTCCACCCAGTCTTCACCCCTGCCCTCCTTGTCGGTCTGCACAATTGCGAAAGCAGCAGCACTTGGCACCTGTGTTTCTTCATCATCCGAGACGTGCTGCGATGGTCTTCCCATGTACTCATCTTGAAACATAAGTGGTTGGGCATCGGTGAACTCAATCTCTTCCACTTCTGGGGCAGGGCTAGGTGGATGGCCCTGGGAAACCCTGCTAACAGAGTCATCAAAAAGCAGAAGAGACTGCTTGGCTGATTTGCAAGGGGGTGAGGTAAAAGACTGATAGACATTGGCTGCAGGTGCCAACTCTGATCTTTCAGCAGTAGACTGGGTGGGAGACAATGTGAAGGAACTGGAGGCACTGTCAGCAACCCAATCTACTATCACCTGTACTTGTCCTGGCCTCAACATTCGTAGAGCTGCATTAGGCCCGACCAAATACCGCTGCAGGCTCTGTCGCCTTCTCGCACCTGAGGAAGGTGTTTCACTTGTGCATGTAGCTGGCACAGATTGACCACGTCCTCTCCCTGCAACAGGAGCTCCACCAGCAGCACCACGACCGGGGCCACGTCCCTTATTTGACGTTCTCCTAATATTTCTCAAATTTAGGATCTTGCCCTAAATGTTTTTTTTTTGAATAGGAGAACAGTATCTAAAGTGTGTATCTCACACGTACAGATATGCAGAAAATGCACCAATTTTTTTTTTGGGCAGAAAACGCACCAAAAAAAATAATTTTGCCCTAAATTATTATTTTTTTGAATAGCAGAATAGGAGAACAGTATCTAAAGTGTGTATCTCACACATACAGATATGCAGAAAACGCAGCAAAATTTTTTTTTTTGCCCTAATTTTTTTTTTTAAATAGCAGAATAGGAGAACAGTATCTAAAGTGTGTATCTCACACATACAGATATGCAGAAAATGCACCAAAAAAATTTTTTGGGGCAGAGAATGCAACAAAAATTTTTTTTTTTCCCTAAATTTTTTATTTTTTATGAATAGCAGAATAGGAGAACACTATCTAAAGTGTGTATCTCACACGTACAGATATGCAGAAAATGCACCCAAAAATTTTTTGGGGACAGAGAACGAACCAAAAAAATTTTTTTTGCCTAAATTATTCTTTTTTGGAATAGCAGAATAGGAGAACAGTATCTAAAGTGTGTATCTCACACGTACAGATATGCAGAAAACGCACCCCAAAAAATTTTTTTGCCCTAATTTTTATTTTATTTTTAATAGCAGAATAGAACAGTATCTAAAGTGTGTATCTCACAGTAACATATGCAGTGCTGGTGCACCGAGCTTGCATAAAATGCCCGCCGACGCCAACCTAACTAACAGACGGATAAAAGTTATCTTTTCTCTGGCACTGGGCTTTACAGTTCGGGTTCGCTCAACCCTAGAAAGGACACATGACAGAGTGGGCTGAAAGGCAGGAAAAGGGAATGTGTGAGGTATAGGTTAAGGATATGATGTAGAGAGCAGGGAGGAGGTGGTCCAAGTTTAGGAAAAGGTTGAGGAGGAACAGAAAGCGTAGTGAGCAATTTTTTACATCCACCCACTCTCTTGGTAGATATGAGAATATGGCTATGTGCATACGTTTGGGGAATTGAGGTATGGGATGATGAAGGGGGACTTGTGGGGCACGTCATACTTTTGTCACAGCATCAGCCAGTCCTCGATGGTGCCAAAAAAAAAGGATCGTTGATGTTTTAACAGCTGGTTTAACTTAGACAGGCCACAGACATGTATGATTATGTGGTGTTCAAGAAGCAAGTACTGTACTTACTAAGGTTTATTTCAGGTGAATAATAGTGAAAAATGTGTGGTGTGTACCCACCAACATGGTTGTGAATGTCTGGTGGCCAGTATGGGTTTCCAATAGAACATGGCATGGGTTTCATTGTCAACAACCTGGCTTTACAATTTGAATTATTGTATGTTTTTGAAGAATTGGTGCTTAATTCATGGTATTATCTTGGTATTTAATAAAAGCTTTGGCTATAATACTATAACAAAAATAATTTGTGTCATATTGTATTATTTATGATGTTTAAGGTGTTTGGTTTTGATATTGAATATTAGACATGTGCACACTGAAATATTTTGTTTCGGAATTTCGTTTTCGTCCAAAAAAAATTTTTTTTAGTTACTCCCGAAATTCGTTATTATTTATTTTGTTTTTCGTAAAAAAATGCATTCGTCCGAAAATCCAAATAAATTAAGGTAGAATCTGTCATTGAAGGCTTTTGGTGTCTGTCGAATGTTCAAAGAAGATTCGACGGAGCAGCTAAACTGTACAACGCCGCAATCGTACATTTCCGGTCGAATGCTCCGCCCACAAGCTATAATAGAATTCTAATGTTGTATGACTAGTAATAATTATATTTATTAATTATTATTACTAGTCAACCAACATTATAATTCTTCTATAGCAGTGGTTCTCAACCTTTCTAATGCCGTGACCCCTTGTTAAAATTTCCCAAGTTGTGGGGACCCCCAACAGTAAAATTGTTTTCGTAGCTTGGGTTGTCAGCACCCAAGGCAAGACAAGTAACTTGCACCCCTAACCCATGGACATTAGGCGGTCCCTGAGTCCTTTCCATCCGTACAGTATTAAAACCGCTTATGGTACATTTTAGTTCTCCTTTCTTTCCCTTTTTTCTCTCTCTATCCTAATTTCTTGTTTTTTTTCCCAATCCCTCTGTCTTGCTGTCTTTCTAGTTCTTTTTCATATTCATTCTCCCCCTTTTTCTTTGTTCCTCCCCCTCTTTTCCTATCCCTTCCATGTATTCTCTATCTTTATTCCTATTCTTACTCCTTAGTGGGGGGGGGGGTAGTTGGGATGAGTGGCAGTGCTGGGGGGAGTTCTGATCAGCCAACTTAGGTGCTCTTGATCAAGGTCATCTGCTGATCTGAGAACTGTAGTGGGGACTTTTATTGGCAACTAGTCACAGGTAGTGTTATTCACTGTGTCTCCAACTTTGTGGTGTCTCGCAGCAGTGACACCTATGCCGAAATCAGGAGATAGGGTCTCCTCCAGCCCCTCCCACTACACATTACTCACCAGTCAGCTGACCCCTAGTCTATGTCTCCAGCCATGCCATGAACTGAATGGGCGGCTGAGAAGAGGCTGAGGGGGTGGCCGCGGGCTCCAGGAACAGCCCACCTGGGCGGCCATAGGCTCCAGGGACAGCCCTGCTGGGCACCCGCGAAAAAGGCTGGGAGAGCGGTGTGGGCTTCAGGAACATCCCAGGATTCGGTGACCCCTGGCAAATCGTCATTCGACCCCCGAGGGGGTCCTGACCCCCAGGTTGAGAACCACTGTTCTATAGCCTATGGGCAGAGCATTTCACCATAAATGTCCGCTCGCTGCAATCGTATGTTTTTAGCTGCTTTGTCGAATCTTCATGTCTCTATATTGTAGAATCTTTTCTCTCTATGTCAAATCTTTTCTCTCGATGTCTAATCTTTTCTCTCTATGTCAAATCTTTTCTCTCTATTTAGAATAATCTTGGACTAATAGAGTTAAAGTGGAGTTCCACCCTGAATTATTTTTTTTTTTACCAAAAATCAAAAAAAAAATAATAAAAAAAAATGTTTTACTTACCAGAAATAGTGGTTGCTATGCTGAAGTTCCTAATCTGCCTCTTCAACCTCCGCGGCTGGTCTTCTTCCTCGTCCTACTTGCGGTGTCTTCTGGTGAATGGGGCGCGCTGCCTTCTGGGAACTGTGTGTATCCCACAGAGCAGCTGGTCCATTCACAAAGCGCCGCGCAACTCGCTCATGCGTAGTAGAAAACGGGCAGTGAAGCTGCAAGTCTTCACTGCCTGGTTCCCTTAGTAAGGATGGCCGCACGGGCAGAGGCGTAGCGTGGGGGGGCAGGGGGGCCGTGGCCCCGGGCGCAACATTTAGGGGGGCGCCATTCCGTGCCTCCGAGTCCTCCAAATTTAAATTTTCTGTGTCCGGGTGTCCCCGATCTCTGGCTGCCATGTTTAGTGTCCGGCGCCCTGTGATTGGGCGTATGGGGGTCATGTGCGGCGTGTGGCTGGCCTGTCTGTGATCGCTCTAGAAGTCCCACCTCCGCCACATGACCGCCATACGCCCAATCACAGTGCGCCGGGAAACACTGAACATGGCAGCGGGAGACGTGCACTGTGTGAGCTGCCGGGGCCGCTATCTTCCCCTCCGCCTGTCCCTCTGCTCTGGTACGGCGCTGTGTGTCGAGAGGAGGGCGAGCACGGTGGAGATGGGAGCATGGAGCGGAGGTGCAGCCGACGTCTGACAAGGAGGAGCGGAGCCTCCACTACACTGACAAGGAGCGGGGCCTCCACTACACCTGGAGGTGCAGCCGGCGTCTGACATGGAGCGGAGGTGCGGGTGGATGGCGCTGGCGGGGAGTCCTGCACATCTGTCCAGATCCAGTGCTGAGGTCATGAGGAGAGTCCTGGCGAAGAGCAGAGAGGTAAGGAGGATGTATTTGCTGTGTGGAGGGGGGAGGGGGGTGTGAGTAGTGCAGGAAGCAGGACTCCTACTGTAGGTGTAAGGTCAGGTGGTCAGTGTAGGTGTAAGGTCAGGGGGTCAGTGTAGGTGTAAGGTCAGGGGGTCAGTGTAGGTGTCAGGTAGGTGTGTCAGGGGGTCAGTGTATGTGTCAGGGGGTCAGTGTATGTGTCAGGTAAGTGTGTCAGGGGGTCAGTGTATGTGTCAGGGGGTCAGTGTATGTGTCAGGTAAGTGTGTCAGGGGGTCAGTGTATGTGTCAGGTAAGTGTGTCGGGGGGTCAGTGTATGTGTCAGGGGGTCAGTGTATGTGTCAGGTAAGTGTGTCAGGGGGTCAGTGTATGTGTCAGGGGGTCAGTGTATGTGTCAGGGGGTCAGTGTATGTGTCAGGGGGTCAGTGTATGTGTCAGGTAAGTGTGTCAGGGGGTCAGTTTATGTGTCAGGGGGTCAGTGTAGGGGTCAGATAGGTCACATGTGTTCATAAAATGGAAAGAGTGCAGCTCTATGTGGTTAATTGTGCATCAGTCACGGCTATCTGGTAAGCAAGATATTAATCACTTGGGTGTCACACCTGAAAAATCACGCTGCTCTTGGGAAGATTTCTATCACTCACTACTTCTCTGGCAATACCCTGATTTATTTTGGGACTTATTATTTACCGAACTTCACTTTCTTGGCAAGCAATTTGTCTTTTTTTTGGGGGGAATTAACCCTTCACGGATTTGCTTTTGGAATGAACTCTTCACGGACTATGTTGTGTTCTTTTTGGACTCTGCATTAGTTTTCTTTTTAATACATTTTTCACATATCATTTGTTTACATTTCAAGGTTTAACATTAATTTCACGCATGGTTTTAACCACATAGAGCTGCACTCTTTCCATTTTTTGCAATCTATCCTAAGTTTTTTGTACTGAACTTAAGTGCAAGCTGCTTTCTTATACACTTTATCCAAATTTTTTTTATTATCATCTTAAATTAGCGCAGCGTTGGCCTTAGGGCTTCTTTTTTCTAAGGTCACATGTGTTGCAGGGTAAAGTGGAGTCAGGGCGCAGCCGGGGGGAGGGCAGCAAAAATCCTTGCACCAGCCCTGGTGGTCAGTGTAGTGGCCAGTGTAGGAATCGGGTAGGTCAGTGCAGTGGACAAGTAGGAAAGTGTAATGGTCAGTTTAGGAATCATGTAGGTCCGTGTAGAGGTTAGTGTAGTGGTCAGTTTAGGAATCAGGCTGGCCAGTACTACTGTAGGAAGGGACTCAGGGAGTGCAAAAAGTCCGCAAGTTAGGGGGCGCAAATTTCTTGCCTTGCCCCGGGCGCTGACAACCCACGCTACGCCACTGCGCACGGGGACCTGCCGAGATCGAGCGATCGGCCTCAGGGTCCCACTTCGTGGGCACCTAGGACAGGTAAGTGTCTTTATTAAAAGTCAGCAGCTACAGTGTTTGTATTTGCTGAATAAAAAAAAAAAAAAATGGCGGGTGGAACCCCACTTTAAGGTTAGGCACATTCGACCGCAGGTTCGATAGACACAGATCGTTATTGTCAGCGTCATGTCGAATCTCCTATCTATATCGAACTGTTGTCACAACGAAAACGAAAATAAAGCATTTGTTTATGTCGGATCTTTCGGATTTTGGATTCTGCGCTTTCGTTATCCTTTGTTAAAAGGATAACGAAAATACCAAAAATTCGGACGAAAATGCATTCGGACGAAAATGAATGCACATGTCTATTCAATATCACTACACCCTCTCAGCCCTGCTTGGGTCATGTGATCTCTGTTACTAACTGTCATGGTTATCATGCTATCGGTAATGTGATTGGTTATCAATCTCTAGTCTGAGGCCAGCAGCTGGCACCGTAAAAAATTGAGAGTGACCCTTGCTTACGTGTTTTTGAAGGTACAAGGTCTACAGCTGTCCTTATTATTGACATGGTAAATGGAAAATGCCAAGCCTGACGTGTTTCGTCTAAGTAGACTTCAACAGGCATGTTGAAGTCTACTTAGATGAAATGTGTCGGTCTTGCCTTATTGCTCATTACATTGCTTCTTTTTACTTTTGTGATCACAAATTTTTATTACTACGGATGCCAATAGTTTTTTTATTCAATAAAACCCATCCTTTTTGATCTATACCATGTGGAGCCCTTTTTTTTTCTCTTTACATCTTCCTCGATGAGAGTTTTTTTTGGCCCTTCCATCCGGCTGTTTCAACTTGGTTTCTAAACCTTACGGTCACCTACAAGACCCCTGGAAGCTGCTCCTGGAAATGCCTGGGTTCCCATGATCATTGTGGAAGACTGCCCATCTTGGCTCTCCCTGCTCGATTGACTCGTTGTCATCAACATTTGAGTCCACCATCTCTGGTAAGAGTACATACCCCATTATTTTGATTGAAGATACAACACCTTGATGTTTCCACATGTTCACTATATCACTGTGCTTCACTTCTGAGCAACAACTATTTTATACTGAAATGTATGTGTTCACTATATGGATTGGTTCATTCATTTGGACATTTCCCATAGTCTTTCATATATGAGTTATATTTATATATGTTATGTTTTCACACTCTGTGACCTACCTTCATGTGTATAGCAACATTTGATTATTTGAATATTTCTTACTCAATTTTTTAGCGCTACATTTTCCATTTACCTTGTTCACCAATGGGGGGCGTGGCCTGGCAAGCGATGGAGTAGGATGTGTGTAGAGGGAGCTCCTCTTGCTGATTATCCTGTAAAACAGCCTGACCGTGAATCCGTGAACCTTTTCACCTTGTTCACCAATCTTTGTCACATTTCTTTGTAGCAGCTTTTCACGTTTCACCATTGGGTTAGCACAGTATTATTCACTTTTTACACTTATTATTGACATATAGCTGAGAGGGTCACTGATTCAGTACAAGCATGTAGTCATGAAGTGGCAGGACACCAAGTGTGCACTTGTGTATTCCAGGTCAGTCCAAGCGCACTTGCCTGATGAAGGGGCCCTGTGTGACTCCGAAAAGTTGATGTATGTTTATCATGTGACCACAAAAATAAAGCCTTGGACCCTTTTGAGGAATCCTTGGTGTGCTGATGACATTTCTTCACTTTGTTCTAGGTCAGTGACTCACCAAGTTGGAAGATGAATGACATGCCTGGAGAATGCACATTCAAAAGCAAGTCAGCGATGTGGCTTTTATATTCCTTTCCTCACGGATTCCTGATAAAAGTGAAATAATAGTTTGGCAAAGTATTTTCAATCATTTATTGACACGTTATTGAAAAGGTCAAGAACAGTAAGAAGCCCGTATGACTGGTTAGAAAACAGTATGGTCTGTTTTTAAAAAGGCCCAGACAGTTCATTATTTGTAAGTCATCCTTCAGGAAGAATGCCATTTTTTTCTTTCCTTAATGATGTTGACTACAATGTGCAAAGGGCATGGATGTCTGAACTTTCAAACCAATTCCATTGTGAGCGCTGTGTGAGCTTTCATGAACCTGTTACAGTATGTGTCCAAAGTTAGAGTTAAAATTGTGTATTTTTTTTTAATTCTATCTTCTCTCTATTTAAAAGTGTGTGTGAGAATCTGAAACTACTCAAGAAAAAAGGAAAAGGTGACAACTTAATGTCGTAATCCAGACAAACTGATAAATATACATAAATGGAAGCCTTCTTACCTGCAAAAGGTTTTTTTTTTTTATTCTGTTTATCCAGCATTTAGGCTGTATTCACACTTGTGCGTTGCGTTTTTGAGCTCAGGAGTCTTTGGCAAGATATCAATCAGTGGTTCAGCGGTTCGTCTGCGCTCTAGCTGCGAATTTGCTGACCTGGGAGAGGAGAGGGGAGGGGAGGGAAGCCGCTGTTATCATGAGGGGGAACTCCATGCCAAATTTTTAATAAAAACCGGCATGGGTTCCCCTCCAGGAGCATACCAGGACCTTAGGTCTGGTATGGATTTTAAGCGGAACCCCTAAGCCGAAAAAACGTCATGGGGGGTCCCCCCAAAATCCATACCAGACCCTTATCCGAGCATGCAGCCTGGGCGCCCCCCCCCGTCCTTGACCGTACCAGGCCGCATGCTCTCAAAATGGGGGGAGTGTGCTTTATATAGCTAGATAGCTGCCATAACCCCAGTATCTTTTTAAACAGCGGGCGTTTTGCTTTCAGATAAAAGTGGTCACTGCGACATATTCACTGCGATATCACTTTTATCGGAGAGGGAGAGGGCCACCCCCCTCTAGCTGCTCCCCGGTGGTCTCTGCCGCTTACCGAAGCGGGGGAGACGATTAAGTCCTTTCCTCTGAGAGACATGGAGTTGAGTGAGGGAAAGATGCCCCCCACTCGGCTCCATACCATTGGATGACGGAAGCGACGTCAAACGTCACTTCCGCTCAATGGTATTAAAGGGGTATTTTTCTTTTATGGCTTTTAAATGTAAATGTGAGATCTGAGGCTTTTTGACCCCAGATCTCACATTAAAGAGGTCCTGTCATGCTTTTTTTTTTATGTTACAAGGGATTACATTCCTTTTAATAGGGATAAAAGTGACCCAAATTATTATTTTTTTAAATACAGTGTAAAAATAAAAATAAAAATAAATACGATTTATTTTTTTAAAGAGCCCGCAGAAGCGTACGCATACGTAAGTCACGCCCGCATATAAAAACAGTGTTCAAGCCACACATGTGAGGTCTCGCCGCGATCGTTAGAGCGAGAGCAATAATTCTAGTAAAAGACCTCTGTAAGACCTCTGTAACTCAAAACTGGTAACCTGTAAAAAAACTTTGCCTATGGAGATTTTTAAGGGTCAAAGTTTGTTGCCATTCCACAAGCGGGAAGCATGACATGTTGGGTATCAATTTACTCGGCGTAACATTATATTTCACAATATAAAAAAATGGGCGGTTGTCTTATTTTTCTATTAAAAAAAGTGTATTTTTTCAACAACAAAAAATGTTGCTTGTAAGACCGCTGCTCAAATACGGCGTGACATAAAGTATTGCAATGACCGCCATTTTATTCTCTAGGGTGTCTTAAAAAAAATTATATAATGTTTGGGGGTTCTAAGTAATTTTCTAGCAAAAAAAATTCCGCTTACGAAGACTTTTTTAGGAATTGCCGTATTTATCGGCAAATAACACGCACAGGCGTATAACACGCACCTTCATTTTAAGAGCGAAGTTTCAGGAAAAAATAAATAAAATTTAAATAAAGAACTTTGAAGAAAAATAAGGGTCAGTGTCCATCAATGCTTGATCAATGTCCATCTGCAGATTCACAATTGCCCATCAACGCAGCCTGATCAGTGCCCATCCGCAGCCTCACAATTGCCCATCAATTCAGCTTGATCAATGCCCATTTGTAGCCTCATAATTGCCCATCAATGCAGCTTGATTAATGCCCATCTGCTTAATGCCTCCTGGACCGGCTTCTATGATAAACAGAACACTGGTCCAATGCCAACCCAGGAGACGGGACTTCCTATTACAGAGGCCGCTGAGTAAACAGGAGATTCTCACTGTATGTAATCTGATGGCGCTCGTCTCGCCCCCCTCCCCGTTCTCTCTGAGGCAGCCCAAATTGCAGTATCGGCGTATAACACGCGCACACTATTTGCAACCGATTTTCAGGGTGAAAAAGTGAATGTTATACGCCAATAAATACAGTAATTTTTATTTTATTTTTTTCTAGTCAGCTACAATACATTTGAAATATAGCATTCCTTTCTTTCTTTCTTTCTTTCTTTCCTTCTTTTTCTCTTTCTTTCTCCTTCTTTCTCTTTCTTTCTCTTTCTTTCTCCTTATTTCTCTTTCTTTCTCTCTTTCTTGTTCTCTCTCTTTCTTTCTTTCTTTCTCTCTTTCTTGTTCTCTCTCTTTCTTTCTTTCTTTCTTTCTCTCTTTCTTTCTCTCTTTCTTGTTCTCTTTCTTTTTCTTTCTTTCTTTCTTTCTTTCTTTCTTTCTTTCTTTCTTTCTTTCTTTCTTCTTTCTTTCTTGTTCTCTTTCTTTTTCTCTTTCTTTTTCTTTCTTTCTCTTTCTTTTTCTCCTTTTTTCTTTCTGCTTCTTTCTCTTTCTTCCTTTCTCTCTTTCTCATTCTCTTTCTTTCTTTCTTTCTTTCTTTCTTTCTTTCTTTCTTTCCTTCTTTCCTTCTTTCATTCTTTCTTTCTTTCTCTCTTTATTGTTTTTTTTTCTTTCTTATTTTCTTTCTTTCTCTCTTTCTTTCTTGTTTTCTTTCTTTCTTTCTTTCTTTCTTTCTTTCTTTCTTTACCATGTTGGAAAAAAAGTCTGCTTGCAAAGCTTACATGTAAACAGACATAAACCATCATTTCAAAAATGCATGCACCTAAGAAAAAAGTATTGTGCATAACATTTTGAATTATAGATTCTATATGATAAAACTAAAAACTTTATTAGGAATTAAGTTTTATAATTTCTAGTCAGCTACGGTACATTTGAAATATTTCTATCTTTCTTTCTTTCTTTCTTTCTTTCTTTCTCTTTCTTTCTCTCTTTCTTGTTCTATTTCTTTCTTTCTCTCTTTCTTGTTCTATTTCTTTCTTTCTTTCTTTCTTTCTATTCCTTTCTCTCTTTCTTGTTCTCTTTCTTTCTTTTTCTTTCTTTACCATGTTGGAAAAAAAGTCTGTTTGCAAAGCTTACATGTAAACAGACACAAACCATCATTTCAAAAATGCATGCACCTAAGAAAATAAAATTGACGCCAACCATTATGGTTTCCCTTTAAGTGTGCTGTGTAATGACATCATCTAATTGACACCCCTAATAGCATCATCACAGTATCAGCTAATGCTATCGCAGTTTACACTTGCACAGCCGGGCATACAAACAGAAACATATTCTGCAATTCAATTTTTCAATCTACCGACAGAAAAACGTAGCTATATATGTTACTAAGAGTCTCCAAGGCAACATTTCATTAAAAGCTTGTATTCCTTTCTTTCAAATAAAATGAAATTCAAACGCTGGAATACTGAAAGGGCCTAGAGTGCTAAATCTTAGTCTTTATAAAGTGAGCTCATTTTTCTTACAAACATGAGGTTCAGGAGTTCAGAAGATTTTCAATATTCTGCATGGGGTCAAATGACTTATAAAACCAGCACATGGTATGCAGAACATAGGAGTTTAAACAAACATCCTACTCTAGTCAAGGACAACAAGTGGGGATTGGGGAATAAAGGAATCCATGTAAGTCACATGCTAAAGTTCCTTTTTTCTAAAAGACTGTATTATTGTATTATTTATTATTATTTGTGTATTTGTGCAAATTTTATTACAGAAATACAATTGACTGTTGTCCCACACACATGTCAATGCATTTAAGGTGAACCCATGCCCATACTATGGACATTAACCACTTGACCTCCGGAAGATTTACCTCCCTTAATTTTTTGCAATATGGCGCTATGTTACTTTAACTGACAATTGCGTGGTCATGCAACACTGTATGCAAATAATAATTCTTTATTTTTTTTTCCACAAATAGAGCTTTCTTTGGTGGTATTTGATCATCACTGGGTTTTTTATTTTTTGCACCATAAACATAAAACAAAACAATATTTTTTACTTTCTGCTAAAAACAAACAAATTTCTTCATAAATTTAGGCCAATATGTATCCTGCTACATATTTTTGGTTAAAAAAAATCTCAATAAGCATATATTGATTGGTTTGCACAAAACTTATAGCGTTTACAAACTATGGTATGTATACTGGAATTTGTATTTATTTTTTGATTTTTTTACTAGTAATGGCGGCGATCAGGTACTTATAGCGGGACTTCGATATTGTGGTGGACAGTCGGACACTAACTGACATTTTTGACACTGGAAACCAGTGACACTAATACAGTGATCAGTGCTAAAAATGTGCACAGTCACTGTACTATAAACACTCATTGGGAAGGGCGATCAAAGGGTTAAATGTGTGTCTAGCCAGTGTTTTACTGTATTACTGTATTATGTGTGCTGCTTTTACTCAGGGAAGTGATGGATTTTATTCCCTGCTTCGCAGGGACGCTAATCCATCTCTTCCTCGCTGTCAGAATGGAGATCTGTTTTGTTTACATAGGCAGATCTCTATTCTGTGTCTCTGCCTGACGATCTGCGGGTGACAGCAGACATCCAGTGCCTAGCAACCGTAAAACAGCTTCTGTTGTGAGAAATCACAGCAGACGCAAGCCACCGGCGATGTGAGCCCCCTAGGTGGAAGTGCAGAATCTTGTGTATATACAGTACGTGATTCTGCACAGGAACAGTAACTGCAACAGTAATTGTGCTATGGGGCGGTCCTTAAGCAGTTAAACTATTTACATTTTCTTAAAGCGGAGCTGCGCTGTAAAAAAAATATTAAAAGCCAGCAGTAACAAATACTGCAGCTGCTGACTTCTAATATTAGGACACTTACCTGTCCTGGAGTCCAGCGACGTCGGCAGCAGAAGATGAGCAATCGCTCGTCCCTCGGCTGCCCCCACCGCCATCATGGGTAAGGGAATCAGGAAGTGAAGCGTTGCGGCTTCACTTCCCGGTTCCCCACTGCGCATGCGCGAGCAGCGCTGCACGTCTTTCACTGGTCCCCGCTGTGTCCTGGGATCCGTGTCTTTCCCAGAACACAACGGGGGGGGGGGGGAAAGACCGGGAAGTGACGCACTACCCGCAGTCTACCCGCAGTGTGGATTCCCGGAAGTGCACCCCCTCCCCCCTGAAAGGTGCCAATTGTGGCACCGGAGGGGGGGAGGAATCCGGACAGCGGAGGTTCCACTTTAGGGCGGAGCTCCGCTTTAACAAGCAGCAAATGAGCTTTAAGGGCACAGTCACACTAGCCAAGCTCTAAAACACTTCTAGTGACAGAGGAGGGTAAAGGGGAAGGAGACACTGGGGGTTATTTATGAAAGGCAAATCCACTTTGCACTACAAATGCAAACTAAAAGTGCAAAGTGCACTTGAAATTGCACTGAAAGTGCACTTGGAAGTGTAGTCGCTGTAGATCCGAGGGGGACACACAAGGAAAATAAAAAACAGCATTTTAGCTTGCACATGATTTGATAATAAAATCAGCAGAGCTTCCCCTCATTTCAGATCTACCCCTCAGATTTACAGCGACTGCACTTCCAAGTGCATTTTCAGTGCAATATCAAGTGCACTTTGCACCTGTAGTTTGCACTTGTAGTGAAAAGTGGATTTGCGTTTTGTAAAGAACCCCCACTGTTCTGACTCATTCGCTTGTGTGTGTAAATTAAAGCTTGAGCTATTGATATCTGCAAGCAACAAACTTTTTACAGCAAAGAAAAACTTTACTGGAAAATGTGAATAGGAGTCGGAATCTCCACCTGCTGGTTGATTAGAAGCATGCATACATATATTCTTATATATAGGGGTTAATTACGAAAGGCAAATCCACTTTGCACTACAAGTGCAAACTACAAGTGCAAAGTGCACTTGAAATTGCACTGAAAGTGCACTTGGAAGTGCAGTTGCTGTAAATCTGAGGGGTAGATGTGAAATGAGGGGAAGCTCTGCTGATTTAATCCTCCAATCATGTGCACTCTAAAATGCTGGGTTTTTTTTCCTTGCATGTTCCCCTCGGATCTACAGCGACTGCACTTCCAAGTGAACTTTCAGTGCAATTTCAAGTGCACTTTGTACTTGTAGTTTGCACTTGTAGTGCAAAGTGGAGTTGCCTTTAGTAAATACATGTGTACAAAACTACAACATTCTCACTTTAATAAAGATGTCACTTTCTTCCATTTAGAATGACAAATTCTTTGCTTACTATACTGTACAGGGACTCTAACAGTGAGTCATGACATCATTCATCATTTGTTTTTATGATAGCAGCCATTATTGGGATAGAATCTGGACTTCTTTTGTGGTTTCTAAGGACTCATTTAAATGGGAGCTGAGACCTGCCCTCATTGCTGAGCCACCTTTTGTTGCATGTGCATCCACCTTGGTGCAGCTTGCAGGCAGCCCATAGAAGTAGAGGCAGGGAGCAGTGGCTGCACAAACACAATTGCACATAAAAATTGCATAGCTCAGTGTATATAATCCATTCTTGACATGCCTTGGTGCCAGGATAAATTAACCCCCATTTGAATGTGTGGGAGTTATGCCATCACAATCCAGTTTTTCAAGTTGACCCAAGATGCCAGACCCAGATGAATACTGGGTTAAGATGTCAGCAGCAGCAAGGAGCTCACAGGTATCTCATTGCTGGGGAGAAGGTAAGTATAGCAGATTTTAGCTCTTGTTTGTACACTAACAATGAACTTCTCTTATGTGCTCCTTTTTGTCTGTTAAATATACCATTGACAGCATTTTGTTAAATCCACTCAAAAAGCGCCAAACAATACCAGTAGTACCTATTAGTAATCCAGTGCTGTCCTCTAACTCCTGCACTCTTCAGTCTTTTCTCAAACAATGTTATCAGGAACTGTATAAAGACTACAGAACATTTTCCTTTATGTTATCAAGAAGATGGAGGCGGGTGTGGGGGGGGGGGGGGTTGTTCTGTAGATCTAACACACATTCCTCCATAGGTTGACAATGTTGCTTGTCCATATATACAGTACAGTGAGTAAGCTTTGCAGCCCTAAGAGAGAAGGCATGTCACTGACAGGATCACCAGGTGAATATTAAAAAAAGTCAAAAAGGGAACTCTAATTCATCCATCACTAAAGACTGGCAAATTGCAATACACTAATACAATAAATCCATTGCCAATGTTGCCATCCTGCGATGTAGCTTCATGTCAATCATGATAAAGGATACCTGCTGGGTGCATGCGCAGAGCCGATCAAGCATGACATTCTTGCCTAGAGCTCTGCTCCTCCTGAGGCCACATAGCCGCTCATCGGCGCATCCCAACCCACTCACCTGTCTCTGCCGCCTCCACACACACCACAGAACACGCTGCACTGGCGTATAACGGTTTGAAACAGAAGCCGAACACCAAAACAATCCATGATGCCCTGCTTAGAGCCTCCTCTAAGATGGCTTCGGCCCCATCCTCCAGGCCAGCAGCAACACGCTCTCCTAAGCAGTCCCTGCTGGCAGCTGCAGCAGATGGTGAGTCTGACACTGACTTAAGGATGACTACTCTAGCCCTGCATCTTGACATCTCACAGCCTGACTTACTCCGTCAGTTTGAACAAATGCTGACAAGAACCCTAAAGCACACCTCTGACACTATCACTGAGAAGCTAACCCGGTAAAATTAGGGAGGTAGGGCGCCACACTGCTGAGCTGGAGCAAAGGGCAGATGATCTAGAAATCCACACTAGTAACCAATCAGAAGAGCTAGAGTCCCTGCGTGAAGAAAATCTTACCCTCCAGTCAAGGGCCGGGGACTTTGTGAACAGAGCCAGATGCTCTAACCTATGCATACGGGGCATTCCAGAGTCTGTGATGGAACTGCAGTCCAGCGTTATGGCCCTCTTTCAGGAGCTGGTGCCATAAGTTCCTATTAAGCACCTCGAAATTGATAGAATCCACAGGAACCTAACCCCATGCCCCGAAGAAGGACCCCTCGTGACATTGTAATGAAGCTACACTTCTTTCGCACGAATGAACAACTGATAACAGCTTTCCGCCAGAGGGAGTCGTTGGTCTTCCAAGGTCACCGATACCAGATTTTCCACGATCTTTCTCACGCCACCCTGGCCAGGTGGAAAGCCATGAAGCCCCAGATGCATATCCTGCAACAACACTGCATAACCTATCGCTGGGGCTTCCCCTTCTCTGCACGCTTCGCCATTAAGGGAACTTCTTATCTTTCTTATCTTAGGAGTGTGTCTTTGGGAATGTTTGACCACTCTTCCAGAAGTGCATTTGTGAGGTGAGGCACTGATGTTGGATGAGAAGGCCTAGCTCGCAGTCTCCACTTAAATTAATTCCAAAGTGTTCTGTCGGGTTGAGGTCAGGACTCTGCAGGCCAGTCAAGTTCCTTCACCCCAAACTCACTCATCCATGTTTTTATGGACCTTGCACACTCCTAAACCTTGTGGACAGTCTTCCCAGAAGAGTTGAAGCTGTTATAGCTGAAAAGGGTGGTCCAACTCAACACTGAACTCTAAGGACTAAGACTGGGATGCCATTAAAGTTTATGTGTAAAGGCAGGCATCCCAATACTTTTGACAATATAGTGCATGTCTAAACACAGCTAAACATGTACTTTTTCTGCCCATGTGAATGAGCCCTCTTAATGACAGTCATTGAGCTTTTCTTCTCTCTTCACAGCTGCTACAATGTAACAAGAAACTTTGTTGCTGGGCACAAACTTTTATTTGATCACCATGATTCATTAATCTGCATAGTGTTTTTTTAAAAACATTTTAGGCATTCAATATATAGAGGTGAATTAGTTTGGACAGTTTCCAGAAACAGACTCTGTTCTCCAGTCCCAATTAGTATTAAAAGAAAGGATAGAGAGAGAGACCGGGCTCTCTCTAGACGAAATAGGACTGTTATGGAGATAGTGTGTCTGTTTATAGGTGAACACTCAGAGACGGTAATTAGAAAAATAATAAATGTTAATAATAACTTAGTTAAAACATGACATAGTCATAGATACAGTTAGACCATGATGCAATATTAGATGCGTAGTGAGAGATGGATATTGATGCAGGAAGCCAACATGTTTCGCAGGTATGCGTCGTCAGGGCGCTGCATCCATCTACATTTGCATCTGATTATATAAGACACAAAAATATGCCATTAGTATAGTACAATTATACATTTAGTACAATAAATTGCAACATTATTCACTTATTGTATGTTTCATAATACCAGATTTACAATAGTAGTTGCGGTGCTCACCTGGTCTACCTGTGTTTCATTTTGGGCATTCACAAAAAAATGCTTCTAAAATACTGCATGCGGGTACCTTTCCGAAATATGCTGTATTTATCTCATGAAACCAATGCGATATTTTATCAGTGGGATGGATACAGTGGAGAAGAATTAGAACCCCTGTCAGTTTTTATTGCTAATAAAGAGGTAAAATGGTTTAAACTAGACTTGTGCACAACGGAAAAATGTGTTTAGTTTCGGTTTGTTTCTTTTCGGGCCTGTTGATTCGTAATCATTCGTAATTTTGCTAGATGGGATTTTTCGTGTTCGGACTAATTCGTATTTTCGCAAGCGACATTTTTAGTTGAATTTTTAGTTGATTTATAATTGGTACTTTCGGTAGGGTACATTGTTTTTCGTTGATTCTGGACACAACTCCTACTTTCGTAACTTTTTTGGGGTTCGTTGATTCGTAATTTTCCGTGTCTCTCTCACAACGACGCTGCCTATTATGCCTAATGTGCTTCGAATGGATTTGTACTTTTCTAAATACATAGCGGTTATTTGTAACGATTCGAAATCTCGTATTTTACTTTTGTTTTTTCATGCGGCTTTTGCCTCCGCCCCTGTACACCATTTTGAGAGTGAGTTCAGCACGGTGAGGGAGAAGCAGATAGCAGAGCAGAGCGTTATTGTGCTTCGTATGGATTCGTACATTCGTAACTTTTTTCATAACGAATTATGCCGAAGACCTTCGGGCATTCGCTATTTGCGGTATAATTTATTTCGGATTCGGTTTTATTCGTAATTGCTTTGTTCGGAAATTCGAATGCTTCCGAATGTCCGAAAGTTGCTAAATTCGGACGAATTTCGATTCGTTACGAAATGAATTGCACAAGCCTAGTTTAAACCATAGAAATATTCCAACTCACAAGTCAGTGCATAAGTATTAATACAAAAGGAAAAAGGTGACTAGGATACCAGTTTAGGGGAAGCTAACAAGTTCAATTAAGTAAATACAAAATATGTTTATAAATGTCAAATAATGAAAGAAAATAGTATATAAAAAAAAAAATCACACACACATATATAAATACAGTTCTTATACAATGTTGTCTTTTTTTATTGGTGGAAGAAGGGTATTTATATTTATATACAGTATACGTGTTGAGTGATTTTTTGATACTATTTTCTTTCAATATTTGACATTTAGAAAGTTATTTTGTATTTATGCAGCGCTAACCCCCCCTGTGAGGGCTGCTCAAAGAATCTGTACCCCACTGGTTGCCCTGACCTTTCAAGCCCTCCGACACCTCTGACACTCTGGGTTCATGTTTAATGTGACAATATACTTAAAAGACACAGACAAATAAAACCAGATGAATTTTGTTTTCTGGAAAGAATAGTGTTTGTGCAATATAAACGTGTTTTATGCAGAAAATATATAATGTTAAATAACCTTAAAAGCAGAGACAATTATAAAAATGAAAGACATGCAACTATTAGGAATACTAAAGAAAAGAGCACATATGCATAACAACAATATACCACCCTGAGTAGGATCTATGGCTACAGGCAAAAAAAGGGCAGAGGAATGATCAGTTTCCAGCAGACCCTGTACCCTGACACCACAGCCCCAAAGGCACAGGAATTCTATATTCAAATCAAGCAAAAAACCTCAGTCCTTAACCCTGCTCTCGTATAGAGTCCCAGGTTGAAGTGTGGGCCCTTATGGCACCAGTAACTTTTTCCTGTGTAAGGGGGGGGTGGGAATATGTTGGGCTCCTTTGGAGGAAGAAGTCTTGAGTCTTCAGCTAGCTCTTTAAGATGTGTTTGAGGTGTCTTGGTAAACAGAGTGGCTTAAAGTATGCTGGTGGTGTCCTGACAAGCAGGGAGATCACTGTGGGCCCTTATGGCACCAGTAACTTTATTGTGTGTGTGTGTGTGGGGGGGGTTGTTGTAGTCCTTTGGAGGAAGAAGTCTTGAGTCTTCAGCTAGCTCTTTAAGATGTGTTTGAGGTGTCTTGGCAAACAGAGTGGCTTAAAGTGTGCTGGTGCTGTTCTGTTTTCAGGGTGATCACTGTGGCCTCTCAACAAGGAACAAGCGTGGTAAGGGTTTCCCTTGCATGTTTAGTTGGTGGAGCAATACAACGGTGTCTGCATGCAGTGTCTTTGGTAATGGGAAAATTGGCAAGTGCCCGCTCATCAACTCCGGTGTTGAAGAATGGCGTAAGAACTCTGCAGCAGGCCTCTGCAGAGCCTGGCTCAAGGGACAGCGATCAACCCCGCATCACGCCACACTACCGTCTAGCTGGATCTGGCGTGGATGTGATGAGAGCGGCCTCCAGGCTGTCGCTGAGCGATTAGAAGTGGCTGGCAGTGGATGCTTTCGCACCCATTCATGATGACTCTCTCTCACTGTAGTGCAGACCGTGAATCGGCCAAAACATAGTCTAGCACCGAGTCAGTGCTTGCAGATCCAGGCTGTGGTCCCAAGAGGCCGACTCCTCCCCAACACAGACTTTTTATCACCTCTCCCAGCATCATGTTCTACTTCTCTGAGAATTGTAGTCCATGACAGTCTGACTGAATGTAAAACTTGGCTCCTTGGACTACATGTCCCAAGATGCTTCACTCCACTCTTAGATCTCAGTCACTCTGCCTTCATGATGTGATGACATAGAGTCCAGGCTGAGCACTAGGAGAGAACGGCCTTTGTAGCAATGCTGCAGAGTGTCTCCTGATAATGCAGGCAATATTAGCCAGCTACTGGCTACATCTACTTAAAGCATAACTAAAGGATTTTTGGATAGGGTGGAGAGGTATTAGATAATCTATTAGGTTTTTACTGCTGGGACCCTCATTAGAGAGATTCGTATTCTCTGTTTGTTCTATTTACCATTATAATTCAAAGTGAAATGAAAATAAAATCCCAAATCTTGGTTTGCCCCCAGAAAATTTATGTAGGGAAGATTTTCCAATGTGTACACTAGTTCTGGGGTCCCTAAGAGATTCCCCTAATTTTGACTTCCTGTTTTGACAATAGGACGGGAAGTGAAGGTAAATCTCCTCAATGTAATACAGATGGCAAAAGGTTAAAAAAAAAACGGACAGGTATTCTAACACCCCATTACTCTATTTAAAATGAAAAATAAAGTTTTTCCTTTAGTTACACTTTTAAGCAGCCTTTCTCAACCTTTTCAACACAGAGGGACCATTGAAATATTTTTGCAGTCTGAGGAAACCCCTGCTAAAAATTACTATGCAAAAAATCTGAGGAAAACGCTTGGACAGCCGCACTCCAAAAAAGGTTCTTTTATTTAAAACAAAAGCACAAACAACATGCCACAGCAAAAAAACAGCAAGTATGAGCTGACGTTTCGCACTGCGATTCAGTGCTTAATCATAGCTGATTACTACTGTATATACTCGAGTATAAGCTGACCCGAATATAAGCCGAGGCACCTAATTTTATGACAAAAAACTGGGAAAACGTATTGACTTGAGTATAAGCCTAGGGTAAGAAATGCAGCAGCTACTGTTAGTGGAAAAGAGTGTCAACAATGCCAATTTGCACGCCTCACTGTGCCCATTGCACGCCTCACCTCACTGTGCCCATTGCAGCCTCACTTTGCCGATATCCATTTACAATGCTCTCTTTTTCTTAGGAAGGGGGGGGGGGAGTGGATGGTGTCAGTGTGTTTTTTATTTTAATTAAGAAAAAGTTTTTACAACTCATTTTTTTATTTATTGCAATTCTTTTTTTTTTTTATTCTCTTTTTTAGCCCTGTTGGGGGGCTTTAGTGAGAAATCAGGAGTCTTAACAGACCCCTGACATCTCCCCTTTGAGACAGAGAAAGGGACTGGGGATAGGGATTTCCCATTCCTTTTCTCTGCAGCCTCAGCTCCGCTGAAAATGAATGCAGAGGAGACAGCGGCGGGGGGACAGCAGAATGGAGGGGGACACGGAGCACGGAGGGGGGACAGCAGAACGGAGGGGGACACGGAGCATGGAAAGGGACAGCAGAATAGAGGAGGACATGGAGCACGGAAGGGGGCAGCAGAACAGAGGTGGGCACGGAGCACGGAGGGGGACAGCAGAATGCAGAAGGACACGGAGCACGGAGGGGGACAGTAGAACGGAGGGGGACACGGAGCACGGAGGGGGACAGCAGAATGCAGAAGGACACGGAGCACGGAGGGGGACAGTAGAACGGAGGGGGACACGGAGCACGGAGGGGGACAGCAGAACGGAGGGGGACATGCAGCACGGAGGGGGACACAGAGGGGACTGGAGGAGGATAAGGGGACAGTCAGCGGTGATTGCTGCGGTGGGGCAGTTACAAGCAAGCACCAATCACCCTGGATAGATAAAGCAGCTAAGCAGCTGAGGGGCAGAGAGATTGCGGCGAGGAGGGGAGGAGAAGGTAGTGGAGGACTGCGGCACCCGGGGCGGACCCCGCCCCCCTTTGGGTATCGGCTGATTTTTGCTATCGGCTGATACCGAAAACACTGTTTTCCTCTAGACTCGAGTATAAGCCGAGGGGGGCATTTTCAGCACAAAAAAATGTGCTGAACAACTCGGCTTATACTCGAGTATATACGGTATATCTACAACTCATGATGGTCAGTGTGTGATGGTCAGTGGGAAGAATGCTCCTTACACTTGTAGTCCCTGGGAAGAATTACCCCCTTATAGATAGCTAAAAAGATCAATGATGTCAGTAGAAATTATTTTATTTATAAAAATAATTGTGAAAAAGTAAAGTATCCCCACTACTTATGAAATATGTTCTAACAAGGGATTAGACCATTGTGCCTTTGCTCCAGAGCTTAGTATATACGAGGAGGAGCTCTGCTGATTCCCATCATCCAATCATGTGCAAGCAAAAATGCTGTTTTTTGGGGGGGTTTTCCTTGCATGTGACTGGGTATTCTTTGTAAAGTAGAAAAAACAAGCTCAATGGCACAAAAAAATAAAAATAATAACGTCCCAAGGTAAATATCAGGGAGGATCACTTGTATGATGGCTGCAGCTCTTCCATCAGTGTATTGGATGATCTATATGCACTACAATAAACAAAAAAGTGGAAGGCGTCATGATCTGATGCCCCGTACACACGATTGGAAATTCCGACAAGAAAAGTCCGATGTGAGCTTTTGGACGGAAATTCCGACCGTGCGGTATGCTCCATCGGACTTTTGCTGTTGGAATGTCCGCCAACAAAAGTTTGAGAGCAGGTTCTCAAAATTTCAGACGAAAAAAATTCCTATCGGAAAATACAATCGTCTGTAGCAATTCCGACGCGCAAAATTCCAACGCATGCTCGGAAATAATTTGACGCATGCTCGGAAGCATTGAACTTCATTTTCTCGGCTCGTCGTAGAGTTGTACATCACCACGTTCTTGACGGTCGAAAGTTCCGAGAACTTTTGTGTGACCGTGTGTATGCAAGCCAAGCTTGAGCGGAATTCCGTCAGAAAAACCATCCAAGGTTTTTCCGACGAAAATCCGATCGTGTGTACGCGGCATAAGTGTATCGGTTTAAAAACAGTTTAAAAAATGATTAAAAATTCAGTCAGTCTTTAGTCACTAGAAGGGCTCAATGGAAAGTCGCCAAAATGTTGGCAGGTGGAACGTCATACTGACACCACCACGTCAAACATTACTTCCGATTCCAGCCCTGCCGCTGGCTTGCGTTTCAGCATGATTGCGGCTCTCACTGGTGAACAGTGTTCAAGCCTTGCATCCCTCCTCAGCTGGATATCTCAGAGTGTTAGCATAGTGAATTGACAGTTTCAGGATCGTCAGTAAAGATGGCTTTGTTATTTTTACATACAGGTAAGCCTATAATAAGGCTTACCTGTAGGTAAACAGAATATCTCCTAAACCTGTACCGTTTAGGAGATGTTTACCCTGGATGCAGCCACTGATGTGGGGGGGCATGATGCGCTCTGAAGGTCCAGCATACCGTGCCGGACCTTCAGAGCTTCTTGCCGAAACCGAGGGCTCCCTCGCACATGTGCGGGAGTGACATCATCGTGGCTCCGGCCACTCACAGAAGAAAAGACGGGAGAAGATGTCAGTCCTCTCAGCGGGGACCGGGTGCTGCTGGAGGGGCTTCGTTCTAAGGTGAGTATTTCATAATGAGCTAGTATGTGATGCATACTAGCACATTATGCCATTGTCTTCTTCTTTGTTTTTTCAGCAGTTTACTACCCTTTTAAGGGAAAATGTGTCCGGACACCTAAATACCGCAATCTCTTTAGATGGAAATGATGACATGGTAATTCCCTTGTGTTTAAGAAGGCTCTGTTCTTCATTACAGTAAGGTAGTGAAGAGTTTTTTTGGTTCCTTTAACCGCTTGCCGACCAGCACACGATGATGTACATCTGCACAATGGCACGGCTGCGCAAATGGGTGTACTTGTACGTGCCCTTTAAATCTAGCTAGTGGGCGAACGCACGCCGGCTGCGTGGGCGTGCCTGTGGGTTCTGCAGACTTGATGTTCACCAGTGGCCCACGATCTTGACACGGAGGGGCAGAACGGGGAGATGCATATGTAAACAAGGCATTTCCCTTTTCTGCCTAGCAACATGGCAGAGATCTACTGCTCCCAGTGATTTCTGCCATGTTCTAGTGAGACCATCCCCCCTACAGTTAGAACACACTGAGGGAACACAGTTAACCCCTTGAACGCCCCCTAGTGTTTAACCCCTTCCCTGCCAGTGTCATTTACACAGTAATCAGTGCATTTTTATAGCACTGATCGCTGTATGAATGTCAGTGATCCCAAAATAGTGTCAAAAGTGTCCGATATGTCCGCCGCAATGTCACAGTCACGATAAAAATCGCAGATCGCTGCCATTACTATTAAAAAAAATATATAATAAAAATGCCATAAATCTATTCCCTATTTTATTGACACTATAACTTTTGCGCAAACCAATCAATATAAGCTTATTGCGATTTTTTATACCAAACATATGTAGAACAATACATATTGGCCTAAATTGAAGAAGAATTTTTTTTTTTTTTATATATATATTTTTGGGGGATATTTATTATAGCAAAAAGTCTAAAATATTGTATTTTTTTTCAAAATCGTTGCTCTTCTTTTGTTTATAGCGCAAAAAATTAAAACCGCAGAGGTGATAAAATACCACCAAAAGAAAGCTCTATTTGTGGGAAAAAAAGGACATCAATTTTGTTTAGGTACAACATTGCACGACCGCGCAATTGTTAGTAAAAACTGACGCAGTGCCGTATCGCAAAAAGTGCTCTGGTCAGGAAGGGGGTAAATCCTTCCGGGGCTGAAGTGAATAAAGCGGAATTAACCCTAAAACCAAAAGTAGAATATATTTCAGCTTACTAATCATTAGATGTGGTGGCTGCATTTGTTTTGTTTTTTTGTTTTTTTCACCTGGTGATCTGGCCAGTGACACACCTCTTTTGAATGCCCCCACTCTAGATGAAGGAACACAGGGGGCACATTTGGACAGCAGTATTGTCGGGCAGGGGGGAGGGGAGTATTAAATGGACAAGCAGGTTTGTATACACTAATAAATTGAAGCTAAACTCTAGCGAATACTGCAGTTAAAGCAATGTTTTGTTTTTTTTGTTTTTCAGAGGAAGGTTTTACATGAATGAATAAAAGCTGATCATGGTAAGCACCCATGTCAGTGATAAATGGTTTGTCTCAACATTTTAACTTCTACATCTGCAGGAGAGCTTGTTCTGTTGGGAGAAGAAAAAAAAACAACAGACTTACTAGCTGGATCACCAGATGAAAATAAAGGAAATAAACCATAAAAAGGAAGACTAACTCATCAAAGATTGGGTAAGATGCAATATAATAAATGTGTGTTTTGTGGTTTCCGGTTCACGCCGATATACGTCGGCAGAATGGCACGTACAGGCAGATTAATGTACCTGTACGTCGACTTTAAGAGGCGAATGTGATCGCGGGTCCCGTGGACTCGATGTCCGCCGGAGAGGAAGAACGGGGAAATGCTAATGTAAACAAGCATTTCCCCATTCTTCCTAGTGACAGGACACTGATCACAGCTCCCTGTAATCGGGAGCGGTGATCAGTGTCGTGTCACACGTAGCCCATCCCCCCTACACATCCCTAGGACACACATAACCCCTTCAGCGCCCCTCCTGGTTAACCCATTCACTGTCAGTCACATTTACACAGTAATAAGTGCATATTTATAGCACTGATCACTGTGTAAATGTAAATGGCCCCAAAATAGCGCCAACAGTGTCCGATGTGTCCGCCATAATGTCGCAGTCACGATAAAAATTGCATGATCGCCGCCATTAATAGTAAAAAAAAAATTATTAATAAAAATGCCATAAAACTATCCTCTATTTTGTAGACGCTATAACTTTTGCGCAAACTAATCAATAAACGCTTATTGCAATTTATTTTTACCAAAAATATGTAGAAGAATACGTATCGGCCTAAACTGAGGAAAAAAAATGTTTTTTTATATATTTTTGGGGGGTATTTATTATAGCAAAAAGTAAAAAATATAGAATTTTTTTCAAAATTGTCGCTCTTTTTTTGTTTATAGCGCAAAACATAAAACCCGCAGATGTGATCAAATACCACCAAAAGAAAGCTCTATTTGTGAGGAAAAAAGGACGTCGATTTTGTTTGGGAGCCACGTCGCAGGACCACGCAATTGTCAGTTAAAGCGACGCAGTGCCGAATCGCAAAAAGTGCTCTGGTCTTTGGCCAGCCAAATGGTCCGGGACTGAAGTGGTTAAGCTCACCCCACCAAAACCTGTCTAGTCAAATTCTCCCCCTTTCTCCCTAAGCCCTATTACATTGTTTTCTTATACTGTACTGATGATGATCAACTAGCCAAAATCAGTGGCAGGCTTTGTAATAACAGACTGTGGGCTCCATTCACAAAATCAGATTGCATGTGCAGTCATATTTTCCCTAGATATCGCATGCGATCCTGAAAATCTTTACTATTCACTATATTATTTTGTGGTATTTATCACAAAATGCTCAAAATGCTTGGTAAATACCGCATGAACAGGCGTGAAACTCCATTCACAAAAGGAAATAAATAATTAAATGCATCCAGTAATTAAGTAGTGGTTGAGGCATGCGGTATGTAAAGAATGTGTACTGGTTGTTAAAGTGGTTGTAAACCCACTCTGACAACTTGTACTTACAGGTAAGCCTAGATTAAGGCAATGTTCACGATAGCCTCCTAATTGGCTGAGACAGCAGCAGGAGCCCATTGGCTCCCACTGCTGTCATTCACAACCAGTGAGCCAATGAGGAGAGAGCATGCGGCAGGGCTGAGGAACAGCTCTTTGTGTCCTATAGACGCATAAGGCAGCAACTTGGGAGCGAGCGTGCAGCGGTGCCCCCGGGGCAAGTGGCTTTCTTTGGGGGCACTGCTCTAAGGGCAGGAGCCAGGAGTGCTGGCGGGAGACACAAAAGATGAAGAACCGCTGCACAGAGCAGGTAATTATAATATGTTTGTTATTTAAGAAAAAAACAAAGTTTTAGTATCACTTTAAGCCCATCCGATCATGATCTGTTTGGTTATACTTTTGATGCAACTGAGCAAAAGGAAGCATATGCCATTCTGCGGTTCTGTAAAAGAAATCCATACAATACATTTTGCTTAGAAAACTGCAGATCACCAAAATACCAGCATATGCATTAACATCATTACACTGAACTGAAAAAAAAACTGCTAAGAGCTTGTATTATTTCTTGTAGACAGAATCAAAAATCTTGTTTCACTAGCTTTAAGTGGATTGTGTTGCTAATAGACCTTATTGAAGTTTTGCTTGCAGCTGCCAGAGTTCTACATCAAACAAACCTTGGTAATAAACGAACAACATTAAGGCCAGTGCATTATACTATTTGTAAAGAAAGTATACAAGTGCCATAGATTACCTTTGATGTTTGTAAACCAGAATAACACAGGGTAAAAAAGCCATTTGTGGAATCTTATCAAATGGAAATCTTCAACTTTCTATACCCGAGATTATAGGAGCACTGCAGAAAGTCTTGTGAAAAGAGAAGTTCTAAACTTCACATTGTAAAATATTAATGCGATCACTTAGAGATGAAGTGCTGTTTCTTCAGAAACATTGAACTTGCTTGTAAAATGAATAATTTAGCTGCGTCTATTGGTGACAGTGCATTCACTGCAGTGTTGCCAACCATCCGTATTTTTACGGACAGTCCGTAAAAACGGGCACTTCCCCCCCGCCCGTAAATGTCCGTAGTTGCGGGAATGTGCCAGTAAAAATTGCCAAGATCTATTCGGCTTGGAACTGCGCATGCACAGTTCTGTAGCTTGCCGAGCCGAGCCAAGCATATGCTGTATTCGGTCGGTGGGGGGCGGATTTCACAGAGGCTGTGCCTCACGGCGCCGTTGAGTGATGTATTAGGACATCCTGCCAGGCGCGCACGCCAGAATTTTAAATCTGTATCTAACCAGCAGGTTGGAGGAGCACAGCACTGGAGCCGGAGTCAGGACTCGGAGGCTGAGCAGCACGCGGCGGCGGCGGAATGGAGGAGCCTGCTGCATCCAGGCAATACAAAGTTCACAGGGGATTCGGGGACGGACAGAGTGACAGACAGCCCAGCCGACAGTGACATCAGGTGATGGTAGCAGAGGGGGATCCGATGGAGGCAGGGGGTGATGGTGGCACCGCAGAGGGGGACGATGGAGGCAGGGGACAATGGAGGCACTGGGAGATTGGAGGCAGGGGGTGTTAGTGGCAGGGGGTGATTGGAGGCAGGCGGTGATTGGAGGCAGGGGGTGTTGATGGCACCGCAGAGGGGGATGGTGGTACCGCAGAGGGTGGGGGAAGGAGACAGGGGTTGTTGGTGGCACCGCAGAGGGGGATGGAGGCAGGGGGTGATTGGAGGCAGGGGGAGATTGTAGGCAGGGGGAGATTGTGGCACCGCAGAGGGGGATGAAGGCAGGGGGTGTTGGTGGCAGAGGGGGATGGAGACAGGGGGTGACGTGACTAATTTATTGGCCCTTATTATATCGAAAATAACAAAAATATGTTTTTTTACCTTTAATTTCTACCTAAATCACATTGCTATTTTCCTAGTGTACTTGTTTGTAGCCTAAATACTGAAATTTGCACCTAAAAATGTAATTTAGTAACTTTCGTGAAATGCTAGTAAAAACGTGGCTGTGCCAGTAAATTTCGGGTGTGGTGCCAGTAAATTTCAATCTGTTAGGTTGGCAACACTGATTTACTGTATTACCAAGAGTACGGAAATAGAAGTCGATTTTGTTATGAACAATACTTTTACAGGTAAAATGTAAAAGGGTTTCTTTGTGTAGCACACAGACCCTTTACCTGCCTTCCTCTTTTCGCAGTCGGGCACACCTGCTACTTGCCCGGTATCCCCC
The DNA here is from genome assembly GCA_029206835.1 of Rana muscosa. NCBI lineage: Eukaryota > Metazoa > Chordata > Amphibia > Anura > Ranidae > Rana > Rana muscosa. The sequence goes on along the minus strand of CM055119.1, from coordinate 130,415,537 downwards.
CTTTTGTAGAGGGGCGAGCGTTGTTGTTGTTTGGGCCTTGCAGCAATTACCTCTCTAAAATTGATCCCTTTCGCTCCGTTGTCTAGGTAGAATAAGGCCAATGTCCACACAGGAGTAAAACCTAAGCAGTAAGGTTTTATTCTTTATCTTTGCAGTAAACTTGAAGAGAGAGTAGGGAACTGAGAGAAGTAGGGGAAGGTTCAGGTACACAACACTTAAGACACAGTGCAACTCTTTCGTCGCCACTCAAGCCTGAGTGGGTATTGCTCACCCGGATAGTCCCTTTATGAGCGGCCCTAGCAGCCGGGATGGAGCATGGATAGATTGTGAACTTTTTAGGGGATGCGATCAGGAATCCTCTGCCACAGGATTGTTAGTCCTCCCAGTCAAGCAATATTAAAGAACCTTTAAGCCGGATTGGCGTATTGCAGGGCTTGTAATGATGGATCCCTCCTTAGGTGAGCTCCAGGCATCCTCCCGAGACAGCAGTACCGTCGCTAGTCTCCTTTGGGGCAGATCCTCCCCTGATCTCCTTCCCCAAGCGTGGCTCCCCTGACATGGGTAGCCGAGGATCCCTCTGAAAAGTATAGGCCTCAGCCAGCAGAGCTGGGCCTATCATGCAGTGATGTAGCCTCGGGCTAAAGGTGCCCGGGATTATTCCACACCCACGCACCCCTGGCCTGGATGGCCAAGAGGCGCGCAAGAACCAAGCACTAATGACGTCTGCCCCTTTTGTACCCTCTCCCAGCATGCACAGCGAGTAGACCACGCCCACTGCACGGCTGCCGAGAAAAGACACCCAAGGTGTTGTGATACCCCCTGTAGTTCAACCTATGCCGGTGATGACAGTGCCACCTACAGGCAAACAGGGAACACTACTGCCAGGCAGTATCACACCCAGAGGAGAAGCAAATCCAGAACAATCAATTGGTCTGAGCCCAACTACTGGCTCAGACTACCCCTAAATTTACACATAGCGCCCCCAAATATTGGGGGGGTGCTACATTTGTTTTACACCAAAACCCCTTCAATAGTGTAGGCCTTAAGCCTAGTTTAGTAGGTTCCTAAGCATTAGTTGACCATGTGGGGCTGCTTTAAAATGTAAAATTTTTACTGTTGCAGATTGGCATTCATAGCATAGAGAAGCCTGTCTACTAACAAAAGCAGGGGGGACCAGAATGAGGAGATTTACCGCTTGCCTACCGCTGCACGACGATATACGTCGGCAGAATGGCATGGCTGCGCAAAAGGACGTATATATAAGTCCCCTTTAAGAAGCGGAATTGTGGACACGCGTGCACCAGCCGCAAGCTCCATGACTCGGACCGCGTGTCCCGCGGACTCAATGTTCTCGGGCATACCCACGATCGTGTCACGGTGAGGAAGAACGGGAAAATGCTATTGTAAACAAGCATTTCCCCAGTCTTCCTAGTGACAGGACAGTGATTACAGCTTCCTGTAATCTGAAGCAGTGATCACTGTCGTGTCACACACAGCCCATCCCCCCTACAATTAGAAGCACTCCCTAGGGCACATTTAACCCCTTCAACGCCACCTAGTGGCTAACCACTTCACTGCCACTGATCGCTGTAAAAATTACAATGTTCCCAAAAATGTGTCAAAAGTGTCCGATGTGTCCGCCATAATGTCGCAGTCACGATAAAAATCGCAGATCGCCCTGATTACTAGTAAAAAAAATAATAATAATAAAAATGCCATAATTCTATCCCCTATTTTGTAGACGCTATAACTTTTGCGCAAACCAATCAATATACACTTATTACGTTTTATTTTACCAAAAATATCTAGAAGAATACATATCGGCCTAAACTGAGTAAAAAATTTTTTTTTTATATATTTTTGGTGGGATATTTATTATAGCAAAAAGTTAAAAATATTGCATTTTTTTCAAAATTGTCGCTCCATTTTTGTTTATAGCGCAAAAAATAAAAACCGCAGAGGTGATCAAATAACTACCAAAAGAAAGCCCTATTTGTGGTAAAAAAAAGGACGTCAATTTTGTTTGGGAGCCACGTCGCACGACCGCGCAATTGTAAGTTAAAGCGACGCAGTGCCAAATCGCAAAAAGTGCTCTGGTCTTTGGCCAGTGAAATGGTCCAGGACTTAAGTGGTTAAGGAGGGTTACTGCAGGAAAGTTGAAAATTGTAGAATGGGGAGGACCAATAAAAAATAACACAGAAAGGAACATTAGAAGCCAAAATATTTAATGGCCGAGCCATGTGATGAAGATATGAGGAAAAATCATAAACATTTATAAGGGTAGTCCAAGAGAGGGACAGAAGAGGGGAAGACTAAAGAAGGTATGAATATGTGATGCACAGAGGATCTTAGAAAAGATGGAGGTCAGTGCGCATGCGCGGGACTTCTGGGAAGACGCTCTGAACGAGAGCTCCGCACCGCTCCGGCCTCTCGCACCCCCTGAGCCTTCAGAACGAGCGGAAACCGCCCTGAACTGATCCCATAGCCTCCCGGGTGAACCAGGCACAGTCACATATGCCGGGCGGCTCGCAAAAGAGCGAGGTGAGCCGCCAGCTGGACTTTACACTGGCAGCCCCTGCTTCAGATGGCGGCCGCAGCACGAGGAAGCATGGAGAACCCGGACTCCATTGTGGATCCTCCATCCCATTACCAGCACCAGAATGGACTGCTGGCAACTCCTGTGAGTACTTGCAACCCCCAAGGGATCTCCCCTGCATCCACTGAGTCCCTGCTGAACCAAACTTTTGGAGATCTCCCACACTCTCCCATGATGCGATCCCCCTTAGGCCTGGCAGGCCCCCACCTCTCCTCCCCCTTGAAGCCAGTCCACTCCGCTGACATGCAACTCATGCTGTAGAACTTTTCTGAAATGCTAGCCACAGGCCTAGCTCACAACGCCTCGCAGATCACAGCTACCATTAAGGCTGATTTGCAGAGCCTGGGAGCCCGCATGGATGCAATTGAGCAGACTGTGGATAACACTGCTGCCTGTACTAACCAACATACCACATGCATCCAAACCTTACAAGATCAACTTGAGACAGCTCTCTCAAAAATCGATGATTTAGAGAACAGAAGTAGGAGATATAATTTCCGTATACGCGGGATCCCTGAATCTGTTACTGACGTCCCCAGCACAGTTAAGTTGTTCATTAAAGAACTCATGTCAGACATTCAGGACCACAGATTGGAACTTGACAGGGCTCACAGAGCCCTCCAGCCCCCCCGCCCGGATGGTCTCCCAAGGGACATTGTAGTCAAACCCCATTACTATGGTGTGAAGGAGGACGTTATGAGACAGACCCGCAACCTGGACAATCTCTCCTTCCAAGGGAATAAAATCCAAATCTTTGCTGACATCTCGCCCACCACGGTCCAGAAACGGAGATCCCTTAAACCCCTCCTGGAGGTCCTCATCCAGAATTCCATCAAGTACCGCTGGCTTTTCCGTTCCGCCTACAATTTCATTTCAGGGACAAACCCTTTGGCTTTTCCACCTTTCAAGATGGCGAACGTCTCCTGCTTCAACTTGGTATTATCTCCCAAGAACTTGCTACACAACAAGCGACAGCCAAATCAGGCTCCTCAAATGGTCCAACCCCGGGCAGTCCTCTGACCCCGTTATGGAATAAACAACAAACGAAGAGACAGAGAGAATCCCGCCCCCCCCGAGATGAGGGACTTCTTTTTTACTCCCGGACGGGAGATGTCATGTTTTTTGACTACCCTAATGATTCAGAAAGCTAACTACTCTCCCCCTCTAGTTTGGTGGTAGACGGACCCGCACAGCCCTAACTTGCATCAGGCGGGCCAGGGTCTTGATCTGTTTGGTTTGGGCCCCACTTGCCCATTTTAGGGCTAGTTGGGACACCCAATACCTGCCGTTCCTCCCACCTCAATGAGGAGGACGCCTTCATTGACTTTCTGACTTGTTGCATTTATGATATGCCTGTTCTAGTTCTTACCTATGGTTAGGCCTAGTAGCCTCGACCCTTCCTTCCCCCTTCCCCCCCTCCTCCCCCCACTTCCCTCTCCCCCTCCTACTCTCCCTCCCCACCTTCCCTATCCTTCCCTTGAAGGTTCCACTCCTTGCACTGGTTATATTCTGGTTATGCAATTTTACGTAACGTTTTATTTGTGTGTTTACGGAATTTTTTGCACTTTGGCCGTTCCAGTACTGTTTTACCCCCCATCGGGGGCTCTGACGGCCGGAGCGGCTCATCATGCCACTCTCTCTGTTGTGACGCGGATGGACTTTTAATCCCTCTGGTGACATCAGGTAGACGACCCCTACTGGGGTTGCACCCTCTCCAGGGCCCCTCTTGCAGGAGTCCCTGGACTTGGACCCGGCTAGCCGGTCCTGTTGAATTTTCTCCGAATTTTCGCATATGTTTGTTTTGTATTCTTCCTGTGATTTATTTGACCAACATAATTACATCTCTGTTCTTTTCTCCTCTGTCTCTTCTATTTCTTCCCCCCCCCTTTTCTCCTCCCCACAGTGTTCTCCTCCCCTCTCCTCCAGGATTCCTCGCGGAGACCTTCCCCAGACCTTGTTTCAGGGCGTTTGTTGATAACCAACTTCACGCTGGATGTCCGGATTCTCCCTTCTCTTCAGGTGAGCTCCCCTTTTACATTCTCGCACCCCCCCTCGGGCACCCATGGCTGAGACTAACACTTGCAAGCTGCCTTTGAAGGTAGCTTCCCACAATACACAGGGACTTAATTCTCCCTCTAAAAAGCCTTTCAGAGCTACCACGCCAGAAGCCTTGATGTTGTCCTTATCCAGGAGACCCACTTCCCCGCTAGCTATACCCCTTCCTTCGTCCACCGCAGCTTCCCCACCTTCTACCTTGCGAATGCTGACACCAAACAGAGAGGGGTGGCCATACTTTTGGCTAAGCGTATCCCATTCACCCACATCCTCACAATTCGTGATAAAGATGGTAGGTTTCTGCTGGTCAAAGGGCTCATAGAAGGGGTGACGTACTCTTTTGTTTCATACTATGCCCCCAATAAGGGCCAGGCAAATTTTTTCGCATCCATGTTTTCAACCCTCTCCTCTCATCTAGAAGGTAGAATCCTAATAGGGGGTGACTCCAACATCACGTTTGACCACACACTTGACAAATCCCACCAGGACAGGCCCCGCCTTAAGAGACCATCCAAACAAAGCCTCAATCGCCCGAATCCTACACGACTTGGGCCTGATTGATTCTTGGAGGGAGTTGAACCCCACGGCTAAAGACTTTACCCATTACTCTGCCCCCCACAAAACATTTGCCAGGATTGACCACATCTTCATACCCAATTCGGACATTCACACAGCCACTCACTCCTCGATACATGAAGTTCCGTGGTCGGACCACTCCTTAGTAACCCTTAGAACCTCTAGCTCCCTATCACCTTCAGGCCCCCCTCAGTGGCGCTTGAGTAAATCCCTCCTTGCCAACCCGGTCCACTGCACAATGCTGGAAAGGGACATCCAAGAATTTTTCCTCCTCAATGACACCGGGGACACAACCCCTAGTTCTCTCTGGGGAGCTCATAAAGCCGTCTTGAGGGGGAGGATGATTCAAATGGCTTCCAACCTGAAAAAAGGTAGGAAGGTGGATGTAGAAAACCTAGAAAGGGATTTTAAACAGCTCAGTAAAGCCCATAAGTCTAAACCCACTCCCGCCAGTCTGGCCAAGTTGGAAACCGCTCGCGTTGCTCTGAATCTTGCCTTGACTTCTAGCGCAGACAAGCACTTGACCTGGTTAAGCGGCAAATTCTACTTACAAGCTGATAAAATCGGCTCACGCTTGGCAGCCAAGCTCTCCCCAAAGATCAAAAATTTCTCCTTACCCAAGATTAAATCGCTTTCGGGTTTTCTCACCCAGAACCCCCATAAGATCCTAGAAACCTTCCAGGCTTTCTAGTCCAAACTATACTCATCTCCCTCCTCTGCTGACCCTGTTCCCCTAGAATCCTTTTTGGCTAACATTGATCTCCCTAAACTGTCAGAGTCCCATAGATCCATGATGGAATCACCATTTCGCACTGATGAGGTCCAGGAAGTTATCAAAAACCTCAAAACAGAGTCGGCGCCAGGGCCAGACGGTTTCTCCGCTCTTTATTACAAAACCTTCTCTGGGGTCCTCTCTCCTCGTCTGGCCCGTCTCTTTAACTCCCTACATGAAGGCTCCACTCTCGAACCCGCTGCCAATCTTGACCAAGATTTTGGCCAACAGAATGGCCTCCTTCATCGCTTCTTATGTTCATAAGGATCAGGTGGGCTTCATCCCCGGGAGACAGGGGCCGGACCAGATCAGGAGAGCGGTAGATTTGATCTCCCTCATGCAATCCTCCTGGGATGGCGGGTCCCCTCAGAGGGGATACATTCTCTCTATAGACCTCCAAAAGGCCTTTGATACGGTCACCTGGCCATACCTTTTTACCATCTTACGCCATTGGGGCTTTGGCCCAGAATTCCTAAGAACCCTGGAGTCTCTATACTCCTCCCCGAAATCCCAGATCAAACTGCAGGGACATCTCTCCGATCAATTCCCAATCTTAAAAGGCACCAGACAGGGCTGCCCGCTCTCCCCTATTCTCTTCGCTATAGCAATAGAAACCCTAGCTCTAGCAATTAGACAACACCCAGACATTCATGGGGTTCAATGTGGTCAACATACACACAAATGTGCCCTCTTTGCGGACGATGTCCTCCTTTTCATTACCTCCCCCCTCAAGTCGACCCCCAATATTCTCTATCTCCTCAACACTTTTGGAACGGTTTCAGGCCTTCGGGTCAACATGGCAAAGTCAATGGCCCTGAACGTCACTACACCCCAAGATATAGTCGATAGGCTCAGAACGAACTTTCCCTTCTCCTGGTGCGCCTCTTCTCTTCCCTATTTGGGAGTTTTCCTCACCCCTAAAGTAGAGCTCCTATTCCAACACAATTACCCTGCCATGTTCAAAAAACTCACAGATGAACTTACACAATGGTCTCTCTATAATTTGTCCTGGCTGGGCAGAGTCAACTCGGTCAAGATGACCCTCTTGCCCAAATTGCTTTATCTTTTCCGGTCCCTGCCTATCCCTGTCAAGAAGCGAGCACTAGATAGATTCCAATCGAAAATCATACAGTTCATATGGGGGGGGGGGGCAAGGGACATCGTCTATCTAAAAAAGTTCTGTTTAGGGCAAGGAAGAAAGGAGGCCTGGGTCTTCCCAATATGTTGTGGTACTACCAGGCAGCCCAACTCTGTCAATTCTCAGCGATATATAATAAAGGACCTAAACCAGATTGGGTAGACATAGAAAGGCAGGCAACCCCTAACTACACATTGGACTATTTAGCCTGGAGACTGCGCAAGGACCGCCCCTCGATCCTGTCACCCACTCTTTCTCACTCAATGGCCCTCTGCGATACCCTTCATAAACATCCCTCACTGTCCTCTCCCTGGCATCCCCTGGCTCATATCTTCCACAACCCCCAATTTCCCCCGGGTCTGAATATCAAGGCTTTTGGATGGTGGCTCGACAAGGGTCTATACAGAATAGGACAATATTTTAACAATGATGGTCCCATCTCGCTCAAATACTGCACTTCCAAACTGGACATGCCCTCTTCTGAAACTTTCCGCTATTATCAATTGTTACATTTTTTGCGTGGGGTCTGGAAAAGCTCAGACAACCCACTCTCTGTTATTCAATATGAGCTTTGGTGCTCCTCAGCCATGGGCGTCAGGGGAGGCATCTCCCTGATCTATTCAGCGTTAGCTGACCCTCAGGGCAAAGCGAGCTATATGTTGAAATGGGAGCAGGACCTCCAGTTTGAATGGGATCTAGACACTTGGTACACAAACTTTTCCCGCTCGTTTAAGGGTATCTTAAACACCTCCCTGATGGAAGCTGACGTTAAGGTCATCTCCAGATGGTACCTGGTCCCTACTCGCCTTTCTAGTTTTTATCCGCAGACTTCCCCCCTCTGCTTCAGAGGTTGTGGCCTCGTAGGCTCTCTCCTCCACACCCTCTGGGAATGCCATAAAATTAGGGGGTTCTGGAATAGAATTTTCTGCCTCATTTGCAAAGTCACTGGTTTTGAGGTGAAGCAAGACCCTACTATTGCCCTCCTTAATGATGCTATCCCTAAGGTCCCTAAATTGTCCCGCTCTCTCATACACTTCATCCTTCTGGGGGCCAAGATTACCTTTGCCCACGCCCGGAAGTCGCCCTCGGCGTCATTTCGCCAAGCTAAACACAAGATTTCCTGGATAATGACTCAGGAAATGATTTCTAATACCTTATTAGACACCCCAGAAAAATTCCGTCTTATCTGGGAACCCTGGGCTACACATGTAGGCATTTCCCTTCTTCCCCAATAGGTGAGCACTGGACAACCCCTAATTGGCTGTGTTGCTGGTCATTCTTCCCCCCTCTCCGTGAGGAATTCCGACTTCCCCGCCCCCCCCTCCTTTCCCTCTTATTCTCTAGTTCGCTCTCCCTTCTCTTTTCTATCCCTATTTCTCCTCTTCTTTTCTTACTACTCTCGATCTCTATCCTATCTTAGACTGTCACTGGCTACTCAGGGATTATATCTGATCAGTCTTTTTTTTTTTATGTTGATGGGTACAGCTAGATGATCCGCCTTTCAGGCTTTTGGAAGCCACTCCGCTAGTTGGGTTCTTTAACCCCTTCGGGCTATTAACAGAGGTTCGAGCTCAGACTCCCCTCGGATGGTTCACCCCCTCAGGGGGTCAGCAACCAGGGCAAGTTTGCGGTTTTGCCAAGCCCTTTGTTCATATCCCTCCCTCGGTGCTCTATTCCCGATCACTCCATGCACAGCAAGATCCCAATTGGGGTGCGTGGACTGGTAGGGAGTAGACGTAGGGCTGTTGTCCCTCAGGGCCTACTTTAAATTTATTGGCGCCTACTTTTGTATACAGAGTCCGCTCTACCCTCTATATTATGCACTGTGGTCTATGATTCTGTGATGGAGCTTATTTCCAAGTGGCCTTCTCTTGTTTGTTTCTAATGATCATATTCTGTACCGACCTCGATTGGGGTCTTTTGTTACCCTTATTTTTTATATAATTGTACTACATCTAATCACAATAAACCTTTTTTGAAAATCAAAAAAAAAAAGAAAAGATGGAGGTTGACGGAAATGGATTAGTACTAAGCAAGACATTGGTTGAAACTATTTCCTTACCTTGGAAAACCATTCTGCGCAGAGAAGGTCATTTTTGAGAAATCTTATTGAGATAATTATTTGTTTAGAGCACAGGGTAATTATATTTTCTAATGTTCAATGCACAAGTGTAAAAAAATAACTAATCACCTTAAATTATGAGGTTCATAAAATGTTATGTAAAACTAATTACTGTTTATTAACAGAATTATTATGATAAAGAATATTTGTTGACTTTTCATTGAATCTTCTTATGCCTTGTACACACGATCGGATTTCCGATGGAATTAAATCCGATGGACTTGTTGCATCGGAAATTCCGATCGTGTGTGGGCCCCATCAAACTTTTTTCCATCGGAGTAAAAAAATAGAACATGTTTTCAATTTTTCCGATGGGAAATTCCAATTGTCTGTGTGGAATTCCATCAGAGAAAAATCCACGCATGCTCAGAATCAAGTCAACGCATGCTCGGAAGCATTGAACTTAATTTTCTCAGCTCGTCGTAGTGTTTTACATCACCGCATTTTGAACGGTTGGAATTTAGTCTGACAGTGTGTATGCATGACTGATGGAAGTCAGCTTCATCGGAATTCCGACAGAAAATTCCATCAGATTTTATTCCATTGAAAATCCGATCGTGTGTATTAGTTGAAACTTGGTGAAAATGTATTTTCTTTATAAAACCAGATCAGGGATGGTACTTGCCATTAATGAAGATTGTCCCATGGTGGCTCTTGTCTTTGGTTGAAATCCAAAGTTTTAGTCCTCTGGACCACATACCCCACAGCAGTTAACGTGAGCGGCTGTACCTGTGACAGACACTTGTCAAGTATCTGCTACATCTGCCCTTTCTGCCCCTGTGCTCCATTCAAAGAGGCCATACTATTGGTTCCCACAATGGATTGGAAAGCATGCCATGATTGGAAGAGGTGGACCTTTCATTCATCCATTTGTCTTTCACTCATAGTGGGCTTTTCATTGTGGGAATCATAGCTTCTATCAATGAAGCACAGGCACATAAAGGGTGGGCATAGCCTGCAGGTTTATGTCACAGGTGGCACTGCTTATATATTAACCACTGCAGCACCAGAAGGTCACCACTGCAGGTGTATCCAGAGGCATAGGACTTCAGATTTCAATGAAACAGCTGCACAGGTTATAAACTTAATTCATGGCAAATACCATCCCTGATGCTGTTTTTTTTTTTAAACACCCTTACAATTAGCCCATCTGTGGCCATATCAAGATGCAATAATGTTGTATACAGTTGAGAGTGATGAAAGATTCATAACACCAGCCAAAAACCTATGAGAAATTCCAGAAAAAAAATATATTATTTGCATAATTAGAATTTAAATTATCGGTCAAAATCTGTCCTCAGTACCGTCCTATCCCTATGAAATATTTTACCGACCTACCCCAGTGAAATATTTTTCAGATGATTTTGTGGCTTGGGCCTCCGCCATAGACCTCACATAGGTTTGACAGTGGAAACGTCCTCTTGCTAGAACATACTCATGCTACTCCTCCTCCCACAAAACTGCTTCCCGCATAGATCTAGCGTTTGCTAACTTGTCTCTCCTATGAGATGTATAAGAAATTTGCTACCTCCTCTGTGACCTTTCAGATCACAGTCCCTTGGTGCTGACATTACGGTCTTGTTGCTCTCGTAAAAGCTCTCTCTGGCAACAGAGACCACACTGGATCTCCCATCCAAAGACCTTAGGATTATTCCCACCCCTTACTTAGGAATACTGGGAATCCAGTGAGGGCTCCTCTTCTCCAGGTGTGACTTGGAATGCTCTTAAAGCATTCGTATGGGACCAATACATATCTTTGATCTCAGTGATCCACTCGGAACAGACCACACACACAGTTTACAAAGTGCAGTGAATAACCTGACAGACGAATATGCTTCTTTATATATATGTTTGATATTTATATGCTCATATGTTCACATATTTATATATTTATATATATTTATATATTTTATACATTTTACTATTGTTTATATCCTTACGGCACAACATCCACAAGCGCAGAGTGATACTAGAAAGGAGGGCCAGATTATCATTTTAGTATCTTTTTACATGCTTCTTCTCCCACCTCTGAAAACTACGACCATTTGTCATCTACGCGACACGACTTACACTTACATCTAGCTGATGTCACTAAGGCTGATTTATAAAACCAGAAATAAAAGTGTTTTAAGCAAGGGTATAAGAATGGAAGCTTCCTAGTTATGTAGGCCCAAAAAAACAAGTCACTCGAGGTTATCTCGCAGATAACAACCTTTGATACCACTGTTGTTAACTCTGCTATTGGAAACGTATCAGAATTAATGGCCTATTACACTCAGTTATACACCTCCTCTCTGCCCCTAGATTTTGACCACTGGGACATTGCCTCCCTGCTAGACCCACTAGCGCTGGGTTGGCTCTCAAGCTCAGACAGGAATTTTCGAATGAGTACCATTATGATGGAAGAAGTGCTTACTATATATGGTTCATTCTCTACTGGGAGATGTCCTTACCATTCACTGTTATAAAACCAAGGCTGAAACTATGGACCCCAGACTAGCCACTCTGTTTATCTGCTGTTTGGCAGATGGTAGGCTTCCCTCTTCTATGCAAGTAGCCCATATCATATTAATCCTCAAAGACCCCATACGTTGTGATTCATATAGACCAATCCCCCTGTTGAATAATGATCTTAAGATCTTCACTAAACTTCTGACTAGCAGACGAGGCGCAACATCTCTGTTTTAGTGAAAAGTGACCAAATGGGATTTATACCACATGAATCTACTGACATTAACATAAGTAGGCTTTTCACAAATGTACGTGCTCAGTATCTTAACCCAGGTACGAAGACCATAGCCTCCTTGGATATTAAGAATGTTGAGGGACCTGGATCTTGGCTATATTACAAGCACATTTGACCTGTAGTTTATGTGTGTATGTACAGTATGTGTGTATATGGGTATATATCTGGAGGTGAGCGTGATGACAGAAGGTGATTCAAGGGAACCTGTTGATATCTCACCTATTGTGGACTATGTATTTATTTTTCAGTGCAGACATTATTGGGTGTTACAACTTGTTACACTTTCATATCATCATTCATAACTATCACTTATGGATTGATTAGTACATATCTCCTGAAATACAGAACTTGCCAGCAGGTTGACGAGCTGTTTACATTTGACATTGATATATATACTATATTGTCAAAAGTATTGGGACACCTGCCTTTACACGCACATGAACTTTAATGGCATCCCAGTCTGAAGCCCTGTACACACGGGCGAGAATCCCGTCGAAACAAATGTTGGTTTTCTTGACGGGATTCCTGGCAAGATTTTCTTGCCAAGCCCTGTGTACACACACACATTCAAAAGAACCGCTGTTCTTTTGAATGGCAAGAACACAGTGACGTCATCGACTATGACGAGCATGCACTCGTCACATTCGATGCCGTCGCCGCCATCTTACTTCACCCTACAGTACCCTTGTATGCTACCGCGCATGCGTCAAAGTCTCATCGAGCATGCGCGGGTTTACCTGGAGACAGGTAAGCATACACACACACGGTTTTCTCGTCAGGAAACAGGCCGACGAGAATCCCAACGAGAAAATAGAGAGCAGGTTCTCTATTTTTCTCGTCGAGATTCCCGTCAGTTTTCTCGACGAGAAACCATACACACAAATGTTTTTCTCAGCAAAAAGCTATCCCAGCAGTTTTCTTGCTGTTTCTTGCCGAGAAAACCGGTCGTGTGTACGAGGCTTTAGTCCGTAGGGTTCAATATTGAGTTGGCTCACCCCTTGCAGCTATAACAGTTTCAACTCTTCTGGGAAGGCTGTCCATAAGGTTTAGGAGTATGTCTGTCTATGGGAATGTTTGACCATTTTTTCACAAGCGCATTTGTGAGGTCAGGCACTGATGTCGGACGAGTAGGCCTGGCTCACAGTCTCCACTCGAATTCATGCCAAAGGTGTTCTATCAGGTTGAGGTCAGGACTCTGTGCAGGCCAGTTAAGTTTTTCACCCCAAACTCACCAAAATACTCTCCCCTGTCTTATGGGGACCCCAATCACCATGATGTAAACTTACTACCCTTACAAGACCCCCCCTCCGGAGATAACTAGGCATGCCAAATTGCCACAAATACTTTCTTAGTCTCACAGTTTGTCCCTTATCGCTGGTGGTTACACCCTGGTACTAACAACCCTGCCAATGTGTTGGAGGGGGGCCATTCTTCATTCACTAGAAGCCCTCCATCTTCCCCTGTTTCGGCTCCAAACCCTCTAACACCTTCTATACATACCACGTTCAAGGCCTGGACCTCAGGCCTTCAGTTAGAATTTGCTTCCCAAACTTTCCTTTCCCCAAACACTCCTTTATGGAATAACCCATCCCTGTCACACGTTTACTCAACTTCTGACCCAGGAGTTTGGGCACAACATAAAATCAAATCTATTGCTGACATAGTGGAGGGGGGCTGCCTCCTCTCCTTCCATAGACTCGGTACAAAGTACAATCTCCCCCCCCCATTACTACTTCAGCTATCTGCAAGTTGTGCATGTCTTTAAGTCTCAATTCCCTCAAAGTTGTACTGAACTTCTGCAATCTGCTTTCAAAGCCTCCACTTCAGGAAGACCCCCTCTCGAAGCCAGCCACTGTGCTGTATTTGCTCCTCAAATCCTTTACCGGACTAGAACTAGATGAGGGTGCGCTTCCTTACACACCAAAAGGCCACTTAACTAAAACGTAACCTTTATTGTAAATCATAAAAAGTATGTAAATTACCATATCAGGTATACCTATAGGATGAGGTCAATGCCATTATATATAAAAATCAATGTTCTATCTCTATGTTGTAATATTAACATCTACCAAGTTTAAATGGCAAAAACTTCTCTTAAATATATACATATAGAAAATATGAGGGTTATAATTTCCTCCTATATTTATTATAACGTCTCCAATCTGTATTAGAGGATATGTAAATTAAAAGGTCTACTCACCAACACCACCTGGTATCAAGAGATGGAGGTATATCTGTCTCTTCTCCCATCTATTGGCCACATACAGTAGGTGCCGCCGATATTGTGTCAATATAGCCGCTTCTAGCGGCGATATTGACACCCTATGAGCTCCGTCGCGAGAGCCAGCGCTGAGCATCGTACCCCTACCCATTCACCTGGTGGAAAATAAATGGAAATAAAAACACAACACAGTTTTTAAAAGCATTTTATTGCACCGCTCTGGAGGTCTTCTTCCGACTTCAGGGGTCTCCGGTGTCGTCGCCGCGTTATCCGGTTCTTTCTTCCGCCGGGCCTCCACTAACTTCTTTTTAGCTCTTTTGCTAGCAGAGGCCCAGTCTTCTCCATCGTCGCCGTCGGCGTCTTCTTCCCTCTTCTCTTCCTCGATGTTGACTCGTCGCTTCCTCTCGCAGCAATGGTAAATCTTCGGTCCGCAGAGATTAATCTATTCTTCACATGACGTCACAGTCACATGCTCCGGGGCACATGTGCCCTGGAGCATGTGACTGTGACGTCATGTGCACATGTGCCCTGGAGCATGTGACTGTGACGTCATGTGCACATGTGCCCCGGAGCATTTGACTGTGACGTCATGTGAAGAATAGATTAATCTCTGCGGACCGAAGATTTACCATTACTGCGAGAGGAAGCGACGAGTCAACATCGAGGAGGAGAAGAGGGAAGAAGACGCCGACGGCGACGACGGAGAAGACTGGGCCTCTGCTAGCAAAAGAGCTAAAAAGAAGTTAGCGGAGGCCCGGCGGAAGAAAGAACCGGATAACGCGGCGACGACACCGGAGAGCGGGAGAAGAACCGGAGAGCGGGAGAAGAAGAAGAAGGCGACGGAGAAGACCGGGCCTCCGTTAGCAAAAGAGCTAAAAAGAAGTTAGCGGAGGCCCGGCAGAAGAAAGAACCGGAGAACGCGGTGACGACACCGGAGACCCCCGAAGTCGGAAGAAGACCTCCGGAGCGGTGCAATAAAATACTTTTAAAAACTGTGTTGTGTTTTTATTTCCATTTATTTTCCACCAGGTGAATGGGTAGGGGTACGATGTACCCCATACTCATTCACATAGGGTGGGGGGCCGGTATCTGGGGGCCCCCTTATTAAAGGGGACTCCCGGATTCCGATAAGCCCCCCGCCCGCAGACCCCGACAACCAATGGCCAGGGTTGTCGGGAAGAGGCCCTGTCCTTATCAACATGGGGGCAGGGTGCTCTGGGGTGGGGGGGCCGCAGGTCGCCCCCCTGCCCCAGAGCACCAAACCCCCCATGTTCAGGGCATGTGGCCTGGTACGGTTCAGGAGGGAGGGGGGGCCGCTCTCGTCCCCCCCTCTTCCCCTGCGGCCTGCCAGGTTGCGTGCTCGGATAAGGGTCTGGTTTCGATCTTGAGGGGACCCCCACGCCGTTTTTTCGGCGTAGGGTTCCCCTTCAAATCCAGACCAGACCCAAGGGCCTGGTATGCCCCTGGAGGGGGAACCCACACCGGTTTTTTCTTTAAAAATTGGCGTGGAGTTCCCGCTCAGGATTCATACCAAACGCAGTGCCTGGTATAGGCGGGAATCCGCGTCGGATCCCCGCTCAATACAGTGTCGCGTCTCCTCGCCATTGCAGCGAGCGCGACACGTGTCGCCACCCTGCTGCCGACATCTCGGCACTCCTGTCGCCGAGAATCTCGGCAATGGGAGCGCCATAGAAACACAATATCGGCGGCACCTACTGTGTAAAATTGAGATCAACAGAAAAAGAGAAGATATGCTAGTAAATATCGTCTTACTGAGAATTTGGGCTATCTTTCTTCTTCCTTTTTAAATTGTCTATCTCTCAGATATGCGACATGGGTACACTCATCCATGTGGACACAAATAACCACTAGTGGACGAGCCCCATATATCACCATATCCACAAAAAAGCTTTTCTCTTAATCAAGGCTACATTGACACAAGGCATGTCTCACCCCACAAAAAAGAAAAATGGAGGGGAGGGGGAAAAGAATGTGTCGGGACAAAAATTAAATCATGTGAACCTAGATTAAAATAAAGTCAGAAGGTGCTCCCAAAATCAAATCACCCAAACCTAACATGTTTCACTCTTTAAATAGAGCTTCGTCTGAGGTAAACATTTTTTAAAAAACTGAAGAGAATGAGCAACCAAGAGTAACTGACTGTCACATGGTGAAAAGAAAATGGGGTCTTTTGTTTGTAGTCCCTGTATTTATAACCTAAAATGGCTGCCACACATGCTCATTGCTGAGGGGAATCCTATCAGCATCTTGTGGATGAAAATCAGAACTACAAGGTAATCACTTATTATTGATTGCTCCTATCCCATATATCATTGTCCTGTACATATATTAATTTCCTTTTGAGCAAAAAGGGTTATAAAATGAATGTAGATTCATTCCCTTTCCTAAATACCAATATGATACATACACATATTAATATTAGACAAGGCTATTAGACAATAAATCCAAAGATTTTTAGTCATGTACAAAAGGTAGAAATGTAAAGCCTTCATTAAGACCAGATGGTGCTTGAGAGTTGAGATGGAAAATCCATTGTGCTTCCAACTTCAAAAGATATTTATTCAGGTCACCTTTCCTTGGTCCCAATTTAAATTGTTCTATGGCCCAAAATTTCAATACCTCAGCTTTTTCCTATTCTTTACCACCCCAGAGCTCTCCAACCTCAAACAAAAAATGGCAGACGGACATCCCTGTTCTGGACCAGGAAGATTGGGAGGAGATCTGGGACAGACCGTTTAAAAAACTTGTCTCTATCAGGGATCGCTCAATACAGTTTAAAATTGTACATCAAGCTTACTTGACACTGACAAGGCTTCATGAGCTTAGCCTGGTGAACTCTGCCTCCTGCTGGCATTGTAATCGTTCAGTGGGGGACTTTTTACACATGTTCTGGTCATGCCCAGCCTTTGCTACTATTGGTCTGCTGTTGTGAGTATTATTAATACTGTTGTTCATGCCTCATTACTTCCTCATCCAGATATTTCCCACTCGGCTTAGTGGAAAATCTGGTTCTCACCAAAGCATAACAGACAATCTTTGGATTGCTACTATTTTACACTAGAAAAGCTGTTACACTACACTGCCCTCCCAGCCTTCCATCCAATTTTGGAAACATTTAGTGAACTCTGCTTTACCGGCATACTAAGCTACTTACTACAAGAGGGGGTTACACAAATATTCAACAAAGTATGGGCAGGTTGCCATTAAGACCCTTCTACGGCTACATCGCCTAATGTTTAATGATGCTCTGAGTTGCTGTTGAGCTAATCCTCAACATAATTTTCCTTCTGTGGAATTTGATGTTTCATGTGGGAGGACTATTTGTGCCACAGGTATGCATTGTATGTGAATTGCTTTTGTATCCCTTACTGAATTTGTGTGAGCCACATACCAACATGGCAACGTAATCTGTCAGGGTTTTTTTTCTGTCTGCCTTAATGGTAGATTGTTTCGTTAAAAAATTTCTCTGCTGCCTGACCTACCCCTGCGCGGGCCTGGGAGCTTGGCATTTGCACAATTTTAAGTAAAACCAATAAAAACAAGTTTTAAAAAAATCTGTCCTCGGTTTATTTAAGACTATGCTAGGGTGTGATATCAAATTATCAAAATAATCAGCGGAGCTCATATACATATGGAGCCTTTTTTGAATTGTTGAAAAAAATCTCTGCACAATGAAAAATATACCTTGTTCTGCTCCTGAAGAAAAAAATTGAATAATTGGCTGTTTAAGGACAGACACTCATTGGTATTGATTTACTTCAATTTGCAAAGGACATTGCGAGGAAAATTGCGAGGAAAATTAAAAAAAAAATTGCATTTTGCGTGCCCATGATGGAAGTCAGCCGAGCTAGAGCTTCACCTCAGTCTCTAAGCTCTAGGGCAAATTTCCTTGCAAAAGTACGGCTTCACTTGCAAAGTAAACAGCGTTTTTGCCTTTAGTAAATCAATCCCGTTGCTTTCAGGGAGACATCTGCCTGTGCAAGGCCATTCTTTTTTATGCATAACAAACAAAGACCTTGATAAAAAAAATATATTTTTTTAAAGATGTTCCCCATACAGTGGGAGAAAAACATTCCACCCCTTTAACTTATTCAAAAAACCTACTAATGCCCCATTTACTCAACTGAATCTGCAGTGATATGACACACTGGTGTTGATTTACTAAAGGCAAAAAGACTGCACTTTACAAAGTGTAGTTGCACTCTGAAAGTGCAGTCGCTCCAGGGCGTATTAAATGAGAGGAAGCTCTGCTGACTTCCATCATCCAATCATGTGCAAGCAAAAATTATGTTTTTTTTATTTTCCTTGCACATTATTGGGTACGCTTTGCAAAGTGAAGCTTTATCTCATTTACCAAGCTCTGGAGCAACTGCACGTACAGAGGGCAACTGCACTTTGCAAAATGCACAGTCTATTTGGCTTTGGTAAATCAACCCCACTGGGTCCTAAGTCTTCTTTCTTCCAAAGTGAAAGGTGGAAAACTCTTTCATCTAGTGCATGTTTTACCCTGGTGATGTAGACACGTATCCTTTGCTACTGAAAAATGTCCACAGGGACCTAACAGAGTCCTGAGAACTTCCAGTGGTACTACCCAGATAGCAAGCAATTGAGCTGCAAGTTTGTAAATTACTTTCTAAGCTATTGCTAGATTTGCAAGATTCTCAAGTTTGTTGCACATTTGCATCAAGTCCACATTGCATGACTCCAGATCAAACATTCTGCAAGTCTTCTGCAAGTTCTGGTTCAGTTATAGTCATCCCACCACAGGGGTCACTGTGACTTGCAGAGCTCTTGCTGTAGACTCACCACTGCAACTTTTCAATTGCTAGAGACTTGCCACGCCAATTTGCTACAAATTGGAAAGCTGTTAACAAGAACTTGTGTTTCAAGTGCTCTGCAAGTGTACAACTTGCCAGTGAAAATGTGCAGCAGGTTAACAAGACTTACAATTCAACACTGCCACAAATTTGTGGCAAGTTATTCTTGCTATCTGGGTAGCATAAGGAGGTCATGACAAGGGGTGGTAGCATGAATGGTCAGTTGGCCAGGTCCTCAGCAGTAAAACACCGCTCTTCTCTACACTAGACATGTGCAATTAGTTTCGTAACTAATCGAAATTCGGCTGAGTTTTGCATCTTTCAGATGCATCCGAATGTCCGAAGAAAAAACAAAAACAAATTTAAACTGATACGAAAGAAGTTATAGCGAAAATAACTATTTCATTTTACATGATTCGTTCATACGTTAAAGGTCTAATGAAACAAAAGGTCAACTCAAAGTAAATCTTACAGTCCAATCTGCTGATTAAATTTGTGCTGGTGGTTGGATTACATGGCAAAGTGCATTCCTGAGAACTGAGTAAGAAGAGTGTTGTATTGTATTTGAGCAGAGGAGAAGAGATATTGTCATTGTGTGTGTGTTAATGGATTCAATAAACAAACGACTTTCCAAACTACGAATCGTTATCACGAATATATATACATGCATAAATATTGAATCAAATCAATATACATACAAAATGAATCGATTCGGTATAACGAATATCGACACTCTTCAGAAATAAAGAATTATCCAAAAACAAATAAACGTAACATACCGAATATAACAGAACGCAATTATGTATTTTACGCATGAAAACGAAACGAAACTGAACAACATTTTCCGTTCAAAAATCTACTCTACACTCCTAGATGTGGTGCTGCAGAGGATCAAATGCACACATAAAGTCAAGCCTCATACACACGACCGGTTTTCTCGGCAAGACACGACAAGAAAACAGCTGGGAGAGCTTTCTTGCCGAGAAAACCCTTTGTGTGTGTGGTCTCTCGTCGAGAAAACTGCCGGGAATCTCAACGAGAAAAATAGAGAACCTGCTCTCTATTTTCTCGTCAGGAATCTCGTTTTTCCCGACGAGAAAACCTGTCGTGTGTATGCTTTTCCGAGTCTTAAAAAAACGTGCATGCTCAGAATCAAGTATGAGACAGGAGCGCTCCTTATAGTAAAACCAGCAATCGTAATGGAGATAGCACATTTGTCACGCTGTAACAAACTGAAAGCATGAAGACTGAAAGCGTGAATCGTCTCTCCCCAAACTTTTACTAACACGTGGTAACACTAGATCAGCAAAAGCAGCCCAAGGGGTGGCGCCATTGGAATCGAACTTCCCCTTTATACTGCCGTCGTACGTGTTGTACGTGACCGCGCTTTACAACGTCGAGATTTGGAATTGACAGTGTGTACAGTATGCAAGGAAAGCTTGACAAGAATCTCGTCAAGCTTGACAAGAATCTTGTCGAGAAAAACAACGGGTTTCTTTACAACGAGATTCTCGGTTGTGTGTACGAGGCTTAAAGTGAATTTTTTCACATGCAAACATTTTATTTAAGAAAGTTAGACCAAAAATGACTTCCCTGTGTCCCTTACTATCAAACAAAATGTAAAGATGCTGTTTTCAAGCACTTTGTTGCCGCCCAAATAAATATTAGTAAAAGTTAAATCCACATAAACTATTTTGTCCAGAATGACTTTAGTTACAAGGATGCAAACACCCAGGCTAATGCGTGAGTTAAGAATTTTTTTTTAATCTCTAAAAGAATCACAACTCCTGAAGAGAAAAGAAGAAAAGTTTAGACAATGATTTATGGCTGTTTAATAACTTGATTCTAAAAAGAGATGTTTCCTATTATCACTAACTAGAAATTAAAGGTCCTTGAAACAAGGTGAACGCATTGAGATATTAAATATGCCTGAGAATCTTGTTAATCCCTGTGCTTTCCACTATGAGTTTCTGTCAGAACATTTAGTTTGAGGATATGGATACATGAACTTCCGAAAGGTTTTCATGCTTCAGCTTAATACATTAACATCCGTATTTCCTTATCATTACATCCGAATTCCTAAGCCACCTAAGGACATTCATTGTCTACACTACCATCAATCTCAAATGTCTACGGGTAGTCAGGTACCTCAATATGAACATGCTGGTTAATCAAGCTTACTTCTTTTATTCCATGGTGCTGGTACATGCTGATACTTTAGCAATTAGTAATCAAAACAGTCGTGACATTAAAATTTCAGGCCTAATGCAAAGAAGAACACAGGGTGTTCATCAAAGTGCACTCTCATTTATCACTTCATAGAGTAGTTTCTAAGCATAAAAAAAGCAAAGAGTTAGCAAATTAACTTTTAAAGAATCTAGTGATCGAATTTCTAGTTACTTTATTAATATATAAAAAGCATTAGACTGTGACAAAGCAAACAAAATGTTTGGAGTAAAAAAGGCAAACACTGAGCTTTATCATTTCAATACATTGCATAAAACATTGCTGATTGTATTTTTTATATTTTTTTTATTATATCTGGGGCTGAACAAATGAAATTTTAGAGGTAAAAAAAAATATTCCATAATTTTTTTCTAATTAACACCCATTTTCTAACATCCAAAACCAATAAAAAATTAAAACCTTATTTGTCCAAATTATGTGAAGGGTTTAACAAAAAAGAATGCATCTATTTCTCTGACCCAGCAGCTAAATTCATCAGTAGGGAGAACTACAGCATGAGAATGTCATCCACATTTTTATATTACAGAGGCGCTGAACCTGACATCATTAATGCGAAAAGGTGAGGAAGAGAAGCAAGTTCACTGACTTACATCATGTCCAGTGAGGTTGTGGCCTACAGCAGTTATAGGGAATTTATTTTACCTGATATATACCAGATAAAAAGCAAAGAACACGCTCATCCTCAGGACAAAACATGCTAGCTGGCAGTAATATTACAACATGTCAATGACATGAGGAAAAGGAAATTGTGTTGTGCTACGATATGACTCAAACACCTCTTCTTGTTTTGAAACTTGCTCATGTTTTGCTATCATTTTACTGAACACCTAAATCATCTCTTTTTTTAAATGGTTCCTTGCTTTTTTTTTCCTTTTTTTTTTTTTTGCAATTTCTCTTTATTGAGATTTTTATGGTGTAAAGCTACAAAACATAGCCTTTGGGGCATTTCCCGGCTACAAAACAAAAACCACAAAAAAAAAAAAAAAAAAGTCACAACTTAACCTACTGATAACCCATTTCTCAGGCCCATACCAAACAAAAAAGAGTATCTCTAATGCCGCGTACACATGACCGTTTTTAATGTCATTGAAAAAAAAACGAAGTTTTTCTTGACGTGATTCTTTTCAAGCCTGCCTTGCCTACACACTATCATGAAAAAAAATGCTTGAGCAAAGCGCGGTGACGTACGAAATGTATGATGGCACTATAAAGGGGAAGTTCCATTCGGATGGCGCCACCCTTTGGGGTAAAGTTTGGTGAGAGACAATTCGCGCTTTTCAGCCTCGTGCTCTTCAGTCCGTTATAGCGTGACGAATGTGCTATCTCCATTATGAACGCTAGTTTTACCAGAACGAGTGCTCCCGTCTCATCACTTGCTTCTGAGCATGTGTGTTTTTTTCACGTCGTTAAAGCCTACACACGGCCGTTTTTCATGACGAGAAAAACGACGACATGAAAAACTACTAGAAAAATTAGAGCATGTTCCAATTTTTTAATGCCCATTTTTCACGTTGTGAAAAATGCTCTGGAGTCCACACACGGTAGTTTTTAATGACCAAATAAAAAATTGGCATTTTTCTCGTCATGAAAAACGGTTGTGTGTACGCGGCATAAGAACCATATCATCCGAAACAATTTGGAACTCTCCCTCACAAATCAGGGCAGTTTAAAGTAAAGACATTGATCCTTGGCTGCTCCCTTAACTTAGACCCCATACCCACTTTTTGATTTTCTGGAGATTATTGTCTTCAGATTTACCAAAACCATACACGCGTTTACAAGCTGTTACAGGCATTTTGCGCTTCAAATGCCTCTGAACATCCGTCCTGAATGCATTTTTTTGCTTTCCAAAAAATGCTTCTAAACTCAACTGCCTAGAAACAACTGTAAATAACTCTGTGTACATGTACTGATAAGATGACATAGAGGAGAGTTCAGGAGCAGCGGAAAGAAACGCCCAACTGCTCCAAAACATCCCTTTACCAGCCGCAGTGTACACAAAGCCAAATGGCCCGTACACACGATCCGAATATTGTACGAAAACTGACGTCCGAGGAAGTATCGTACGATTTTCGGATCGTGTGTATACTACTTTCGAGAGCCAATCATGACAGTTCATCTGATATTATTCGACCAGACGAGCACCAAAATTTTCCTCGTACGATACCAGATCGTACGATTTTCGTTTAGTCAGAATAGTTGTCGTCCAAAAATATAATACAAATACATTACAACACATGACATCACTATTCAATTTCTACTTGCGACTATTAAGCGAAAAAAGTAATACGATCTGTCGTACGATATTCGGATCGTGTGTACGGGCTATTAGTCTTCTTTTCATGCAGTGTTGTTAATGTCTCTGAACAATAAAGGACATACATTTTGAGCGGCAGAAGTTTGGATTTTCATTCTTTTGCTTTAGGAATCTACTGTATCCTGTCCCAAGATCTTATTTTCACTACAAAAAGTTCTACTTTCCTTTCAAAATGAATGGGGCCCTTTGCCCAGTCTACAAGGATGAACAACTTTTTCCGCCGTTGATTCTGCAAGTGGTCAAAGTCTTTTTTTCTTCTATAATTTCTGGGCCTCTCTGTTTGGTCTCCACTGGTTCCTGTGCAATTGCCACACTCTTTCAACATTTATTTTTCCCCAAAAAATAAAAATTATATACAGGTATATATATGGATTTATATTCTCTTTATTAGATTTCTTCAACATTAAAATTAACAGTGTACATACATATACATATGTATATTTCATAATTTACAGTGGTAAAGTATTATCAATATCATTTTCACTCTATTGACCCTTTCCCCTCCCCCCACCTCTGCCATCTCTCGTGATGGGTTTTTCTATCTTCTTTTCGTTCCTTTTTCACACATTATTTATTTTTATTTTTATTTGCTTTCCTTATACCATTTTTCTTACTTAATTTCTTCTATATTTACAGGGGGTTCCACACTTTTTCAAACTCTCTTATATTCCTTCTCTTGATGTAGACTATTTTCTCCTTCCATATTGTTTCCGGAACTATATTAACGCAACCTCTCGCTGAAGGGGGGTTCTCTGCCTGCCATCTTTGCGCAATTAATTTTCTAGCGTGAAAAAGGCACCTAAGCACTGCTTTTGTTGTACTGGCCACTCTACTTATTTCTTCCCCTAGTCCCAGGATACACAGTCTGGGATCCATTTCTAATGCCGTTTTATATGTCCTATTTATGGTGTCGAGGACCTCTGTCCAATATCTGAATAATTTCGGGCACCTCCATATCATATGTATCAAATCCCCCGTACCCTGGCACCTGGGACACCTTGCATCTGTTCTCCACCCGAACTTAAACAACCTTTTTGGTGTATAATATGTCCTATGTAGCAACATCAAAAATTAAAACTTCTGTGCTGGTGAAACTGTTACCAGGTGTCCATTCTCTAATATCTTTTTCCATTGCCCCTCGGATATGGGCCCCAGATCTTCCTCCCATTTCCCTTTACTTTTAAGATATTCTGGGTCCTCAATACTTTCTTTACATATATATGGATAGATTTCCGAAATAAAGCCCCCAGTCCTACTCTGATTAACCAATCTCTGAAGAATAGGAGTTTTACACCAGTCTGGTCCCAATCTGTCGAACTGAGCATTTAAGGCGTGTCTAATTTGAAGATATCTATAAAATATATATTTGGGAACATCATATTCCTCTCTCAGTGCAGAATTTTTTTTGTAGAGTTCTTCCCTCGTACAGCTGGGCTAGCCTAACTATCCCTTTTACTTCCCATTCTTTTATTTTCCCAACCGTCTCCAACTCCTGAAGATTCCTATTGTCCCAGAGGGGTGCGTATTCTGTCACTCCACCTTGTCCCCCTATTGCTTTTACCTCTTTCCATACCTTTATTGCCATCTTAACCGTGGGGGATTTATTTACAAATGAGTTAGCCTCCAAGGCCTCCATCGCTATCTTATGAGGTGCCCCCAGTGTCATTAGTCCCCCATTTATATCTCCTCCTGGCTCTGATCTCACTCCTATATGCTGCAATTGTGTTGCCAGAAAGTAGGACTGTGGGTGTGGCACCGCCATACCTCCCTCCTTTGTTGATAACTGTAGGGTTTGTAACCTTATCCTGGATTGGCCTCCTTTCCATATTAGTTCTCTAAATAGTGTATCAATTTTCCTGAACCATTTCTTATGTATCCATATTGGCGTATTATGCAATTAGTATAGTAACTGTGGCATCCACAGCATTTTAATCAAATTGCATCTCCCTGCAACTGATAATGGGAGATGCCACCATATTTGGATTTTATTTTTGAATTTAGTCAGGAGGGGAGCTGTGTTATTATTTATATATTTATTAGGGTCACACGTTATGTATATTCCTAGATATTTCATTGTATCAACTATTTCCAGCTGGGGAGTTTCTACTGAGGTTTGGTTTACAATAGGGTCCACCGGCATCAATGCTGATTTATCCCAATTTATAACCAATCCTGAGAGTCTTCCAAATTCTCTAAAGATACTCATTGCCTGCTTGAGTGAGTGATCTGTGTCCCCAAGGAAGAGGAGAACATCGTCCGCGTAGAGTGCTATTCTCTCCTCCCCGGTCGGTCTCACAAATCCCTCCATTTTTGTATTCACTCTTATTGCAGTGGCCAATGGCTCCATTGCTAGTGCAAAAAGCAGGGGTGACAATGGGCACCCCTGCCTTGTGCCCCTCTCTAATTGAATCTTACCTGAATAATCATTATTACAATATTTTTATCCACCTAATAAACGATGGACCGAAACCAAATGCTCCTAAAACATGCCAGATATACCCCCACTCCAAGCTAGCAAAGGCCTTAACCACATCTAAGGACATAACCGCTCTTGTACCCATGTTCTCTGTTGGTGTTTGTAGGTTAGGAAATACCCTCCTAATATTCATGCTAGTTGATCTACTGGGAATAAACCCAGTTTGATCCTGATGTATAAGTCTTGCGATAATTTTATTTAGCCTAGCTGCCATTATTTAGGCCAGTATTTTAGCGTCTGAACAAAGGAGGGAAATAGGTCTATAGGATGTAGTCTCTAACGGGTCTGTCCTCTCTTTATGCAGGACTATAATTCTTGCTTCTGTCATTGATATAGGCAGTTTCCGTTCCTCCCTTGCCCAGTTCAACACTTTAAGAAGTTCTGGTAGTAACACTTTCCCAAAATATTTATAGGTTTCTATAAGGAGACCGTCAGGTCCGGGCGATTTCTGATTAGCCATCTCTGCAACTGCTAGGTGTATTTCTTCAAGGGTTATCGGAGCCTCTATTCCCTCCTTCTCTGCTTCAGTAAGAGTTGATATTTTTATATTCCTAAAGAAAGTTTCCAATTCCTCCTCTCCCGCTGCACCCTGCGACTTGTATCGTTTATTATAATATTCTCTAAATGTGTCTGTAATCACTGACACCCGAGTGGAGATTTCTCCACTCGATGTCTTAATCGCGGGTACTGCGGAGGGGGAGGAGTTAGTTCTCACCAGATGTGCTAACATTCTTCCAACGTTTTCCCCCTCCCCATATGCAACTTGTTTCTGGAATAGTCTCTTATTCTCTGATTTTTTGGTCATTGCTACTTTATATTCCTGTTGCTTATTCAACCATGTTCTTTGTTTCTCTGGTGTTGGGTTTTCAACATAGTCCTTTTCTACGTTCACTAGTTCCTTCCTAATCCTATTCTCCCACTCTCTTGATACCTTTTTAATTTTAGCCACTTGTTGAATACATATACCCCTAAGGAATGCCTTCAGTGTATCCCACATCACTCCGCGAGTCACAGTCCCTTCATTAAATTCTATAAACTCTTTTAATTGTAATAGTATCTCCTCTGGGTTCCCCATTACCTGAAAACACAGCGGACTTATCTTCCATGCTCTAATAGATCTATTCCCTTTTAGATTTACCGAAACCGTCACTAGTGAGTGATCTGACACCCCTCTTGGCTGGTATTCTATATCTTTTATCATCTGGGAAGCTTCCGCGTTACCCAGAACTAAGTCTATCCTAGAGAGTCTGGAATAGGAACTGGAAAAACAAGAATATTGTAACACGTCCGGATTCCTCACTCTCCACATATCAAAAAACCCGGCTTCCTGTAAGATCTGATGCAACCGACTCTCTGAGGCATTCGGTTCGCTTCCCCCTGGAAACCTATCCCATCTTTTATTTATAACCTCATTGAAATCCCCCACTGCTATAACTGGTATCCCAGTTTTATCCATCGTAAACTCCAATAATTTATATATGACTTCCGATTTAAACGGAGGAGGTATATAAATATTTGCTAGGACGTATTCTCTATTCTCTATTGCACAATTAAGAAAAATATAATGCCCCTCCTCATCGATACTGATCTGCTTACAAGTAAACACCACCCCCCTTTTAACCAGAACAGACACACCTCTTGAATAGGAGGTGTGCACTGAGTGGTATTGATGTTGCAACTTCCTGCTTTGAACTTGTTGCTTGGTAATTTTAGTCAGGTGTATCTCCTGGAGGCAAATCAGTCCCACCTCATATATTTCTAGCATGTCAAATACTGTGGCTCTCTTAGCAGGGGTACCCAACCCACGTACGTTCCAAGACCCTATTTTTATTACTCTAGACTGCATATGATAATCAAAACATTTTAAAAAATGTGATATGGATGAATCAGGAGCTTCCCAAAATAAGTCACAAAGCTCCCATAACAATACTCTGTGATTAAAACTTTTGTTTTCCCCCTACACCACACAGTGCCAAAATTTTCATTTTTTTTCCTTTTATCTAAAAGAGATGTGATTATGTGGTTTATTCCTCCTTTTATATCTAATTTACGTAATTATTTTATCATTATTTTGTGAAGTCACTATACTTTTCCCTGCAAAAATTAAATTTTGCCCTTCATAAAGAATGTGCTGTATGTATGTATGTGTATAAATTTCAACCCTTGTTAAATTCAAACCCTTTCGTATCCCTTGTAACAACATGCTTTGATATCTTACCACCCCATCCCTCCCTTTGTTCTCCCTCCCTCCTCCCCTGCCCTCCCTACACCTTTCTAGGTAATCCCTAAGGGCTTTTTTTGTAAATGGTCCATACATCCCCACACTTTCCTCTTTTATACCAATATCTTCCATCCTGCCTCCCCCCTCCCTCCTTCCCCCCATACTCCCTTCAAACCACATTTTGTTTGAATACATTCCCCACCTATTCTTGCTCCTCATATGGTGTGTGTCTCCCGCCTCCCGCCCATCGGTGAGAAAAAAAAAAGGAAAAAAATTAAATGTGTCTCTTCTCTGAGCTAAGTGTCACTTCATTTTGTTAGCAGCTGATCCTTTGTGTCCTCCAGCCATACCATCACTCCTTCTGGGTTATCAAAAAATTGAGTCCCTCCTAATGCTACCATCCGTAGCCGTGCTGGATATAGTAATGCATACGTAACATTAAATATTTGCAATCTACGTTTGACTTCTATAAAGCCCGCCCTACGCTTCTGCAAGTGGGGAGAGAAATTGGGGTACATTGAAACCTTGGTTTCACCATATAAAATATTCCCCATCTCTCTACCCTTTCTCAGTAAAATTACTTTATCCCGGTAATTAAGAAATTTCATTAACATTGATCGTGGATGTCCTCCTGAGGGGGGTGGCTTAAAGGGAACTCTGTGCGCTCTTCCTATCGAAAACTGTTGCGAAAAGCATTCTCTTCCAAATAACTTTATAAACCAGTTTTCCAAAAACTCTATGGGATTGGTCCCTTCGCACTTTTCCGGAAATCCCACCAGTCTTACATTGTCCCTGCGAAGTCTATTCTCCATTTCATCCATTTTTTCATCAAACTTGGTAATTTGTTCTTTCAACATTTTAACCTCTTGTTTTACCGGGTATATTTCATCCTCTATTTGAGATATCCTTCCTTCTGCGTCAGTTATCCTCTCGTTTGTCTATTGGAGCTCAAATCGCATTGAGGTCAATTCCTCTTTAATGCCCTTCATTTGGTCACCTACCTCCCCCAGTGATTGTTTACAAGCGTTAACCACCAGAAACACATCATTTAATGTGGGAGTTCCTTCTACTGGGATAGTCGGTGCTAGATTTATCTCAGTCCCTTTGTCGGCCATGACCGTATTAGTGTTTTTGGCTGTGACTGATGCCATCTGTCCTTGGCTTCTTCTGTCTGCTGTCCCTTTAACCTGGGCCTGCGACCCCCCCTTTAGTTATTATCTGGGGTATGAGCAAATTTCTCTAATTTGGCAGCCGTTGCTGTGGCCTGACTACTTTTAGCAGACCATAGTGATTGTGGTCCCACATTCTCCTGGCTAGCATTCTCATCCCCTCTTCTCCTTGCTGACATGATATCTGGCATAGTTCTTTAGTCCGCAAACTATATTTTTATAGGCAGTCTATACAAGGGCAGCTAATAGGCAGCAGCAGTCTAGTTTTTATAAGACTCAGATAAAATAGAGGAGGGAGAGAAAAAGTAAGGCTTTAGCGATCTGCGGCAGACCATATTTTATAAGGGGGTTACGTAAAAAAAGTCAATTTTCAAAAGAGTATCCTGTTTTAGGAAAGGTGTAGATATCAAACATTGAGACCAGCAGGAGCAGATTATGCTATGTGGCAAAACATCCTCTCTGGGCAAAGAAGCAAAGAAGCAAGGGCATATATTGTTCCCCTTTTTACTCATGTGCCCCCCCCCTGAGATCCTAGATGGGCTCTTCCTAGACTTCCTCCGTCCGGATCGCAAAGCTCCAATTCTCCATCAGTGCCTGCAAGGTGTACGGGCTCCCCAAGGCAGCAAATTCAAAGCTGGTTTGGAGCCAGCCGGCTTAGTTCATCCCCTGTCTCCACGCTGCGTCCTCTCGCACTGCCGTAGTCTCGCGGGATTTCGCAATGCTATCTTCAGCTAGTTCACGGTCAGGGTCACGGCCCTTCTCAGGCTCAGGCACGCTCCGGGCAACTGCACATAGCTCAGCTGGCTCAGCTGTCCATCCCTCCACCAGGATCGCCCTGCAAGAAGCCTGCAGGCAGCCGCTGGGGAGCCTCTAGTGAGTCGTCTAGCGTGTAGCTAGCATAGAGGGATGGCTTAGCACGTATCAGCACGTATCAAGCATAGAGCGGGGGGAGAGAGCACACACACGCTCTCACTCCTCACAAACTCACACTACCATCTCCTTCCTGTCACGCCCCCATACGGGTATATATATATATAGATTATTTTATTTTTTTATCAAAAATAAATGGGGCATCCTACCAAGTCTCCACTGTTGTATCTCCTTTGCTATTGCCCAAAGCTGTGGAAGAAATACTTTAGTTCCCCATCTTTCTCATGGCCAACCTAATTGCCTAGTCAAAGTTTTTAGTCCTCTATATTTAGAAGGCCATTATGTTTTCATGTTTCATGTTTACCACATCGAGTCAAATTTGCTTTTAATTACCTTTCCATTATCATTGACTTCCCTAGCCTGATGCTCTGCTTTTGACACCCATGATAACATATATATCACAATGCCTTAAGCAAAACATGCTATTTGTTTAAGTGTTTTCACCTTGACTAATTTGTATTATGTGTTCAGAAAGGATAGAATGTGTGTAAGATTTAAAAAAATCTATATTTTTTTCGCTGATAATCAACTAACTCACATAGATTTTCATAAAGGGGAAATTGGTGAATCGTGGCCTTTTTTTTTTTTATATAAAATGGATCAAAGGTGAGGATGGGCATGTCATCGTTGGAGTCAAAATTACGAGCCTTGCACAGCTCTTCTAATTACAAAGATTATTAGTTACCTGGCTGACATTTTAAAATTATCAGGCAAATTAACTGCAGCTTGAAGGTGAAGAAAAAAAATAGTAAACCTAATAAATGAGTCAAAAATAAATAGCAAAACATACTATTTGCTTAAAGCGGAGTTCCACCCAAAAGTTGTGCCCCCCCCCTCTGGTGCCACATTTGGCACCTTTTGTGGGGGAGGGGGGCAGGATACCTGTCTTTCACAGGTATCCTGTTCTCACTTCTGGGAGCCTCAGCCACAGGTATTGACGCCCAGGCTCCCTCCTCCTTCCCCGGCCGTCAGACCAGTAGTAGAGAGGAGCGGAGGCTTGCGCATGCGCAGTAGGGTTCCCGGCGTGAAGCCGTAAGGCTTCACTGCTTGGTTTCTTTACTCCCAATGGAGGCGGCATGCACCCGACAGCTGATGGAAACATCAGCTGTGGTGCCGACATCGCTGGATTCCAGGACAGATAAGTGTCCGATTTTTAAAAGTCAGCAGCTGCAGTATGTGCAGCAGCTGGCTTTTAATTTTTGCAGCGGTGGGCGGACCTCCGCTTTAAGTGTTTTCACCTTGACTGTTTTGTATTATGTGTTCAGAACAAAATAGGATAGAATGTGTGTGAGATTTCAAAATTTCGCTTTTTTTCCTCTGATAATACAACTCACTCATATAGACATATAAATGTTCATAATGGTAACATTTGTGAATCGTGGCTTTTCTTTTTAATAAAATGGTTCAAGGGTGAGGATGAGACATATTGTTGTTGGAGTCAAATTTAAGAGCCCTGCACAGCTCTTCTAATTACAAAGATGGTTAGTTATCTGGCTAACATTTATAAATTATCAGGCAAATAAACTGCTTGAAAGTGAGAAAAAAAAATAGTAAACCTGATAAGTGAATCAACAATAATATAATATAACATTATTTATGGAGCTTGTTAAAATATATACTTGATGTTTGCCACATTGTAACATTAATGTCATAAATAACTTTTAAAGCACTTCAAATAGAATAGTAAAAACAATGTGTATAGATAGCACCTTTATTTTAGCTAATTTATCACATATTTGTTGCTCTGTCAATTGGGTATAGAAAGTAACTCGCATCTGTTTTGGCATCGCTGGCTTTCTCTAATATACCTTTAACCATTTTGTATGACTTTTTACTTTGTGAAGGACATAATCCCTTATTGTACATCAAACATACATTTCATATCTTTTATATAGGCCTTTATTTTGAGGTTGCATAACTAGTAAGGTTCCAAAAAAGCAAATATCTATCAAGCTTAACCCCCCCAAAAACATTATTAGAGCTCTAAACTGCAAGTTGATCCAGAGAAAGGCAAACAGCTCTTATAAAGCATGGTTCAACTTATTCTAACAGTGAAAATAATTCCTTCCTGACTAGACACAATCAGATAACTCCCTGGAATGACATTCTACAATGCTATTACTTGTGAAGAATAGTAGCAGTTTATATTTTGTGTCTTTAGAAATGCCCTTTTATGAAACAATCCACTGAGTTGGCTTGAATCAGTTTTTGTGGCAACCTATTGCACATCTGCTACAGTAAAGAACCTTGTCTATAAGTACACAATAAATCTACTTATCTTGGGTGCCAAAGATTGACTTTAACCACTTAAGGACGGGAAGGATTTGCCCCTTAATGACCAGGCCATTTTTTGCTATACGGCACTGCGTCGCCTTAACTGACAATTGCGCGGTCATGCGACGTTGTACCCAAACAAAATTGATGTCCTTTTTTTCTCACATTTGGGTGGATCCCGACATTGATGTCAAGATCCCTCCAGAGTCTGGAGCAGCTCTTTGATGAGGAATCAGTTAATTTTAAAAGAAAAAGACAAAAAAACTCCAAGTAAAAAAAATATTCTACCAAGATTTTCTACTAACCTGATATACTTAATAATTTTATTCAATAAACTATAAGGTGCTTTTCAGTCATAAGTGTTATATAGTACATAGAAACAATAACACCCCCCCCCCCCCCGCCCCCAATGCGCTTTTCTAATGTCCACAGTAATGCAGTGATATAGAAACACACAAAGCGCAGTTCCCATGGAAGCCGATTAGCCTATAAATATAAGGTATGAATTGGATTAAGCTCCTCACCTTTAGAAGCTAGTTTACTTTGACACTTTGAGCTTAATTTACCAACCAGCAAGCTGTAACTGAAGCCACATTTTTAAAAAAATGGCATGGAGCAAAAGGCAATGTCTAGAGTCAAGGCAAGCTCAAGGCAGACCTACAAAAAGGCCAGGACAAGCAGACAATAGTAAAGGCATTAACTAGGAACTTCTATATTGGGCCACCAGAGTGTGAAATGAGCTAACCCTAAAAAAGCTAAAACTAAAAGTGCTGATTTCTGCAGACAAAAAGGGCATGTTTGGTCACACCCTATCCAGATGCACTGGGGTTGATTTATTACTATAATTATTATTATACACGATTTATATAGCACCAACAGTTTACTAAAGTCCTATAGACTGTGCACTTTGCAAAGTGAAGTTGCTTCAGAGCTTAGCAAATGAGCAGATGTTCTGCTGACTTCCACCATCCAATCATGTGCAAGCAAAAATGCTGTTGTTTAAAATATATATATATATTTTCCCTGCACGTGATTTGGTATTCTTTGCAAAGTGAAGCTTCACCTCACTTACTAAGCTCTGGAGAAACTGCACTTGCAGAGTGCACAGTCTATAGGACTTTAGTAAATCAACCCCACTGTGTACTGTAAGGCCCCTTTCACACATGCGGACTGTTGGTTTGATCAGTTCAGTCACTTTTTTTCAAAGAAAAACATATGAAGTTTATATCAGATTGTACTCATCCATTTTTCATCCATTTTAACATCAGTTTTTTACATCTGCCAGCTAGATTCCCTAACCACTTGAGTCCCAGAGCCAATCTACAGGTGCAGGCACAGGAGGGAGAAAGCTCCCCGGAACGGTAGTGCGGTTCTAGTATAGGAAATAGTGAAGCTGGACAAGAAACAGATGCATTTACCAAGACATTAATAAAGTATTGTCAAAGTCTGTAGGCAGGGCTGGACTGGGACCAAAATTTGGCCCTGGACTTCATCCAGACCGGCCCACTTTAATTCAATAAAATGCTGCCCCCCACCCCCCAAAAAAATCACGCCCACTAAAAGGCCCCTACATCCATTATTGTATATCATGAGAGGGTGAGCGAGAGGGGAATGAAAGAGAGAGGGAGGGTTGAGGGAAAGGGGATGAGAGGGGGTGAGTGAGAGAGGGGGGTGAGTGTAAGAGAGTGGGAGTGAGTGTAAAAGAGAGGGGGTGAGTGTGGGACCCCTTACACACTGAGGCGTTTTTCAGGTGCTTTTGGGCTAAAACTAGCGCCTGTAAAGCCCCTGAAAAATGCCTCCGCTGCAGTCCCAGTGTGAAAGTCCTCCAAGCAGCATCTTTGGGGCAGTGGAGGAGCGGTGTACACACCGCTCCTGCCCATTGAAATGAATGGCTGAGAGACAGAGGAGGGGTCTGAGAGACAGAGGAGGGGTCTGAGAGACAGAGGAGGGGTCTGAGAGACAGAGAAGGGAGCTGAGAGACAATGGGAGGGAGCTGCGAGACAATGGGAGGGAGCTGAGAGACAGAGGAGGAGCTGAAAGACAGAGGGGGAGCTGAAAGACAGAGGGGGAGCTGAGAGACAGAGGGGGAAGCTGAGAGACAGAGGGGGAAGCTGAGAGACTGAGGGGGGAGCTGAGAGACAGAGGGGGGATCTGAGAGACAGAGGGGGAGCTGAGAGACAGTGGAGGGGAGCTGAGAGACAGTGGAGGGGAGCTGAGAGACAGTGGAGGGGAACTGAGAGACAGTGGAGGGTTCTGAGAGACAGTGGAGGGGTCTGAGAGACAGGGGGGAGCTGAGGGACAGAGGAGGAGCTGAGGGACAGAGGAAGAGAGCTGAGAGACAGAGGAGCGGTCTGAGAGACAGAGGAGAGGTCTGAGAGACAGAGGGGGGGTCTGAGAGACAGAGAGGAGCTGAGAGAGAGAGGAGGGGATAAAAGAGGGGGGACTGAAAGACATGGGAACTGAGATACAGAGGGGCAACTGAGAGACAGAGGGGGGGACTGAGGGACAGAGGGAGGACTGAGAGACAGAGGGGGGACTGAGAGACAGAGGGGGGTCTGAGAGACAGAGGAGGGGTCTGAGAGACAATGGGAGGGAGCTTAGAGACAATGGGAGGGAGCTGAGAGACAATGGGAGGGAGCTGAGAGACAATGGGAGGGAGCTGAGAGACAGAGGAGGAGCTGAAAGACAGAGGGGGAGCTGAGAGACAGCTGAGAGACAGAGGGGGAAGCTGAGAGACAGAGGGGGAAGCTGAGAGACAGAGGGGGGATCTGAGAGACAGTGGAGGGGAGCTGAGAGACAGTGGAGGGGAGCTGAGAGACAGTGAAGGGGAGCTGAGAGACAATGGATGGGTCTGAGAGACAGTGGAGGGGTCTGAGAGACAGTGGAGGGGTCTGAGAGACAGGGGGGAGCTAAGGGGCAGAGGAGGAGCTGAGGGACAGAGGAGAAGAGCTGAGGGACAGAGGAGGGGTCTGAGAGACAGAGGAGAGGTCTGAGAGACAGAGGAGGGGTCTGAGAGACAGAGGGGGTCTGAGAGACAGAGGGGAGCTGAGAGAGAGAGAGGAGGGGATAAAAGAGGGGGGACTGAGAGACATGGGAAATGAGAGACAGAGGGGGGGACTGAGAGACAGAGGGGGGACTGAGAGACAGAGGGGGGACTGAGAGACAGAGGGGGTCTGAGAGACAGAGGAGGGGTCTGAGAGACAGAGGGGGAAGCTGAGAGACAATGGGAGGGAGCTAAGAGACAATGAGAGGGAGCTGAGAGACAATGGGAGGGAGCTGAGAGACAATGGGAGGGAGCTGAGAGACAGAGGAGGAGCTGAAAGACAGAGGGGGAAGCTGAGAGACAGCTGAGAGACAGAGGGGGAAGCTGAGAGACAGAGGGGGGAGCTGAGAGACAGAGGGGGGGAACTGAGAGACAGAGTGGGGAGCTGAGAGACAGTGGAGGGGAGCTGAGAGACAGTGGAGGGGAGCTGAGAGACAGTGGAGGGGAGCTGAGAGACAGTGGAGGGGAACTGAGAGACAGTGGAGGGGTCTGAGAGACAGTGGAGGGGTCTGAGAGACAGTGGAGGCATCTGAGAGACAGGGGGAGCAGAGAGACAGAGGAGGAGAGCTGAGAGACAGAGGGGGGTCTAAGAGACAGAGGGGGAGCTGAGAGACAGGGGGGAGCTGAGAGACAGGGGGAGCTGAGAGACAGAGGGGGCTGAGAGACAGGGGGGCTGAGAGACAGAGGGGGGGCTGAGAGACAGAGGGGGGCTGAGAGAAAGAGGGGGGCTGAGAGACAGTGGAGGGGTCTGAGAGACAGTGGAGGGGACTGAGAGACAGACAGAGGGGGGTCTGAGAGACAGAGGGGGGTCTGAGAGACAGAGGGGAGCTGAGAGACAGAGGGGGAGAGCTGAGAGACAGGGGAGAGCTGAGAGACAGAGGAGGAGAGCTGAGAGACAGAGGAGGAGAGCTGAGAGACAGAGGGGGGATCTGAGAGACAGAGGGGGAGCTGAGAGACAGTGGAGGGGAGCTGAGAGACAGTGGAGGGGAGCTGAGAGACAGTGGAGGGGAACTGAGAGACAGTGGAGGGTTCTGAGAGACAGTGGAGGGGTCTGAGAGACAGGGGGGAGCTGAGGGACAGAGGAGGAGCTGAGGGACAGAGGAAGAGAGCTGAGAGACAGAGGAGCGGTCTGAGAGACAGAGGAGAGGTCTGAGAGACAGAGGGGGGGTCTGAGAGACAGAGAGGAGCTGAGAGAGAGAGGAGGGGATAAAAGAGGGGGGACTGAAAGACATGGGAACTGAGATACAGAGGGGCAACTGAGAGACAGAGGGGGGACTGAGGGACAGAGGGAGGACTGAGAGACAGAGGGGGGACTGAGAGACAGAGGGGGGTCTGAGAGACAGAGGAGGGGTCTGAGAGACAATGGGAGGGAGCTTAGAGACAATGGGAGGGAGCTGAGAGACAATGGGAGGGAGCTGAGAGACAATGGGAGGGAGCTGAGAGACAGAGGAGGAGCTGAAAGACAGAGGGGGAGCTGAGAGACAGCTGAGAGACAGAGGGGGAAGCTGAGAGACAGAGGGGGAAGCTGAGAGACAGAGGGGGGATCTGAGAGACAGTGGAGGGGAGCTGAGAGACAGTGGAGGGGAGCTGAGAGACAGTGAAGGGGAGCTGAGAGACAATGGATGGGTCTGAGAGACAGTGGAGGGGTCTGAGAGACAGTGGAGGGGTCTGAGAGACAGGGGGGAGCTAAGGGGCAGAGGAGGAGCTGAGGGACAGAGGAGAAGAGCTGAGGGACAGAGGAGGGGTCTGAGAGACAGAGGAGAGGTCTGAGAGACAGAGGAGGGGTCTGAGAGACAGAGGGGGTCTGAGAGACAGAGGGGAGCTGAGAGAGAGAGAGGAGGGGATAAAAGAGGGGGGACTGAGAGACATGGGAAATGAGAGACAGAGGGGGGGACTGAGAGACAGAGGGGGGACTGAGAGACAGAGGGGGGACTGAGAGACAGAGGGGGTCTGAGAGACAGAGGAGGGGTCTGAGAGACAGAGGGGGAAGCTGAGAGACAATGGGAGGGAGCTAAGAGACAATGGGAGGGAGCTGAGAGACAATGGGAGGGAGCTGAGAGACAATGGGAGGGAGCTGAGAGACAGAGGAGGAGCTGAAAGACAGAGGGGGAAGCTGAGAGACAGCTGAGAGACAGAGGGGGAAGCTGAGAGACAGAGGGGGGAGCTGAGAGACAGAGGGGGGGAACTGAGAGACAGAGTGGGGAGCTGAGAGACAGTGGAGGGGAGCTGAGAGACAGTGGAGGGGAGCTGAGAGACAGTGGAGGGGAGCTGAGAGACAGTGGAGGGGAACTGAGAGACAGTGGAGGGGTCTGAGAGACAGTGGAGGGGTCTGAGAGACAGTGGAGGCATCTGAGAGACAGGGGGAGCAGAGAGACAGAGGAGGAGAGCTGAGAGACAGAGGGGGGTCTAAGAGACAGAGGGGGAGCTGAGAGACAGGGGGGAGCTGAGAGACAGGGGGAGCTGAGAGACAGAGGGGGCTGAGAGACAGGGGGGCTGAGAGACAGAGGGGGGGCTGAGAGACAGAGGGGGGCTGAGAGAAAGAGGGGGGCTGAGAGACAGTGGAGGGGTCTGAGAGACAGTGGAGGGGACTGAGAGACAGACAGAGGGGGGTCTGAGAGACAGAGGGGGGTCTGAGAGACAGAGGGGAGCTGAGAGACAGAGGGGGAGAGCTGAGAGACAGGGGAGAGCTGAGAGACAGAGGAGGAGAGCTGAGAGACAGAGGAGGAGAGCTGAGAGACAGAGGGGGGTCTGAGAGATAGAGGGGAGCTGAGAGACAGAGGAGGGGCTAAAAGAGGGGGGACTGAGAGACACGGGAACTGAGAGACAGAGGGGGGTCTAAGAGACAGGGGGGTCTGAGAGACAGAGGGGGGAGCTGAGAGACAGAGGAAGAGCTGAGAGACAGAGGGGGGACTGAGAGACAGAGGGGGAGAGCTGAGAGACAGAGGGGGAGAGCTGAGAGATAGAGGAGGGGGCTGAGAGACAGTGGGGGGATCTGAGAGACAGAGGGGGAGCTGAGAGACAGAGGAGGAGAGCTGAGAGACAGAGGAGGAGAGCTGAGAGATAGAGGAGGAGAGCTGAGAGACAGAGGAGGGGTCTAAGAGACAGAGGGGGGTTCTTAGAGACAAAGGGGGGTCTGAGAGACAGAGGGGGGGTCTGAGAGATAGTGGGGGGCTGAGAGACAGAGGAGGGGGCTGAAAGAGGGGGGACAGAGAGACAGAGGGGGGGACTGAGAGACAAAGGGGGCAGAGAGACAGAGGGGAGGGCTGAGACAGACCACATAGCACTGTCCCTTTCTGCAGTCTCTCCTCTGCTCACCTCCCCACTGTCTCAGTGTTCTGGCATGTTTGTGTAGGATGCCAGGTACCTGATGGCCATCAGCGGCAGTGCCGAGTCTCCCTCTTGATCCGGGGGGGTGCTCACGCTGCTCTGCTCCTAACAGCGGCGCATGTTCTCTTCCTCCGGGCTCCCAGTCATCCTGCCCTCCGGCCCAGGCCACATGGTTCCTGGAGCAGAGAGGAGGTGGAGGAATTCGAGGTTCTGGGAGCGCCGGGGTGGCCGCGCTCGCTACTGTCCGCCTCTTCGGTGCTCAGGGAGGGGGTGGAGCTCTTCTCACTCGGAATTTTATATCCAACTGCCCTCCTCGATGGCCACCTTCCCCGAATCCCCGCCGCTGTTTGCTGCCACGCTCCCGCTGCCGCCGAACTGCATAAAAAAACGGGCCACAAAAAAAAAATTATTTTTTGTGAGGGCTGCTGTTTGCTGCCACGCTCCCACTGCCGCAAAACTGCATAAAAAAACGAACCACAAAAAAAATATATATATATTTTTTTTTTTTTGTGAGGGCCACTGTTTGCTGCCACGCTCCCGCTGCCGCCGAACTGCATAGAAAAACGGCCCACAAAAAAAATATATATATATATA
This sequence comes from Rana muscosa, assembly GCA_029206835.1. NCBI lineage: Eukaryota > Metazoa > Chordata > Amphibia > Anura > Ranidae > Rana > Rana muscosa. The sequence goes on along the minus strand of CM055119.1, from coordinate 130,375,875 downwards.
TATATATATTTTTTTTTAAACGGCCCACTGAGCCATCGGCCCACCGGGAAACTCCCAGTAGTCCCTATGGCCAGTCCATCCCTGTCTGTAGGTTAGCAATGCTTAACCCATGGTTGCCATATTTTCTCTAATTTGCGGATCTTATCATTTTCTATGGCTTCCATTTTAGCATGGATAAGGGCCTTATTCATTCTGTGTTTAGCTTTGGCCACAACCATAGTCAGGGATTTCCACACTTTGGCAATAGTTTGGCAGCTGTGACAAGCTGTACGATCCATTTTTTTAACAGAAGAAAAATAGGGCTTTGATCTGTTCCAAAAAACGGATGTTGAGGAAAGCGGATGTAAATGGATGATCATCCATTTACATACGTTTTTCCTATTGAGATGCATTGATGTCTGGTTTTCATCTGTCAACAGATGGATGAAAAACTGACAAACTGTCCGCATGTGTGAATAGAGTCCAATGCCCTGTACACACGATCGGAAATTCCAACAAGAAAAGTCCGATGTGAGCTTTTGGACGGAAATTCCAACCGTGTGTATGCTCCATCTGAATTTCCACCAACAAAAGATTGAGAGCCGGTTCTCAAATTTTCAGACGGAAAAGATTCCTATCGGAAAATCCGATCATCTGTAGCAATCTGACACGCAAAATTCAGACGCATGCTCGGAAGCATTGAACTTAATTTTCTCGGCTCGTATCGTACGTCACCGCGTACTTGACGGTCGAAAGTTCTGAGATCTTTTGTGTGGCCGTGTGTATGCAAGCCAAGCTTGAGCGGAATTCCGTCGGACAAACCATCTAAGGTTTTTCAGACGGAAAATCCGATCGTGTGTACGCGGCATGAGGCCTGATTCACACCTATTTGCACGAAAGAACATGTTCCATATGAAACCATGTTAAATGGACTGTAGTGTCCAAATCTGCAAAATACAAAAAGCACTAAAAATGCATAGGTTTGAATCAGGCCTTGGCATGCACCAAGCAAAGAGAAGACAGCAGAATTATCAGCAACAGTTTGAGCAAAATCAGTGGCTACAGGCGCAGAGGAATCAGCAGAAAGGAAACCATCCAGAGAATGCACCAGCAAGTACTGATCTGCAGCCAGCTGCACTAGATGGCTAAACCAGGTTCTGATAAACATTCTGTTGGAATAAATCCATTTCAGATCCTTGATAAAAACTGCTGCTAATGTCATCTTGTCCTGGAGAGGTGAGGGTGTTATCGACATGGCTACATTAACAAGCCTCTGTCCTTTATGATTTTAAAAATATCCTTTTTGATTTTGTTTTCAGTTTTTCATAGTTTTTTTAATCAGACAGACGTTGGCTTCAACTCCCACAATGTTTTTTCATCCTTTAAAGAAGGCAGACATTTTTTTTAACTATATGAACAAGCCCAGAAGATCAATGATCTGAAGAGGAGGCACTGTGGGGAGCATATAATTATCTTATTTAAATTTACCAATTAGTTAAGCCGTTTTTTAGAGATTTTTTTTTATTTATAATCAGTCCTAAAAGTAGGTTTGCTTGTACTGAAGATGACCTTCTCCTATAACTATATAAGAGGAAATTTAGTTTGAATTGAAAATGTATTCTACAATGTCAACAGACTATGACAGACATAAGGTCATGTAGCAAAACTAGTAACAGATGGGTTACATCATCACCCATTTCTGCCTGTCTTATCAAAAGCTAAACAGAGTTAATTTTCTTGGTGAAATGGAACACTATGGGGGTTATTTACGAAAGGCAAATCCACTTTGCACTACAAGTGCAAACTATAGGTACAAAGTGCACTTGAAATCGCACTGAAAGTGCACTAGGAAGTGCAGTCGCTGTAAATTTGAGGGGTAGATCTGAAATGAGGGGAAGCTCTGCTGATTTTATCATCCAATCATGTGCAAACTAAAATACTGTTTTTTTTCCCCTGCATGTCCTACTCGGATCTACAGCCACTGCACTTCCAAACAGTGGCGGTGCGTCCATAGAGGGTGCAGGAGCGCCGCCCCCCTCGCTCCTGCGCCGCCACTGAAAAACAATACATACATTCATGCATTGCATGAATGTATGTATTGTCGCCGCTGCCGCCCACTATTCAGATGGCCAGCCCCCTGGTGAGCGCCGGCCATCTGAATAACGGCAGCTGGTTGGCTGTGGAAGTGTCTATCAGAGCCAGTGGCTCTGATAGGCTTTCCGATTACAGCCTGAGGGCTGTAATCGGCTTCCAAATAGTTAACCAGGGGACGCACGGGGGGTGCGTTCCCTGGTTAACACTGACACGCATCTCAGCCAATCAGGTTCACCGGATCACCGGATCTGGTTACCAGTAACCTTATTGGCTGAAGTGACATCGAGGGCGGGACTACATCGAAGGATCGTGGAGGAGGATCCAAGGAAGGCTGACCGAGAAAGTTAAGTGCCAGGCGGGGGGCGGGGGGGCAAACTGGCGGCAATTGATGGGCACAGTGGCGACAATGGCATGGCACAGTGGCTGTGTTTGGCATGACACAGTGGCGACAATTGATGGGCACAGTGGCGACAATGGCATGGCATGTCACAGTGTCTGCGTTTGGCATGGCACAGTGGCGACAATTGATGGGAACAGTGGCGACAATGGCATGGCACAGTGGCTGCGTTTGGCATGGCACAGTGGCAACAATTGATGGGCACAGTGGTGACAATGGCATGGCACAATGGCGACAATTGATGGCATGGCACAGTGGCGACAATTGATGGGCACAGTGGCGATAATTGATGGCACAGTGGCTGCGTTTGATGGCTGGCACAGTGGCGACAATTGATGGGCACAGTGGCTGCGTTTGATGGCATGGCACAGTGGCTGGGTTTGATGGCATGGCACAGTAGTGACAATTTTATGGCACAGTGGCTGCGTTTGATGGGCACAGTGGCTGCGTTTGATGGGCATAGTGGCAGCAATTGATGGGCACATTGAGGCTGCAATTTATGTTTTTTTTTTTCATTTGTTTGCGCCCCCCAAAAATTTTGAGCACCAGCCGCCACTGCTTCCAAATGCACTTTCAGTGCAATTTCAAGTGCACTTTTCACTTATAGTTTGCACTTGTAGTGCAAAGTGGATTTGCCTTTCGTAAATAACCCCCAAAATTTAATGACTGACCCCTGCACAGTACACTATTAGTAATTGTTCATTAAACTATTAATAGTTTTTATGTCAAGAGAGATGAATTGACTAGTTAAGGAGAACACATGCATCTCTGTATTTGTATAGGAAAATTAATCTACTTATCTCTCATTTTTCTTAGTTCATTACTGCATTATTATTAAAAGGAAATTGCTACAAATTAATAAAAATAATGGGGTTGATTTACTAAAGGCAAATAGACTGTACCCTTTTCAAGTGCGGGTGTACTCTGCAAGGTAATTTGCTCCAGAGCTTAGCTAATGGAGTAAAGCTTAACTTTGCAAAGAAAACCCAATCGCATGGTTAAGAAAACAAAAAAATGAATTTTGCTTGCACATGATTGGATGATGGAAGTCAGCAGAGCTTCCCCTCATTTACTAAGCTATGGAGCAAATTCCCTTGCAGAGTGTGTCTGCACTTGTGCACAGTTTATTTGCCTTTATTAAATAAACTCCAAACTGTTAAATTATATTTATGGACTGGTTTGCACTTGCAATGTGCAAAGCCTATTTTCCTTTAGTAAATCGACTCCAATGTGTTAAAGTATGTTTTTGAACAGTTTTGTTCAATATTACAAAATGGGTTTTTAACTTACGTTGCAACCCCAGCTTGGTTAAAAGTAATAGAACCTCATAATGTGGTTTATAGTATTATAATGAACAATGTTTAAAGGAAAACACAATTAGCTCATCCCAATGACAAAATTTACATCTAAATCAAACCTGACTGTATATTGGCAAAATAAACATTGATCCTCACAGGTGGCAATATAAATCCAATATTTTATTCATCCAAATGAAATGTTAATCACTTCAATACCAGGCACTTATACACCTTCCTGCCCAAGCCAATTTTGAGCTTTCAGCGCTGTCGCAATTTGAATGACAATTTTGCGGTCATGCAACACTGTACCCAAACAATTTTTTTATGATTTTTTTCCCACAAATAGAGCTCTCTTTTGGTGGTATTTGATCGCCTCTGCGATTTTTATTTTTTGCATAACAAATAAAAAAGAGCAAAAATTTTGAAAAAAAAATAAGTTTTTCTTTGTTTATGTAAAAAAAAAAATGTAAATAAGTACCTTTTCTACTTCAATGACGGGCACGGATAAGGCAGCATTAACGGGCACTGATAAGGCGACACTGATGGGCACCGATGAGGTGGCACCAATGAGGTGGCACCGATGAGGTGGCACTGATGATGGGCACTGATAGGCGGCACTGATGGGCACTGATAGGTGGCACTGATGGGCACTGATATGTGGCACTGGTATGCGGCACTGATGGGCACTCATAGGCGGCACTGATGGGCACTCATAGGCGGCACTGATGGGCACTTATAGGCAGCACTGATGGATACTTATGGGTGGCATTGATAGGTGGCACGGATGGGCACTGATAGGTGGGCACTTATGGGCACAGATGGGCACGGGTGGGCACTGATAGGTGGCACTGATGGACACTGGTAGGTGGCACTGATGACACTAGTAGCTGGCATTGCTGGGCATCATACATTTTGGCTGTGCCATGATGGTGCCAGTCAGTGCCCATTTGTGGGCACTGATTGGCATATGTTTTTTATATATTTGTGCATGTGGATGGCCATGGGGGACTTACATGGCCATCCACATGCTTGGGGCTTCCCTGGTGGTCCTGGGGGGCTTCCCTGGTGGTCCAGTGTGGGTATCCGGGGGGGGGCTGTGCTGATAAACAATCAGCGCGAACCCCCCCTGTCAGGAGAGCCGCCGATCGGCTCTCCTCTACTCGCGTCTGTCAGACGCGAGTGAGGAAGGGCCGATCAACGGCTCTTCCTGTTTACATCGTGATCAGCCGTGATTGGACACGGCTGATTACGTGGTAAAAAGCCTCCGCCGGAGGCTCTTTACCAAGATCAGTGCAGCGGTGTGTCAGACTGACACACCGCTCCACCGTTCGCCGCGATGCGCGCCCCCCCGGGCGCGCGGCGGCTGTTATCCTGCAGGACGTCAATGGACGTCCAGTGTGGATAACAGAACCACTTCCCGGACGTCAATCTCCTATTGACTGGGCGGGAAGTGGTTAAAGTACATGTAAAACCTAACTGAATGACATCTAGCTTGCTAGAACACTGCAGGGTTTATTTACTAAAACTGGAGAGTGTAAAATCTGGTGCAGCTGTGTATGGTAGTCAATCAATTTCTAACGTCAGCTGGTTCAATTAAGCTTTGACCAAAAAAAAAATGGAAGCTGATTGGTTTCTATGCAGAGCTGCATCAGATTTTGCACTGCTCAGTTTTAGTTAAGCAATCCCTATGTATCATATACAATTGGCTTTTTCAATATGTAAAATTATTTTTCCATTTCTTTTTTTGTACTCTTGTTGCATATTAGGACTACTGATATCCTCCAACCTCTTTTAAGGCACTTCTTATGCACATGAGGCTGCAGGGCTAGTTTACTGCTGTTAACAAAAATGTAATTGAAGCACAACACCATTACTAAAATGTAGTCATCACGAAAAAAAAGCAGCCAGCAACTCCATAACATCAAGTGTATTTATTGTAAAGCCTTCGCAGTGTGTACAGTCAGTGGCAGACGCGTTTCGTCGATAAGCCTTGTTCACAGGTAAATGGGAGGACACCTTAGCTTGGACACCCTGACTACCACTTCCAAAGTAATATGCTGTTTTCCACCGCTCTGAGCCATACAATGCCCTTCAATTGAACCATTACTAAAATATCCAGAGGGGCAAACCAAAGAGTAGCCAGTGTGCCACATAGAAAGAAATTGGAGGCTGACAGCTCCCGCAGCTAATCATGGAATCATGAACATGGAATCTATGGATCCAATACACCCTCCAATAAGGAGGATATAACCTTAACCATAATATCAGTCTCATTTAGATCAGCCTGTTGAACGTGTTTATTTAATACATAGAATAGAGAAATCACCAGGTGCCTATGAGGAGTGCAGACCTTCCCATTGGCAAATCAGTGTGAGAAGAAAGGTGAAACAAACAGCAACTTCTTCAAAGATAAAGAAGCTATTAAGTGGGATTGGGTTTCAAAGGAACATAACTGTGGAACTGAGGGCAATTTGGGACCTCCTGGAGCCTATCTGGAAAAACTTCCAGTATGCAATCCTCATATCCTGCCTTGTTGCTAGGACATGAAAGCCAAGGGTCCTTCCTCTCACAGTGTGAGATCTGCTGTATAGAGGATTTGAAGAAGATCACACCAGGTCACATTCAAAGGGTGGCTGGTAATGCAGAGATAACCTATACCCAGAGTGAGGGGTGAGTTTACTGAGGCAATTCCAGTCCTCAAGGTGCCCCAACAGGTCATGTTTTCAGGTTTTCCATTATTTTGCATAGGTGATTTGATCTGTTTCACTGCCTCAGTAATTACCACAGCAGTTTCATCTAAAGGAAATCCTGAAAACATGACCTGTTGGGGCGCCTTGAGGACTGGAGTTGAGAAACGCTGTTAGAGACATATAGTATATATATAGTAATATAGTATAGTAATATAAGAGTCTGCGCACCTTTTTTATCTTTAATATTATTTGTAACTTTTTATTATTTGTATCCGAAGGACGTAGACCCCTCTCACACTGAGGCAATTTTCAGGGGTTTTAGCGCTAGAAATAGCGCCTGTAAAGCGCATGAAAACTGCCTCCCATTCATTGCAATGGGTGCTTTCACACCCGGGCGATGCGCTTGTGGGACGTTAGAAAAAGTTCTGTAAGCAGCATCTGTGTGGCGGTTTGGCAGCGCTCTCAAAATGCCCCTGCCCATTGCAATGAATGGACGCCTGAAAAGCGATTCGGAAGCGCCGAAACACGGGAGTTTTTAACCCGTTCTTTGGGGTTAAGAAAAGAAAAAAGGGGGTTCCCCTGGGTGAACTTTTAAGGCACTGGTAGTATTAATTCCAAATATACGGGATATTGAAGTAAAAAATTGCTTTTATTCACAATTATACATATTTATCAAAAAATGAAATATTAAATTAAAACATACAGTTCCAAAGATTGTCACCATATAGGTAAATACATGAAAACCTCATTTACACCCAACGCGTTTCGGGTTAACCTTCTTCAGGGGTGTGTAGAGAAGGACAATTAGTTCATGTATTATAAATGTAGTAGGAGAATGATGAATATTTCATTGGATGCGATTTTTTAAAAGCATTGAAAAAATAAACAGCACGCTGGGTTCTGTCAATTGAGTTGCCAGTCAAGCAAGAAGTGGGTATCAGAATATACAATTAATGCAGGTTTGAGAAGGACATTTATAAGGAACAGGTGTTCATCCCGTTAGGGAGAAATTATTCCAAAGATCGAGAAGCCGGTGGATCAATCAGAAGAGATATACTGGGACTGGGGTAGAGGTCCCTGAGTATATGAGATCCGTAAAAGACTTAATAATGTCCGCTGTCAATCAGTACACTGTATTATTGACGTAGTCAACCTCACACCATGACAGTCCAGCAAAGAGTGTACTGTTTGACAGCGGACATTATTAGGTCTTTTACGGATCTCATATACTCAGGGACCTCTATCCCAGTCACAGTATATCTCTTCTGATTGATCCACCGGCTTCTCGATCTTTGGAATAATTTCTCCCTAACGGGATGAACACCTGTTCCTTATAAATGTCCTTCTCAAACCTGCATTAATTGTATATTCTGATACCCACTTCTTGCTTGACTGGCAACCCCATTGACAGAACCCAGCGTGCTGTTTATTTTTTCAATGCTTTTAAAAAATCGCATCCAATGAAATATTCATCATTCTCCTACTAAATTTATAATACATGAACTAATTGTCCTTCTCTACACACCCCTGAAGAAGGTTACCCCGAAACGCGTCGGGTGTAAAGAAGGTTTTCATGTATTTACCTATATGGTGACAATCTTTGGAACTGTATATTTTAATTTAATATTTCATTTTTTGATAAATATGTATAATTGTGAATAAAAGCAATTTTTTACTTCAATATCTCGTATATTTGGAATTAATACTACCAGTGCCTTAAAAGTCCACCCAGGGGAACCCCCTTTTTTCTTTTCTCATATATACTGGATGTGGCACAAGCATATATTTGCCATTCACCCCCCCCCCTTCTTCTTTGGGGTTAAAAGCGCCCCGCTAACGGGCTAAAAGCGGCACAAAAGTGCCACTGAAACAGGGGTAAAGCACCGCTTTACCGCTAACGGCTGGAGCTTTCAGTGTGAAAGCAGCCTGAGTGCATTATTTTCCTATTGCACCTAGCACATAAAATGTTAGTGTTACGTTTATATTTGATGACAGCATAGTGTGTGCTGGAGTTCAATTTTAAAGCACACTTGTTGCATGGGCAAAGCACTGGTTTGATTAAAGAGATGGAAATTGCTATACTTTCAAAGACATTGAGATTAAGGCACTAGTGCAGGGGTCTCAAATTGGTGGCCCTCCAGCTGTTGCGAAACTACAAGTCCCATCATGCCTCTGCCTGTGGGAGTCATGCTTGTAACTGTCAGCCTTGCAATGCTTCATGGGACTTGTACTTTCACAACAGCTGGAGGGCCGCCAGTTTGAGACCCCTGCACTAGTGCAACCTTTTATGTATTTCCATTATATGAAAATAACAATTCAAAAGAACTGTAGAAAGCTAACATTTTTGGTTGTTAGCAAAGAATTTACAGAGCCCTGGCCTGTTTTTTATCTTCAAGATATTTGTAGATGATAGCATCGTGTGTGCTGTAAATACATTTCTTGGCAACATTCTTGTTTCAAATTTAAAAAACAGAACCTGAAGTGTAAATAGTAGTCGCTTCTTCCTGAACAAACCAATTACCGTATTTATCGGCGTATAACACGCACTTTTTTCCCCTTAAAATCAGGGGGAAATCGTGGGTGCGTGTTATACGCCGATACCCACTGATCCCGGCGATCTCCGCTGACTGAGCGGAGCGCAGCGATCGCCGCCGAGATACACATAGCCGAGTGTACTCGGCTATACTCGGCTTTTTCTCGGCTCTGCTCACAGTCACGCCCAGTCCCGCCATTGGACCTGTGATATGTCCATCATAGGGCGGGACTCGGCGTGACTGTGAGAGGAGAGCCGAGAAAAGCCGAGTATAGCCGAGTACACTCGGCTATGTGTATCTCGGCGGCGGCTCCGCCCAGTCCCTGCGTCCCTGCGCTCCCTGCGTTCTCGGCGGCGTTCGCCCCGCTCCGCCTAGTCTCTGCGGCGATCTCGGCGGCGCCAATTTTGAAAACTGGGGCAAGGCTGCACTTAGCAAAGGCTGCACTGGACACTGGGCAAAGCTACACTGGGCAAAGGCTGCACTGGACAAAGCTGCACTGGACACTGGGCAAAGGCTGCACTGGGCAAAGGCTGCACTGGACACTGGGCAAAGCTGCACTGGACACTGGGCAAAGGCTGCACTGGACAAAGCTGCACTGGACACTGAGCAAAGCTGCACTGGGCAAAGGCTGCACTGGACACTGGGCAAAGGCTGCAATGGACACTGCTGACAAGGCTGCAACGGACACTGGTAAGGCTGCATTTAAATGTAAGTTTTTTTTTTCCTTAAACTTCCCTCCTAAAAGTTTTTTTCCCTAAAATTCCCTCCTAAACTTGGGGTGCGTGTTATACGCCGGTGCGTGTTATACGCCGATAAATACGGTAGCTCCATTTCCTCTGGTCTTCTACACATGAAATAATTTCACAGCTGATAATAATCCTTAAGGTGATGCACTCCAGAGTGAGCCTTCCAGGCTTAGAACAACATGCCAAACGTTGGCATTTGGCCACACGCATTGGGATTTATAAACATATTGTATCCAATTAGTGTATTGAAATAATATGCAAACTACTACTGTAGATAGAAGGAAAAAATATCAATGTTTGTCTGCACAGTGCTGAAAGCACAGCCTGGACCAGCAAACTGGCCACTCTGCTGTTTGCCAAAAGAGTCAATGTACTCAGAAAATTGGGCTAGACTTTGTTTTCTACTGTTAAATTGGCTACTTAGACTTAATCCTCGTACACACGATCCAACTTTATGGCCATAATTGTCTGACGGACGTGTTGTGTCGGATAATCCGACCGTGTGTATGCTCCATCAGACAATTATTGGCTGAATTAACGACAACAAAAGTTGGCTGTTCATGCTCACCAACTGTTGGGCAAGAAATCTGTTACGTCGGTTTATTCGATCGTGTGTACGCAAGTCCGTCCAACTAAAATCCAAAGTACAAACACGTATGCTCAGAACCAATGCTATACATCAGATCAGACAATGCAAATCGAAGGAAGGATTTCTGGACAGCCGCACTCCAAAACTTGTTGCTTTTATTGTAAATAAAAAAACACAGGATACATGCCACAGCAAACAGGGTACCAACTGACGTGTTTTGCACTAAAACTTAGTGCTTAATCATAGCGAACACACATAAAAATGAATGTCAAATATATGCTCTTTCCTACAGGTCACATGGCCAGAGGAATAGTGATTGAAAGTCCAATTAACAAATTGCGGATTGGTGTCTCCTGTGGACACAGGCAAGCCCAAATCATGTGGTTAGGAAAACATGCACACCTATACAAAAGTAAAATCAGGAAAACCACAAAACACATGTCATTTTTCTTGTTTGAAGATAAGAAAAATATTAATATCTATAGGTGAACAACACATATATGAAGGGAAGAGATTTCAAACATGGTAATGATTGAAATCCTATGTGTTGGACATATGTGAATATAATTGAAGTGATGTGTACATAAATAAATGATATGTTTATTTATCTAACAAACAAAAACTTTTTAATTGTGTGTATATAATTTAACCCTTTCATAACTAAGACTATTTCTGACGTTTGGTATTTACAAGTTAAAATGTGTATTTTTTGCTAGAAAGTTACTTAGAACCCCCAAACATTAAATATATTTTTTTTTTAGCAGAGAATCTAGAGATTAAAATGGTGATTGTTGCAATATTTTATATCACGGTATTTGTGCAGTGGTGTTTTAAACGCTACTTTTTGGGAAATATGTACTTTCATAAAGTAAAAAAAAATGAAAAAGAAAAGTTAGCCCAATTTTTTTGTATAATGTGAAAGATGATGTTACGCCAAGTAAACAGATACCAAACATGTTATGCTTTATAATTGCACGTACTCGTAGAATGGCGACAAACTACTGTACCTAAAAATCTCCATAGGCAACGCTTTTTTTTACGGTTACCAGGTTAGAATTACAGAGGAGCTCTAGTGCTAGAATTATTGCTCTCGCTCTGATGATCGCGGCGATACCTCACATGTGTGATTTGAACACGTTTACATATGCGGGCGCGACTTCCGTATGTGTTTTCTTTGCTGTGCAAGCTCGCGGGGAGGGGGGCGCTTTAAAAAATATATATATTATTTATTTTATTTATTTTTAGAATATTAAATTGTGTTTTTAAAATAAAATAAAAATTTGATCACTTTTATTGCTGTCACAAGGAATGTAAACATCCCTTGTGACAGTAATAAGTGGTGACAGGTACCCTTTATGGAGGGATCGGGGGTCTAAAAGACCCCCAATCCCTCCTTTGCACATCAAAGTATTCAGATCGCCGAAAACGGCGATTCTGAATACCGTGTATTTTTTTAAATCCGGTGCCATTGGCAGCCGAGTAACCCGAAAGTGACGCTTCCGTGTTTACATTGCGGAGACTGAATCGAAGCGCTGTATGGCTTTAGTCCAGTCTGGGGCTAGGTGCTGGAGGCTGCGGATCGCAGATCGGGTCTTCCGGTGGGACGGGAGGCCCGGTCAGAGCGGCGAGAGGCGGAGGGAGGGGGGATGTCCCCTCCCGCTCCTCCGGTATAACAACCGAGCGGCTTTTTGCCGCATTGGTTGTTATGCCTGGATAGCCAATCGCCGGCTCTAAACAACGGTACCGGGATGATGCCTGCAGCTGCAGGCATCATCCCGGTATAACCCCCGAAAACCGAGGCCGCATATGTGCATACGCTCGGCGGGAAAGGGATAATATATATAGTACGATATGTGGTTGAGTAAAAAACTTGGTGGAAACAAAAATATTTATATATATCTAAATAAGTCTGAGTACGACTGTAAAGTGAAATAAATTGATGACGTAAAGTGAGCAATGAAATAGAAAAAAGTGTGAAGTAAAAGTCTTGGTTTATGTGTGGTATGTCATGAACTCTTGAGAATGTAGGTAAAATAGGATCGGAAAAAACTGGCAATTTCAGTTGGACGAAACTCAGCTCCCAATCATGAATCTAAACAACTTAAAAAAGAGTTCATGAAAATACACCAAGTGACAATAAATTTGTGAGGGTGATGGTATGAATTATATATAGCAATTTGGCCAATACTACAATAGCAAATAATGCCTGATTCATGTAAGTAGAAATAGAAGATCAGTCTTATACATACTTGTGTATCCTATGTGCTATTTTTATGTATCCATTATCAGCAAAAAATGCTGTAATGTTAACTATATATAAAAAAAAATAGGATAAAAAGATATATGATGACATAATGCGGTATATTGTGTAAATGAACCCAGAGACCAGGGGATGTACATACACATGTGTTGTATCTTATGACATTATATTTTATTCCATCCATAAAATGAAAGGAGCGCAAAAGTGTCAAAAAATGACATCAGACAACAATAGCAGAAGTTGCCCAAAGGGCTCTTTCACACGGAGGTCCGTTCAGGTCCGCCTGTCAGTTTTTTAGGCGGACCTGAAACGGATCCTCCATGCACCCCTATGGAAGCACGGATGTCAGCGGAGACATGTCCGCTGACATCCGCTCCGCCAAAGTGTGACGGAGAAAAACCCTATTTTTCCTTCCGTCGGCGGAGCGGATCGGATGACAACGGACTCTACGGTTCGTCGTCATCCGATTCCCCATAGGGGAGAGCGGCGCTCTGACAGGGCGGTCCCTGCAAAGTGTGCGGGGACCGCCCAGTCATCCGCCGGCTCAGCGGGGATCAACGGAGCGATCCCCGCTGAGCAAGCGGAGCTTCACGGGGCGGATCTTCACGGATCCGCCCCGTGTGAAAGGACCCAAAGGGTGGCGGCAAAGAGCTGAAAAACCACGTGATTTCGGACCAAAATCAACGGAAAAGTTGGATGGAAGTCCGATTGTGTGTACGAGGCTTTAAGCCTCGTACACACGATACGATTGTTGGCAGGGGATTGTCTGTTGACAGACTGTTGTCCTAAAATCTTACCTTTAGTACGCTCCTTTTTTACAATTGTTGTCTAACTTTTGGCCAACAAATGATGAATGGCAGGCTAGAAAAATGTTGGCGGACAACGCTTTGACGTCTGATTTTCGTATGGTCAGTACACAAATCCATCACACAAAAGTTGAAAGTATAAACACGCATGCTCGGAATCAATGCTCACCAAACACAAAATTAGCAGAAGGGGCCCTTAAGGGTGGCACTCAAGAGCTGAAATTCCTCGTAGTACGTCACTACTTTCATGTTTGTGGCACGACAATTGTGTACCGTTAGTATGCAAGACAAGATCCTGGCACACGCCCTTTGGACAAAAATCAGACGCTCGGTTGGCCAACAATCATACCGTGTGTACGAGGCTTTAGGTGTCCAGCTTCTTTGGTGAGTAGACAATATTTGTTATCTCATCTTGCATGGTCACTCTTCTCTTTTTGAATAAATGCTTGAGAACTATTAGCCATTAGCCACTATTAGTCATACATTTTTTGAGTAGCCAGTGACTGTTTTTTATTTATTTTTTTATTTTTTATTTTAGGCTGGCTTCATGTCTATGTGTTGCAGCTCCCCTATGTACCAGTATACCATTAGCCTCTTGCCGACCGCATCACTTATATGTACGGTGACAGAACGGCTCTTCTGTGCCAGATCACATACCTAGCAATTAATCTGGCACTCCTAGGTTGGAGGCATGCGACCTAGCTGTGCTGAGATTAGACACAACAGAAGTCCGATCAGTGGGTGCCGGCCAATGGATGACTGCCGGCACCCGCTGATCGGTGAGGAGAGAGACAGGGAATAAAATCCACCATATCCCTTAGTAAAACCACAACATAGAGCATACAAAAACACGGAATTAATATGAAAATACTGCGATTTACACATAAATAATAGCAGCCAGCACTACAATCTTAACAAAAATTGTGTGAATGAATAAAGTGAAAACACTAAGAATTAAATGTTGAGTATTGACATATCAACATACTTTCATATACAAAATAAATTGCGATTAGCATATACAAAAAACTCTCAAGCCCCGTACACACGATCGGTTTGACTGATGAAAACCGTCCGATGGATGGTTTTCATCAGACCAACCGATCGTGTATGGTACACATCTGTCTTTTTTTCCATCGGTTGGAAAAAATAGAACTTGTTTTAAAATTTTCCGATGGATAAAAAACCGATGGGAATTTCCGATCGTCTATGGGCAAGTCCATCAGTTAAAAAACCCACGCATGCTCAGACTGAATTAGGAGACGGGAGCGCTCGTTCTGGTAAAACTAGCGTTCCTAATGGAGAGAGCACATTCGTCATTCTGCAAGTTATTGCTTCGTTTAATGCAGCGCATGTTTTGTTGCTTTAGAACGGTCTTTAAAATGTCATTTTGGCAGCAGATCTTTCTCATGAGTTCGGAGAAACGTATGTCTTTCTTCTTTCTTGTGATCTTAGGAATAATTAGTTTAATTCTTCAAGGCCGACCTCACAAATTACACCTTTTTTTTGGTTTTGTCTTAAAATTTGTGGTGCATTTTTTGGTGTGTCAATTTCTCCGAACAACATATTTTTTTTATTTTTTACTCATAGAGGTTGGTGTCCCTTGTTATTAATTACACATTGTATTTATGAAATCTTATTGCTACTTAAAAAAACAAACACATCAGGCATGTATGTTGGCTGAAATCAAATTTCCCTTTATTTCGGAAAAAAAACAAACAAAAACCGAAGGGCAACTATTCAGAAATTAGCAGAGAATATGAAGTCATTAGATCCCAAATGCAGACCTGACTATGATCAATAATAAAATCAACAACAGCATGAAATCAGGAGCAGCAGCCAAAGACATACATCATCCCAAGCTGTGGTACTCCATCAACCTTCAATTTCTGGATAAGCAGCTCGAGGCCAGGGAATCACCTCCTGCTCTTCCCTGTAGCCTTCCTTCCATGCCTCTCTGCAGCGTTCTCTCCACGGCCCCGTCCACGCACCCTTGCAGGCTGGGCCACTGTGGGTGGTGATGTGGCAGGAGGAGGAGGAGAAGGAGGAGAGGGATTGGCCTGCTGCGAGATATGGGTGGCCTCAGTCAGCAGCCCCCTCGCCCCCATGTGTACGGCCATATATATGAGGTGCTCACAAAGAGCCCGTTGTCCCGCCTCCATTCTGAGCAACTTATCCGCCAGATAGGTGCTAAAGCCCTCCGTAGGGTTGAGGGGGGCCCTCATAATGGCAGCAGCCTCCTGAATCATCTTTAGTGACTCCTCCTCCACTTGTGTCATCCGCCGTTGTTTTGGCGGTCTGACGTGGAGGGGAGCCACTTGGGAGACGGTGCTGCCACTAGGCCTGGGGACCTGCTGAGTCCCACTTGGCCCTGCCTCCTCCTGCCTGCCACACTCCTGACCCTCTTCCTCCTGGCTTGCCTCATCCTGTTTTAAAAATAAAATGAAAAATTGGATTATTTGGGGAATCTATCACACACAATTTTGATCTCATTACAGTTTTTTTTTTTGGGGGGGGGGGTGATATCATTTATGGCTAATCCAAACAGTTCAACAAAATATTACTTAGTGGACAATAATTATGATCAAAAATACTATACCTGGCTGAAGATGCGAAGATCTGGCTCTTCTAGCTCGGTAGACTCCTCCTCTGCCTCTGCAGGGGTGGAGGGAAGGGTGGAAGGAACGCTGGAGGGAAGGGTGGAAGGAAGGGTTGAGGGAAGGCTGGTAATAGATTCCCTGGCCTCGATCTGGTCATCCAGAAATTGAAGATGTCTGTAGTACCACAGCTTGGGCTTTACTACATCGTCGGCTGCTGCTCCTGATCTCTTTGACTGGCGCACTTCCTTGTATTTTTTTTATACAAATTACGCAGGTTGTTGATTTTATTATTGATCATAGTGTAGTCTGCATCTGGGATCCATGGCTTCATATCCTCTGCTAATTTGGTAATAGTTGACCGACGTACATCACTTTTGTGGTACGCAGGGTGTTTCAGTTCCCACAGGTTGCGCTGTTCCTTATATTTTTCAATAAAAGTCAGCATCACCTCCGGCTCTCGTAGTTTATGCATCTTTTTGGATCATCAAGTAAAAAAAAAAGTAAAGAAAAGGATCAGAATTGATTCTCCTCAACTTATCACAATATTGCCCTTTACAATCATGAACCATTATAGGCCACTGCAGGCCCGAGTTCCCTTCTTACCTTAGTTCACTTCGTTGGTTCACTTCCGGTCGTCCGTACTCCGCGCATCCCTAATAACGTCTTTCCCCTTTTTATACCCTGCGCATGCGTGTAACTCCGCCCTCGACGCCCGCCCATGACGGACTTTTTCAGCATTTCCCCGCCCCTTAACGATCGGCGCACAGTGTGAGACGGCGACATGTCGCAGACACAGGTGGCTTCTTTATTAGAAATTACCGATGAGGAAAGCCCGGAGGCGGAAACGTCCCGATCCTGTAAAAAAAGATACAAGGCGACTAATATGTATTTTTCTGAGATGGCGGAGATGGTGGACATTCTGCGGAGGAAGGATTACGACGGCAAGCATGGCCCATACGACACCCCTAATCTCCGGAAGTCACAAATTATGGACAAAGTGGCGAAGACTCTCTATAAAAAATATGGGGTCAGGAGATCCAAGGAACAACTCCGTAAAAGGTGGTCAGACCTGAAGCTCAGGGAGCCGGAGCAGTATAGGAAGCTTATAAAAAGCATTGAAAAAAGTAAGTTTATTTTACTGTGTTCTTTCACATTGTAATATGCATTCTTCCATGTTTTGCAACATGTGCTTGGCTTGACTGGTTTCACATTTTAAAATCTCAACTTTTATGTTAAGTGGAGATTCCACTTATTTGCTAAATGTGTTGTAAACATAATTGCTGCTCTTCCCCCAAACATGTTTGGCACATATCCACGTAAACTACATGTGGGCATGCCTCATTTTACTTCAACAATGTTTATCTACACATTGTTGGCTAGATGATGTGTTGTAAGGAAATGTAGAATGTGAATGAAAGGATAAACTGTATTCTGGGTAAAGGAGATGACACTCCAGCAGTTGTGTACTCTTTTTTGTTCTTCATCAAGATACTATACTCTGGGCCACGTGACCAAATTTCTTAACGGTGTCACACACAGGTGGTCCAGTGGATACCTTGGTGGTTATCCAAGTGTATTTGTGAGTGTCCTCCAAAATAACATGTTGCTTTGTTGAGTTTGCAAGATCTCATATGTTCATCTTGAAACTCAGGGCCAAATATCAATTGGACCCCACTTTAAAACATTGAGAATCCATTTTCAGGCCTAAAATGTCTGTGTGCTAAAGGCTACATTTTTTTTGCTATTCCCATAGGGGAGAGGAGAGTGGGAGGACACCATGCTCATGAGACGAGGAACCCAACACCACAGAAACTCCCCGAAGATCCCAAAGCAGACCAAGTTCAGCAGGTTCAGGAAGCGGAGGGGGAGAAAGTGGAGGTGGAGGAAGGGGAGGTGGAGGAAGGAGAGGTGGAGCTTATCAGCACAACAGGTCAGTGTCTGTCACCACAACTTCAAGGTAAATCCTGATGTAGGCCTGCATAGTTTTAAAATATTTGTTTCTTTTTAGGGACTGAATGTGGGGGTGTGTCAGGAAGTCCAAATCCTCCATTCTCGAGTGCCAGCGCCAAAATAATCATTCAGGAAATCATGGAATGCAGTAGCAAAATGGACATTATGAGAAAGAGAATGATTGTGATTGAGCAAAAATATAAAAACATGATAGATATTTTGGGGAGAATAGTGTGAACCCCCCCTTTTTGTGTGTTTTGTTATGTGTCAGAATTTTTCTATGGGATTTCCACCAGCCCAAATGTGAGGATGCACACACTGAAGACTCAACATGTGCTATCTGCCGTCACAGTATATCTATGTCCCTGTTTTGGGGGTGCAACCTCTTCCTCCCTCCTCAAGTAGGGGAGGCCCAACTGATGACACATAATTTGTGGAGAATTTCCGTAAAAAATTGTGCAACAAGCAGCAGCAGTAGACAATGTTGTTGAGTTTATAATCCGCCAAATTTATAGCTGTCTGGAACAGGCGGAACCGGCTGGCCATTATCCCGAAGGCATTCTCCACAACTCTCCGGGCTCTGGCATTCTCCACAACTCTCCGGCCGTTCTTCCCCACGTCCACATACAGGAACTCGTACTGTGCCGACACCACTGCCATTAACACTATGCTATTAAAACCATTATAGTTCAAATAGTATGACCTCGAACGGGCTGGCGGCACTATGTGGACGTGCTTCCCATCAATTGCCCCTCCGCAGTTGGGGAAATCCCACCGCTGGGCAAATTGGGAGGCCACAGTCAGCCATTCCTGTGGTGTGCTAGGGAACTGTGGAGTCAAACAAAAAGAAGACATTAGTACGGTTTATGTTTACAGTGCAAGCAGATTACACGCAAAAACAGTGTTGACCAACATCATTCTAACATTATTATTTAAGGGAGTTTTTCCTACCAATAAACAAAGGCCCACTTAGCAGATGCCTCACCCCCGCTGAGTGGACATTCTAAAATAATCTAAGGGGGGGCCTAAGGTGATTGTGGGGGATCCAAAAAAAGGCTCTACCACTCTGCTGAGCTTGATTGAGAGCTAAAAAAATGTTAACATCTTTAGGGGGGGGGAGGGTTGTCAAACTACGCGGACAATGACCCCAAAAAAAGGAAAAGGAAAATAGAAGGCTAGCTGGGTTTGCGCCGACGATAGCATGCTGGAGAGGTTAGTGAAGGGAAATAGGCATGTAGGGCCCAAAAAGGCCTTTACAGGTAAAAAAATGCATGGGGAAAATGGGGACATTACCAGGATATTACAAACAGACAAATTTGGGTTAGGAGGGAAAAAAAAGAGAAGATTCTAAAACAATCAAAACATATAATGTGAGGTTAAAGGAGCAAAATTACCTTCATATAGTCCTTCTGCAGGACCTGAATGATGGCCGAACACGTCTCAGGGATAATGATCCCGAGAGCCTGGGGGGAGATGCCTGTTGAGAACTTGAGGTCCTGCAAGCTTCTCCCAGTTGCCAGGTATCTCAACGTGGTAATAAGCCTCTGCTCGGCAGTGATGGCCTGGCGCATCACAGTGTCCTGCCTCGTGATATAGGGGGACAGCAAATCCAACAGACGGTGAAATAAGGGGTCCGTCATCCTGAGATAATTCCTGAAATCATCAGGATTATTCTCATGGATTTCCCGCAGCAGAGGCATATGAGAGAATTGGTCCCGCTGGAGCAACCAATTCTTAGTCCATGAACTCCTCCTCACCCTGTTCACAGACTGAACTCGGGTTACAGTGTTAACTGCAACACCAAGCCCAAAGCCAGCACGAGCTCGAGAACGAGAACGCACTTCAAACATGGTTTTAAACCGGTCGGCTGGTCAGAACGCACTCAAACAGAACGCACCGTGGGACAGCAAGGCCTGAGAAGAACGACCTGAAAAACAGTAAACGAACGGCCAAGAAGGCACTGCAAGGCAGTAACGACCTGACTGCACGCACTGAATCACAAATACAAACCCACAAGCACAAACTGAACACCAGGAAACGATCTGCAAAGCACGGAGCCTGAAAAGCGCGAATTGGCTCTCACCAAACTTTTACTAACGCGGTAACACAAAATCAGCAAAAGCAGCTCAAGGGGTGGCGCCATTAGATTTGTTCGGCCCTTTTATAGCGCGTTGTACGTTTTGTACGTGCCGTCGTTTTCTTGCCGTCGGTTTTTTAACTGATGGTGTGTGGCCAAGACTGATGAAAAACAGTTTCATCGGATTTCCAAAGGTCAAATCCATCGGACGAAAATCCATAGGTTATCCGATCGTGTGTACAGGGCTTTACACCGTCATCTGCTTGATAGTGTCTTGTTTTGTTTCATCTCATGGTGTCTTGTTTCGTCTACAAAGACTTCAACTGGGGTATGACCCAGTCATACCCCAGTTGAAGTCGTGTAGACGAAATGCGTCAGTTTGATTAGTTCTTTCCATGCCATTGCGCCTTTTTTAATTTGATGTTTTTGTGATCACAGAGGAGATTTTTTACTTAATGCAATACATCTTAGAATCTATGTAAAGCCTTTTTTATTCCAAATAAACCTGTAACCATAAGTTTTTTCACTATGTGGAGGCTTTCTGTTGTTTTTTATGGATGCTCTTAACCATAAACCTACCAAAATTTTCTGTGGTGGAAGGAGTTTTTTTTTTACCATCTGGGACATTGCCACCCCATATTCTCACATGCCGGGTCGAGGTTGCCTGAGGTGGCTCAGCTGAAGAGGAGGAATTGCACCACTTGCTATCCAGAGCTTTGATATCACATGCCTGATTGATGCAACCTTCTGGTAAGCGTATTTAATCTTCTCCCCTGGGTGGTGGATGCATACATGGCGGTGACTCCTTTAGTCCTACACTCCTGGATTCCTTCCCATCAATATATACTTATGGATTCATGTTTTACTCACCAATGAGACTATACTACCAATGTTGATTTACAATTTGCACAGTGCACTTTATTTAGAAACACTATCAATCAGATAATGGTGTTAGAGTTTTTTGTATATGCTAATCACTATTTATTTTGTATATCACAGTATGTTGATATGTCAATACTCAACATTTGATTCTTAGGGCTGCACTGTTTTCACATACAAAAACACGTTAGGCACACAGTTAACTCTCTGATCGCCCTAGATGTTTAACCCCTTCCCAGCCAGTGTCATTAGTACAGTGACAGTGCATATTTTTAGCACTGATCACTGTATTAGTGTCACTGGATTCCACAAAGTGTCAACAGTGTCAGTTAGTGTCAGTATGTCTGCCACAATGTTGTAGTTCTGCTGTACATCGCTGCTCGCCACCATTAGTAGTATATAAGAAACAAATAGATACAAATTATACTATATATCACATAGATTGTAGACGCTATAACTTTTGCGCAAACCAATCAATATACGCTTATTGGGATAATTTTTACCAAAAATATGTAGCAGAATACATATTGGCTTAAATTTATGAAGAAGTTTGATTTTTTTAATTGGATATTTTTTTTATTTGATATGTTTTATAGCAGAAAGTAAAAATTTATGTTTTCTTTTCAAAATTGTCTGTATTTTTGTTTATAGCACAAAAAATAAAACCTGCAGTGGTGATTAAATACCACCAAAAGAAAGCTCTTTTTGTGGGGAAAAAATTACATGATGTTTATTTGGGTACAGCATTGCATGACTGTGCAATTGAAAGTTAAATGAATGCACTGCCGTATTGCAAAAAAAATGGCCTGGTCATGAGGGGGGATCTTCTAGAGGTCACGTGGTTAGTGTATTTCTTTTGCAGAAATGAAAAAAATCTTTCTATTTACAGTTGTGCTCATAAGTTTGCATACCCTGACAGAATTTATGTTTTCTTGTTCATACATCACGGGACACAGAGCAGCATAGTCATTACTATGTGGGTTATATAGAATTACCTTCAGGTGCTGGCACTGGCAACTTCCAAAACAGGAAGTACCCTCCCCTATATAAGCCCCTCCCATCCGGGAGTACCTCAGTTTTTTGCTAGTGTCTAAGGTGTTGGCCAAGGTTAACATGTATTCATCTGGGCTTGTGTACAGGTTCTCTGGGCCTTAGCAAGCTATTCCGGATCCGACCAAAAAAGCTTCATAGCTAAACGGTCGGTACCCGGGCCTTGCAGAGAAGAGCAAGGTTTTGCCTGTAATGCCTCTCTTAGGAGGGCTGGACCCTGGGATCCAGAGCTCTGGTCATACCCAAAACCAAGAGGCTATCTGTGCAGGGTGCTATACAGGTCCAGGGGAGTGGAATCCTTGGGAACCCGGTCCCTGAAGGTCTAGTACAATGCCTGCCGTGAAAGGTGAAGTTTGGGCTTCTGTGGACCAAACAAAGTCCTGCGGCGGGGAAAAGGTAAGTGGGGGCCCCTCAGGAACTTGGTTCTATTGAGGGGACCCCCAAGCCTAATATGTCTTTCTGCCTGTTGCCTAAAAGGTATTCCCGCTAATAGCTGTATATGCCTAAGAAATCCTAGAAATGTTTTTTCATAAAGGAAGTTTTAAAAACTGTAAACCTGGAAATGTTTTTCATAAAGGAGGTTTTAAAAAAAAAAAAAAAAAAGACAAAAGTGCGGTACCTGTGTTTGTCCACTAGAGGCCGCTGTGGAACGTCTTTTTTTCTTGGGACTATTCCTTCCATGGTGAAAGTCCAGGCAGATGAGTGAGCTCTCTATCAGGGAAGCTGCATTCCTCTGTCATGCTGCCAAGTAGTTTCCTTCCATCCCCGAGTCCTGGTGAAACAGGGACCCTGGCTCCTCTCCCTACAGGGCGCCAAGAGCGCACACGTGCACGCGCACGCGCGCGCGCACACATGCTTTCTTTTTATAGATTTAGCTTCAAAAAGTGGGTGGAGCCTGGCGGATGACGCGCTCTGTGCGCCCAGCGCTTCTGCGCATGTGCGGGCGTCCCAGCAAGATAAAAGGACTCAGTCCACGCTGCTTGCTATGGACACAGAGCATGAAAAGGAGCTGGTAGCATGGTATAGGGGCTTACAGCGGGCGGTTGATACAGGCATCCCCAGAAAGACGCATTAGTAGACACCCACTGATGTACATAGCAGCAGATTGCATTAGACTATTTCAGTAAGGGGTGTATTGCGGCTTGAATACCTCAGCTTTGAACTAAGGAATATGCCGCCTAAAAAACTCCGAGATATACCTCTCAGGAAGTGTAGGGGGTCTCCATCGGGCTCTGAGGATCTGGAGCAGTCATCTGCACCCTCCTCCCCTGAGAAATCAGAGGTTAATACCCATAAGGAACCCCCGGGAGTGCCAGGTACTGCGGCTGTCCTCAGTCCACCTGCTCCTGCATATATAACAGAGGAGGTTTTTTTCCTCAACTCTGGAGGGATTGGAGCAGAGATTGGCAGCATTGATCGCTTCTTCTCTACAGGAAAGAAAGCGCGCCAGATCTCCATCACCTCCATTAGAGTGCCTGTTGGCAGAGCAACAGTCCCAGGAAGGGACCGACCTACCTGAAGGGGATCAGGAGGAGGTTAACTCTGTTTTTGAGGAATCGACAGTAGATGAACCATTTTCAGCATCACAGACTGAAAGATTGTGGGTCCAGACCCTAACTGACATGGTTCGATCTGCATTTAAAATGCCTCTTGTTGAACCATCAACTACTGCTGTCTCCTCATTGGGGTCGCTAAAAGCTCCCCAGGTTAATTGCTCCTTTCCAATACATCCATTATTGGAAGGACTTATATACCAGGACTGGGAACATCCTGATAAACTATTTGTTCCGCCTAAGAAATTTCCGGTGATCTATCCCATGGAGGAAAAGTTCACCCAGAGATGGAATGTTCCTACGGTGGATGCAGCCATCTCTTCTGTGAACAAATCACTGACATGTCCAGTAGATAATGTTCAAATGTTCAAAGATCCAGTAGATAAAAAATTGGAATCTTTATTAAAATCTGCTTTTTCCACAGCAGGGGCTGTTACACAGCCAGCAGTGGCAGCTATTGGGGTCTGCCAAGCTTTAAAGGATCAAATGAAAATGGTCCTGAGGGATTTGCCAGACCAGCAGGCCCAGGCTCTGGCTGATCTGCCTAGAGCATTATGCTTTGCGGTTGACGCCATCAAGGATTCTATCCATCAGGCCTCCCGCCTCACGCTGTCTTTGGTACATATGCGTAGGCTTCTGTGGCTCAAAAACTGGTCTGCTGAAGCTCCCTGTAAGAAGCTCTTAGTTAGCTTCCCATTTCATGGGGAACGCCTTTTTGGCGAGGACCTGGATAAGTATATCCAGAAGATTTCCAGTGGTAAAAGTACTCTCTTACCGAGTAAGAAGAGGTCTAGGGGTCCATCTTTTAAGAGGACTACCTCTCCTATCCCTGCGACGTCTGCTACTAAGCAGTTCCGACGGCCTCCTCGGTCAAACTCAGGGGGTAAAAATCAGGGACAGTCACAGGGTAATAAGAAACCCTGGATCCGAAGGGGTACTAAACCAGCCTCCAAGTCAAGCCTATGAAGGGCTGCCCCCACTCAAACGGGTGGGGGGAAGACTTCAGTTGTTCGCAGAGACCTGGCGGGAGACGATCAAAGACAGATGGGTGCTCTCCGCAGTAACTCTGGGATACAAGTTGGAGTTAAAAGAGTCTCCTCCTTCCCATTTTATGTGGTCAGGCATGCCAAGAGACCCTCTGAAAAGAGTGTCTCTCCTATTGGCGTTAGAACAACTATTGCTCCAAGGAGTAATTATGGAGGTTCCTATGGAAGAGTGGGGGTTGGGTTTCTACTCACACCTTTTCACAGTCCCGAAGCCAAACGGGGACATAAGACCCATATTGGACCTAAAGAGTCTAAACAAATTTCTAAACGTCCAGTCTTTCCGGATGGAGTCGATCCGATCGGTCACCGCTGCCCTACAAGGGGAGGAATGGTTAGCCTCGATCGACATCAAAGATGCTTACTTGCATGTTCCCATCTTTCCAGGTCATCAAAAATTTCTACGCTTTGCAGTAGAAGGGCGCCATTTTCAGTTCAGAGCCTTACCATTCGGTCTGGCCACAGCACCACAAGTGTTCACAAAAATTCTGGCCCCACTGTTGGCCGATCTAAGAACACGAGGTGTAACGATAATGGCATACCTAGACGACCTGTTGTTGATGGACCACTCAGTTGCCAAGCTAGAAGTGGTAATTGTCGATACAATCAAGTATCTAGAATCTCACGGTTGGGTCATCAACCTGGACAAGTCAGCCCTACAGCCAGTGAAAAACCTGGTATATCTAGGGCTACGGCTGGATTCAGACCAGAGGAAGATTTTCTTACCTCTAGACAAGGTATCCTCTTTGAGGGGCTTGGTCCGTCTGCTTTGTGCAAAAAGACAGCCGTCCATACGCCTGTGCATGAGGCTGCTAGGAAAGATGGTAGCATCATTCGAAGCTGTGCCATACGCCCAATTCCACTCAAGGAATTTACAGAGGGCCATATTGTCAGCCTGGAACGGAAAAATTCAGGCTCTAGACTTCCCGATGGCTTTGTCCCCTTCCGTTCGGAAGAGTCTCTGCTGGTGGTTGATCCCCCAGAATCTCCAGAAGGGAAAACCCTTCAGTCCGATATCTTGGAAGGTGGTCACTACAGATGCCAGCCTTATAGGCTGGGGGGCAGTACTGGAGCAATGGTCTCTCCAGGGCAGATGGTCAAATGTAGTAAAAACCCTGCCCATCAATCTCTTAGAGATACGAGCAGCCCGGTATGCCCTAGTAGCCTGGACATCCAGACTCCAAGGGTCCCCTGTCAGAATTCAATCAGACAATGCCACAGCAGTGGCATATATCAATCATCAGGGAGGCACCAGGAGTCGTGCAGCCCAGAGGGAAGTAAGTCACATCCTGGAATGGGCAGAAAAGCATGTCCCATGTATATCAGCTGTCTTCATTCCAGGGGTGGAGAATTGGAAGGCGGACTTTCTGAGTCGCCAACAGTTATGCCCAGGGGAATGGTCCCTTCATCCCGAGGTCTTCCGAGCAATATGTCAGCGGTGGGGAACACCGGATGTAGATCTGCTAGCATCCAGATTCAAACGCAAAGGTGGACAGATTTGTCTCCCGGACAAGGGATCCCCTCGCTTGCGGCTCGGATGCTCTGGTGTTCCCTTGGGATCAGTTCAGACTGATATATGCATTCCCTCCGCTACAATTGTTGCCTCGACTCCTTCGCAGAGTCAGGTTGGAGAAGAAGCCGGTGATCCTGGTGGCTCCAGCGTGGCCCCGAAGGGCCTGGTACGCGGAGATCATCAAAATGTCTGTGGGGAGTCCTTGGACCCTTCCACGTCGTCCGGACCTGCTTTCGCAAGGACCGATATACCACCCTTCCTTACTAACTCTAAGTTTAACGGCCTGGCTATTGAATCCCACATCCTAAAGAAGAGAGGTCTCTCTAACTCTGTGGTATCAACTATAATCAATGCCAGGAAGCCTGTATCCAGGCAGATCTACTATAGAGTTTGGAAGGCGTACATCACTTGGTGCGAGGCCAGAAAATGGCATCCACGTAAGTACGTTATAGGCAGAATTCTGGACTTCCTGCAGTGGGCTGTAGACAGGAAGTTTGCCTTAAGTACTATCAAGGGCCAGGTTTCGGCCTTATCAATACTATTTCAAAGGCCCCTGGCTATGCATTCACTTGTCAAATCCTTTATGCAAGGGGTGACTCGTATTATTCCACCGATTAAAGCTCCCATATGCCCATGGGATCTAAATTTGGTTCTGTCGGTTCTGCAGAAGCAGCCGTTTGAACCTTTGCGGCACATTTCCTTGGTTCTACTCACCAGAAAATTTATATTTTTAGTAGCCATATGCTCGGCTAGAAGAGTGTCGGAATTAGCCGCCATGTCCTGTAAAGAGCCATATCTGGTTATCCATAAGGACAGAGTAGTATTACGCCCTCACCCAGCCTTTCTTCCTAAGGTGGTATCGAGGTTTCACTTGAACCAGGATGTGGTTCTTCCTTCTTTTTTCCCCAAACCAAGCTCGGTAGAGGAAAAGTTATTGCATTCTTTGGATGTAGTAAGAGCAGTTAAAGCTTATCTAAAAGCCACTGCTCAGATTCGTAGAATGGATTCTTTGTTTGTTCTGCCGGAAGGCCCCAGAAAGGGTCAGGCAGCATCAAAATCTACTTTAGCCAAGTGGATTCGACAGGTCATAATACAAGCCTATGGCTTGAGAAGTAGACCGCCTCCGTTCAAAGTTAGGGCGCACTCCACGAGAGCAGTTGGAACTTCATGGGCAGTGCATCACCAGGCCTCCCTGGCTCAAATTTGTAAGGCCGCAACATGGTCTTCAGTACACACGTTTACTAGGTTCTACCAGGTGGACGTTAGAAGTCAGGAGGATGTCGCCTTTGGGCGCAGTGTGTTGCAGGCCGCAAAAGATCCTCATGCCTGATGGCGCCCAGCTTATGTATGGTGTATCCCCCCCTCATTTGGCATTGCTTTGGGACGTCCCACATAGTAATGACTATGCTGCTCTGTGTCCCGTGATGTATGAACAAGAAAGTAGGATTTTTAAAACAGCTTACCTGTAAAATCCTTTTCTTGGAGTACATCACGGGACACAGAGCTCCCACCCCTCTTTTGGGGACACGTATTGCTTTGCTACAAAACTGAGGTACTCCCGGATGGGAGGGGCTTATATAGGGGAGGGTACTTCCTGTTTTGGAAGTTGCCAGTGCCAGCACCTGAAGGTAATTCTATATAACCCACATAGTAATGACTATGCTGCTCTGTGTCCCGTGATGTACTCCAAGAAAAGGATTGTACAGGTAAGCTGTTTTAAAAATCCTACTTTTTTGGCCATTTTTCAGAGAATATGAATGATAACACAAAAATGTTTCTTACACTCATGGTTAGTGTTTGGGTGAAGCCATGTAATATCAATCAACTGTGTTTACTATTTTTAAATCATAATCACAACAGAAGCTACCCAAAGACCCTGTTCAAAAGTTTACATACCCTGGTGATTTTTACCTGATAAGGCCTCATGTACACTGTTGCTGGTAAACGGACGTTTAGGAGCAGTTGGGTGTTTTTTTTTTCAATTGCCCCTGAACTCTCCTCTATGTAATCTTATCTGTCCATGTACACGGGGTCGTTTACAGTCATTTCTAGGCAGTTGAGTTTAGAGGCATTTTTTGAAACGCAAAAAAATGGGTTCAGAAGCTGATTTTACAGTCATTGCAAGAGCCAAGCAGTTCTAAATGCGGCTAAATACAGGAACTCGCATTTTGACCGCATTTTGTTTACAGGTGTTTTTCATTTTTTGCTATTTAGAAAAATTGCCTCTAAACGCAAACGGGGCAAAACGGACGTTTTAAACGTTTTAAACGTCGGTTACTATCTGTCAAGGTAAATAGTTCAGGAGAGGTTTTAAAAACGTTCCGTGTACACAAGTTGACACAAAGGGGTTTTAATGGCTATTAAAGGTAACCATCCTCACCTGGGATTTGTTTGCTTGTAATTAGTGTGTGTGTATAAAAGATAAATGTGTTTCTGGACTCCTGACAGACCCTTACATCTTTCATCCAGTGCTGCACTGATGTTTCTGGATTCTGAGTCAGGGGAAAGCAAAAAATTTGGGTCTACAGGAAAAGGTAGTTGAACTGTATAAAACAGGAAAGGGATATAAAAAGATATCCAAGGAATTGAGAATGCCAATCAGCAGTGTTCAAACTCTAATCAAGAAGTGGAAAATGAGGGGTTCTGGTGAAACCAAACCACGGTCAGGTAGACCAACTAAAATTTCAGCCACAACTGCCAGGAAAATTGTTTGTGATGCAAAGAAAAACCCACAAATAACTTCAGGTGAAATACAGGACTCTCTGAAAACATGTGGTGTGGCTGTTTCAAGATGCACAATAAGGAGGCAC
Source organism: Rana muscosa (assembly GCA_029206835.1). Lineage (NCBI taxonomy): Eukaryota > Metazoa > Chordata > Amphibia > Anura > Ranidae > Rana > Rana muscosa. The sequence goes on along the minus strand of CM055119.1, from coordinate 130,347,010 downwards.
TTGAAGAAAGATGGGCTGCATGGTCGAGTCACCAGAAGAAAGACATTACTACACAAATGCCACAAAGTATCCCACTTACAATACGCCAAACAGCACAGAGACGAGCCTCAAACCTTCTGACACAAAGTCATTTGTAGTGATGAGATCAAAATTTTGCTTTTTGGCCACAACAACCATAAACATTACATTTGGAGAGGAGTCAACAAGGCCTATGATGAAAGGTACACCATTTCTACTGTGAAACACGAAGATGGATCGCTGATGTTTTGGGGATGTGTGAGCTACAAAGGCACAGGAAATTTGGTCAAGATTGATGGCAAGATGAATGCAGAATGTTATCAAAAAATACTGGAGGAACATTGGCATTCATCAGCCAGGATGCTGCGCATGGGACATACTTGGACATTCCAATATGACAATGATCCAAAACACAAGGCCAAGCCGACGTGTCATTGGCTACAGCAGAATAAAGTGAAGGTTCTGGAGTGAACATCTCAGTCTCCTGACCTCAATATCATTGAGCCACTCTGGGGAGATCTCAAACACGCAGTTCATGCAAGACAGCCCAAGAATTTACAGGAACTTTTTGCCAAGAGGAATGGACAGCTTTACCATCTGAGAAGATAAAGAGCCTCATCCACAAATACCAAAAAAGACTTCAAGCTGTCATTGATGTTAAAGGGGGCAAAACACGGTATTAGGAACTGGGGTATGTAAACTTTTGATCAGGGTCATTTGGCTAGTTTCTGTTAACATTATGATTAAAAAAGAGTAAACACAGTTGATTGATAATAAATGGCTTCAGCCAAACACTAACCATGAGTAAAAGAAACGTTTTTGTGTTATCATTCATATTCTCTGAAAAATGGCCAAGAAATCATAAATTCTGCCAGGGTATGTAAACGTATGAGCACAACTGTATCTTCAAACCCCTTACCTCAGTGTCTAGCTGGCTGTATGAAAAAAACATCTCCATTACTTCCTGGATTGGCTTTGGGACGTAACACTGGAAGGAGGTTTACCAGCAGACCTCAGTAGTAGACATATGCAGTTAGTTTCATTCCAAATTTTTATTTGGATAATTTTACAGTTTTCTGAAATTCAGATGTATCCGAATTTTCGAATAACAATAGTACCGAATTTGAATGAATCCGAGATAACAAAAAATTCAGACGAAATTCAAATTCAAATCGATTCAAATCAATTTCAATTACATTTTGAATAGTTTTTGACTTCTAATAGTTTTCAAATTCAAATTCGAAAAGTATTCAAAAAGTTTTCAAATTCGAATAGTTTTCAATTTGTTTTCCAATTTCCAAAGAGAATAAAATGATATAGAAAATAAAGGAATAAACTAGAAAAAAAAAGAATAGAATAGATTAACTGCTTCAGCCCCGGAAGATTTTCCCCCCTTCGTGACCAGAGCACTTTTTGCAATTTGGCACTGCGTCGCTTTAATTGACAATTAAGCGGTCGTGCAATACTGTACCCAAACAAAATTTGCGTCCTTTTTTTCCCCACAAATAGAGCTTTATTTTGGTGGTATTTGATCACCTCTGGTTTTTATTATTGCGCTATAAACAAAAGAACAGCGTCAATTTCGAAAAAAACGCAATATCTTTTACTTTTTGCTATAATAAATATTCCAAAATTATTTAAAAAGAAACAATTTTTTTCCTCAGTTTAGGCTGATATGTATTTTTCTACATATTTTTGGTAAAAAAAATGCAATAAGCGTATATTGATTGGTTTGCACAAAAGTTATAGAGTCTACAAAATAAGAATTATTGTATTTTTTTAATTTATTTTTTAACTTGTAATGGCGGTGATCTGCGATTTTTACCGGGACTGCGACATGATGGTGGACATATCGGACACTTTTGACACATTTTTGGGACCATTGTAATTTTTACAGCGATCAGTGCTATAAAAATGCACTGATTACTGTAAAAATGTCACTGGCAGTGAAGGGGTTAACACTAGGGGAGCGATCAAGGGGTTAATTATGTTCCCTAAAGTGTGTTCTAACTGAAGGGGGGATGGGGCTGACTAAGGGAAATGACAGATCGCTGTTCATACTTTGTATGAACATACGATCAGTCATTTCTCCCCCTGAAAGAACCGGGAGCCGTGTGTTTACACACACAGCTCCCGGTTCTCGCTCTGTCACAAGCGATCGCAGGTGCCCGGCACACGCGTGTGCCTCCGGCGTCGCACGCATGCCACTAGTGGCCACAATGCAAAGCAACGTAACATAACGTGGTTTCGCCCAGCCAAGCCAACCTGTCGCAGTGGCCGGCAAGTTACATAGTTACATAGTTACATAGTTAGTCAGGTTGAAAAAAAGACACAAGTCCATCCTGTTCAACCGTAAAAAAAAGAAAATAAAAATAAACATATATCGTACAATCCCATATACCCAATTCTATACCCACAGTATATTCTGGTTAAAAAAGAGTAGAATATAACAATCTTCTGAAATTCGGATTTCAAATATAATACATTTTGAATACATAATAAAAGAATAGAATAGAAAAAAGAATAGACTATATGGAATAGAAAAGAATATAAATTAAAAAAAAAAATGAATAGAATTGAAAGAATATCACCATTTCCCAAAATTCTAATAGAATACATTTGAATAGAATAGAAAAGAAAAGATTAAAATAGAATAGAAAATAACAGAATAGTACAGAAAAACGAATAGAACCATTTTCCGAAATTCTAATTTTGAATAAAAAAGAATAGAATAGAAAAGAATAGAATAAACAAATAGAAAAATAATCGAATTAAAAAAAATAATAGAATAGAACTGAGAAGAATAGAAAGAATAAAACCATTTCCCAAAATTTAAACAGAATCATTTACAATTTGAATAGACTAGTTTCGAATAGGAAGATGGTTATATTCTTTCTATTCTATTCAGTTTTTTTCTGTACTAATTTGTTAGTTTCTTTTCTATTATTTTTAAACATTTCAGTTTTATTGAAAAGAGAATCAAAAGATAACATGTACAACACGCAATTTGCAGATACAACTGCAGCATGCAAACAAAGCAGTATTACAATAGATTCATGAATCAGGGAGTACAGTATGTTGCATATAAGTTTTAAAGTCAGAGAGGCTAAAACTAAACAATAAAAGCTAAGTCCCTTTGGGAGTATGTTCCGGTACTGTAGTTTCGCCTCTAGCTTTGGCCTATAGACATATTAATAATAAAAGTACATAATGAGTTTTTCAACCTTAAGTTGGTGTGGTTCATCGTCATACATTGCAAATGGTATTGTGCATAAGAATTGGTAATTGGTAAGTCGACAGTGTTTGCTGTCATATGAACTAAATCATTGTAGAATAAAAAAAAATAAAAAAACGAAAAGGTCAGTACATATTCCCATAGTTGGTCATGTAAACCAGTCAGCACTATTAAGTAATTAATTTAGCGTCTTCATAATCCTGGGAGTAGCGGAATACGAACCAAGGCTGCCAAGTATCATGGAAGGCTTCAACTCTGCCATTGTCTTGTGCCAAGGTGTCCTCCATCTCACATATGTCTCAGACTTTCTTTAGCCAGTCTGCGACAGAGGGCACCCTGGCAGATCTCCAGTGTAGCCGGATCAATGACTTGGCCGCATTAAGTAGGTGCTTGGATAGTGATTTTTTATATTTTTTAAGAGTAAAATGATTGATGTGTAACAGGCAACAAGCTGCGGTTAGCGATAATTTGGTCTCTGTTATTTTTTTACATTATCCCAGAAGGGAGTGATCAGTGAGCAATGCTACCAAATGTGGAGTAATGTGCCCTTTTCTGTTTGGCATCTCCAGCATAACGGGGACTTTTGGGGGTCCCATTTATGGAGTTTGTCAGGTGTGTTATACCAATGTGTTAGCAGCTTGTAACCTGTTTCCTGTATCATTGAGCTTATGGAACCTTTATGTGCTAAGATGCAGGCATACCTCCATTGTTTGTCCGTGATCTCCTCCTGCAGCTCCTCCGATCATCTCCTTCTGTGCCCGTCCGCCCCTTCAATTTTGACAAATTGTAACCAAGTTTATGAGATTGACGTGGCTCTGTCATGAGGTGCACCATCAATACAAGCCGACTGCAAGTCAGTTAGGGGTCTGTGGAAGTCTTTTGCATGTTTCTGTTTAGTCAGATAACTGCGTAGTTGAAAGTAAGACCACCATCTCAGGTGCGGAAGGTTGTTTCCTACTTTCAAAGCGGATAGTTCTTTAAATTTACATTCAGTATAGCAGTCCCCTGCAAGTAGTGGGGTATTGCCATGTGTAGGTTGGAACAAAGTAGTGTTAACACCTGGGGGAAAAGCATGATTGTCCTTTAGAGGAGTCAAAGGACTGAGGGGAGTTGTGACAGTTCTACGGTTGGCAATATAGTGTGAGATTTCCAGGCGTAATGCCTGTAATGGGGTGATTACGTATATTGAGTAAGTTGTCAGCCCCTGGATTCCACGGGGAGAATCTCAGCGACGTTGCGCATAGATACTCCTCCAGTGTTATCCAATCTTTTGTCTGTCTATGGCAATGCCAGTCAATTATTCTAGCCAGGTGCGAAGCGTAATAGTAGTGTGTGAAGTTCAGAAGCCCTATCCCTCCCGCCTCTTTAGGTCTGGTCAACCACAATAATTTTATTCTAGGTTTATGCTGATTCCAAAGGAATTTTAGTAGAATGGAGTTGAGCGCTCTAAACAAATGTGACGGTATTTTTATGGGTAAGGTTCTCAGCGGGTAGAGAAGTTTGGGTAAAATAACCATTTTGACTATAGCCGCACACCCGAACCAGGAGAAGTAACCCTTTTGCCATCTTGTAATGTCATCTGTACAGTTTTTTAAAAGGGGCGGAAAGTTGTATTCAAAAATGTTTTGGATTTGTGGAGTCAGCCAGGTGCCCAAGTATTTAATGGCTCTGTCATCCCATCTAAAATTTGAGTTGGATTTGGTCAGGCTTAGTAGTTCAGGTGGCAGCAATAGGTTTAGAGTCTCCGATTTTGTGTAGTTTATTTTCAGGTTGGAAATGTAACCGTAATGAGTGAATTCGGTCAATAGGTTGGGGATGCTGACTGTTGGGTTTGTTAAGGAGCTTATCCGCATACTCCGCCAACTTGAACTCCCTGTCCTGAATTTTGAATCCCGTAATCGTCTCGTTCAGTTGAACTAGTCTTATGAAAGGTTCAAGAGATAAAATAAACAATAGTGGGGACAGGGGTCAGCCTTGTCTAGTGCCGTTCTTTATGTGGACTTTTTCAGATAACGTGCCGTTAATTTTCAATCTAGCCTTGGGGTTGCGATATAAAGCAGAAATCCACAAAAGCACATGTGGGCCTAATCCCACATGTCTGCACACTGCCATCATGTAATCCCAAGCCACTCTATTGAAGGCCTTCTCCGCATCCGTAGAGAGGAGAAGGCCCTCGATATCCCCATCTTGCGCCGCTTGAATGAGAAGCAGGGCTTTGGTTACATTGTCCTTTGCCTCTCTTCCCAGTACAAAGCCCACCTGCTCCATACCTATAAGGTCTGGCAAAAGGGGGCCCAGGCGTAGCGCAAGGATTTTTGTGAAAAGTTTGGCATCTAAATTTAGCAAAGAAATGGGCAGGTAGCTGGCACAGTCTGTGGGATCCTTGCCAGCTTTGGGGATCACCCCTATATGAGCGGATAGGAAATCTGAAGTTATTTCCCTGGCTTTTCCCAGATTTCAGTAGTTTTATGACATTTTCAAGTGGCGTTATTGGTGCTTCTAAAAGGGATGCGTCTAGGTCTTGCAGTCTCGGGAGCCCGCTTTTGGTCAGGTAGTCTTGTATGATTTGTGTCCTATCACCATCCGCGCCCTGAGGTCTGTGTTGGGGTGCGAGGTTATACAGCTTAGTGTAGTATTCATGGAAATGTGCAGCTAGCGCTTCTGTGGTCACATCTAAGTTACCATTCGTCTTTTTGATGCCTGCAATGTCATTTGCGCATGTGTATTCTTTCAAAGCTCTGGCCAAGAATTTACCCGGTTTATTTCCCGATTCGTAGTACAATTTCTTCCTGAAGAACAACATACATTTAGTTTTCGAGTCAAGTATGTGTTGTAATGCCTTCCTAGACTCAAGTAGTTTTTCAGCCGACTGGACCGAGAGTGAATGTTTATGAAGGGATTCCAAAGTGTTTATTTGTGTTACTAGTTTACTGATTTCATTCTCCGTGTCCCTTTTACGTCTGGAGCCCGTTCTGATAAATTCTCCCCTGATGGTACATTTATGGGCTTCCCAGACCATAAGCGGGTCAGTGCGGGTGTTGAGTTGTGATTGAAAAACTCCTTCAGTGTGGTAGTGAGGGAACGTAATAGAGTTGGGTCTGTTAGGATGGACGCGTTAAGTCTCTACGTTGGTTGTCTGGGTGGAGGGGTCAGTAGATCCAGTTTTAGTGAAATAGGCTAGTGGTCTGAGATCGATTGAATCCCGATATGAGCCGCCCCTACTGAGGATAAGTTCCTCTGGGAAACAAATAGGTAGTCTAAGCGTGCATATCTAGAGTAAGGGACAGAGTAGTGTGTAAAATCTCGTCCTTCAGGATAAAGGAAGCGCCATGTGTCAGTCAGGTGTAACGTTTGTAGCGAGGATTTTATTTTCTTGAGTATTTTATAGGTAATGCATGATCTTCCATTTGAGGTGTCCGTTAAGGGGTTGAGCGGGAGGTTGAAATCTCCACCTAGTATAAGGCAGCCTGAGGAAAACCCATGTAATTCTTTAGTTATTTGTTGACAGAACGTAACATGCGCCCTGTTTGGGAAATATACGTTTGCTAGTGTCACTGGCGTATTCCCATAAGTCCCCCTTAAAAATATGAACCTACCACCCGGGTCAGTCTTTTGTTCTAGTAGCTTAAAAGGAGCATCCTTACTCAAATCGAGACCCCTTTTGACTTGGATTCGTTGTTGTTGGCATGAAAGGTCCTTGTGAGGTATTGACTGGTAAGTTTAGATGCATGTTGTGTTTTAAAATGTGTCTCTTGAAAAAACACAAAATGAGGCCTACCTTTTTTGAGCTCACGTAACAGGGTGGAGAGACGTTCTGGGATGTTCAGGCCTCTAATATTATGCGATATCCCTGACGGGTTGTGTCCCAATGATGAGTAGGCCATCGGTGCAGCACAGGAGGAGATGCTCCAAGGACCCAACTGTGAGAAAAAGACCTGACAGATGTATGTTAGCACCAATGCAAAAGACAGCTTTAAGCTATTTTAACTGGTCCCCAAAATATACAATGGGGGTCGTCAACAAAAAAATAAAAATAGGGAGGGTAGGAGAAGTGGGAGGAAATGGGAGGTAAGTAGAGAGAAAATCAGAGAAAAATGTAAGGGAAGTAGATATTTGTCAATGATACAACCCCCGAGCAGAACCAGCCCACTAAGGGGTGAGCACTTCTGTAGGAGGTGGTGTCCCCTGTGTCCTTATTCAGGAGCACTGGGTCACTTTGCGTTGTTAAAGGGAGATAACAAATGACGTGGCGGAAGACAACCTGTGTCGCAATCCAAGTAAGGATTAAAACTAAGAAAACCTAGGGGGGAGTGAATGGCTGTTGTACACACAGCCATACTTAGGAAGGCAAGGATTTGTGAGTTTGAAATCTATCTAGGAAACCACATATATAACTCATGTATAAACAACAGATAAACATATAAACTTGCAAACTCTTAAGTCTGTGAACCCGACCAAAAAAAAAGGAGGGAAAGAGGGGGGGGGGAAAGAATAACACAAGTGGACATTACGAGCGTGAGCTCAAGTCTACTACCACCTCTAGGACTAGGAAGTGATAAATCTTGGTTTCCTCCAACTGGAGAGTGTACTTATGATGTTACCCATCAGATCAGCAGAGAAACTAATTTATGACATACCTGGTGGAGACCGGAATGTGACGGAGGCCTCCCTTGCTCCTCCCGCCTACACTCCTGAAGGTGGGAACAGAAAGTGTAAAGGCGAGGAGTGGCACGAGTGCCGGGTAGCTGGCTGGTGATGTCCTCTCTGTAGGTGGGTAGAGCTGGCAGTCACGGTCCTTGGAGCAGGAAGCAGAAGCAGCTTAGTATCAGAGCATAGACAGGAGCGGAACCAGGAGAAGAGCAGCAGTCAGCAACAACCAGGCAGCAGGGTACAGAATCAGCAGGCAAAGCAAGTCCAGTAAACAAGCCAAAGTCAGGATACCAGGTAACAGAGTAAAGGAACAAGCAGAGGCAAAGTCCAAAGGCGAGCTGGGTCCTTTGCTCATGAATATTAGCACAAGTGCAATGTGTACGAGCATGAGCAAGCACTCGCACTGGCCTTTTAGTGATGGAGGTCCGGTTTACCTTACAGAATGACAGCTTGACTTTCATAGTTGTTCAAGAATCTTCTGGGAAGTTCCAAAGTTGCATCTTTCAGTTATGTGTGATGAGTCAGAAAGAAAAAAAGAAAAATAAAGATAAAAATAGAACTAGTTCCGTCACTTCGCTGTCAAGAGGCGCAAAATGTACATATGATGGGTATATCTGCAGTATGAGTGGCCCGGAAGTAGTAACTGTTTCAGTTCAGCAAGTGATGTTTTATTAGAAAAGAGAACGGAGTACGGGAGGATTAGTCCTCATCCTGGTCCTCATCTGGAGCGGCTTGAGGTCTTGGAGTTCCCATTTTGGATCCACCCCCATGACTCTGCTTTTGTTTCTTTGCAAGCCTCTTATCAGGCGTGGAGAATGGGGACCTGGGGGGGGCTTCTTTCCAGAGGAGTTTGAAGGAACTGTGAGTACCAGTCAGGGAGGTCTGTCTGGCCCAAGTTCAATGCAGTGCAAAATTCTGGCAGGTCGGCGGGTGTGCGTAGGACATGTTGTTGTCCGTTATGTGAGACTGTCAGCGAAAATGAGAAGCGCCAGGTATATCTCAAATCTTTATCTCTCAATTTTTCCAGCAGGGGGTGCAGGGCTCTTCAATTTTTTAGAGTAATTTGTGAGAGATCCTGGAACAGCATTATGGTTTCTCCATTGAATTCTATGTGATAATTTCTCCTTGCTTTACGCATAATGTCTTCCTTAAGAGAAAAGCTTTGGAGGCAGCAAATTATGTCCCTGGGCGGTGCTGTCTCAGGTCCTTTTGGTCTCAGAGCTCTGTGTGCTCTCACAAAGTCTATAGCCATGTCCTCCTGTCTCTCTAACAGGCTGTTAAAGACCCTCTGTAACACTGGTACAATCTGATCATGACCCACTGTTTCTGGGATCCCTCTCACTCTTATATTGCACCTTCTTCCTCTGTTGTCTAAATCTTCGATATGCCTGTTCATATCTATGAAGTGCTGAGCCTGTGTGTATGATCTCCTCTCAAGCCTGTGGATGGCCTTGTCTCTTTGTTTCCCTGCTGCCTCAGCAGAAGCCATTTTCTCATTAAGCACCAACAAGTTAGTCTTTAAGTCAGTGATCGCTGCTGAGAAGGTAGATTTGATGCCCGCTGCGATCACTGACATGTCAGCATAGGTTAGAGCGAGATCAGATCTTTTCCTACCCCTTTCCGAGTCCCCTGGAGCAGACTGAGAGTCCTCACTATACTCCTCCTCATGGTGCGGCGGCGCCATCTTGGATTTTAGGCCACTGCTGCTGTGGGCCGCAGATGTGTTTTTAAATAGGTCAGTAATGTTTCTTGCCGGATATGCAGCCGATCCGCGGCGCGGGCGAGAGTGAGGGGTGTTGTAGAGTCTCTTTCCAGATATCTGGGTGCTGGTGGTCAGGTGTAAAGCAGTGTACGGCTGTGTGTGTCAGTGGAGCTCCCTCAGTGTGCTGCCGTCCTTATCGCACGCCAAGCCACACCCCTCTATTCTATTCTAATCTATTATTTTCTATTCAAATTAGAATTGAATATATTTGAATTTTGGGAAATGGTTATATTCTTTCTATTCTATTCTATTGTTTTTTTTAATTCTATTCTTTTGTATTCTACTCTTTTCTATTTGAATTTCAGAGGATGATTATATTATTTCTATTTTATTTGTTTCTATTCTATTCTGTTTTTTTTCTATTCTATTTTGTTCTGTTTTACTTTATTATATTATATTCTTTTATTTTCTGTTATATTATATATTTTTTATTCTATTCCTTTATATTCTTTTCTATTTTATTCTCTTTCGAAATTGGAAAACAAATCGAAAACTATTCCAATTTCGAATTCGGATTTGAAAACTATTATCTAAATTTGGAAAATTTGAATCGTTTCGAATACGAATAAACAAAACTAATTCCGAAAACGAATTAAACGGATTAAATTAATTTAACTAAACTAATTTATGCAAATAAACAGAAAAAAGGCACCTCTAAGTGCAGAAATAAAAACTTTTAATATCCCAAAGGGATTAAAAACACTTGCAAAATAGATGATGAAAGGAGCGCATCATTTGTGAAGTAGGGAAGGTGATCCGGCATCAGGATGGTCCCAGTATGTATCATAAATTCCCAGAGATGTCACTGTACATAGAATGCAATAGGTTGAAAAACCTTAAAGTGGTTGTAAAGCCTAAACATGTTTTACCTTAATGCATTCCTGCCGTAAAAGTGGGGCGGAACTTCACGCCATTTGTTTTTAAAATTTGGCGTGGAGTTCGCCTTAAAATCCATACCAGACCTGAAGGGTCTGGTATGGATATTTGGGGGGAACCCCACATCTTTTTTTTTTATTTGACGCAGGGTTTCCCTTAATATCCATACCAGACCTGAAAGGCCTGGTAATTGAATTTGGGGGGACCCCCACGCATATTTTTTTTTTATCAATGACTTTTCTCTGTATTGCCGGGAGCCGACAACTCATTATAGCCACGAGTGCTTTTAAATGACTTTTTTTCCTTCAGAAATTACACTTTGTGCAGGGACAGTTCTAAGCACGGGAAACAAGCGCTACTTTACAGGCATACTATACACTTTTATTGTTTCACTTTAAGCATTATTAAAATCACTGCTCCCGAGAAAACGGACGTTTTTAAAAAAAAAAAATTGCATTGATACATGTCCCCTGGGGCAGGACCCGGGTCCCCTAACACTTTTTATGACAATAACTTGCATATGAGCCTTTAAAATTAGCACTTTCAATTTTTCATGTTCGAGTCCCATAGACTTTAACGGTGTTCGGATGTTTGAACCGAACGGGGAGTGTTCGGCTCATCCCTAATCCCTACACACACCAGAAGTGGAAGAAGTAGCCATAGAGCCCCTTCCAGCCTTGTAAATGTGGCCTGTGCGTTCAAGTGGTAATGACCCCTTTAAATAAAAGAGGAAGTAATTCAAATGCAAATATACCAAGTTTTTATTGTGTGTATATGAAAGTTTAATTTGGACCTATACACATTTTTTCCTTTTCCAACTATATATACTCTGATTAAACCAAGAGTCTTTTGGTAAAATCAATTGGCCAGAAGTGAAGATCTAGTGATCCTCTCGCCAATTTGCTGACAAACTTTTGACCAAGAGATTCCAAGCCTGCCCACCACGGCAAGGTAGACTCTTCTAGGGCAGGACCTACACTAAACTACACTACTTGATGCTAGTCATCATTTTTCTAATGTCGGATGTATGTTTGCAGTAGGCCTCATCCTATAATCTGTGTGTGCGATCTACTCTCTCCTAATTTGGTTGTCTGTCTGTGTGCATCTCTCATCTCTCATCTCTCTAAAGCATGGACCAGTCAGTTTATGTACATCTGGACGTCCTCTGTTAGTGTAAGTCAGTGCATGCCAGTGATTGTATGTTGACTAGTGTGTGTGAGTAAATAAATGTTAGTTCTGTTTTTACCTGGGCACGTAGCCAAACTCTTCTGCAATTCGGAGTTCATCTTGCCTTCGGTCCTCTCGATTTGAGGATGAAGGAATCACATGCTCTGTCTGTCTGTGTGTAGCACTACCCCCGTAGGAGCTGCTGGTTTAGATTTGGGCCTGCCGTTACCTTTCTGTTCACCACACTCATCTCAGGGGTCCCTCTTGAAGAGATTTCATAAATGTCCACACCAACCCTTGGTTTCTTTTTCTTTGAGTTTTATTAACCACTTGACAACTGGGCACTTAAACCCCCTTCCTAACCAGATGAATTTTCAGCTTTCGGTGCTCTCACATTTTGAATGACAATTACTCAGTCATACAACACTGTACCCATATGAAATTTTTGTCCTTTTTTTCACACAAATAGAGCTTTCTTTTGGTGGTATTTAATCACTGTTGGGTTTTTTATTTTTTGCGCTATAAGAGAAAAAAGACTGAAAATTTTGTAAAAAAATGAATTTTTCTTTGTTTCCGTTATAAAATTTTGCAAATTAGTATTTTTTCTTCATACATTTTGGCCAAAATTTATACTGCTACATATCTTTGGTAAAAAAAAGTACAAATTGGTGGATATTTTTTGGTCTTTGTGAAAGTTATAGAGTCCACAAGCTATGGTGCCAATATCTGAAAATTGATCACACCTGAAGTACTGACGGCCTATCTCATTTCTTGAGACCCTAACATGCCAGAAAAGTACAAATACCCCCCAAATTACCCCTTTTTGGAAAGAAGACATTCCAAGGTATTTAGAAAGAGTCATTGTGAGTTTTTTGAAGTTGTCATTTTTTCCCACAATTCTTTGCAAAAATCAAGATTTTTTTTTCTTTTTTTTTTTTTCCACAAAATTGTCATATTAGCAGGTTATTTCTCACACACAGCATATGCATTCCACAAATTACACCCCAAAACACATTCTGCTATTCCTCCCGAGTATGGCGATACCACATGTGTGAGACTTTTACACAGCGTGGCCACATAGAGAGGCCCAACATGCAGGGAGCACCTTCAGGCGTTCTGGAGAACCCAGGCCAATTCTGACATTTCTCTCCTACATGTAAAAATCATCATTTATTTGCTATAAAATTACATAGAACCCCAAAACATTATATATGTTTTTTTAGCAAAGACCTTAAAGAATATAATGGTGGTCATTGCAACTTTTTATCTTGCACGGTATTTGCGCAGAAATTTTTCTAACGCGTTTTTTACGGAAAAAAACTGTTTTGTGCCTAAAAGAAAAAAAAAACAGTAAAGTTAGCCCAATGTTTTTGCATAATGTGAAAGATGAAGTTAGGCTGAGTAAATAGATACCTAACATGTCACCCTTCAAAATTGCACACGCTCGTGGAATGGCGCCAAACTTCGCTACTTAAAAATCCCCATAGGCAACGTTTTAAATATTTTTACTGGTTATATGTTTTGAGTTACAGAGGAGGTCTAGGGCCAAAATTATTGCTCTCGCTCTAACGTTCGCAACGATACCTCACATGTGTGGTTTGAACACCGTTTTCATATGTGGGCGGGGCTTACGTATGCGTTCACTTCTGCATGCGATTTCGCGGGGGCAGGGGCGCTTTAAAAAAATATATATATATTTTATTGTTCATTTTACTTTATTTATTTTAGTTTGACATGTTTTTCCGCCCCAAATTTTTTTTTGATCACTTTTATTCCTATTACAAGGAATGTAAACATCCCTTGTAATAGAAATATGGCATGACAGGTCCTCTTTACAGTGAGATATGAGGTCAATAAGACCCCACATCCCACCTCTAGGCTGGGAAGCCTGAAAAAAAAAAAAACAATCTTGGCTTTGATCGTAGCGGTGAGTCGGTAGAAGCACCGGAGGGCAGCGGGAGGGGGGGCATCCCCTCTCACCTTCCGTAAGAGCGATCAAGCGGTGGAACAGCCGCTATGATCGTTCTTATGGTGCAGGGAATCGCCAGCTGAAAAAGCGAATATCTGAATGATGCCTGTAGCTGCTCCCATCATTCAGATATCTCCGCACAAAGTCAAGGACGTCATATGACGGCCGGCGGGCGGGAAGTGGTTATTGCAGAGTATTGCCGGGTATTGAGGAGTATTGCCGGGTATTGAGGAGTATTGCCGGGTATTGAGGAGTATTGCCGGGTATTGCCGAGTATTGCGGGGTATTGCCGGGTATTGCCGGGTATTGAGGAGTATTGCAGGGTATTGTGGAGTATTGCAGGGTATTGTGGAGTATTGCAGGGTATTGTGGAGTATTGCCGGGTATTGTGGAGTATTGCCGGGTATTGTGGAGTATTGCCGGGTATTGTGGAGTATTGCCGGGTATTGTGGAGTATTGCGGAGTATGGCAGGGTATTGCGGAATATGGCAGAGTATGGGCAGGGTATTGCACAGTATGGGCAGGGTATTGCACAGGGTATTGCACAGGGTATTGCAGAGTATGGGCAGAGTATGGGCAGGGTATTGCACAGGGTATTGCAGAGTATTGCACAGGGTATTGCAGAGTATTGCACAGGGTATTGCAGAGTATTGCACAGGGTGTATTGCAGAGTATTGCACAGGGTGTATTGCAGAGTATTGCACAGGGTGTATTGCAGAGTATTGCACAGGGTATTGCAGAGTATTGCACAGGGTGTATTGCAGAGTATTGGCAGGGTGTATTGCAGAGTATTGCACAGGGTATTGCAGAGTATTGGCAGGGTGTATTGCAGAGTATTGCACAGGGTATTGCAGAGTATTGGCAGGGTGTATTGCAGAGTATTGGCAGGGGGTATTGCAGAGTATTGCACAGGGTGTATTGCAGAGTATTGCACAGAGTGTATTGCATAGTATTGCACAGGGTGTATTGCAGAGTATTGGCAGAGTATTGCACAGGGATGGCTGAGCAGGGATGGATGGATTGCTGGATCTGTGACTGCAATTGTCACAGATCCAGCCCACAGCTGACATGGGGGAGGGAGCGGACATGATCCGCTCCCTCCCCTCTCCTCTCACACTGTACCGATCGGTACAGAGAGGGGAGGGAGGAACCGGCGTCATCACATGACGCCGGTCTGTTTACAAGTGATCGCTCCGTCATTTGACGGAGCGATCAAGTGGTAAACGGCCGCGATTTGCGGCCATCTACCGTGATCCGTGATGCGCCGGGTCTTCCGGACCCGGCGGTCACGGACATATCCTGGAGCGCGCCCCAGGGGGCGCGCGGGAGCAAGATTCTGTGAGGACGTCCCTGGGACGTCCACTCAGGATAACTCGACCGCGCTGTGGACGTCTTTTGTACATGACGCGGTCGGCAAGTGGTTAAACAGTTCCAACAGAGGGGTAGAGGGGTAGAGGTACCTTGCTTTGCGGATCACGGGCACAAACTTAGATCCAGAGGACAAATCGGTCCCACACTGGATTCAACAACCACCGGATAGGCCTACTCTCACTGGCCTAGCAACCGGTGCGAAGCTCATTCAAAGTCTCTGCCACAGACTTGGTGAGTGCCGTTGAATCGTTTCACAATCTTCTGCCACAAGATCGTGCAACCACACTGACACTTTGCAAAGTTCCTCAGGAAACACACAGCTCACGGTGCCAGAATCTTTCAGCCAGCCGGCAGCACCATGAGGTAAATTGGCCAGGATGCGTCCTTCAATTGAGTCCCCAATTGTTCCGCTTCTTCCCGCAGGCAAGACCGCGTAGGACCATCCCTGGACTAGTAGGCTCCAGAAACTCCTGGGCCTACTCTCAGTTGCAGAGCCTTGGACCAGCAGGCCCCGAGGCTGGAAAACAGCTCGCACATCCCTGAGGCCAGGAGGGCCCTCAGGTCAGGATCTGGCAAACGAACCCCGATACAGCGGTCTCTGTCCCTTAAGTAGAAGAGAAAAACCTAATATTCACGAAATTGTAACTGTTTGTCAGTCACCACATCCCTAAGGAAACATGAAAAAACAGCAAACCCCCTTGGTGGTGGGACTTTGAAAGTGACTACAAACAGGAGTATATATAAAAGTATAAATTTATTGTTGTTGTACAAAAAACATGGAAGTCATAGATTTAAAAGACACATGGAAAATGTATAAATCTAGACAACTCTTGTATAATTGATGAAAAAAGAGAAAACACTCTGAGCCAAACCCATAAGTCTGTCCCTTAAGTACCCCTTCCCATAATGCACAGCGGGTTGACCATGCTCCCTGAGCCACTTCTGGGAAAGGAATACCCAATACATCCAGCCTGCTGCATTTCCAACCTTGACCTGTGGTGACAGTGACACCTACTGTCAAGTGGAAAATGTGCGACCCAGCTGGACTGAAACAGAGCCAACAATCCTTCTGAGCTAAACTACAGCTCAGACAAATATATATATGTATATATACTGTGTATATATATATATATATAGATATATATAGATGGGCATCCGCTGAACTTTTTTCAGGGGGGGGCATCATTTTAAGGTCATCCATGCTCGGTCCCTTTTTGACAATGTCATGAAGGGGAGGGGCTTAGTCATTATCACATAAAGCGCAGGCATGCAAAGGTTTGAGAAACCTGATGCAACTATCAAGCAACTAGCAACTTTGAATAACAATATCATAAAAAATGGAGTTCCCCCCAAGGAAATAACAACCCCCAGGATCAGTGGCAGTTTCTGCAATAACAATCCCCAGCTTTGCTGTCAGTTTCCGCAATAAAAATCGCCAGCATTGGTGTCAGTAGCAACAATAATAACCCCCCACATCGGTGCAGATTTCTAGAATAAAAACTTCAGCATCTGTACCAGACAGTGTACATAATAATGACCCTAAGCACTGTTGTCAGTTTCCGCACTAAAAACTCCCAGCATTTGGTGTCATTTTCTGCAATAATTGCCCCCAGCATAGATGGGAGGATATCAGGCTAGACATTTCCTAATGGCTCAGTCCCTAGGAACAGTAATGGATAATGGCCAACAGGCCCTCTTACCAGACCTGGTGAAATCGCAACAGTGATCCCTCTGACTGGACGTTCGCTCACTCTGGGTTGCCCGGGGTGACTCTAGTCAGTAGTGTAGCGTGCCTGTACCCTGGTAGTGGCTCGGTCTTTCTCCCTCTCTGGTGGTGCGTGTACAGCATGGCTCCCTCTCTGGTGGTGCGGGTACAGCATGGCTCTCTGGTAGTGCGGGTACAGCGTGGCTCCCTCTCTGGTGGTACGGGTACAGCATGGCTCTCTGGTGGTGCGGGTACAGCGTGGCTCTCTGGTGGTGTGGGTACAGCGTGTCTCCCTCTCTGGTGGTGTGGGTACAGCGTGGCTTCCTCTCTGGTGGTGCGGGTACATCGTGGCTCCCTCTCTGTTGGTGCGGGTACAGCGTGGCTCCC
The DNA here is from genome assembly GCA_029206835.1 of Rana muscosa. Taxonomy (NCBI): domain Eukaryota; kingdom Metazoa; phylum Chordata; class Amphibia; order Anura; family Ranidae; genus Rana; species Rana muscosa. Next base: position 130,329,870 of record CM055119.1, on the reverse strand, counting down.
TCTCTGGTGGTGCAGGTACATCATGGCTCCCTCTCTGTTGGTGCGGGTACAGCGTGGCTCCCTCTCTGGTGGTGCGGGTACAGCGTGGCTCTCTGGTGGTGTGGGTACAGCGTGGCTCTCTGGTGGTGCGGGTACAGCGTGGCTCTCTGGTGGTGCGGGTACAGCGTGGCTCTCTGGTGGTGCGGGTACAGCGTGGCTCTCTGGTGGTGCGGGTACAGCGTGGCTCTATGGTGGTGCGGGTACAGCGTGGCTCCCTCTCTGGCTTCCCCCAGCACAGTATTCTCTTTTCTCCTCTTGTAACACCCCCCCAGCAGAGTGCTTGCATGCTGGGGGCTAGAGCATGGTGTCTGTGGACATGCTGGTGCCACCACTCTTCAGGGACTACATTTCCCATGATGCCCCCAGTCCCCAGAGTCTTCTGATTGGCTCTCTGCTGTGGCCAATCATGGGGAGGAAAACAGCGGGCAGGAGGTGGGGCGGCGGCACGGCGAATCCAATTAGAGTCGCTCTCTCTTCTAGCTTCAGCTAACAGAAAGGGGGAGGGGGGAGATATACAGACAGCCCGCAGGTCTCCTCTCCCTGTCACAGCGCCGCTGCTCCATTTACCAGAGAACTCAACAGCCGCGCCGAGACAAGGAGAGGAGAACTGCGGGCTGTCTGTATATCTCCCCCGATCGCCCTCCTCCCCCTTTCTGTCAGCCGAAAAGAGAGAGAGAGAGAGCAGCTCTAATTGAATTTGCCGCACCGCCGCCTTGCTTCCATCCCGCTGTTTTCCTACCCGAGAATCACGGCACTGGATTTCAGGGGGGGGCAAACGCCCTCCCTTGCCCTATGGAGCGGACGCCCATGTATATATATATATGCTCTGCATTCAGTGTAGCCTATATCTATAGTACATTCCGTGGTGTAGAGTTGCTAATATAGTGCAGGCGGTGTACACATTATCTAATACAGTGTGTACAGTTTCTACTACACTTCTGGTGGTATACACAGTATACAATACAGTGCAGCCATTGTACACTTTCTAATACACTTCAGGAGATGTACACAGTATCTAATACAGTGTAGTGTGGTGTTGCAAAACAAAAAATACATCATGTCCGGAAGGCCACCGAGGAGAAGCAGATGCTCACAGGCCACCAAAAGAGGGCAAGCAGCCTCTGTGTCTACAGTCAACAGTGGTGGTCGTGGACATGGTGCATCCTCTGCAGGTGCCCGTTCATGCACCCAACAAAAATAACTGTGAGGGCTTACAGTGTTCTGATACCACCAACACCCAAGGCCCAAGTTTCTGCAGATAGGGCAGGCCATATAGTATATATACTGCTGTTCAGAGTATACAGTGCCTGAGGACCCCACGCCATTTAAAAAACAAAATGGGTGTGGGCTTCCCCTAATATCCATACCAGACATGAAGCGCATGGTATGGCATTTGGGGGGACATCCACACCATTTTTTTTTTTGTATTTTTATCTATATTGCCAGGATCTGACAATACATTACAGCCGCGAGCAATTTTAAAAGAAAATGTTTCCTTTAGAAATGTAATTTTGCTGAGGGACTGTTATAAACATGAGAAAGATGTGCTACTTTACAGCAAGAGAAAGATGCGCTACTTGCTTCACTTTAAGCAATATTAAAATCACTGCTCCGGAAAAAAAGGCAGTTTTTAAAACTTTTTTTTGCATTGATACATGTCCCCTGGGGCAGGACCCGGGTCCCCAAATACTTTTTATGGCAATAACTTGCATATAAGCATTTAAAATGAGCATTTTTGATTTTTCACGTTCGTGTCCCATAGACTTTAACAGTGCTCAAGTGTTGGGAATTTTTTTTGCCTGTTCGCATGTTTTGCTGAGAACTAAACCAGGGGGGGGGGGGGTGGGGGGTGTTCGGCTCATCCCTAGTCAGCAATGTCACTAACCTTTTGGTAGTTTGTTCCAGTTGGTAAACACCTTAGGTAGGAACAGATGTACCAGCTTACAAGTTTATGATAATATTTTGTTTTTTAATATAGTATGTTTATGTCTGTTGCCATAATGTCTGATTATTAGGCCCCTTTCACACTGAGGCGTTGAAAAAACGCGTCAAAAATATGACTTTTTTTACCGCGATTTACCACGTTTTACCGCGTTTTTACCGCGTTCGCGGTAAAAATAGAGCTAACGCATATGCGTTTTTAACGCGTTTTTACTGCGTTAGCGTCTGTTAATAACCCTACTCCCTTGCATCATATCCTGTGTACTTCCTGGTTTTGTACAGAACGTGGAGAAGATGGAGTTTCATGAGCTACTGTTGTTGTTTGTGCTCCATGTTTGGGAACATTTTCTGCAACAGCAGAGATCACAAGGTCGATTTTGGGTGCATCCAATCCAACAAAGGCACTGTGATAGAGGACAATTTGCCATTCTCTATCATGATCTGAGAGAGCACCCTGACAAGTTCCGAAATTACACTCGGATGAGCATTGCAATGTAAGTATATGCCAGTTCTCTAAACCCACACCTAGTAGTCCCTAAACCCCTAATGCCAGTCTCGGCAGTTCCTAAAATACACCCATCCCATCCCACACTTCCAACCCTAATCCCTCCACTCCTAGTCCCAAAAACCTTAATCCCATCCCATCCCACACTCCCAACCCTAATCCCTCCACTCCTAGTCCCAAAATCCTTAATCCCATCCCACACTCCCAACCCTAATCCCTCCACTCCTAGTCCCAAAATCCTTAATCCCATCCCATCCCACACTCTCAACCCTAATTCCTCCACTCCTAGTCCCAAAATCCTTAATCCCATCCCATCCCACACTCCCAACCCTAATCCCTCCACTCCTAGTCCCAAAATCCTTAATCCCATCCCATCCTCCCAACCCTAATCCCTCCACTCCTAGTCCCAAAATCCTTAATCCCATCCCATCCCATCCTCTCAACCCTAATCCCTCCACTCCTAGTCCCAAAAACCTTAATCCCATCCCATCCCACACTCCCAACCCTAATCCCTCCACTCCTAGTCCCAAAATCCTTAATCCCATCCCACACTCCCAACCCTAATCCCTCCACTCCTAGTCCCAAAATCCTTAATCCCATCCCATCCCACACTCTCAACCCTAATCCCTCCACTCCTAGTCCCAAAATCCTTAATCCCATCCCATCCCACACTCCCAACCCTAATCCCTCCACTCCTAGTCCCAAAATCCTTAATCCCATCCTATCCTCCCAACCCTAATCCCTCCACTCCTAGTCCCAAAATCCTTAATCCCATCCCATCCCATCCTCCCAACCCTAATCCCTCCACTCCTAGTCCCAAAATCCCTAATCCCATCCCATCCTCCCAACCCTAATCCCTCCACTCCTAGTCCCAAAATCCTTAATCCCATCCCACACTCCCAACCCTAATCCCTCCACTCCTAGTCCCAAAATCCTTAATCCCATCCCATCCCATCCTCCCAACCCTAATCCCACCACTCCTAGTCCCAAAATCCTTAATCCCATTCCATCCTCCCAACCCTAATCCCTCCACTCCTAGTCCCAAAATCATTAATCCCATCCCATCCTCCCAACCCTAATCCCTCCACTCCTAGTCCCAAAATCCTTAATCCCATCCCACACTCCCAACCCTAATCCCTCCACTCCTAGTCCCAAAATCCTTAATCCCATCACATCCCATCCTCCCAACCCTAATCCCTCCACTCCTAGTCCCAAAATCCTTAATCCCATCCCATCCCATCCTCCCAACCCTAATCCCTCCACTCCTAGTCCCAAAATCCTTAATCCCATCCCACACTCCCAACCCTAATCCCTCCACTCCTAGTCCCAAAATCCTTAATCCTATTCCCATCCCATCCTCCCAAACCTAATCCCGCCACTCCTAGTCCCAAAATCCTTAATCCCATCCCATCCCACACTCCCAACCCTAATCCCTCCACTCCTAGTCCCAAAATCCTTAATCCCATCCCATCCTCCCAACCCTAATCCCTCCACTCCTAGTCCCAAAATCCTTAATCCCATCCCACACTCCCAACCCTAATCCCTCCACTCCTAGTCCCAAAATCCTTAATCCTATTCCCATCCCATCCTCCCAACCCTAATCCCTCCACTCCTAGTCCCAAAATCCTTAATCCCATCCCATCCCACACTCCTAACCCTAATCCCTCCACTCCTAGTCCCAAAATCCTTAATCCCATCCCATCCTCCCAACCCTAATCCCTCCACTCCTAGTCCCAAAATCCTTAATCCCATCCCATCCCACACTCTCAACCCTAATCCCTCCACTCCTAGTCCCAAAATCCAAACCATAATCCCACACCTGTATGATTAAAACTATAAAACATAACCTTTCCCCTACCCTTATCTTACTTTTATCGTCTCTTTAACTTAAAATCTATGTATTTCCATAGATTTGACTTTCTTCTTGACCTGCTGACACCTGCGTTGTTGAGACAAGATACTAATTGTAGGGAAGCAATACCGCCATGTGAACGCTTACTTGTAACGCTGAGGTGAGTAATTTTAGAAATGACAATTTTTTTTAATCATTCTAAATTAAAAAACATCTTACAAAATTTTTGGGGAAAAAATATATTTTATTGGTCAATTTACACAACATGTGTAAAAATAAAACATTTTTTTGAAAAAAAAAATCAGAAATATTAAATTTCGAACTAGAAATATATTTATTTTGAACAGTAAATATTGAACTAGAAATATATTTATTTTGAACAGTTACCGTAATCAATTTTTTTTTATAAAACACAAAAATATATATATAATATAAATCTTATCTAAACAATTTTTTTTTTTTAAACTAATTTACTCTGAAAAACATACAGTAGTTACAAATCATGATAAAATTGGGGGTGAGGGTATAAATCATCTCTAGTGTTTCCCTGAGGAGTAGGAGTAGGAGCAGGAGGAGGAGTAGGCGGAGGAGGATGAGGAGTTTGACAGTGAGGGAAATCATTTTGGCCCATACCGTATTGGGATGGAAATCTGGGACTGATATGGGGATTTGGGCCATAGGGATTGTAAGATGGTGTTGGAGCATCTTCCCACTGGTGTCTATAAGTTGTATTCGTTATTTGTGTGCTCAGTTCAAAGGGTTGGCCACGGGAAAGGGGGGGATTATTTTTAACTTGGTACGATTTTATTACTTTTAAAAGATCTATACGCAAATCGCATTGATGCTCTTTAGGGATTTCTGCGATCTGGGGAACTAAACTCTTAGTAAAGGCCTCAATTTCGGGGTGGTCACTTTTTTGTGAATCCATTAATTTTTTCACCACATCTATAAAATGTTGGCTTTCCTTTGCCTTTGTTGTTGGTGTTCTTGCGATTTGTCTTGGAAGCTCTGGAGCACAAATGTCCCCCTCCTGCTGCTGTTCTATTTGTTCTTCATTTGCCGCTGGTCCTGCCGGTTGACTGTCCTCCTCCTCACTACTGCTGAAATTATTTTCAGTTCTGTATACAATAAAAATGAATAGAAAGTGCAAAATTAGTAATGCTCTTATTTATATACATTTATAAAAAATATAAACACATTGAACATTTTAATACATACTGTCTCTCTTGCATCACCGGTCGCAGAAAGTCCAATTCTTGGAAATGGCAGTAGATTCTGCCCTTTCTTGATCCAGATCCACTTCGGACTTGATTTTGTTTTATTAGTTCCCGCTTGAAATTGTCGCGAAGCGTCTTCCATCGCTTTTTTATTAGTTTTACTGAAATTGAATAAAATTATTTTATTTTGCAGATATCTTGCCACTGGAAATACATACACATCACTGCAATATGAATTTAGGATTGGTATATCGACCATAAGCAACATTGTGAAGGAAACATGCGATGCCATTTGGAATCTCAAAAGTACATTTATGCCTGTCCCGAATAAGGATGAATGGGAAGATGTAGCCCAGCGGTTTTTGAATAAAACTAATTTTCCACACTGTCTAGGAGCTATTGACGGGAAACATATTCGACTTATAAAACCCTGCCATAGCGGTAGTCAGTACTACAATTACAAAAAATACTTTTCGGTAGTTTTAATGGCTGTGGTGGATGCAGACTATAAATTTATTTTTGTAGATATAGGATCGTTTGGGAGCAGTGCAGACTCCGCTGTTTTCCAGAAAACCAAATTTGGAAAAAGACTTGCCTATAACCAGTTGGATTTACCCGAAAACAGACCTCTGCCTGGAACAGAAGGACCCGAAATGCCGTTTGTGTTTGTAGCGGACGATGCGTTTGCCATTCACGAACATTTGATGAAGCCGTATTCGTTAAGAAATTTGGATACCCGAAAGAGGATTTTCAACTACAGGCTGTGTCGGGCACGTAGACTTATCGAATGCGCGTTTGGAATACTGGCTAACAAGTGGCAAATTTTACTGAAACCAATTAACCTCAGTGTGGACAATGCATGCAAGTTAATCAAAGCCGCGTGTATACTACACAATTTGGTGAGAGAAAGGGATGGAGTTAATTTTGAAGATACACTGTCAAACAGCATTGAACCGGCAAATTTCCTTCATGTTCGTGGGCCCATAGTAGGATTCACAATTCGTGATACTTTTGCAGACTATTTTATGAGTCCGGCTGGTGCACTAAGCTAGCAAGAAAATATGATATAAAAATTCTGTATACAGCCTTCACTTTCTAATTAGATATTTCATGCAAAATGTTTCATGTATATTAAGTAAAATCTTTTTTTCATTCTGTAATGTTAAATGCAAAAATAAATGCTTATTCTAACAATGTGTCTTTGTGTCAATTAGATTTAATTTCTATATTGCAAAATAAAAGTTCAAAAGAACATGGGGTATATTTTTTGGGGGATGGGATTATGGTTACAGTGGGTTAATCTGGACTTTGAAGGGTGGGATTATGGTTACGGTGGGGGTGTTTGACATTAGGAGAGGTGGGATTATGGTTACAGTAGGTGTTTTGGGACTATTATATGCAGGATTATGGTTACAATGGGTTAATCTGGACTTTGAAGGGTGGGATTATGGTTACGGTGGGGGAGTTTGACATTAGGAGAGGTGGGATTATGGTTACAGTAGGTGTTTTGGGACTATTATATGCGGGATTATGGCTACAGTGGGTTAATCTGGACTTTGAAGGGTGGGATTATGGTTACGGTGGGGGTGTTTGACATTAGGAGAGGTGGGATTATGGTTACAGTAGGTGTTTTGGGACTATTATATGTGGGATTATGGTTACAGTGGGTTAATCTGGACTTTGAAGGGTGGGATTATGGTTACGGTGGGGGAGTTTGACATTAGGAGAGGTGGGATTATGGTTACAGTAGGTGTTTTGGGACTATTATATGCAGGATTATGGTTACAGTGGGTTAATCTGGACTTTGAAGGGTGGGATTATGGTTACGGTGGGGGTGTTTGACATTAGGAGAGGTGGGATTATGGTTACAGTAGGTGTTTTGGGACTATTATATGCGGGATTATGGTTACAGTGGGTTAATCTGGAGTATGATGGGTGGGATTAAGGTTGTGGTGGGTGGTTTGCAACTATGATAGGTGGAATTATGGTTGTGGTGGGTGGTTTGCGACTATGATGGGTGGGATTAAGGTTGTGGTGGGTGGTTTGGGACTATGATGGGTGGGATTAAGGTTGTGGTGGGTGGTTTGCGACTATGATAGGTGGGATTATGGTTGTGGTGGGTGGTTTGGGACTATGACGGTGGGATTAAGGTTGTGGTGGGTGGTTTGGGACTATGATGGTTGGGATTAAGGTTATGGTGGGTGGTTTGGGACTATGATGGGTGGGATTAAGGTTGTGGTGGGTGGTTTGGGACTATGATGGGTGGGATTAAGGTTGTGGTGGGTGGTTTGGGACTATGATGGGTGGGATTAAGGTTGTGGTGGGTGGTTTGGGACTATGACGGATGGGATTAAGATTATGGTGGGTGGTTTGCGACTATGATAGGTGGGATTAAGGTTATGGTGGGTGGTTTGGGACTATGATGGGTGGGATTAAGGTTGTGGTGGGTGGTTTGGGACTATGATGGGTGGGATTAAGGTTGTGGTGGGTGGTTTGGGACTATGACGGATGGGATTAAGGTTATGGTGGGTGGTTTGGGACTATGATGGGTGGGATTAAGGTTGTGGTGTGTGGTTTGGGACTATGATGGGTGGGATTAAGGTTGTGGTGGGTGGTTTGGGACTATGACGGATGGGATTAAGATTATGGTGGGTGGTTTGCGACTATGATAGGTGGGATTAAGGTTATGGTGGGTGGTTTGGGACTATGATGGGTGGGATTAAGGTTGTGGTGGGTGGTTTGGGACTATGACGGATGGGATTAAGATTATGGTGGGTGGTTTGCGACTATGATAGGTGGGATTATGGTTGTGGTGGGTGGTTTGGGACTATGACGGATGGGATTAAGGTTATGGTGGGTGGTTTGGGACTATGATGGGTGGGATTAAGGTTGTGGTGGGTGGTTTGGGACTATGATGGGTGGGATTAAGATTGTGGTGGGTGGTTTGGGACTATGATGGGTGGGATTAAGGTTGTGGTGGGTGGTTTGGGACTATGATGGGTGGGATTAAGGTTGTGGTGGGTGGTTTAGGACTATGATGGGTGGGATTAAGGTTGTGGTGGGTGGTTTGGGACTATGACGGATGGGATTAAGATTATCCACTTGTCCCCCGCCCACTGTCAATAGACGGCGGGCGGAGGATACTCTCGTTCTGGGAGGACGTCATATGACGTCCTCCCTTTAAAACAAGCTAGGAGGCGCGCGCGCACCGCCGTGTTCACAAGGCCTCGGTGCGCGTGCCCGGCGGCCGCGATTGCCGCCGGGCACCCGCGATTGCCCGGGAAACGAGCAGGAAAGTGGATCTCTGTGTGTAAACACAGAGATCCACGTCCTGTGAGGGAGAGGGGACCGATGGTGTGTCCCTTGTACATAGGGACAACAATCGGTCACCTCCCCCAGTCAGTTCCCTCCCCCCACAGTAAGAACACTTTGAGGGAACATATTTAACCCCTTCCCGCCCCCTAGTGGTTAACCCCTTCCCTGCCAATCACATTTATACAGTAATCAATGCATTTTTATAGCAGGGATCGCTGTATAAATGTGAATGGTCCCAAAAATGTGTCAAAAGTGTCCGATGTGTCCGCCGCAATATCACAGTCTCCAATAAAAAATCGCAGATCGCCGCCATTACTAATAAAAAAATAAAAATAAAAAATGCTATAAATCTATCCCCTATTTTGTAGACGCTATAACTTTTGCGCAAACCAATCCATACCCGCTTATTGCGATTTTTTTTTTTTTACCAAAAATATGTAGAAGAATACGTATCGGCCTAAACTGAGCAAAATTTTATTAAAAAAAAAAAAATGGGTATTTATTATAGCAAAAAGTAAAAAATAGTGTTTTTTTTTCCAAACTGGACACTCTTCTTTTGTTTATAGCGCAAAAAATAAAAACCGCAGAGGTGATCAAATACCACCAAAAGAAAGCTCTATTTGTGGGAAAAAAAAGGACACAAATTTCGTTTGGGAACCACGTCGCACGACCGCGCAATTGTCATTCAAAGTGTGACAGCGCTGAAAGCTGAAAAATGGCTTGGGCAGGAAGGGGGTTTTCATGCACAGTAGAGAAGTGGTTACGGTGGGTGGTTTGCGACTATGATAGGTGGAATTAAGGTTATGGTGGGTGGTTTGCGACTATAATAGGTGGGTGGTTTAGGACTATGAGAGAGCTCTATTAGGTTAGGGTGGGGAGTATGGTTCTATGAGGGGTGGGATTAAGGTTTGCCAGTTTTGGTCATATGGGGATGGGGGTTTGGGACTAACAGCATACTGAATAGGGTAATGAAGGACTAGAGTAGGGACTAGATTGGGATTGCAGCTACTTACTTTTCTCAGTTTTTGACATGCTTGATAAAGATGTCCACTTTTCAATGTGCTGGGCAGCAACATCATTCCATCCTGCTTGTTTTTTTAGACGGTTTGAATAGTGAGGGCTTCTTTTGTCCCATAGTTCAGGGTGCCTCCTCATACTGTCAATGAACTCCTCCGGATCAGAGGTTCTTTGATTTGATTCTCCACATGCTTCTGCAGATGTGGCCTGCATTTCACTATGCTCTGCCATCCTTCTCCTGTTCTCAACAGGATTTCCTGATATCCCACAATCCTCTACTGTACTGCGGTCATGTGACCTTCCCCACAGCTTCTGTTATTTTTTACCGCGTTTTACCGCGTTTTTACCACGGTTCCCATTCATTTCAATGGGGATAGGTGTTTTTACAGCGCTATTTTATGCGCCCTAAAGTTGCTGTAAAAAAGCTGTTTGCAGGATTTTTTTCAACGCCCAGCCAGCAAAACACCTCAATGTGAAAGCCCTCAGTGATTTCACATTTAGAATGCTGGGGCAGGATTATTTCAGGCGTTATTACAGCGCTATTTTTAGCGCCAAAACGCTGTAAAAACGCCTCAGTGTGAAAGGGGCCTTAGAGTACTGCATAGAGCAGTGATGTGATTCCTTGGCACCCCAGATGTTTTGGAACTACATTTCCCATGATGTTCAGGCACTCTACAGTGGAGTTGAGCATAATGGGAAATGTAATTCCAAAACTTTTGGGTTGCCAAAGTTTGCCATCACTGGCATAGAGGGTTTAATAAATAGAATCCAGCATGATGGGGAGGAAAACTAAATGACCGTTCCAATGTTTAGATGCACACTGGGCTTACAAAAATGCCAGTTCTTTTGGAAGAAAACAATCCATCATATACTGCTCTTTTGTACAGGTGTTTAAGAGTGTTGAGGACCTGTTTGAGACCTGCCCTGAAATTTTCCAGTGGGGACACTAGTTCTGAGGGCCTTGGGGGGGGGGGTCCCTTAATCTGCAGAGATTTCCTCTCACTTCCTGTTTGGCTATGGGGCAGTAAATGAGGGGAAATGAAGGGATGGCAAAAATGTTTTAACAGGGGCTATAACCATCCCTTACTCTATTCAAAATGGAAAAAAAAAGTGTTGCCTATAAATAAATAAATCCATCTGTTTATTTTTCTCATCAGCAATCAACAGAAATAGAATTAAGATTCCTTAATATGTACAACTGACACAAGCAAAGGATTGCAGGAGAGTCCTACTACCTACCTGCCAGTTATAGGTGACTATGTCAGTGCCCCTTGTGTCTGCACCATCCCTATCATACTGGCAGAAGTGCGGCCACTTTATGGGGGCGCCAGACCGATTTGACTTGCGGCCCAGTCCACCTCATAAAACTGGTGCTACACTTAGGGGGTTATTTACGAAAGGCAAATCCACTTTGCACTACAAGAGCAAACTACAAGTGCAAAGTGCACTTGAAAGTGCATTGAAAGTGCAGTCGCTGTAGATCCGAGGGGGACATGCAAGGAAAATAAAAACACACATTTTAGCTTGCACATTATTGGATGATAAAATCAGCAGAGCTTCCCCTCATTTCAGATCTACCCCTCAGATTTGCAGCGACTGCACTTCCAAGTGCACTTTCAGTGCAATTTCAAGTGCACTTTGCACTTCTAGTTTGCACTTGAAGTGCAAAGTTGATTTGCCTTTCGTACATAATCCCCTAAATGTGTAGCAAGCCGGCAGGGACTCTTTTCATGCTGCCCCCCTGCAAAGTGCTGCCCTAGGCGTGGGCCTTGTTGGCCTAGGCCAAGATACAGCGTTGGGTAACTTTTGGTATCAGCTACCTAATTTTGCTGCTGTTAGTTTTGTCATTATCTTTCATCCTCAGGTTAATTTTAAACTATGGACAGTCATCTCCAATTGTTTTTTTTTTTTTTTTTTTCCAAAAACAGTTTATTGAAATGTAAAAAGCATTTACAGATATCTTGAACAATAGTAGTACAATAAGGTATTAATACAACCACAAAACATGGATGAATAACATGTGTCACATACAATTCAACTTGCGGGTAGTGAAAATGAAATGGCTATGTGCATCCTTCATGAACTAGGCCGTGTTGGGGTGGGCTACCTTAATTCAAGGTAGTTGTGGGGTCTAGTCAAAGTCCACTACCATTGACGGGGATAGATCTTGTTGGTAGGTTAGAGCTAGGTAGGTTCACGGATGCCGTTATGGACTTTTGGTCTGTGTGGGAGGGAAAGGCCAACAGGTGCAATATGGCAGAAAGGGAGGGAAGGAGCTATAAACAGGTTTATTTCGTTGAGAGTGTATGAATGCGGGAGTGTAGGCTGGAGCTATGTTAGTGGTTGTATTGTACAGAAGCTTGTGGATGAGAAAGTAGGAGGGGGTAAGTGGTGGAAGGAGAAGGGGTGGGGTGGGGATCGAGGGGAGGGGAGTGAGGCAGGAAGGGATGGCGTTGGCAGGGGGTCCGTCTCTGACTTCCCCGACCCCTTGGGGTGTTCAAGGGGCGTGTTATGAGAAACTAGGGGCGGATCTGTATAGGGGGAGATATAGGAGGAGAGAGGTGTCTTTGTAAGGTTTAGGGTTAAGGGGAGATCCTGGCACGTCGTAGATTTTTAATGACAATTCTCAGAGGAGTAATTTATCCTTTGTCAGGGTTCAGGGAGTTTGCAAATTCTGGGGTCGTTTTATAGTGTAACCAGCAGGCCCATTTTTTACTAAATGATGACGGAGTCTCTCTTGCAATATGTATAAGATTTTCCATTTCCTCAATTTTGCATATTCTGTTAAACCATTCTTTTATGGTTGGTTGGTGAGTCGATTTCCAGTGTATAGGGATACACTGCTTTGCCGCATTGATCATGTGCATTGCTAGGGATTTGTGATAGGAATTGTGCGACAGGGGTGAATGGTGTAGAAGGAATTGAGAAGGGGAAAGGTCCAAATGATATGAGGTGACTCGAGAGGTTATATGGCATACCTTTTCCCAGAAGTCTTTTAGAGATGGACAGGACCACCAGATATGGAGAAGGGTTCCCCTTTCCCGGAGACATCTCCAGCAAACCTCTGGGATTGTGGGATTATATTTATGCAGAAGGGTGGGCGTGCGGTACCATCTAGATTGGATCTTAAAGCCGTTTTCCTGGGTCGACACATTCGTCGACCCTTTATGTATGTTGAGGAAAATTAGTTCCCATTGTTCCGCTGAAAGAGATACCGAGAGGTCTGACTCCCAGTTCTTACAGGCTAAGGTCTCGTTAGCTTTCATCTCGGCGAAGAGGAGTTCATGTGTGGTAGAAACTAGATGAGATTGGGGTGTCGTTTGGATACATAGCTTTTCGAAAGGGGTGAGTTCTCTGGAGCATTGTATATTCTTGTTAAGGGATTTTAGAAAATGAGCAATTAAAATATATGTCCAAGGGGGAATGGGTGGCTTGTTTAGTTGGGAGGAGAGTTGGGATGTAGACAATAGTTTGCCCCGGAGGAAGAACTGATGTGATCTAATTGGGCTCTGTGTCCAGTTATCGGTAAGAAACTTTGCGTGCATACCTGGTGGGAACCCAGGGTTCATTTTTACAGGTGTCAGTGGGCCGGGAATCGAAGATATGGGTGATCGGTAGCAAAGCTTTTTGAAGCATTGCAAGGTTGGGCCTATAAGTGGGTGTACGTGTAATTCAGAGGGGACGTGGGGTGAGAGTAACCATGGGAGAGACTCCAAAGGGAGAGCAGAAAAAGATGCTTCTAGGGAAACCCAATCTTTGTGGAGAGATTGAGTATTCCAGTCCACTATCCTGGTAAGGTGTGTAGCAGTGTAATAATTGAGAAGGTTGGGGAGGCCTATGCCCCCAAGTCTTTTAGGTCGGGTGAGCTGCGTAAAGCTGATTCTGGGTCTACGGTTCCCCCATAAGAATTTAGTGCATATGTTTCTATAAGATTTAAAAAAGGCCGGAGGTATATGTATAGGGATCGCCTGCAAAATATAGAGTATTCTCGGGAGGGCATTCATTTTGAGGATCGCCGCTCTGCCAAACCAAGAGAAAAGCGGTTTGTTCCATGTTTCAAGATCAGAGGATATTCTGTGTAGGATAGGAACATGGTTTTTAGCGTAGAGGTTTGAGAGTTTGGAAGGGAGTTGTATCCCTAGGTATGTGATGGAATCATGTTTCCATTGGAACGGGAAGTTAGCCTTACATTGATCAACTATGTGTTGAGGTAATGTTATATTAAGGGCAAAGGATTTCGAGAAATTAATTTTAAGGTGGGAGAGGAACTGAAATTGTTTAAATTCAGAAAGAAGGTTTGGTAGGGAGATCAGTGGGTTCGACAGGAACAACAAAATATCGTCTGCGAAAGCAGCGTATTTATATTCTCTTTTGGAGGAACTTATACCTTGGATATCTGGGTTGTATGTCAGTTTACGGAGGAATGGTTCAAGTGTGAGTACAAAGAGGATGGGGGACAGGGGGCAGCCCTGTCTTGTGCCATTTCCGATGGGAAAGGCGTCCGACAGAGTATTGTTGACCCGTACCTTAGCAGATGGTCCCGTGTATAGTGACAGGATTAGGCCTAACATATATGGGCCCAATCCTATGGCCCTCAGAACCGCTGTCATATAGTCCCAAGCTACTCTGTCGAACGCCTTCTCCGCATCGAGTGACAAAAACAGGCCTTTTTGGGTTGTCTGTGTCATAAGGTGGTGTAAGTTTATTGCTTTAACAGTGTTGTCCCTGGCTTCACGTCCAGGGATAAAGCCGGTCTGGTCATGAGAGATTAAGGAAGGGAGAAGCGGTAAGAGTCTGTTTGCCAAAATCTTAGAAAAGATTTTGACATCTACATTCAATAATGAGATTGGTCTATAATTTCCCGTTTGGGTGGGGTCCTTATCTTCTTTGGGGATAACAACGATATGTGCTTCTAACATTTCGCTTTTGAAAGGATTTGTGGGAGAGAGTGTATTGAAGGCGTCAAGGAAGGGTTGTTGAAGAAGGTCTGAGAATGTCTTGAAATATACGGCGGAAAGACCATCAGGTCCCGGGCTCTTACCAGGCTTAAGTTGTTTTAAAGCTTTTTTCCATTCCTGAATAGAGATCGGGGATTCCAGAATCGTGGTGGTGTCAGTGGGGAGCTTTCCTGGAGCAAATTGGTCTAAGAACGAGTTAATATCATTGGGTCTGTCATTCGATAAGGTAGTAGGGGGTTCGGATTTATCTAGATTATATAGGGACGAGTAGTACTTCTCAAACTCTCTGGCTATGTCATTGTTATTCGTGAGAGTCTTACCCGTGGGGGATTGTATGTGGTGTATCGTATTAGCAGCCCTTTTCTTGCGTAAGGCTTGAGCAAGAAGATGGCCACTTTTGTTGCCGAATTCGTAAAAAAGTTTCTGAGATAGAGTGTATTTCTTCCTGAGGTGATGGCCCAATTCTTCCTGAATGAGTGTACGAGTCTCTAGTAGTTCTACGAGGGTTTGCTGGGCCAGGTTTCGTTTGTGTAGTGCTTCTAGTTTATTAAGTTTGGAAAAGAGATCAGCCAGTTTGGCCCGTTTTTCCTTTCTAATTGCGGCCCCCAGGGAAATCAATTTCCCTCGGACAACACATTTGTGAGCCGCCCACTGAGTAAGTTTAGAAATGTCCGGGGTGTTGTTCTCAGTGAAATAATTGCTTAGGCAAGTTTGAATCTCTAATTCTTTGGTTTTGTCTGTCAGGATGGAAGGGTCTAGTCTCCAAATTTGCGAGCGGTATACTTTTTCAGGGAAAGTGAGGGTCATTGAGATAGGGTGGTGGTCCGAGAAGGTCATCGGTTCGACGGTTGCTGCTTTCAGGGACGGGAGATCCTGTTGGGTAAGAAATATGTAGTCTAGTCGTGAATATTTGTTATGTGGGGCGGAGAAGAATGTAAAATCCTTTACGTTCGGGTGTAAGTTGCGCCATGTGTCGTGGAGCAAGAGTTCTTGGAAACATTTTCTGATTTGTCGGAGCGCCCTGTATGGTAGGTGGGATTTCCCCGACGAGGTGTCTAAAAGGGGGTTATGGGGTACATTGAGATCCCCTCCCAGTATAAGAATACCCTCTTGGAAATTGGTTAGGTGTCTTGTTACAGCCCTAAAAAAGGGAACTTGGGACGAGTTGGGGCTGTATATGTTAGCCAAAGTGATTGGTTTGTTCCTGAGTGTCCCTTTTAGGAAGATATACCTGCCTAGTTCGTCAAGGTGAGTGTCTGTAATTTGGATGGGAAGGTTTTTGGAAATGATTATGGAGACTCCTTTGGATTTCGAGATAGGTGAGGTGGCATGGAAACTATGGGGGAAGAGGCGATTAGTCATGTTGGGAACTGATTTCTTACAAAAGTGGGTTTCCTGTAAGAAGATTATGTCAGCTTTCATGCTGCGCATGAGGGAAAAGAGTTGTGTTCGCTTTTCAGGTATGTTCAGTCCTTTGGCGTTAAGGGAGACTACCTTTAGGGACAGGTTGGCGCCTCGGACATTATCGGGGCTCATGTTGGTAGTAGAGGTTTAAGCGAGTGGGGGGCGGGAGGATATGGGGAAGTCAGAGACGGGAGGAAAAGAAAGGGGGGGGGGTTATGCGGATGGGGAGAAGGGAAGATGTGGGGTAGGTGAGGTTAGGACGTTGAGGAGGAAGATAACCAGGGAGGAAGGAGGGGACAGGTAGGGGGATGGGGTATTATACCGGGTGTGGGACTTGACCTGCAAGCCCACCAATTAGGAGTGGGGGTACCGGTGAGGTTCAGCGGTGTCTACCAGAGTCCGCTGTGTGTGAGAGCGGTAGGTGGAGTTCAACTAGAGAGAGGTGAGGTCTGCGTCTCTCTATGAGGTCTTAAGGATAACAGACGCTGCTGATTGTTAGCGTCATCTATGGCTCATTTTGGTGTCAGAGGAGTAATCTTGTTGTGTAGATGACGGACAGGTCATCCTATAAGGACATGGTGAGAGGGTGATTCGTAGGTGACTTCAGGGCTGTGTGTAACGGCTTATTCTCATAAAGCATGAAGGCTGTGGAGTTGTAAGGGCATTTATTCGGCAATTAGAGGAGGATGTTTAGCATTGTGTAATCTGGGGGTTTGTGTGGAAGAGGGGGATAAGAAATTAAGTGTATTGCTCAAATTTCAGATGTCACATGACAGAGAATAGGGGGCATATACTTTGGTTTAGAGGAATATGCAGGGAACAGAGTCAGTAACATGGTGAATTAGTTAAAACAGAACAGAACAGAACGTACAGCTTGCGTTACCGTGAACAAGTATGCATCTGCAGTTATGGCTGACATCAAAAATCCAAATATGGATAACATAGCAAACAAAACATAGTAAACAAAAACATAGTAAACAAAATCATACCCAGGGGTTAAGGGCAGGCTGTCTAAATCCGAGGGGGGCACGCCCATTCCCAAACCTGAGAATGGATTCTACCGGACATCCACGTAGGCCACACACCTGTGCATGTCCCCCTCGGATCCCCGACCACCCTCAGTGCTGTAAAGCAGAACATTCAGGAGCTAGGAGCTAGTAGGGCCTGTGGGGAGAAAGACAGCACATAATGCAATCGGGGGATTATATATCGACATGTCATTAGCTGCATTGGAGTAGATAGGAGAATGTAGGAAGAAGGCTTCAATAGAAAAAGGGTACAGCCGATGAGCAAGAATGAATACAGTGTGAGGAGAAGGAGGAAAAGACAATCAGTGCGGGAGAAGGTAGTCTCTGACCCGACATAAGGAAGTTAGGGCGACCGGGGAAACCTTCGGGAGTTGTCCAAGAGGGAAAGAGGGTACCAACCGTTCTGCCAGTGTTCCCTAGGGATTGCTGTATAAAGTTACCTGCGAATTGGAGTGGTCCAGAGTCCAGCTGTGAGGTGGAAACAGAAGGACGGTATTCATGTTTCTTGTTAGGCGATGCGTGCTTTGCGGGGCACTGGAGAAGCCGTCGGGCTACCATTACGCGGGGCTCTTTGATCCTTTGAAGGAGTGTGGGGAGGAGGTGGGTGAGAGCGTCGGCGGCCGATACTAAAGTTGCCTGCTTCTGCGATACCTTCCATGGAGGTGACTCTTCTGAATGGCGGTATACGGAAGTCGCTGTACCAGTCTGGTACTTCCACATACGGTATCTCCATGGCCGTACAGAAGTGGTCTAAATCCTCCGGGACTTTTAGATTGGCTGTGCGGCCTTGGTGAGTTGCTGTCAGGCAGAAGGGGAACTTCCATCGGTAGATTATGGATCTGGCCCTCAGTGTTTCCAGGAGGGGACGTAGCTCGCGTCTGCGCTGCAGGGTGATGTTAGATAGGTCCTGGTAGATTCTGATATCCGTTCCCTGGAAAGACAGTTGGTTGCGGTGTCTGGCCTTGCGTAATATTTCCTCCTTCAAGGGAAAGTCTGTGAGGCAGCAGACTGCATCCCGTGGGGGATCTGTGTCCCTTCCCCGCGGGCGCAGTGCCCTGTGGAGCCGTTCGAACGCGATCGGGGTATCAGGGGCTCTTTCAAGTAGATCGTTAAAGATGGTAGTTACTGCCACTGGGAGCTGGCTGGCATCGATCATTTCTGGAATACCCCTCACTCTAAGGTTGTGACGCCTTCCGCGATTATCTAAATCTTCCATGTGGCGATTGATCTCCCTGAGGTGGATCGCATGCGACTCTGTTACCTGTTGAACGTGACAAATCGCTGTGTCTTGGCGGGCTTGAGCGTATTCCACCTCTTCCACCCTAAGCGTCATGGCGTGTATGTCCGACCTCATGTCCAAGATGGCCGCCATGAGGGTGTTTTTAATATCCGTAGCGACGCTGTGCAGGTCATTAAGGCTCACTGCCGGGGGGTGAGTCATCCCCGTTGCCAGACCTGGGGATCTCTGCTCCTCGGGTCGCTGCGGGCTGGAGCTCTGGGCGCGTGGCGCTTGGGAGGAGGCTGCTTGCGGGGCCTGCATCCTGGCCGTAGGCCGTGACCGGAATATCTCGGGGATTTGCTGACTCAGCGGGGTGTCGGTGTTCAGCTGGGATCGGGAACGGGTTGCCGAGGCACTGCGAGCGGTTCTCACCATGTCCGGTGGAGCAGGTAAGCTGATAAGCTGAAGTTGCTGGACCTCGGGACGGGAGCTCGCACACTACACGTCCATCCTGGAACGGCCATCTCCAATTGTTTTAACTGTGCTAGTTGTGTCCTTTAAGTCTAAACAACACATGGAATCTCACGTTTACCTTTATCCAAAAATCAACATCTTGTATGTTCTGGCAAATTGCAAAATTGGCCAATCAAGTCACAGCATTCATACTTCTGACAACTACCAAATCTCAACGACCTTTGTTTCTATGTAAACTATTAGTTTAATTAAAATGTTCTTTGATTGTGTGTGGTTTTCTAGTATATCTGAAAATATATTGTATTTTATATAACATGATAATCATTTTTTTTATACAGTAATTATCCACATGCAACCACCTATAGTTTCTGTTAATTAGCATGTTTTTCATGCTGCAGCTTGCCACATTAGGGATAGGGGATTTGATAATTAAGCTAGTCCCACAAGGAGATACAGAAAACTAAGCAATTTATCAAGAAATGTCTACTATAAAAAGAGTATCATATAAAGTCAGTGCTATCCCACATAGATTCATGTAAATTAAGAGTACATTTTTTATAGCCACTAGCATCCAGAGGCAATATACAATTGCACAAAATTTGTCATTTTCCAAAAATGTAGCCCTTATGTTTAAAAATAAGTTTCATACATTTGTAAACACATTTAATGAGGTTCAATGTGATAACCACCATTTTATTTGAACCAGACCCACCAGAAGAAAGGTGTAAAACAGCATGCAATGTGCACATTGCCAGAGTCTGGTGCACCCAATACTCCTTATGTCGCATACACACGGCCGGACTTTGCCACGGGAAAAACTCAGTCGGAAATTCCGACGGGAAAAGTCAGATGGGGAATACACCCGGTCGGAATATCCGATGAAAATCTCCCATCGGACTTTTTCCATTGGAAATTCCGACCGTGTGTACGCGGCATTACTGATCCACCTTCACTAGCCCATAACAGGATCCAAGTGTATTTGCTCAGACAACAAACAGGAGTGGATTTGTCAGCTTTGTCCGTGGTTCCCAAAAGGAAGTCAAGCCACAACTCCGGGAACATGGTGGAATAACAATTAACATATCATAAAGGAGATAAAGATCAAATGGTTCAAATAATATATTTGAGCTTTATGAAACATTTAAAATCAGTACAAAACAGGAAATGGGAACACTGGGACACCCCATTTTGGTGAACCATTTTAATATAAAGTGTTGAATTTGCACTGGTTTTGCGGCCTGAACTGCTGAACTCTAATTTGTTCTATATCTACCTTACCCTATTGTTTTTCCATTGTGAATCACAACATATCTTGTACAAGGTTAACACAATTTTTTGTTCTTGATTCCTTTCTATATTTATTATTTTATTTTATTTAGTACAGGTACTTGAATGGCGCCGTCAATTTACACAGTGTTTTATATATACATTAATTATACATTCACATCAGTCCCTACCCTCAAGGAGCTTACAATCTAAGGTCCCTAACTCACATTCATACTAGGGCCAATTTAGACAGGATATAATTAACCTACCAACATGTCTCTGGAGTGTGGGAGGAAACCGAAGTACCCAGAGGAAACCCACGAAGGCACAGGGAGAACATGCAAACTCCAGGCAGGTGGCATTGTCGTTGGGATTCGAACGAGCAACCCTTTTTGCTGCTAGGCAAAAGTGCTATCCACTACACCACTGTGCTGCCCAATATGTGGAAAGATTCTATGTTCTAACATTTCATGTTTAGATGCAATATGCATGCATATCACAACTTGTTTGTTTCTTAATCATCCAATAAAAATGTTTGTAATAAAATCAATACAGAACATAAAACCAATAGGCCTGGCTTCACTAAACCGCACTGGGTAAGGGGTACTAAAACACAACACTTCATTATCACCCATCACCTCACAAGCACATTCACAATTAATAGCATCAGAATCCTTGCTACATTTGCCTCTGGTCAGCTAAAGCTGGCCATAGATTAATCGATCAAACAAGGTGATTAGAGTATTTTCTTCTGCCGGGACATTTTATTCTGACAGCGGAAGTCTCCACTGTCAGAATACACTGATCATTCTGTAGCTGACTGGCTGAAGCTGCTGTTCAACAAAAGTTTCCCAGCTAGTCCATTCAATGTAACTATTAACTTCTGTGGAACAGGGTTGGACACATACTGTATGGATCAAAATTAGGCCAGTCCCTACTGAACTGGACACATTTTGATCCATCTAAGGTCAAAGCTAACCTCCCTGGCGGTAATTCTGAGTCTGGCTCGGGGTGGATTATTCATTTCCAAAGCGGCAACCCCGAGCCAGACTCGGGATCGCATTGCAGGATACAGGGGAAGTTACTTACCTTGTTCCTGGATCCTGCGATGTGTCCCGCTGTGTGTGCGAGCTGTCTCCTCGCTCCATTCACACACTGGTGACTGCCGAGTGCCGCCGAGCTCCAATCCCGAGCGGCGCGGCGCAGGGGGCGGAGTTCGGCGGCAAATTCAAAAAAGTTAAAACACAGTACACATACAGTATACTGTAATCTTACTGATTACAGTACTGTATAAAAAAATTACACATCCCCTTTGTCCCTAGTGGTTTGTCCAGTGCATGCATGCACTTTTATATTATAAAAACGGTTCTTTCTGCCTGCAAACTGGAGATTGTCCATAGCAACCAAAAAGTGTCCGTTTATGTCAAAAGTGGTTTTAGACCAGCTAGAAAACAGCGATAATAAATTAGAATCACTCGCAGAATTGAGCAATAGCGATTTGTTGGGAAATTCGTCATCAAACACTGAATCTAATGACAGCGACAATTCTGCAACTGAGCAAATTTCAGTGTTTTTGATTTGATTACATTTTTATTATTATTATATTATTATTTGTTATAATTATTTATAGTTATTTATTATATTATAATTTATGATTTTGTGTTTCAAACTTTATTATACCCGGGTTGTCTACTAGACTCTTGTTTGGACAGATTTAAGTGAGTAATTACTAAGAATTGCAGGCCCACAATACACAACACCAAATTTCCATGCAAAATAATTGTACCGCTTTTGGTACATAATTCCAGACAGAATCATACCGCCAGGGAGGTTAAGTCGCACAAGCCAAAAATGTTATTTAATGGATAGTCTTTTCTTTAAAATAGTGGGCAGCCATATTGTCGATGTGGTTTGGAGCAGTTAGGGGGAGCCGACAGCTCAGGGAGAGATACTATACAATATTTTAAACATAAAACAAAACACATTTTTATTTAGTAATTACCGGTAGGTAACATTTACATACCAGTACTATGATATTATGCATCACACTTATGGGCTTTATGGGCTGAGAAAGCTCTGATATTACCCGTCTCTGTCGCATCTGCGCATTGCCTACACGCTCTCCACCTCCAATGGGATGTGTTCCAATTAGTTTGTTCAGCATCAGCTGACGTCAGTTACATAAGGCTCCTGATTGGAGGAAGCTTGTTTGTAGAGACAAGTTATCGGCAGTTTTGTCCGTGATTGGAGACTAGTGATTGGAGAAAGCCTGTTTGTAGAGACATGGTAAGGACAGTTTCACAACTGTGCGGTTCTCTCCTTGGCTTACTTTCCTGTATAAGACGACCCTCAATTTTTAGTCTAATGATTGTAGACAAAAATGTTGTCTTATACGCGGAAAAATACGGTATTTCTGCAAAAGGGCTAATGTAGCAATTATATGTTAAATATATATATATATATATATATATATATATATATATATATATATATATATATATATACATATGTATATATATATATATATATATATATATATATATATATATATATATAATATATATATATATACTGTATATGCTCAATCTCCTGGCTCCTTTATGCACCTCTTTTTAAAATGTCCAAAGCTATTTTGATATTGGCACAAAGTGCTGGATTTGCTAAATTTTGTATATGATACCAAGTTGACTCTAGACCCTGATCTATGTCTCTTGAGCTATGTGAATTCTAATATGATGGATTATGATTGGTTAGTGGCGGTCATGAGATCTTTTTTATAGCACGTAAGTTGATAGTCTGTCCCTGGGTTTCACCCAAGCCCCCTATCCTGAGGTATTGGATTCAGGAAATGGATTAAAATATGTAACGTTTGAAAACCATAACTATGTAACATTCAACGTAACATTTCTTGGAAGTTTGAAAAGAAAAAATGGATCGATGCATCATGTTTTATTTTAAATCTTTGATAGACACTAGGGGTGATTTTTTTGTTTTTTGGCCTTTTCTCCTTATTCCTAATTGTTTTTTTGTGGGGAGGGGGGGGGGGGTAGAGGCTGTAAAAGATTTATATTTAACCTGCTCCGCAGTATTTCTGAACATTTCTGAATGCTTCTGAATATTCCTGAAAATTTCGTAATGTTTCTGAGTATTTATGAATAGCCTTTCGAGTATTTGTGAATATCATGGGAAAATTAGATATGGTTGTCTAGAATGATGATTTGACTTTGACCTTTTAGAGCCGGTTCACACAGGGGCGACTTGGGATCCGACTTGAAGTCGCCCCAAGTCGCCCGGTTGAGAAAATCAATGGAAGTGAATGGAGCCATCTTAATGTACTCTACTGAAGTCGCTCCGACTTCAGAAAAGGTTCCTGTACTACTTAAATCCGACTTCTAGGCGACTTGTACCCATTGATTTCAATGGAACTCGCCTCCAAGTCGGATCCCCTGTCTTAACTGAACCAACTTTACAGGAAATAAAAATGAGATCGCGGGTGTCAGCGGATGAACATCCGCTGACACCCGATCTCCTCCGTGTCCGCAATCCCCCGATTCTGCGGACGGAGGAAAATCCTATTTTTCTATCCGTCTGCAGAGTGGATCGGATGAACACGGACAGACGGTCCGTGTTCATCCGATCCCCCCATAGGGGAGAGTGGAGATCTGACAGGGCGGTCCCTGCACAGTGTGCAGGGACCGCTCTGTCATCCGCCGGCTCATCGGGGATCAGCAGAGCAATCCCCGCTGAGCAAGCGGAGGTTCATGGGGCGGATCCTCACGGATCCATCCCTTGTGAAAGGGGCCTTACTGTGTTGTTTTTTTTGTTATAAAATTAAAGAAAAAATAAAATAAAACCGGAATATTTTTTTTTTTAAATAAAAGTATGCCGTAGTGTGCAAATGTGCTGTACATACTTGGTCCTTGTGGCAAGAGCCCACCGTGATGCAAGCTTTAGTTCCACTTTAAGTCTACGTGTTACCTTTGGAGATTACTTTTAAACATTACAGTTGGGTTAAGAAGGCAGTACAGTATAGTACCTGTAAAATGTCAAAGTCCTAATAACCTTCAACCACCACTTAGATGCAAATTAGCACTTGGTGAGTTTAATTGCTATACTATATGTATATGATTTTCTAGGATACATTTATACCTAATCGGCTACATGGATAAAAATAGCATGCCGCCAATGAGTGCCTCTGTGCCCAGTTAATTTTACAGTGTAACCCCACATTCATTGCCTTTCTGAGTGATTATTTTCAGATTCCAGGCACAGGGCACTTACTCTGTGCAGATTGCTGTTAAGGGGGCTAATTTTTATTCAAATTCTTTTTTTTATTTTTTTATACCAATTATACAATAGGACCAACATAAATGTGTAAAATTAAAGTGATTCCTATATTATTCAAAACTCTACATAACCTTTTTTTTTTTTTTTACACTTAACAGTTTTGCTTAAAACTGTCCACTTCCAGCAGCGTGAATATTTTGAGTCCTACAGCATAGGAAGGAAGTAATTGATGTGTGGAGCTTAATCTTTACCTAGCTTGAAAGAGACCTGAAAGAGGGCATTGTCCAAAATACATTTTAATTGAAAGTGATTACTTTTGTAGCAAAGTGTTTGCTGAATTTTCTTCGTTCCCTGAAGCGGTATTTTGCAATATATAATGGACTCACTGCTGGAAATGGAGTGGATTATTTTGCTCTGACTAAAGAAAGCAACTTTCATCATATCGGAATATTTGAATCAAAGAAATGGATGAGGCTTATATAATGAAATATATTTTCTAGAGTTGCACAATAGATATGCCGATACAAAGCAGGTGTTCATATAAGCTGTAGAAAAGGTCCAGATGGGCATAGTTATTAAGAAACAAAAGATTATGTATGTATGCGTGTGTATATGTATATATATATATATATATATATATATATATATTTTTTTTTTTTTAACAAAATTGTCATTGTAATAGCTTATTTCTCTCACATGACATGTGCATACCACAAATGACACTCCGAAATGCATTCTGCTACTCTTCCTGAGTATTATGATACCACATGTGTGGGACTTTTTCACTGCCTGGCCACATACAGAGGCCCAACATGCCGAGAGCACCATCAGATCAATTTTGAAGACAGGGGAACAAAACAGGAAGCGCCACCTAAGTGCAATATTTTAGTCACAATTTATTGGAGACAAAGTAAATGCACTTACAAACAAATGTAAAAAACTGGCTCATCTGTGTGTGTAATTCGCGGTGTGGTCCGGTCTCGGGTGCATCCAGGCTCATGGGTAGGCAGAGCAGTGTAGAATTTACATTCTGTGGCCACCAGGAAGCCGGCCAGAACCAGCGTGGAACGCGGATGATGACGTCACTGGAAGCGGAACAAGAGAGATCACCGGAGGAGAGAAAGGTGTTCAGCACACCACTGAGAAACCAGGCTATGCGCTCAGAGCTATCTGCTCCTTCAAAAGGCTTAACAGATGAGCCAGTTTTTTACATTTGTTTGTAAGTGCATTTCCTTTGTCTCCAATAAATTGAGACTAAAAGATTGCACTTAGGTGGCGCTTCCTGTTTTGTTCCCCTGTCTTCCCCTTGCAGAGCCGACTTTCTCTGAGGACAGCTGCCGCCCACCATTTTTTCATCGCTCCCTCTTCCCCCCCCCATTTTTACAGGGTTGGTTATTACATACCAGTAAATGGACTAAAAAGAACTGTGACTGGACTTTTTTAGATCTATTCTTTGGCCATTTGTTATGCACTAGTCTTTTGCGCTAACAGTTTACTCCATTGTTTTTACTAGATCAATTTTGAAGGGCCTGGAGCACCAGGACAATGGAAATGCCCACAAAATTACCCTATTTTGGAAAGCACACACCCCAACGTATAATCTATGAGGCATAATGAGTCTTTTGAACGGTTCATTGTTTTTCCACACGTTTTTGGAAAATGTGGAAAAAAATGAAAATGCTATTTTTTTTACACAAAGTTGTCCGTTTATAAGATATTTCCAACACATAGCATTTACATAGCAAAAATGACACCCCAAAATACATTCTGCTACTCCTCCTGAGTAAACGATGGGCACAGATGGGCGCTGATCACTGATGGCACTGATCACTAATGCCACAGATGGGCACTGATGGCACATGTGGGCACAGATGGGTACTAATTATTCATGGCACAGACTGTGACACTGATCCTAATTGGTACTGCGGCACTGTGGTACTGATTGGCACTGATTGGGCACTGTTTGGGCACTGTATTCATTGATTTACATTCACTGTAACGGTAGAATCACTCTCAGATTCAGCACAGGTCGCTCTCCCTCCTCACACGCGGTCTCTGAGGGCTGTCAATGAGAGATGATCTCATATGTTTACATTTGAGATCATTTCTCTTTGGCCACGCCAATCGCGTAGTAAATGGCGTAGTAAATGGCCACTGTGATTGGCTTCTGCTCCACCCTTTGCGGATCTGAGCATTTCTTGGGCTATATTTTTTTGAGACAATGGATGGTGGTAGGAATATAGGAATATGAAATGATTCAGAAGTGTTTGCTGATATTATTTTTACATTGCATGCTGTGCATATTATGTATCAATGACTCCTGAGGAAGTGGACTAAGTCCAGGAAACGCGTTGAGCCTTATAAACCATCACATGTGGACAAGATGCATCACATTAGCATTATTGACTTTTCATGATTATGTACTGTATCGTGAAAAGTTTTCATGTAGCATTATGGCATTTTAGAGGAATGAATAAAATGTTTTTTTTTTTTTGTTTTTTTTTAAATAGAACAAATGTTGTGTCTCAAAAGTTCCATTTACCATTTTATGTTTTTTGAACACAACAGATTTTATATAGGGACGTGGCATCAAAATTGTTCTGCCAAGATACATATGGGGGACCCAAGAAGAGGAGGATCGAGGCTGCTCCGTGCAATACAATTGTAATACAGGAGGTCAGAGAGAGGAACCAACAATAGCTGCAGAAGAGCAATAAGATCAACACTCCTAGAAATGCTGATTTCCCAGTGGACTTCAGGGGGCAAGTTCACTGCAATAGAACAGCATCCAGCAACATTGGTGACAGGAGACATATGTATTCAACTCTTTTTAAGAGGTGTGGGCTGTATGAAAGCATTTTATTACACAGGGTCCCCTAAAGAAGTTCTCTAATATGGGTCCATATCTTTGTAAAGCCCTCGTTCGTCTAATAATGCTCAGGAAAGTTGTAAAATGCAAAAAAAAAACATCAAGAATTTCCTGAGATCACAGTCAGGTTCTGCATAGGAGCACATAATAAAATTGCCATCTTGATTATAACAAAAAAATAAAATAAAAAATAAGAAAAACAGTTCTTTGTACTGTTATTCATGTTTCCAGATTCTACCTGTCTAATAACATTGTTTGCAGAATATCCTAATCAAAATACATATTTGCAGCCTAGGTAAAATGTTATGATTTGCATTTGATAGCAGTACAAAAATACAGAGCAATATATTTTTGTGATTATGAACACTGGTTACTGATATTTCAAAAACGAGACGGTGTTTATTATTACTTTTTTTTGTTTTACTGCATTGCGCTAAATATTGATATTTTCTTTTAGGTAGAAGTATTATTAAGCAGCCGTTCTTCAGAGGAATTTCCAGATTGGCATGTATATCAGTCATTTCTTTACACTATTGATCATTCCCTTCTGGAATTTTAGATATTCTGTTTAAAGATCAATAGTCACACAGCGATAGGAGGAGACCTCCCATAAGGGCAAATAAGAAGAAAAATCAAAATATGGAAAGTATAATGTGATGGAAGCAACTCAATATCTCCCGCTGATTTGTTTGATGGAGTGGTTACGATGCTCTAACATTACTGCGTCTTTTCAGAGCAATTTGTTAAACTCCTGCTATACAAATATTTATAAGAATACATTTTGCAATTTCAGTTTAAAAAAAGGTCTTTTCATGCTTAACTGTACAATATTTTCTTTCTCTGTGAAACAAGTCTTTTGTTCCGTCATTCTTTCTTGTGCTTTATAGTTACTTTTAGCAGGTTTTCAAAGTCTGCAATTATTGATGTATGTGGTCTTATTTAAGGCCCGTACACACAGTCAGACGTTTTGCCAACAAACTTCAAAATAAGCAAGTTTTCCAAAAAATCCTACCGTGTGTACGCTCCATTGCACAAACTTTTCTGTTTTCATTGGACAAAAGTTCGCTCTGCAAACGGACAAACTTTTCGGCAACAAAAGTCTGATGGTGCAAAGTCCGACCGTGTGTACAGAAATCCATCGGACTTGTGTGCGAAGTACAAATACACATGCCCAGAACCAATGTTAAAATCAACCAACAATAGCAGAAGTTGACCAAAGGGTGGCGGTAAAGAGCGGAAAAGAGCAGAAAAACCATGTGATGTTGGGAAAGATTGCAGAAAGTTTGCAGAAAAGTCCTGCCGTGTGTATGCTATGGGTGTGCCCGGCCAACTCCCTTCGGACAAAAATCCATTGAAAATTTTGTTTGAAGTCCGGCCGTGTGTACGAGGCTTTACGTATGTTTGCATGCAGGTGATATGGAAACCATCAGGAGGTTGAGATTCAAAGGTTGCTATTCCAGGAACAATAAAAAAGAGCAGGGGCCTTCAAATGAACCCTACCAGTAACCTTCTCTTATTTGCTCTAATTAAGTTAGTTAAAGTGTTACTTAACCCAGGACCCTGCATTTACTATATCTGGTCTCCCACAGTACAGAGAACATGGAAATGCAATTATTTTAGTAAATATAAACTGCTAAATACCTTTTCTCATCAGCAGTATACTGTATAGCTGTCTTGTGACTTCTATCAGTGTCGGATTAAAGCTTGTAGAAGGAGTTTTTGTTCTCCTCTGACCGTCCTATGAGCCTGCATGACCCCTGACCCTCTGTCTGGACAGTGCTGATTGGCCCTGTACTGATCACATGCACTCTCCCAAGAAAAAAAACCTCTCTAGCAATAAACACCAAACTGAGAATGTGCAGAGTGACTCCAAGGGCTCTGTACTATCAGGAGATGGATTGGGGACAGTGGAAGAGGGGGGGGTCAGAGAAGACAGGATCAGACAGCCTTTTTACATAATGTGGAGGATTAACCCCTTAGGTTCCACAGTGAGTATAACATGCATGCTTTACTGCATAAACAGACTGATTTTACTGTTGTGGGCTTAGTTACACTTTAAAAATACCATTGAAAAAGGTTGTGTTACA
Organism: Rana muscosa; assembly: GCA_029206835.1. Taxonomy (NCBI): domain Eukaryota; kingdom Metazoa; phylum Chordata; class Amphibia; order Anura; family Ranidae; genus Rana; species Rana muscosa. Next base: position 130,300,392 of record CM055119.1, on the reverse strand, counting down.
CTGTTTAAAAAGTACAAAAAATGCCTGTTGATCCTCCACAAAATCTTACTAGATGATGACTTTCTGTGCTTTTTGTCTCTGCCGAATTTCATTAGGGAGCACTGTTCCTAGCTAACTCTGTAGACTGCAAAACATCTCCACCCTATTGCCGCATATACATGACCGTTTTTCATGACGAGAAAACTGCCATTTTTTAGATTGGTCGTGAAAAATGGTCGTGTGTATGCTCCATAGCATTTTTCTCAACGAGAAAACTGCCCGAAAAAAAATTAGAACCTGCTCTATTTTTTCTCGTCGTTTTTCACGTCGTTCTTTTTAATTTCCTGAAAAACGGTTGTGTGTATGCTTTTACGAGGGGGAAAAAAAACGCGCATGCTCAGAATCAAGTGTGAGACGAGAGCGCTCGTTCTGGTAAAAGTAGCATTCGTAATGGAGATAGCACATTCATCACGCTGTAACGGACTGAAAAGCACGAAGACTGTAAAGCGCGAATCGTCTCTCACCAAACTTTATTAACACAAAGATCAGCAAATGCAGCCCAAAGGGTGACGCCATTCGAATGGCACTTCCCCTTTCTAGTGGCGTTGTACGTGTTGTACGTCACCGCGCTTTGCGCAAGCGTTTTTTTTCATGAACGTGTGCATGCAAGGCAGGCTTGAGAGGAATCACGACGAGAAAAATTTATTTTTTTTGCATGACATGAATACCGGTTGTGTGTACGCGCCATAAGACCCCTTTCACACTGGGGCAATTTGCAGGCGCTATTGCGCTAAAAATAGCGCCTGCAAACCGACCTGAAACAGCGGCTGTTGTTTCTCCAGTATGAAAGCCCTGAGGGCTTTCACACTGGCGCGGTGCGCTAGCAGGACGGTAAAAAAAAGTCCTGCTAGCCGCATCTTTGGAGCGGTGAAGGAGCGGTGTGTTTACAATTGGAAGCCCGGGGCTCGGATGGAAGGGGGGGGGGCAGGGGGCCCATCATGGTTGCTTGCACCGGGGCCCTGAAGGTTCTAGCTATGCCTCTGGTTTTAACCAGTTGCAATCCAGGCTGTTTATATAGGGCCTTTGAATGGCAAAGGGTTTAAATAATTACTTCAACAGGAATCTGAAATTTAGGAATTAATCAATAACTCTATTTACCTTTGCCATTGATTTTGTCTAATATAAAGATATAATGCCAAATATACAGCATCTAGATTATCTGTTTCTAGTACTCTTCCTAATTCATGTGTGGGTGTTAATAGGGCTAATTTTAGAGCGCACTATTGCCTAAGAATGCTGTAGCCAAGTTGTCCTTTGAAAAAAATAATATTATATATATATATATATATATATAAATAATATGTGTGAGTGTGTGTGTATTGCATGCAGATTGCTCTCCAGAGATGCCACCAGCTTATTCCTGAGGCCTTTTGTGTTTTTTCAGAAATCCACGCTGCTCCTCGTATGTAAATGTCTATTGTCTGTGAAAGTTGACAGCTTATCCCAAGTCATTAGCCTCAACCTGCCTGTGATTTGGATCTCCTTTAAACTCTCCCCACCTGCCAGAAAACTTGCCAAAGTGCTTTGTTTGTCACATTACTGCACATATGTGCGACTTTGGAGGGAGAGCCTAATCTGATTGACAACCTGGCCTTCTGTTGTCCGAACATAACAACCAAAATGGCAATGCCCACAGAGATTTGCCATTGGAGTGAGAGATTGGCTTGGTGACTTCTTTACTAATTTATAAAGGCAGAGAGAATAATTTCAGGGCTGACTAATAGCTATTGCATACAATTTCCCCATGCACAAGAGTACTTTAAAGGGGCTTTGCCACTAAGATAAAAATGCTTAATAATGTTCCCACTGCAGAGAAGATATTTAATGCTCACCTTTCCTGCTGCCTGCAACTTTAATTGCCATTGTGTGAAATATGTTCAAAAGACACCTACCTCACTTAGGTCTCACATTTGTCTCTAGAAGTAAGCTGCCAACACAATATTCTGATACAAAATATTCTATATAAAAATATATTAAACGGTCTGGCTCTAAAAACGAGCAACAAATAATAATAATGAAATGACTACATATTTTTTTTGCTAGAAAATTACCAGAAATTACCAGAAACCTCCAATAAATTATATATTCTGAATGCAGAGGCACTGGTGAATAAAATGGTGTTAGTAACAAATTGTTATGCTGCACAATATTTGGCAAATATTTACCAAATCTATATTTTCAGGGAAAAATACACTAAAATTTATTTTAGTGTACCCAACAGAATATAATACCAATTTTTTCTAGTATAAATAGATACCAAACACGCCAAGCCTTAAAATGGTGAAAAACTACAGTACCAAAAATAGTTTATAAGTGATGGTTAAAAAGCCTTTGAATTGTTTTCCCATTGTTTTGGCATGGGATGTCCAACAAGCTTATATAGGTGTAATAGGTGCCTGCAAAACTTTAGCTGTACTTACCTTTTTAGTAAAGTATAGTTTTTCTTTAAAGCTTTAAAGCAATGTCCTATCTTTACCACCAGTGGCGGCTGGTGCTCAACCATCAAACGCAGCCACTGTGCCATCAAATGCAGCCACTGTGGCCATCAATTGCCGCCACTGTGCCATCAAACGAAGCCACTGTGCCCATCAGAAAGAGCCACGTCTTCCACCTCTGACAACGAGATCAGAGTTTAGTTGGTTGCGGTGAAGAGAGAGGAACATTAGGGAACTGGTCTGCCTATTGCCCTGAATGTAAGTGCTGCATTGCTGCTGTACAGACTCTTCCACATTATCTGACATTCCTGCAGTGCTGTGACCTAGGATTGTACAAATGCTGAGGTTCCCCTGAAGCTTGCTGGGACTACAAGTCCTAGCAACCCCTGTTTCTGATCACACCGGAACGCTGACCCAGCACTATCACTTCCTATGACACAGTGGATGATGTATATAATGGGGTGTCCATATTGTCAGCCAGCTCTGATTGCAACCAGGACTCGGATGCCATCACCCACAGCATCCAATCACATCACTGGTCACTCAGTTGCCCCTCTCCGACCCTACCCTAATTTACCCTCCTACTTTTCCCCACCCTGCCCTCGTTTACCCTCCAACTTCCCCCCCACCCTGCCCTCACTTAACCCCCTACTCTTTGCAGACTAAGTCTAATGCCCTGTACACACGATCGGATTTCCGATGGAGTAAAATCCGATGGATTTTTCCATCGGAAATCAGATGAAACTGACTTCCATCAGTCTTGCCTACACACCATCAGTCAAAAATCCGACCATCCCAAACGCCGTGATGTAAAACACTCCGAAGAGCCGATAAAAATTAAGTTCAATGCTTCTGAGCATGCGTTGACTTGATTCTAAGCATACGTGGGTTTTTTCTCCGATGGAGTTCCCCACAGACGATCGGTATTTGCTATCTTTTTTTTGCTATCGTTTTTTTTTCCATCTGTATAACTTAAAACATGTTCTATTTTTTATACCGATGGAAAAAAGACCGATGGGGCCCACACACGATCGGTTTGTCCGATGAAAAAGTCCATCGACCTTTTTTCATCAGAAAGACCGATCGTGTGTACGCGGCATTAGTCTGCAAATCTTGGGACACCATACGGGTATATTGTACACCCAGTATGGTGGTAACTAATAGTGAGTATCTATATTACCCCCCACCCTACCCTCATTTACCCTCCTACTTTCCCCCACCCTGCCCTCACTTAATCCCCTACCCTCATTTACCCCCCTACTGACTCCCACCCCACACCTTGCCCTCGCTTACCCTCTACATCCCCTGCCCTGTCCTCGCTTACCCTCTACTTCCCCTGCCCTGCCCTTGCTTACCCTCTACTTCCCCCTGCCCTGCCCTCGCTTACCCTCTACTCCCCTTGCCCTGCCCTCATTTACCCCACTAATTCCCCCCACCCTGCCTTCGCTTACCACCCTACCACACCACCCTGCCCTCCCTTACCTTCCTATTCCCTACCACCCTGCCCTCACTTAACCTCTACTCCCCCCACCCTGCCCTCACTTACCCTCTACTCCCATTGGTGGAAGCATCCTGGAGCCCTCAGTGTCTGGAACAGAATAGTTTGCGCCATCTTCTTCGTCTACGCTTCCTGAATTTATAGTCACTGGTCTCATTCATTGTTGGTGGAGACACCCTGGAGCCCTCCGTGCCAGAGACTGAAGGGGTTGTACTATCTATATCTAGGCTTCCCGAATTGTAGTCACTGGTCTCAGTCATTGTTGGTGGAGACACCCCGGGGCCCTCAGTGCCAGTGACTGAAGGGTCTGTGCTATCTATATCTGGGCTTCCCGAATTGTAGTGACTGTTCTCAGTCAATGTTGGTGGAGACACCCTGGGGCCCTCCGTGCCAGAGACTGAAGGGGTTATACTATCTATATCTAGGCTTCCCAAATTGTTGTCACTGGTCTCAGTCATTGTTGATGGAGACACCTTGGGGCCCTCAGTGCCAGTGACTGAAGGGTTTGTGCTATCTATATCTGGGCTTCCCGAATTGTAGTGACTGTTCTCAGTCAATGTTGGTGGAGACACCCTGGGGCCCTCCGTGCCAGAGACTGAAGGGGGTTATACTTTCTATATATAGTCTTCCCAAATTGTTGTCACTGGTCTCAGTCATTGTTGATGGAGACACCTTGGGGCCCTCAGTGCTAGTGACTGAAGGGTTTGTACTATCTATATCTAGGCTTCCCGAATTGTAGTCACTGGTCTCAGTCATTGTTGGTGGAGACACCTTGGAGCCCTCCGTGCCAGAGACTGAAGGGGTTATACTATCTATATCTAGGCTTCCCAAATTGTAGTCACTGGTCTCAGTCATTGTTGGTGGAGACACCCAGGGCCCTCAGTGCCAGTGACTGAAGGGTCTGTGCTATCTATATCTGGGCTTCCCGAATTGTAGTGACTGTTCTCAGTCAATGTTGGTGGAGACACCCTGGGGCCCTCCGTGCCAGAGACTGAAGGGGTTATACTATCTATATATAGGCTTCCCAAATTGTTGTCACTGGTCTCAGTCATTGTTGATGGAGACACCTTGGGGCCCTCAGTGCTAGTGACTGAAGGGTTTGTACTATCTATATCTAGGCTTCCCGAATTGTAGTCACTGGTCTCAGTTATTGTTGGTGGAGACACCTTGGAGCCCTCTGTGCCAGAGACTGAAGGGGTTATACTATCTATATCTAGGCTTCCCAAATTGTAGTCACTGGTCTCAGTCATTGTTGGTGGAGATACCTTGGGGCCCTCCATGCCAGAGACTGAAGGGGTTGTGATATCCGCTCTGCAACTGCCCATGGTTGCTTTACAGTTGTCCGGTCTTTTGGGGTCAATAACAGACTTCGAGGAGGGCTGTATCACAATTACTTCCAAAAGTTCTTCCTCCTCTTCTTGTCTTTTCTTCGCTACAAGTCTTTCTGTTATCGCTACGAGTCCTTCTTCTATCCTCTTTAGCCCGTTCCTCTCTCTTGGTCTGTCCCTGCAGTACCAAATTCTGTGGAGATAAAAAAAGAAATGTTATAGGAATGTGTCCATAAACCAGCAGAAATTTTCAGAATTAATATCTGAAGCAGCCTAAATCTGTGTTTGATAGAAAACAAAAAGTCACACGCCATCACCCCATTTGTTACTGTTACCAGCAGCCTAAATTTATTCACCCCTCCCCATAGAACTAATGTTATGCCTTGTACACACGGTCGGATTTTCCGTTGGGATAAACTCAGACGGATTTTTCCAACGGAATTCTGTTCAAGCTGTCTTGCATACACACTGTCACACCAAATTCCGACCGTCAATAACGCAGTGACATACAACACTACGACGAGCCGAGAAAAATTAAGTTCAATGCTTCCGAGCATGCGTCGACTTGATTCTGAGCATGCATGTTTTTTTCTCCATCGGAGTTCCATACAGACAAACGGAATTTCCGATGTTCTCTTTCTAACTCCGTCTGAAATTTTGACGGAAAAAGTCAGATGAGGCATACACATGGTTGGAATATCCGATGAAAAAATTCCGTCTGACTTTTTTCCTCGGAAATTTTGACCGTGTGTACGCGGCATTAGAGGTGCGTTAATTTCATTATGGAGGCTTGTGCTGCTAAACCCCGGGCAATGCACACAGAAAACCCACCGCCTCCGTCTGATCCACTGCCTGTCTGCAGGCAGGGATAAGGTAAATATTAGGAGGTGGGAGCTCAGTGACAGTGGGTGATAACATGAAAACGTGTAATGTAGAAAATAGAGAAAACCTATGAAGAATGTACAATGACTTACCCAAGGAAGCATCCTGTTGTACTGACGATGATAAATATTAGAAGAAGGGGTCCAACTAGTAATAGAAAGCGGCCATTTATCTTCATTTGAGAGATCATACCGAGACTGGTGACTGGGATTCCTGAAATATAAGTACTGGTCTCAGTGGTCGTTGGTGAAGACATCCAGAAGCCCTCAGTGGCAGTGACTGAAGGGGTTGCGCTATGTATATCTAGACTTTCCAAACCATGGTCCCTGTTCTCAGTCATTGGAGGAAGCATCCTGGAGCCTTCAGTGTCAGTTATTGAATGGGTTGCACTATCTTTATCTAGGCTTCCCGAATCATAGTCACTAGTCTCAGTCATTGGTGGAAGCATCCTGGAGCCCTCAGTGTCAGTGACTGAATGGGTTGCACCATAGTTGTCTAGGCTTCCCGAATCGTAGTCACTGGTCTCAGTCATTGTTGGTGGAGACACCCGGGGGCCCTTAGTGCCAGTGACTGAATGGGTTGCGCTATCAATATCTAAGCTTTCCGAATCATAGTAAGCATAGTCACTGGTCTTAGTCATTGTTGGTGGAGACATCCTAGCGGTCTCAGTGGCAGTGACTGAATGGGTTGCGCTATCAATATCTAAGCTTCCCGAATCATAGTAAGCATAGTCACTGGTCTTAGTCATTGTTGGTGGAGACATTGTTGGGTTCTCAGTGCCAGTGACTGAATGGGTCGCACTATCTATATCTAGGCTTCCCAAATCGTAGTAAGCATAGTCCCTGGTCTTAGTCATTGTTGATGGAGACATCCTAGCGGTCTCAGTGCCAGTGACTGAATGGGTTGTGCTATCAATATCTAAGCTTCCCGAATCGTAGTAAGCATAGTCACTGGTCTTAGTCATTGTTGGTGGAGACATCCTAGTGGTCTCAGTGCCAGTGACTTAATGGGTTGCGCTATCAATATCTAAGCTTCCCGAATCGTAGTAAGCATAGTCACTGGTCTTAGTCATTGTTGGTGGAGACATTGTTGGATTTTCAGTGCCAGTGACTGAATGGGTCGCACTATCTATATCTAGGCTTCCCAAATTATAGTAAGAATAGTCACTGGTTTTAGGTATTGTTGGTGGAGACATCCTGGAACCCTCAGCGTCAGTAACTGAAGGGGGTGTTCTTCTTGACCGTCTCGGTGTCAGCAGCCTCCAAAGTAGAATCTGATGAAACAAAAACAAAGGAAATTAGCTTAAATGTTTAAATAATGAACACTAGAGCTGAGCAAACCAGTTCGCATTCATGACAATAAATCTACTCCAAATGACCCTGGTCCAAGTGTCATGGATCAAAAACTAATTCAGGTCTTTTACATTTTTGGATAGAGCATGGTGGGGTTAGAGCCATAGATTTCCTCTTACTTCCTGTACTGGGGACCAGGACCACAGAAACAGGAAGTGGTGAGAAATCTCCTCATTGGGGGGCACACCAATAAAAACCTAACAAAATATCAGACTCTTCCCCACAGTATTGAAAAAAAATTGCTCTCTGTGTTTCCATTGAATAGATTTCCCCTCACTTCCTCTGCCGAGGAACTGTCCACCATAGGAACATAAGGGAGCGGAGGATCGAGTAAGTAAAACTGCTTTTTTCATCCCTCTAGACACAAACATCCAATTAACCCTTGCAGTGAGGAAGCAGCAAGGGAGTTGGGTGCTAGGATGTAGTATTCTTTGTAAACCTTTTTGCCTGCCCCTACTTTGTTAATAGGATGCAAACAAACTCACAGCCACTACAGCAGCCATGAGTTTGTTTACACTGTCAGCGCCGGCTGCCAGCTGCACAGCTGCCCCACCACTTCTACAGGGTTTTCATGTATTGTCTTTGTTATAGAAATAAAGTTAAGTAAATAATATGTAAAAAGGTGTAAAAAAATAAAATAAAATAAAATTTAAGGCCCCCCTCTCATATACACAGACGTGCATATAATGCGTACATGTGCACATATTTAACAATTGCATAACACATGTGGGATATTGCCGTGCAGGTCTCACAGTGAGAGAAACGATTCTGGCGCCATTATTTATGTTGAACTCCAAATCTGAGAAGGTTTTATAATTATAGGGGCGTACAATTGTGAGCCATGACAGATTTGGTATCTATTCACTTTTATATCAGATGGGGAAATTCCATTGTGTTATAGTTTATTGAATCTATTTTTTTTTAACTTAAAATTTAAATTTGATAAACAGTTGAACAAATATTCTGCACATTAAAAGTATCAACTGTCACCATTTAGTGTAACGGTCCCTATAGGCGTATAGTGTAATGGCCCCTATAGGTGTATAGTGTAATGGTCCCTATAGGTGTATAGTGTAATGGTCCCTATAGGTGTATAGTGTAATGGCCCCTATAGGTGTATAGTGTAATGGTCCCTATGGGTGTATAGTGGAATGGTCACGTCCATACAGGTGTATCGTGTGATGGTCCCCATAGGTGTATAGTGTGATGGTCCCTATAGGTGTATAGTGTGATGGTCCCTATAGGTCAGTGATGGTGAACCTTGGCACCCCAGATGCTTTGGAACTACATTTCCCATGATACTCATGCACTCTGCAGTGTAGTTGAGCATCATGGGAAATGTAGTTCCAAAACATCTGGGGTGCCAAGTTCACCATATCTGCTATAGGTGTATAGTGTGAAGGTCCCTATATGTGTATAGTGTGATGGTCCCTATAGGTGTATAGTGTGATGGTCCCTATAGGTGTATAGTGTGATGGTCCTTATAGGTCAGTGATGGTGAACCTTGGCACCCCAGATGCTTTGGAACTACATTTCCCATGATACTCATGCACTCTGCAGTGTAGTTAAGCATCATGGGAAATGTAGTTCCAAAACATCTGGGGTGCCAAGTTCACCATCTCTGCTATAGGTGTTTAGTGTGAAGGTCCATATGTGTGTATAGTGTGATGGTCCCTATAGGTGTATAGTGTGATGGTCCCTATAGGTGTATAGTGTGATGGTCCCTATAGGTCAGTGATGGTGAACCTTGGCACCCCAGATGCTTTGGAACTACATTTCCCATGATACTCATGCACTCTGCAGTGTAGTTGAGCATCATGGGAAATGTAGTTCCAAAACATCTGGGGTGCCAAGTTCACCATCTCTGCTATAGGTGTATAGTGTGAAGGTCCCTATATGTTTATAGTGTGATGGTCCCTATAGGTGTATAGTGTGATGGTCCCTATAGGTGTATAGTGTGATGGTCCCTATAGGTGTATAGTGTGAAGGTCCCTATAGGTGTATAGTGAGAAGTGATGGTGAGATACAATACATCAGATTGCAATGACCAGATGTCTCCTGTGTTGATGATTTTTGGGTATAAGATGTGTGTTTTGCATTGTGTGGGGGAGAAAACTGGCAGGGAAAGGGTTAAAAGATTACCCAGCAGCCCACCAGTTCTCTGAGCTGTACCTGCCCAGCCTGGTCCTGGTCCTCGGTATACCCCCCTCCACCCCCACCCCCCATAGAATGGACAATAAACCAAAAGCTGTAACGTGAATGATGACTTTCTTGGATGGGTGAAGCTGGGCGTTGTCCACGGTGAGGCGGGCCTCGTAGGTTCCGCTGTCGCTTTGCAGGATGGGGCTGATGACCAAGGAGCAATCCTCTTCATCTGAGCGGGTCAGACGCAGATGAAACCTTTTACTTTGGTGCTTCTGCAGGTAGACCTGATTATAATGTAGGATAGGTGTGTAGGAACCTCCTCCTTCCGGAGTCATTCCCCACTCGATCCCAACACTACTTGCACCAGAGCGATGATTGGCGGTGACCACACATGGGATCACCAGTTCAGAGCCGGCTGTAGCATCCAGACGGGTGTACAATGGCCGGGCACGAGAAAATTCTACACCAAATGCCAGAAAGCAGAAAATGACACAAAGCACTTTAAAAAGGCTCATTTTCCAAATGTGTGACAAAGATGTGAATCTAATATATAATATCTAATATATAATAAAAGTGTTTTCCTAGCTAATCAGAAAGATATCTGAATTGGCTTAGTAAATCGAATGAGAATTCTCAGAGCAGATTACACACACGTGTGCTCTCTACAAGAGTCAAGCTCAGACTGACACTCAACCAGCTCTGAGGTTGCTTGTATCAGCTCTGAAATCTTCACCACTGTGATGTCATCGTGGCAGTTGGTCTGCACCTCGCTTAACGGCACTGCTGCAAAATGTATGTGCAGCAGATTAACTGCCAGCAGCACTGCATTGCAGATGCAATGTCAACAAAGGGTTAATCTTCCCATGTTGTTTGACTGCTGGAGAGTGAATCTCTATGTGGCCGGTGTTTGGATTTGGGGGAGGCATCTGGGTGGTGGTGTAACCCAGATGCACTGATTGTTGGGGAGTCTGGGACCCTTTTTGTGGTTCTTGGAGGACTCTGGTGGTGTGAGGTTCCCTGCGGCCTGCGGATGGTGCTGTTGCCCTGGGCCAGAGTTGAACCCTCACCACAAGACTGCATCCTTTTTTGTCCTTTTCCGGCGCTGGTACAGTGGGGCGGGGAACCTGCTGTGACACGGTGGGAGAGGAGATGGAAGGGGCGGACGCCCTGAGCACGGGGTGAGAGTCGGAGGTCGGAGTCGCGCCGGGGCACCCTCGGCCTGGGTGCCGGCCTTCCGGAGTTCCGGGCCCGGGTGCCCTTGACCTGGCCGGAGCGGGAGATGGAGTCCATCCTGGGCGCCTTGGGCTTGGGGTGAGGTGATATTGGGAGGGCCTGGGGCCCGGTGCCTTCGACTGGGTCCCGCGGGGGTGGAGGAATCCGAGGGGGCCCTAAAGCCTTGGGTGCCCGAGTCTGGGATGGGGAGTCCGGGGAGCGTGGCCCCTACGAGCGGTCCGGTGCAGCGTTGCTGGTGATGGCGGGGCCTCTGGTGACTCTCTTGGACGGATGTCTTCCCTCTGGCGGGGGCTGCGCTTGGCGAGGGTGGTTTACTTTCTGTTCTACACAGTCGGTGGTGGCGACTGTATGCCATAACCGTTGGTGACACCACAATGGTTAGTTCTATCTAAGGATTGTGCCTCGACCTACTCCCCACCTATACTGAACTGTTCTTTGGTCACAACCTGTCTGTGCTAAATGACGATTTATTGCTGTTGGAGAATAAATCCGAGTTGGACCTTTTCAGTGGTGTGGAACTCCAGTTACTGGGAGCAGAGGGGGTCATTTACAGGAAAGACGTGGCTCCGGGTTATACACACGACCCGATGGTAAATTAGGTTCTGGCCTTCACCTCTATCCAAAAGAGGACACGGGCTGTGGTGTATCTCATCCCTCCCCGTACTCCCTCCTAGATGAGACAACAAGCCGAGAAGAAGAAGGGGTGAGAGGGGTGAGGTCGCTACACGTGGGGGCTCGTCCGGGATGTGTGTTATACATATGGAGCTGAGAATGTCTGAATTTGAACTTTTCTGCCCGGAGGAGTTCCGAGTAGGTCGGCCATGTTGGCCAGCGCGCAACGAGGCACACCATAGCTGCGCAGTTCGTGGGCAGGGGGAAGAGAAAGCCCACGAACAAGTGCAGAGTATGGGAGGAGTCTGGCCATGTGGAAGGACACACATGGAGATTCCAGCGTGAATTGGTCAGTGCGCAATGGAGCAGCAGACAGTCAAGATGACCTCAAATACTCAGTGGATTTCTGCTCCTTCTACCACGGAGATGACTTCTTTTGCTGCTCCGATCATGGACACAGGAATAAGGCTAAGGCCCCGAGGACGTTTGGCTCTGTACACATGCAGAGACATAGAGGCCCTCTGTATGATCTGTCCCAGCTGTTCGGGACTGGTGGTCCACTTGAAGCCGTTCGGGCGATGTGAGGCTTGCAGGGAATTCCTTTTTGAGGTGAAACACAGAAAGGCCTCGCGCCTACCACCTCAACTACCTCACAGGTACTGCCACTCCGGTGGGAGAGATCGAAGCCTATGTGGGCATTCCTGTGCGCACTGACCAGGGCGAGGTGAAGGCCCCAGTGGAGGCTGAGAGAGAGAAATCCGAGGATGCTGTCTCGGTCACCACAAGCTCCCTGCTCCCACCGCCGAAGAGGAAAGTTGGCCTAGTGAAGGCATCCTATGGACGTGGAAGAGCTTCGCCCTGTTGCTTGCCTGGCCTGGATGGATCCGGAGGGAAGAGCCCAGGACGTCACTGTTCTGCTAAAGGCCCAGGTGAGCCAGGGGTTGGGACTGTGTGTGTGGTTGGAGGTGTTGGCAGCCCACAGTCGGTGGGGGCCATTCAGGGGAGTGATTCCGTGTCTACTGGGAATTATCTGCCCGCAGAGTTTTATGACACCTCCAACCTGGAGTCATTATTTGACGCCGGTGATGACGGGGAGATCGATGAGATCTTTCACAAGAAGGGATGGGACAAGATGCCGCTACCCTCGTCCCGTGCAACAAGGGACCCACCTATGTCCATTGGGAATAGTACACCCCGGGTGGAGGCCTTGGAGCCTAGGGAGGTATCTGGTCCCCTGTCTACCTGTCCACTTCTTGAATCATCAGATGTTTCACCTGCTCCTGTTGTGGGAGTGCAACGTGCATCACTGCGGGCTCCTAAGCCCAAATCTACAGAGGTAGTGAAAGTACCTCGTCATCCAGAATCCATTGTTCTGCCTGAAGAAGGAGACTGTGCCACAATGCCACCTTTGGTCAGGCTGCAGCGTCTCTTTTGCCAAAAGGTTGCCTGTGAATATGGATGGGAATACCCATATTTGCCACGAGACTTGCTTTATGAGGTGGAAGTTTTGCAGCAGCGGTGGTACAATGAGTTCATCTGGACAAAGCTTAAGGTACTTCACACACGCAGATACCTCTCGTGTTCACCTACAGTTACCAGAAAATTCAAGGACTGTAGGGCAGAGTGGATGCTTGGGAGGCACATCCATGCTGACAGGGTGCTTATCTGTCGGAAGGATGGAGAGAACATTGAATATAATGTGGAGACCTTTGACAAGAATTGAAAGCCTTTGTTCCTGCCACACCCAAAGTTCTACTTATAGGAGGAAAAGACTCCTTTATATTCTCTTTTATTGCTGGAACACAGGGACTGTACCCTATATATTTTTTGGGGGGGTATTTACTCTTTGGAGAAATGGGAGCAGTTGCTGTTGTTTGTTCTCCGTCCTTCTCCTCCCATCAAAAAAAAAAATCTGTGACTTTGGGGCATAGCCAGTATAGGGCCACAGCACAGAGAAGTAAAGTTCATCTGGATCTGACAAGTGTCTTTACCGCGGCATTGCCACCAGGTGGCGATGTTGCGCAACGATTGTTTGTTTTACACTCTGCACTATAATTATTGGAGCGAATGGGTTTCTTTACGGGTAGACCCATTCCTTCCAAGAAAACAAATACATTGTGTTAGGATGTGTGTTTTATTTATATTTTTTCCCTCTGCAGGAGACTCATCTATCAAGGCTGCTGATAATAGATAGCAGAAAGGGGGGGAAGTGTCAATGTGTAAAAGTATTTTTGATATAAGTTTGCTGTTTTATATTCCTGTTTCCCTTTCCCATTTTAGGTCCTGGCACAATTCGTGGCTAAATGTTAAGGTTTGGTTTTATGTGTAGTTTGGTCTCTGGGTTGAACTTATGTTACCACTCTTTGGGAGACATGGGTTTGCACCAGACACTGGGGACCAGTGTCAAATTACCTGGGGGAGAGTGTGGCGGGTGTTTGGATTTGGGGGAGGCATCTGGGTGGTGGTGTAACCCAGATGAACTGATTGTTGTGGAGTCTGGGACCCTTTTTGTGGTTCTTGGAGGACTCTGGTGGTGTGAGGTTCCCTGCGGCCTGCGGGTGGCGCTGTTGCCCTGGGCCGGAGTTGAACCCTCACCACAAGACTGCATCCTTTTCCGCCGCTGGTACAGCGGGGCGGGGAACCTGCTGTGACACGGGGGAGAGGAGATGGAATGGGCGGATGCCCTGAGCACGGGGTGAGAGTCGGAGGTCGGAGTCGTGCCCGGGCACCCTCGGCCTGGGTGCTGGCGTTCCAGAGTTCCGGGCCCGGGTGCCCTTGACCTGGCCGGAGCAGGAGATGGAGTCCATCCCGGGTGCCTTTGGCCTGAGGTGAGGTGCTATTGGGAGGGCCTGGTGCCCGGTGCCCGGTGCCTTCGACTGGGTCCCGTGGGGGTGGAGGAAGCTGAGGGGGCCCTAAAGCCTTGGGTGCCCGAGTCTGGGATGGGGAGGCTGGGGAGCGTGGCCCCTCCGAGTGGTCCGGTGCAGCGCTGCTGGTGATGGCGGGCCTCTGGTGACTCTCTTGGATGGATGTCTTCCCTCTGGCGGGGGCTGCGCTTGGCGAGGGTGGTTCACTTTCTGTTCTACACAGTCGGTGGCGGCGACTGTATGACATAACCGTTGGTGACACCACAATGGTTAGTTCTATCTAAGGATTGTGCCTCGACCTACTCAACACCTATACTGAACTGTTCTTTGGTCACAACCTGTCTGTGCTAAATGACGATTTATTGCTGTTGGAGAATAAATCCGAGTTGGACCTTTTCAGTGGTGTGGAACTCCAGTTACTGGGAGCAGAGGGGGTCATTTACAGGAAAGACGTGGCTCCGGGTTATACACACGACCCGATGGTAAATTAGGTTCTGGCCTTCACCTCTATCAAAAAGAGGACACGGGCCGTGGTGTATCTCATCCCTCCCCCCATACTCCCCCCTAGATAAGACAACAAGCTGAGAAGAAGAAGGGGTGAGAGGGGTGAGGTCGCTACATCTACATAGAGGTGTATGGGGGAGGGGAGGGGGATTTTATTTGCTTGACTTTAAAGTGGAGTTCCACACACATTTTTATCTCCTCAGAATCCCTCACTAATCTCTGCACTGTAAACCAATTGGATATTTTTTATTATTTTTCTCAGCACCTCCTGTATATCTGCTGCCTCCCAGGAGACAATGGGCATTGCTGGGCTGTAACATTGCGTTATTTACAAACCAGGCTTTTGTTGCCATGGTGACCAAAGCTTCTTATACACAGTGATGGGCAGTGGGGGAGGGGCTGGAAAATCTCAGCTCTGATTACATACAGAGCCTGGGGGAGGGGACAGCCCACTATTACTAATCATTTATAATAGAGGACTGGGAGGGGGCAGTTTTGATGGGACAATTTTTGATGGGGCAGTTTTTGATGGGGGCAATTTGGGGCAGTTTTGATGGGGCAATATGATGGGGCAGTTTTGATGCAGCAGTTTTGATGGGGCAGTTTTGATGGGGCAGTTTTGATAAGGTAATTTTGATGGGGCAGTTTTGATGGGGCAGTTTTGATGGGGACATAGGATGGGGCAGTTTTGATGGGGCAATTTGATGTGGCAAAAGGATGGGGAAGTTTTGATGGGGTATTTTGATGGGGGCAATAGGATGGGGCAGTTTTTATGGGGCAGTTTTTATGGGGCAATTTTGATGGGGCATTTTGATGGGGCAATAGGATGGGGCAGTTTTGATGGTGGCAATTTTGATAGTGGCAATAGAATGGGGACATTTTTATGGGGCAGTTTTGATGTGGCAGGTTTTATAGGGCAATTTTTATGGTGGCAATATGATTGGGGCATTTTTGATGGGGGAAGTTTTGAGGGGGGAAATATTTGATGGGGCAATTTTTATGAGGGAAATATTTAATGGGGGCAATTTTATGGGGCAGTTTTGATGGGGCAATTTCTATGGGGCAATTTTGATGGTGGAAATATGATGGGGCAGTTTTGATGGGGAAAATATTTGATGGGGAAATATTTGATGGGGGCATTTGATAGGGCAGTTTTTATGGGGCAGGTTTTATGGGGCAATTTTGATGGTGGCAATATGATGGGGCAATTTTTATGGGACAATTTTGATGGGGGAAGTTTTGATAGGTGCAGTTTAGATGGGGCGATTTTCATGGGGGAAATATATGATGGGGGCAATTTAATGGGGCAATATGATGGTGCAGTTTTGATGGGCAATATGATTGTGGCAGTTTTGATGGGGCAGTTTTATGGGGCATTTTTGATGGGGGAAATATTTGATGGGGGCAGTATGATGGAGCAGTTTTGATGAGGGGAATTTTATAGGGCAATTTTGATGGTGGCAATATGATGGGGCAATAGGATGGGGGCAATTTAGATGGGGGCATTTTTATGGGGCAATTTTGATAGTGGCAATAGAAAGGGGTAATTTTGATGCGGGCAATATGATGGGGCCGTTTTTATGGGGCAGTTTTTGAAGGGGGCAATTTGATGAGGAAGTTTTGATGGGGCAATAGGGTGGGGCAGTTTTGATGGGGACAATTTATTGGGGCAGTTTTTGTGGGGCAATAGGATTGGGGCAGTTTTGATGGGGCAATTTTGATGGGGAAATATTTGATGGGGAAATATTTGATGGGGGAAATAGGGTGGGGCAGTTTTGATGGGGCAGTTTTGATGGTGGCAATATTATGGGGCAGTTTTGATAAGGCATTTTTTATGGGGCAATATGATTGTGTCAGTTTTGAAGTGGGGCAGGTTTTATGGGGCAATTTTTATGGTGGCAATATGATTGGGGCATTTTTGATGGGGGAAGTTTTGAGGGGGGAAATATTTGATGGGGCAATTTTTATGAGGGAAATATTTAATGGGGCAATTTTATTGGGCAGTTTTGATGGGGCAATTTCTATGGGACAATTTTGATGGTGGAAATATGATGGGGGCAGTTTTGATGGGGAAAATATTTGATGGGGAAATATTTGATGGGGGCAATTTTATAGGGCAGTTTTTATGGGGCAATTTTGATGGTGGCAATATGATGGGGCAGTTTTGATGGGGCAATTTTTATGGGACAATTTTGATGGTGGCAATATGATGGGGGAAGTTTTGATAGGGGCAGTTTAGATGGGGCGATTTTCATGGGGGAAATATTTGATGGGGCAATTTCATGGGCCAATATGATGGTGCAGTTTTGATGGGCAATATGATTGTGGCAGTTTTGATGGGGCAGTTTTATGGGGCATTTTTGATGGGGAAAATATTTGATGGGGGCAGTATGATGGGGCAGTTTTGATGGGGCAGTATGATGGGGCAGTTTTTATGGTGGCAATATGATGGGTCAGTTTTTATGGGGCACTTTTTATGGGGCAATATGATTGTGTCTGTTTTGATCGGGCAGGTTTTATGGGGCAATTTTGATGGTGGCAATATGATGGGGCAGTTTTGATGGGGGGAAATTTGATTGGGGCAATATAATGGGGCAGTTTTGATGGGGCAATTTTGATGGTGGCAATATGATGGTGCAGTTTTGATGGGGCAATATTATTGTGGCAGTTTTGATGAGGGGGATTTTATAGGGCAATTTTGATGGTGGCAATATGATGGGGCAATAGGATGGGGCAATTTAGATGGGGGCATTTTTATGGGGCAATTTTGATAGAGGCAATAGAATGGGGTAATTTTGATGCGGGCAATATGATGGGGCCGTTTTTATGGGGCAGTTTTTAATTGGGGCAATTTGATGAGGAAGTTTTGATGGGGCAATAGGGTGGGGCAGTTTTGATGGGGACAATTTATTGGGGCAGTTTTTGTGGGGCAATAGGATTGGGGCAGTTTTGATGGAGCAATTTTGATGGGGGAAATATTTGATGGGGGAAATATTTGATGGGGGAAATAGGGTGGGGCAGTTTTGATGGGGCAGTTTTGATGGTGGCAATATTATTGGGCAGTTTTGATGAGGCATTTTTTATGGGGCAATATGATTGTGTCAGTTTTGAAGTGGGGCAGGTTTTATGGGGAAATTTTTATGGTGGCAATATGATTGGGGCATTTTTGATGGGGGAAGTTTTGAGGGGGGAAATATTTGATGGGTCAATTTTTATGAGGGAAATATTTAATGGGGAAATTTTATGGGGCAATTTCTATGGGACAATTTTGATGGTGGAAATATGATGGGGGCAGTTTTGATGGGGAAAATATTTGATGGGGAAATTTGATAGGGCAGTTTTTATGGGGCAGTTTTTATGGGGCAATTTTGATGGTGGCAATATGATGGGGCAGTTTTGATGGGGCAATTTTTATGGGACAATTTTGATGGTGGCAATATGATGGGGGAAGTTTTGATAGGGGCAGTTTAGATGGGGCGATTTTCATGGGGGAAATATTTGATGGGGCAATTTCATGGGGCAATATGATGGTGCAGTTTTGATGGGCAATATGATTGTGGCAGTTTTGATGGGGCAGTTTTATGGGGCATTTTTGATGGGGGAAATATTTGATGGGGGCAGTATGATGGGGCAGTTTTGATGGGGCAGTTTTTATGGTGGCAATATGATGGGTCAGTTTTTATGGGGCGCTTTTTATGGGGCAATATGATTGTGTCCATTTTGATCAGGCAGGTTTTATGGGACAATTTTGATGATGGCAATATGATGGGGGAGTTTTGATGGGGGCAATTTTTATGGAGGAAATATTTGATGGGGGCAATTTAATGGAGCAGTTTTGATGGGGCAGTTTTGATGGGGCAATTTTGATGGTGGCAATATGATTGGGCAGTTTTTATGGGGGGAAATTTGATTGGGGCAATATAATGGGGCAGTTTTGATGGGGCAATTTTGGTGGTGGCAATATGATGGTGCAGTTTTGATGGGGCAATATTATTGTGGCAGTTTTGATGGGGGAAATTTTTTAGGGCAATTTTTATGGTGGCAATATAATGGGGCAATAGGATGGGGACAATTTAGATGGGGCATTTTTATGGGGCAATTTTGATAGTGGCAATAGAATGGGGTAATTTTGATGCGGGCAATATGATGGGGCCATTTTTATGGGGCAGTTTTTGATGGGGGCAATTTGATGAGGAAGTTTTGATGGGGCAATAGGTTTTGGCAGTTTTGATGGGGACAATTTAATGGGGCAGTTTTTGTGGGGCAATAGGATTGGGGCAGTTTTGATGGGGTAATTTTGATGGGGGAAATATTTGATGGGGGAAATAGGGTGGGACAGTTTTGATGGTTGCAATATTATGGGGCAGTTTTGATGAGGCATTTTTTATGGGGCAATATGATTGTGTCAGTTTTGAAGTGGGGCAGGTTTTATGGATAACTTTGATGGGGGCAATTTTTATGGGGGACATTTTTGATGGGGGAAATATGATGGGGCAATTTTTATGGGGCAATATGATTGCCATCTCATCTGTGACAACTTGTCAGTGCCCACCAGTGCAGCCTATAGAAAGATTGACAATAATAAAAAAAATCTTAATTTGTTATAAAATTTTGCACATAAGTAATTTTTCTTCTTCACTGATGTTACTTATGTGCAAAATGTTATAACAAATTAAGAAAAAAAAATTTGTCAGTCTTTTTTTGTTGTTTAGCAAAAAATATAAAAACTCTGCATTTTTTAAATACCACCAAAAGAAAAGTATATTTGTGTGGAAAAAAATGATAAAAATCTATGAAATTCATGACCGCGCAATTGTCATTCAAAGTGTGACAGCACTAAAAGTTGGTCTGGACATTTCCATAAAAAGGCCCACTGAAATCCTCAGCACCAGGCCCATGATGCTCGTAATCTGGCTCTGCCAATAGCATTAGCAATGGTACAAGGAAGTAATCTAATGGCCACCAGGGCAATGGTACAAGGAAGTAATCTAATGGCCACCAGGGCAATCTGATTGGATGACAGGTTGCTAAGACACAACCAATCTCCGACAGAATAGTCTGAGCCTGGAGAGTTGCAGGGAGAGCCTTATGGTGCATGACAGGAGACTTTCAGCTGCTGGGTCCCAAAAGTCAAGGTTTCGGGTGAATGAGGATTGGACAAAGGCTCTTGAGTTGCTGCAGTGCTGTGCTACCAGGAGTCTGAAGAGGAGGATCAGGGTAGGAGATGCTGGTGAGCAAGTGATTGTGTCTGGGGTAAGTGTGCCAGAGAGCAAGTGTTGCTGAAGTGTGCTTCTGCTGCAGGGTGTTGTTGGCTACTGTACTCACTGGAGACTGTGTGGCTGTATAGGACTGATGTGCTGAATTGCTGTTCGGGACTAAGTTGCTATGCTACTGTTCCAGGGGAAGTTTCATGATCTTTGTAAGTGGTGAAAGCACCTTTAGGCTCGGGTCACACCTATGCAAATTGGTTGCGGTTTCCACCGCATCCAATTCGCATAACATTTTAAAATACATTTATTTTAATGAGGCTGGTTCACATATGTGCGACGCATTCGCACTGCGCATTGCCCAAAAAACGTGTGCGTTTTCTAGGCATTGCGGTGCAAATTGTCTGCACATTATCTTCTTTGGGAACGCATCTGATTCGCAGATGTGTTCCGTTCTGAACAGGAATTTTCTCCCTGCTCACTACACTTCCCCCCTCCCCCTCCTGTCTCCCAAGTCAGCTAATCCGCAGCTACAATGCAGACAAACCGCTGAACTGCACTGTTTTCTCTTCGCAGAGAAAACAGAGCTGGAATTCGCACCGCACAAGTGTGAACCCAGCCTGAGTGTTTGCTTTGTTATAATTTCCACTGTCACTGCCTGCCAAAGAGTTCTGGAAAAAGCCAGGGCCGTCTTTAAGGCAGGGAAAAAGGGGCAGATTCCCTGGGCCCTGTCATTGTTGTGGGGCCCAAAGCAGCTGCATCATACTTGCCAACTATCCCAGTTTAAATTCCCTTGTGCCTTTGCTGTGTCCTGATATATCAGTGTGAAGTGCTGCTACTAATGCTGCCCAGCTCTGCCCTATTGTGTACAGATGACTCTCCTGCAGACCCTGTGTTTACATGTAAATAACTGTCATTCATATGTAAATAACGAGAGCATTCATATGTAAATAGCTGAGGCCGGCGGCATTTATATGTAAATAAATGCGGCATTCATATGTATATCATGCCCCTCTGCAGTGAAAAGATGATGTGCTGTAACCTCTAGCAACCAATCAGTGAGCAGTATTACTGTACAGCAACAGCAACCAATCAACAAGAAGAAATCATGTGCTGTAACCTCTAGCAACTAATCAGTGAGCCGTAATGTGTGCTGTAACCTCTAGCATCCAGTCAGTAAGTGGTTATGATATGCTGTAACCTCTGGCAACCACTCACAATCACTGCCTGATCTGATACAGTAAACTGATTTTAAGTCTAGCTGATATTTATTGTATGTCTCAGAGCAGGTGGAGAGCAAAATTGCATGGGGGGGGCCACAAGAAAATTTTTGCCCAGGGTCCAATCAACATTAAAGATGGCCCTGGATAAAGGGAACCGTGTTGCATTTACCTTGGGATTACAAATACTCTCCCTCTGACATTGAGAGCTCCTAAAACATAATTTAACCACTTAAGCCCCGGACCATTTGGTAGCTAGAGGACCAGAGGTGATTTCAGAATTTTGCACTGCGCTGCTTTAACTGTAAATTGTGCGGACATGCAATGTTGTACCCAAACAAAATTTGCGTCCTTTTCTTCCCACAAATAGAGCTTTCTTTTAATGATATTTGATTGCCTCTGCGATTTTTATTTTTTTGTGATATAAACGGAAAAAGACCGAAAATTTAGAAAAAATATGATATTTTCTACTTTTTGTTATAAGAGAAATCGAATAAACTCAATTTTAGTCATACATTTAGGCCAAAATGTATTCAGCCACATGTCTTTAGTAAAAAAAATGTTAATAAGCGTATATTTCTTGGTTTGCGCAAAAGTTATAGCGTTTACAAACTAGGGTACATTTTCTGGAATTTACACAGCTTTAAATTTATGACTGCCTATCTCATTTCTTGAGGTGCTAAAATGGCAGGGCAGTACAAAACCCCCCCAAATGACCCCATTTTGGAAATTAGACACCCCAAGGAAATTGCTGAGAGGCATGTTGAGCCCATTGAATATTTTTTTTTTGTCCCAAGTGATTGAATAATGACAAAAAAAAATTACAAAAAGTTGTCACTAAATGATATATTGCTCACACATGCCATGGTTATATGTGGAATTGCACCCCAAAATACATTCTGCTGCTTCTCCTGAGTACGGGGATACCACATGTGTGGGACTTTTTGGGAGCCTAGCCACGTACGGGACCCCGGAAACCAAGCACCGCCTTCAGGATTTCTAAGGGCGCAAATTTTTGATTTCACTCCTCACTACCTATCACAGTTTCGAAGGCCATAAAATGCCAAAATAGCACAAAACCCCCCCAAATGACCCCATTTTGGAAAGTAGACACCCCAAGCTATTTACTGAGAGGCATGTTCAGTCCATGGAATATTTTATATTTTGCCACAAGTTGCGGGAATATGACAAACTTTTTTTTTTTGCACAAAGTTGTCACTAAATGATATATTGCTCACACATGCCATGGGCATATGTGAAATTACACCCAAAAATACATTCTGCTGCTTCTCCTGAGTACGGGGATACCACATGTGTGGGACTTTTTGGTAGCCTAGCCGCGTACGGGACCCCAAAAACCAAGCACCGCCTTCAAGGTTTCTAAGGGCATAAATTTTTGATTTCACTCCTCACTACCTATCACTACCTATCACAGTTTTGAAGGTCATAAAATGCCAAGATGGCACAAAACCCCCCCAAATGACACCATTTTGGAAAGTAGACACCCCAAGCTATTTGCTGAGAGGCATGTTGAGCCCATTGAATATTTTTTTTTGTCCCAAATGATTGAATAATGACAAAAAGAAAAAAAGAAATGTACAAAAAGTTGTCACTAAATTATATATAGCTCAAACATGCCATGGTTATATGTGGAATTGCACCCCAACATACATTCTGCTGCTTCTCCTGAGTACGGGGATACCACATGTGTGGGACTTTTTGGGAGCCTAGCCGCGTACGGGGCCCCAAAAACCAAGCACCGCCTTCAGGATTTCTAAGGGCGTAAATTTTTGATTTCACTCCTCACTACCTATCACAGTTTTGAAGGCCATAAAATGCCAAAATAGCACAAACCCCCCGAAATTACCCCATTTTGGAAAGTAGACACCCCAAGCTATTTACTGAGAGGCATGTTCAGTCCATGGAATATTTTATATTTTGCCACAAGTTGCGGGAATATGACAAACTTTTTTTTTTGCACAAAGTTGTCACTAAATGATATGTTGCTCACACATGCCATGGGCATATGTGAAATTACACCCCAAAATACATTCTGCTGCTTCTCCTGAGTACGGGGATACCACATGTGTGGGACTTTTTGGGAGCCTAGCCGCGTACGGGACCCCAAAAGCCAAGCACCGCCTTCAAGGTTTCTAAGGGCATAAATTTTTGATTTCACTCCTCACTACCTATCACTACCTATCACAGTTTTGAAGGCCATAAAATGCCAAGATGGCACAACCCCCCCCCAAATGACCCCATTTTGGAAAGTAGACACCCCAAGCTATTTGCTGAGAGGCATGTTGAGCCCATTGAATATTTTTTTTTGTCCCAAATGATTGAATAATGACAAAAAGAAAAAAAAAAATACAAAAAGTTGTCACTAAATGATATATTGCTCAAACATGCCATGGTTATATGTGGAATTGCACCCCAAAATACATTTTGCTGCTTCTCCTGAGTACGGGGATACCACATGTGTGGGACTTTTTGAGAGCCTATCCGCGTACGGGGCCCTGAAAACCAAGCACCGCTTTCAGAATTTCTAAGGGCACAAATTTTTGATTTCACTCCTCACTACCTATCACAGTTTTGAAGGCCATAAAATGCCAAGATAGCCTAAAACCCCCACAAATGACCCCATTTTGGAAAGTAGACACCCCAAGCTATTTGCTGAGAGGCATGGTGAGTATTTTACAGCTCTCATTTGTTTTTGAAAATGAAGAAAGACATTTTTTTTTTCTTTTTTCAATTTTCAAAACTTTGTGACAAAAAGCGAGATCTGCAAAATACTCAACATACCTCTCAGCAAATAGAGCAAATAGCTTGGGGTGTCTACTTTCCAAAATGGGGTCATTTGGGGGGGTTTGTGCCATCTGGGCATTCCATGGCCTCCGAAACTGTGATAGGCAGTGAGGAGTGAAATCAAAAATTTACACCCTTAGAAAGCCTGAAGGCGGTGCTTGGTTTTCGGGGTCCTGTACGCGGCTAGGCTCCCAAAAAGTCTCACACATGTGGTATCCCCGTACTCAGGAGAAGCAACAGAATGTATTTTGGGGTGCAATTCCACATATAACCATGGCATGTTTGAGCAATATATAATTTAGTGACAACTTTTTGTAAATTTTTTTTTCTTTTTGTCATTATTCAATCACTTGGGACAAAAAAAAATATTCAATGGGCTCAACATGCCTCTCAGCATATAGCTTGAGGTGTCTACTTTCCAAAATGGGGTCATTTGGGGGGGTTTTGAACTGTCCTGGCATTTTATGCACAACATTAGGAAGTTTATGTCACACATCATCCACTCTTCTAACCACTTGAAGACAAAGCCCTTTCTGACACTTTTTGTTTACATGAAAACATTTTTTTTTTGCAAGAAAATTATGTTGAACCCCCAAACATTATATATTTTTTAAAGCAAAGGCCCTACAGATTAAAATAGTGGGTGTTGCATTTTTTTTCCACACAGTATTTGCGCAGCGATTTTTCAAACGCATTTTTTGGGGGAAAAACACATTTTTTTATTTTTAATGCACTAAAAAACACTATATTGCCCAAATGTTTGATTAAATAAAAAAGAAGATCTTAGGCCGAGTACATGGATACCAAACACGACATGCTTTAAAATTGCGCACAAACGCGCAGCGGCGACAAACTACATTCATTTTCAAAAGCATTTAAAAGCCTTTACAGGTTACCACGTTAGATTTACAGAGGAGGTCTACTGCTAAAATTACTGCCCTCGATCTGACCTTCGCGGTGATACCTCACATGCATGATGCAATTGCTGTTTACATATGACGCTAGACCGATGCTTGCGTTCGCCTTTGCGCAAGAGCAGGGGGGACAGCGGTGCTTTTTTAATTTTTTTATTATTTATTTTGCTTTTTTATTTTATTTTTAAACTGTTCCTTCCATATTTTTTTTTTTTTACAATTTTTATTGTTATCTCAGGGAATGTAAATATCCCCTATGATAGCAATAAGTAGTGACAGGTACTCTTTTTTTTGAAAAAAATTGGGGGGTTAGACCCTAGATCCTTCCTCTGCCCTCAAAGCATCTGACCACACCAAGATCGGTGTGATAAAATGCTTTCCCAATTTCCCAATGGCGCTGTTTATATCCGGGGGGGGGGACATTCCCTCCCACTGCTTGTAAAAGCAGTCTAGAGGCTAATTATCTGCTAGAATTGCTTTTACATGAAAGCCGGCCACTGGCTGAAAAGAATGATACCAAGATGATACCTAAACCCGCAGGCATCATTCTGGTATAAATATTCAAAGTCCAGCAACATACCAGTACGTTGCTGGTCCTTGTTGGACATGTATTGTAATCTTTTTTTTCATGCAGCCTGTTGGCTGAACGAAAAAAAGAGATTGATCGGTGGGTATGCCCACCATTAGAATACCTCCCTTCATCCACCCACTTCTAATGATGGGCATATATGCCGAAGCATGGGGGCATCCTCCCGCAAAAAAGTTATGCCGCGTACACACGGTCGGACTTTTCCACGGCCAAGCCTCCGTCGGAATTTTGACCATATGTACGCGGCATAAAAGGTTATGCCGCGTACACACAGTCGGACTTTTCCACGGGCAAGCCTCCGTCGGAATTTCGACCGTATATACGTGGCATTAGGAGCAAAATCGCTCCTCCGCCCCTGCTGCCCCCATGCTTCGGCATATATGCTCTTTTTTTTAACTGTGGTGGTGAAATCACCTCCTACAGCGTTGGAATCACGGCTTTATGTATCGTGGGAGCAAACGCTGTTGCTGTCAAGATAAATAAATCCGCGATGCAACTGAATGGTGTACCTGCTATGCAAATGATGGTTAACATTAAAACAAAGTAACATTACAGTACAACAGTAAGACCTTACCATACCATACCTGCAAAGCAAATACCAAAACAAAACCTAGTAAAAAATAAAACATTTTTTTAACGCAACCTGTGCCTAAAATATATATATGCCGAAGCATGGGGCATCCTCCCGCAAAAAAGTTATGCCGCATACACACGGTCTGACTTTTCCACGGGCAAGCCTCCGTCGGAATTTCGACCGTATGTACGCGGCATAAAAGGTTATGCCGCGTACACACGGTCTGACTTTTCCACGGGCAAGCCTCCGTCGGAATTTCGACCGTATATACGCGGCATTAGGAGCAAAATCGCTCCTCCGCCCCTGCTGCCCCCATGCTTCGGCATATATGCTCTCTTTTTTAACTGTGGTGGTGAAATCACCTCCTACAGCATTGGAATCACGGCTTTATGTATCGTGGGAACAAACGCTGTTGCTGTCAAGATAAATAAATCTGCGATGCAACTGAATGGCGTACCTGCTAAGCAAATGATGGTTAACATTAAAACAAAGTAACATTACAGTACAACAGTAAGACCTTACCATACCATACCTGCAAAGCAAATACCAAAACAAAACCTAGTAAAAAATAAAAAAAATTTTTAACGCAACCTGTGCCTAAAATATATATATGCCGAAGCATGGGGGCATCCTCCCGCAAAAAAGTTATGCCGCGTACACACGGTCGGACTTTTCCACGGGCATGCCTCCGTCGGAATTTCGACCGTATGTACGCGGCATTAGGAGCAAAATCGCTCCTCCGCCCCTGCTGCCCCCATGCTTTGGCATATATGCTCTTTTTTTTAACTGTGGTGGTGAAATCACCTCCTACAGCGTTGGAGTCACGGCTTTATGTATCGTGGGAGCAAACGCTGTTGCTGTCAAGATAAATAGACCCGCGCTGCAACTGAATGGCGTACCTGAAAACAAAAAATTACGTACCTGAAAAGCAAGCATGATAAAACATTGCAGAATAGAATACAGTAAAAAAGAGCAGAACAATAGAGGAGAAAATAGAGAGAGAGAGAGAGAGAACAATAAAACGACAACTATTTTTGGGTTTTTTATTTTATATTTTTTTTGTGTTTTGTTTTTTACGTTTTATTTTATTATTTTTTACACTTTTTTTTGTAACTTTAACAACTGTAATGGTTCGGGTCTCTCAAAATGTAATGGCATCTTGGGAGACCCTGTGTAAGTGTGTCCTAGTCTGTGAAATGCTGTACCTTACGCTAAAACTTCACTTTTGTGTGGTAGCGTTCAAAACATTCACCAAGGCAAAGACCAGGTTTGTCAGGACAGAGTGGACAAAAAACACGGGTGTCACGCCTAAATCCGCGCTTGCTACAGACACGACATCTTTTTTGGGGGTGGCTTTGGGTAGGGGTACTCGGGAGGACATACGAATAATGCCTCTCATGCAGCCGGCTTACTGCATTTGGTTGGGGATGGTGAGGTGCAGAACCGCCTGGATACAGGAGTTCTGTGACAATCTCATTCTGGAATTTTAGAAGAGATAAAGTCCCGCCTGAAGCTCTGTATAGCACATGAGCGTTCAGCAAAGCCAATTGGAATAAGGATAGAGACACTTTTTTGTACCAGCGTCTCGCCTTACGGTCAATTAGATACGGCGCCAACAACTGGTCGTTGAGGTCCACCCCTCCCATATTTTGGTTATATTCGTGGACACAGAGCGGTTTCTCCACAACACCAGTCGCCGTACGAATTTGGACTGTCATGTCTGCATGAAGGGAAGTAAGAAGGAAAACATTCTTATTGTCCCTCCACTTCATAGCGAGCAAGTTATTACACTTCAAGCAGGCTCTCTCCCCCAGCCTAAGACGGGCATCTACAAGCCGCTGGGGAAAGCCCCGGCGATTAGGTCGCACGGTGCCACATGCTCCAGTCTGATGATCAAACAAGTGACTAAACAGTGGCACGCTCGTGTAATAATTGTCCACATACAAGTGGTACCCCTTTCCGAATAAGGGTGACACCAAGTTCCACACTATCTTGCCAGCGCTCCCTATGTAATCCGGGCAGTTGACCGGCTCAACCTGACTATCTTTTCCCTCATAAACCATAAAGCTCCATACATAGCCTGTTGCCCTGTCACAGAACTTATAGAGCTTGACCCCGTATCTGGCACGCTTGCTGGGAAGGTACTGCTTGAAAGACAAGCGGCCAGAAAATTTAATCAGGGACTCATCAACGCAGACAACTTGATCGGGAATAAACAAGGCTGCAAAACGTTCGTTGAAGTGGTTTATGAGGGGCCAAATTTTATAGAGCCGGTCGTATTCAGGGTCCCCACATGGACGACAAAGTTCATTGTCGTTGAAGTGCATGAACCGCAAAATCTGCTCGTATCGTGTCCTGGGCATGGAGGCAGAGAACACGGGCATGTGGTCAATTGGGTGCGTGGACCAATAAGCACGCAATGACGGGAATTTATGTGTGCCCATGTTGAGGGAAAGGCCCAGAAAGGTCTTAAAGTCGGAAACCGTAATTGGTTTCCAATCTTTGGCAATTTTAGGCAACTGGGGGTTAGCGGCGATGAATTGACCAGCATACAAATTACTCTGGTCCACAATAGATCTATAGAGATCTTCCGTGAAAAACAGCGAATAAAAATCAATTGGCATAAAATCAGCTGTTTCCACCTGAATACCAGGTTGGGCAGTGAATGGGGGAAGTACTGGTGCTGCAGAAGTGGTGGGGACCCAATCAGGATAGGCGAATTCTGCAGGAAGGGCACTATGGGCACGACGGGCCTGCCTTTGTCTTCTTGGTGGCAGCGGGACACTACTTGTGCTTGCCACCTCGCCAGCTTGAACTGCACTTATGGGACTCGCCACGTCACCACGTGATACTGCAGTGCTGGATGTACGCCCAGGCTGTACTAGGCCGCTGGTGCTTGCCAATTCACCAGAAGGAATAGCGGCGCTAGTACTACTCTGCTCCATGATACGAGAGACCTGCGGTTCTTGCTCCTCAACAACCTCAGAAGATCGGGATCGGGTACGCCTGACCTTAGCAGGGACCTCAACTTCGTCGTCAGAGCTATCTGACGTGGGGCCGCTGACGTCACTGTCTTCTACGGGAAGATATTCTGAGCCTGAATCTGACAGATGCGTGACCTCCTCTTCACTATCTGTCATGCTCAGAATCTCGTAGGCCTCTTTACTAGTGTACCTTCGTCTTGCCATTTTGGGCTCTAAATTTAGGGGTACACTAGTAAGATTCACAGGTAAAAAAAGCACCTGACTGTCACCAAATGTATCAAACGCTACCAAACAAACTGTTAGCGATCGCAGGGATCAGGACTGTCTCTGCGAACGCTGCAGTTATGTGTGTTGTGTTTGGTAAGTGACAGTGATCGATCGATACTGCACTTGGGTGGGCTGGGCTGGGCTGGGCTGGGCTGGGCTGGGCGGAGGGGCTAAACGCAGGTGCTAGCAGGTATCTGGGCTGATCCCGCTAACACTGCGTTTTTGGGAACCCTAAACCGCTGGGGATGCTAGTATAGATCTGATCAGATACTATACCACTAAGGGAGGTGTATGCTTTGCGCGTGGGTGTTAGCGTTACTGGCACTAACCTGACGCTGCCTGGGGCGACGCAGACCCTCTCTGGCGCTAAAACCTAATTGATATCAACCGCCGGGCGATCAGGGGGTTAAACCTTTATTGGGTTATATACGGCGGGTGCCCTGATGCTATAAAAAGCAAACTAACCAACCAGCGTCTCCTGTAACCTTTATATGGTGATCACTGGTGAAAGGGTTAACTAGGGGCAATCAGGGGGTTAAAACCTTTATTAGGTTAAATATGGGGGTACCCGACGCTATATAAAAACCTGACGGGTTACCTAAATAACTAAATAACTAACTGGGTAACCAGTGTCACCAGTGACGCTTATACGGTGATCACTGGTGAAAGGGTTAACTCTAGGGGCAATCAGGGGGTTAAAATAATATATGGGGGTACCTGACGCTAATAAAAACCTGCGGCGAACCTAAAAATAATTAACTGGCTATCTAGGGCACCAGCGACAAGAAAAAAGCGATCGGAAAAACGATCGCTTAGTGACGCTGGCGTTAGGGGGTGAAAGGGTTACCTGGGGGGCGATCAAGGGGTTAAACCTTTATTAGGGGGGGTTAGGGGGCTACCCTGGACCTAAAGGGGCCTAATCCTAACTGCCCTGCAACTTTTTACAGTCACAAATGACACTGATTGCAGTGATCAGTAAAAAAAAAATATCACTGCAAACTGTGCACTGTGACTGGGGGTACTGGGGGTGATCTGGGGGTGACTTGGGGGTGTAAGTGTGCCTATGTGTACTGGTGTCAGTGGGCTGTTGGTGCACTTACTGTTAGATGTCTTCTCTCCTCGCGCCGGATCGAAAAGACCGACACGAGGAGAGATGACATCACTTCCTCTGCCTGTGTTTACATTACACAGGCAGGGGAAGCTCTCTCATTCGCCGGGAGTGATCGAGAGGGGGTGGCCGGAATCGAACGGCCGTCCCCTCATGCCGGATCGCTCCCGGACACTTAACCACCGCTCACTGTGCAGAAGGGGGGTCCGATCGGACCCCCCAACTATACAAAGGCGATCATGTACATATACGTGATTCTGCCTGTCAGTGCCATTCTGCCGACGTATAATTACAGTGGGCGGTCGTTAAGTGGTTAAGGGCCCCAATGCTGGCAGAGCCTGTGCTTTGTACCATTAAAGCTGGCCATACACCTGTAGATTATCTGCAGATTTTCTATGGTTAGATGGAAAAAGTGGAACAGATTCCTTCATCTACGCTAAACTGTGTGGATGGAAGAATCTCCCACTGGGCCCAGCTTCAGTATCTTGCTTGCTGGCTCTCAACCTAAACAATGCCTGCACCCAATCAGAATATTTAGGTATTGTGAGAGCCAGCGGGGTCGACTAGCAAGATATGGAAGCTTTGGCCAGTGGGAGATTCTTCCATCCACACAGTTTAGCGTAGATGGAGGAATCTGTTCCACTTTTTTCATCTGACCATAGAAAATCTGCAGATAATCTATAGGTGTATGGCCAGTCTTACTAGTGATTAAGCAGGCTGTATTGCTGTGATTTTGATGATGGTGCAATTATTTGCATTGCCATATCTGACTTGTATTGGATAATGGGTCAGTGTCGTTTCCTAATGCCAATCTAGTATATTCTGGACTTTTTTTTCACAGATGGCTGTGGAGAACTAACAGGTGTTATTGTGGTAGTTTGTGAAACAGGATGAACTACAGTTGTGCTCAAAAGTTTACATACCCTGGCAGAATTTACGATTTCTTGGCTATTTTTTTCAGGGAATATGAATGATAACACAAAAACATTTCTTTCACTCATGGTTAGTGTTTGTCTGAAGCCATGTATTAACAATCAACTGTGTTTACTCTTTTTAAATCATAATGACAACAGAAACCCAAATGACCCTGTTTAAAAGTTTACATACCCTGGTGATTTTGGCCTTATAACATGCACACAAGTTGACACAAAGGGGTTTGAATGGCTATTAAAGGTAACCATCCTCATCTGTGATCTGTTTGCTTGTAATTAGTGTGTGTGTATAAAAGGTCAATGAGTTTCTGGGCTCCTGACAGACCCTTGCATCTTTCATCTAGTGCTGCACTGACGTTTCTGGATTCGGAGTCATGGGGAAAGCAAAAGAATTTTCAAAGGATTTGCTGGAAAAGGTAGTTGAACTGTATAAAACAGGAAAGAGATATAAGAAGATATCCAAGGAATTGAGAATTCCAATCAGCAGTGTTCAAACTCAAATCAAGAAGTGGAAAATTAGGGGTTCGGTTGAAACCAAACCAGTCAGGTAGACCAACTAAAATTTCAGCCACAACTGCCAAGAAAAATGGTTCGGGATGCAAAGAAAAACCCACAAATAAGTTCAGGTGAAATACAGGACTCTCTAAAAACATGTGGTGTGGCTGTTTCAAGATGCACAATAAGGAGGCACTTGAAGAAAGATGGGCTGCATGTTCGAGTCGCCAGAAGAAAGACATTACTACGCAAATGCCACAAAGTATCCCGCTTACAATACGCCAAACAGCACAGAGACAAGACTCAAACCTTCTGACACAAATTGGAGTGATGAGACCAAAATTGAGCTTTTTGGCCACAACTATAAACACTGCATTTGGAGAGGAGTCAACAAGGCCTATGATGAAATGTACACCATTCCTACTGTGAAACATGGAGGTGGGTTGCTGATGTTTTGGGGATGTGTGAGCTACAAAGGCACAGGAAATATGATCAAAATTCATGGCAAGATGAATGCAAAAAATACTGGAGGGACATTTGCATTCATCAGCCAGGAAGCTGTGCATGGGACGTACTTGGACATTCCAACATGACAATGATCCAAAACACAAGGCCAAGTCGACCTGTCATGGGCTACAGCAGAATAAAGTGAAGGTTCTGTAGTGGCCATCTCAGTCTCCTGACCTCAATATCATTGAGCCACTCTGGGGAGATTTCAAACATGCAGTTCATGCAAGACAGCCCAAGAATTTACAGGAACTGGAGGCTTTTTGCCAAGAGGAATGGGCAGCTTTACCATCTGGGAAGATAAAGAGCCTCACCCACAAATACCACAAAAGACTTCAAGCTGTCATTGATGTTAAAGGGGGCAATACACAGTATTAAGAACTGGGGTATGTTACCACTCCATCAGGGTCATTTGGGTCGTTTTTGTTGTCTTTATGATTTAAAAAGAGTAAACACAGTTACCGTATATACTCGAGTATAAGCCAAGTTTTTCAGCACATTTTTTTGTGCTGAAAATGCCCCCTCGGCTTATACTCGAGTCACCTTTATGCGCCTGATCCCCTAGGCCCCATTTTGGCACACATGTAGTCCCACTCTTCCTCTACAAGTGTGCAAAGTTTGTTGTCCCGGAGACCTATGGCCATGGAGCACCGATTTTTCAAAGCCGGGCACCCCGTTCCATAGACTCCCATGTTAAACGGTAATTTCTCCAGTGACTTTGGGGACCCGGTACCAGCCGGTATTAGGTCCCCTTCCATAGACTCCCATGTTAAACGTCAGTCTAGTCATAGGCACAGTGAGGCATGGGCACAGTGAGGCAAAGTGCATGCAGATGGACACCCTAGGCTTGCAGATGGACACCCTAGGCTTATACTCGAGTCAATAAGTTTTCCCAGTTTTTTGTGGTAAAATTAGGTGCCTCGACTTATATTTGGGTCGGCTTATACTCGAGTATATGCGGTAATTGATAATAAATGGCTTCAGCCAAACACTAATCATGAGTGAAAGAAAACTTTTTGTGTTATCATTCATATTCTCTGTAAAATGGCCAAAAAAATCTTAAATTCTGCCAGGGTATGTAAACTTATGAGCACAACTGTATATCTGTGCTATTATAATAAAACTGTCTTATCCACCCTTTTCTTTTAGGGCACAGGTGTCAAACTGGCGACCCTTCAGCTGTTGCAGAACTGCAAGTCCCATGAGGCATTGCAAGGCTGACAGGTACAAACATGACTCCCACAGGCAGAGGCATGATGGGACTTGTAGATCCGCAACAGCTGGGTGGCCACCAGTTTGACACCCCTGTTTTAGGGTATACCTGTAATAAATCCCATTTAAACAGTTTCCAGGTGTGTCAGTGTTACTTGGGTCCAGGTACAGAACAGGTCATCACTGGAGCAAAGCAGGGTGACCCAAACAATCCAGCGCCTCCTCTGGAGCGGTAGATATAATACATGGTTTTACATTTTGTATTTGCTTGTTTACATACAGTATACAGTAGAAAGTCAAAAGAGGCCCTTACTTCCCGGATTGACAGAACTCTGATTGACAGTAGGCCACAGCTGAGATACTGATACATGACTCACCATCTCATATTTGCCAATAAATCAGCCTTACACAGTTGAGTAGAGAGGCTAACAGCAGGCAGTCAGACAGTAGCAGGGCACTAATTATGTTTCTTTTTGCTATTGTTGGCTGTTATTGGCTAGTAGTGCAGCTTCTAAGCATTATAAAAGACATTTTTCCTCTCCAAACTTCAGGAGAAGCAGCTATACCCACAGGAAATGTTTGAATTCTCATAAGAAGAAGCTAATTGTTAGACACAGACAACAAATGTATGGTAAGTGTTTTGTACTTGAAAAATAGTTGCTCTTACTAGAGTTCTTATTTTTCATGATTGAATATCAATATTAATATTTAACCACTTCAGGCCCAGGCCAATTCTGACACTTCGCTCCTACAACTAAAAAACATCATTTTTTTTTGCTAGAAAATTACATAGAACCCCCAAACACTATATATATATTTTTTTAAAGAGATCCTAGAGAATAGAAGAGCGGTCATTGCAACTTTTTATCTCGCACGGTATTTGCGCAGCAATTTTTCAAACGCGTTTTTTTGGGTCTCATGCTTTAAAAAAAAACAAAAACAGTAAAGTTAGCCCAATATTTTTGCATAATGTGAAAGATGAAGTTACGCTGAGTAAATAGATACCTAACATGTCACGCTTCAAAATGCGTTACGTGGTTACGTGTTTTGAGTTACAGAGGAGGTCTAGGGCTAGAATTTTTGCTCTCACTCTAACGTTCGCGGCGACACCTCACATGTGTGGTTTGAATACCATTTTCATATGTGGGCGGGACTTACGTATGCGTTCGCTTCTGCGTGCGAGCACACGGGGACAGGAGCACTTTAAGTTTTTTTATTATTATTGTTAATTTTACTTACCGTATATACTCGAGTATAAGCCGAGATTTTCAGCCCTTTTTTTGGGCTGAAAATCCCCCCCTCGGCTTATACTCGAGTCAGCGAAATTTTTTACATTGAAAATAGTACCTGTAAAGACGTTGCGGCTGCGGCGTCCATCGTTCGAATTCCGCGGTCTCTTCCTGTTCTGAGAGTGTCTGATGAGAATCGCCTATCAGGGAAGGAACAGGAAGAGTCCGCGGAATTCGAACGATGGACGCCGCAGCCGCAACTTCTTTACAGGTACGATTTACAATGTAAAATAGCGAGCTAGGGAACAGTGAGGATAGGAGAACAGTGAGGATAGGAGAACAGTGAGGATAGGAACAGTAAGGATGACCCTCGGCTTATACTCGAGTCAGTAAGTTTTCCCAGTTTTTTGAGGCAACATTAGGTACCTCAGCTTATACTCGAGTATATACGGTACATTTTTTTATTTTGACACTTTAAAAAAAAAACAATTTGATCACTTGTATTCCTATTACAAGGAATGTAAACATAGCTTGTAATAGGAATATGACATGACAGAACCTCTTTACTGTGAGATATGGGGTCAATAAGACTCCACATCTCACCTCTAGACTGGGAAGCCTAAAATACAAAATAAATAAAATTAAAAAAAAGATCACAGCTTCCCAGCCGAAGCGGCACCGTATTTATGAATGCAGAGGCCGGGCGTGATGTCATAACATCGCACCCGGCCTCCGACGATCATAGAGACTCCGGCGACCATCTGGTCCGCCAAAAATCTCTATGATCAGCATTCGGGGCCGGCGGATCCATTCTCCGACTCACCAATCGCACAGGTGAGTCGGTAGAATCACCGGAGGCGGCCGGAGGGGGGGACTTCCCCTTTTGCTGCCTGTAAGAACGATCAAGCAGCGGAACAGCTGCTATGATCGTTCTTATGGTGTAGGGAATCGCCGGCTGAAAATGCCAATATCTGAATGATGCCTGTAGCTGCAGGCAGCATTCAGATATACCCCCACAAATTCAAGAACGTCATATGATGCCCTGGGGGCACCAAGTGGTTAAATCAATGTCAGATATCCAATAGCAGAACTAGAGTGTATAAGTGGAAATTGACATCACCAAAAATAATGTTATCTCTATGCAATTGAAATGGCTTCAGAAACTGCAGATACCAGTGCTGTGTGAAAGCTCATAGTACCAAGAAAATAGCATATGGTGGTGAACAGCCATTGGAACTTTACAGTTTGTTAAAATAACTGTGTTATCTGCTTTATGTTAATTCAGAAAAAAATCAGAACATCATTTGACATGAAGAAAGTCAGAGGCTTCATTGAACAATCAGTGCTAAATTGGTAAAGATAATGTGCCACTTATACCATTTCACCATTTGTGTGAAACTCTTTAAAGCGGAGCTCCACCCTAAAGTGGAACTTCCGATCATCGGAACTCTCCCCCCTCCGGTGTCACAATTGACACCTTTCAGGGGGAGGGGGGTGCAGATACCTGTCTAAGACAGGTATTTGCATCCACTTCCGGGAGTCCTCTCTGCGTGAAATCTGCGGGAAGCACGTCACTTCCTGCAGAATACCCGTAGTGTTCTGGGAGACACTCGGCTCACAGAACACAGGAGGACTAGTCAGAACAGCGCAGCGCGACTCACGCATGCGCCGTAGGGAACCGGGCAGTGAAGCCGCAAGGCTTCACTTCCTGGTTCCCTCACAGAGGATGGCGGTGGGGGCAGCAGAGTGACGAGCGATTGCTTGTCCTCTGCTGCAGACGTCGCTGGACTCCAGGACAGGTAAGTGTCCATATATTAAAAGTCAGCAGCTGCTGTATTTGTAGCTGCTGGCTTTTAATATTTTTTTTTCGGCGGAGCTCCGCTTTAAGATAATTTTACTCCCATCAAAACTATTTACATATACTAACCTCATAACTGAGGCAGCCCGTACAGCCGTGTAGACCTGTTCCTCCACCCCAAACTTGCTCATCCATGTCTTTATGGACCTTGCTTTGTGCACTGGTCCAAATCATTTGGTGGAGGGGGGAAATATGGTGTGGGGTTGTTTTTCAGGGGTTGGGCTTGACCCCTTAGTTACAGTGAAGGGAACACTTAAGGCTTCAGCATTCCAAGACATTTTTGTAAATTTTTGTGCAGTTTGGGGATGTCCCCTTCCTGTACCAACATCACTGTGCACCAGTGCACAGAACAAGGTCCATAAAGACATGGATGAGCGAGTTTGGGGTGGAGGAACGTGACTGGCCTGCACAGAGTTCTGACCTAAACCCGATAGAACACCTTTGGGATGAATTGGAGATGAGACTGCGAACCAGGCCTTCTCCTCCAACATCAGTGCCTGACCTCACAAATGCGCTTCTGGAAGAATGGACAAACATTCCCATAGACACACTCCTAAACCTTGTGGATAGCCTTCCCAGAAGAGTTGAAGCTTTTATAGCTGGAAAGGGTGGTCCAACTCAAAATTTAACCCTACCAACGAAGACTGGGATGCCATTAAAGTTCATGTGCGTGTAAAGGCAGGCGTCCCAATACTTTTGGCAATATAGTGTATTTAGAGACCTGGGAGGGTAAGGGAGATTTGATAGTACTGCTACTCTTTAAATGCACCTGTTCTTTCCTAGTAAACACAATGTTTTAAACAAAAAGGAAAGGTAAGTTAGACACTTTTACTAGTTCTTACAGTAGAGGCTTGGGGTATCTTTGAAGTATGATTTTCTTTAATTTAATTGTCTTTTTATTAAGAATTTAGACAATACAAAAGCGAGCATAGAAAAGAACAAACAAGAATATTTTAAAATATACAATAGATATTGTAATATGTCAATATACACAATTAATATTTCCCCTTAGGACACCATGTCATCTGTGGAGACAGGGGACATACCCCAAAAAAGTAAACAGACAAGCCATGGAAGGTGTAGGCATACACTCCATATCAGGCAGTCAGACAATGTTATTACCAGAAAAATCAACTATAATCCTAGAAACCCTTATGCCCTGTACACACGATCGGATTTCCGATGGAATAAAATCCGATGAGGCTGACTTCCATCAGTCTTGCCTACACACCATCAGTGAAAAATCCGACCGTCCCAACCGCCAAGACGTAAAACACTCCGAAGAGCCGAGAAAAATTAAGTTCAATGCTTCTGAGCATGCATCGACTTGATTCTGAGCATGCGTGGGTTTTTTCTCTGATGGAGTTCCCCACAGATGATCGGAATTTGCTATCTGTTTTTTTTCCATCGGTAAAATTTAAAACAGGTTATATTTTTTTATACCGATGGAAAAAAAGACCGATGGGGCCCACACACGATCGGTTT
This sequence comes from Rana muscosa, assembly GCA_029206835.1. NCBI lineage: Eukaryota > Metazoa > Chordata > Amphibia > Anura > Ranidae > Rana > Rana muscosa. The sequence goes on along the minus strand of CM055119.1, from coordinate 130,262,114 downwards.
GTCCGATGAAAAAAGTCTATTGGTCTTTTTTCATCAGAAAAAACGATTGTGTGTACGCGGCATAAAAGTTTATGTAGTTCTACACCTAAAAGTGAACAAGGTCCTTATTCCAATTGTAAGTGTAACTAAAATAAAGTGGAGAACCTTACCAAAGTAATAAAAAAACATAATATGGAATAAGAAAAAAAAAAATGCAGGAGAGAAATCGATTAGGGTGAAGGGGGAGAGAAGGGAGGAATACTGCTCCATCCAGATACTCCTACCGCACACTCAAAAAAAGACATCTGGGTTGTTAAGGTCAGTCCAGCTGGTCTTTGTGGAAATACCACAACTTCCAAGACCTTGGTAAATCTGTCAAGGGTGTTGTGTAAACATGCTTGAATCAAAAAGGGCTGGCAACTCGGATGCTCTTATTGGTTACATGGGTACAGGCTATACACTGATGCGTTTTGGCTAAGAAGCCTTCATCAAAGCATACATGTTTAATTTAAAAACTGATATTTATAACAAAGTAAGCACTCCAAATTGGGTGGGTGCATCCTGATCAGAAGCAATCAAAACAATTAAAAACACATGGAGAAAAGAAAGGTAGAAGCACAGCAGCCATATATGAAGGACATATCATGAACAAAAAAAAACATGTTCAAAGTGGTACAATAAATGTATCAAACAATGTGATTATGTTAGAAAAAGATTTATGTCCATCCTATCATTCAAGCCATACGGTTTTCTAGTATTGAGGGTATGGATCCACCACACTTAACGCTTAAGCAAAATACAATGCAGTCAGGTTCTCCATGATTTTAACATCCCTGACCCTAGAATATAGTTTAATGAGAGTAGGTGGTTCAGTCTTTTTTCATTTAAGGGCAACAGGCATCTAGCTGACATGAGTATATGAGATAGTAATATTTTAAAATGTTTAGAAAAATTTGGTAGAGGTAAGCCTGGGAGATACGTTTTGAGGTTGAAGGGAATCCACGTATGAAAGATACGATGGACCAGGGAGTGGACATGTTCCCAAAAGGGTTTAATGAGCTGACAGTACCAATAGATTTGTTGCAGGCAGCCTTATCCCCTGTACACACGAACGTTTTTTCCGACGAAAAAAGTCTGATGGACTTTTTTAATCGGAAAAAAACAATCGTGTGTGGGCCCCATCATACTTTTTTTTTTTTTTTTTAAATAGAACATGTTTTAAATTCTTCCGATGGAAAAAAAAACGATAGGAAATTCCGATCGTCTGTGTGGGACTCCAACGGAGACAAAACCCACGCATGCTCAGAATCAAGTCGACGCATGCTCAGAAGCATTGAACTTAATTTTTCTCTGGCTCGTCGGAGTGTTTTACGTCACCGCGTTTTGGACTGTCGGAATTTTGTCTGATGGTGTGTATGCAAGATTGATGGAAGTCAGCTTCATCGGAATTCCGACGTAAAATTCCATTGGATTTTATTCCATCGGAAATCCGATCGTGTGTACAGGGCAAGTCTTTTTTTCACTGCCAACATCTATCACTAGCAGATGGATATATGATTTGGAGATTCTCTGGAGTATGATACCAATGGAAAATAACTTTATATATGTTGTACCTGCATCTCCTTCCCTAAAATCCTTTCCCATTTAAGCATATAGGGGTGTTTGTGTGAATCTTGTAGGGGTATCGTCTTCAGAATTGTAGAAATATTGGAGATGAAATCCTTTCAGGAGGGATCTGATAAACATAGTCTCTCTAATGGAATCTGTTGGGAAAATTGTAATAAGTTAATTATTGCCTGGGCATAGTCACGCTTGTTTTGGTAGTCCAAACTTCTATTTAAGTGCTGCATAAGAATGCAATATTCTAGTCCTAGTGTCGACCTATTGACCAAAGTGAAACAAGGCTTTAGACATCCAAGTTGAGGACATTCGCAAGGTCAGGCTGTCCCGAATTTTCAGACTGAAAAGAAAGTATGTCCACAAGGAAAAGTCAGACTTAGAAGGAAATTAGCATTTCATATTTCGCCAGTTCTAGTAAATTACATGGTGGGAAGCATAGTGAAGGAGGGCATGCCAATGTTGCAATTTCACAACAGGGAATTAATCCATAACCTCTCAACTTCAGTCCATCAGTTATATACATGTAATGCGGACCAGGAAGCCAAAGCTTGTAGATGGATAGCTTGATAGTATTTAAGCAAATTTGGAAATAAAAGGTCTTTCTGGCTATGTGAAGAATAAAGAACCTTATCCAATTTCCTATGGCATTTCGATGTTTGAAATTTAACAGCTGTGGAGTCAGGTAACTGGCTACCGTACCAGTTAGTTGTTAAAGATGTCCATACACAAAAAATAAAGATTTAAAAAAGGCACTTTATTAGGAAAATGTTATTATAAATAAAGGTAAAATCATCCTACCTCAATCATCAAGTTACATGGGGTCTTCAGTTTTCATTAGTCCTATGCTTCATCCTCTGTTCTGTGAGAAAGCATAATCAATGGACATGTGCATTTGTTTTCGTCCGAATGCATTTTCGTCCGAATTTCCGCATTTGTTTTAACAAACGATAACGAACGTGCAGAATCCGAAATCCGAAAGTTCCGACATAAAAAATGCTTTATTTTCGTTTTGTTGCGACAACAGTTCGATACAGATAGAAAATTTGACATGACAATAGCGATCTGTGTCTAGCAAACCTGCGGTTGAATGTGCCTAACCTAACTCTATTAGTCCAAGATTATTCAACATAGAGAGAAAAGATTTGACATAGAGAGAAAATATTCGACATTATAGAGACATTAAGATTAGACAAAGCAGCTAAAAACATACAATCGCCACGAGCGAATTCTAATGTTGTTTGACTAGTAATAATAATAAATATAATTATTACTGTAACAACCGGCCCCTTTTCTCCACTGTCCTTGGCTCGCTCACAGGAGAAAAAGGCACACAGTCCCCACCATGCCCATACCCCCTGGTTTGCAGAGGTTAAGCACACTTGTTTTAACTTATGGGTCTTGCGGCAAGGTTCCCCTCAAAGCTGGTTTCTGTCCCTAGAATGTAAGGACAAAGTCTCTATGCCCCAAGTAACTCCAAGGTCAACACCAGTAGCCACTCCAACGTACAGTTTATTTTTCCTTATGCATGAACATCCACAAAGTTGAGAAGAGAGAAAGGTGTTAGGAAGACAGATCAATTTAGGCACTCTTGGCTTCTTCGCCACTCGATCCCGAGTGGGTATAGCTCACCCAAGGGCACTAGCAGCCGGCATGTAGCTCGAACAGTCTATCAGATTCCCTAATGGATGCGTTCAGGAGATCCTCTGCCACAGAATCTATAGTGTCCCGAACCTCCTAATGGTCCCGTTGTTTAGATCCCTTTTCGGATGGATGACATCCCTCCAGAGAGTTACTGGGCCCCTTCCTTCACTGTGACCTCTCACCAGTCCTTCGGAACGGTCCTCCTCAGCCTCCTCTTCTAGAAACGGGTCCCCTCGCAAGGCGGCACCCTGGGATTCCTCCTACCGAAGTGGGCTCCAGCTAAAGATGCTGGGCCCAGGGCTGAAGTTGCAGTCCCAGAACTAAAGGTGCCTGGGACTGAAGCGCATGTGGCCCCATAGCCTGGAGGGCCATGCACTTGAACTTGGACCGTAGGTTCTCCCTCCGGGCATGGACCCCAGGAATTGCTCCCTCTCTAATGGCGTCCACCCTTTTTGTACCTTCTCCCAGCATGCACAGCGGGTAGACCACGCCCACTGCATGGCTGCCGAGAGAGGACACCCAATCGCCACTCCATCACCTGTGGTTCAACCCCGAGTACAAGTGACAGCGCCACCTATACTTCTTAGGGGAACTGCACACCAGGTGGAACAGCAGCAAGGCAGAGTCCAGTAAATTGAAAGATTCGAGCCAACTACCACTTGAATCACCCCTAAATTTAGTATAGCAATTCCTAAATTTAGGACCCCCGCTACACTAGTAATAATAATTAATAAATATAATTATTACTATTCATACAACATTAAAATTCTACTATAGCTTGTGGGCGGAGCATTTGACCGGAAATATACGATTGCGGCGTCGTACAGTTTAGCTGCTTCATCTAATCTTCTTAGAACATTCAATGGACACCATAAGCCTTCAATTGACAGATTTAACCTTAATTCGGATTTTCGGACAAATGCATTTTTTAACAAAACAAACTAAATAAAAACTAATTTTGGGAGTAACTAAATACATTTATTTTTTGTACGAAAACGAAATTCCGAAACAAAATATTTCAGTGTGCACATGTCTAATAATCAATCCCCATATTAAGAAAATCTTTATCATAAAAAAAAAATAAAAATCCTCCTTACTCAATCATCAATGTATTAAATTGTTACACAAGGTCTTCAGTTTTCATTAGTCCCATGCTGGATCCTGTCTTCTGTGAGAAAACGTCATAAAGGATTAAAATTCATTTTAACTGGCCATTGCAGAGTTTCTGCATTTTCCTTTCTAATAATTTATCTCTCTATCTTTTGGGTATTCCAGAAAAAATGTCATACTAAACATGTATGTTAGGTAGACTCAGAATATATATTCACCTTGTTGTCGACATCCCTATGTGAAAAGAGGACAAATGAACCTTTTTTAAATAGAAAAACATAGACCTATGGAGAGAGCAGGGAGGTCAATAATAAGAGAGAAATACGGAATTGATTATTCAAAGAAAGTCTCTGAAGAGATCATTATTATCTTAAGTCCGAAAAAATATGAAAGAATCAGGATCTTTATGCACATTATTTTAAATTTGAAGGGATTATTTTAACATGTAATTAGAAACACAGACATAACAAATGATGAGCAGATAAATAAAGAAAGTAACAATTATTAGGCCTTATTCACATGGACTTCAACTTGTATAAATGTACAGCCTGTTTTTGCAAAGCTTTTGGCAAGCATGTGGAAATCCTTCTGCAAGCTTTGAGCAGCATTGTTGAAGATGTTAAAGAAGGCTTCAGTTACTGTTTGGGGAGGTCAAACACAGATCTTAATGGTTGTGTTCACTCCAATTAAGCCACTAGAAGGCATAAGAAGACTTTTGGCAATATTCAATTAGTGCTGAAGCGTACTGAAAACTGTTAGCCACTTAGTTACATAGTTACGTAGTTACATGGTAGGCGAGGTTGAAAAAAGACACAAGTCCATCAAGTCCAACCTATGTGTGTGATTATATGTCAGTATTACATTCTATATCACTGTATGTTCTGGTCGTTCAGGTACTTATCTAATAGTTTTTTTTTAAACTATCGATGCCCCCCACTAAAACCACCGCCTGTGGAAGGGAATTCCACATCCTTGCCACTCTTATAGTAAAGAACCCTCCATGCAGTTTAAGGTTAAACCTCTTTTTCTTCAAATTTTAGGTGTCTTATTAAACTCCCTTCCACGAAAAAGTTTTATCCCTATTGTGGGGTCACCAGTATGGTATTTGTAAATTTAAATTATATCCCCTCTCAAGCGTCTCTTCTCCAGAGAAAATAAGTTCAGTGCTTGCAACCTTTCTTCATAACTAATATCCTCCAGACCCTTTATTAGCCTTTTTACCTTCTTTGCACTCTCTCCATTTCTAGTACATCCTTCCTGAGGACTGGTGCCCAGAACTGGACGGCATACTCCAGGTGCGGCCAGACCAGAGTCTTGTAGAGTGGGAGAATTATTGCTTTATCCCTGGAGTTAATCCCCTTTTTAATGCATGCCAATATTCTGTTTGCTTTGTTAGCAGTATCTTGGCATTGCATGCCATTGCTGAGCCTATCATCTATTAGGAACCCCAGGTACTTTTCCATCCTAGATTCCCCCAGAGGTTCTCCCCCCAGTGAGTAGATTGCATTCATATTTTTGCCACCCAAATGCATTATTTTAAATTTTTCTACATTAAACCTCATTTGACATGTAGTTGCCCACCCCATTCATTTGTTTGGATCTTCTTGCAAGGTTTCCACATCTTGCAGAAAAGTTATTGCCCTGCTTAGCTTAGTGTTATCTACAAATACAGAGATTGCACTGCTTACCCCATCCTCCAGGTCTTTTATGAACAAATTAAACAGAATTGGTCCCAGCACAGAACCCTGGGGGACCTGGAGGACCCCACTACCCACTCCTGACCAATCTAAGTACTCCCCATTTATCACCTCCCTCTGAACTCGCCCCTGTAGCCAGTTTTCAATCCATGTACTCACCTTAAGGTCCATGCCAACGGACCTTATTTTGTACAGTAAACGTTTATGGGGAACTGTGTCAAATGCTTTTGCAAAATCTATGTGCATCTATAGACACAAATGCAGGATGCAGATGCCCGCGTCATTGGATTTAATTGACAGCAGCGCAAAACAATGGCTGTACTGCTATCAATCTATCCAATGAAGAGCCTAGGAGACTGGGCCAAAATCAAGCGCGTTCTCGACGCAGGACTTTCGAGGGCTCAGGTAAGTAAACGGGGGCTCGGGGGGGCCAGTAAGCATCGGATGTTTTTTCACCTTAATGCATAGGATGCATTAAGGTGAAAAAAACTGAACCTTTACAACCCCTTTAAGGCCCCTTTCACACCTGCCGACCATTTGTCTGTATTTCATCCATCATTTGACAGAAGAAAAACAGACATCAATGCATCTGAATAGAAAAACAGATATAAACGGATGATCATCCATTTACATCCGTTTAAATCCGCATCTGTCATCATCTGTTTTTTGCAACGGATCAAAGCCCTATTTTTGTTCTGTTAAAAAAATGGAATGACAGATAATTAAGTGCAAGGAGACATTTCCCCAGAGGAATCTCCAAAGCGGGAAAGGGGAATGGAAAAAAAATTGACTATCTCGGTACCCTATTTGACTATCTCGGTATCTAGAAGAGGCATGAGCCTCAACAAATAGAAAATGTCAAAATGCGCTAAATTGTTTATGTAGCTGCCAGCACAGTCATATCACCTTATTTGCATCTCCAAAGTCTCAATCCATCAGAATGCCAATGCTCACAAATATCCAGGAGTGGCTGTCCCTACCTACCACACCAGCTTTAGTTGTTAATAAGGTATGTCAGTTTGTGTCCCAGTCACATGATTACCCTCTTTACTGCTACCTGAGAGGAATTGGTTAATGTGTCCAGAGGCAATCTGATAGTCTCCTTAATAGCAAACACAGTACATTCCAAATCCTTGATAAGGTATATGAAAAGGCTCCCCTCTGTCTCTATCTCTGCTCAGCATGCCTGCATTGTCAGCTTGCACTCCAAGCCACCATCCGCTGCACCTCCCTCCTATGGCCGATCTGTGAACACAGCTCCCCCCAGTGGTTGACAACCTCCCAAATGCTCTCTCCCTCCCTGTGAGATTACCACTATGGCTGAAACAGCAAAATAAAACATGGCACAAAGACCACTGGTGCACCCCTTTCGGGGGCCACTGCCAAATATGAACTCCTATGGATACTGATTCCTTAACTCAACAGGGTCTGCAAACCCAGGAGATTTGTGAATGCTGACATTCTGATAGAATATGAGCTATCAAGAGATTGCCAAAATCAACAAGACACCTTGATGAATCAATGAATCAATTGCGTATTCTCTATGTTTCTATTATTATTTATAATGCACAGTGTATATATAGATAGATAGATAGATAGATAGATAGATAGATAGATAGATAGATAGATAGATAGATAGATAGATAGATAGATATACATACTGTATATCATACCACTAATATAAGAACATTAAACATTAAAGGGGTTGTATAGGTTCATTTTATTTATTTTTTTAAACAACAAACATGTCATACTTGCCTCCACTGTGCAGTTCGTTTTGCACAGAGTGGCCCCGATCCTCCTGTTCTGGGGTCCCACGGCGGCTCTCGCGGCTCCTCCCCGCAATAGCTAACCCCCTCTGGGAAGCTCTCTCCTGAGGGGGTCACCTTGCGGGCGGGCTCCCTATCACACACTCTGCATCCATAGACACAGAGTGTTTGACACGGTCTCGCCCCCCGGCGGCCACGTCATTGGATTTGATTGACAGCAGCGGGAGCCAATGGCTGCGCTGCTATCAATCTATCCAATCAACGATGAGACTCCTTAGAGAAGAGGACGCCTAGGACGCGCAGAGTGGGTGAACAGGTTTAGGTAAGTAAAACGGGGGGCTGGGGGGCCCATGACAGCCAGGTGTTTTTTCACCTTAATGCATAGGATGCATTAAGGTGAAATAACACAAACCTTTACAACTCCTTTAACCACTTGCCAACCACATAACTGTAAATGTACGTTATTACTTTGACGATAAATGCCACTGGTTTTTCGATAAAAGGGATCCCATAGGCGCATTCACCACAAGATCACTTTTATAGGTGGCGGGAGAGGTACCCCTCCTGACGCTTCCTGGTCAATTTAAAGCTTACCAGAGCCATCCGTAAGCCTGCCCCCCAAACCGATCCAGTGCAGCTGATGATTGGCAGGAAGCCGAGTGAGGGAAAGATAGCCCCCACTCAGCTCTATACCCTTGGAGGATAGCTCACATACAAATGTCCACAACAGTGATATACACCGATCAGTAATAACATTATGACCACTGACAGGTAAAGGGAATATCTCATTACAATGGCATCTGAAAATTAGTGGGATATATTAGGCAGCAAGTGAACATGTTGTCCATGAAGTTGATGTGGTGAAAGCAGAAAAAAATGGGCATCACAGTTTGTTGTGTATGGGGCTGTGAAGCCAATGGTGACCCATGTCCACAGCCAAATTCTTCTACAATGGTCACAAATTAACATCAGAACTGGACTACAGAGCAATGGAAGAAATTGGCTTGGTTTGATGATGAATCAAGTTCTCTTTTACATCATGTGGATGGTGGGGTGCGTGTGTGTCACTTACCTGGGGAAGAGATGGCACCAGGATGCAGTTTAAAAAGAAGGCAAGCCGCCAGAGGCAGGGTGATGCTTTAGGCAATGTTCTGTTGGCAAACCTTGGGTCCTGCCATTAATGTGGATGTTACTTTGGTGTCCATGCCTCAATAGGTGGGGGCTGTTTTAGCAAAAGGGGGCCATATTAAATATTAGGTGGGTGGCCATATTGTTATGGCTGATCAGTGTATATACATATATGCAACAATTACTTGAGTGAAACAATTGGTTTGCAGCTGCCAATAATTGGCAGATGACCGCCCCTGTTTAGTAATGCAAATGCAGAAACTAACTTATATAACGGATATAAAACATCATAAGAATTTATATAAAGAACAGACTGAATACAAAATAAAAATGGAACCCAATATTTAGAAAAAGTTAGAAAAAATAAGAAAAAATGTCTATCAAGGTGACCAGTAGCAAAAACCTAGGATGTACTTTATTTATTCATAAAAATGTGACACTTCCCATTCATGGTTGAGCCGTATAGGTTTCCGTGTACCCAGACAGAAGATTGAGAAAACTTCCTTTTTACACAGTCTGAACTTATCACCACCTTTCCTGGGGACTATGATCTTTTCTACATCCTTTATAGATACAACTGAGGGGACATCTGCATGACAATCATTGAAGTGGTTAGCTCCACTGGCTGGATGTTTCTTGATCATAAAGATGGTCATATAGGAGATCCCTCAACCTGCGGGTAGTATGGCCACCATACTGAATTTTGCAAAGGTTGCACGTAATTGCAAATTCTCAAATACCTAGTGATACAATTAATGAAGATAGTAATGTCATAATTCTAGCAAAGGACCTCCTCTGTAACTCTAAACAGGTAACCTATAAAAAAAATTAACTATAGAAATTTTTAAGTTACGTAGTTTGACGCCATTCCACGAGCATGCGCTATTTTAAAGAATGACATGTTAGGTATCTATTTACTTGGCGTAACATCATCTTTCACATAAAAAAAAAAATTGGGCTAACTTCACTGTTTTTTTTTTTTTTTTTATTCATTAAAGTCAATTTTTTTTTCTTTTAATTGTATCTGAAAGACCGCTGCGCAAAAACAGTGTGACATTAAATATTGCAATGACAGCAATTTTATTCTCTAGGGTCTCTGCTGAAAAAAAATATTTATATAATGTTTGGGGGTTCTATGTAAGGTTTTAGGAAAAAAAATGATTTTCACTTGTAAACGACAAATGTCAGAAAAAGGCCTGGTCTTTAAGTGTTTTTTAATGTCTTCATTTATTTCTAATACATATTAAGTCAAATTTACACTGCATTATAATGATTTTATAAAATTTTTCTTTAAATACCATTTATTGTTAGCATTTTTTAAAGTCTATTTTTACCTTCTGCGACTGGCTGTTAAATTAAAATGTTCAGTTCCACATAAAAAACAAAACAAAAAAAAAACAGATCCCTCTCCACTCCAAGTACTGTATTAATATAAAAATATGTTTACTACTTGTAAGAGGGGAGAAAACCAAGTATCTTTCCCAATCTCTCTTCCATTATGATTAAAAATATGGTATCATGACATAAAATCACATCATTCAATGTTATTATTATTATCTGCATATTGGCATATTCCAGCACTGTTAAACACAACCGCAGATCTTTTATTCTTTAATAAAAACATATAGAGCTCACATGGCATTTAGCCTGCAGCTAGATATTTGATAGGTATGATTCCATCAAAGCGAGTAGGAGGTGGTGGAGGAGTTTTATTATTTTATATACAGCATTATCTGTCTGTTGCCAAGAACTCTCTAGTGGCAGTCAGTACATCATATGTACTGGGCAGATGCAGTATATATCTATATATCTCTCTCTATATATATATATATATATATATATATATATATATATATATATATGAGTTTTGGTGTGTTACTGGCTGATCACCAGGTGAAAATAGAGGAGTAACAGCCTGACAAAAAATGTATGCAGCTACCACATTCAAGAAATATACGATATATCATATTTTTGTTTTTAGGTTTAGCTACGCTGTGAGGGGTCTATTTATAAAAAAATATTTGATGAATGTCACAAGCATTTATTTAGGCTGCACACATGTTTTTTCCGTATTTTCTCTAACTTCCTATAATCTTCAGCTCCATCCAGTGGCAAAATGTGGTATATTTTCTTATTAAAGTATTTAAGAAAAGCATACTGCATTTTGGCCACTAGATGGAGCCATCAAGCATAGGAAGTCATAGTATTAGAGAAAATAAGGGGGGAAATTCATGCAGTCTGGACAAATTCTTGTGGCATTCATTCAACAAATGTTTTTCTAAATAGACCCCTAAGTCAAAGGGTAAAAGAATAAGCTGTAATATATATTCATCACTCCACCCGGCCACCAATACTGTCTTTTTCTCTCTGACGCTCAAGATTGTAGGCGGGCCCTTCGCCATCCTTACATAAAATGCAGGAATGCTGGTCCTACATTGAATGTAATGACATCAGAGTGTGACCAACAGGGGGAGCACCAAAGAGAAGAGGTTTTGGGGATGGGTTGCGAAAGGCATTAAAAACCTGCTAAAGTGAGTAAAAAGGTAAATATTATGGCTTATTCTTCTACCCCTAGATAAAAAGAGCATTTAACTGTAATGCCCTGTACACACGATCGTTTTTTTCCGATGAAAAAAGTCAGATGGACCTTTTTCATCGGAAAAAATGATCGTGTGTGGGCCCCATCAGACTTTTTTCCATCGGTGTAATAAAAAATAGAAAATGTTTTAAATTTTTCCTATGGAAAAAAAAACAATAGGAAATTCCGATCGTCTGTGTGGAACGCCAATGGAGAAAAAACCCACGCATGCTCAGAATCAAGTCGACGCATGCTCAGAAACATTGAACTGAATTTTTCTCGGCTCGTTGGAGTGTTTTACGTCACCGCGTTTTGGACGGTCGGAATTTTGCCTGATGGTGTGTAGGCAAGACTGATGGAAGTCAGATTCATCGGAATTCCGACGGAAAATTCCATCGGATTTTATTCCATCGGAAATCCGATCGTGTGTACAGGGCATAAGGGTAAATTTTTATAAGCTGCCTGAAATGGGGCATAAATTGATTACTGTAACTACCTCCCGCTCGCCGTATAGTAAAATAACGGCGGGCGGGATCCCCTTTCGTTCTGGGGCAATGTCATATTGCCCCAGTGTCACCGCTCTCGCTCTCCCTAGGACACGGCGCGACCCTGATCTCAGTAAAGAGCCGATGAGGCAGCTCTTTACTCATGTGATCGGTTGTATCCAATCACAGTCCTCACATGTAAATATGGAAGTGCCATTTATCGTCTCTCCTTGCCAATCAGCGGCATCTCCTCGCAGGGAAGACTGTACAGGTAATTAGAACACTGATCATCAGTGAGCCCCAGCAATGCCCATCAGTGACACAAATCAATGCCCATCAGTGACATCAATCAGTGCTCATCAGTGATGCCAGTCAGTGCTGCCTTTCAGTGCCCATCAGTGCCTGCTCAGCAATGCCACCCATCAGTGCCCATCAGTGTCGCTCATCAGTGCCCATCAGTGTCACTTATCCATGCTATCTATCATTGCGCATAAGTGCCGCTTTTCAGTGTTGACCAGTGCCACCTATCAGTGCTTATTAGTGCCACATATCAGTGCCACCTATCAGTACTTATCAGTGCGGCATATTAGTGCCTCCTCATCAGTGCCACCTAATTAGTGCCCTTCAGTTCCGCCTCATCAGTGCCCATAAGTGCAGCCTATCAGTGCCGCCTCATCAGCCCACATCAGTGAAGGAGAAAAATTACTTATTTACAAAATGTACTGACAGAAAAGTTTTTTTTTTTTTCAAAATTTTCTGTAATTTTACGTTTTTTTAGCAAAAAATTAAAAACCCAGCGGTGATTAAATACCACCAAAAGAAAGCTCTATTTGTGGGAGGAAAATCAAAAATGTATTTGGGTACAGTGTTGAATGACCGCGCAATTGTCATTCAAAGTGCAACAGCACTGAAAGCTGAGAATGGGCCTGGGCAGGAAGGGTTAAGGATTAAAAAATACATTATCTGGATGCAAGGACAAGAGCATTAGAAGCTGAGACATTTGTTGCCACTAAAGCTCATGAAATTGCACAGCTTGCTCAAGAGAGTCTTCTGAGCAACATCACTGTCAAGGCAGGGGACATGACAGTTTCATCCGAAAGCATGTAATTAAATTGTACCTGTGTGAAGCACCCACAGCAATCATTTATAAGAGGGGTCGTACACGGCACAGCAGTACATTATGGGTGGCCTGTGGCCTTCACATGCTGCAGTCACCTAGAATAAAGTAGCAGCATGTCGGAGATAAAGCAACAATTTTCCAGTGTGAGGCCTCGTACACACGACCGATTTTCTCGTCGTAAACAGTCAAGAAAAGTGCCGCGAGAGTTTTTTTGTCTAGAAAAACGTTCGTGTGTATGGTTTTACGACGAGAAACTTGACGAGAATCTCGACGAGAAAATAGAGAACCTGCTCTCTATTTTCTCGTCAGGAGTCCAGATTTCCTCGTCGTGTTTCTCGTCGGCCTGTTTTGTGACGAGAAAATGGTTTGTGTGTATGCTTTTACGACTCTTCCAAAAGCGCGCATGCTCACAAGCAACTATGAGACGGGAGCGCATCTTCTGGTAAAACAAGCCTTCGTAAAGGAGATAGCACATTCGTCACGCTAAAACGAACTGAAAGCACGAAGACTGAAAAGTGCGAATCGTCTCTTCCCAAACTTTTACTTCACACACGGTAACACGAGATCAGCAAAAGCAGCCCAAGGGGTGGCGCCAAGAAAAAAGATCTTCCCCTTTATAGTGCCGTCGTACGTGCTGGACGTGAGCGCAGAGAACCACGAGGAAATTGGGAAATGACAGTGTGTACGCATAGAAAGCTTGACGAGAAAATCGACAAGCTTAACAAGAATCTCGTCGAAAAAAACGACGTGTTTTTTACGACGAGAAAATCGGTCGTGTGTACGAGGCCTTACAGTGAGTATCTCAACTAATGGGAAGATAAAGTTAAAACAATTACATTTACATTGTACACATATGAAAATGCAATGTCAGATTTCCTTTAAAGTCACACAGATTTCAGTTCATGGTTTTTAAATCCTCATACCATAACATTATAGTGTTAGAACTGTTCTTGAAGGCTGCAATGTATGGCTCTCTGCTTCCTTCCATTCAAGATCTGAAATGTTCATGCAGAACTCTTAATAATTCTTATGACCAGTTTACTTTTCACCAGGGCTTTTTTTCTCAGAAAATAGGTACAGGAACTCAATCGTGACGCTCCCCGACCCTTACACACATCCTCCAAACAGCATCAAATAGTGGGTGTGGTCAAATTTCACTAACAGTGGGAGGGTCTTAACAGGATCATTAAATACCAGGAGTGCATTATGTACAGAGTGCAGAGTTCAGGGTGTGCTACGTAATGAGTTCAGGGGTGCGCTGCATACAGAGTGCAGAGTTCAGGTGTGCGCTACACACAGTGTGCAGAATTCAGCCTTCTTCCACAGCTGCTTACCTCTGAATCCCCCATCCACCTCTCACGTTTACCCCTCTTCAGTTCTGACCTCTGCATGCAACCCCCCTCTACTGTCCCCATCTTCTCCCCATCTCCTTAAAAGCTCCACCATCTTCCACATGTCTTATTTGTGTTGCTGTATTAAGCTGAAGCACCCATCCAGTGGTGATGTTGGCATTTGCACTGCACCCCATGTATCTGAATCTCCCCATCCTTCACTCAGTGGGAGCCACTCAAGAGATCTGATCTGTGGGAGCTGTTGAGGAACAAGCTGTCACTTGTAAGCATAGAAGCCGGACTTTTGTGTTTTCAATTTATAGTGGTCAGCAGGGAGCAGAGGGACTGACCCAGAGGTGGTGGAACTGAGTTCCACCAAGTTCTAGCTGAAAAAAAGCCCTGCTTTTCACACCAAATCACTTCTGGTTTCAATTATCGAACTTCACTTCCAATTGAGATATTCTTTATCACAGTTATAGCTTTAGCTTCAACATCTCATTGTGAACTTATTTATTATTTATCAGCACAAGGGGCAGTACTTATATTCAAAGAGAAGAGTCCCTTGTGCTGGTGGCTGAGCTCTTAGTTGTAGTCCTCTGTCCTCTGCCCCCCCCCCCATTTCCTGCTAATTGATAATCTTCCAGTGTTTCCCCGGTGCTGGGAAACTGGAGAAAGTGCAGAGAAGGGCAACTAGACTAATAAGAGGTCTGGAGGAGCTCAGCTATGAGGAAAGATTAGAGGAACTGAATTTATTCTCTCATGAGAAGAGGAGATTAAGGGGGGATTTACCAACATGTATAAATACATAAGGGGTCCATATAGGGAACTTGGTTTGAGTTCTTTTTATGTCTATCATATATATTTTGATATAGCCTACAGCTTTAATAAACTTTGTAGTCAACTCTTTAGGGTGTGCATTTGTCCATTTCTTTTTTCTTTTTCATTCTTTGGTCATATTACACTTGGATTGCATCCCCCGTTAATATCGGTGAGTACTGCAGTTTTACTATCAGGTGGGAATCCCATACTCTCTCTCTATTTTTGTGTGTTGAGTTATCCACTTTAAGATCATCACAGAGGACAAGGGGGCACTCTTTACATCTGGAGGAAAAAAGAATAAATCTCAAAATACAGGAAGGCTTCTTCACAGTAAAGCCCTGTACACACGATCGGATTTCCTATGGATTTTTCCATCGGAAATCCGATGGAGCCGACTTCCATCAGTCTTGCCTACACACCATCAGGTAAAAATCCGACCGTCCCAAACGCAGTGACGTAAAACACTCCGACAAGCCGAGAAAAATTAAGTTCAATGCTTCTGAGCATGCGTCGACTTGATTCTGAGCATGCGTGGGTTTTTTGTCCGATGGAGTTCCACACAGACGGTCGGAATTTGCTATCGTGTTTTTTCCCATCGGATAAATTTAAAACATGTTCTATTTTTTCTCACCGATTGAAAAAAGACAGATGGGGCCCATACACGATCGGTTTGTCCAAAGAGAAAAGTCCATCGCTCTGTTTTCATCGGTAAAACCGATCGTGTGTACACGGCATAAGAGCTCTGAAGATGTAAACTCCCTCAAGAGGTGGTTCTGGCCAGCTCAATAGATTGTTTTAAGAAAGGCCTGGATACTTTCCTACACATAATATAACTGGACACTAATATTTATAGGTAAAGTTGATCCAGGGAACATCTGATTGCCTCTTGGGGGGGGGGGGGCATTTTTCCCCTGCTGGAGTGAATTGGGTCATATTTTATTGTTTTTTTTGCCTTCCTCTGGATCATTTGGGGGTATAGGATTGTATATATAGGACTGTATTTTTTCCCTTCTATTAGAACTGGATGAGCTTGTGTCTTTTTTTCAATCAGATGGATTATGTAGCTTCCAGTTAACCGCGATCGGGTCACAGAGCTGAAGAACGGGGAGAGGTAAGTGTAAACAAACCTTTCCCCGTTCTTCCTAGTGAGAGTGTCACTGATCGTCTCTTCCCTGTCATAGGGAACGACGATCAGTGACGTCACACGACAAGCCACGCCCCCACTCAGTAAGAATTACTCATTAGGTCACACTTAACCCATTCAGCGCCCCCTACAGGTTAACCCCTTCACTGCCAGTGCCATTTTCACAGTAATCAGTGCATTTTTATAGCACTAATTGCTGTAAAAATGACAATGGTCCCAAAATGGTGTCAAAAGTGTCCGATTTGTCCGCCATAATGTCGCAGTCACGATAAAAATCGCTGATCGCTGCCATTACTAGTAAAAAAATAAAAATATTAATAAAAATGCCATAAAACAGTCCCCTATTTTGTAGACGCTATAACTTTTGCGCAAACCAATCAATAAACGCTTATTGCATTTTTTTTTACCAAAAATATGTAGAAGAATACGTATCGGCCTAAACTGAGGAAAAAATATTTTTTTTTATATATTTTTTGGGGATATGTATTATAGCAAAAAGTAAAAAATATTGCATTTTTTTTAAAAATTGTCCCTCTATTTTTGTTTATAGCGCAAAAAATTCAAACCGCAGAGGTGATCAAATACCACCAAAAGAAAACTCTGTTTGTGGGAAAAAAAGAACGTCAATTTTGTTTGGGAGCCACGTCGCACGACCGCGCAATTGACAGTTAAAGCGACTAAGTGCCGAATCGCAAAAAGGGGCCTGGTCTTTACCCGGCCAAAATGGTCTGGGGCAAAAGTGGTTAATATGATCAGCTGGACCTGTCACAGGCACTCATCAAGAGTGTTAAATAGGGGAGTAATTAATATTATTCCCAACCTGCACAGATGGGCGAAAATATTACAAAAAATTAATTAAAATAAAAAATAATGAAAATATCTGGTGGAGCTGCCCATTATAAAGTTGTGATAAACCAGTGAATGAAATATGTATGTGGTAAACCACGCTCCCTATAAATAAATTCCTTGATTTAAAGTGCATACAGTGCAGAAAATACAAGGAAATATACAACCACCAGAATCACTCCAGTGGAGAAACATAAAATGAATAAACACAGGTGTGAATAAACTGTGCTTAGACTTAAATTTCATAAACGCAATAAAGAATCGCAAATCAGTAATATCCAAACAACCAAGGATAAGTGAATAATTTACCCACTTCAATACTGGGCATTTTCACCCCCTTCTTGCTCAGGCCAATTTTCAGCGATGTAACAATTTGAATGACAATTGCGCGGTCGTGCAACACTGTACCCAAATGCATCTTTTTTTTTTCCCACAAATAGAGCTTTCCTTTGGTGGTATTTGGTAACCTTTGCGGTTTTTATTTTTTGCGCTATAAACAAAAAAAGGGTGACAATTTTGAAAAAAACAAATTTTTAAGTTTTTGCTATAATAAATATCCCATTTTTTTTAAAAAAAACACTTTTTTTCCTCAGTTTAGGCCGATATGCATTCTTCAACATATTTATGGTAAAAAAAAAAATGCAGTAAGCGTATATTGATTGGTTTGCGCAAAAGTTATAGCGTCTACAAAATAGGGGATAGATTTATGGCGGTTTTATTATTATTATTTTTTTACTAGTAATGGCGGCGATCTGCGATTTTTATCATGACTGTGACATTGCCGCGGACAGATTGGACGCTTTTGACACTATTTTGGGTCCATTGACATTTATAAAGCGATCAGTGCTATAAAAATGCACTGATAAATATCACAGGCAGGGAAAGGGTTAACACTAGGGGGCGATCAAAAGGTTAAATGGGTGTCCTAGGGAGTGATTCTAACTGTGGGGGCAGGGGACTGATGAGAGGAGGAGACCAATCGGTGTTCCTATATACAAGGAACACACAATCAGTTCTCCTCTCCCCTGACAGGACGTGGATCTGTGTGTTTACACACACAGATCCACGACCCTTCTCTGTGATGAGCAACCGCGGGTGACCCACGGACATTGCGGCCGCCAGGCACGCGCATTAGCTCCCGAGTGACGCAGCAGGCTCGTGCGCGTGCCGCCGGTGGCCAGGAAGCCGAGGACATCATATGATGCCCGCTCGGAGGGACAGAGTGTTCCTGCAGGCGTCATATGACAATAGGGAAGTGGTTAAGTCCAAAGAATCCCATCAAACATTTTCCAGTGAAGCGGTTGTTTCATTAATCCAATGAATGGGTGACTGTAGGAAATCTCCACCAACGCCAACCACAGCCTACTCATCAGATGGAGATGATCCCTATTACAGAGATCATAACAGCATTGGGATAAGATAGTTCTGAAGATCCGTCTCAGCAAACCCGATGTGACCTCCAATCGATCGTTTATGGTGGATAGCCACACGGATCCAAAACGGTCGTTTATGGGGGATGGCCACACGAGTCCGGATCAGACATAAAACAAGGAACAATCTCCCATGGTGAAGTATATCATCAATAATTTATAAATAAATAACATAAATTATTGATGATATACTTCACCTGTTGTGGGCTGTTTCCAGTTTTATTTTCTAGTGAGCATAGGGTGGCTTTACAGCTGATCTTTACACAAACAGCTAAATACACACATAATGCGTAAGCTGTTTTACGATCCAAAGGATCTATATCTGTATATCCATTGTGGATATTAGCAGTCTCTAACACAGCTAAGCAAGTAAGATGACAACACTAAAGCCTCGTGCACACAATCGGATTTTCCGACGGGAATTGTGTGATGACAGGCTGTTGGTGGAAAATCCGACCGTTTGTACTCTCCATCAGACAATTGTTGTCTGATTTTCCGCGGACAAATGTTGGATGGCAGGCTTTAAAATTTTCGGCAAACATTTATCTGTTGTCGGATCTTACGAGCGTGTGTACACAAGTCCGTCGGACAAAAGTCCAAAGTACAAACACGTATGCTCGGAAGCAATGCTCACCAAACACAACATTAGCAGAAGGTGCCCAAAGGGTGGCGCTAAAGAGCTGAAAAACAACGTAGTACGTAACTACGTTCGTGTTTGTTAGCCGACAATTGTGGGCCGTTTGAATGCAAGACAAGTTAATGGCCAATACCCTTCGGACAAAAGTCGTACGCTTTGTCCGGAGAAAATCCGATCGTGTGTACCAGGCTTAACAGCAAAGAAATATAGTGGAGTTATGTCTACAACCACAGTCTTCTAGATGGACAGTGATGAAGCAGTAAAAGACTGATGAGGTTGCCCTCTGCTCACCCTGTCCTCTGTTATTAACATGTTCCATGTCTGAACATTTGCATGTAGCATTCTTAACCCCTTACCGACCTCTGCATGACGATATACATCGGCAGAATGGCACGGCTGGGCATATGGACGTATATATACGTCCCCTTTAAGACACAGCATTGTGGGCGCGCGCGCCTGCTGCAAAATCCTTGAGTTGGACCGTAGGGCCCGTGGGGCCCGCGGGTCCCGCGGACTCGATGTCCGCCGGCAGTCCCGCGATCGCCTTAAGGAGAGGAACAATGGGGAAATGCTGATGTAAACAAGCATTTCCTCACTCTGCCTAGTGACAGGACACTGATCACTGCTCCCTGTGATCAGGAACAGTGATCAGTGTCGTGTCACAAAATATCCCCTATTTTGTAGACACTATAACTTTTGCGCAAACCAATCAATAAACGCTTATTGCAATTTTTTTTTACCAAAAATATGTAGAAGAATACGTATCGGCCTAAACTGAGGAAAACATTTTTTTTAATGTATTTTTGGGGGATATTTATTATAGCAAAAATGAAAAAATATTGCTTTTTTTTTCAAAATTGTCGCTCTATTTTTGTTTATAGCACAAAAAATAAAAACCGCAGAGGTAATCAAACACCACCAAAAGAAAGCTCTATTTGTGGGGAAAAAAGGACGTCAATTTTGTTTGGGAGCCACGTCGCACGACCGCGCAATTGTCAGTTAAAGCGACGCAGTGCCGAATCGCAAAAAGTGGTCTGGTCTTTGGGTTTGCCAAATGGCCGGGGGCTGAAGTGGTTAATTCACTCCCAATCTTGTTCCTCCATTTACCTTTTTATTCCAGTCCCATATGCCTATTATTTAGTTATACCCCAAGGGGATCTGAATACTCATGGTTAAGAACCACTGACCTAATGACAATAAATAATAGCTTTATATCAGCTTTAGGCTTCATTTAGCAGTACACTAACCTTAGCGTTGTACTCTATTAGCATTATTTTTTTATTCAGCATATATGGTTCTGTTTAGAAGCCATAGTTTAATTCAAATTGAACACAAGACTACTTACATTCAATGTGCGGTGTCCCTTGTGCTGCTGGCTGGTCTCTTAGTTGAACGCCGCAGTCCTCTGCTAAGCCCATAGACCCACAGTTGTAATCTTCTGATGTTGTGAAGAGTAATACAGGTCTTGGACCTGTCATATGCATTTGTCAAGAATGCTGACATTGCTACCCCCCTCCTCCAATCATAGAAACTTTATTATAGTTTCCATGAATACATAGCGCTCTTTCAATGAAGAATGGGCAGATGAAGATGAATAAAAGTTCCACCTTCAACATTTTTTATTGATAGAAGCTATAGTACAGCTTCTAAGAATGGAGGAGGGGGGGGGGCATTGTCAGCACTCTTGACAAGTGCCTGCGACAGATCTAGCCAATCATATTAACCCCCACAGCACTGCAAGATTACGGTTGCTGGGGTATGGATGGTAGCAGAGGACTTTGGATTTCAACAAAAACATTTGACATCAGCACAAGGGACACTTTGCATAAAATGTAATTTAATGTCAGATTACCAAAAAGTAACAAAATTATAAAACTGAACTTCAAGGAAAATGAATAGACA
Organism: Rana muscosa; assembly: GCA_029206835.1. Lineage (NCBI taxonomy): Eukaryota > Metazoa > Chordata > Amphibia > Anura > Ranidae > Rana > Rana muscosa. The sequence continues at coordinate 130,240,878 of CM055119.1, read as the reverse complement.
TAAATGAATGCAGCTATGTTTTCCATGAATACATCATTAAAGTAGTTGTGAACATGCAATGCAGTAGACACTTTCTAATAGAATTATAACTATGCAGGCAGCATAGGCATGCACAAGGGGTGTGGCAAGTGTGCCTGGGCACGCTAGGGTGCCCACGTGTCCCGGATTGCCCGGGACATTCCCGCAATTAGCAGGTCTGTCCCGGGTCCTGGGCACCTTCATTCCGGGACAATACAGTGTCTCGGAATGGAATTGACAGAGCGAGCAAATCCAGCAATAGCGCTGGCGCTCGCTCTGCCTCCAGCTCCACCTGAGACTCTGGTCACTGGTTGTTAGAGTCGCCTGGCGTCTACCAACCAGTGACCTCACAGCCGTGACTCTGCCCAGCATGCAAAGCGGAGGAGGAGTTCGTTAACCTTCTCCTCCTCCGCGCCTAATGCTCTCCATCATGCCGGATGAGGCTGTCAGCAGAGGAAGCCCCAAAGACATGAATCCACCGGCTCAGCGCCTGGATGTCTCCCTGCCTCATACCGCAGAGCAGACCGAAGCCGCCTCCCCCTCCTCGGCTATTTACAAGTACACATGAGACGGCAGAGGGACACCACTGTGGAATGCACAGTGTTAAAGGGGTCTTCCAGATTTCGATAAGCCCCCCGCCCGCAGACCCCCACAACCACCGGGGCCCTTGTCCCCATCAACATGGGGACATCCTCCCCATGTTGAGGGCATGTGGCCTGGTACGGTTCAGGAGGGGGGCCGCTCTCTCGTCCCCCCCTCTTTTCCTGCGGCCTGCCAGGTTGCGTGCTCGGATAAGGGTCTGATATGGATTTTTGGGGGGACTCCACACCATTTATTTTAAAATATGGGGTGGAGTTTCCCTTAAAATCCATGCCAGATCTGAAGGGCCTGGTATGGATATTTGGGGGAACCGCACGCATTTTTTTTTTTAATTTGCGGCGGGGTTCCCCTTAATATCTATACCAGACCTGAAGGGCCTGGTAATTGAATTCTGGGGGACCCCCCACGCTTTATTTTTTATTTTTATCAATGACTTTTGTATGTATTGCCGGGAGCCGACAATTCATTAATAGCCGCGAGTGAGTTTTAAATGACTTTTTTTCCTTCAAAAATGACACTTTATGCAGGGACAGTTCTAAGCACGGGAAACATGCGCCACTTTACATGCATATCATACACACCCCCCAGGTACGAAATTTAAAGGAATATTTCACTTTTATTGTTTCGCTTTAAGCATTAATAAAATCACTGCTCCCAAAAAAACGGCCGTTTTTAAAACTTTTTTTTGCATTGATACATGTCCCCTGGGGCAGGACCCAGGTCCCCAAACACTTTTTATGACAATAACTTGCATATAAGCCTTTATAATTAGCACTTTAGATTTCTCCCACAGACTTTTCGAATTTGCCGTGAACACCCCAATTTGTTCGCTGTTCGGCGAACGGGCGAACAGGCAGTGTTCGAGACGAACATGAGTTTGACTCGAACGCAAAGCTCATCCCTACACTGGAGCGGTGAGCTTGAAGGACGTTAGAAAAAGTCCTGCAAGCAGCATCTTTGGAGCGGTTTAGGAGCAGTGTGTATACTCCACTCCTCCACTGCCCCTGCCCATTGAAATCAATGGGCACTGCTGCTGAAGCATCTGCAAAGAGCTTCGGCAGCGGCGCTATTCCGGCGCATTTAACCCTTTCTTCGGCCAATAGCGGGGGTTAAAAGCGCCCCACTAGCGGCCGAAAAGCTTCAATACTAGTCACTCTCACCCCCTTACTGCCCAGGCCAATCTTCAGATTTCGGCGCACTTTGAATGACAATTGTGCTGCCATGCAATGCTGTACCCAAACAAAATATTTACATATTTTTTGAGACAGATAGAGCTTTCTTTTGGTGGTATTTAATCACCGCTGTTATTTTTTTTTTTTTTTGTTGAACAAAAAAAGACCGAAGATTTTGAAAAAAAAATGTTTCTCTTAGTTTCTGGTGTAAAATGTTGTAAATAAGTATTTTTTCTCCTTCACTGATGTACGCTGATGAGGCTGCACTGACGGGCACTGATAGGCTGCACTAATGAGGTGGAACTGATGAGGTGGCACTGATAACACGGCACTGATGGGTACTAATGAGGAGAGACGAATATGCAGCACTGATGGGCACTGATATGTGGCACTGATATGCAGCACTAATAGGCAGCACTGATGGACACTGATAGACGGTACTGATGGGTGGAACTAATGGCTACTGATAGACGGCACTGATGGGCAGCATTTATGGGCACTGATAGGTGGCAATGATGGGCACTGATAGGGCGTCACTGATGGGTGGCACTAATGGGTACTGATAGATGGCACTCGTGAGGAGACACTGATGAGATAGGTGGCAATGATGGGCACTGATAGGCGCCACTGACAGGCATCACTGATGGGCACTGAAAGGCAGCACTGATGGGCACTGATTGTCATCACTAGTAGGCATCTGATGGGGCTGCACTGATAATCATTGCACTGATTATCAGTGCAGATACCCCCTGTGGGGAAAGCCACTTTTCGGCTTACCTCTCCTCACACGCTGTCAGAGTGAGCAGAGGAAAGCTGATAACCGCCTCTTCCTTTTTACACTGCGATCAGCTGTGATTGGACACAGCTGATCACATGGTAAAGAGCCTACATTATAGGCTCTTTACCGATATCAGAGATGCGGTGTGTCCGAGGGACAATCAGAATGCGACAGGCCCTGCCCAGCCATCATTCTGCTATAGGCCAAGCGAGAAGTGGTTAACTACAGCAGAGAAATCATGTCTTCTGTCCTGCCAAACAGGGCTACGCTTGTGGCAGGGTTGTGTAGATTTCAGAACTGAATGAACACAAATATACCTCCTTTGGCAGCAAAAACAGCTCCCTTATTTGTATTTAATCTGCATATTTAGGAGTTTGACTGAAGTTCAGCTTTAATAAATAATCCACCACACCAAGCTGGTCTAGGAAAAATAATGACGTTTTTCTGGATAATTGGATAAACTACTCTCTCACCTACTCACAGGGGGAATGTGCCTCTAGGGTATCTAATAATTATCATGACAGTTGTTTAAATCACCATTATTAGCTGCTTTATCCGCTGGGTAACTCACTAACATATTTGATGCTACTTAAATGGGTAAACAACAGATTTTGCGGTAGGCGTGAGCTAGGTCACCACAAGTGAGATAAGCCTAGAAGGAATAAAGACCCTTGAGCAGGCCTGAGCAGCTGTATCAGCAGCACGTTTTAAGATAAGTATATTAGTAAACTTCGATTTCCTGTTTTAATGAGGATGCAGAAATTGAAAAATAGCTAAAGTAAACATTTTTTTTATTTTGTTTTGGACAGATGAAGAGGTATTACAACTGGAGATGGGCCGAACACCCCTCTGTTCGGTTCGCAGCAGAACTCCCAAAGAGGGGAAAAGTTTGAACCCGAATGGCGAACCCGTGCCCATTTTGAAGGCTTATATGCAAGTAATTGGCTATAAAAGGGGTATTGGGGGGTCTAGGTACTGCCTTGGAGGACATGTATCAATGCAATTTTTTTTTTTAAATGACTGTTTTTTTTTTCAGTGATTTTAATGATGCTTCTAGTTCAGCAATAAAATTGAAAAATTCATTTAAATATAGTGCCTGGGGGATCCCTGTAGTCTGCCTGTAAATTGGTGCATCTGTATGATGTATAGAACATGCTGCAACAAAACTGACATTTCTAAAGACTCGTGGTTGTAAATTCCGGCACCCAGGTATTGAAAAAAATTTAATAAAAAAACATGTGCCCCCCCCCCCCCAGTCTATACCAGGCCCTTATCTGGGCATGCAGCCTGGCAGGTCAGGAAAGGGGGAGGGGACAAGCAAGTGCCCCCTCCTTCTGAACTATACCGGGCCACATGCCCAAAATGTCAACATGGGGGGGTGGGTGCTTTGGGGCAGGGGGGTTTCCCCTGTGTAAATGAGTATCGGTTACATTGTACTCCTACCCACTCACCAAAAAAAGTGTACAAAAAATTCACCAGGGGACAAGTTTTAGACAAATCCTTTATTAAAAAAATAAAAAAACTGTCCCTCAATTTAAATCCATCGTCAATAACGGCCCCCTACTGCACCGCTGACCCGAAAAAAAAGCTCTGCCTTCTAGGATGACTGCCCGCTAAATGCCTCCTCCGCACTTTGATAGTTCTTATAGAGGTAAGGGCGGGGCCACCTGGTATTGTCACCTAGTGGCCACACCCTGCACGGTCCGTAATGTTACAAGAGGGCGGGGCCACGTGTGACGTTGCCAGGTGGCCCACCCTCACCTATATAAGAACTGTCAAAGCGGAGAGAAGGCATTTGGCGTGCGGCCATCCTAGAAGGTGGAACATTTATTTATTTTTCAGGTCGGAGGCATGATTGACAGATGTAGCTTGAGGTCACACTTTTTGACAAGTCCCATATAAAAAAAAAAGTGATTTGAACAGATTCCGATAAACCCCCCGCACGCAGACCCCACAGCCCAGAATTGTTGGGAAGAGACTCTTGTCCCCATCAACATGGGGACAAGGTGCTTTAGGGTGGGTGGGGTAGAGCCCCCCTACCCCAAAGCACCCCCCATGTTGAAGGCTCGTCCCCTCCCCTTTCCTGACCTGCTGGTCTGCATGCACACATTAGGGTCTGGTATGGATCTTGGAGGGGACCCTACGTTATTTTTATTTTCATTTTGGCATGGGGTTCCCCTTAAAATCCATACCGGACCCGAAGAGCTGGTGCGCAGTCATATTGGAACAGGAATGGGCCAACCCCAAACTGTTCCCACAAAATTGGGAGCATGAAATTGTCCAAAATATCTAGGTAGGCTGATGCCTTAAGAGTTCCCTTCACTGGGAACCCCACACTATAATCCCCCCTCCACCAAATGATTTTGATCAGTGCACAAAGCAATGTCCATAAAGACATGGATGAGTGAGTTTGGGGTGGAGGAACTTGATTGGCCTGCATAGAGTCCTGACTTCAACCCGATAGAACACCTTTGGGATGAATTAGAGCGGAGACTGAAACCAGGCCTTATCGTCCAACATCAGTGCCTGACATCACAAATGTGCTTCTGGAAGAATGGTCAAACATTCCCATATATACACACTCCTAAACCTTGTAGACAGCCTTCCCACGGACTAAGACTGGGATGCCATTAAAGTTCATGTGCGTATAAAGGCAAGTGTCCCAATACTTTTGGAACTATAGTGTATATGTAATTTGCACAGTGCCAGATAGCTAGGCCTCTGCTACTGTATGTGTAGAGTGGTCTGGGACTTTGAAAATGTTATCTTAGGGCTCAAAAATCTACGATAGCCAGGTTAGGCATCTGACAGTAACTGAGTTCCAGTGCCACTCCATGGTTTCTGGTGAGAAGCTGCTTTCCAGGCTGGTTGGACAACTGCCCCCATTACTGCATATCTTCCCTTTAGGTCTCTGACACCAAGGCAAGTGCGGCACTGTGATAATCTTCAGGGGCCCCTGAAAGTAGACTGGAAGGTTACACTGCCCTCTGCAGTTCTTAGAGAGTGAGGTTACACTGCCCTGTGCAGTTCTAAGAGAGTGAGGTTAAAATGCACTTTGTAGTTCTTCAAGTGGAAGGTTACTCTGCCCTCTGTAGTTCTCAGAAAGTAAGGTTACACTGTCCTCTGCAGTTCACTGCCCTCTGCAATTCTCAGAGAGTAAGATTACACTGCCCTCTGCAGTACTTAGAGACTGAAGTTACACTGCCCCCTGCAATTCTAAGAGAGTGAAGTTACACTGCCCCCTGCAGTTCTCAGAAGATGAAGTTACACTGCCTTCTTCAGTTCTTAGATTGCGAGGTTATACTGCCCTTTGCTGTTTTTAGACAGTGAGGTTACACTGCACTCTGTAGTTCTCAGAGTGGAAGGTTACATTGCCTTCTGCAATTTGTTGAGGGGAAAGCTCCAGAGCACAAAATCATGTGGTATGCCCTTAAGTCCCACCTACAAAAAAAAGAAAGAAAATAGTTTGGGCTGCAATATTCACCTTTAATCCACAGCTGTTTCTTGCAGTACCACTTCTTTTCCACCAGATGTCCTCAGCAATTCCAATCTAAATGACACCGTGTGTCACTCAACCTGGAAGATTAAGTACTTTACTGTGAATGTAAGACACCCCTGAGGGGGCTTTATCACGGAATCTTTCAGTCACAATTTACTGTTGCTCACACTGGAGCATCATATCAGTGCCCCACTCTGTATAGAAAATGACTACCCAGTCTGGGGAAGAGGGCTGTGCCAAATTACATGGCCAGGGTAAAGTCTTCATAATCATTTTGTTTTTAAAAAAAATAGCATAAAAACATGCTTGAGGACCTTTGGAGGAGGGAGGAAAGTGTGAAGCCTGAAGTTGGGCTTTAAAGGTAGGTTTAAAGGGGTTGTAAGGCTTTGATTATAATAAAAAATAAAATAACAAACATATGATTTTGCACAGAGTGGCCCCGAACACCGTCTTCTTGGGTCCCTCAGGGGCTCTTGCGGCTCCTCCCCGCATCAGAAAACACCCTAGAAGAAGCGCTCCCCTAGGGGTTAGCTTGCGAGTGTGCTCCCGAGTCATTCATTCGGTGTCCATAGCCGCCGAATGTATGACTGGGCCCCGCCCCCCCGGCGCCTATGTCATTGGATTTGATTAACAGCAGTGGGAGCCAATGGCTACGCTGCTAACAATCTATCCAAACAAGAGCCGGGACCCTGTGGAGAGAGGGACAGCGCGTCCCTGTCGAGGCAAATTCGGGGATCAGGTAAGTAAAAAGGGGGGGTAGGGGCGGTGACTGCCAGGTGTTTTTTCACCTTAATGCATAGGATGCATTAAGGTGAAAAAACAGGAGGGTTTTTTAACCCCTGTGCCAAACGTTTTTCTTTCACCCGGAGGAGGGGAGGAGGGGCTTTCTCAGCTAAGCATACTCTTCTGCCTCCATGCCTAAACTAAGGGCAGATGGATTCCAGGAAGTAAATTCTAAATGAATATTCTGCCCTTACTCAGGATGGTGGTGGCTAGAAAATCCAGGGATTTCTCAAAAAAAAACAAAAAAACATGGAGAAATAGATAGATGGGTGGGTTCACTTTGAATATTAAAAAAAAATTACTGTATTTATCGGCATATAACACACACAGGTGTATAACACGCACCCTAACTTTAAGAGAGAAGTTTCAGGAAAAAAACTTTCCACGGCCCCCTGCGTATAACACGCAGGCACAGTTTACCCTCTATTTTCAGGGTAAAAAAGTGAGTGTTATATGCCAATAAATACAGTAAATAGTGTTTTCAGTTTGTGGTGCTCAGATACAGTTAAGTTCCGTTTTAATTTCCTCAATTTAATTTGCAGTTCATTGACTACTTTTCTCGTTGCCATGAATTTCTTTATAAAGTATTCTAATTTGGGCTTGATTCACCCCAGAGTGTTATCTGCATTCATTTTGAGCCTTCTACTTGTACTCATGGGTCCCCTACATTCAGAAAATATACTAGTAAGTTCATTATCTTCTGGCAAAACTGGTCATTGTGTCTACTTCTGTGCATATGTCCCATTGTGCATGCTTTTGTGCTTATAGTTGTTAAATTGAATTGTAAGCTCCACTGGGAAACATGCAAATGTGAACTATAATTGTTAAATTGTAATGACTATTATAATACACTGGCAGCATGTAAATAAAGAAGAATAAGATTTGGAAAAGTGTCTCTCTCAGTAGATGTTTCCTGGAACATTTTCCTGTCCTCAATTCATTCTTGAACTACAAGGATTACTCTGTTTAATGAATGATAGAGAAGCAGAGGAGAACACAAACCGGGGATAGCAATAAAAAGAACCAAATTGGGACTTGACATTTCTTGAAGAATTTGTGATATATTTTGACAGCTCTGTGAGATAGAAGGCTGAGAAACGTGCAATAAGCAACACATGTAGTTGTGATTACACTTTCTGTTTAGATGTCTCATATGCAATGTGAATGTCAGCATAATAAAAAAATATGTTGCTTAAAATAGCCAAATAGGATGTATGCTTATTTAACCCTTATTTTTCTAGGTGTTTATGGAGCCTAGAAAAGACAAAGGGGTATTTTTTTAAGCTATTCAATTTTAAAGTTGAGCGATAGATTAATTCACATGACTTTTTCATGCGTTTCATACAATAGATACGCAACCTCTGATTTTTGAAACACAGAGACCTTGCTTCCTTTCTAATCTCTAGAAGATAGATCTTTGAGCTGAAATTGATCCTGTGACTTTCCAAGTATTTTCTTGACCACAGTGCTGTTGGCAGTAACATTTTTCCTAAAGTATAAACATAATTTTACTCACTCACTGCTTAGGCAAAATTTATTCGAAAAAAAAGTTGTGTTTTTGTTACTTTTTATAGTAGTTTCATTTATTTAATTTAGTGCTCTTTGTATTATTTTTTTTTTTATGCATTTGATTATTTGTGATTTGTATTTTTTTAATGACTGTGAAAATAAGTAAAGTAATGAATAATGAGGGGACAATTTTTGCACAAGAATAGTTACAGGATAGGTAATAGGAGCTTCTGTATCCCTCAGAAGCCCTTTAGAGCGATGGTCATCAACCCTGTCCTCAGGGCCCACTAACAGGCCAGGTTTTCAAGATAACTTAAATCATAGGTGATATGGGGGCGTGTCCGGGAGCCGACTGAGGAAGACGTGCAGACATTGAGCTCTGCAACCATACCTTCCATCCATAGCCATCCTCGCTACATATTACTTGGATGATACTCCAAATCTACCCCCATTGCTCCTGAGGGTCTCCTACCTGCAATCCGGTGTACATTTTTGACTTTGGGCCGGCCGTCCAGAACTTGCCAGGCCAGTTCCATGCAGCTCGGGCCCAACGCCATCTTGGGGCCCACAAAGCCTCCAACACCTCCCAGGGGGTCTACGGATACCCACAGGACACCCTGCGTCTCCATCCAGGCTTGGATGGGGGTGTCTGTACAGTAAGGAGCCCCCTCGGTCTTCTTCCTGGCCCGTGGTCGGCTCCGGAGCCTGACAGCCATCTTGCGGCCTACAATAACATCTGCATCCTCCGGCCTGGAGTGCCGCGGTCGGCGGGGTTTACGGCGAGAGGCTCGGCCACACCTGTGCCTGCACTGGATGGAGCTAGCTGCCTGAGAGATCCCGGAACGTTCGGCCTCACACACCCGCGGCGGCCAGCCTTAGGAAAGTCCGCGGCTCCGGCCTACCTCTGGAAGTCGGCGGCCATCTTGCTGCTCCCACTACACCCAACGCAGCATCCAGCAGGAAGGACCATCCCACACAGGGTAAGCGGGGCAGGGGTGAAATACAGGACATTAGACCTAGGCTAATCCCCCCCTGGCTGGCAGACGGGAGTACCTGGTGGGAGCCCTGATCCCATAGGCTTAAGGGGCGGCCATCTTGCTACACCCGACCATAGTGCTGCTGGGTCCCCCCCTGCCCACTTCAACCTGCTTCACCCTATACATCAAATCCTGGCTATTCTGGCCTACGGGGCAGCTGAGCCTATACCTCATCCATCTCGCCCTCCCCGCACTCCTCCAGTCACACACTGCCAAGAAGTGTAGCGGCCATCTTGCTCCACCCGGACTCAGTGCTAACTCTCAACTCTTACCACTGACCTCCATCCACTCCCTCCTCGGCCACCGGTACTGCCTAAACTGCCGTGTCGCTGTGCTGCAGCACATGCACAGGCACTCCAAAAGGACAGTAACATCACAGTAAGCACTGATCCCCATTTGCAACACGGGTCGCATCCTCTGCTCATCCGTTCCACCTTTGATGATGCGTGGCTGAGGATGGAGGGCTGAAGACATGCACCGCTGAGCTCTGTGCTCTCCCGACGACCGCAGGCTACGTTCCCACCCAATCACGCCCAACCGGCTGATGGCGGCTTCCAGCTCTACCTCTGCTGACTCCACTGAACTGCAACAAGGTACTATTCAACGGTACCTGCTACGCACAACATCGCAGGACTCCCGTACAGGGAAGGATAAACCTTCGTCAACCCGAGCCTCAGGCAGATCACAACCTCCTCCCCCGACTGCAGCAGCTTCCTCTGCCAGTGGGACCGGCCCGGGTACACACCCGACTCCTCTGATGGATCCCACTGCCCTTGGCGAGGGCACTGTCTCAGCAGAGACGCTTTCCCCAGGCGCCACATCCACTGCCATACTGTCTGCCTTCCGAGCTGACTTTGATTCCTGGGCTTCCAAAATGGAAACTTCTCTCCATGTTGAACTAAATGCCCTCAAACAACGGGTCTCCGCGTCTGAGGTCACGGTTTCTGCTATGGTCACCACCCAAGAAGACCACTCAGCCCGCATAACGGCGCTTGAAAATGCATCTACGGCTCATCTCTCCCGTCTAAGGCAACACCAGCTCCGGATAGAAGATAGTGAGAACCGGAGTCGCAGGAACAACATCCGGCTGCAGGGGGTCCCGGAGGCGACCTCAGGTACTGATCTCAAACCCACTGTCATTGCTATCCTTAACCAGGTCCTGGGCAGGGAAGTTACATCTCCCATTGAATTGGACAGAGTACATAGAGTGGGAGGCATAGGAGGGGATCGCAGGGACCGCCCTCGTGACGTCCTCTGCCGGGTGCACTACTATACCCTAAAGGAGGAGATTTTGCGCAAGGCCTGGCGCCTGGGGCCACTAGACTTTCACGGATCATCTATACACCTCTATCCGGACCTTTCCCGCAACACGCTGTACATGCGGCGAATGGTCCGCCCTCTGCTGGACTTGCTTCGCCAAGTAGGCGCCACGTACACTTGGGGTCACCCATTCAGCATCAAAGTGACCCGGGAAGATAACCACAAATTTGTCCTCTCAGACCCGGACCAGCTTCCTGCCTTCTTCCTGTTCCTGAGCCGGGACCCTGTTGTCGTCCCGAACTGGTTGGACCCCCCAGATGACCGTCAGCGGCTACCGGGCCCTCCTCTGCAACGTCGAGGACGCCCTCAGTCTAGATCGGTGCCTTCTGGTCCTAGAGAGCGGCGAGCCACGTCACCAGAGGACTGATCCGGACTCTGTCGTCTGAGACCTGAAATGGTTCTTTCTGCTATGTCCTTTTACTTACTAGGTGGATACAGCTCTTTTATGAGACTCCGGCCAGGTCCACCTTCTGTTTTCCCTGTTTTGTTATGTCTTCACAGTGTACTTGCACTCTCAGCCCACTGACTCTTGCTAACGTTGCTATTTAAATGCTGCTGACGGTTTAGTTGTCTCACATGGCTCGAAAAGCACTTCGCTGCCCTTGGCTGGTGCGGTTGTACTTGATGGGGTTCTGGAAAAGCGGCCAGTGATGTTGATATGTTCTCTCACGGCTCTGGCTCTGCGGGTTGGCTTGGGGTTTCCCGGACATAGCCCTTTGGCTCGTCCGGGGACCTCCGGGTCTTCCCTTGGGCTCTGGGCATTTATGTCCTGGGGGCTTGAAACTGGCTGACCTTGGCACTGACACCTTCTGTGCGTTTACACAGATATCTGAGCTGAGCCGTGATGACAATCATAGTTAATGCTGCTATAAATGTAGCAATTGATGTTTCCTACCCCCGCATGATTACGCGGGAATACCTGTGCCTTTATCTTGCCACCAGTTTGTATACACCTTGTTCTTCACTGATGTTCTTTTTTCTTTTTTATGTCATTTTTGATTGTTTATTGTACTCAAGCGTACCAATGGTATTTAATCTGACATTGCTCTTTAGTGACTAGACAGGTAAGCTTTAAATACCACGGTCATTGGGTGTGTTACTTTACAGTTATGTTATTTATGCCTGCTAGGTTGTCGGGAACACAACTCAGCTGTTCTAATCCCGTTCTCTCCCCCTAAATAGGATTGGCACAGTTCGTGCCTACTACGTGATATTTCACGAAGTGTTACGTTTTTGCGCACACTTTAGTATTTTTGAGCCACCTTCCCCAGGTGCTCTCTCTGTTCAATCTCTTCCCCACATCGCTCTACCTCCTCTCTTCCTCCCCTGCTGTGTTTTCCCCCTTTTCTGTTTCTTTCCTTATTTCTCTCTCACCTCCCCTCACCCTCCCCCCCTGTCGCTCCGTCATGGCTCACACGGTGATCTCTCGCCCTAGGCTACAATTCTGTTCCTACAATGTCAATGGGCTTAATATTGCCACCAAAAGAGGACAAATCCTGTATCAAATGCACAAACGCCAGGTCAATGTGCTTCTTCTCCAGGAGACACATTTTCACTCTGCCTCCACCCCTTCCTGCTCCAGCAGATATTTCAACAGGTGGTTCCACAGCACTAGCCCAACCCAGAAAGCCAGGGGAGTGTCTGTGGCTTTTCATAAGACGCTCCCTATAGAGGTACTTGATCATCTCTCGGACCCACAGGGGAGGTATGTGTTTGTGAAATTCATGTTATGGGGTACCAAATTTACGGTAGCCAACATTTACCTCCCTAATATTAACCAAGTATCGGCCGCGTTACAATACTTGAGGGTTCTGTCGGGATTCATGGAGGGTAAGCTCGTACTGGGGGGAGATTTTAACACCCCTCTTGAACCACTTTTAGATTCCTCCACCTCGCGATCGTGTATCTCCTTCCCCAAACTGAGGGCTCTAAAACGGGCATTTTACGATCTGCGTCTAGTGGATGTTTGGAGGGTGTTGCACCCCACGGCCCGCAACTATACCCACTTCTCCCATGTCCATCACACCTATAGTCGCATAGACTACCTAATGAGTGACCATAGCTGTCTAGACTGGTCCCCGGACTGCACCATAGACCCAATGGTCTGGTCTGACCACTCTCCTATACATATGACGTTCTCGCTCCCCTCCACTCCGAATAGGGAGTGGTCATGGCGCTTGAACGATTCGTTGCTTACGAATCCAGAATGTGTGAAAAGGGTTTCGGATACAATATCTAATTTTTTTGCGGACCACGCTTCAGATACGACATCGTTGCCCTTTCAGTGGGAGGCACTGAAGGCGGTTCTACGAGGTACCTTTATCCAAATGGGTACGCGTCTTAAAAAGGAGCGCTCAGCCGCCATTGAGGCAGCAAACCAAAAGCTTAGGAACTTAGAAACTGAACACAAGCGATCCCCGACAGTGACAACACTGGCGGACGTTTCTAAGGCGCGATCACAACTCAGAGAGCTTTATGAAGCCTCTGCACGCACATATGCAGATAAGCTCGCTTTCCATCAATATAAGTTTCGAGATAAATGTGGTAGGCCATTGGCTCGCGCCCTGCACCCAAAAGCGACTTCCACCTTTGTGCCTCATATTCGGGGGGCACAGGGAGAATTGGTCTCCTCACCCACTAAGATGGCAGAGGAATTCAGAGACTTCTACCAGTCCCTGTACAATATATCTAAGACTCACGGGACTGGTTCCCCTTCTTCCAGGGTGGAAGACCAGGTGTCATATATCTCAGAAACCGCGCTCCCCACATTAGATGATGACATCATCGCTGATCTGGAAGTCTCAATCACAGAAGAGGAGGTTGCCAAAGCCATAGCGGGTACGCCGAGTGGAAAGAGCCCGGGCCCAGACGGCTTCACTCCTAAGTTTTACAAACTTTTTGCCGCCCTCCTCACACCTTTTCTAACTAAGATGTTCAACTCTTTGTCGGAGGGCTCCTTGTTCCCCTCACAAACACTTGAGGCCCACATATCCCTCATCCCAAAGCCAGGCAAAGACCCTACTCTATGTGCAAGCTACAGGCCGATCTCTTTGATTGGGGTCGATCTGAAAGTCTTTGCTAAAATTCTAGCCAATAGAATACAACCGTTGTTGCCTGGGATAATACACTTAGACCAGGTCGGCTTTGTGAGTGGCCGTGAGGCTAGAGATAACACCCTGAAGACCCTTCTTCTAACCAACTATGCCCGGTCCCACGATATCCCACTATGCCTCTTAACAGTCGATGCCGAGAAGGCATTCGACCGAGTCGACTGGCAGTTCCTTCGACTATCCCTGCAACAAATAGGTGTGGGAACTAATATGATGGCGAGAATAATGTCCCTTTACTCCTCTCCGTATGCTAGGATTAGACTGAATGGCTCGCTTTCTCCAGCCTTTTCTGTATCCAACGGGACACGACAGGGATGCCCACTATCCCCCCTCCTGTATGTTCTCACTATGGAACATTTGGCTACTGCTCTACGTAACAATCCCTCTATCCACGGCATAACAGTCGGGCCCACACATACGAAACTCGCTCTTTTTGCAGATGATCTGCTCTTGTTCGTGACACATCCACACACATCTTTGCCCTCGGTATTGCAGGAGTTTCAGAAATTTGGAGAAGTTAGCAACTTCAAGGTTAACTACAATAAATCGGAAATCCTTAACATATCTCTGCCCACATCGGCCCTACGACGACTAGCGTCTACTTTCTCCTTCAAAACTGGTTCCCCCTCCATAAGGTATCTCGGAATTCAAATACCGGCGGATGCTTCCCAACTTTTTTCCCTGAATTTTGCCCCCCTACTCCTTAGGACCCAAGCAGATTTAACCAACTATGCGTCCAAACAGCTCTCTTGGCTGGGTAGAGTGAATGCCCTGAAAATGGACGTTCTCCCTAGGTTCTTATATTTGTTTCAGACCATCCCTATTCACATACCCAACTCGTACTTCAAGAAAATACGCCAGCTGTTTTCCAAATTTATTTGGAATGCGGCCCGTCCAAGGATACGGTATGAAACACTGTCTCTCCCAAAGGCTCGGGGGGGGGGCCGGAGCCCCAATTGCCTCCCTATACCATAAAGCAGCGGTGCTTACCCGCATATTAGACTGGTTTCACCACTCTTCCACCAAACTTTGGGTCCAATTAGAAGGCCACATGAACCCAATTGAACTCTCCACTCTCCCGTGGACCTTGCCCACGGTCCGGGGGGGTTCAGGCCCTCTCAATGACCTTACCCGTCAAACGATTCGGATCTGGGACCGCATGTTGTCCAGAAGGGGCTTGTCAAACCACATGGGGCCTATGACTCCCTTCTTTGGGACACCGGCCTTTCCACCAGCTATGTCTGTAACAAGATTCGGACCATGGCGAAAGGAGGATCATAGACGACTTGCCCAGGTCCTTCGTGCAGACCCCACTTTACGGTCAGATACCCCTGCCGGTCCGACCCCCCGTCACCCCATGCAGTGGCTTCAGAGGCAACAGACTATCTCCTACATCCGGACTTTCCCGTCTATTACAGACATTCTTGCTGAACTGACGAGATTCGAGGAACTGCTCATGCAGGTGGAGCCTCCAACACATGTTGTATCTCAACTGTACTCCATTCTGCTCGATATCCACTCCCCTGACCTTCCACCGTACACGGTGGCCTGGGAGACAGATCTGCATCACCCTATCTCCCCTATTGACTGGCAAAAATGTTTCATCCTCACTCACAAATGATCCCTAGCCACTAAGACCCAGGAGAAGGGGTTTAAACTAATAACGAGATGGTACAGATGTCCATCATCTATTCATCACTTCAATCCGGAAGTGTCGGATGCCTGCTGGCGGTGTCTCGACTCCCGGGGAACCATGCTCCACATCTGGTGGGAGTGCCCTCCTGTGCGGAGGTTCTGGCAGCGAATTTTCACACTTTACTGCAAACTGATGGCGACCTCTATCCAGCCTTCACCTGAGGTGGCCCTCCTGTCTATAATCCCGGGGTCATTTAAATCCATCAGAAATGATGTATTGCGACACTTCTTGGCGGCGGCCAGAATAGTGATTCCCCGTCATTGGAGATCGACAACCATGCCTTCCCTGGGAGATTGGGCTGTTGAGGTGGACCACATTAGAGACCTGGAACGCTTGCTGGCGGAGGAAAGTGGTAAAAGTGAACAGTTCTCTCTCACATGGACTTCGTGGTCCGTGTTCCGATACTCCTCTGAGTTTGTGTCCTGGGCGGGACGTGACCTGGACGGGTCCGCCGTGGGACCGTGATGGAGTGATTGGGATTCTGATTCCTGTCCCCTACCTAATTGTCCCCTTCTATCTGCCCCTGACCCTGATTCTTTTTTTCTTTTCTCTATATCTAATTACACCTCTAGGAATACAGTGAGAAAACGTACCAGGGCTTCGATCTACTTAATGCCAATAACCCAATGAGTGACCCTACGTCATATTCTCCAAACAGATTTGTGTATAATCTCATCTGATAAGTTGCATACGGAGGACCTAGGATCCCCTTTGCAGAAATACAGATAAAGGTTTCCTTACCTCATTTATTCTTGTACAGGGACTGATATTACAAAAATCCCACGGAGGTCCTCCTACACAGGTGCTCAATCCTTATATGTGTAACTTAGCCCTGCTTTGTTTTGCCATACATGATACCTGTCGATGGTGTATCCTATCACTGTTTGTAATGTTTAAGACGAAGTGTGTCTTTTTCTGTCTTTCTCTTGCATATAATATAATAAAATAAGATTGAATTAAATCATAGGTGATATAATTTGCTGCTCAGTGATTGCAGTATTCTAGTCTGTATCTCCCCAAGGTAATACATAAAACCTGGCCTGTTAATGGGTCCTGAGGACAGGGTTGATGACCACTGCTTTAGAGCCCACTGCACGCTAAAAAAAAAAAACGACAACATTGTACCAAAAAAATTATAAAACAAACCTTAAAGTGGATGTAAACCCTCCATACACCCAGTGAAGTAAACAGCCTCAGATGATACACAGAGATGAAACAAATCTCCCTACATTGGTTTTACATCCATATCTGCTGTCTTTAAATTTATATACTGTTTAGAAAGTTCAGATCGTGTTTTCTCTTCCTGTCTAACACAGAGTGTGAAGTCTGGGCATACAGCCAAGATAGCTAAAATAGCTGATTGGAGGAAAGGCACACATCCACTCATATCATAGGAAAAGACTCCCAAAGGTGAAAAAGAAATTTCAGGCTGCTTTTATATGATGTGTCAGAGAATTTGTCAGGAGTTATCAGGCTGATAACAGAGGAACAGTTCAGGAGAGAGCTACAGGACTTGGCTCTTTGAAGAGAGATAACAAAACACTGCAGATATATGTGCCCAACTCAAATTTCATGAATTGGGTTTACATCCACTTTAATTTCATCTTTTTCATTGACTTCATTTTTTTTTCCCAAAATAGCAACAGTTTGACAAAATTTTCCAATTTTCTGAGATTTTTGAGAAATAAAAACTCTCAATTTCACTCATCCATATCTACGGTCATAAATAAAAGTGCTTCCAAACAATAGTTTTAGGATTGATTAACTTATGGAGTAATTCAGTCCAGAATGTAACATTGCAGCTCCACAGAGCATCTTAGCTATTTTGTTCAGAATACACAGTATATGTACTGTATATGCAAGGCATGATAAGATAAATTGATGGTGGCAATTTGGCCTTCTGTATAGTCTTAATGGAAAAAGACAGTCTAATGAAAGCACAGGATCCAATCAAGCGTTGAGAATGCAAAACATTACTACTGTTCGAATGTAATTTAATCAATTAACATAATTACATTATATCATGTTTACAGAGTTCTCTGCTCTTCAGACTGATATGGAAATTCTTTGCATTCATTTCTTTATGTTATAAAGACCAAGATAGTTATCTTTTAATGATATTCCAAAATGTATTTCAGTGTTCAAGAAAAGAATGAACACGTGCTGAATTAAAATGAAAATCATTTTGAAATTAGGATTGATTTTACTGCAAGCGTTATATAGTGCTTTAAAGTATTATACTTTCCCTAATATTATACATTTGTATTTTGCCCAGCAACCTATAAAAATGGCAATATGATTGGTTTTCAAAAAAGAAGTCCTGTTTTCAACAGTACTGCCTACAGCCTCCTGACTCTGAGGACTTCCTGCTGTTCTCAGAGAAATCAGTTCCTGGGAGATGAATAAGTAATTTAATTTGATGAGGAGCAGGTCTCCCTTCTGAAAACAGTGTCATTCAAGGGTGCTTTCTTGCAGCAAAAATGGAACACAGAGTTGGGCCATGCTGCTGGAACCAGGAATTATCTTCAGAATACATTTTTCATAAGCTACAAGAAGAGTTACAAATGCATATTATTTTGTAAAAATACAGTTATACTTTAATTATAATAAAAATCCTTTTAGCTGAGAGGTTCAACAAATATAAATGTAAGTAGCATCTTTTTCAGAAGTGATGTATTTGCGATAAGACACTTGCAAGCTGGTGCCTTAACCAGAAGGTAACTGGTGCCATTACCAAAGCATATCATTTACAGTTGTATATAACCTGCCTTAAAGTGTTGCTAAACTTACTACAGTAAAATCAGCCTATATATGCAGTAAAGCATGCTTGTCATACTCACTGTGGAGCCTAAGGGGTTATTCCTCTGCATTGTGCAAAAAAGCTTCTCTGATCCCCCCCCCCCTCGTTCCACTGTCCCCTAATATTTTCCTAATAACACAGAGTCAGGCTGCACATGCTCAGTTTGGTGTATATTGCTAGAGAGGTTTTTTTTTTTCTTGGGAGGATGCATGTGATCAGCAAAGGGCCAATCAGCACTGTCCTAACAGATGGTCTGGGATCTTGCAGTCTCATAGGACAGTCAGAAAACTCCTCCTACAAGCTTTAACCAGTCACAAGACTGCTATATACTGTACTGCTGATGAGAAAGGGTATTTAGCAATTTATATTTACTAAAATAATTTCATTTCCATGTTCTGTGTACTGCAGGAGACCAGATATAGTGAATTCAGGGTCCTGGGTTTAGTAACACTTTAAGCAACAGGGTCCCTAATTAGTTTTGTGTCCACTTGAAACATCTAGTCTGTTACAAAATTGCCTACTTTCTTGCGAAAGTTATTCAGCTTAAGTTATTACTTGCTTTCATCATCTGCTGTTGACTAGCCTTTATTAGTTTGAATGACAAGAGTTATTAACTTCAATTATAAATATGTATCATGAGCTGGAGTAAGGGGATAATTGTTTCTTTCCTTTTTTGGGCTCCACCCCAGATGGAGCAGTGTTAGGGCATTTTCTTTCCTCCCTGGGTCTTTGCCCAGAGGGAACTGTGTGAGGTTTTCTGAAGCAAGTGCTGGCAGAGATCATACTAGAAGATATCTCTCTGCTGATATCCTGACGGATCTGTTCTAAAAGGTACAACTTGGATTTTTTTATGAGTGTTGCACTGCTACTAGAGTGGCTGCCTATCTAGAATAAGTGGAGCTGAATTTGCCACAGGAGCAAGCATCCTCCCAGCTGACCTGCACTTGCAGACAGATTAACCAAACAGAACCTTGGTTTCTCGCATCCCTTCTTGCCTTGCCATTTTCAGTGCCATGAGACCTGATTTTAGGTATCCTGTCCCCTTGCCATCTCTTCAAACAATGTCTCAACAATAAAACATCAGACTTTACTAAAGTGGTAGTAACCATCTTGCATATAACCCACCACACACCAAGGATCCAGTCCTAAAAGTGGAATGTTTGAGGGCTAAATTCAAGTTAAAAGACTGAGACACCTACTAGGCCACTTTCGGGTCATCTACTACCCTGAGGGTAGTTGTATTTTACAATATATGTTGGGGTGGTTTTTGTTCTTGCTATGTCTGGGTAATGCTGAGGATTCTGAACAGCAGAAATGGAGGTAAGTTGAGTAACAGAGACTACTGATAGCAGTCAAGAGATTATCTAAAGGTCAAGAAACATGCAGGTATCTCCTTTTTCACTATAGAATCATGACTGGCAGACAGCACAGTTGAATTTTTTTATTTGTTATATAAAGCAGATAGGGGGGTATCCTGAATAGGGATGAGCCGAACACCCCCCCTGTTCGGTTCGCACCAGAACCTGCGAACAGACCTAAAGTTCGCGTGAACTTTAGAACCCTATTAAATACAATGGACTTGAACGTTCAAAATCAAAAGTGCTAATTATAAAGGCTAATATGCAAGTTATTGTCCTAAAAAGGGTTTGGGGACCCGGGTCCTGCCCCAGGGGACATGTATCAATGCAAAAAAAAGTTTTAAAACCGGCCGTTTTTTCGGGAGCAGTGATTTTAATGATGCATAAAGTGAAAAATAAAAAGTGAAATATTCCTTTAAATTTCGTACCTGGGGGGTGTATAGTATGCCTGTAAAGCAGCGCTTATTTCCCTTGCTTAGAACTGTCCCTGCACAAAATGTAATTTCTGAAGGAAAAAAAGTCATTAAAAACCACTCGCGGCTATAATGAATTTTCGGCTCCCGGCAATACAGAGAAAAGTCATTGATAAAAAATGCATGGGGGTCCCCCCAAATTCAATTACCAGGCCCTTCAGGTCTAGTATGGATATTAAGGGGAACCCTGCATCAAATTTTTAAAAAAATTACGTGGGGTTCCCCCCAAATATCCATACTAAACCCTTCAGGTCTGGTATGGATTTTAAGGGGAACTCCACCCCAAATTTAAAAAAAAAATGGCGTGGAGTTCCCCCAAAAATCCATACCAGACCCTTTATCCGAGCACGCAACCTGGCAGGCTGCAGGAAAAGAGGGGGGGCGAGTGAGCGCCCCCGCCTCCTGAACCGTACCAGGCCACATGCCCTCAACATGGGGAGGATGTCCCCATGTTGATGGGGACAAGGGCCTCATCCCCACAACCCTTGCCCGGTGGTCGTGGGGGTCTGCCGGCAGGAGGCTTATCGGAATCTGGAAGACCCCTTTAACAAAGGGGACCCCCAGATCCCGGCCCCCCTATGTGAATTGGTAGGGGGTACATTGTACCCCTACCATTTCACGAAGAAAGTGTAAAAAAAATGTAAAAAAAACCACACAGACACCTTGGAAAAGTCCTTTATTAAAAATAAAAAAATAAAAACACATTCCAGCGATGTAATCCAATGTCCCGCGGCGATCCAATGTCCAGCGCTGCAGTCTCCACTCGAAACGTCATTGGCTGAGGGGACCTACACTGCGGAGGAAGTTCCCCATCAGGTCCGCTCAGCCATTTTTTTTATTTATTTGGGGTGGAGTTCCCCTTAAAATCCATACCAGACCTGAAGGCTCTAGTATGGATATTTGGGGGGAACCCCACTTAATTTTTTTTTAATTTGACGCAGGGTTCCCCTTAATATCCATACCAGACCTAAAGGGCCTGGTAATTGAATTTGGGGGGACCCCTACGCATTTTTTTTTATCAATGACTTTTCTCTGTATTGCCAGGAGCCGACAATTCATTATAGCCGCGAGTGGTTTTAAACGACTTTTTTTCCTTCAGAAATTACATTTTGTGCAGGGACAGTTCTAAGTAAGGGAAACAAGCGCTGCTTTACAGGCATACTATACACCTCCCCCCCCCCCCCCCCCCAGGTATGAAATGTAACCACTTCAGTCCCAGGCCAATTCTGACACTTTGTTTCTACATGTAAAAATCATAATTTTTTTGCTATTTTTTGCTAGAAAATTACATAGAACCCCCAAACACTATATATGTTTTATAGCAGAGATCCTAGAGAATACAATAGCAGTCATTGCAACTTTTTATCTCGCACAGTATTTGCGCAGCAATTTTTCAAATGCGTTTTTTTTTAAAAAAAAAAAACAGTTTCATGCTTTAAAAAAAAAAACAGTAAAGTTAGCCCATTTTTTTTGCATAATGTGAAAGACGAAGTTACGCCGAGTAAATAGATACCTAACATGTCACACTTCAAAATTGCACACGCTCATGGAATGACGCCAAACTTCGGTACCTAAAAATCCCCATAGGCGACGCTTTAAATTTTTTTACTGGTTACATGTTTTGAGTTACAGAGGTCTAGGGCTAAAATTATTGCACTAACGTTCGCGGCGACACCTCACATGTGTGGTTTGAACACCGTTTTCATATGTGGGCGGGACTTACGTATGCGCTCGCTTCTGCGTGCGAGGACACGGGGACAATTTTACTATTGTTACTTTTACTTAATTTTTTTTTTATTTTGACATTTAAAAAAAAAAAAAAATGTATCACTTTTATTCCTATTACAAGGAATGTAAACATCCCTTGTAATAGGAATAAGCATGACAGGACCTCTTTACAGTGAGATATGAGGGGGTCAATGAGACCCCACATCTCACCACTAGGCTGGGAAGCCTAAAAAAAAAAAAAAAAAACTTTTTTTTTAATGCAGAGGCCGGGCGTGACGTCATAACATCGCGCCCGGCCTCCGACAATCATAGAGACTCCGACGACCATCTGGTCTGCCGGGAATCTCTATGATCAGAATCCGGGGTCGGTAGATCCTGTCACCGACTCACCGATCGCACAGGTGAGTCAGTAGAAGCACCGGAGGGCGGCGGGGGGGGGAGTCCCCTTTCGCCGCCCGTAGGAACGATCAAGCGGCGGAACAGCCGCTATGATTGTTCCTATGGTGTAGGGAATCGCCGGCTGAAAATGCTGATATCTGAATGATGCCTGTAGCTGCACCCGTCATTCAGATAAAGCCCCACAAAACCCAGGACATCATATGACATCCTCTGGGCCTCAATTGGTTAAAGGAATATTTCACTTTTATTGTTTCTCTTTAAGCATTATTAAAATCGCTGCTCCCGAAAAAACGTCCGTTTTTAAAACTTTTTTTTGCATTGATATATGTCCCCTGGGGCAGGACCCCGGTCCCCAAACCCTTTTTATGACAATAACTTGCATATAAGCCTTTAAAATTATCACTTTAGATTTCTCCCATAGACTTTTACAGGGTGTTCCGCGGCTTTTCGAATTTGCCGCAAACACCCCAAATTGTTCGCTGTTCGGCGGACATGCGAACAGGCAATGTTCGAGTCGAACATGAGTTTGACTCGAACTCGAAGCTCACCCCTAATCCTGAAGTATTCTGTTTAAATTGGTAGGCATGTTACCTGTGCATAATAGGTTTGCTGGTTATGTAGTTATGGTAATCATTCAGTAGACTACCATTGACTCATAGTTATCTTATAGGCAATTAATGGGACTTTTTTCTGTTTTTATTATCATGATTCTCCATTTATGAGGAGCTTATCAGGGGTGCACCAAACAGTGAGAGTGGAAGTTATACATGTTTGTTTTAGCAGTTAAAAAAAAAAAAAAATCTACTATATAAAGGGTTCTTGAAAGTTCCCAGGCTTGGCCATGGGCTTTGTTTGTCCTCCCAATGTCTGATTGACCAAAAATAAATGTTTACTGTAATATATTTGGTACTGTCCCATGTAATGCACCTTTTATTCCCTTACCTAATATATTTTTCAGATAGGTGACTTTGAGGAACTGCTTTCCTGCTGTTCTAAAGGGCTTGGAATGTTTCTATTATGTTTTTTTAAAAAAAAAAAAGGATTATGGATTTATTCACTAGGCAAAACTTCTGAATATATTCATGAAGTTAGTTTGCAAAAATGGTAGAGAAGATCCATGAATCTCATCCTGTCAAATATTTGCAATGAATTGTAAACATAAACAGTATTTTAAACTCTATCAAATAGTTCCAGTCTAGATTTTTAGGTAGGTTTTATCGTCACATCAAAGTTTTCAGCAATAAAACACCTAAGATTAGGGATACTGTATGAAATGCAGAAAATGCAAAGATCAGACAGATTTATCTATTGTATAAAGAAATGATAGACTAAATACATAAATAGACCAAACAAACTGAACCCTTTCAAGGCAATGTGGACAAAAGCAAGGGGGGTCCAATAGTTGCTTATGAATAGGCTTACAGAGGGGTGTCGTCTTAATTTTTAAACATTTGAACACTAGTGAATGTATCCTTATGTGTGCATCTAGCCACTGAAACCCTTGCCTATGTAGTTTTACTATTGGAAAATAAGGCTGTACATCTGACACTTTTACCCAGGGCCGCTGATAGGGGGGGACCACCAGTCCTCCTGTAGGGGGCCCAGGTACACAGGGGGGCCCAGACAGCAGAGGGAATTAGTATGGTCAGGCAAAGGGGAAATTACAGAAAGATGCCCTGTGCGTCTCTCTGCAGCAGCTGAAAGCCGGTTTCGCTCTCTCCTGCTGGCTTTCAGCTGCTGCAGGGAGAGACACAGGGAATTGTTCTTGTAATTGCTTCCCACACCCTGTTCTGCCTGCTTCTGATCCCCTGTGTGTCACTGTGCTGCCCCCCCCCCCCATGGCACTGCCGGCTTACCTGTTTCATACTAAAATTTTAAATTATAAAAAAAGTTTAAAGATTGTACAAAACTATTTAAAAAAGGGCTAATTCACACAGGTTCTCTGCTATGTTTGTGTCTGCTAATAATGATTTTTTTGTGAAAATATTGTTTTGCTATATTTCGGGGGTGGGGGCCTGGGGGGCCCTGCCAGGTAGGCTGTAGGGGGCCCCGTGATTTCTAACAGCAGCCCTGCTTTTACCCAATGTCCTTGTTGTGGTTGAAAGTGGAGGAATTAAAAGTACTTGCATATTCAGAGAACTGATGAAATTTAGTTAATGATGTGCTCCTAGAAGTAAGAGTGTGCTTAAAATGACCCATAACATATATATACATCAATATAGGGGTGCCCTACCCTGTTACTGTAATTCATATTCTGCTTTTCTTCCCCTAATGTTGCAAAGTACCACCCCTAATTGATTCTACAGCATCAGATAGGTAAGTGACATAGGTTTTGAATTATTTCTGCCTGTTCAGCATTCTAGAGCCCTGTACACATGATCGTATTTCCGATGGAATCAAATCCGATGGATTTTTCCATCGGAATTCCCATGAAGCTGACTTCAATCAGTCTTGCCTACACACCATCAGACAAAATTCTGACCGTCCCAAACGCCGTGACGTACAACACGTACGACGGCACTATAAATGGGAAGTTCAAATCCAATGGCACCGCCCTTTGGGCGGCTTTTGCTGATTTCGTGTTACCGCGTGTTAGTAAAAGTTTGGTGAGAGCCGATTCGCGCTTTATAGTCACCGTGCTTTTCAGTCCGTTACAGCATGACGAATGTGCTATCTCCATTACGAACGCTAGTTTTACCAGAACGAGCGCTCCCGTCTCCGTATTCATTCTGAGCATACGTGGGTTTTTTCTCTGATGGAGTTCCATAAAGACGAACGGAATTTCCTATCGTTTTTAAAAAAAATTAAAACATGTTCTATTTTTTTTCACCAATGGAAATAAGTTCGATGGGGCCCACACACAATCGGTTTGTCCGATGAAAACAGGACTGTTTTCATCGGTCAAACCGAACGTGTGTACAGGGCTTAAGGGTATCCTGTGAGGCTGGAAACAAGTAAAGACTCTTATCCTATTTAATGTCCCTCAGAAGGTGCCTCCTGAAACAAGTGGCAAGAATGTCCCAGCATCAATAGATGTTATAGTGATTCTCCTGATAAAAATAGCAAAGTCCTCATAAATAACATGATACAACACTAGATATATCACTCTCTCCCAAGTGCATGTAAAGAACTATTGATTATAAATGATGTCAAGGACAAATCCAGGTTTCTTCGTTTGCACAGACTGCACTTGTTGAGGTTGACAATTTGAAAAACCTTGATGACTTTATCTAAATCTGACAATTTCATTTTCCCAATAAAAAAAAATCTATAAAATTAAATAAAGATTAGGAAAGCAGTGTAAGATAGTGGTAACTGTTGTATTGATATTCAAAGCCATTTGAGAACATTTTATGACATTTAGCTAGTAAATATTATTTATCCGTATGAATTTATAATTGTGTTCAACAAATCCATACAAAGTTGCCAACTAAAAATTTATCTTATTACTGATAATTTTCTAAAGAAATTTCAGGCAGCTCCATATTATATAGAACACATCACCATAACAACATTATATGGTCCACAACAGCTTGTAATAGTTGTTTATGAATAATGTTCTGCCCACACTGCACGTTACCTGCCTGTGTGCAGTTTGATCCTCTAATAAGCTAGTCCAGTCTTTCTTGACTTTTGTAACAAGGTACAACTGTTTTAAAAGCTATTTGACTCTAGTGGTAACATTTTCTAATTTACTTTAAATAAAAGAAGAAAAAATGCCTAAAAGAGACACTAAACAGCATCCTTATTCTCTAAGTAAAATCCATACAGATCCACTATTTTAAATGTAACTAAAGGCAACATTTTCCAATGAGGACAGTAGTTTTCATGACCCTGGTGACACCCCCAGATTCTTTCACTTTGGAGGGATTTTCTCTTTCACTTCCTGTTTTGGCTATGGGACAGGAAGTGAGGAGAAATCTACTCTATGAGACAAATCTACTCTATGAGACAAAATAAATAAAATAAAAAACTGACAGGTGTGTTATAACCCTTTATCCAAAATGAAAAAAATGACTTTAGTTACACTTTAACCGCTTGCCGATAGGGTGACTACGTGTCCCGGATTGCCCGGGACAATCCCGCATTTTGAAGGTCTGTCCCGGGCACATTCATTCCAGGACAATACAGTGTCCCGGAATGAAACTGACACAGCCGCCCCCCGGGCCAATCTGATGCCCCCAAAAAAGGCCGCCACATCACCGCTTTACTCACTGACAGTACTTGTCCTGGCCGGGAATGCCTGGAGGAGCACAATCCCACCCCCTGCTCATGATTGGAGAAATCTTAAATCCCACCTCTTGTGTCCAATCACTGTGCTGTGATTCGTTACAGCACAAGCTGATTTTTGGGAAGGGAGGGTGTCCCATTGTGCCGATGACCAGCGCAGGACGATGTTCGTCGGCACAATGGCATGGCTGAGCAAATGGGCATACAGGTCTTTCCCCTTTAAATCACGGCTTAGTGATTAGCGCTTAGTGCCGGCAGGGTGCACGTACTCCGTGACCGTGCAGGTCCCGCGGACTTGATGTCCGCCGGTGTCCCGTGTTTGTGAGACAGAGAGGCAGAACGGGGAGATGCCTATGTAAACAAGGCATTTCCCTGTTCTGCCTGGTGACATGACAGGGATCTACTGCTCCCGGTCATCGGGAGCAGTGATCGCTGGCATGTCAGTGGTAGCCCATCCCCCCACAGTTAGAATCACTCCCTAGGACACACTTAACCCCTTGATCGCCCCCTAGTGTTTAACCCCTTCCCTGCCAGTGTCATTTACACAGTAATCAGTGCATTATTATAGTACTGATCGCTGTATAAATGACAATGGTCCCAAAATAGTGTCAAAAGTGTCCGATGTGTCCGCCATAATGTCACAGTCACGATAAAAATCTCAGATCGCCACCATTACTAATAAAAAAATATATATTAAAAAAATGCCATAAATCTATCCCCTATTTTGTAGACGCTATAACTTTTGCACAAACCAATCAATATACGCTTATTGTGTTTTTTTTTACCAAAAATATGTAGAAGAATACGTATCGGCCTAAACTGATGAATACATTATTTTTTAAAAAACAATTTGGCGATATTTATTTTAGCAAAAAGTAAAAAATATTGTTTTGTTTTTTTCAAAATTGTTGCTCTTTTTTTGTTTATAACGCAAAAAATAAAAACCGCAGGGATGAGCAAATAACACCAAAAGAAAGCTCTATTTGTGGGAAAAAAAAGGACGTCAATTTTGTTGGGGTACAACGTTGCATGACCGCGCAATTGTCAGTTAAATCTACGCAGTGCCGTATCGCAAAAAATGGTCTGGTCATTAAGGGGGCAAATCCTTCCAAGGCTGAATTGGTTAAACCAGAATTTGGTGACACTTTAACACACAGTACCAAATCTTAGTCCAATGGTATGGCTGTGACAGGTTTCTGGTGGTGCATTGAGGCCATTACCGTTTGCTACCTTCCAGCTCAGCAAAGAGGATGCAGAGCACCTGATGGTGGGAAAACAGGAATAAAGACTGCAAATATGTAATACAGGCCTGTTGAGGCACACCTACTAGAAGAAGATATACAGTAGGTAAGCACTTATGGTAGGTCTTTTTTTACATATAGCGTGAGAGATTTGTTTGGGGGGCTTTTTATACTATTCAGCTGCTGCCAACTTTAGAAGCCTTGATCTCTGTTGTGCACTAAAGTATTAAAATTATCCTTGTATAGGTCTGATTATAAATCACAGCTCATTACACTATTAATAAATATTCCTATATGTATGAGGAGCTTGGAATTCAGAAGTCTTCCAGCTACAGTAGTAGTATAATCAATCATAAAAAAGAGCAAAATATGCCTTAAACTACAGAATTATTGGCATTTGATCTCTTACATCTTGGTGGGAGTTCTTATTATTAATATAATATGCCTTAAGGTGGATTCATTTATAGATGTCCTTCATGGTATATCAGTTTAATCTCGCATGTAACACATACATTTCGCCAGGGAACGCCACGTTTACATTGTTCATGCCATATACATCGACACTAAGCCAGACTGAAAGGCTGATAACAAATAATAAATTGCCACAGAAACAATGGTGACAGCTTTTTGTTGCACAGTCACATTTGTTTAATTCTACATTCTATGGGGGGTTGTATAAAATAAAGAACTCCAAAAATGTAAAAAAAAAATACAGTTCATTCCATTTATGTATTAACAGCTGAACAATGGGAAGTCAAAAAAAGAATACATTAGCTGATAGAGAATAGGTATGAGATAAGACAGGCTATTACTTATCTTGACCCACATTCCTGGAAGAACAGGTGCTCTTGTCCTCTACTCGTTAGCACTGGAGTGTGAGCAGGCATTCCTATATCATCCTGTACTATGCAGGACTAGCAGTGGCCACTAGACTGATCAACCAGAAGATCAGCTTCACGGGGCCGGTCAGGCGAGGGCTGGCGGCCTTAGGCCTGGGGGGCAAGTCCAGTCAAGTGGCCCACTGAAACGCCAAATCAGCTCACCATCCATGGCCCACCTGGTTTTTCAATGCAGCCTCACCAGTGCCCATCAGTGCAGCCAACTCCAGTGCCCATCAATGCAGCCTGATCACTGGGGCAGGTTACATGGGGTGTATGGGGGGGGGGGGGTGGGGGGTCAGCTAGGGGTGTCAGGGTATCTCACCTCAGCGATCTCAGCTCAGCAGGTCCTTGCACGCCACGGTTTCCTGGGGGGGTAACGCTCCTGATACTGGGGTCAAGTTGCAGCCAGCGCCCAGCCCTGCAGCCCTGCGTCCCGACTCACTGGCACGTCCTGCCTCTGCCAGCTTCCAAGAATCCGGTCCCAGGGAGTTGTAGTTTCCTCTGCGCTGCTGGGTTTTCCACCCACCAGAAGCTTGAGTGCGGACTACAACTCCCGGAATGCAACAGCTAGTGGTCGGCCGCCATGGCCATGCCCCCGGCCCGACTTTCTAGACCAGAATAAAAAAGAAAATGGTAGCGGGCAGCGGCTGCCGGCCATTTTGAACATAAGTTAGGGCGGCCTGGGAGGCAATTGCCACCCTGTCCCCTGGCCCATCCCTCCCCTGGGGCCGGTCATCTTAAACGAAACGGCGGGGAGGAAAATTGCAGAACTCTCGTTTAAAGTAAGTAATACTCTAATTTATTTAAGAAAGGGAAAGAGAACCGCGCCCTCTAAGTGCAGTAATGATCCAATGCCTGATGAAGGAGTAAGAATACTCCGAACGCTAGCACCGCCCCGCCGACCTGACTGAAGTGACACAGTCCATCGTGCACTACTGACAGAGTTCCTCCCATCCAGAAGCATCATCTCCAGCCTTGTTCCCGGAGGACAGACTCCACTACGGACACTCGTCCACTACAGTGACGCCGGACCCCATCCCACCCGGAAGTCAGGAGTGGATGATCCATACCTTGCCTGCTTGCACTACCATCCTGTGAGTGTAATCATTTACTTTGTTGCCAATTAAACACGTCATTACTGCACTTAGAGGGCGCTGTTCTCTTTCCCTTTCTTCTATTGCAGAGTTCTTTTAACTTCAACTTTTTTTAACTGGCAGCCTTCTTTGAACAGTATCCATTTATTGTTACCTTACATGGACTTATACTCTCCTAAATATACTGCCACTACCACCCCGGTTCCCCTCCTTTCTCCCATTTAGTTTTACTATTATCATGAGCCATAACCAGAGTGCGCCATATCACTCATCTGTTTGTTCTAATTTATTTAAGTCTGTTGACAAAATATATTTTGTTACTTAAAGTGGTTGTAAAGCCTAATGCCGCGTACACACGATCGGACATTTTGACAACAAAACCGTGGATTTTTTTCCGACGGATGTTCGCTCAAACTTTGAGAAAAGAGAAACATGGGTGGGTCTTTGAATGAAGCATGCATCCCAGGACATACACGACAAGGAATAACTGTGGCAATAACCTATTGCATTGGAACTTAAACCGTTACATGTTCGCTCAAACTTGTCTTGCATACACACGGTCACACAAATGTTGTTGGAAATTCCGATCGCCAAGAACGCGGTGACGTTCAACACTACAAGGAGCCGAGAAAAATTAAGTTCAATGATTCTGAGCATGCGTAGGATTTTTGTGCGTCGGAATTGGATGCACACGATCAAAATTTCCGACAAGAACCTTTGTTGTCGGAAAAATTAAGAACCAGTTCTCAATCATTTGTTGTCTGAAATTCTGACAGCAAATGTCCGATGGAGCCTACAAATGGTCGGAATATCCGACCAAAAGCTCACATCGAACATTTGTTGTTGGAAATTCCGATCGTGTGTACGTGGCATTAGGCTGGCTTCACACTGATGCGAATTGGATTGGATTATATTTTGTTACTTAAAGTGGTTGTAAAGCCTAATGCTGCGTACAAACGATCGGGCATTCCGACAACAAAACCGTGGATTTTTTTTCCGACGGATGCTCGCTCAAGCTTGTCTTGCATACACACGGTCACACAAATGTTGTCGGAAATTCCGAACGTCAAGAATGCGATGACGTACAACACTACGACGAGCCGAGAAAAATTAAGTTCAATGATTCCGAGCATGCAGAGAACTTTTGTGTGTTGAATTGTGTACACACGGTCGGAATTTCCGATCACAACTTTTGTTGTAGGAAAAATTAAGAACCAGCTCTCAAATTTTTGTTGTTGGAAATTTCGACAGCAAATGTCTGATGGAGCATACACATGCTCGGATTTTCCGACAACAAGCTCACATCGAACATTTGTTGTCGGAAATTCCGACCATGTATACGCGACATTAGGCTGGGTTCACACCGATTCACACTGATGCGAATTGGATGTTTCCCCGCATCCAATTTGCATGTCAGAAGACTGTGACCGGCTCTCAATTGAGCCAGTTCACACAGCTCCAGGACGGCTGCGGCGCAAATTGCACAGGAGTCTTGTGCATCTATTGGTCTGTTTCAAATTCGAATTCAGCCAAAAATTCAGACCAAAATCGGACCTGCAATGGTGAACAGAGATGCACCAGACCCCTGCTGTGAGCCGCTCCGCACGGCAATGTGAACCCACCCTAAAGGATTTTCACTTCAATGCACTTTTATGCATTAATGTGAAAAACCATCTGTGCTGCAGCTCACCCCTGACCCCCCCCCCTTTTCTTAACTAAACCTGATCCGATCCAGCGATGTACACAAGCGCAGTGGCTCCAGCCCTTGTCTCTCTCCTCATTGGACAGATTGATAGCAGCAGGGGTCATTGGCTCCCACTGCTGTCAATCATATCTAGTGACATGGGAGTAGGGGGCACAGTGGAGTCCCGCTGTCTGTGCCAATGGATGCAGCAGCGGGACTCTCCAGGCTTTCACACTGGAGACAATGAAGCAGCTGTTTGAGGGCGGATTGCAGGCGCTATTTTTAATGCTATAGGGCCTGCAATACGCCCTCAGTGTGAAAGAGGCCTAAGTGTTCCCTAGGGAGGTGTTTCTAACTGTCAGGGGGGTGGACTGACTGAGAGTAGAGAGAGATTGCTGTTCCTGATCACTAGGGACAGCTGATCTCTCTCTCCTCCCCTGTCAGAACGGGGATCTGCTATGTTTACATAGGCAGATCCCTGTTTTGCCTATCCTCACACTGATCTCGGGTGGCCGGTGGACCACGCTCCCACTGTACCACATGCACAGACCGACGTACAGGTACATAGTTTTGCGCAGCCGAGCCACAGTATATATGCAGAAGGCGGTTGGCAAGTGGTTAAAATAAGATCATTGTTAGCTATGTTAACTGTATTTCTGTTTACAGTTTGTATTGTTAGGGTAATAGGATCAGGAGGGGAATATCCTCCTGTGAGGTATAAAGTATGTTTCAATAAACAGTCATTCCTTTGGAGTTTACCTCAACACCTTGTCTGTGTATGATGCTTGGGCTAAAGGCTGGTAATAGCTCTCGGTCTGCTGCTCGGAATGGTTTGGAGGGCCGGAGGCACTGTTTTGGTGGAAGGAAGCACCCACCCGGTTCCATCACAGCAAGCCTGGATGATATATATTACAATATATATACATACAGCAGGTAAAATAAGTATTGAACACATCACCATTATTCCTAGGAAAATATATTTCTAAAGGTGCTATTGGCATAAAATTTTCACCACATGTCAATAACAACCCATGCAATCCATACATACAAAGAAACCAAAACAAATAAATTCAGAAATGAAGTGATGTGCAATAATTGAAACCAATTGAGAGTTTTCTTGGCTTTGTGTTTGGGATTATTGTCTTGCTGAAATGTCCACCCTTCTTTCATCTTCATCATCCTGGTAGATGGCAGCAGATTTTTATCAAGACCAAATCCCCAGCTATTCTGACAAAGATTCTTTCTGTCACCTGTAAATTACCATTCACACACAGTCACAGTAATTGGTCAACAGGACTGAGTGGTGGAGGTAGCGACAAGCTCCAACACTACCCAAAAGTGTCAGAGATTTGCCTCTCAGAACAGCCTGGGAATTTCAGTTAACAAGGTTTAGGAGGCTGCTGCAGGTATGTTCTTTATACCTACAGGAGTTATGTTTCCTTTTTCCGATGATAGAGTCTTTTAAGAGTGACTCTGTCAAAAAATCTAAGCAAATGCTCCATACAATTGAAGACTAGACTGTGAAAAGTTACCTCTCCAGTGGGTGGTGAGTCCAAAATCTTTAGTCTTCAGCCTTTGACACTTCCGGGAGTGTAAAATACTTGTGTTCCCCACCACACGCTGTGGTTCGATCCCATGACCTCTACAGGGCTCAACAGTGACCTAGAGGCTGGTTGAAGAATTCACAGCATGTGGCAGGGGACTTCCAAAAGTGTTAAGTGCTGCAGATTGTACTGAAAGCCTAAGGCCCCTTTCACACGGGCGGCTGTTCTGCTGCAGTTAAAAGCATGTTTCTTTCTTTTGAAATTCAAGACCCCAGGCACAGCGATCAACTGCATTTGTAAACTGTGATTAGCTGCATTTACATGCGGCTGCGTTTAGCTGCGGTTGGCCATTATTGTCATCCCCATAGCAACCATTTTTATTTTGATGTGCTTCCTGTTGTTTTTTTCTTTTGTTCACGCTACTATCCGCAGCTGACACAGTGCACTGCGATTACCTGCAGTTATGTGCAGATAGCTGCGCTACATCGCACCTGGACGCATTCAATTCTATATTTTTTCTATTCGCACCGAACTACATGTAACAAAATCGCAGCTAAACGCTGTGTGTGAATGGGGCCATAGGAAAGCATTGTGTGCTTTTAGCTGCGGTAGAAAACTAGAAAATCCGCAGCTAAAAGCACCATTCTATCCGTCCGTGTGAAAGGGGCCTAAAGGTAGGAATCACAGGCAAGCGAAAGGAATCATGGCATTCTTGGGGGACTTCCAGAAGTGCTGAGTGCTAAAGACTTTGCTGGATGCTGTAAAAGAGCTAGAAGGCAAAGGAGTTTCTGCAGGTGGGAGGAATCACAGGCCAGTGAGAAGAATCACAGCATGCAGTGAGGGACTTACAGAAGTGTTGAGTGCTTAAGACTTTGCCGGAGGCTGTAAAGCTGGAAGGCAAGGGAATTTCTGCGGGTGGGAGGAATCGCAAGCTGGTGGGTGGAATCACAGCTTCCAGAAGTTTTGAGTGCTAAAGACTTTGACAGAGGCTGTAGATATAGAAGATAACAGGAGTTTCTGCCCCCAGGAGGGGTAAGTATTTACAATCTTCCATTGAAGGGAGCAGTAGTTTAGATTTTTCAGGGAAGCGTTACCCAGTGCACCCACTGCTCCCTTTCCTTACACACCCATATGCTCTCTCTCTCTTTTCTCTTTTTTCTCTCCCTAACTCATAGTACGCAAATTCATAATGTTAAAATTGGAAAGTTAATTCATCACTGACAACAGCCTATCAGATTCAAACCTGCAGTGGAAAATGACAGATGGGAAATAGTTGTTTGAACCTGATCGCTACAGGGAAATAAAGACAACCTCAGACACTTTGATAAATAAGGCTCAATTTACCAACTTTCTGCATGCATTCTATTTTTACAAGTATCTAGCAAAATAGATTTTGGAAAGGCTCAGAGATCTAATACATTTCAATGAACTAAAAGGGAAGGTGATGCATAATTCATTGTCTGTGGATTAGGACTGTAGTACTATCTCTCATCTCTGTCCCAAAAAGAAAGGAGAGCCATATGATGTCTCAGAGTTTTATGTAAACTGTATATTTGGATTTCAGATTTCAAACATGGCACTAACTTATCATATGTAAAAATGTGGGCTGGTTTAAGAAAAGCAAAGCATGGCTTAAAGTGGAGTTCCACCCTGAAAAAAAAATGACACCAAAATGCAGCAAATAAAATAAAATAAAAAACTATTGAAAAACGAAAAAAAAATTACTCACCCGAAATAGCGGTTGCTATGCGGAAGTCCCTAATATGCCTCTTCCTTATCCGCGGTGGGTCTCCTTCCACATCCTCTTCTAGTGAATGGGGCGCGCTGCCTTCTGGGAACTGTGTGTAATCCCAGAGAGTAGCCGCCCATTCACAAATCAGCGCGAGACTCGCACATGCGCAGTAGGAAACAGGCAGTGAAGCCGTAAGTCTTCACTGCCTGTTTCCCTTAGTGAGGATGGCGGCTCGGAACCTGCAGTGATCGAGGGATCGGCATCGGGGGGGGTCATCATCGCGGGCGAGTAGGACAGGTAAGTGTCCTTATTAAAAGTCAGCAGCTACAGTGTTTGTAGCTGCTGACTTTAAAAAAAAAAATTGCGGGTGGAATCCCGCTTTAAGGACATATGCACTAATTCAATCAGAAATGGCTGGACTAAAAATGAATGAAGGTTACATCTGATTGGTTGCTGTTGGATTCTGCACATCATTGTTCCTTTACACTCAATGTGGTGTTTCCTTACAATATTCAGTTTAACATATTTAAGGAGACCCCCTCACCAGACCTTTCTTTTTTTTAAATTCTCCATTGTGTAGACATCCAAATCCTGGAGACTGCTGCTGGGTCAGCAGGCCCAGCAGACTCAGAACTGTCACTCAAGTGGCATCTATATTATTCCCATTTGCTCCTCTTTGGCAGCTCGTTAAAATATTATGTAAGAGCCGGTTCACACCAGGGCGACTGGTCAGGCGACTCAGTCGCCTGACAAGTCGCGTCCCACGCTTTTCAATGGAACCGTTCTAAGTAAGAGTGACTCAGGTCGCTCCAACTTAGAAAAAGGTTCCTGTACTACTTTTGGGGGCTACCCAAGGCGACCTGCATTGACTTCTATACAGAAGTCTTATGCAAATCGCCTCGGCGGGCGTCTCAAGTCGTCTTGAGATCGCGCCGCCGAGGTCGCCCCCACAAGTCGTGCCGCGTCGCACCGCCCTGGTGTGAACCGGGTCTAAGGAGATGAGGGGAGGGGCAGGGGATCTGGGCCAGCACAAACAATAATTAGACACTCCCAGAAGAGAAGTGGGATATGGCATGCAATACGAGAGGGGACAGTGCTAGGGAGTTGACTCTCCATGGAGTAGTCAAACTTTCTATCAAGTTCTGATGCCCATTTTAAATGAACAAATAATCTATAAGGGCTGGTTCCCACCAGAATCGCACAGTGGTCCGCGCTCCTGTATTATTCCTGTGTGTTCCGCTGCAGAGTGATTTGCCAGCCCATTCATTTGAATAGGCTGCAAATTTTACCGGACTGCACAAAAAGTAGTGCCATAAAAAACAAGCAAAATGGAGCACAAGTAAAAAAAAAATGCCTAGCTAGATATGTAAATTGGGCAGGAGGATAATAGTCTAAAATGTTCGTAAACAGTGAAACCTACTGGTTCCAGCTCCTCAGAGACTGAAGAAATCTATGTGAAAGTAAGTAAACACCAGAGAGGGCTAATTTGAGTGTAGTTATGCAAAATATGTTTACTGTATAAAAACAAAGTGGCAACTCACATGTGGTTATGATAATAAGCATATTTCACAAAGTATTATCTGCAACTTATATCTCTGCACTCGGGATCAATCAGTACAATCCAGAAGGTAAAGGGCACCACTGCTGGCTGGACAGAATGAGGAGCCTCGGCAACCAGAAAGAAGGAAGAGATCAGGGACCATGAAGCGCAGAGCAGAGCCGACTGGAATGATATGAGTACCTGGAGCCGAACGGAGGCATGGCTACGTGTTTCTGAGCCACACAGCTCTTTTGTCAAACCATTTGACTTATGATTTGACTCTTAATTCATGAATACCCATAGCGGATTGAAAAGGCAGTGCGTTTTAAATTGAGTGTAGGAAAAGGGCACGGAATGTGTCTTTACCGGACCGCATTCTGGTGTGAACTGGCCCTCAGTGAAAGGAAAAACTGCAATTATGCATATAAACGATTAGATTTTTCTGTGCTTTTGCTTGCAATTTTTTAAGTTGGTGATAAGGTCTCTTTGTGGATAGCTGATGCATGTGTGAACTCTCTTAATTGCTTTTTTTCTGAAATTGAATCGAAGTATCATTTGTGTTTAATCAAGCGATTTAAATTTGTTTTATTCTTTATCTGTATTTGTACTTGAGCTTAGATTTCTTCTGTTTTGTAATTTCATAGAATAAAAAAACTGTATATCTTTTTATTATATTTATACTACAAAACAATGGGACATAAAAAAAATAGTTAAGAGTAAAACCATTTGTGATGATTTTCTTAAATGTGATTCTTTATAAAATAACAAACATTTTATACTTACCTGCTCTGTGCAATAGAATTGCAGCTTCAAACCTCCTCTTCTTTGGTTCCTCGCCAGCGCTCCTGGTTCCTTCTCTTCTCAGTGTTCCACCATAGGAAGCTGCTTCCTATGGTGGCACACCTGCGGGCATGATCCCAAGCTGTGCTGCCTGCATCTATAGACACAGACCGCGAGGCTCAGACCCGCCCCACTCCCTCGTGAAAGGATTTGTGGAAGCCAATGGCTCATGCTGCTATCAATCTGCCCTGTGAAGAGGGATAGAGAGGAGAGAGCTGCTGTTCACAGGCACATCGCTGATGACACTTTGCTACAATGTAAAGTAATGACTGTACGGCTTGTATAACAGTGTCAATTTGCTGTCCCCTCAAAATAACTCAACACACAGCCATTAAAGCGGTTGTAAACCCGAAAATATATTTTTTTCTAAAATAAACACCGGCAAGACAAAGCCATAATGAGCTAGTATGACTAGCATACTAGCTCATTATGCATTACTTACCTTAGATCGGGGCCCCAAAGCCATCTTCGTCTCCCCCTCCGGCCGCAGACATCTCTCCGGAAGGTTACTTCCGGGTATTGCCCCTCCGGCGCTGTGATTGGCCTGAGCAGCGAAAATGTCACTGCGCGCATGCGAGCGGGTGCCATCAAAGCCGGCTCTGCCGGTTTTATGAATGGGATTCTCAGTGCGCCTGCGCCGTTGTCTATGGCGTGCATGCGCCTTAGACAACTGTGTATTCCTTTCGGCAAATATCTCCTAAACCATGTAGATTTAGGAGATATTGCAAACACCTACAGGTAAGCCTTAATCTAGTATTACCTGTAGGTGTAACTTCCCCCAAAGGGATTACAACCACTTTAATGTCTAAACCGCTGGCAAAAAAAGTGAGTACACCCCTAAGTGAAAATGTCCACATTGGGCCCAAAGTGTCAATATTTTGTGTGGCCTCCATTATTTTCCAGCACTGCCCTAACCCTCTTGAGCATGGAGTTCACCAGAGCTTCACAGGTTGCCACTCTTGTCCTCTTTCACTCTTTCATGATGACGTCGCAGAGTTGGTGGATGTTAGAGACCTTGCGCTCCTCCACCTTTCGTTTGAGGATGCCCTACAGATGCTCAATAGGGTTTAGGTCTGGAGACATGTTGGCCAGTCCATCACCTTTACCCTCAGCTTCTTTAGCAAGGCAGTGGTCATCTTGGAGGTGTGTTTGGGGTCGTTATCATGTTGGAATACTGCCCTGCGGCCCAGTCTCCCAAGAGAGGGGATCATGCTCTGCTTCAGTATGTCACAGTACATGTTGGCACTCATGGTTCCCTCAATGAACTGTAGCTCCCCAGTGCCGGCAGCACTCATGCAGCCCCAGACCATGACACTCCCACCACCATGCTTGACTGCAGGCAAGACACACTTGTCTTTGTACTCCTCCCTTGTTTGCTGCCACACACGCTTGACACTATGTGAACCAAACAAGTTTATCTTGGTCTCCTCAGACCACAGGACATGGTTCCAGTAATCCATATCCTTAGTCTGCTTGTCTTCAGCAAACTGTTTGTGGTCTTTCTTGTGCATCATCTTCTTCTGAGACGACAGCCATGCCGACCAATTTGATGCAGTGTGCAGCGTATGGTTTGAGCACTGACAGGCTGACCCCCCACCCCTTCAACCTCTGCAACAATGCTGGCAACACTTATACGTCTATTTCCCAAAGACAACCATATGACGCTAGCACGTGCACTTAACTTCTTTCGTCGACCATGGCGAGACCTGTTCTGAGTGGAACCTGTCCTGTTATACTGCTGTATGGTTTTGGCCACTCTGCTGCAGCTCAGTTTGAGGGTCTTGGCAATCTTCTTATAGACTAGGCCATTTTAACCACTTACATACAGGGCATTTTCACCCCCTTCCTGCCCAGGCCAATTTTCAGCTTTCAGCACTGTCACGCTTTGAATGACAATCATGCAGTCGTGCGACGTGGCTCCCAGACAAAATTGACGTCCTTTTTTTCCCACAAATAGAGATTTATTTTGGTGATATTTGATCATCTCTGCGTTTTTTATTTTTTGCGCTATAAACAAAAAAAAACTGACAATTTTGAAAAAAAAAAACAATATTTTTTACTTTTTGCTATAATAAATATCCCAATTTTTTTTAAAAAAAAACAATTTTTTCTCAGTTTAGGCAGATACTTCTTCTACATGTTTTTGGTAAAAAATCCGCAATAAGCGTTTATTGATTGGTTTGCACAAATGTTATAGCGCCTACAAAATAGGGGATAGATTTATAACGTTTATTTATTTATTTATTTTTTTACTAGTAATTGCGGCGATCTGCGATTTTTGTCAGGACTGCGATATTGCGGCGGACAGATCAGACCACTCACGTTTATACAGCGAACAGTGCTATAAATATGCATTGATCACTGTATAAATTTGACTGGCAGGGAAGGGGTTAACACTAGGGGGCGATCAAGGGGTTAATGTATTCCCTAGGGAGTGATTCTTTCTGTGGGGGGAGGGGACTGACTGGGGGAGGTGACCGATGGTGTGTCCCTATGTACAAGGGACACACCATCGGTCTCCTCTCCCTGACAGGATGTGGATCTCTGTGTTTACATGTCCATGTCCCTGGCTCTGTGACGAGCAATCGCAGGTACCCGGCAGACATCGCGGCCGCCGGGCACGCGCATCGGGTCCCCAGTGATGCCGCGAGCGCGCGCGCCCCGCACTGCGGGAATCCCAGGACGTCATATGACGGCCGCCCGGAGGGACGAAAGGTTCCTGCGGCCGTCATTTGACTATTCTTTTTTTCAGATCCTCCGAGAGTTCTTTGGCATGAGGAGCCATGTTGAACTTCCAGTGACCAGTATGAGGGAGTGAGAGGGGCAGAAAATTTACACTGTTATACAAGCTGTACACTCACTACTTTACATTGTAGCAAAGTGTAATTTCTTCAGTGCTATCACATGAAAAGATATAATAAAATATTTACAAAAATTTGAGGTGTGTACTCACTTTTGTGAGATACTGTATATACACAGACATGCCTGATAGATCCCAGTGCTGCTATATGTGTTTTTTTGTTTTGTTTTTTTTTGGGGGGGGGTTGTTTTTGTAAAACCAGATCATTTAGAACATTTTAGTTAAATTATATATATACTGTGTATATATATATATATATATATATATATATATATATATAAAAGAAA
Source organism: Rana muscosa (assembly GCA_029206835.1). Taxonomy (NCBI): domain Eukaryota; kingdom Metazoa; phylum Chordata; class Amphibia; order Anura; family Ranidae; genus Rana; species Rana muscosa. The sequence goes on along the minus strand of CM055119.1, from coordinate 130,200,665 downwards.
AGCTTTGTTGTTTTTTGTTTAAAGATGAACTACCGGCAGACATGAATATACTGTTAAAATACAGTATATGTGAACAGTTTTACCTGCCAATTATTTTTATTATTCTGCTCAGCCAGCCTTGTGATATAGGCACCCCTGAAGGACAGCATTGACACGTTTCCTTTTTAATAACAAAAAAATTAAGCAATGGTTTTTTCTATTACCCACCCCAACCTGCTGATTGGACCATAAAAAGCAGCAGCACACTTATAAGATTATCACTGGGTTTACCATGCTGTCGGCCTAATCGGCTCTCAGTGCCAACCATCGCTTTAGTGTATAGAACTAGAGAGATCTAAAGATAACTACAGTACATATTCAGATAATTATACTTAATGTATATAAAATATATTTAATATTTTATTGACTCTATAACTGGATTAAATTGTATATTTTAAATCTATACAGAGTTCAACACAAGTTTGAGTCAAAGATTTATACAATACTTTTTTTCTACAACATATTTCCATAAAATGTAAACTCTACTTTTAGAAATGACATTTTTAGATTTAATAGGTATTCTAGCAACTAGATAAAACTAAAGGGGTAAAAAAAAAAAAAACAGTTTACCATGTGTTAGAAATTTATTTTTGTAGCACTGATTGCTAGAAAGGTTTTCTTAGTATTGTGTTACCATATATCTAAAGCTAAAACATTTTTTAGTGTGGATAGAGTGGTGAGGAGTTGGACCCCCTGTCTAGTGTTTATTGTTGTCTGGGTCCCAGTTAGGCTCCTTTCACACTGGGGCGGTGGGTGCAGTGGCGGTATAGCGCCGCTATTTTTAGCGGCGCTATACCGTTGGATTTGCCACGGAATTGCAGCGGTATTCGGCCACTAGCGGTGCAGTATTAACCCCCGCTAGCGGCCGAAAAAGGGTTAATACCGCCCGCAATGCGCCTCTGCAGAGGCGCATTGCGGGCGGTATTACCGCGGTTTCCCATTACTTTCAATGGGAAGGAGCGGTGAAGGAGCGGTAAACACACTGCTCCTCTCACCGCTCCAAAGATGCTGCTAGCAGGATTTTTGGAGCAGTCCTGCTAGCGCACCGCCTCAGTGTGAAAGCCCTCGGGCTTTCACATTGAGACTGCAGGGGCAGGAGTTTTCAGGCGGTATTTAGGCACTATTTTTAGCGCTAAACCGCCTGAAAAACTCCTCAGTGTGAAAGGGGTCTTAGAGAGATTTACTCTCTCTTTATTTTGTTCTAGTGACCTAACTGAAAGTGAGAGAAAATCAAAAGTTTTGTGTTGTCACCAAAAGAGCAATAGAGAGGACAATTGTTCTGAGGACAGTAGAATAACAGAGGATTTAACTCACTTTGGACAGGTTTCCTCTGCCTTCAAATTGTATATAAAGACTGTAAATGTTTAATCTGTAGAATGAGACACAGAAAAATTGGCTTTTAATTCTTCAACTCCCCTTGTTTTTAGATCCCCATTTCCCCATTTGTCTTTTCTGAAAGTGTTTTGTACAAATCTAGAGCAGTGATTGCATTCAACCTTGTGTTTTTGGACCTTTCAGTACACCATGATTCCTCCTACAATACCACAGTACCAGTGGTATTGTCTATTATTGGGCACTAATGATGTTACACAAAAACAAACTTGAGACAATAGTTAAAGCTATTTAAAGCCTGAGTGCAGCCAAAATTTAAAACACAAAAATGAATACTGTACAAGGGACATAACTTACCGTCAGTAGGTTATATCCCTTGTGCTGATGCCTCTTCTGTTAGGAGAAATCTTCTCCAGTTCTAGCCCCCCCCCCACACCCCTGTGACTGTAATTTTCTGGTGCAGTAGGGTTAATAGAACTAAGGGACTGGCACAGGCTTTCACCAAGAGTGCCCGACAATGCCCACCCTTTCCTCTTAGATGCTCCATTCATGAATGGGAACTGATCTATGAATGAAAGAGGGGTGGATGATTGAAAAGTCTTCCTTCTCCATTCATAGATCCTGTTTCATTTATAGAAGCTGTAGTATGGCTTCTATGAATTGAGGAACTGGATGGAAAAGGCAGGCATAGTCGGGCACTTTTGATGAAAGCCCATGACAGACTCTTAGTTCTATTAACCCACACTGCACTAAAAGATTATGGTGATGGGGGTTGTGTGGGGGGGGGGGGGCATTGACAGGGGAAAATGTCATCTCATAGAAGAGGCATCCTACAACCTACTGACTGTCGCTTGTGCTGTTTTTGTTTTGTTTTTTGTTTTGTTTTTTTCAGTATTTTGGCTGCAGTTAGGCTATAATTACCCAAGGTATTATTTGAAAAATATTTATAACAATTACAGGGCACTGATAATACATGGGGGGTACGTTGGTATTTTGTAAATGGTTTGCTGCTTTATATGAATATACAGAAAATATTAAAGTTATACAAAAACTTTTATTTCTAGTTTTTAAAAAAGTGAGGAAGAACATTTACCCTCACTATATGCCATATTCACATTTATAAAAAATGAAGGAAAATAAAAATGTTTTAGTTACCTAGAGAAGTGAGAGTAATTCATCCATGAAGTGCACCTGCTCTAGAGACAAAGGTGGGATTTCCCCTTACTTTGAACAGATTTCTTATTTTCGAAAAAAAAATCTGATTTAAAGTACAGCTAAATTCCAAAAAAACAAATATTCTTTTACCCAAACCAATAAAGTTTCCATTAAATTTGTTGAAGGTTGTGCAGTACAGCCATTCTCTTCCCACTAAATGCTATTTCTCATTGAGCCATGGCTGGTAAAAAAGGTACTTCCATTAACATGCATTTAGGTATCCTCCACACACTACAACCTACCTGACTATAGAATCTGAATTGCTAGGGCAAACATGTTCAAAAAGTTCATTCTGTTTTTGACATGATTTTTGTCTGCATTTACAATATATTTTGAAAAAAGTAGCTGTGTTTTTAATGTACATTATAAACTATGGTGAAAACGATGAAACCTGAAATAAATGAGGCAAACTGCAATAAAAATAACAACTGACATCCTTTTTGAAAAGGGTGTTTTAGTTTCCCCTACTGAAAATAATGGATTAGCAAACGTTAGAGCAAAATAATTTGTGTAAAAAAAAATAAGCAGAAAGTCTTTATGGATTGGCAAAAAACGATCTAGAAAATAGAATTTGCAGAATTAAATTCAAAGCATGACTACAACAATGGGAAGAATTGCAGTAGCTTATGAATAGACACAACTGTTGAAGTTGCTATGATATAAAAGAAAAAAACTAAATGAAAAGCAAAAAAATTAAAATAAAAAATAAAAGTGTTAGCATGAACACATAAGCGAATAAAAGAAGACCTGCAATGTATTTCGGTTTTCTTCTTGCATTTATTAAAAAAAGACTAACAAAGGACCAGATAGAGAAGAAGGACATTTGTTTAAGATAAACATTAGGAAAATACCCCATACAGTACTGTACATCCACACTGGTAGTACAGAAACCTTAATCCAGTCACCGTGTAATGTAGATATTGGGGTGGGGTTACTAAAGGCAGATAGACTGTGTTGCAGTTATAGCTGTATTCTTTTCCGACTGTTCCTCACAAGGTATTGCAATTGTCTTAACTAGGACACCTATCACATCACTGTTTATCTTACATCACTTATTTTATTGGATATGTTTGGACCCTTATATTAGTTCATATGTGGTTGCTATGAGTTACAACATCCACACATTTCACCCTGCTGCCAGACATCCATTAGACACACTCCTTTAGTCAATGAAAAGTCTCTTGCTTGTTTTTATTATTTTATTAGGGGATTGAACTGGTTGGGGAAAGGGACATGGGATGCCCATAGAACAGATTAGTACTTCAAAGAGTATAGTAACTGCGTCACACTTTATAGAAAGGACAAGATGGCTGACCGTAAACTTGACAGACTTTTACCTCAAAACATCTCTTCCTGTCACAGACATCAGAAAATGACTAGGCCTCACTCTGAATAAGTCCCAGTTAATTTTAGAAGATGAAACCGTTGTAGGCCAGGGCCTGCAGTACCCCCTCATGGCAGTAACCGGTTAATTGAGAAGATTTAATGGTGATGGACTACTGATCCCAGCAAGTCCGACTTTCAAATCCTGCCTGCCCTCATGGCTGCATCAATTTGACACAAGATCCACAGTCTCTCCCTCTGGCTCTGCATCCAGCTCCCCTGGCAAGCCTCCACTGTGCTTTCATTAACCGACATCTGCCCTGTATCTTTCGTGAAGAACTTACTCCGGAAGTGCAGACCAACTGTCTCTCCTAGCTCCTGTTCCAGGACACCTCTCCATGACTGTGTAAGGCAAGGCTCCCTCCCAGCTCCGAGCTCCTCCGCCGGAAGTTACACCCCCCAGATGGGGGTGTCCCTCCTGCACAACAGTCTAGCACTACTTCCTTCAGTTCACCCAGCTGACAACTCCTCCCCCAGCAGGCTGACCATTGGTATATGTAGAAGGCCTGCCCCCTGCCAATCCTAGTTGGGGATTGGTCAGAGCTCCTCACATGTACCCCATGTCACTCCAGCTCTCAGACCTGCCTTATTTCCGGAACTTTCTCCCTGGAAACAGAGGAGGCGCCCAAGAACCAAAGTACATGTCAGTCACCTTCTGCTACACTAAACCACTCCCCTGCCCCAGATCAAAAACAAACAGGCCTAGCTTGAAGCATAGGCCTGCCTATATTTACCTGCACTGGCAGCTTACACAAAAATCATACACTAAGCACCTACCTAAGGTAGAGGGTGCTACATATGCTGTTGGCTACCATTCACTTTATTGGTGAATGGAACTCTTACGTGGGGTTGCCACCTTTTCTTCAAGTCAAACCCGAACACTTTAGCAACGCACAGCAATTTTTTTTGTTTTTTTTAACAGTATATACTATGTAGTACATATATTTTGTGATTAACTTCATATGATTATAAATGTTATTAATCACAAGAATCCCCTCTTACATCAGAGTCTACAGAGTTCCCCTTTTAAACCTGAACTTGCAGAGTTCCCTTACACTGTAAGGGGGACTCTGCAGACTCTGATGTAAGGGAGAACTCTGGGGACTCTGACCTAAGGGATGCTCTGGAAACCCTGATTTAAGGGAGAACACTGAGAACACATTACACTCTAGGCTTAGACAACTGCAGAAAGCAACCCTGCTGGGAAGCCAAAGTCTGGTCTGAATATTGTGTCCGGGTTTCAGATAATCTAAAACCTGGACACATGATTCAAAACCCGAACAGTGAATCCCGAACAGGTGGCAACCCTACTCTTAAGGTGTCAGCATACCAAGACATTTTGGACAATTTCATGCTCCCAAATTTGAGGGAACAGTTTGTGGATGGCCTCTTCCTGTTCCAACATGACTGCGCACCAGTGCACAAACAATGTCCATAAAGACATGGATGAGTGAGTTTGGGGTGGAGGAACTTGACTGGCCTGTACAGAGTCCTGACCTCAACCCAATAGGATCCGTTCACATTAGTGCCTCACCTCACAAATGCTCTTCTGGAAGAATGGTCAAACATTCCCATAGACATACTCCTAAACCTTTGTAGACAGCCTTCCTAGAAGAGTTGAAGCTATTATAGCTGCAAAGGGTAGGTCAACTCAATATTGAACCCTACAGACTACGTTCATGTGCGTGTAAATGTAGGCGTCTAAATACTTTTTTAACATGTTTTTTACTATATAAGTCCCATGGGCAAACTTTCCTTTTGTTTTTACTAAATATTAGGGACTGAGTGCTGTTGTTGTCCAAGCATATGTGACCTCCCTCTCTTCTTAGCATATAGATTGTGCACTTTGTAAGTGCAGTTGCACTCATTTTCCCCAGAGCTTAGTAAATGTGGTAAAGCCCTGCTGATTTCCATTTATTCGTTTTTGGATCGATTCGAAACATTTTTAAATTCAAATTCGAATTTGAATGGTTTTGAAATTTCCAAAGAGAATAAAATAGAATAGAAAATAAAGTAATAGAATAGAAAAAATGTAATAGCATAAAAAATAATATAACAGAAAATAAAAGAACATATTATAATAGAGTAAAACAGAACAAAATAGCATAGAAAATAAAAGAACAAAATAGAACGGATTAGAATAGAATAGAAAGGAATAGAATAGAATAAAAAAAAATTGCACGCATAGAAAGATTATAACCATCTTCTGCAATTTGAATAGAATAGAAAAGAATAGAATTACAAAAACAATAGAATAGAATATAAATAACATAACCATTTCCAAAATTCAAATATAATCAATTTGAATTTGAATGGAATAGAAAAGAATAGAATAGAGTAGAATATAATAGAAAGCAACACAATAGTATAGAAAAAAAAAATAGAATAAAATAGAATAGAATGAATATAACCATCTTCATATTATAATCTATTCCTTTCTATTCTATTCAAGTTCAAATTGATTCTATTTGAATTTTGGGAATGGTTATATTCTTTCTATTCTAATTTATTCTATTCTATTGTTTTTTTAATTATATTATTTTTTTGTCTATTCTATTCTATTCTATTATTTTCTATTCTATTATTTTCTATTATATTCTATTCTATTATTTTCTATTTAAATTCAAGTCTATTCTGTTCAAAATTCGAATTTTGGAAGATGGTTATATTCTTTCTATTCAATTCTGTTGTTTTTTTCTATACTAGTATTTTCTGTTCTATTCTAATCTATTCTTTTCTATTGTATTCAAATTCAAATGGATTGTACTTGAATTTGGGGAAATGGTTATATTCTTTCTATGTTATTCTATTCTATTTGTTTCTATTTGTTTCTATCATATTCTAGTCTATTCTATTCTTTTCTATTCTTTTATTTACTATTCTATTTTGTTATTTTTTACTCTATTATATTCTTTTATTTTCTGTTATATTCTTTTCTAGTATATTATTTTCTTTCTCTTGTATCATGTTATTTTTTCTATTTTATTCTCTTTGGAAATTGAAAAACAATTTGAAATTGAAAACTTTTCGAATTCGAATTTCATCCGAATTTTTTTTTCCGTTATTTCGGATTCGTTTAAATTCGGTATTATTGTAAGTCGGAAATTCAGATGTATCAAATAGTTTTCAAATTTGTCCGAATTGTATTTCGGAATGAATTGAACCACACATGTCTAGTACTGAGACAGTAGAGTGAATGAGAGTCATGACCCTAGGGCAGGAAGTGTATCACTTTATCAATTACCATGTAAAAAAAATAAAGGTAAAAAACTTTAAAAAAGAAAAAGAATGCAGCCATTATATTCTATGACCAGAAAGCTGTAATATATTATATTCTTGCTTTTGGATTTAAAGTGGTTCTAAACCCCTACATATCCTCAGTGAAGTGACTGATACACATAGATGCAACAAATCCTCCTATATATTTTTATCTGCAGTATTCCCTTCTCTACATCCATTTAAAGTCCAGAATTTATAAAGCTTGTCTGAGCTGTCAGACAAAAACGGGACCTAGAACTGAAATTACACACTGCAGAGCTCAGTGAGGGGAGCAGATTGGCGGGAAGGGACACACCCCCCTTCACACAGCACACAAAAACAGAGCTGAGGCTGTCAATCAGCTGGAGATCCCTCCCCGTCACCTTTTTTCCCTTTGGTGTCAGGAAAACTTGTCAGAAGTGATTCATCATAGCAGAGGAACAAAGCAGCAGACAGAAATTAAACTTCTCTTAACCACTTGCTTACTGAGCACTTATATCCCCTTCCTGACCAGGCCAATGTTCAGCTTCCAGTACTGTCACACTTTTAATGACAGTTGCGCGGCCATGCAACACTGTACCCATATGGCATTTTTTATCATTTTTTGAGACAGATGGAGTTTTATTTTGGTAGTATTTAATCACCACTGTTTTTTTTGTTTTTTTTTGCTAAACAAACAAAAAAAAACTGACATTTTTGAAAAAAACACAATTTTTTTTAGTTTCTCTTATAAAATTTAGCAAAGTAGTATTTTTTCTCCTTCAATGATGTGCGCTGATGAGGCTGCACTGATGAGCACTGATAGACACTGATAGGCAGCACTGATGGGCACTTATGGATGGCATTGATGAGGAGGAGGGATGATCTTTATGTTCGGGTCGAACATGAGTTCGACTCGAACATTTGCTGTTCGCCCGTTCGACGAATAGCGAACAATTTGGGGTGTTCAAGGCAAATTTGAAAGCTGCGGAACACCCTTTAAAAGTCTATGGAAGAAATCAAAAGTGCTAATTTTAAAGGTTAATATGCAAGTTATTGTCATAAAAAAGTGTTTGGGGACCTGGATACTGCCCCAGGGGACATGTATCAATGCAAAAAAAGTTTTAAAAACTGTTTTTTTTTGCAGTGATTTTAAAAATGCTTAAAGTGAAACAATAAAAGTGAAATATTTCTTTAAATTTCGTACCTGGGGTGTGTGTATAGTATGCCTGTAAAGTAGCGCAAAGTTCCTGCACAAAATTACATTTCTAAAGGAAAAAAGTCATTTAAAACTCACTCGCGGCTATAATGAATTATCGGGTCCCGGCAATACAGATAAAAGTCATTGAAAAAAAACAGCATGCCCCCCCCCCCAGTCCATTACCAGGCCCATTTGGTCTGGTATAAATATTAAGGGGAACCCCGAACCAAAATAATAAAAAATGCGTGGGGATCCCCCCAAATTTCATTACCAGGCCCTTTAGGTCTGGTATGGATATTAAGGAAGTGACGTTTTGACGTCGCTTATGCCCTGCTATGGTATGGAGACGGGTGGGAGCCATCTTCCCCTCACTCGTATTCATACCACAGAGGGAGAAGGACCCGATCGCCTCCGCCACTACTGCTCCGGTAAGCGGCGGAGGGCGCGGGAGAGCGGTGGGAGGGGGGCCCTCTTCTGCCGCCGATAACGGTGATCTCGCGGCGAATCTGCCACAGAGACCACTATTATCTTTTACAGGGCCGCTCACTGAAAAGATGGATATCTCGATTGTGGCAGCAGCTGCTGCCATTACCGAGATATCCGTCTTTAAAGTGCCAACGTATATGTACATGAGCGGGTCCTTAAGTGGTTACTAAAAAAAATAAAATAAATTCCAGCGCTGTAATCCTTCTACGACCCGCCGCCACGAGTGATACGGCCTCCATAGAAGGCGCCCAGCCGAATGACGCGCGACCCGTCTGACAGCTCTTAAATAACCGAGGGCAGGGCCACCCGTGAGGTGGATGGGTGACCCCCCCCCCTCTGACGCAACGGGGGTTTCCGGTGCTTTCCCCGTGGTGTCACGGGTGATCCCGCCCCCTCTGATGCGTCACGGGAAACCCTGTTGCGTCAGAGGGGGGCGGGGTCACCCATCTACGTCACGGGTGGCCCCGCCCTCGGTGATTTAAGAGCTGTCAGACAGGTCGCACGTCATTCGGCCGGGTGCCTCCTATGGAGGCTGTATCGTTCGTGGCGGCGGGTCATAGAAGGATTACGGCGCTGGAATTCTTTTTTTTTTATTAAAGGACTTGTCCCAAGCTTTTTTAGGTGAAATGGTAGGGGTACAATGTACCCCGTTACCAATTCACATAGAGGGGGGGCGGGATCTGGGGGTTCCCCTTGTTAAAGAGGGCTTCCAGATTCCGGAAACGTACCATTTTGAACTGCCCGCTAGAGGGAGCCACATAGCCATATAGACTATAAGCCCTGTTGCATTATATCTGTCGTTGCTGTATGGTGATTCGTGTGAGCCTTGGAGGAGAAGTGTCCCAGTGCCTGTAAGATAGCATTGGGATATTCCTCCACCACACACTCATTCATGTCTGGCTAAGGATGTGGTAATCGGGGCTTTTGTTATAGAAATACTAAACCAGTTGTGCCCCATTGACTTTGCAGGGATCTGTGTATTGTCAAATGTGTATTTGTATAACCATTGTGTTACTCTTTTAAAAGTAAACTTATTTGCCACTGGTTAAGTCACATATTGTGTGGAATCCTGTTTATTGCAGTTGAGAGTCAGGTGACCAGTATCAAGGTAACAATAACTGTAAACATTATAGTGTGGTGTTGTTGTGGGTCCCTATTTGCCATTTGGGTCTCCCAATCATACTGTTGTCCAGTTGTGCCAAGGGGGGTTCGAGCCAAATTTCTGGGGTTGGCAGGCAGAGTGCAGACCCAAAATCAAAACCAGCAGCTCCTGCGGGGGTAGTGCTACATATAGTTCTCTTTGTACTTTCTGAGAATGGTAATAACTTTTAATTACTTTTTTTGCGTAGTCTTTTGTCATTGATACTATTAAATCTTACTAGTAAAACAATATCCCCGCAAATCTTAGATAATATGAGAGCGTATATATTGCATATTGTTCTGGCAGTTCTTATATTAATCATCTTGTTCAATTAACAATTCTAGCATGAGAACATTGTAAGATTAAAGTAAAATGACATGGCCTGGTAGTGGGAACTAACAGGACCAGTAATTAAAGCCTTTCAGCTTGACAGTTGCTCATTTACTGGCATGTACTGCTGTTCCCTACAAGACCTGTCACCTTTTCAACAAATGTTAAGTGACTCATTCCCTCCTATTGCCATCATTTCATAAGAAATTAATTGAGTCCCTGATGTGGATCATTTCATACAGATTGTTTGTAATATTGATCCACCATTGTATAGATTTCAACAAGGGAATGTTGGGAATCTTCCATCTAATAACACCTAATAGGACACTTGCCTTAACCACTTGCCTACTGGCCACTTTTACCCCCTTCCTACCCAGGCCAGACTTTGGATGACCATTGCGTGGTCATACAACACTGTACCCGAACAAATTTTTTATTTTATTTTTTTAAACAAATAGGGCTATCTTTTGGTGGTATTTATTCACTACTGGGTTTTTTTTTTTCCGTTTTTTTTTTACTAAACAATTGAAAAACGATCAAAAAGTTTAAAAGAAAAAAAAATTGTTCATAGTTTGTTATAAAGTTTTAGAAACAGGTAATTTTTCTCCTTCACTAATGTATGCTGATGAGGCTGCACTGATAGGCATTGATAGGCTGCACTGATGGGCACTGATGAGGTGGCACTGGTGGGCACTGATGAGGCTGCACTGATACGTGGCATTGATGGGCACTAATAGGTGGCACTGATTGGCACTGATAGGTGGCACTATTGGGCACTGATAGGTGGCACTAATGGACACTGATGGGCAGCACTGATAGGTGGCACTGGTGAGCACTGATAGTTAGCACTGATGGGCACTGGTAGGTGACACTGATGAGGAGGCACTAATGGGCACTGATTGGCAGCACTGGTAGGTACTGTTGGGACTGCACTGATAATCAGGGCACTAATAATCAGTGCCCTGATTCTCATTGTGCATGTCCATTTTAGAGAAGCCAGTTACCGTCTCTCTTCTCCGTTGCTCATGCTGTCATCATGAGGAGAGGAGTGCCAATTACCGGCGTCTATTTAAATTCATGATCAACTGTGATTGGACACAGCTGATCACATGATAAAGAGATAAAGAGCTCTTGAGCTCCTGATAAAGAGCTCTTTACCTCAATCTGTGATCAGCAGTGTCCTTGGAACACTACGATCACAGAGCGTGCCACCCGCACCCCGCAGTGGGTGCGATCACGGGAGGTCATCATATGACAGCCTCCCAGAACTAACCGTCCACGCTGTAGCCGTCATTCAGCTATAGCGCTATCGGCAAAAGGTTAAATGGTAACTCCACTTTTATGGAGAAGGAAAAAACAGATAAAAAATAATATAGCACATACAATTGTGAGACAAGTCATATTGTAATTGAAGGTTATTAAAAATTAACCTTTCCTTTAGAATCTGTAGCACTGTAATTTTCGTCTAAAGGGATGCAGACCCTCATTAGAGCCTTGCAAATGCAGCAACTGATTGATAATAATGAAATTACTGCCGTTCAGATTTCATTTGCCCATGGACACAAACAGCTATTTCTTCAGAATAACAAAAGCAGGAATCTGCAACAAAGTTTGTCAAAATCCCTGCAATATACATAGATCACCCAGAGGGGGATGTTTTTTTTCTCAACAAAAGCGGAGTTACTCTTTAAGGAATTGTTCAGACGTACTGTCATCTCTGAAGAGCACTTTGCATTCAAATGACTCTTCAGAGAGCATTTAACAGGTGCTGATGAGCCATTGTATCACCTCCTCACCACCTACTTTAACGCCTCGATCACCGCTCTAGTGTGCAGCCTCTTCCCAGCACTCACTAAAAGCAACAGGGGGTATAATTCCTGCTGTGAGCGAAAATCCATGGCATGTGTACACCACCGGCCATTGCTTCGGCAACTAACGTGGGTATAGGTTAGGGAGCGGTATAAGCACGACTCAACCATCTGGTTTTACTGCCCCTCAACCTGAGGGGGGAATGAGCACGTAATGAGGCCCAGCACTGGACAGGTATGGTCATCCTGCATTTTATTTACACAGTGTTACCAGATTTTACAGACACATAGATCTGTTAAAGATGAACTCCAGGAGCTTTATTTAGCTCCAAAGAGCTAAATAAACAGGCACAATACATTTATGGGAGCTGTTTTAGCTGCCAATTGATGTGTCTGTATCACAACCACGTCATAAGATTTGCACGGCCCTGTCACACAGAGCAAACAGAAAATGGCATTTATTTCTATGTTACAGATAAGGAATACATTGACATAATCTCCCCGCATACAGTATGTTGATTAGACGGTGAAAGAGCAGCTCCAAACTTAGAAGGTCATCTCTCTGTTCACCCTCATATTTCCTCCTGACAGCATATTTGCATGGGGGTTGGAGATTAATTTATGGTGTTGTTCTGGGGGTTAATAATGCACATTCCCAGGGGGTTTGTTACTGTGCCATGCTGGGAGTTAATTGTTGCATTATGCTAAAGGATTCATTATTGTGCAATGTTGGATGTCAATTATTGTGCAGTGCTGGGGTTTTATTATTGCGTAATGCTGTTGTTCAAATATTGTGCTGTGCGAGTGGTTAATTATTGTGCTGTGCTTGGGTGTTTATTTTTTTTTCCATGCCAGGGGTAAATTGTTATGTTGTGCTAGGGGTTATGGCTGGCCCTGACATATGCTAGTGGTTATCATTGCTGGCCCTGACACTTGCTGGAGGTGTTTGCTGGCCCTGTTACTTGCTGGGGGTTATTATTGCTGGTCCAATTTGGGCTTATTTTACACCAACAATCTCTTTAGTTGTACCTCAAGACCCCATTTTGTCTATACAAAGGGTAAAATTACACACTATAGGCACTAGACTGTAATGAAACACACACTTTTTGGCCAAGCCCACCTTTGGCCACAACCACTTTTGATCACGCCCACAAAAGCATGGCAGGTAGGGAACTGTGTGCACCACATTATCTCCCTCACTTATACTCCTGACATCAACACAGCACCCCCCCAAAGAAGAAATAGTCTATCTGATGCAGGGTCATAGGTAGCTAAATTCCTGATAAATGTAAGATAACAAGAAAAGCACAAAGGGGACCCTTAAAGCTGAAATTTAGTCATGGCAATTTTTACAATGGTCAGGTTTGAACCAATGTAATTATGTACAGTATGTGCCGTACCTGTGGGATGCCCATGGAAGCTGAAATTTAATGTAGTAGGCACCGATACTACATTGTCCTCCATTGGCTTCCAGATCCTGCACCCTGAGCCCATCCAGTGGGCTGACAATAGCAAATTAATATTCTCTATTGTCTTCCTGCTTCTCCTCCCGGCCAATCAGGAAACGGGTCTTAAAGGGGTTGTAAAGGTTCGTTTTTTATTTTCTAAATAGGTTGCTTTAAGCTAGTGCATTGTTGGTTCACTTACCTTTTCCTTCGATTTCCCTTCTAAATGTTTTTTTCTTTGTTTTCTTTGTCTGAATTTCTCACTTCCTGTTCCTCCTGAGTAAGCTGTTTAGTAAGCTGTTCTGGCTGACTAAACACCACTCGGATGATGGTGTGAAATTTACTGAGGAGAAACAGGAAGTGAGAATATTAGACAAAGAAAAAAAACATTTAGAAGGGAAATCGAAGGAAAAGGTAAGTGAACCAACAATGCACTAGCTTAAAGGAACCTATTTAGAAAATAAAAAAACAAACCTTTACAACCCCTTTAAGACCCGATTGGCTGAGAGGAGAAGCAAGGCCATATTGGCTGCCGAGGAGGAAGCCACCGAGGAGAAGGAGAAGCAGGGGGAAGCTGAAGCTGCCCGTGACCTAGATGGGGTAAGTGCGGAGTTGGTGGGTGCATGGGCAAGCAACAGGGGGTGGTGTTTGGTTTATCAAGCAAGGGGGGTAAGGAGGGGAAGGGAGCAGTATCTTCCCGAGTTGCTTTTAGAATTTTGCAGTCTTTTGCTCAGGGGAGCAGGGGTGAGCACCTCCCCGGAGCCAGACCTACTGCAGGTAGAGCTGGGGCCTCAAGCACATCACGGTGAGACCAGAGAGAAAAGGAGCATTAGACTGTGTCCCCACCACTGTGAACCTTGTCCTGCACTCACATCAAAGCAGTACCACCAGGGCACAGAGCCACGCCGAAATGGGGCAGCAGATTCCCTTTCAAGTGGTGAGAATTTCTAGCCTTGTGGCCATGACCTACTGCCACTAGAGAGACTGAGCCTTTAGAAACCTTCCACCTAACTGTCCTTTAACCAATCACAGCGCCAGGGTCGTGATACCTGGAAGTAACTTCCGGGACAGATGTTGTCCCGCCGGTGCTGTGTCGGGCATCGCAGCGGGGGCTTCGATCTCAGGTGAGTATTACATAAAGAGCTAGTACGCTATGCCTACTAGCTCATTATGCCTTTGTCTTGCAGGTCTTTGTTTTTTTGTTTTTTTTCTTTGCAATGTGGGTTTACAACCACTTTAAAGTGATACTAAAGTCTTGTTTAAAAAAAAATTATGTATATATATATATATATATATATAAAACAAACATGTTATACTTACCTGCTCTGTGAAGTGGATTTTCACAGGGCAGCCCGGATTCTCTTCTTGGGTCCCTCTTCCACGCTCCTGGCCCCTCCTTCCTGTTGAGTGCCCCCACAGCAAGCAGCGTGCTATAGGGGCACCCGAGCCAAGCTGCAGCTCTGTATGTCCATTTAGACACAAAGCTGCCATTCGGCCCCGCCCACTCTCTCTCCGGATTAGCTAACTAACTTTAATTGACAGCCACGGGAGCCAATGGCACCGCTGCTGTGTCTCAGCCAATCAGCAGGGAGAGTCAGGGATGGATGAGGGACTCGTGGACATCACTGGACAGAGATGGGGCTCAGGTAAGTATTAGGGGGTGCTGGGGAGGCTGCTACACACAGAAGGCTTTTTATCTTAATGCATAGAATACATTAGGATAAAAAACCTTCTGAATTTACAACTCCTTTAATAAATCAGAAGAAGCTCTATTAACTTCCATCATCCTAGCATGTGCAAAATTCAGTTTTTTTTGTTTTCCTTGCATGTGATTGGGTATTCTTTGTAAAGTGAAGCTTTACCTCATGTACTAAGCTCTGGAGTAAATTTCCTTGCAGAGTGCAAGAGTCCTTGCACAATTCAGTAAAATTAGGATCTTGAGTCATGTCTACATTTTGATCCAGTGCCTTCTATTTCCATCTCTCAGAAATAAAAAGCTAATAGAGGTTCTAACCCTTCTCCATCCTACCTACAGTAGGGTTGCCAGCTCATCCCTTTAAACCCGAACACATATGAATTACACAGGTTCTGAGGCTAATTTAATGCAGATAAGGCACCAAGTGAGATTAATTACCACCTTAACCACCCACAGAACCTGTGTAATTAATATGTGTTCGGATTTAAAGGGATGAGGTGGCAACTCTAATCCTACCCAATACTGGACAAAACAGTGTCGGCTGCAGCCACTTCTTATAATTCACCTTGCATTCAGAAACATACATAATTGTTTGTAACAGCTATAGACAGCACATGGCCCTGAAAATGTATAGGACCTAGAATGCTTACAAGGATTTTTCTAGTTTAAACCTTCTTGACCCTGTAAGCATTATGACACCAACTATCACTGTATATGCATCAGACTTCCTGTACTTGATTTCACCAACACATTTACATTGCAGTGAAGGATGTATGAATCAAACAGCCACTCAAACAGGTCACTGTGTCAGTGCTGTACAAAATATAATTGAGCTAATTTTTTTATGCTGTTAGAAGACTACCATCTGCTATGAGGAGCTGACAACATTGTGTGCAGTTGCTGATCTCTGACAGATACAATTCGGGTTAATCTTTAGTTACATATTACATTTATTTTCATCTCTACTGTACATGTAAATGTCTGCTTTAAGGATTAATTCATTTTATATGATTGAATTCAGAAGCGGTGTGAGGTTCAAGGACTGGTAATAACCTGGTTTACGCAAATCTCGGCTTCATTTACATACATTAATTGCAATCTGTTGGAATTTTCTTATCAAAAACGACAAATATAACAGCTTTCATCGTTACCTTGGGTCATGTGTTATGCAAATTTTCAAGGAGATGTGATAGATCTGAGCATCACTTGTGATCAATCGATAGTGTAAGGTTTGCAGTCAGATTTTTTTTAAAGTATCATGATAATGAGGTGGATAGGGAACGTAGATATTAATTATTATTATTTATTTAATGCTTGTAGATATTTATTACCACTCAAGGAGATCACAATACTCTATCTGAATAGGAATGAGCAGCATGACTTTGCCACAAAATTTCTCTAAAGCAAAAACTCTCAATTTGACCCAAGAAAAGCTGCTCCAGGTGAGTGAGTCTGTTTAATCCCCACACACACTAGTCAGGTGCTAGCCTAGCTCGCATGCTGTGTAACATGAAGAAATAATTCAGGGCGGCTGCACTTCCAGAAATCCTTTTATTAAAGCTTCATATGACAAATGGTTGACAGATGGAGCAGGGGACAAAGAGGTACCTCTTTGTCCCCTGCTCCATCTGTCAACCACTTGTCATATGAAGCTTCAAAAAAAGGATTTTTGGAAGTACAGCCACCTGGAATTATTTCTTCATCTCAATTTGACCCATTGAGTGTCTTAGGCAAATTTTGTTGGAAAAAAAAGCTATTGCCTATTTTTCTTTTTTATTAAGACAGTGTTTTTGTTTGTTTGTTTTTTCTTTTGGGGGGGGGGGGGGGTTCACATAGTTTATTCTTGTGTTCCTTGAATTTGTATTTTCCCTTTTGTGTGTGTGTTTTTCATTTTAGCTTTTTTTCTTTGTCTGTTTTTTTTCCCAGATAGCAAGCAATTGACCTACAAGTTTAAAAATGACTTGCTAAGCTATTGCTAGACTGGCCAAGTTCACAGTTGCAGCAAGTCCACATTGCATGACTCCAGATAAACTTTATTTGCAAA
The DNA here is from genome assembly GCA_029206835.1 of Rana muscosa. Lineage (NCBI taxonomy): Eukaryota > Metazoa > Chordata > Amphibia > Anura > Ranidae > Rana > Rana muscosa. The sequence goes on along the minus strand of CM055119.1, from coordinate 130,183,308 downwards.
CATTCTGCCATTCAGCAAGTCTGCTACAAGTATTGGTTCAGTTATGTTGTTAAATAGTCATCCCACCACAGGGGTCACTGTGACTTGCAGAGCTCTTGCTGTAGACTCATAACAGCAACTTTGCTCTTGCGAGAGACTTGCAAAAGAGTCAACTAGAACGTGTGCCTTAAGTGCTCTGCTACTGTATAACTTGCCCATGAAAATGTGCAACAAGTTAACAAGACTTAAAGTGCCTTGAAAAAAAGTATTCATAACCCTTGAAATGTTCCACATTTTGTCATGTTAAAACCAAAAACGTAAATGTATTTAGTATGTAGTTGCACATGATGGTGAAGTGGAAGAAAAATAATAAATGTTTTTCAAATTTACATACATATAAATATCTGAAAAGTGTGGCATGCATTTGTATTCAGCCCCCCTGATAATCATAAAAAAAATCTAGCGGAACCAATTGCCTTCAGAAGTCACCTAATTAGTAAATAGAGTCCACCTGTGTGTAATTTAATCTCAGTATAAATACAGCTGTTCTGTGAAGCCCTCAGATGTTTGTTAGAGAACCTTAGTGAACAAACAGCATAATGAAGGCCAAGGAACACACCAGACAAGTCAAGTTGTGGAGAAGTTTAAAGCAGGGTTAGGTTATAAAAAAAATATCCCAAGCTTTGAACATTTCACGGAGTACTGTTCAATCCATCCTCCGAAAAGGGAGTGAGCATGGCACAACTGCAAACTTACAAAGACATGGCTGTCAACCTAAACTGACAGGCCGGGCAAGGAGAGCATTAATCAGAGAAGCAGCCAAGAGGCCCAAGGTAACTCTGGAGGAGCTGCAGAGATCCACAGCTCAGGTGGGAAAATCTGTCCACAGGACAACTATTAGTCGTGCACTCCACAAATCTGGCCTTTATGGAAGAGTGGCAAGAAGAAACCATTGTTGAAAGAAACCCGTAAGAAGTCCGGTTTTCAGTTTGCGAAAAGCCATGTGGGGGACACAGCAAACATATGGAAGAAGGTGCTCTGGTCAGATGAAACCAAAATTGAACACACGCTATGTGTGGCGCAAAATGAACACTGCACATCACCCTGAACACCATCCCCACCATGGAGCCAAAATACAGGGCAGTCTTAGAAGAAAACCTGTTAGAGTCTGAAAAAAACTTTAGACTGGGGCGGAGGTTCACCTTTCAGCAGGACAACGACCCTAAACATACAGCCAGAGCTACAATGGAATGGTTTAGATCAATGCATTTTCATGTGTTAGAATGGCCCAGTCAAAGTCAAGACCTAAATCCAATTGAGGCCAATCTCTCATGAAACAAGAAAAGCTGCTCCAGGTGAGTGAGTCTCTGGTCAATCCCCCCACACACTAGTCAGGTGCCAGCCCAGCTCGCATGCTGTGAGACGTGAAGAAATAATTCCGGACGGCTGCACTTCCAAAAATCCTTTTATTGAAGCTTCATATGACAAGTGGTTGACAGATGGAGCAGGGGACAAAGAGGTAGACGCGTTTCGCGCAAATGTCAGCGCTTAGTCATTACCAGGTAAAAGGATTTTTGGAAGTGCAGCCGTCTGGAATTATTTCTTCACGTAAATCCAGGGCTTTTTTTCAGGGGGAACGCAGTTCCGGCACCTCCTGGACTGACTGTATGTAATGTCAAGGGGTGCTGGGGTGTGCTGCAGGGTATTGATGCTCACTGCTGGCGGATCTATTCTAGCTGGAGGGGATCTATTTTTGCAGGGGGGTCTATTGTTGCTGAAGGAGATCTACTGTTGGGGGAGGGGTCTATTGTTGATGGCTGCCAGAGAGTCTATTAATGCTGGCTGTGCGGAAATCTGTTGATGCTGCCGGGAGTCTATTGTTGCTGGGAGGGGGGGGGGATTTTGTTGTGGGTGGTACATTGTTAGGGGGATCTATTGTTGCTGGCTGAAGGGTAAACCAAATTCTATACAAATTACTTAGCACAACAAAATGATACTTGGTTCTGTATTGTCTAAAAGGGGCGGTACTGGGAGGTGGGTAGGGGATGGAACCAAGGGACGTTGCTCAGAGGTGGGTAGGGGCGGAGAAAACAAGTTACTCGGAAAAGGGAGTTCCTGCACCTATTGTCTGTGAAAAAAAGCCCTGCGTAAATCTAATTGAGGATCTGTGGCAAGACTTAAAAATTGCTGTTCACAGACGCTCTCCATCCAATCTGACAGAGCTTGAGCTATTTTGCAAAGAAGAATGGGCAAAAATGTCACTCTCTAGATGTGCAAAGCTGGTAGCGACATACCCAAAAAGACTTGCAGCTGTATTTTTTTGTGGTTCTACAAAGTATTGACTCAGGGGGGCTGAATACAAATGCATGCCACACTTTTAAGATATTTATTTGTAAAAAAAAATTGAAAACCATTTATAATTTTCCTTCCACTTCACAATTATATGCCACTTTGTTTTGATATATCACAAAAAATCCCCATAAAATACATTTACATTTTTGTTTGTAACATAACAAAATGTGAAACATTTTAAGGGGTATGAATACTTTTTCAAGGCACTGTATACCTTCTTTTGAATAAATATGCTTTAATACACCACATGCCTCCAGTGTAATATTTACTTATTTTTGATAAATAACTGTGATTCCTCCCTCATATCCCTTCCTCACCACTCATATGCATGAAAATGAGAAAATACCTTTCTGCTACTAAAACTCTGCACTGAATAATAGGCTGAAATACCCACCTGTTCAACTGATATACACACTCTGGAGGATGTCTACAGGGTTGTCATGAGGTGGTATCTAATGCTCAGACAAGATATCTCACTTCAGTCCAGAATACTCAAACATGTGTTCCTGTAACAGTGGTGCCACACCTGGTGGACTGGCCGTAAACTCAATAGGTGGTAGTAGAGAGTTTTGGGCTTATTTCTAGGGATGAGCCCGATGTTCGAGTCGAACGTAAGTTTGAGTCGAACATCGGGTGTTCGCCTGTTCGCCGAATAGCGAACAATTTGGGGTGTTCGCGGCAAATTCGAAAGCTGCGGAACACCCTTTAAAAGTCTATGGGAGAAATCAAAAGTGCTAATTTTAAAGGTTAATATGCAAGTTATTGTCATAAAAAGTTTTTGGGGACCCGGGTCCTGCCCCAGGGGACATGCATCAATGCAAAAAAAAGTTTTAAAAACAGCTGTTTTTTCAGGAGCAGTGATTTTAATAATATGCCGTGATGTCAGGACTGGCATCACACGCACGGCACGCAAGCGTGGCGCTGACCCGCAGCGAGTGACTGCCCCACCCCCCTCAGGAAGAGGGAAGAGGGGAAGTCCCAGTGCAGGTCGCAGCTCCCGGGGATAGCGAAAAACATCCATCCCCGGTAGCGGGGAGTGGCCCCAAATATATTTAATTCAGGGTTCCCTTCTTCAAGGCCTAAGCAGTACTAATTCACAAAAAATACACACCCACAAACAAATGTACACAGCAATAGTAATAAAACTAGCATAGTTATTGAGATAAGAAGAGGGAGAGCTATAGACTGGGGAGGTCCTAAACGTGTTGGATAATAAGTAAGAAAACCTATATCTACATTTAGGACATTATCTTTTGTGTCAAATCAAACTACTGTATTATTCTTAGTTCAAAAGTTTTTCTTTCCTGAATAGTTTTGAAATTCTCTTTAAGAACTAAGATACTGGGGTCTTCCATAGTGTGCTCCAGTTGTGAGAAATGATGTCCCACAGGTGTGCAGAACTCATACCCAGATAGCAAGCAATTGTGCTGTAAGTTTGAAAATGACTTGCTGAGCTGTTGCTAGACTTGCCAGGTGTCACAAGTTTGTTGCACAATTGCAGCAAGTCCATATTGCATGACTCCAGATCAACTTTCTTTGCAAACATTCTGCAAGTCTGCCGCAAGTTCTGGTTCAGTTATGTTGTGCAATAGTCATCCCACCACAGGGGTCACTGTGACAGAATTTTCATGCTGTATACTTGCAGAGCTCTTGTTGTAGACCCACCACTGCAATTTTGCTCTTGCTAGAGACTTGCCACGTAAATATGCTACATTTTGGAAAAGTGACAACTAGAACTTGTACTTCAAGTGCTCTGATAGTGTACAACTTGCCAGTGAAAATGTGCAGCAAGTTAACAGACTTACAATTCAACACTGCCACAAATTTGTGGCAAGTTATTCTTGCTATCTGGGTATTCTTTATGTTGCTTAATGGTGTGTCTGTGCAAAGTAATCCTTGTTCGCAACTTATGTCCTGTTTCACTAAAATAAGATCCTTTGCTACATTTTTTGCATTGGATGAGGTACACAACATTAATGGAGGTGCAGTTATATGATCCTGTGATATTGAAGGTCCCTTTTGTGTATAACATAAAGAAGATGATTTCTGCATGCCAGCGGGGAAAAAGGTGAATTTCAAAACTATTCAAGTAAGGAAAACTTTTGAACTAAGAATGATGGTTCTATTTGACACAAAAGATGACGGCCTAAATTTAGATATGGGTTTTCTTAAGCCTGGTACACTATTGCCGCGTACACACGGTCTGACTTTCCAACGGGAAAACTTCTGTCGGAATTTCCGACGGAAAAATATAGAACCTGCTCTCTATCTAAGTCTGTCGGAATTTCCGACAGAAAAAGTCAGATGGAGCATACACACGGTCGGAATTCCTAACCAAAAGCTCCCATCTGATTTTTTCTGTCGGAAATTCCGACCGTTTGTACGGGGCATAGGAGTTTTTTGGAAGGTTGAACGAAAAAACTGTCAGCTCTGGCCGAATGTTGACTGTTTTTTATTGAACCCGGCTGATGTTTCCCGACAGTCGGCCCCGGTTTACGGGGCTTAACTCATTATCCAACAGTTTTATGACCCCCTCTGTGGCTGACACCCCCGCCAGTCTATAGCTTTCCCTCTGTCTTATATCACTAACTAAAAAAAGTATCACGGACAATACTCAATTGTTTCTGTTGCAAGTACACTAATACGGCTACAATCACCTCAAGCAATAACAATATTGAAATGGAAAGAACCTTCTATTTTATAAATATATATATATATATATATATATATATATATATATGTAGCGCACAGACCCCTTTCTTTACCTGCATTAACTTTGGCTCCTCGCAGGAAGAGAGAGGCACACCGCACTAACAGCCCGTACCCTCCTGTGCAAGAGGTTGAGCGGTGTTGTTGTTGGGTCTTTCCACGGTCAGAACATGAAAACCTCCAGAGTCTGATGCTCACCTCTATGTTAATTAGAGACAAGTCCTTGACTTCCTATTAAAGTGAATGTCCACACAAGCTGAAACTCCAACTCAGAGTTTATTTTCTCTTAGCAATAACACAGTCTCTGATAGAAGAAAGGTTGAAGTAAGAAACAGAACAGCACAAGGTGTGGATAAGGTCCAGGCACAAACGTTACGGATGCTCACTCAGCTTATCGAGCAAATTTAACTAGGCGCTTAGTCTCTGCCACAGACTGTGCGGTTGGTCTCTGCCACAGACCTGGTGAAACTGATTCCCTTCTTTAGCTATGGCCCTTGTTTAGGAGAAGACATCCCTCTGGAGAGTTACCGGGCCCCTACCATCACCATGACACTGCACTGGGTCTTCAGAGATTTCCTTCCCGGCCCCCTCATCCTAGATACGGGTCCCCTCGCAAGGTGGCACCCTGCGATTCCTTGATCCCTGGCGGACTCCAGCCGAAGGTGCTGGGCCCCAGGCCTCCACTGCAGTTCCTGGGCTTACATGCCCAGGGCGGACAGGAACAACACAATAGTACCTCACCCTGAGCTAAAGGTGCCCAAGATGAAACCGGAACACTACCTGGGAGTAGGACTCCTGGCAACTGAACCAAAGACAACCCGCCCCCGGGCCAAAGGTGCCAGGGCAGACAGGAACCCGAACTGGGGTAGGACCCCGCTGACAGAAACCCCGAACAGGCAGCGTCTGCCCCTTTTATATCCTCTCTTAGCATGCCCAGCAGGTAAAACACACCCACCATATGGCTGCCGAGAGTTGACATACAAGGCACAGCACTGTATCAGTGGTTCAACCCTAGCCTACTATGGCAGCGCCACCTGTAGGCTACAGGGAACTACACACCGACACTCTCCCTGTGGATAGAAATGGTTGTAAAAACCCTGACAAATTAGGGTGGTTGAGC